>JASAOG010000022.1:1677500-3118750 GCA_030265305.1 Biomphalaria pfeifferi
GAAACACAATGTTAAGTAAAACTATTTCTGTCAATTGTATAAATAAATTGTATATGCGACATTAAACAATAGCATTGCATAGTGTTAAGACTTCATAAATCAAGTACTCTTTTTGATAATGTCTTTTTTCCAATTAGAAATTTCATTTACTTTCCTCTCTAGCGTCCACCAACCACTCGCCATTTCACAATCAATGGCAGACTTAGGGTCACTATGACATGTCAATGACATTTATTACACTCTTTAAGTCAAGTGCTGAGTTGAGTGGGCCTCTGTGGGTCCAACACACGTTTTAAAAAAAACTCGTGATAAAAAAAAGTAAAATAAATATTGCGAAGAATATTAATAATTAAATATCTGAACTGGTTTCCCCCGAGCCCGATTTCAATATGGTAGAAGATAATTTATTGCTGTGAACTAGATCAGCAGTCAGTCTTCGAACGTTGGCGCGAGTGAGTTCCCTTGCCTGCCCATGGGGGATAAGCTTCTTCCGAGCAATATTTTACCAGACGTTGTGTTTCCTTTACTAACCTGTATTGGATACCAGATGCCTAGATATTTTTTTTCCCAAACTGGTGGACAACGGTGTATGTCCAATGGGTCAACGGGAGGACGCATGTATATATCAGTGTGAGAGACATGGACATCTGACAGTGAGTATTTTATGTGGTGGTTGGTCACTGGTGTCTCTCGGTTAGTTCGAGGTCAATTAATTTGAGGAAATGGAGGGGGGAAAATCTCTCTTTCCTCTTCCTCCACATCTTCCTGGGTTAGGTGACTAACATGTCCATTCATCGATTATATTGTGGAGAGAGAGGAGAGGAAGAGAGAGATAGGAATAGAGAGAGAGGGGGTGAGAGAGGGAGAGAAAACGTAAACGAAAAAGAGAGAGAGGGAGGAGAGCAAGAATGAGAGGAAATAAAAGAGATTTTTTAAAAATGGGAATATGAAATATTTATGTGTGTTTTATGGTCGAAACGATCTCCCATAAAGTCAGTAGTTTCATATTTAACTTGCTTTTCAAATCATGGACTAAGCCAGAATCTTTAAGAGCCTTATGCTAATATAAGATGACATTGAGAAGGGTGGAAGGTGTTGAAGTACTTACAACGCATCCATCCATCACTTGACACACATTTTCACTTTGTAGTTAAAACTAAACTCTACGGTAGTGCTCTTTCAATCATCAGTAGCAGCGGTCCCCAGTCATATAAAGTAGTGGTCTTCAGTTATCCAAATTAGTAGTTCTCAGTCTTCAATTATTATAAATATTGCTCTAGTTGACAGGGCCTGACCTAACAATTGCGGGGCCCTATGCGAAACGGATTGCGCGGGGCCCAGTCTGGGTAAGGATAATATAATGTCAAAATTAAGATTTTGTATTAGAAAATACATTCGTCTTTGCAATAAACTTTTATTAAATGTAAGCTCACAATGCCGTTTTTTTTTTATCGCGCATACGATTGGTACCCCAAAATGACAATTTGTCTATTTTTCAGATTTTTATGTGTTTGTGAGATCTAAATAATTTCAGGAAATTTTCAAGACTTTTCATATATTTTGCAATTTCAGGAGATTTCCAGGAGGCCCTGGAAAATCAGAAGGCCGCAGAAACCCTGTTATTATATAAAGTTATAATGGTTTAATTTAATAATTTACATCTAGAATTAGCGCACGGCCTATGAAAGTGAGAAGCCCACTGCGACCCTTATAGTAGATTCCTTGTTTCAAAAATTTTTGACGATTATATACAAGACAAGGTCTACAAGAAAAAAATGTGTGATTACGCGAACACATAAAAAGAGAACCATAGACCTACGAAAGGTTGTTATATCAGAACAAACCACTTTCGATATATAGGACAGATGATGTAAAAGGTCATCTGTTTCTGTGGCAAACGTTCGACCGCCTTTACTTTTCCCCAACTAATGTCGGGTACTTATTACAGCTGGGTGGACTCACAGGCGCCCTAAATAAAAAATCCAAGTCTTCACTGGGATTCGAACCCGGGACCCCTTGGTTCATAAGCCAAGCGCTTTACCACTCGGTCAATGCGATTCCCATTGTCCCTCTTAACATTCTTCAATCAAACTATGTTTCTGGTAAATATTTTACTTAGACATTTTTACTCTTTATTTCTAAAATGTATCCAAGAGACTGGCCTATGCATTTTGCAGCTAGAGGAAAACAGACAGGACTATTCACAAAAATGGGTTTACGGATTAAAGGAATCTAGATGAATGCATGTTGGACTTTAATGTAAAACCTGGTCTATTAGTATAATTTAATATTACTGCACCATAATCACAGTAAAGACTTGTACACTAAACAAAAGCTCATATGGATAATAGTCATACATTTTACACCAAGACTAAAGTGGACACAATTTGATAATATACATAAAGATTAAAATTTATAAAATACAGAAACACTAAAGTAGACAAAATACATAAAGACTAAAGTAGACAAAATATATAAAGACTAAAGTAGACAAAATATATAAAGACTAAAGTAGACAAAATATATAAAGACTAAAATGGATAGAATATAGAAAGACTAAAGTGGACAGGGAAGAGAGAAAGCCTGGGACACACCGAAGCCACATTATTAAAACAATCAACAAAATCATTTATTTCTCAGGGGCAGCGTTGACTTATAACCTTTTCCCTGCGACGACGTCCTGTCCACCAAGTGATATGTCAATACAGAGGTTCTGAATCAGTCACATGGTAGAATTACAATGTTTCAATGATTTAATCTTAATAAACAATTACATACAGTTTGTTGCAGTTTTCTTTGTATATATGAAAGCTATCTAGATCACTCATGACATAGAGAACATATAACACAGTGGATGTTAACATAGATGACTTAACTCTTTCTCTCCGTAATTAATTTCCTCGTTCAGACGGAATTATTCATTTTACTCATTTGTGTTTCACCACACTGTTAGGATTGAACTTCAATAACTTTTTTTGTATGTAATCAGGAAATGTCATATTAGATATAGAATTATAGAAGAACGCATGCTCTTTTTAAATTAAAGTTTATAAAACCAAACATCAATTTAATTTAATTAGGTCAAATCAACGTTGGTATCGTCAGTTCGGAAAAAATGAGTTCAGACACAGTTGACTCTTTCGACTTATTTTTATTATTGTAATTTGTTTCACGTTCAATAAAATAGAAACCCAATTTGATATCGATTGCAGCCAACACTTCTGAGAAATCCTTCAGCAACACACACAAAGGAAAAGTATTCGGCCGTCCTGTCTGGTGCCGTCACGACCTTGGATCCAAACACAATTGTCAATGTCTTCCTATAGGCCGGTTCATATAGACATATCGGTGCCTTAGCTGTCGTCTTGATACCAAGGTCGCATTTTGGGTTTGACTTTATGGTCTGCAAGTTACGACAGTGTCGAGTTACCAGACCAATCGATTCAATTATTTTCAATGTTAAAACCTTTGCCTGATCTCAGATTTAGACAAACAAAGTAAAAATAAAAAACTTAAAAAAAAAAAAAAAAAAAGAAAAAGCAAAGCAAATCTAAGAGGAAAAACCCCATATGCACAGTCATAAATTGCAATATCTCAATAATGTAAGATTCACTTCCTTTTTTATTTGAAACAAAATTAATCAATTACTACTATTTAATTAACTATTTAGTTAATGTTTTGGTTGTATCATGTTTTTGTTAGAAACAATTAATAGTTGTGCAAAGTTTCAATTTGATCGAAGAATGGGAAGTGGAAGAAATTATGTGTTCAAAACTTGTACTAGACAGACAGACAAAATTGAGTTGTTATAAACTTTTAAAATGAAAAAAAACAGCAACAACGAAAAAACTCTATATTGCAAGCAGTCGTCTAGATGACTATATGTTTTAAATTGGCGCCAGAGTGATTCAATCGTTTATCACAACTCAACTCTGTTAGCGTATGGTATACATGCTAGCCGATATTTGATCAGCTCTATCAGTAACATGTCAGACATCAGGGCGACAACAAGCAGTCCAGGAAGGAAGGTGTTCTAAATTACAAGATATTTTAAAATTTGATAATTCTTTTATAAATAAAATATGTCAATTGTAAAAGATACCCAAAATAAATACTATATTATTCTACTTATAAATTAAAGGAAGACATTAAAGATGACCTTTGTGGTTCTGTCTCTAAGAGACAGTGGATGTGCCTAGACTCAGTAGCAACACGGGAGATTTCTCTTAGAGACACATTCCTTGTTCAATAAAACGATCGTGACCAATGTTTTCTCCTACGGCAATGCTGGTGTGATCTTAAGGAACGACTCTAATACCAAACAACACAAAACAGCACTAAGAAAGGTGAGTGAGGCATACAGTAGTTTGTTCGTGTCTCTCGAAGTAGAGGTTGGAAAAGTCTTACTCAGATAATGTCATAGCCCAATTATTTGATGTTAGACAACCAAAGCTCATCTTGAGGAGCCTTTCTTATAGTGACAATAAATCCTTATTTTGAAGGGGCATTCTTCACAAGTGAAAGTAGATCTGGACAGTGCCTCGATGGAACCTATGACTAATAGTATGATACAACCAAGCTTACGTTGGAGATATTGGAAGTATTTTCCTAAACTTCACGTTAACATACCATTAATATCTTAAGAAACCTAGTAGTGTTACAGAATATCCAGACTCAACAACAACAAAGACATTAGAACAGTTTCACAGCTGTTTCAATTCTTTCAAACAAAATTGTTATTAAAAAAAAGAAAATAGTGACAGCTAGTGACAAATATGTTGAGTTTGCTAGCTGAGTGATTCAGTTCAGTGAATTGAGTGATTCCGATGCGGTTGGATGATTAAAGTATGTAGTTCACTTTTCATATCTCGAATTAGAATCGAACCGAAGATTATTTCCTATTCTGTATAGACACTGACGTAACAATCTCAGTAAAAAACAGAGTTGAAAGAAACTGGGTCTTTGTTTGTGACAGCATCCTGGGAGATGTGAAATAGAGAGGCAGAGAGAGTAAGAACGAGAGAGAAATAGGGAGGAAGAGAAAATAAAAGAGAGAAAAAATAGAAAGAAATAGAAAGAGAGAAAGAAAGTGTGTGATTATGTTGTCAACAATTAATCACACTTAACAGTTTGATAACTTTAAAAGAAAACAGTACACTTCAACCAAAAATAAAAAGATATATTAGGTATTTGTAATTAATACTACTTTCATCAATGAGCCTTTGTTTCTAGAGCCCATGTGCAAACAATGCTAAGCTTTTTATTCTGTAGATTAATCCGAAAATTTATGAAAAAAACAAAATAAAGCAGACTCAAGGTCATTATTCATAGCGGGTTCCTGCCGACTCCAAATGTCAAACTTAACAACTTCCTCACTTCCTCTCTTCCTCCGATTGGATATCCAGATAAATGGAAATGCTAGTTTTTAAAAATGTTTGGAAAACAAAACAAGTGCTAACTATTTCGACATTATTGTAGTTTTGTTTGTTTTTTCCTCCAAGTCAACATCTCAGGAGTACAAGAATCGATTCCACTGTTGCGAGCCAGGTCTGTGGTCAACTTGTGCAATCCATTTGGAGCTTAGCTGCGGACATTGTTATTATTATTGTTTTCTTTTGTTTTTCTAACCAGTGTTTATATTTAGTTACGAGATTTATGTGTTATGGGGTGACTGTGAATATAGATTATAGTGTGCGTGTCTGCTGGGTGTATGTATGTATGTATGTATATGAATGACCACTCTTTGTAAAACGGGGGAATAAAAGGAGGATTTCGACATGGAAGGGGAGGGATAACTAGACATTCCCAGGGCGGACTGAGAGATGGTCGAGACAGGAAACAGATATATTTTGAGATGCACGAGATTTATTAGGATTCCAATGACGTCATGCACATCGCAACGGGGATAACACAGCACGTTTTGCAAGTTGATGGCGTCGAGTTATTTTCTTGGTCGCTATCAAAGTTTTTAAAAAAATTATATAACCATTTCACCATATCGATAATATCATAAGATGGTAATAATCTATTTCAGTTGGGAGGGGGGATGAGGTGCAGTTCAGGCAACAGAAACAAGAAGCCAAGGCTTCCCCCCTCACCCCCATCTCACGTTGCCTCACTATTTTAGCGAGGTTTAGATTAAACTTCTCATCTAGGCCAGTAACAGAATCATATCTGCGGACAATTGTTTTGCATACCAAACGATATTAAGTGGATATGGTCAGAACTCTCTACAGACTTCCACAAGAACAATTTTCACTATTTCTAATTTTCACTTTAAGGAACACTTGTTGTTAGGTTTCTCCCACATTAAAGTACTGTTTTGTACCCCATTTTCTCTAGCTATTAATAATTTTTCAAAAATGATTTCGTTTTGGTTGCGACAAAACTTTTGAACTCGCTGGCTCACAACGGGAGAAAAACAAAAGTTTCCAACGCTGTGCTGGTCATTCCTATATTCCTCTTGGTCCCACGCATCTTCTCTGACCAGTCATTTATCACGGCCGCCATGTCAGTTGTCCAATCATCCTGTCTCTTATTGTCCGTTCTTTTTCTCCTTCCCCCCCCCCCCCCCGCCACTGACAGCCTTTAACGCGTCATATGTCTATATGAGCTAATTTGGCTACACCTATGAATAGCGAATACAGCATGGTGGCTACATGGGTGCAGCGTAGATTCTGGTTTAAGGGGAGTTGGAGTAAATACGTTCAGATTTCGAGGACATTGATACATGATTGCAATTCTAAAATATAGAAATATTTAGCCATTTGAAGACTTGGTTAATGATGGTGCAAGGTACTAATGTGATTCTGAACCTAGAAATTCATCTGGTGATAATAACGACGGAATGAGACTTTTCCTTCAGGAGGAAGATGCTTTCATTTCCTACAACAATCTTTAAAATTGAGTAACTTTCCCTATTAATAAAATTTTTATTTTATATTGGAAGGGGTGTGTTGTGTCTGAGTGTTACATCGCTTGGCTTCCAAACCGAAAGTCCCGGGTTCGAATTCGATTTTTAATATCAAGGATTTTAAGAACACCCTTACGTCCAGCCAACTCTAATGGGTACCTGACTTTGGGTTAAAGGCAGTGGGTCGTTGTGCTGGCCACATGACACCCTGCTCGTTAACCGTTGGCCTTAGAAACAGATGACGTTTACATCATAGATTCTAAGGTCTGAGAGGTGGTACTTTTCTCTTTTACTTTACTTTCAGATCGGGAAATGAGTTGTAAAGAGAGGTTGTTAGACTTCACAATCCCATTGTCCTAATGTGAGCCTATGTTCACAAAGATGGTGGACTAAATAGTCAGCTTGCGCATGTTATAAACAATGACTTTTTTAGAAGGAAAATGAAATAAACGAACGCTTTTTATCAATATCAGGTTATTTTCAAGCTGACTCTATAAGCGATGTGTTTTATCCAAATACATTTTATTATTTAAATGAATGGACGTCAATAGTCCTCAGACCTTAGAGATCGTAAGTAAAATTGAAAACGAGTAGATCTCTATTTATATTGAATTATGTCAGAGGTCTTCGAGTCGTGTAGACATGTAATGAAGTTAAGAGACGTAAATGAGACATTTGATGAGGATAGAGTTTATCTCTTAGTATTATGACTAGTGTAATAAGATTATCATCCAGATAGCAATCATCTAATCTAAGCTGACGGATACTCCAGGATTCCTTTCTGTATATGCTAACTTAATCTATCTCTTTATAACTATCTAGCTATTGGTATTGATTTTCCCGAATGCCGCTGTAGTTGTTCGTATATGGAGTTTTTTGAAGGGCCTGAATGGCTAATATTTTAACTTAATATGATATAGTTACAATGAAACCAAAACAATACAGACTAACATATTTATGCATATTTTGACAGTCGGCCCAAGTGTCTTACCTAGTTCTAACGTCACTTCCGGAGCTTAGAACACAAATATTGAACGTCTGACTTAGTCCCTTATCTCTCAACTTGGTTTACAAAATGTATTTTCCTGCTTCTCCCCCAAACTAATGTTAGTTAATTATTTACACGCAGAAAGTGGTAGCTTCCCTCCAGCCAGCAGGATGCCCCTATAGATAAACTATCAATGGAACTCACCAACAAATTCAACTCTGATTATGTTCTTCTATCTTCGCACATGCTCCAACTCCTGACATCTCCCCACCTCTTCTGTTGGGCAATTACATGTTGTTTTTTTTAATCTTATCAGAGTCTGAAAACAACAACTTATCTTTCATTAAGAAAGAGATAGAGAGAGGAGGGGAGGATGAGAGAAAGAGGGAGAGAGGGAGGGAGAGAGAGAGAGAGAGAAAAGAGGGTAGGGAAGAAATATTTTCCACCAGTTTGTTCGGCTCGTCATTCCGCCTTTCCCTAACTCCCACTTTCTTAATTCTATCGCTGGTTTAAAAAGAAAATTAGATTGTGCAATCTTCAAGCAGACTTACAGTCAACCTCTACAGCGCCTCGCCTTATCTGGATATCAGGAGACATTCTCGCCAAGCCATAAACTAACGCCAGGATTGCATGGGACGCGCCAGCAGAAGATGGAAGAGAGCTGACTAAAAACAATCTCCTCTCTGTTTGAAGGAGTTCATTAGTTCTTGTAGTTTTAGAAAGTACAGCTCGGAATGTAGATCTAGTCGGAATCTAGTCTGAATTAGACTCTTCTGGCTCACTTTAAACCTATAAGCAAGCTAAAAAATGAGTCTCTGTTAAGAAGGCTGGAACAAAGTACATATCAGAACATATATCTACATTGAATTGGACTTTTGAGGCCTAAAAAAAGGAAGAAATAGTCATGTAGACTGGCATATAGCATTGGCATTAAAGACTCTGGATAAAGGGAGATTACTGAAGTCCGAAGTGTGACTAATAAATTATGGTAACGTGTCAAATGCCTGACGGAGCTTCAGGATCGAGGGGCTCTGCTGAAGACTAGAATTTTAAACTTCGGGATATTTAGGACGCCCCTGACCTCATTTGGGAAAAGAAAGGCGTTTATATCCTCATTAAGCGTTGGCCTTAGCATGGGCCCCCTAAATCGTAAGGTCTGGAATAGATGTATGCTTAGGAATTGTTGAAGTACGCATTAGTGAATGTCAATGATATCACCAGCTTGATGACATAGGATAACTTAGATACAGATTTCTTTTCATTCAGGTAATGCTTCAGGTTACAGACTTACCACCTGCCAGAGTTACTATTTTTTGTTGTTTACTTGTTGTTTTGTTGTTGTTGTTGTTGTTTTTACATGTTTCAAACGTTACTTAAAGTGGATTATTACATCTTAGTCCGGGGGAAGGAGGACGGAGGATGTGGTTAAAACCCTGTACCATCAATACGGCAGTCCAGAGAGCATACCGAAACACCAGGCAGCCATCCAGCTTAACCTTAAAGCATTAATATATATATATATATATATAAGACATTTAAAAACATTTGCTCCATCATGATGATGTGATCAGAAGCCTTGATGTACGTCTGGACATAGTGAATGTTCTAATTATTTTTAGATGTCTGCTTAGAAACATTTAATACTCATGAATTATATTTCTTGTTTCATTGCTTGCTGTTATGTTCCAATAGTTCTTTAATACACTGGGATTAAAGACAACTTGTTATTTGTCAAACACGCTGATTTTTATTACAAAGCTTATATCAACTGTCTGCATGACTGTCCATCTGTCTGTCTGTCTGGTAAAAGGTTTGTACATGTTATTTCTCCGACATCCAATCTCGGACCAAGCTGATATTTTGCACAATTATTTCGTTTACTTGACAACACAAAAATCAATTTAAAAAAAAATTAATCACTTAATTAACTGTTTGTAATTTTTTTTTTTTGTTTGGTATTTCGAACAAGGGAAAGAAATTATACTTGACTGAGGTGGTAGTATAAGCTGAATTAGTCCCCTTTATAGGTCGCCGATATAAAGTTAGTTTGAAACAAACATTAGATAACTTATACACTCTTCTATTTTCATACGCATCTCACTAGCAGAGTGGTTGGAGTGTTGGCTTGAGTTCGCATTCACCTCGTTCCCCCCCCCCTCTCTTTTTTTAAAAATAAATGCTTTTAACAAACTATTAAGGTAAAATTCACCCAGATATCACTTTATTTCTCCCACCCCCGCCATTTTCTCAACTGGTAATAGGATCATAGCGTATTAAGAAAGCAAAAAGCATTAAGGTAGCGGCACACAAAAAGAATTGGTAAAAATATTTCTAATCGCACAGATATGTTGTTGTTGGTATAGATCTATTACAAATTTAATGACATGATTGATTCAAAACTAATCGATAGAACTACACTTCACATAAGCTTTGTTTGTTTTTTTTCTAAGTATATTTTATGTTTTTATTGTGAAAGCATCGAGTCCAAGACTCTTCTGACAAGAAAGAGAAAGAAAGACATGGATAGAAAAAAAAAAGTAACTAATGACCAGGCAGACACACTAGCAGACACAAGAAGTAGACACACATCTGTGTTGATGCTATAGAAGTGGATGCGTTCCCAATGTTCCAGAGAAATGAGCTGTTAGTCCAACATGTTAAGGTACTCACACTTCAAATGAAGTCACTAACACTGCTCACACTACGACACTCGCATCAATCTTACTTTCCAGTTTTCATTTAGTTTTCTTTCTGTGTTTTTTTTTTTTTTTTTTTTTTTGTGAGTATTTGTTCCCCTTCTCTCTCCGCTGTATAAGAGAGAAATTGTTTACAGGTAAAATGAAGAAGTCTGAGATTAGAATAAGAGAAGATGAAGGAGCCAGAGGGAAGGGTGTACTTGTGATGGGGAGGGGAGGGGGGTCAAAGTTGAGAGAAGACAGGTGCTGATGTTGGGTATTGTGGGAAATGCAAACTATATCTGGTCATGTACTTAGTGGTACAAAGACAAAACTAGTATGAACCGTAACGGTCTAGTAGATTGTCTTTTAGGAAGTCATTGGCATGAGGATTGTGTATATGAAATGACCTAAACCTAGTCAAGACTTGATTACTAATATAGTAGACAGGAAAAAATGGAAAATAGTTTTACTTTCTTATTGTATTTTATTGTCTCTGAAATAGAATGTAGGACTTGAAAGTGAAAGTTAATTTTTTTTTTAAATACACTAGTTGACAACGTTTACAAATTGTTTCTGAAATAAAGTGCATGACTTGAAAATGAAAGTGACTAGAAACCAAGAGTTGACAACGTTTTTTCTTAGCTACAGCCACATTGCATAGAAGGGAATTAATTCGAATAATTAATTCGTAAAAGAATGACATCTAATTAAAAATGTATCCTCAGCTGCTACATGTTGAGTGTGTGCCTTTCAAAAAGTAATCAACAAACAGATATAGTAATAAAGCTATTTAGGTAGGAATTTTCTCATTGGATCAAATGGGATATCAGAGTACTCATCGGTACTTTGACCAGTTAGGTAATAACTGAACCTTAATTTAACTATCTTTAGGCCTTGAATACTCTTAATGAATAGTTACTTACACTTTTTTTTTTAATTTTGCAAATTTAAATTCAAATCTGTCTATTGGCTATGGTGTTAGAATAGCACGTGACTTGCAAGGTTTCTAACATCCATTCCGCTTCTCATGCCATGCTCGTGTCATATACACTTCCGACTGTCGTCGCTTTGGCCCCGATTTCAAAATTTAAAAACCTTTCTTCCCTCTGCTGTTCTGTAGAAGGTTCGAGTCGTCGTCATCTTTATTCCCAAATGAATGTCAAAAAAAAAAACGCAAATAAGGAAATCAGGATAACATCAGGAGGAATTTTGTGGCATCACAATCAAATACAGCACCAAAAAAAATTAGTAACAAGATGGCATTTCTTGACTAAGCAGCAGCGAAACTTAACACTTTGTTATTACATGTCACCAAGTCTTTCTAAGAAGTTCTGGAAACTATTTTTTATTTTATCTAAGACTTTTTGTGTTCATCCTTCCGGCCAGACATGAGCCGATGAGAAGTTTAGAAAGAAACTGTGATATTAAATAAAACAAGCAATTCATCTTAGCATGCTTGTTTACTTGTGTGTCTCGTAATTCACAAAAACTCACACCTTTATTGAGTTACATTCACTTGAAAGAACAAGCACCCCCCCCTCAAACTATATTTTTTAATCAGGAACAATAGAGATAATGTCCATATACCTCAATCATCAAACTACGTGTGACAATCTCATTTCTAAAGCATCTCCCTCTCTTCATCAAAGCCCCCCCCCCACTCTCTCCTCCTACAAGAGCACGTCAGCCAATCAACAACCCCCTCTCGAATGAGTTAGAGACACATTTGCTTAAGGGAAAAAAAGGAGGGATAAATAAACTAAATATTTTTCGTTTGAAGCTCAATACAACAACAGAGGATATCCCGGCATTCTGGAGATCATTCTGAGCAAGAGTGACCTTCACCTCAAGAAAATGTTTCGCTCAAATTTTCGTCAAGCTTAAATTTCACGAGAATTGTACAGTGTGAACGCACACACGCACGCGCGCACACACACAGTTGTTGCATTCATGGCAAGACTCAGTGCCAGCTTTTGATGTCCCGAGGAGAACAAGACAAAAAAAAAAGGAGCGGCAATTCTAAAACACCTCCACCTAAAAAAAAAAGAAAAAAAAAGGACAATAAAAACATGGTGGAGAAATATAGTTGATAGAATCTCTTGTCAAACCAAGTGCTGCTATCACACAGGAAGGATGACGCAATGGGACCTGACCATCCATAATTGTTATTTAATTTATTAATTATTTTTTATCTTTAGATTGGGGGTGTTTCTCTATGTTGTTGGTGTGGCAGTGGGAACCCAACACTTAAACTATGTCGCAAAACAAAAACAAAAAAAGATTACGTCATAAAAATAAAGAACAGACACATACATACATACATACATACGTCACGTCCACGTCCACCCCCCCCCACACACACACACCCACACACACACTCACACCCACCCACACACACCCACACACACCCACACCCACACCCACACCCACACACCCACACCCCCCACCCCCCCCCACACACACACACATACATACACACACACACATACATACATACATACATACATACATACATACATACATACATACATACATACATACATACATACATACATACATACATACATACATACATACATACTCTTCGATAGACCGGTTTACGACATTACAAAAAAAAAAAAAAAAAAAGAAGAAATCTTATTATCCAAAGCAGAGGCAACAGTTTCATTGGTAACAGGCGTGTGACGTGTCACAAGGTATGACTAGTTTGTAAACATACACACACACACATATACATGCACACACTTAGATACACATACTTACAAAATAAAAGACGTGAGTTGAAGGCACCAAGATTGATGGTGGTCATAAAAGCGTCCAACTATAAAGGCCTTCCATCAGGATTTGATCAACTCACCGAATAATGATATTAGCAGCGTTGTAGCTTGTGAGTATGTAGGTTAAAAACTCGTTCTCATGAATAAGAAAGGTTGCATGCATGAGCGGCGACATTAGATTGCATTTTGACAAATATGGCGGGGGTGGTTTAAATGAAATTGAAGGGAGGTAATCTAGTAAGAATAAATGCTTTAAAAATTAAAACGTATACAAAGCTATATTCATTAATTCATTACCAATTAAAACAAACAGGAGCAACAGTATACTCCGTCAGCTTTGTCAACTCAATGGCCGCTGCCGGTAGATATAAATTTGACCAGTGTATAGAGTTTATAAATATCGTAATAAAGGACTCGAGATGTTGGATTCTTTTTATTTTTGGTTGTTGGATGATATATATCTTGTGCCCACATGCATTTATCTACCGTTTGCGCATAAATGTTTGCAACTGTAAATGTATGTGCATGGGTGCGTGTGTTGTACATCAGAATGTTCAAGACCATGTTTTTGTTCTACTAATGATCAGAACTATTTCTTCTTGTTTGCCTCCAATAAATATGTTTTAACTGTGACTTAATTACGTAATTATCTTTTGATGGCCTCTAAAAGAGACACTTGTAGAGCTCTCACGAAGGCCACGTGATACACATTTGAAACCAAAAGAAAAGAAATTTGTACAGGACATTCGCAGAAAACGTAATGAAAACTTTAATAGATCCTCCACGGAAGAAGCCCTTTTGTCCAATCGATGTTGAAAAGTATGCAGGTCCAAACTGGGTTTGCGTAGTCCTCTCATCCTGAATCTTCGGCATCGTATACATTGCCTTTGATATCTTAGTATGCTGTACAAGAAAATGATAAGATGGAAATATAAGACAAGAGACTAAATGGTTGCCTTTTTGTTCAATATCAATCTTCTAAGTTGACAGCTTTTCAACTGACATATACTTAGGTTAAAAAGTAAAGTTTCCCCTTTCAGATCTTGCGATCTATGGGGCAGATAATGTAAAGATCATCTGTTTCAGTGGCCTACGGTTTAAAATGGTGTAACAACAACCAACCGCCTAAAAATCACGAAAGTGAAAATCCCAGTCTTCCCCAGGATTCAAACCCGGGACCTTCGATTCGGAAGCCAAGCGCTTTACCACTCAGCCTTAAGACGGCAAAGTTTTGTTTTTGATACTTCAAAAGGAACGCCGTTAGCATTACTTCTAAAGTATTTCAGTATACTCAAAGAACTTGTATTAGAAGATTTAACTTCCTCCCCTGCAAAGAGCAATCAACAATCTTCCAACTAAGGACAGGACACACACCTCTTAAATTACCATCTCAATAAAATAAATACCACACAACTTCCCCTTAGTAGACACTGCGCCCACCCCTCTGAAACCGTAAACCAGATCCTTTTTTTGAATGCCCCTTCCTAATCCACCTTAGGCCGAGCCTACTACCACTCCAGCCCAACATAACCAACACCCTATACGGCAGTGCTGAACAACTGAAGAGAACAGCGCACTATTTTTCCTTGGCACAGTCTGCAAAAGAGCTGACAGCTCAGCAGCAAAAAGCTGGCTAGAAGAAGAAGAAGCATTAGAAGATCCCCATGAGATGCACGAGACGGAGACTTGGGGACGACAAGTACGCGGGTCAACTCTTTTCATAATTCAGTGTGGCACAACATTGAAAATAATCTTTGACAGCCATTGACATTGATTTATTTGCAAAGCCTTCAAAACGCACTAGAGAAAATTAGCAAAAAACAAATGAATTGATCATTAATCAGGAATAACTTAGAAACCTAGCGTTTAACCAGGGACCCTAAAACCCGATTTCATTACAATAAACAAAAAATAAATCCATATAATCACAACTAAACCTATAGATCTTCAATGTTTGTTTTTTTTTTCTTTTTTGCATTACTTTTTAAACTTAGTTCTTTATAGCAACGAGTTCAAGCAATATACAACAATAACAAGCAAACCAAGCAATTGAGAGTCAACCTAGGAATATAAAGAAATGCCAAACGAAATGGCCCTTAACAAAATAATCAGTCAGGAACAATCAACATTGTAGATTTTCTAAATAAAGTTCAGAGCAACTCTCTCAGCCCCTTCACATACCACGTTTTTTGTTTTCTTCAAGTTACTGTACGTAGTCTGTTATGTGTTATCAATATTTCCGTGATTCTATCCTTTATCAAATTTTTGTTATTCTGTTTATGGCTAAAAAAAATTTAACCCTAATCTAAACAACTAAAATATCCTAATTTCTTATTAAATACTAAGGTGACAATATTCTTAAAGAAAGTAACCCGATTCCCAGAGACCAAAGTAACCCAATTCTTCAAGAAAACAACCAGCAAAGGCAACAAGAGAATTGATCTTGGCTACATTCGTCTTGTCTCTATCCCTCTTGCCTCTCTGCCACTGATTCGACCGTCTCACCACTAATCCTATTCAGACCTGTGACAGTTACACACAAAGACAAAAGACAAAAGGGATTGCGTTGACTCCAGGACCAACGTTATCAATTAACTTTTGGCCTCTGGATCACTCCATCGAGCCCACGCTCCTGCAACGACCCCTTCTCCTCATACAAACCCAAACGCCGCCCTGTAAACCTTCACGATACTGTAGGGGTGAAACGGTGGAAGACAAAAGAGCGGAAAATAGTGAAAGTAATACAGAGAGAGAGAGGGAGAGACAGAGAGAGAGACAGAGAGAGAGAGACAGAGAGAGAGAGACAGAGAGAGACAGAGAGAGAGACGGAGAGAGAGAGATAGAGAGAGACACACACACAGAGAGAGAGAGAGACAGAGAGAGAGACAGAGAGAGAGAGAGACGGAGAGAGAGAGACAGAGAGAGAGACGGAGAGAGAGAGACAGAGAGAGAGACAGAGAGAGAGACAGAGAGAGAGAGACGGAGAGAGACGGAGAGAGAGAGACAGAGAGAGAGAGACACAGAGAGAGAGAGAGTGAGACAGAGAGAGAGAGAGAGAGAGCTAGTTGGGCCTAGCCGAAGAAATTTTGTAGAAAGACAGGTACGGAAAGTTGGGAGAGCGAATCGAGTGCCTCAGGCTTCCTACATAGCCAGGAATTCAAAGAGGTTAAAGAGATGAGGGATAAGATGGTTGGAGGGAGAGGGGAGGGAGGTCGCCAAAGTAATAGAAATACAAAAGAGGACAACAGAGAGGTAGAGGCGGTGCTGAAAGTCTAAGTTAATTGGAAATGAGAAGGGAGTTAATTTGAAAAGAAGATACTTTCGCCACTTTGTTGTCGTCCTCAACCATTCATCAATAAGGTCTCTTGAAATGGCCTCACCGTGTGCTGACTTTGTTCTGTAAACTTCATAGGTACTTCGGTCTAAATATAGATCTGACACGTAGTACACATAAAAGAAATATTGATCTAGTTACTATTTGAATTCTGGAAATTTCGCCATTACTTTGGTAATTTTTGGGAGATAATAAAACCGAACTATAGTATACTAATGCATGCACCGTTAATCTCGGAGTAAAAAAAAATAATCAAAGAAATTCATATCACAATTATGTACGGTCAACACGTTCATGAATATAAAAATAGTAAATTACAATTTTTAAATTAACGAATACTTACATAACGCTAAATATCACAGAACATGGAAAGAGTTAGACTTTACCTATTCCTAAACTGGTGACATGGGACAATTATAATAATTATAATGTATTGGTTTGAAGTGCTCTGCAAATGGCTTGTGGGGTTAGAAATAAACCGGAAATTGCTTTTCGAGATTTTCTTGCATATTATGAAAGGTATGTAACCAAGTGGACGAAGTCAAGTAAAATTGATTTGTTGTATTGATATTGCTGGCTTAACAAAAATATTTTGTGCTATACTATCTTATGATTTATACTCTTGTCATTATTATTGTTAGATGTTTTTAAATATTCAAGAATTCTGTTTAGATCAAGTTTGCATCTTAAACTGAAATGTAAAAAAGTATTCTAAGAATTGAGACACTTCCAATAGTGGGGACAGGAAGACCACTACAACGTGTTTGTTGTCTTACACTTTTACCTTCACAGAAATGAAAAGAGACAAACCAAACAAAAATCCTAAGTGGTAGAACAACCACAGCTCGGGCATGAATATTCAAATAATACTCTTTTTAGACATGAAAAGAATGATCGGGCAACAGGTGAATTCCAAGTGACTTTTCAACGCATATAGTTTGATGTTAGACATGTATGGAGTAGCTTTCTTCGAACCTGTCTGCTGTCACCTTGAGTCGTCCTTCAGGATGTTTTGACTAGGATTTAATACATCTTCATCCGTGATGTAACATGTAAAACTTATCAAAAAACAAAACAAAACAAAATAAAAAACAACAACCATAAAACACAGTAAGCTAGATATAAGAATAAATGAACGAATATCAGATTGGCATAAGATTGCACATTCATATACCTGTCAACTTAAAGGCTTTGATCGTACAAGATCTAAGGATAGCACATTCATATTTCTCCCAACTAAAAGCCATTGATGCTACAGCATCTTACGCATACCGCGTAATGCGTAAAGAAAATGCCGACCTTTATAGGATCATACCAACTGCGTACGCTGGCTGACCAAACTCAGAGATGGGGAGCCACAAATTCAACAGACGTTTCGATTGAAGCGCCACCACGTGGAAGAAACCTTCGGGAATCTTTTCTCCAGCGCAGCATAGAAAGAAGAGGGCATAAATGTCGGACATGCCAGAGTTCTCCCCAGATGACGTTTTATCGTGGTGCACTGTGAGGTCACGCGCGGCTTCAAAGGCAGGCAGTACGCAAGATGGCGAAAGTTGATGGTGCATGCTTGACATTTGGATGATCTTAGTAATACAAAATCAAAGCGCTAATTTTTTTAAAAAACAAACCTGTATTAAAGAAGAGTTTTTTTTTGTGTTGTTTTTTTATCATTGCTCGAGTTTCTTTAAAAATCATTATTAAAGAGAATGATCAAACCCAAAAGTGAAGCCATAGATTTTCTTAATTAGTCATCCATGTTATACGAAAGAAGCTAACTAAAGACAGAAGTCGCCATATGTTTGTGATTTCATGTAAAGAATAATGTAGTTAATATTAGTACTTATGTAGTTAATATTAGTACTTATGTAGTTAATATTAGTACTTATGTAGTTAATATTAGTACTTAAGTAGTTAATATTAGTACTTATGTAGTTAATATTAGTACTTATGTAGTTAATATTAGTACTTATGTAGTTAATATTAGTACTTATGTAGTTAATATTAGTACTTATGTAGTTAATATTAGTACTTATGTAGTTAATATTAGTACTTATGTAGTTAATATTAGTGCTTATGTAGTTAATATTAGTGCTTATGTAGTTAATATTAGTACTTAATTTGCATTGTGTGCTTATTTAATGGACACGTTATAGATTTGTAAAAACTTTTATTTGTTTAAATTAATAAAAAAAATTTTGCTCAATTATTCTTTAAACAATGAGTTTCTTGAACACATTAACAAAATGTTACATTTTTTAAAAAATTCAAAGGAGTTAAGGATGGTTATTAAACCCTCCGATCAACCCTCTCTAACCACATAATGAAGTACAACTAAACTAAACAAGTCCTACTTTGTCAAAGTGTTAAGTCGATGGGTAGCAACCTATTGACGATGGCCGGGTAGGGCTCATGTTCGTGTGTCCCTATAGCTTTTCTCGTTCACCTTATTTCGTTGAAGGTCATTTCTATTTCAGTTTTGTTTTGTTTTAAATAGTCTAGCAATGCAACAGTCATATTCGTCGTGGTTGTAACTAAGTCTTCTCTGGCAGTCGGAGAGTTCGAGCGTCGACCGTATCAGATAAACTGGAAGATTTCATAGACAAAATTATAAGTTAATGACTTTTTTAATACCAAACTTTTGTCTTTGACAGCGTTATCATAATTAACATGATAACAGATTGAGGGGCGGAAGACACGGTAGCAGAAAGCCTCTCCCTCCTCTTTTTTTTTTCTTTTAGCTGAATTCAAGTGTAGCTAGTTTGTTACAAAGAATGGGATTGGTTAATGTCATGTAAAGATGTCAACGTCTTTCATAAGATAGAGACAAGTCAACTGGAGTCTATGATTGGAACAATACGTTTATTGATAAATTCTAAAAGTAAATTTAAATATTTTAACTGTTGTCTAAAAGATGAGATTGGACGGGGTGGCTGGGTTGTAAAGTGCTTGGCCTAAGAACCGAGGGATGCGGGCTAAAATCTCAGTGAAGGCTGGGATTTTGAATTTCCAAAGTTTTAGGCTCCAACTGCACACCTTTTTTAACGAGTTCACATGTTTATCTATTTATAGCCTTCTTCAGTTGCAAAGGAACAATGTATACAGAGGAATGGAAAGTGCCGATACAGTGTTGAATCAGCGGCCTCGCAGTCTCTGACAGGGTGTAGCGCTGTGAGCTGCAAACTGCCTAAGGGTCGCCAGCTCCTATTTTTTTTCCTCCGGGTTGACTCCCTTATATCGGTATAGATGCTAGACAGCAGAAATTTGAATTCAGAGTTTTCCCTATCATAGGTTGGTAACCAGCCATGGCTAACGAGCCCCTCCTGCCCGGAGCTTACTTGTTACTCGCTTTTGCTCCTTCTCTTGTTAGTGAAACCAGTTCCGCCGAGGACGTAGAGAATACTTAAATAGACCGCCGGCGGACAGCGGCTTTCTCTGCATTAGATGTAGAAAAATGTGCAAGTAGCAACTGAGTTTGCGTGGCCATCATTCCAGATTTTCGAAATGGAGGACTTGGCCATTATTATTATATTATTTTTCTTTAAATTCAGTAATTCCAAATGTTTACATTGTCAAAAACACACAGGTTTCATGATTTTACAATAAGTTATGTCAATCTTGTTTTCAGAAACTGTTCATGCAGTGATATACATTCCATGAGTTGTACTATTTTGCCGTTGCATGCATGTGCAAGTCCTCAGACATCACACGTGTGCTTACATCTCATACAAAACGAAATGCACGAGCTTGGGATTTGTGAAGGTCACTGTCTTTAGTTATTGTTAAAACCAAACGTTTCTGTGACACATAATGCACAAAGTTTGTATGGAAGCGTGTATTGTCATTACTCAGTCCTTCTCAACCTGTGGGTGACAATTAGGTTTGGCAGGCACATTGTATACAAATGGAAACGTTCCTAAACAAAAAACGTGATTCCTTTGAATGTCTTTTTCTACGTAGGAAGTAGAGAAACCAACAGAAGATAGGAACGCTTTTACAGTCCTCATAACTTCCAAAAATACTCATTTATTCATAATTTATTATTTTTTATTTGTGTTCAAAATTAGGTACGTTAAATCTGCTTAATTATTTTAAAGTTTTATGACTATGTGTCAAAATAGGATCGTGTAATTTTTTTTCGTACTTTAACAAGCTAAGTTCTTGAAACTGATGGAGATTTCTGTGGGTTGAAAAAATTGAAACGAGTTGAAACGAAACTGGCACCTTTTTAAAAACAAGTTGACCTAACAACATTTTCTTTTAAATCAATTCCCTTCTTTATGAAGCTGGTGACTTTGTAAGAGCAATTACTTCGCTTTTAAATAACTTATGTATGATAAAATAAATATTTAACAAAATGTGCACTTCCCTCCCAAAATAAATTCATTTCTCGATGTACATAGAGTAAAAGATTCTAGATCGAGAAATGATGAGATAAATTAGATAGATAGATAGATAGACAGACCGACAAACAGACAGACACATAGATAGATAGACAGACAGACAGACAGACAGATAGATAGATAGATAGATAGATAGATAGATAGATAGATAGATAGATAGATAGATAGATAGATAGATAGATAGATAGATAGATAGATAGATAGACAGACATATGTATATTTTAGCAGTCCAGTTACTAATGTCTGCAAACGACAGTGCACAAATTGTTTAAGTCCGTCTATTTCTTCCTTTTAACTCTTGACTGAATACAAACATTGTAGTCGAGTGATTCATTTCCGATGTGCCGTGTGCAATAAAGTAAAAAAAATAAAAATAAATAAATAAATTTCAAGATGATTAGATTTCGAAACATTTTAACAGTTAGACCAGAGTTTTCACTACCTTGCCAGTAAGTAAGAGTTTTCACTACCTTGCCAGTAAGTAAGAGTTTTCACTACCTTGCCAGTAAGTAAGAGTTTTCACTACCTTGCCAGTAAGTAAGAGTTTTCACTACCTTGCCAGTAAGTAAGAGTTTTCACTACCTTGCCAGTAAGTAAGAGTTTTCACTACCTTGCCAGTAAGTAAGAGTTTTCACTACCTTGCCAGTAAGTAAGAGTTTTCACTACCTTGCCAGTAAGTAAGAGTTTTCACTACCTTGCCAGTAAGTAAGAGTTTTCACTACCTTGCCAGTAAGTAAGAGTTTTCACTACCTTGCCAGTAAGTAAGAGTTTTCACTACCTTGCCAGTAAGTAAGAGTTTTCACTACCTTGCCAGTAAGTAAGAGTTTTCACTACCTTGCCAGTAAGTAAGAGTTTTCACTACCTTGCCAGTAAGTAAGAGTTTTCACTACCTTGCCAGTAAGTAAGAGTTTTCACTACCTTGCCAGTAAGTAAGAGTTTTCACTACCTTGCCAGTAAGTAAGAGTTTTCACTACCTTGCCAGTAAGTAAGAGTTTTCACTACCTTGCCAGTAAGTAAGAGTTTTCACTACCTTGCCAGTAAGTAAGAGTTTTCACTACCTTGCCAGTAAGTAAGAGTTTTCACTACCTTGCCAGTAAGTAAGAGTTTTCACTACCTTGCCAGTAAGTAAGAGTTTTCACTACCTTGCCAGTAAGTAAGAGTTTTCACTACCTTGCCAGTAAGTAAGAGTTTTCACTACCTTGCCAGTAAGTAAGAGTTTTCACTACCTTGCCAGTAAGTAAGAGTTTTCACTACCTTGCCAGTAAGTAAGAGTTTTCACTACCTTGCCAGTAAGTAAGAGTTTTCACTACCTTGCCAGTAAGTAAGAGTTTTCACTACCTTGCCAGTAAGTAAGAGTTTTCACTACCTTGCCAGTAAGTAAGAGTTTTCACTACCTTGCCAGTAAGTAAGAGTTTTCACTACCTTGCCAGTAAGTAAGAGTTTTCCGAAAGTTATACATCAATTTTCAAAATACGAGGAAAATCATTAGAGCTGTTTTAGAAATCCGTGTCCAGATTCCGAGTTTGCCCATGAAGAGTTTGCAAGCCTGTAAGAGGAGTTGTAGAGAGCGTTCGAGTCATTAAATCTCCAATAATTGTTATAGTATAGTTGAGGGAGAGCAACGACTAGAGTCAAAGACTTGAAATTGTAATTGTAATGTACATTTATGTAGTGTGTATAGTGTTATTGTCATTCTTAGTTCCAGAATTAAAGGTTTGTATTTAATTTAAATATTTCAGATTTTTTTTCAGTTCTATTTTAATGCAGTATCTCCGGCGTCACGATATTAAGAAGTCAGACTAGAGTCAAAGACTTGAAATTGTAATTGTAATGTACATTTATGTAGTGTGTATAGTGTTATAGTCATTCTTAGTTCCAGAATTAAAGGTTTGTATTTAATTTAAACATTTCAGAGTTTTTTTTCAGTTCTATTTTAATGCAGTATCTCCGGCGTCACGATATTAAGAAGTCAGGAATTGTCAAACATTCTACAAATTCACACCATAACATCAGAAACGCATTGTCAGACCAACACATTCTCATCGCAACATCAAGACATCTTTGTCATCTGGTACTCTAAATATATAGTCACAAGGACTTCTTTCTTTTTTCCTTTATTCGCATTTCCTGTTGAATTTGTCCTGAATGATGTGTAGTACATTCTCACTGTCTCCAGACAGTCTTCTCCATACCTCACATGATGACTTGTCTCCCTTCAATCTCACGTTTCACTCCCTTTGTTAAAGTGTATGATCATTTAACAAATCTACGCTCCTTGCGGCCTTCACGTTTCGAACTCGAGTCTCCCAAACACACAGCCTAACGTATTCCCAAGCTGCCACCAAGACCTACTTAGGTGATTAATAGAAACTGGGGGAAACTTGCTGTTCACAACTAATAAAAATGTTTACGCGGGACAGAAAACATGGGTGTCCTTGCGTTCCGGGAAATCCTCAAGAGACGCCAACTGGTCTACAAGAATAACTACAAGACTTAACTTTTTTTTGTTTTATTTAAGTGAAACTAAAAAAAAAAGGGCCACGGAGCGGTCGGCAGCCATTATCTGTGGCGAGTACCAGATCCGTTAGCAGGCACTCTAAGCGTAATGAAAGTTTAGTACAACATTGGAAAGACATATTGGATCTAACGTCAGCGCGAACGACTCTGTGCGCGTGCGTGCATGCGCGTGAATGCGAGTGTGTGTGTGTAAGTGTACGAGTGTGTGTGGGTGTATTAAAAACAGAAGCGGTAGTTGTTTTTTTCCCCCTACTCTAAAGTACTTGTGGTGAGATAATTGATGGCTACAGCAACACGCTAGCAGAAAATTCAAGCTAAGTTTAACTTTACATAACGTACATTTTCACATTTTTTAAATTACCACTAAAAAAAACCCATAGTTTACTGCATAAACAGACTATATTCCTTAAATAGTTGTCCAATTTACAGAATTATGCAAGTTCCAATAAAATAAAATATTATTATGCAAAATTTCAACTTGGTCCGAGAACGGGAATTTAGCTTTAAAAAGGGGAATAACTTCACATATACAGCCAAATATCTCGATCAGTAGCATTTTTTTCCCTTTTCGATACCAAACAAGAGAATTGATTACCATTTAAAAATAAACACTTAGATAACTTTAAGCAAAAAAAAAAAAACAACCAAAGAAAACAAAATATCTTTTTCTGAAACTTTAAAAAAGAATAGAATTAAGAAAGAAGGAGACAAAAGCAAATTAGAAAATGGAATTTAAGCGATGAGTGATACACACACATGCACATATACATATACATATGTGTGATTCTTTTAATAATTTAGTTTCTCGTGCATATTTGATGAAGGTTTTATGCCTTGAGCGACGGTCTGAATAAGGAGCGGATGTTTCTGTTTATATTGCATAGGATTTGTCCTCCCCGGTTGAGCCTTGAATGAGTGGATAATTTTGGGCAAAGGTGTCACCAAATAGAGAGACAGTGAGAGAAAGAAAAGAGGGCTTCCTGGTCATGTGGTATGCGCTATGCTACTGTCGCTCTAACCCGGGTTAGAATCACTAGCGGATCCAGACCTTTGGAGTGGGGGGGGGGGCGATTTTTTTTCAAACCCTAACCCTAACGCCAAGTAAACCCTAACCCTATGCATTAACGTGCGTACAGCATATATATATATATATATATATATATATATATATATATATATATATATAAGAAAATAAAATGTTTCTCAACCTTCGGCGAAAAAAGAAACAGTCATGTTGAGGCATTTCTATTGCAAGCTTGGGGGTCTGGGCGAATGCTGTATGCTTCTCCAGTGAGGTTCGGGGCTAAGGCCCCCTCCGACAAAATCGTTTTCTTGCATTCTTCACTGAAGAAAAGTATTCTCCTGACATCTACAGCACATTATTAATCAATGGAGTTCGGAGCGAAGTCCCGACTCCAAAAGCTTTTTTTTTTTGCAATCTTCACTGCAGAAACGCATTCTCCTGACATCTACAGCTCATTATTAATCATTAATTATTATTTTGGTTTAAAACTCATCTCAATCGTGACTCTTGTACTGAAAAATTTCGTTTGAATTCTAACTTTTCCAAAGCAAAGTCTTTCTTAAAATAATTATGATAAATTCATGTAAAATTACATAAACTCTGTCTGGAAACGGGGGGGGGGGGGGGCGATAGAATGAAAACGATTAATCCTCGCTCCTTTTTATAATATCTGCTGATGATTGCATTTGGCATTAAAGAATAGGGGTTGGGCGACTCGATATAGCAATTTAATTTATAGCATATATACATTTTATCAGTGACAGATTTTTTTATTTTGTAATTTCTTAACTATAATACAAAAAGAAAATGTATTTGTTTGTCCGATTGGGGAAGGGGGGGGGGGGAGAGGCGATTGCATGTATCGCCCCTCCCACCTGGTACAACCCTTTTTCATTTAAATTTTACTAATGATAAAATTTGAGATTAGATTGTGGTGCGACATAATATACAATGGATTCAGATATCAATACGTAGTTTATATTATATCGATATTCAACTAATTTTGTTCACAAGCTATGATTTGTCCATAAAAGTAGGACCGCCCCCCCCCCCACTCAAAGGGTTTAGGTGGGAAGGGCAGTAGAGGTATTCGCCCCCCCCCCCCCCAATCGGTCAACAGGGGAAAGACATACTATAAAGATCGGTCAAAATATCAATAACAAGTTTTAATCATATATATATATTTAATTGATTCTGTTAGCACGCTGTGATTTCTACAAATACATTGGACCGCCCACCCCACTCAGAAGTTTATTGTTGGGGGGGGGGGGGGGATTGATGCCATCGCCCCCTCCCGACCCCACCAAATCGGCCAACATACTAGAAGGGGGGCGAAACAATGTAAAAATATGTTTAAAATATAAATAATTAGTATATATTATTAACATAAGTAATAAATTCGTATGCAAATTGTGTGAATTCTAATATAAAATTTGTCCGCCCCCCCCCCCACCTTCGGGGAAGGGGGGTCGGCCGAGTGGGGGGGGTGATCGCCCCTACCGCCCCCGCCCTGGATCCGCCAGTGGTTAGAACCCAACCCGCTGCCATTTCCCGTCGCCCTCCAGGAGGTTTGGGTTAGAATCTTCAAAACTGAACGAACATGCGAAAGAAGAAAAACAAAAAAACACACACACAGACAAAATAACAAAAAGTATCAATATTTATTTTTTTTTCAAAAAAGAATTATACCGCCGTGGTGTTGCCTCTGTGCAAGGCCGGCCTTAGATAATCGGAGACCCTAGGCGAAGTGAATGATCTAGTAGTCATAAACCCATAAAGTTTTCCTATGTTTGATAATTGATCCAATTTTCGCAACTTTTTCTCTACAAAACATATATTCCAAGTCCTGTGAGAGGCCCCCAACCCATCGGAGGCTCCAGGCGGTTGCCTAGTTTGCCTATGTATAAAGCCGGCCCTGCTGTGTGTGAGTGTGATAAGTGAGTGACAGCTGTCTCTCGGCTAACCCACATTTCACCTTTTTCCATTTTTCACATTTTCTTTCAGCCACATTGTGTGTTGGAGTGTTACTCCCTTTTCTCTCTCTCCACCCCCCCCCTCTTTTTTTCTCAACCTCTAAACTCAGCCCACGTCAGCCCCTCCGCCCTCTTCTTACCCTTCCCTCCTCCTCGGCTCTTTGTTTCTCTAAAACCAGTGACATAGCTATGACGTCACAGAAATTAATGTTATCTGTTTGCTGACAGTGCACGAAGTAATCGTGTAATCTCTACCCAGAGTTATCAGTCCCTGCCATCAGAAATGGAATACCAGGGCCTCGCCGTGAACTTTCAAGACTTTTAAAAAAAAAGGAAAATCTCAACCGTTTGCTCCCAATCTAGTCTAGAAGATGTCCAAGTTTGAAATGTTCTTGCTTTTGTTGTAGCCCAGGCTTGTGGACTTATCTGTCAACTCGCCTCTCTATGCTGTTATCAGATTGAACCAAGGAAGATGTACAGAAATACCCCATGAAGAAAAGTAATGTTTGGACTCGAAGATAGTTCCAATAGAGATCAAAACGTGCAAATGGAAACGTGGGGCTTTGTAACGCGTTTTGGCTGCCGAGCAAAGCGACTAGAGTTTGAGGCTGAGATAAAAGATTTTGAACTATACAACTTGGTTCCCCGACAAAATAGCGTGGACAAAATAGCGCCGACATATTAGAGCGCAAAAAATATATAAGCTGCAGCCTATTTGGACAAGCCAAGCCATTGGACTTCAGACAAAATACACCTTCTTTACACAACCGTCATCCCAACAGCAAAGTATGCATGTGAAACATGAAAGTCATCTGTCAAAATTAGAAAAGACTAAATGTGGCTCAATAAAAATGGCTGAGTATGATTTTTTGGAGCCACTTATAGAGATCGGGTCTCAAACAAGGAAATCCTATGTCGAACTGGGAGTCGTACTCATAGTGAGGTTTTGACAGAGCGTCGCATGAGGTTTTCGGTACATGTTCTCCGACACAATGAACTACGCATACCAAGAGTTGCGATGACATGGAGGCCAATAGGAGGACAGCGCAAACAAGGATGTCCTGGTATAACTTGGCGCCGCACTTTCATGGAGGACCTCAGAACAGTGGACACCAGGTGGGAGGAGACATCAGACATAGCTAGTGACAGATCTTTGTGGAGACAGCTAGCCGCCCAATGCGCCGAACGATCTAAGTCTAAATAAGTAAGTCTTAATGTAGTGTGCAGTTTTAAAGGACATGGTCGGCATTCGCTGATAAATGTAGTGAGTTTTATAGTTGACCTGCCACGTCAATAAATCTCAAGACATGATAGTAAGCTGCAGCCACTACCTTTAAAAAGTAAAAGTTTCTTTCATGAAGGCTTGGGGGTGTTAGTAAGTGTACGGCCAACGCAACTGTAGATATCTCTAAGTGGGGGCTATCATCCATTTAGTTGTTGGCAAGACGAACGTCGTCTCACAATGTTTACCTGAGGGGACGTTGCTAGTAAAGGTCTCAGCATTTCGTACCAGGTGTATATCTTGTCCAGGGATTAGTTAATGACTCAAGAATTACAGAATATGTTGTCCATGGATGACTTGATGACTTTAGAATTACAGAATATTTAGTCCAGGGATGGCTTGATGACTTAATTACAGATTAAATAGCGTCAGGAATGATAGATATTAGAAGAGGACTACCAAAATTAATGTTCTAGTGCAAATGAATGCAAGACTTGCGAGTAGCTTCAGATTTAGCCACACGAAACCAGGTGTTGTGAAGTAATAAAACAACAATAACCTTTCTAACCATTTATTCCATTTCTAAAATTTCTAATGGCCCAATAGAGATCTATAACCATGTGCTATTCAACAGAGACAAGATATTTAAGTTTAAAATTCAAAATCATAGTTGCAATAGTCGTTCCCCTCAAGTTCTTATGCATTTAAATGTTTCTTGTTTTAATTTGATTAAATTCATAACATCAGCAATGCATCTCTTGCTATATGTAGGATTCAAGGCGAGATGCCGCATCCCAAACAGTTTCAGGAAAATACTAAAAATGATGACATAATATTAGGACAATGCATACTGAGACGGCAGCAAGTACAGCGTTGACCACAGCCCTCCCAAACAGGATCCAACTCAGTAAATTGAAAAGCTTCCAAAGAGGAAGAAGAAGCAAAAGTAAGTGAAATATCAGCGAATTGGTTAAACTGGAGTAAGAGCCAATCATTATGGGTAACTACTTATAGAGTTAGAGAACCCCTGAAGATCATCTAAACTGATGACTCAAAGAAGTGACTTATAGTACAAGAAGCAGGGTAAGATGAGGTGGGATAGTTTCATCATCAGAAGCGGAGTTTGTGGGTGGCGGTTTTTTAAAAATGAGTTAATGAGCTTAGATATTATCTGCGTTGAATGGATCAATGATGCTAGGTGCTCTCTGTGTTCCTTTTTTGAAGGTCTAATCCGTAGGACTCGACTTTTTGAGTGATCGGTTCTAAATCTCTGGAAAGAACGTCGGTAATCATATCCCACTATATCGGGCAGATCAAGGTCCCCGAGATTTGGATTGGGGTTTAATACCCCACCCACCTCCACACAAGAATTTCTAGCATCGCCTTTGCCTTAATAGATAGATAATAGATTTTGCGTTTGTTAGAACTCTTACGTTAGATTCTGTTAGAAGATGAGTAATTATGTGTAGTTATTTATTGCTAACCTGCCAGAAGCGGTGCATTGGTTTCCTTCTCTTTCAATGAACTTGCCTGAGCTTTTTGCAGACTTCTTCTCTGTGGGTCTGTACATGAGGCGGTAAGGGCGCAATGTCATGGACTCGTTAGAAAAGACAAAGGGATAAAAGAGGTACAATTTCATCCTTGATGGACAGATACAGCGAAGATAAAGAGCTTCTACCTCATTTCTTTCTTTCAGAGGTACAGAACACGGGGGGAGGGAAGACACTATTTCAAAAGATTCATAAGACCCCTCCTTCCCCCCCCCCCCCCAAAAAAAAAGAGGAATAGATCTATAAGGGAGGTAGACAATTCGTAAAATAGGTGTCCCCCCCCCCCCCCCCCCCCCCCCAGTTTCTCGTTCCGGCTTCTACCTCCGACTTCCGCCTTGTATTTGCAAACAAAGGGAAAGAACGACCGCGCGCTGTCTAAACATATACATACACAGAATGCCACGGTGAGGAGAAGCAAGGAGCCAAGTTCCACAACTCTGGGGGTGGGTTGGGGAGGGAGAGAACTCTTCTCAAGTCAGTTTATCCGTGTCATCGCGACACGCCGTGGATTTGAATCTTTTAAAGAAAATTGAAACTGAGTCTTGAGTATCCACCAACCTCTTCCACACTGCATGTCACTTCGTAGGAAAACAATGTGCACTGTTAGAACTTTGAAACGCTGTCAACTTTTCAGGAACGCAAAGAACACAAAGCAACAAAAAGTTGGAACATGTTTTTACAGCCCGTGGCGTAACGCGGCAGATAAATGCCTGGTAGTCTGGTATCTACATAGTGTGACTACTGAGCTCTCTTATTGCTGAAGGTAATATTTCTCTACGATAAATAAAGTTACGACTTTCAGGTTTATCGTGAGTAAACCAAACGTCCTTTTAATTAGTACATTTCATTATGACAAACGGTATGAATAATGTAATCTATGACGCTATGAGATTATAGACACACGATGTAACAATTGTGTATATTAACAATAACGTACAGCACATCTATGTTGACCGATACAAAATGGAAAGTCTTATATAATTATGTGTTGAGTTTTTGTTCTCACATAAATCACATCCTATATATAAATATTTAAAAAATACATATTGAATTTCTCCCCTCTCCCTATCCAAATAAAATTAATTAAAAATAATAATTCTACAAGCCATTTTAAAACCTATACAGAATACGATTTACAGAAGCTAGACGCCTTCTTTTAGAGAGTACTGATAGTTAATATACTTATAAAATTTTAAAGAAAAATTCCATTTCAATCATTTAAGATACAATTTCAATTAAACCAAATCTTCTGTTTCTCTGAAACAATTCAACCAAAGGAATCACTTTCCAGTGAAACTAAATCAATGTTATCACTTTAGATTACTAAGTATTAATATATACAGAAAAAAAAAGGCTACTGAACAGAAGTTCGAAAGTACGCAGAGATATAAACAGACAAGCTCCCCAACCAATCAAAATCAATCAACAATAAACTCACGTCTGATTAATGCATAAACGTTCTTACAAAAATACACTTAAAAAGCGATGCTGTATCCGTCAAAGCCAAAACCGGATTTAAGGAATTTGAGGCCCTGTGTAGAAATGTTGAGAAGGTCCCTACTCCTCTTCTGAAGAAATAAAATGAACTACTTAAATGCTAAAGTTATGACACATTACAGTGCGTGAAGGTTGAATGTTAGGCATAGTTTGTAAAGTTGTTAATCTTTTATTGTGTAGAGGTTCTTCTTTGTTGTGCTCAGCCCGCACATCTAAATGTAGCCCGTGGATATAGAGGCTATAGATACGATAGGATTGCCTTTCACTAAGCACCAAATTTATATACTACAGGTAATTAACCAAAACATTTTTAAAGTGACAAACAATTCTTATATTTTAAATTTTCGACTGTTTATTAGACGGAGATATCTAATTAGTAATGCTGTATTAATACTCTACTTTACATTAATACTACTCAAATATAAACTTAGATACAAATAGTTCTATGGAACCGAACGTGCAAGTGTAGTTTTTTTGTTTTTTTTAACCGCGATAAAACAAAGGGGAGGAAGTTGTCTCTCTGTTAGCGTCTGCTCTGTGTCACCATGACGGTCACTCATTAATCATGCCGGTGCTCCTGCAATAAATGTGACTAGGGCCTGGAGAAAAAGGGGGGGGGGGGGGCGAAAATTGACCTTTCTCTGAGGGTCTGGGGCCAACAGAAATACAACAAAAAAAAAAGTTAATTGCTATCTGTCCCGAGCCATTACTTTTATTCTGCATTCTCTCCCCTTGATGTTAATGAAAAAGTTTTTTTGAAAAAAGGTTAATTATAGCATTCTTCTCGTTGGATTCATTACATTAATAAACAATGCAAGTATGGGTGGGAGACAAATGGTTCTTTCACAAAGAGAGTTTCTGTTTTTTCAGTTTGTAGATGTTTTTTTAAATTTTATATACTGTACATAAAATCAATTTCCTTATCTGTCACATCAACTTATCTATCCTACGCAGAGATCAGCACTTTCAGTAGTTTCCTCTTTCAAAGCCAGACTTGAAAAGCCAAGTATCGCCCCAAACTTGATGAGCTAAAGTATCGCCCCAAACTTGAGGAGTCAAAGTATCGCCCCAAACTTGAGGAGTCAAAGTATCGCCCCAAACTTGAGGAGTCAAAGTATCGCCCCAAACTTGAGGAGCCAAAGTATCGCCCCAAACTTGATGAGCTAAAGTATCGCCCAAACTTGAGGAGTCAAAGTATCGCCCCAAACTTGAGCCAAAGTATCGCCCCAAACTTGATGAGCCAAAGTATTGCCCCAAACTTGATGAGCCAAAGTATCGCCACTAACTTGATGAGCCAAAGTGTCGCCAATGTTAATAAATTTGTTGCGACATTATAGCTGTTTACAGCTAGGCTACTCTAGAAAAAAAAGTGTTAACATTGTTCAAATCTACGACTTTTGTTGCCTACGTGTTCAATGGGAGGTCACTTTTAAAGTGGTATATTTTTCGACACTCAAAATAAGTTCTTTAAACAAACTGCTGCATCACTTATAGTTTGTATAAGTTGATTTTTTAAAATTTATTCTTTACAACCTATCTCTAGATGAACATCTTACATATATATGCATGTGCGTGTGTATGTGTAAAAAGAGAGAGAGAGAGAGAGAGTCTTTGAATGAATGTAACATGAATGAATGTAACATGAATGAAGTGACTATGAACTGTGAAGCTCGGGGACTGCTATGCCAAGACATGCGCCCCCTTCAGTCCTCAACGTCCTATCTACAAGTCTTAATGCTGTCATGTCTCAGGACTATTTCCCTCTAGTTGAAAACCTAACGTACAAAGTGAGAAAGAAGGTTTGCAGCACAGAATCAAACTCATGACCATACATAACGATACCAAGATAGAAGAAAGAATCGCTTAGGGCATGAGATTCATAACGATACCAAGACACAAGAAAGAATCGGTTAGAGCATGACCATACATAACGATACCAAGACACAAGATAGAATCGGTTAGGGCATGACCATACAACACGATACCAACATAGACGAAAGAATCGGTTAGGGCATTACAAGAGAAGGCAGAATCATCTACCCAACGAGCGCCTGGAGATATCTGACACCATCTGCAACTTCTGTGTCATGGTAACAAAACTTTATTACGTAATAAAATAAGACGGGAAAGTGCACTGACCCACGGAAATACCAAGCACATTGAGACAAATTTTCAGACGAGTTCGAAAGACTTTCACCCTTACGTCACTTCCTGTTATGCGCACATCATTTGGTTGAATGGTGCAGCACGGTGCTTAGACGTTAGACGAAAGTTGACGTCAGAGAGGCAGCACGAATATCAGTCGCCACTTTTTTTTTTTTAAGTGGTGCATGAAGTCTACTTTTATATATTTGTATTGTAAGCAACACTGATACTGACCATTGGGCAGACATAGCCCTGGACCGCACTAGATGGAGAGAAACAGTGACCAAGAAAGCTATGGACAACGAGAAAACATGGGCCTCAGATCTTGAAGAAAAGCGTGCCATGCGAAAAATGGCCAGCTCCTCTACCACCAAAGCGAAAGCCACCTTAGATTGCGATATTTGTGGACGGGAGTATATCTCCAAAATAGGGCTCCACAGTGACATGGAAAAAGTGTTGGAGATGAACCATAGTAGTTTCACGACTGAATGAGGCAAAAAAAAAAATTACTTGCCTAACTATGTGATTTATATAAATGCTTCTGTGGTTTAAATAGATCTTATGAGAGCATCGTCCATACATCTGTGACATGATCAGTGCGGTCTGATCCTATCTCATTTGTTTACAAGTGTTGGAGTTAACTATCTGTTCTGGGAGAAGTTTTCCTTGATGCTCTAAGCGCTCAGCAAACACAACTTGGGGATAGGTCTCGCGTCCCGTTATTAGGTAACGAGTTGCCTGTTTCACTCAGGTACCTATTATTAACTCTTTCTCTCCTAATTAACGAAACCATTGTTGATTTGACCCCATTATATTAAATTAGTTTTTGGCTTTATAAACTTGCATTTGTGTCATGTAAAAAGAGCAAGCATTCTCTACCAAAACTAAAGTTTTCTGATCACCAACACAAAGGTTATTGGAGTTTAATCATAACTGGGTAGAATGTGCCAATGTGAAAAAAAATAATGTCACAACGGAGTAAATAATTACGGAGACAAAGAGTTAAAATAGAATCAACTTATCACGATAACAAACACACCAGATTAGAGAGATTTTTTTTTCCGCGTCAAATAGACTAAAAATTCCTGATTGCGTGAATGCCACCATTGTTATCTTGACGTTATTTTTAAAATACATTTATGATGTACATTTTTTTGTTCAGCGATAGCTTTCTGTCATATCGGTGTTATATGTGTGTGGTGTGCGGTTTTTCCTCCAGCTTGCCCTGTGGTATGCTATTCTGACTGTCGATACGATAGTCTGGGGCTCCAATCTTGACTGCCGTTTACCTCTGTCGGGAGATAATGTGCGCTATGGCGTAACAATCTTGTTTCTATAAAGGATTTTCTGTTTCTGCAAGTGCCCCCCCCCCCCTCTTATTTTCCCCCCTTGACCGGATAAGCTGTGTTGTCAATGGCGACAACTATTTTATCAAATCAACTAGCCATTTTTTAATATGATAAAGTTATCTTCCCCTGACAGTATAGGGACCAACAGCTTTCAGCAACTGTTGCCATCAACAACACGATAGGGTATCTATCACCCTAGTCTCAGCGTCAGCACCCGATCTCTCCCTATCTGGAATGTATTTTTACACATTCTGCCCCCTTTTCGCCAACCTTGCCCCCATCCCATCGAATCCTACGATCACAAACATTGCACTTAAAAGTTTGCAATCTCTAAGAAACAAAAACAGACTACCAGTAATCTGTAATTTTACAAAGCTTCTATCAACTCACTCTGTCTGGTGAAAAGTTTGTTCACGTTATTTCTCCCACACACAATCTCGGATCAAGCTGAATTTTTTTTAAATTACATCATTTATCTGACAAAACAAGAATCAATATAAAAAAATTAACAAATTACTTAATTACTTGTTGGTAATCAATTATTTTGTTTGGTATCTCGAACTAGGGAAAGAAATTTTACTTAGCTGAAGTGGTTTTATAAGCTGAATTATAGGTCGCCTCTCTAAATTGTAATAAACAATATATAACTATGCAATCTTCTGTTTTTATAAGTACCTCTCTAGCAGAAAGGTTAGCACGCCGGCCGATGAGGCGTGAGCATCATATTCGAATTCAGGTCGTTCGCCCTTTTTCTTTTTTAAAAATGTTTTTTTAAACCAATTACTGTAAATCCACCCAGACAAACCTTTCTTCCCCCCCCCCCCAAATCCATTTCCCAACTGGTCCAGATAAGTGATCATAGCGTATTGAGAAAGCTAAAAGCATGCAATAGCAGTAAACAAAATAAAAAAGGTAAACAAGGTTACCAAGACAGTTTGTGTTGAAAAAAATAAAAAATAAAAAATATTAATTGCACAGATTTATTGTTGATTTAGAAGCGTGGTCGAGAGGCTAAGTACGCTTGAACTTGGCTTGGCTACCTATGAAGGGGGCTCGGGGTTTTAACACCCGACTCGAGCAGATATTTGTTGTATCCCACCGGTCCACTAATGAGATTAGACCATAGCGCTCTGAAAGTAGCGGAAAGAAAGTAGCGCTATACAAAAGCTAAAAATATTATCTATTACAAATTTAACTTCAGGACTGATCCAATCTAGTTGATACAACTACACTTCGTATAACCTTTATGGGTTTTTTCAAGTATTTTTTTTAGTATTTTTTGTTTGCCTTTAGAGATAGCCATCTCGCTGCATCGAAGACTTTGTAAGTCGTACAGCTACAAAAGAGTATTTAGTATTAATGTAAAACTATATCTGGCTTCAATATCTATTGGGTTTATATGGTTCAATAGGATTGATCCCAACGTTGTATTGGGATGAAGCCAATACAGATAATGTCTAAAACAAACTATGAAAGAAAAATGTCTAAAGCAAACTTGAATTTTAGTCCAAAATTAAAGAGAAAAACTTCTAAACAAAGGGGTGAAATGGTACCGTTATTATTGTATTGCGTCTGTGTTGTCGTTTGAGAAGTGTAAGTCTCAAGACCTATTGGACCTATTAGACCTGTTGCACCAATTAAAGCTATTGCCTATTAGAACTATTATACATTTTCATCTATTGCACCAATTAGACCTATTATATCTATTTCTCCAATTAAGCCTATTGCAGCTATTGGACCTATGAGACCTTTTACATCTAATGGACCTATTAGACCTCTATTGGATCTACAGCAGTGTTTAGCCTTGACAATCGGGATACGTTTAGCTATTTCAATATACGCCAATGACCAATGACTTCACAACCAACGGCTTGTGATTTATGGTTTATAATCCTATGAGTCTCTAGTGAACAGGGCATTTTCATTGTCCTTTGAGACTGTCTTAATTTTCAGATTGGATCTACAGCAGTGTTTAGCCTTGAAAATCGGGATACGGTTAGCTATTTCAATATACGCCAATGACCAATGACTTCACAACCAACGGCTTGTGATTTATGGTTTATAATCCTATGAGTCTCTAGTGAACAGGGCTCTTTGATTGTCCTTTGAGACTGTCTTAATTTTCAGATTACTCTTTGCGGTAGATCCCACCAATAAAACTTTGCCCAATAAATGTCACATGTCCGTGTCTATGTGTAGTTGGTCTTTCGTAGTTAACTCCAAGGCAGCGCGATGAAGATGGGGCCCACTTTAAGTCGCCCTGAGTTAAAAATGACATAGGCTTAAAACTAATGGACCTCTTAAGGAAACTGCTAAAATCTCTAGAGGTGTTCTTATAAAGAGAAGCACTAGACAAGTCTGAAGATTAAAGAGGAGTGCAGTATTTCTTGTGGATACTCAGTCCTAACTTGTGATCTTTATATTTCGCCGCATTCAGTGCAGACATAAGCGTTGTTTGCAGGTGGTTGGTTTAACAATAAAATAGGCACCTAAGTCAATATTTGAATATTCACTCGTACTATGTACACTTGTGTTGGTAAGAAATAAATAAGGATGTCATAATAACCTCAACGAAAGGATTGTAAAATGGCACTTGTAAGCATCAATATGAAACTAGAACCCAACTAATAACAGCTCAAGCGTCCTTGTTTTCGTTCTCTTCTCTGTTTCTCTATTATTTATCATGCTGCACAATATCGCACTTAATGACAGTGTGCAATGCAGGGTCATAACAATATTATAATATTTACAAGCTTTTAAAGGTAAAGGCTATTACAGTAAAGATGTAACTATAGCCTGCAGCATAAAAAGATTTAGTAATTTTATTGCAATTTCCAATGAACTACTTACAATGTATTAGTTCAAAGATTGCACTCAATGTCTTTCTGTTGTAAATGTTTTCTTTCATAATTCAATTATAAAAATATTGGGTTTTCAGTGTATTGAACCAGCCCGAAGTATTCTAGACATCCCCAACAGTTTCATAATTCCTATTTTTTAACATTTACAACTTTAAATAACTAAAAAAAAATAGTTTACATCGATAGAGAAATGACAAAAGGTGCTACAGTGACAACATGAGACCGCGCCAGGGAATTCAGCCGTCTGCTAGCACACAGCTCTAATTATAACCAGATGTCAAATATTTATATCACATATTAGATTTACACTAGACGTGAGGGGACCACACATACACAAACACGCACATGTTATATTATATTAGTACCTATTCTCTCTTTTTTTTTTTGTCTTTTATTTTATTTAGGTTAGTAATAAACTTATGTTTTATATCCATAAGAAATTAGCTTAATTTCTTTTTCCAGTAATTATTCTTTTTCTTTCCAAGCGAAGTAGATTCAAGGGAGGTAAAAATGGGGAAAGGGGACCACCAGAGTTGCTGTCCCTTGAGTAGACGTTACTACGGATGTGTAGGGTAATAAAATATGTTTGTGTCTTGACTATGTAGATGTACAAATGTTTGGGATATAACGGTGTCATTAAGAACATCGGCGTAGACCCGCAGGCTTAGGGTGAGGGCAGAAGGACAAAAGCGCGTAGAGCCGCTGGCAAGGGAAACATGGTCGTTTATAAAGGTTTAAAACGCGCCTTCGTAAAACAAAAAATATATTTTTATGGTTGATATTTTACATTAAAAAAATCAGACATTGTGTTTCAATTAGACATTTAAAAATTCAAATAATAAACTCGGCTACACAAACATAAAAAAGTTTATAAACATGTGAGATTTGTGTTGTTTCTGTTTTAATGTTTATTTTTTTTTAAACATGGATTGTTATTCACTGAGTCGAATTTACACTAATTAATTAGACTCTATGTGACTATTTTACTGTCGTTAAAGGTTGGGGTGACGAGTATAGAAAAAAATAGATTAGCAATGTAATCATATTATTAACATGGAAGTGTTACTGAGATATAATGTCAACATGATAGAGTAACTGTACAGCTAAGGGCGGATTTATGTGAGGGCAGGCAGGAATACTGACTCAGGTCTACAAGAGAGGAGTCCCAATAAAGATTTTTTATTTTAAAAATCGGAATTTCGAGGATCAGAAATATTTACGTTTGTGTGTGTGTGTGTGTGTGTGTGTTTTCGCATTTTTTATCGATTGACTATATGGACATTTGGGCAAATGCCCGGTGGGCCGATATCCAATGGGTCGATAGGGATGGCGAATGAGACTTTGGTTTGCGCTCTCACCTTATCTTATGAGACTTTGGTTTGTGCTCTCACCTTATCTTATGAGACTTTGGTTTGCGCTCTCACCTTATCTTATGAGACTTTGGTTTGCGCTCTCAACTTATCTTATGAGACTTTGGTTTGCGTGCTCACCTTATCTTATGAGACTTTGGTTTGCGCTCTCACCTTATCTTATGAGACTTTGGTTTGCGCGCTCACCTTATCTTATGAGACTTTGGTTTGCGCTCTCAACTTATCTTATGAGACTTTGGTTTGCCCTCTCACCTTATCTTATGAGACTTTGGTTTGCGCTCTCACCTTATCTTATGAGACTTTGGTTTGCGCTCTCACCTTATCTTATGAGACTTTGGTTTGCGCTCTCACCTTATCTTATGAGACTTTGGTTTGCGCTCTCACCTTATCTTATGAGACTTTGGTTTGCGCTCTCACCTTATCTTATGAGACTTTGGTTTGCACTCTCACCTTATCTTATGAGACTTTGGTTTGCGCTCTCACCTTATCTTATGAGACTTTGGTTTGCGCTCTCACCTTATCTTATAGAATACAGACGTTACTTTGATTCAACAAGTAAAATATAAAAATACTTGAACAAAGGAAATATACAAATACTATTTTTATTTTACAGAAAGTTATGTAAGAAAAGAACTGCACATGTACTGCCATATATTTTAATATTGTAAGATTATTTCTGTTTTCTATATTAAACGTAACTAATTACCAATATAAATGGGTAATGTTTTGATGTATTCATGTTCTGTTAGGGACAATGATTATTTGTGCAAAGTTTCAACTTGATCCGAGAATGGAAAGTGAAAGAGAAAACGTGTACAAGATTATCACCAGACAGACAGAAAGACAGAGTGAGTTGATATAAGCTTTGTAATAATAATAAAAAGAGACAATAAAAAGGTTGTGATTCAATTGAAATGCGCAAAAAACGTTATTCAGATATGTACTGTGCGGAAATAGAGATGTGTGTGCGTGCTTGTGTGCGTGTCTTGGGAGATGCTCTTGATTCCATGACTATGATAGATGGGAGAGATTAAACATCTATTGGGTCAATGATAAGTTAGCCCAGAGATGGAAACACCCCGTAGCTGGAGTTTAGAATTAAAAAAAGGGGGGAGATGAATGTGGCAAGCTGGGTGTTGGTGGGGTTGGGGGACAATGGATGCATGAGAAAGTGAAAATGTTTTTTTTTGGGGGGGGGGGGGGGGGGATTTCCCCTAGTCCCAGGTTTCACTATGTTCCCCGAGGGGTAGTGTCAATTTTTCATATTCTCTCTCTGTCTCTCTATCTTCATAATTCTCTCTCTTTGCTCAACCCCTATGCTCGGAGGTGGATGATAGATGTGTGAGATTAGAGTTTGTCATCCTAGTGGCCTAAGGAACCATAATGGGGGAGGGGGGGTTCTCCGCCTGTGTATCCTAATTCGAGCAAGCATTGTACCCATGGCTCTGTAGTTTATGATCTGAACCTACAGAGCCTTGAATTTATTTGATTAGAGAGAGGACAATTAAAACGACTGAGACATGTTTGAATAGTAATACAATTAAACAACCTTTTCCAATTAATACACTACTTTTCCATTGTCATTTGTTAATTATAAATATTTTCTCAAACAAATTGTCAGGTCATCTTACTGATCTACGTTTCTAACCTTCAATCCTGAATCCTAGACTTCTAGATCTGTTTATTTTATTGCTCCTAAATCTTGGCATTCATTTCTAGGCTCAGCATTCCAGACCCTCTGTTTGTATAGATCTAATCAATTGTTTCCAAACATTTTAATTTCTTGAAACGGCTGGTTTTAAGTTTATCTGGATTGTTGGTGGAATATTTCTAGCAATTTGTTGTCTTCGTTTTTTTTTTCTCCCGACATCTTTTTCTCTATAACCTCTCTCTCTCTTTCTCTCACTCTTTCTCTCTCTCTCTCTCTCTTTTTCTCTTTCTCTCACTCTCTTTCTCTCTCTCTCTTTTTCTCTTTCTCTCTCTCTTTTTCTCTTTCTCTCTCTCTCTTTCTCTTTCTCTCTCTCTCTCTCACTTTTTTCTCTCTCTCTTTTTCTCACTCTTTTTCCATCTTCCATTTACTTATGTCAATTTCCAGTTGTTTTTTATTTTAACTTCCTTTTCCCATACGTTTATCTATCTGCTCATAGAAACAGATGTTACACAAACTAGATCAAATCTTAATATTATTGGAGCAATGAGCCAAACATTTATTTAAAAACAGCAGATGCATACACATCTATTTCCTTCTATCACTACCACATTTTAAAACTTGAGCCTCTCTTTCGGCCCTGGCGGAGTTTGATTCTCTGTGTTGGTGACATAATGAATAAAAAAGGGGGACACAGATGAGTCGTTCTGGCACTGCGTGATAGAAGCAAAGATGTGTCAACATAGGGACACATTGGGACGGGGGAGGTGGATGAGACTTAAGTGGGTGAAGAAATGACATACAAGTAAATTGATTGAAAGTGCATTGAGTTCAAACAAACTTTTTTTTTGAAGTCTACTGTTACATTATCTTTCTTAAAGAATATATTCTAGAAAAGTTAGGGTGAGAATTTGGATGGATTCTTTATTTATAAATGTAAGATATTTAACGTATTTAAACTGAATCAAAGACAAATTGTTAATTGTATGTCTGAAGGAAAGCGTCAGTTACTGCAGGTATGTTGAAATTGTGTGACGGGTCGAAATAATTTGATTTAAACAGATTTTCACATCTTTCACCAAACTATATAATTTTTGTATGATTTTAACTTAAGATTTTCTCCCTCATGCTCTAGTGTTTCATCTTCTCTAGTCACACACACACACGCACAAACAGTGGTTTTTTTTTCTCCCTCCTCGATAGATATTTCTCCATCCATGCACAAACATGACCTAACCATTGTCTTTTTTTAATTCGCCACAAGTCACGCGTCATTTCACTCAACTCAGAGGTTATTTATTGCTCATTTTCTTTGTCGGATACAGAGACATCCCCCCCACCCAGCCCTGCCTCCGGTCTCCATTGTTTTATCAATACATCTCCAGTCCCGACCTTCTGTCAGCGAACAAGAGACTTCGACGAGTCCCGCCATGTCGCAGTCAGGGACGGCGACTATATGTTCAAGCTGAGGTAACAGTAGGTCACATTCTATAATTAAACATCAGGAACAAGGTCAGAACTTGTCATGTGGAACAGCTAAGAAACTATACAACCGTGAAATAAACATTCTTTCAACAATTACCGTACAAATAATATAATTAAAATACGAACTTTTGCATTGGGAAGAATATCATCAAAATACAGACTCTCACAAGAGGAGTTTGGCTTTCGAACCCGTGGTCCCTGGTTCGAATCCTGGTGGAGACTGAGATTTTTACTTTCTGGATCTTTGGACGCCACGGAGTCGACCAAGCTCTAATGGGTACCTGACATTAGTTGGGGAAATGTAAAGGCGGTTGGTCGTTTTTCTAGCCACATGACACCCTCGTTAACAGTAGGCCACAGAAACAGATCACCTTGTAGACCACAAAGTCTGAAAGGGGAACTTACTTTTACAGACTTTCACGTTGGGAAAATATCATCTCAATACGGGGTTACGATAACATATTCAAATTGTGAAAGACTTGTGGACACAGAAATGTAGAGTAAATGTCACAACGAAAATCTGAATTGATCACACCTTTGAGAACAACACAGACCAGCTGTGTATGGGGTAACAGGATGTCCAAGACGTAGAGAAAGGCCTCAAATCTCATGTCAATCCAGAGCCTGGAAATGGCTGACAAGGAAGCAGAGTACATCACGGGCTGTAGCACATCTTATAAAGATTGTCCTTTATTCCAGGAATCGCAAACGACAAATAATGTTGATGATAGAGTGACTGACTGAAAAGGAAACTTAAGAATTGTTCTATTGTGCTCATCCTTCTAACAAATCGTCCACATTATTAGAGTAAAACGCAATCAGTTATCAATTTTTATTTCTGTTTTTTCTTTGAAAATAGTAAATGATAGAATTCTCAAATGGATCTTCTTTCTAGATCCCTTGTGTTATCACATAACGCCTTTGTCAACCTAATTCATGTGGTATTCCGTCGGCTTTGAAAATCTCAAGTGTCATGTTGCAATGGCCAGAGCCAGAAGCGATGAAGTCACTAATGGTTGGCACTAATGGTTTTTAGATGACCCTAAGGGATAGATGCGGCGATGTTCGTGTCCGTCTGCTACCGACATTGCTTGTCAAAAAGGGAAAGAAAATGGGGGGGGGGGGGGTAAGGTTAGTCTTGTCCCTCATTTGGTTAGTGTTCGCCGTGCTGATTGGGGGGGGGGGGTTGGAAAACGAAATATGTATGGCTGACCTCAGACTCATATACTGACCTCTACATATTATTACATGCCACCTTCCCTTCTCAGAATTTGATTTTCGACTGACCCTCTCTTCCATACGAAATGACCTCATTATCTTCTTTCGCAATCAGGACCCTAAGACATGTACGGCATTGCCTTTGGACATTTGAAGTTGGTATTGTATAGAAGCAAACGTTAAAGACGTTAATGAGGGAGTGGGGGGAGGGGGGCGATGTTTTCTATTGACGTCTGCTAGTTAAGATTGTACTTCACTCGCACCAATGGTGTCTATTGACGTCTGCTAGTTAAGGTTGTACTTCACACGCCCCAATGGTGTCTATTGACGTCTGCTAGTAAGGTTGTACTTCACACGCCCCAATGGGGTCTAAATGTACGTTACGTTAATAGATTTTTAAAAAAGCGTTATCTGTCTTAACAAAGACTATGATAGTTGAACTGTTGATCCAATTATTTGCTTGCGAACTAAAGCCAACGTTTTGTGTTTAAGAGACCTGGACTTCCTAAACATTAAGCAAGGTTCCCAATCCCAATCTTCATTTCTAGTTGGTGTTTTGTTTCGCTGTTAAAACTTACGCACGTTCTATCAGAAATGAACATTGTTACGTCCCAGTCCAAACCTCTTGCAGGACGAAGTAGTTCGAAATGGCCACCGTTCTAACTCGGGACTATTGCGACGACAGAGATCGAAGCCCACACCAAAAGTCAAAGCATCTATCAATGTATATATATTTCTATTTCAGAACTTGTCAGCACTCATTAGAGTTGCGTGGACTCAGGGGTGTTCTAAAGACCTCGACGATCAAAATCGCAGTCTTCAGCTATATTTGTGTGTGTGTTTGTGTATGTGTGTGTCTGATGTGTTCATGTATGTGTATTGTAATATGTGTGTTTACGTATACAACACCTATGGGCTATGCTATAAAAAGCAGCCCTGTGACATCAGCATTAACCATGTTACCAAGTTTGAAATGGCTGAACCAGCTTGGAGATATTTTATGTGACACCAGATCTACATTCTTGGTGTCTGAGTGTCTCCATTCGTTCAGTGCTGCTTATCTTTTTTCTTTCTATCTGTAACACTGAGTTAAGCTAGAGGCATGTTAGGAGGTCATGTCAGCCTGGGGAGTACATAAACCGATCCAACTTTTAAAGGCGACACTAACGTCCTTCTATTTCATGCCAACCTGCCAGGCATGTGGTCCACGTCGGCTCTTACTGTCAGCACCTCGGAAACGTCATAATGTAAAGACATAAAAAAAAAGGAACAAAAGTCAAATGGGGTTCGATAAAAAAATACGGTATAGTCTGTAGGTCAGAAAGTTTTATTATTCGTATCTTTTAATTTCCAATGTTTCTCTAAGAAATAGATTTTGTTACACACAAAAAAAATACAGTATGTGAATTAAGTCGTTCATGGTAATTATTGCATAAAACTGTACACAGTCTTTGATTTTCATGGCGGATTAAAGCAACCCGTTCTACTAATGAATGAAAATTTTACAGAAAGAGTCTGTATATTGGGAAATTATAACATAAGAACCAGTGCCGGCCTAGGATAATTGGAGGCCCTAGGCCAAGTGAATTTGGTGGCCCTAGATAAAATTAACTAAAAAGAAAAAGAAACAATGAAAAAATAAAATTATGCAACTGATTAAAAACCTGCCCGTCTATATCTAAATTGACAAATAACTGAAATTCATATATCGCAAATTCCTAGTAACAATGGAGTTAGCCTAGTAAACAAACAATATATATCACAAAGTTCAATAATTGTACACTATCTGATTCAAAGGCCAATGGTGAAATACGATATTTCCCCACATATGTTGCCAAAATAAATATTATTAACTGTACCGAATGTGGTATGGTACGAGTATAGTTAGTGTTATACTTGAAGCAAGTCTTTGCTTGAAATGTTACAGCTTTTTTTTTATTGAATCCCGTTTTGCAATCTATAATTAAAATAAAAACAAATCCTTGCCTAGTTGAGTTGGCAACGTTGAGGAGTGTTTTCCCTCGGAAGAGATCATTTCTTGATGGTGTGAAAGTTGGCAACAAGCAGAACTCTGAAAATGATCTATGGACATGGTGTGTGTTACCCTATTGACTCAACCCAAAATGTAGGTATTGTATGTCGATCCTGTATCTCATGATTGGGTGTCGACTTGTTTGAACGCTGGGCACACTTTCAAAAGAAGTCAACTCGTCAGTTGACTTGACACAACAGGGACGTACGTCTACAGCGTACGATGGGGAGGGGGCGGAGGTTAATGAGTGAAAGTTTTTTGTTTTTTTTTGCATACAAAGTTTTAATATGACTAAAGGTGACAAGAGAAATGGCGGAAGGGGGGGGGGGGTCCGCAAGACAGGTCACTTAGTACAAAACGTGACATTTCATTTAGTATATAGACTATTAAAGAGCTGGCAGGATTGTGACTCTCAGAAAAGTTTTAACACGTTCCATGTGGTGTCTCATAGGTGTGTACTTTTGTTGGTCTAATAAACTGTTGGTATTGAAATGTTTTTAGTTTACAAGAAATCATTTTCTCTCTTCTATTTCTTAAGGTGCTGTTTGGGATTAATAACAAGCAAATTATGAAAAATCTTTAAAGAAAAAAAAAAGACTTATTTAATGTAGAAGTTATCCCTTATTCGATATTTAAACAAATAATTAATTAGCAATAATTAATTGACTAATTGGTTAATTTTTTATTTATTCGTGTTTTGTTAAGTACAATAAATAATTGTTTAAAGTTTCAAATTAATTCGGGAATAGAGAAGGGAGAAGTAACGTGTACAATTATTTAAGGGGGAGAACACCTACTTATTTAGCCATATCTGTCAATACTGAAAGATTAATTTCCGTTGTTGGTATCAAACAAAATAAATAGTACTAGTAATTAATATAATTGGCTAATTGGTTAATTAATAAGTGTGGCAATGAATAAGTGTGCAAAGACTCAACTTGATCTGAGAATGGGTGTGGAAGAAATAACGTGTACACACTTTTGACCTGGTGGGGAGTGAGTTGATACAAGCTTTAGAAATAACAAATCACTAACCAGTAAAATAGCAGTAGCTAAATAGGAGTACCATACAATACGAAACAAAACAATACGATAAGCATACAAAACAATACGCTACAAAATAATACGAAAAAGCTGATATTTTCGTTTGGCATTTAAAAAGCGAGAACCAGGGCCGGTCCTACAGGTTGCTGGGCCCTATGCAAAACGGATTGCGCGGGGCCTAATTTGGGTTATGATAAGGATAATAAGTGAAAATTAAGATTTTGGTATTAGAAAATAAATTCGTCTTTGCATTTTATTTATTCTTTACTAAGTACAAAATCTCTGTCAAATTAATTTTACGAGCCATCTACTGTCTACAGTAGATAGTAGTTTTCAAACAAAAAAAAAAGCCTATAAACATACAAATCTGTCTTTTAGATTTTACTATCGACTAACAAAATATCGCTTTTGTTTTTTGTTTTTTTCCTAAGAGATCGAGATAAATTTAGATCTATATTTCTATGCAAGTGACTATTAACGTAAATTAAGTCTTGGAACTTGTTTTGGTTAAAAGTCACCTTATTTTTATAAATGAAAGCTGACAATGCCGTTTTTTTTTTAATCGCGAGTAGGATTGGCGTTTTCCATATAGAATGACACGCCGAAATGACAATTTTGTCTGTTTTTAAGGTGATTTGCATCAGTTTTCTGAAGATTTTGATAATTTCGGGAGATTCCACGTGACTTTTTCGTACATTTTTACAATTTCAGGAAAATTCCAAGAACCCTTTAATAAGAAATTAAAATGGTTTAATTTAATAATTTACACCTAGAATTCACATCGCGCAGGCCTATGAAAGTTCGGGGCCCATTGAGGCCGCATAGGTTACAGTAGCCTAAGACCGGCCCTGGCGAGATCATTTGTCAGTCGACTACTAGTGGAAGAGAGAAAATAAATTTCAAACAAAAAAAAATATTCCCGATAAATTTTCCATATTTTTTAATCAACTATTTCCTTTTGTATCCCTTCCCTCCCATTTTATACACACACACACACACGCACGCACGCACACACCCACACACACACACACGAATACACGTTTAAAGGAAAGTTCACAATTATTTAGCAATCAGTACGTAAAGAGGTTGAGGATTAGGTTGAGATAAGTTCCACAACTAGTCAAGTTCCCATTGTTCCATACCCAGACATTGATGCACACATCACCCGTGACTGTTCTCTAGGTCAAGATTATCTGCATGAATTAGATAAACAAGCATTGCAGGAATACAATCGCTAGCCAGACTAGCACTCTTATTGATAACAGAATCAACGTGTACGTGATTTTCCTCGAAGCTTTGATTCCAAACAACGTAAGAAAGAAAACTATTCTCTCTTTATGAACCTCATACAACACAGACCTCTGTATTGTAGTCTTACCACCTGTAAAGTAAGACAATTACGATTTTTTGTTGGGGGGGTATCACAGGTAACAATCCTATTTCTGTTCGTCTCGCAAGGTGCTGAGGAAACCTAACAATAAGATAGTCACAATACCACCCCACCCCCCTCACCCCTTTTTTCTCTTTTTTTCATTCTGTCAATCACCTTTAAGTAAATAATATATAATAGGCAATCTAAAACATTGTACACACACACACACACACACACAAATTACCGCGTATGGTAAATAATTTTTGTAATATTTGGAGTCTAAATCTAAGTTCAGCTGTTAAGTCTATGACCATTACATATTTTAGTGAACGTATGTAAATATAAGCAAACATAATATAAAGTTCCCCTGTCAGACCTTGTGGTCTATAGGGCAGCTGAAGTAAAGGTAGTCTGTTTCTGTGACCTACGGTTAGCGAGGGTGTCATGTGGCCAGCACAACGACCAACCGCCTTTACTTTTCCCCAACCTTTGTCAGGTTGGGTGGGTGGACTCAGATACGCCCGAAGATCCCGAAATAAAAAATTCCAGTCTTCACCAGGCTTCTTTGCAACAAAGAAAATGCTGACAGACAGACAGACAGATAGATAGATAGATAGATAGATAGATAGATAGATAGATAGATAGATAGATAGATAGACATCACTTAATATTGTTCCTAAATAGAAAAGAATGTAATATTTGTGAAGAGAGGAGCTTTTGTAAATGTGTTCACATTTGCCACTATTTTCTTAAATTTAACATGCGTATTTAAAAAAAAAAGGTTTATTTTCTAAAAGTGTATGCCTCTTTAAAGTGTGAGGCTCTGTGGCCCCTTAGGCCCATGTGCGAATTTATAGTCTAACACTATATTAAATCTAGCGCTGGATTGATTGATCAAAGTTTCTTCTTTTTTTTAAATATACTCGTCCAGTGTATTTTATTTGTGGATATGTGTCTCTTAGTTTCCTGCCAAAGCTATAAAGTTAACAACTAATTATCTGAGCCGTCCTTTCATTGTCCTGATTATTATCAAATATTTAAAAACATAACTATAACATCTTTCTGCTGGTTCTACTTTGGTCTGGAGAATAAAGAGACTTACATACAGTTTACTTTAATGTGAGTAGTCAGTGAGATTTCACAATCCCACCAGCAACATACAACACACGCAACTATCTACATGTGCATGTATAGAAATGAGAGCTTACTGGAGATGTTTGTTTGTACAGAGAAACTTAACAAGCACCGCAGCTCTAGTATTTTCATTTACTACAAAGAACATCACGTGACCACATAGACGTGGGGTGAAAAGTAATGAAATAAAAATAGTTCGGCCTAAAAAAATTTCCATTGATACCAGGTAAGATGTGTGCAGATGTGTGTGCGGGGTGGGGGTGAGTATAAAATAAAGGACATTTGAATCTCCTCGGACTCGGAACATCCTACTGTCTAGTGTGAGCTCAACCAAAATATTTAGCACTATAGGGAAAAAGATTCGCTTGCAAAATTTAAGTTTTCATAGAATATTATATAAAAGTTTTTTGCTTCTAGAAATATCAATTTCCAGACACTAAATGTAAAAAGAAAAAAAAATATGGAGAGAGAGGGGGGGGGGCGGGGGGAGGACAATTCACGATCCAAGCAAGTTTTCCAAAAAAAAAATGCTGTAAATCTTTGGCTTAGGAGAAAGAATTCTGGGGGAGGATATTGCTCTTGTGTTGCACGGCCTGTCAGAAGTCTATTCCATGAACTGTCAGAGCTACAGGCGAGAACGTCAGGACATAACGAGGGCGAAGAACAAAAGCATTCCGTAGGAAGGTAAAACATAGATCAGCTAGATGTTCAGCTGGGCACAGCTAGGATCAGTCACACCAGCTGGAGCTGTGATGAGCTTGAATGCCAAGCCTTACAAATCTAACTGCCTTATGCAGTCAAAACTTTTTACAAATTGTATTTACTTTTTATTATAAATTTTTCTACTTTGCTTTTACTTTTTTCTTTTTAAAAATGTAATCCTGAGCTTGTTAATTTGTCAGACATACTTTGCAAATTAATCTGAGCGTTTATCCTCAATACCGGACCAGCAGTCACCCTTGCCAAATGCAATAAGACAGAGATAGTATCACGGCAATTAGATTCAACCTGTAAATCTGTCCATTCATGTGCTCATGAATTTTTTTTAAAAAAGGAAAAAAAACAGGGTAGGGGGGTGGGAGCAAAGAAAGCAATGAATATTTTTTTTATATAAATATTCACAGAATGAGTTTAATGTGAACATTACTTCTGCTATTTTTTTTTTCTTTTCTTTTTTTTTTCTTTTTTTTTGAAATCGTGATTTTGAGGTTAAATTGACCTATGTTTTAATGGTTTCATTTGTAATCAAACATGGAACTTCCAATGTCAAGTAGAATACGATAAAAGAAAAGGAAAATGAAATGTCGAAAAAAAGAAAAAGGAATTGAATGGAATACCTTTCAGCTCACACAGACGCAATCATAAACAGACTCACACAGACACTGAGATACACACTAAAAAAACAAACACACAGTATACGCGCACTAATTCATAACACCCACAGAGACAAATATAGATGGATATCCACACCTAGGCACAAATACACCGCAGCTTATTGAAGTTCTGAGACACATGAAAGACAACATCAACGTTGTGAGACACATGAAAGACAACATCAACCTACTGAGACACATGAAAGACAACATCAACCTTGTGAGACACATGAGAGACAACATCAACCTACTGAGACACATGAAAGACAACATCAACGTACAAGTGAATAGTGTGTGATGTACGCCATGGCTCTAGTGTGTTTTAGAATGGTCCTTCAGAAATGAAAATTATAACATCTTAATCTAAATCTTCTGCAGGACAGCAATGGATGGAGACAGCCAAGCTTCGAACCAGGGATCATTGAGACGACAGTCCTGAGCGCATACAACACAAGCAGATCTACCTTTTAAATTACAGCTGTTGTTATTTCTCGGAGACGAGTTGAATATTATATGATTTATGTTAAAAAACGAACAAAGTCTTGCTCTATATTTTATTGTTCGCTAGATGTTTTTTTATATATTCTATATACCACGAGAAGAACAAGAAGTATTTGCCCGTTTCCTAGTGGGGAATTTCCCAATCAACTAAACAAAGTCAAGGACACTAAATAAAACTTCAAAGTTGCCAATTAACTAAAAGTTAAAAACGGAAGAGCGTCAGAAAATTTGATTCAGTAAAGCTCAAGAGTGGATAATTTAGCATCACTTCCTTTTTTTTTTTTTTTACACCAGATACACCAAAAAAAAGTTCGTTTCCGGTACTCATAGTTTATCCGCATGAAAACCTCCACTATTTGACCAAGCAAACTGTAACGAATAAAGCGTTGAATACTTAGCCGGGGAAATAAAATATAAATGACTACGATCGCGAACAATTAGTTTTATCTTCACAAGTGCGATGGTTGTCTGTGCTTGTATGTATGCGTGCATGTGTGTGTCTTGTATATGCGTTTCAATGCCATAAAATAATCACAACCGGAAGTGGTCAAGCTAGAGCACGACGAGAATTACAATTGCAAGACGGGAACTAGACAATATATTAAGAACAAAATTTTCTCTAGAGGACTAGCGTCCATTTGATTCTGTGTCTCTATGGCAAACCAGAGTCTTATATGACCAGCACAAAGACTAGGCAGCTTTCCTTTCCAAATGTATGTCATTAGAGACGGCTGGTCGTGAGAACATAGTAAACTTCCAGATAGTAAAGTAATAGACACTATCGGGGTTCCGCGGACAGCAATCAAAGCGTTGATAAGCTCGGCCACCTCCCGTTACACTTACCATTGACTGTAAGTCCCGGATTTTCATTCAGAAATGAAGATAAAAGTAAAAAAAAAAAGGTAAAAAAAAAAAAAAAGGCACTCTTTCAGACCTTGCTATCTACGAGGATCATTCGAAGTGCATACCAAACGATTAGGCATTCAAGGTAAATCAAATATCACGTATCTATGGATTGACCAATGCTTTGAAAGTAATATTTAATTAATTAACAAAAAGGCGCAAACAAAAGTAAATAACGGCGTACAGATGGAACTGGTGTAGATAGGCAATGATTTGACGCGGCAGCGGAAAAAAATTACCCTAAATAAAAAAAAAATGGTCTAAATACATGAGAGTTATTAAATAAAGGAAGAGAGAAGAGAGAGAGAGAGAGAGAGAGCGGGAGAGAGAAAAAGAGAGGGGAGGGAGAGAGTGTGTTTGTGTGAGAGAAAGAGATTTAAAGTAAAGGATTAATTATTGCAGACGTCGAGGAGGTAATAAAAATATTCGATGAGCACATGCAAAGAGAATTATTGATGGCGTGAATGGGGCGAAACGCCCCGTCTCATTTCCATACGTTCTTTGTATCTGGAGGGTTTTATTTTTATTGCACTCGTGGGTCCCATTCTGGAACCGAACCAATGATTCGCAACACAACAAACGCATAGGTATATCTGCACTTGAACAGTTTTTAAGGAGAGAGGGATGGGACGGGTTGTACGTCCTACAGGACAGAAGCTTCAGAGCAATTGATATTTATAGTTATTTCCCCTTTAACTTTAAGCCATGTCTACTGTGAATACTTATGTCATCGGGTAGTGGTACAGCTTTAATGCATGCCAGAGCATGATGACATGTCTTAGGCTACTCATGTCAGAGCAAGATGACATGTTATAGGCTACTCATGTCAGAGCAAGATGACATGTTATGGGCTACGCATGTCAAATCAAGATGACATGTTATAGGCTACTCATGTCAGATCAAGATGACGTGACATAGGCCTCTGATGTCAGAGCAAGATATTTCATAGGTTACTCGTGTCAGATCAAGATGACATGTCGTAGTCCACTCATGTCAGAGCAAGACGACGTACTCTACTTAAAGCTTAGAATTTACCCACACGGTAAACATGTAAATATTGCATCACCCCTCCACGTGGATAAACAAAAAGGGGGGGGGGGGGAAACTCTCATTAGGCGGAAGAAAAAAATGATTCCTAGAACACACGCGGACTACAAATGTGACTAAATTACGAAATGCGAGGAACCTGAATCAAAACATACAGTCGAAGTTTCTTGGAACTTAATTGTAGGTAAGATGAAGAGTGAGGTACATGTAACTCTTGTTGGGTGGCGGGGTGGGGGAGAGGGGGCAATTGTTGTGTAATTATGTACCTTACTTATGTAGGCTTTCAGCTGCCTAACATTTCTGTTGGCATAAAAACCCAAGTTCCCTAACACAGACACGGAAAGGGGATTATAATATGCGTGAATTATATGACTTATATTATAATACATTATAAGAAGATTTAAGGACCTAGATTTGTTGGTAAGAAAGGTATAAATTATTACATAATAACGACAGGTTTCTGTTCAAATAAACAAAAGCTCTAATGTATTTAGGAGCACAAAGAAAGGTTAATGATAAGCCTTGTAATCCTCAGTTGGTTCAGCCATAGAGACGCTGTTTGTTTCACCCAGACCAGCGCTTTACTGTCCTTGAGAGGGTCAATCGGTTTAATAACGACCGTAAGGCAAACATTAGCCAGTGACCAGTGGGCATGGCGGAGCCAGGTACACTGACCAGGTCAGCAGGAAAAGCGTGGAGATTATATGACCCCATTAAATGTCTGTGGCGTAAGAGAAGTGACTGTTGATAGATTGACATCGAAGTAAGGTTACAGTACGTGATTCTCATAGCCAGGAGTGATTGTTGGTGACGTGATACATTACAATTAGCAAGTAGCTCTCTTCATTTAATCATCACATTATCTCATACAGTTTATGATGTATACAGTATGGCATATGATTGCAAAAAAAGTTCTGTGATTCTTAATCAAATTTTACTTATAAAAAAGAGTAATTAAAAAAATAACTTTCAAATTACATAGTAAATTAAACACTCATATTTTAAATGTGAAAATATAATCGAGCCCACAACATTCGCATTATTAGCGCGAAGCTGTAACAATTTAGCTAACAAGCCATACTACTATGTAGACAATTTTAGCTTGTATTAAAAAAATCAATTTTTGACTTCAGTTTTTGTCCACTTTCCACATCTTATCCACCTTTCACCGCTATAGTATAAAGAAAGTGTCAGCCAATAGAAGAAATTGGGAACTAAAATAGAGCTGTAGTGTATGGTATTGTACAAGCCACACAATCCACGTTCATCATGAGTATTTGTATTAATGTATTACCGCAATAGGCCCAGTCTAGTCATGTCTTGAGTACAATGCTTTCAAAGCGAAGCGCAGACTTCACAGCCATGTTCGAGATCATATGAAATGAGAGTGTGCTTATCTACTACAATCAATTAGAAAGCGTTTATAATGTCTTCAAAAGTATATACATTGTTTTGACCAGATTTTACCTTACCAGTAAAGTACCCATTTCAGGCCTTGTGAGCAGATAATGTAAAAGTCATCTGTATATATGACCAACGATAATGGAGGGTGTCATGTGGCCAGCACAACGAAATGACATGTACCCGTTAGAGTTGGGTGATTCAGGGCCCCCTAAAGATTTTGAAATCAAAACCCCAGTTTTCGCCAGAAATTGAACCAGGGGCCATCGGTTTGAAAGTCAGGCGAATTACTACTCATCCATCACAGTCAAAAAAATATTACTGGCTTGACGTGTACATTTCGACGTTCCTTTTGACAAGAAGGCTATGACGTCTTAGTTCAAACCTCGTGCAGAGTGGCAGGGGATAATAGTGGGTACTGGTTCGAACTTATATCCACCGTGATGACAATCTCACGCGTATACCACAAGCCCAAACTGTAATTTAGAATATTAGAACAATAAAATACTCAAATGTTTTAGTTTAAGTGTATTACGTTTTTTTTTAATTAATGAATTTATTCCCCGAAGAGAAAGACCACTTCAATGACAATGTATTAAAGTTTCCAGTGAAAAGTCCGTATATCTCTGATCAACGACATTCAAAAAAATAACATTTAACAATGAGTCACCGAAACAAATATTCGAATAACACAAATAACGAAACAAAACATTACAAGATTCTGGATAAGAGTTTTACATTATTTGATTCCTTATTTTTTTTAAATGGAAGTCTCCAAAACTCTGAGGGAAGAAAAAAAATAGGGACACAAATCTATTGTGTTTGTTATGACATTAAATTCCATCAGCCATTGCAAAATTTTGGGGAGCTATTGACTGTAATGGATGACATTGTATGGGAATGTGAGTCAATGGCTGAAACTGTAAGAGAATGGGAATTCACGATAACCATTAACTTAAATAATTGATCCACTAAGGCGACGATTCTCAAATCTTTGAAATACTAAGAGTCAGTTTACTTCGCAGCATTAAAGAGACGAAGGGAATACATTTTACAGTCTATCACCGTCACGGTTAGAAATACATTCATTCATTAAGGGATGGATTATTGATGTCTCCTTGGCAAAAAATTGGCAATAATAAAAATAAAAATCAGCAATTTGAGAAGCATTGTGGATCAGAAAGGGGGTAAATGATTTTTTAGTCGCTCATGTTGTAATGATGTTTCTAGAAATGGCCGTCTTGGGACTGGACAGGAAACTAGAGGAGCATCATGGAGTGAGCCACATAACTATTAGAAGAGAACTGCTGTTAGTAGAAGGGATAGTTACTAAGTGAGAGAACAATGGGTTAAGTAAATTTGATGTTTACATTACAAAGTGAGAGAACAATGGGTTAAGTAAATTTGATGTTTACATTACAAAGTGAGAGAACAATGGGTTAAGTAAGTTTGATGTTTACATTACAAAGTGAGAGAACAATGGGTTAAGTAAATTTGATGTTTACATTACAAAGTGAGAGAACAATGGGTTAAGTAAGTTTGATGTTTACATTACAAAGTGAGAGAACAATGGGTTAAGTAAATTTGATGTTTACATTACAAAGTGAGAAAACAATGGGTTAAGTAAGTTTGATGCTCACATTACAAAGTGAGAGAACAATGGGTTTACATTACAAAGTTTTGTATGCAATTACTAAGAGAGAAGTCAGAGGAAATCTAAAAACCCAGCCAAAAAAAACCAACTTTATCAACACCTGAGATAGTGTAAGCACGTAATGACACTTCTGCTTAATATAACTTAATGGTAGTCCAGACGCAGAAGAATGCACTTCTTAAAGTGTTTGTGTGGAAAGCCGACTAGAATTTTTTTTTCGGAGTAAAAGGAAGATACTACTGTTACATCTGTGTTGAGGTGTAAACTCCAGTCAGTTAATTCAACCACACCTAGTATGTATGTATTGATTTGACCCAAACATTTTTTTAAATAAAGGCTTTGAATTGCTCTTCTGTGAACCAAATTGTATAAAAATGCGTATAAGTAACCTTTGAACTTTGGTATTTTTAAGACGCCCCTGAGTCCACCCAACTCTAACGTCTACCTGACATACGTTTTGAAAGTAGAACGGTTGGTCGTTGTGTTGGCCACATGGCACCCTCATTAACCGTTGGCATAGAAGTAGGTGAGCTTTTTATTATCTGGCTTACCAGTAGGTCTAAAAAACAGAAACCACTACTTTACTTTGTAGTAACAAATATCTACAGGACTTTTACTATTGGGGAAGTAACAATAAAATTATTGGATGTTCACAGATTTTAAATTCTACCTTAACTCCCTCTTTCATCGGCTGTCTCTCTTTTATACACCGCAACCCTTCTAAAAATAGCAACTCACTCATAGAACATATACACATCAGTCTACAAACATACACAGAGAGAGAGAGAGAGAAAGAAAGAGAGAGATAGAGAGAGAGATACACATTCTGTAATAACCATCAAACTCCTAATCGTTGTTTTGTTAATAACTTGTTCAGACCTATGTGTACGGGATCTAATCGAAGCGTAAAACAAAAGAGCAGCATAAGAATTATGAACATTTTGCTCACATTTGTGTGTCTGCCTTATCTCTCTTTCTCTTCAAGAGAAACTAAACCAATAAATTTCAATATTACCAACTAAATAGAAGCTATACAACAGAGGGCTTAAGAACATTTGATTCTACAGAGCCTAAAAGAGCACACAAATTAAAAAAAAAAAACATTGCTTATCAATATTTTATTTATTATGCACACCGGATACACCAAAAAGCTGGCTATTAATAGTTTATGGTTTTCCGCTATGTACCAAGTATCTTTTAGCACCATGTTCATATTGACTTTTAATGAAATCAAGCATTACACGCGTTGTCGAAGTCAATCACTATTCACCACACACACACACACACACACGCACACACGCACACACACACACACACACAATGTCTGCTACGCTGGAAGAGCTCTTTCGATGTGGCCTGCAATGGGTAAATGGATTTATTTCTCGTTAAATATTGATAAGTCTAGTTTAATGGCTGTATGCTGCTAGAAGATTCTAAAACAAAAGGAGGTAATACCGATACTTGCGAGAAAAATGCGTAAGCAATGTGAGACAAGGTCCAGTGAAAAGCTTCTAAGTTTAAATAAACCAGATTTTGTGATTTCTTTTTCTTGTATGAATTGTTCATGACGACAATTCGTTGTGATTACACATGAAAACAAGACTGTATGCTTTGTTCAAATCAATGGGCATTTGAGAATTTTTATGTTCAATTTCTTCGTTTGTGTGATCGTTTGTTTGTAATGTAGTATTACTAGAATACCATTTTCATCAACCATCACTTTCAAATAAAATTTGTTTTTATATTTATAGAGGTATAAACAAATAAGGAGCACACCAAAAGCGTATCTCTTGAAGTAACTGAAGTTGTTTAGTGACAGAGTTCTTAACAAAGAAGACATTCTACTAAACATGACAACTTATATATAACAAAGTTGTTAGCAACCCATTTCCCCTTTCAGACCTTGCGATCTATAAGGCAGATGAATTTATGGTCATCTGTTTCTTTATCCAACGGTTAACGAGCAGGGTGTCCTGTGGCCAGCACAACGACCAACTGCCTTTACTTTCCCCAACTAAAGTACCCATTAGAGTTGGGTTGAATCATGGGCGCCCTGAAATTTCTGAAATTCGAAATCCCAGTCTACACCAAGATTCAAACCCTTCGCTTGACCACTCGGTCACCGCTCGTTGGCAAGCAAATAGCGAGGTAAGGATCGTTATTTTCGCCTAGAATGTGAAAACGACTAAGATAGAAAAAAGATAAGATTATTTGTAATCTTGTAGAAGAATTAAGGTTATGTGTCATTGTATCATGATAGTCTAAAATCTGCGTTGTGGACAACCACTAACAATTGTGATCAAATAATGCGGGTTGAAAGAGAGAAAAAAAAGCTCTATTTACAATCACTATGTGACAATAGATAGAATAGTTGGATCATAAATGCTAGTTGAGAGATATCTACTAACATTCTTTACTTAAATGTTATTCAGATTTTTTTTGTGGACTTTTTCTATAATATACGTTATAGGCTGCTTTAGGTAAAAGCTGCTATTGTAAATAGGCTAGCTAGTGTGTGTGTGTGTGTGTGTTTGTTTGCTCCTTGAATGTTATTGTTACTAATGTAAACAACATCTTGCACTTCCTCAACTCTCGGCTTGTCTCCAGGTCGGTTCTGATCTCGAGGTAACGAGAGTGCATATTGTAGGCGGCGCAGCCATTTCAGGGATGCTAACTCTCACATCCGGCTCCACCAGCATGTTAATATTAACTCCCTTGGCATCTTTTTTTTTCCCCCTAGCATTCATCTTTATTATCCCTTATGTGTGACTAAAGAAAGAGTCAGGAATAATATTTTTATTTGGTTGCTGTTCTATAAGGATTTTTTAAAAATATTACTTTTGCATAGCGCATCTTTTATTCTCTAAGCATGCTCAGTGCACTCTGGTCTAAACTTTTTTGTGAACCCGTAAGGGAGGTATCTGGGAGTAGGTTTCAGTGCTGCCTTTAGGCGTTCAGCTCACAAGTCTTCCCGATACGAGATTCGAGCCCCCTTAATAGGTGAGCTAAGTGGATAAATTAATCGAAACATAATTTAAATGTTAAAGTAAACATGTGCAGGTAAAAAGTGGAGTCTTTCCCAAAACGAGATCCCCAGTCACTCTATTATTCAGCGTGAAGAATCTAGGGAAAAAAAGGAGATATGTTAGAAAAAGTGTAGAAGTCAGGGGAAACGTTTATGGAAGTATTCTGTATCATTTATTTGAAGGCTATTTAGTTCAGAAATGTTAGTAACAATATTGAAAGTGGTTCAAAGATTTGTTCATGAGACGAATAACAATATTGAACATTTTTCTGCATTCATTTCTAAAATGTTTGACATGTTTCGGACGTTTCTTCAGAGTTGAGGATAATGTACTTCCTAGTTCAAAACTCACACAGGACGACGGGGGATGGCAGCGGGCATGGTATGAACACGGGACCATTGAGCTGATCGTACACAGTCCAGCGTGCATACACACGACCAGGCAGCCATTTATAATCAACTGTCGACTAAACCTGAACAAATAATAAAAGGTTGTTATTTGCATGTGTACGTTTAGTCACTGACCTGCTATGAACTTAAACCAAAAATTTACCAAACTGGAGACCTTATAGGAGAATCAATATTTTAAGTTTTGCAAAGCAAGTGAAAGATAACTCGCTGCTAACTTTGGTATCACTGCCATTACGCGAAGCACTGGCTAGATTTAACCACAATTAAGCTTGAAAGCAGCTCTTTGTAGCAGAGTGTTGGTCTTAAATTGTTTAGAATCATCTACTGATGTATTTATTTGGAGTCGAAAACATTTTGAGTGCCAAGTTGCATCACTTTCTAAAATTTAATAGTTTTTCATTGAGGCTAAACACCAATATTGATTACTGTAGGTTGTTAATACTAGATATAGGTTGTTCTCACGCATCTAAGAAACATAATATTAAAGATTTTCCAAGACAACTTTTGACATTTTACTAGATTTCTTTTCTAATTTTTCAGATGTTTCTATAATTTTTAATGCTGAGCATCACGATTGAGATTAAGAAGTAATGAAAATGTCCGTTAATAATTTAACAACTTTTTTTTCTAAAGGTGCATGTAGCAAATTGGGTTACAAGATAACATTCTGAAATGAAACAAAACGATGATTGTAAGTTTTCCAAGTAGATTTAGTCTGATGAAGCTTATTATTGATCAGCATCAATATCCTAACTTTCCAAACTTCTCAGCAAGAAAAATGAAGTTGGTGATGGTGTTTAGTTTGGATGAAGTTGATGAGAATGTTTAGATTTGGATGAAGTTCGTGATGATGTTTACGTTTAGATGAATTTGATGATGATTTTATCCTCATATCAAATTTTTTGAATTCCTTCACTTACACTCACTTCAATCACTCTGACATTGAAGAAACAATGGATTACAAAGTGGTACCAAGGATTCAGATTTCAGATGGAAAGAGGAACAAATGAAAACAAACGCAGCATAAGAACTTCAGCGGTTGTTTATTCTGGATTTAAGGCATGGAAATAATTATTATCCTTGTCAACTTTACATCGCATGTGGAAAGGGGTTTAAGTGTAGGGTCTGATTTTTTTTTTCTAAAAAAAAAAAAAAAAATGCACATTTCTCAACGTAGAAATTGTAGAGCATATCTTAGAAATTTTAAAAACAAATTTGACAAGAAAATGTCGATAGAGCATCAGGCTCGTCTTTTCAATAATCTCATTAAAAAAATAATAATAATAACCTTGGTCTTGTATTACAATTCACTTTATTTTGTATCAAAAATACTTTTTTTCTTCTTTTTTTTCTCTTCTTTACTTTTGGTGCAATGATAATTGCCAGAGAATAATATTGGATCAGAGGTACAGAATAAGAAAAATAATAAATGCATAGTATTTAAACTATTCACTAATGGAAGGTTTACAGCATTTAATCTAAATTGCAACAAAGTTTATAAGTAACTATTTCTACATAAACATAATAAACGCTATTGTAGAACCGTGTAAGCTACATTGATTCTACCGATGAGACTTGTTATACGAGGAAGATTTTTTTTCTTCAATATGTTTCTTATAATTTTTTAAAAACTGTGAAAGAAAAGAAAAGGGGGACAATTGGTGAGGAAGGGGAAGCAAATCTCTAGTCGCAATGATGTAATCATTCATTGTGTGGTTCTCGTTGTGGATAACGCCCTAGGGAGATATCAGGAGTTTGTGGAAATGTTCGGGTTCTGGGAGGGGGGGGGGGGTTTAGTGCATCTGGGGGTTGAGTTACCTAGGCTTCCTATCTCTTATAGTAATGAAATGGTATAGATAAATCAATAATTGATTGCCAGACATATCCTTTCCAAAGCAAAGCGAGGACCCTTTAGTTTTCTCAGATGAGAGTAAAAGAATAGTTTTCTATGCTAAGCTGTGACCCAAATTGACCCAACGAGGATTGCCTGGTCGTCTGTTATGAGTACTCCCTTATTGTTTCTACGGTCCCGGATTCAAACTCTGCCTGCTATCATCCCTTACCGTCCTGCAGGAGTTTCTAAGACGTAATGATCTGAAGGAACGTTGAAAACATACAAGTCCAAAACATACTTTCTTGCTACAAAACATACTTTCTTGCTATGCACTGTCCACCCTCCCAGGTGTTTTTAAAAGGAATCAACACCAGATTGCCAACTCATTGTGGCACTAACCGTCCACTCGCACTGGTAAGTTGTCAATGAGATAACCAAATCTAGAGTGTATGTCTATAATTAGCTTAAATCTTCCCCCCAGGGGGAGACAACAAATGAAATTGAAATCTGTGGGGTGTAAAATATTGATTTGTGTTTGTTTTAGTACGTACTAGAAAGAAATTAAATATTTATACGTCTTTTAGCTAATTAGATTTCACAGAAAGAGGATTTTTTTTTCTAAAAATGTATTTGAGGTTGAAATATTGGAAGAACGAGAGAGTAAAAGAGAGAAATGGAGAGAGAAAGAGAGAGAAACATTGCAAGCATTAATGTGATATGAAGATATACAACATGATACTGAAATATAATTATCTGTGACAAAAATAAACAAAAGAATGTCTATCATTCTAATCTATCTATCTGTTTGTCTGTCTGTCTGTCGGTCGGTCGGTCTATCTATCTATCTGTCTGTCTATCTATCTATCTATCTATCTAGTATTAATGAATATGGGTTGGTGTTTCACTGAATTGGGGTTTGGATTCGGAGGTAAAAAAAAGAAATAAATGTTAAATTAAAAGCCAATCTGGAAACGCTTGTAACATGCATGAAGTCACTCAAATGCTAATTAATTCTGACTGGACTCCAAACTGGGTTTAATTCAAATTGTGACAGAGAGGAGTCCGTAGTAATGATCTGCGATGGGTGGGGAAAACGAGGGGAGCGGGGTGGGTCCTTGGATAGATCCCATATCATGCATCATGAGCTCCAGCGTCGGATGTTTCCAGTTCCATCCACGGATGTACCCCCCCCCCCCATTGTTCCTAAATGGATGTCTCAGTGTCAACTTACACCAGGAACTGATGGTCTGGTTTATTGCAGGGGACACGCCAGACACAAGACATTCGTCAGTTTCACAGAGAACCCTTCCTCATTTTTCTCTACAGCCACACAGCTCGCGAAACTCTTCATCGTTGGCAGAGCTACAGCATTAGTTAGGCTTAAAGAGCTAACTGCATTCTGCAACTGTCATTTGTTTAAGTTTGCTGTCCTGTTCTTCTTCGATGTTGAACATTGAAGTATGACTTGACCTCAATCAGATCATCCTCATGTTTTTAGTCTGTTCCTCATAATCTCTCTCTCTCTCTCTCTTCTCTCTCTCTCTTCTCTCTCTCTCTCTCTCTGTGTAGATGTCTCTCTGTCTCTTATTTTTGTGTTCTGCTTCAGTCTTTCTTTTTGCAAGCTTTTTTTTTTATATCTGTTTAAATTCATTAACGTGACCGAGTGATAAAGCACTTAACAGCCGAACAGAGGTACTCCGAGTTTGAATCCCGTTGTAGACTGATATATGAACTTTGGGGGTTTTAGCATGCTTCTGAGTCCAAGCATCTCTTATGGGCACCTGGGGAAGTAAAAGCGGTTGGTCGTTGTCTGGGCCACATAGCACCATTGTTAAACATAGGGCCTAGAAACAGATGAGACTAGATCTCAAAAGTCTGAATAACGTACGCATTTATTTTAAATAACTTTTACAGTTCCTTAATGTTATCGACCTATTGATTTTTTTTTTGTACCTATCTATGTATCTTTGCTACTCCATCGAACTTTTAAATATGGCTCCCTTTTTTTTTTGTTTTGTTTTTGTTCCACTCTTTGAGATACGTGTGTATTTCCTCTGCTGCCTAATTTAATTCGGTACCCCACCAACTGTTACAACATTCGCTGTTCGTCCAGATATTGAATACTTTTTGTACTTTTAAACTCACTGTCTTTTTCAATAGAGAAAACCAAAGAACTCCGTCACAAATTCAAATAGGATTACATCTCTGTTCGTGTACATTTGGTAAAACATCTCTGTTCGTGTAAATTTGGTAAAACATCTCTGTTCGTTTAAATTTTGGTAAAACATCTCTGTTCGTGTAAATTTGGTAAAACATCTATGTTTATGTAAATTTGGTAAAACATCTCTGTTCGTGTAAATTTTGGTAAAACATCTATGTTTATGTAAATTTGGTAAAACATCTCTGTTCGTGTAAATTTTGGTAAAACATCTCTGTTCGTGTAAATTTGGTAAAACATCTATTTTATGTAAATTTGGTAAAACATCTCTGTTCGTGTAAATTTTGGTAAAACATCTCTGTTCGTGCAAATTTGGTAAATCTGACGTTAGCTATCTATATTTACATTAATGTAAAACATAAATCTAGATCTTAATGTTAAACATAAACCAGATGCTCAGCAGACGATCACAATCGACCATTTCCTGTGATAGTAAGTAGCATGCAGAAGCGCGTGCCGCCAGTCTGTCGGCTTGACCTATTGTCCAGTTAACTCACTTCATCACTTGTTACGTGGGACACAAATCAATACGCGTTGACCAATTCCGATCTTATCTATCACTCCCACCCAATCCCCTGCCCAGTTTGTCCCGGGCGTCTGCCGCAATTACTCTCAATCAACGGAGGATTAGGGCTAGGCTTTAATTAATGAACATCGGATACTACACTCAGACTAGAGACAGACTTGAGACACTTAGACTACAGACAGACTTGAGACACTCAGACTTGAGACACTCAGACTTGAGTCACCCAGACTTGAGAAACTCAGACTTGATACACTCAAACTTGAGTCACTCAGACTGGAAACAATAAGACTAGAGACACTCAGAATTGAGACAGAAAAAAAAAAGCAGAATGTTTTAAATCTTCAACAAACAATTCAGGATTTCAGTAAAGACAAGGCAATGAAACAAATCATACTGAAGCTAGTCATAACATTCTACATTTGACACAGACCAACTATCAAATTTAAGAATGACTTAATTTGAGATTAAAGAAACAATACAAAAAATTGGACAAAAACAAGGCATTATCTTTTTTTAATAGTATAATTTACAGTCGTTCATAAAAAATGAAATGGAATGCATATCTATGTATTAATTTATCTTACATGCTAATTACATACATTAAAGTTCCCATTAAATTTAGGATGAATTCTAATGACTGTATGGCATTTATACGTTTTCATTTTCATAGAAATATACGGTCTGACGGACAAAGGGATAGGTGAAGGGGGAGATGAATAACTCCAATGAACTAGACAAAGTTGACATGGAATTCAAATAATTGGGGGTACGTAATTATTGTATGCGTTTTGACAATTATCACTCATCAAATTAAGACAACAAACCAATGAAAGAGCTAGTAATATTTGTTTATTTTTGAGGTCTGGGTGTACTGGTCAGTTACTAGTTATGAGAACAGTGCCGCGCTGTCACGATTCCATGGGCATGGCGACAATGGGCAAAGGTATAAATGGATGGTGCGTAGTCATCGATTATATGACATGATTCTATGACTTATGGAGTTTGTGTAACAAGTGTGTATGCTTTGGGTGTTTTTGTGGGGGACAATGTGTGTTGGTGGGTTTAGCAGACTTGTAGAAAACAATTAAACCTTTGTTACACTTTCCATTGTTATTTTGTAGATTGTAACACCTATCAACGGTCAACCTATATGTTCAGTCTGGTCTCTTATTTTAATCCGCAATTACAATTAGGTGCGTTTTAATATAGAAAATTCGAGACAGGACTAAACTTAGGGTTTAGAAAACTAAGGGTACCGACCTCCATAATTAAAAAAAAAATAAAAGTGTTCCTAAACAAATAGTAATTAACACCCGCATTACCGTATAGCGTGTCGTATTTTTTTGTCAATAATTTCAAAAGCGCTAAATAATTCAAGAATAATTTTTCAAATAAAATTCTGCCCAATTCAATTACAAATTAGGAGATAATTTATATGTAACAAAGAACCAAATTTGAGATGCGTGTACTCGATTCTCGGTGTTTTAAATTATGTATTAAATTTCAGAAAAAAAAAATGTATAGCTAAAAAACTAATTTAAATTGCTTGTTTCATTGGCCAGACAAATTAATACGTGTGAGGCTGTAGAATGAGAAGATGATGTTGCAATAATTTTGTCCAGGAAACTTTTGTATGATCATAGCAGACATTAAACTGGCGGTAAAGTAAACACTGCTTCTATAGCAACTAGGCACATAATTTAAAATGGCGGCAAAGTAAACATTGCTGCCATGGCAACAGAGTACAGTTTTGACCAGAGCGTACCTTCTAGCCTTCTTTTCAAACATTTCTTGTACAGATTTTTGTGTTCCCTTTACGCAGTGATTTTAATGTAGAAACTTGAGAGCCAATTAGGCATTTAACAAACATTGAGTTCAAGCTGTGTGTATAAGACCTAACAGTTTTTGCCAGGTTTTTTTTTAAACTGCTTTGTAGCTTTATTTTTTAAGTCGGTGGTTAACCAAATGAATAATTGTATAGTTTCTTAACTGCGCTCTCTGTTCGGATTTCAGGGCGGACTACATTGTACACATGTCACACAGCGGTGCAGTATCATTATGTCGTCGCGAGAAATTTGTACAAGGTGGGGTTGTGTTGGGCGTGCAGCGAGTTAAGCAACACTTTTTAAAAAGAACGTATATTAAAGGAGATTTCTATGCAACAAGCCATTTGATGACATTTAAAGAGCACATCACTAAATGAAGCAATAAATGTTTATACTTATTGAGACATAATGCCAAGTGGTGCATTGTAGTATTCGTATATATGTTGACAGCACCCTGTTACAATTTGAAATCGTATGTTAAATTATTTCTTTTTAATTGTTTCAAATTATCTCCCATAAAACATGTCAATGTTCGCTAACGTTGATTTATTATAATAATAAGGCTTGTCTTCGATTAGTGAAAAAAAAACAGTATTTCTCGTGGCTGCGCAGCCTCAGCTGTGACCTACAAATTTTGCCACATTCAGGGCAAGCATAACCATTGTCCGCAGGTGGTCGATTTAGATTTTCTTTTCGTGGTCTGCGTTTGTCTTCGGCAGCAGATTTTCTTTTGGTCTCAAATGTGTATCCTGCGGTTTATTATTATTATTATTAGCCTACATTTATTCTCAAAAAGACTGAAAAAGCGTGCTAGATCTAAAAATAACTCATAAACGCTCAAGTGAGTTAAAAATTAACTAAGACATTACAATAACCAGGATATAGACATTTCTAGATTTTAAATGGATAGTTAGATCAAGACATATTTTTTTTTTAAAGGGGGGGGGGGGAGAGAAATGTGGGATCTTTAGTTCATTGTGCTTCTTTTTAAATGTTCTCTGTAGTGTTATTATCATAACAAAGCTGGTATCAACTCACTTTGTCTGTCTGGTACAATTCTTATACAAGTTATTTCTCTCAAATCCCATATTCCGATAACGTTACAACTTTGCACAATATGTTGATGACTATACATGAATCAATGGAAATATGGATTAATTATTTGATTAAGTAGTCGTAATTAACTAATTTGCATTATGTATTGAGAGTGCTAGTTAAGGGGAGATAATACTTGTAAAGAGAATAAAGTCGTTTGCTAAAAATTTGAAACTATCAAAAGATAATCATCATTTGTTTTTAAAAGCGTATAGTTCCATAGGTAGGATACGTACAAACGACATCCAAAGCTAACTATTGTAGAGATAAAATCGATAAAATCTGAAACTGTATATTCTGTAAGTCTAACATTTAAATCTGGCATACCAATTTTGAATATTTGCTTTTCTGTAGCATAAACATCTAGCTAATACACACTGCATTGTATTCCATTATGAAATAGATGTACTGAATGAGTGTTAAAGCAATAGGCTGATTTGGCATAGTTCCTGAATTCCATTCCTGAGAATGAGTTATATGGATTTTGTACCGCTTGAGATTTCTAGACGTGTAAGTTGATTCAGTTTAATTTAGCTAGTACACCTGGCATCTGGTGTCGATAGTAAAGGTCAGTGTTCTGGCCACACAGACTGTAGTCCACTGTGTTTCACCTTTCTTAAAAGAAACCTAGGACAAATTTGTACATATGCGCCTTCCTTCTAAATACTATTAGAGCTTGGAATGGGTTGCCTGAATCAGCCAAGAAAACCAACGACTTGGCAGAGCTTAACTCACTTATGAACATGACTAGACTGACACAGGGACACGCGTAGGATGCAATCGTCCTCTCGTTTGAAGTAACGTCTGTAACTTATAAGATAAGTAGAGAAGACTTTTAGGGAGTTACAAAAGAGAAGGAAACCCCAACCTATAAAACTAACACTGCCTCCTTTTCATGGGGGCCCGGGATAAAGATAATCTTTTGTCACCGTCAGCCCATCGTACAAATAAGTGTGGCCCTGATTACCCGCCCAGCGCCCCGCGCGCTGCTAAAGCCGCCCCTGGAAGCGGGGTTCACTGCAATACGATGTTATCTGCTGGTTTCGGTTAAAAAAACAAACCGTTTGCATATTTGTACTTTCGATTCGCTTAAACACAACTGTAAGAATGTCATCGGGAATTTCCCCTATACACACACGCACGCACACGCGCGAACACACACACACAAACAAACCAGATTGTTTTCATCAGTTAATCTTGTATGACCAGAAGTTTACCCAAACAAATCATACAGCTATAGAAAGCGCGTTATCACCAGGACTTAACTAATTAAACCTGGAGTGTATTAATCATCGCGATAAAACCGAACAGCGTATACAGTGACAAGGGTGATTATCTAAAAATGTCCAAATAACACAGTACGAGTTATCGAACATTTCTACTCTGGAATCCTTTATTACCAGAAGAAACCGACTGTCTAAAGACCCTTGAGAATAAACATTTTAAAAGTAAAAAAAAATTACACAATTCGCCTTGCTATAAAGATGCCAGTTAAATTATTATTTCGACTTATGTGAACATAAATATGTTTGTTCCTGAGCTTCTACACTCTTTTAATGTGGTTGTCATTATACGTGGAGTTACACAACAATGAGAGGACAATGGAAGTGTTAACAAAGACAATGAAAGTGTTTAGAAAGACAATGGAAGTGTTAAGAAAGACTTTGGAAGTGTTAAGAAAGACAATGGACGTGTCTAGAAAGACAATGGAAGTGTTAAGAAAGACTATGGAAGTGTTTAGAAAGACTATGGAAGTGTTAAGAAAGACTTTGGAAGTGTTTAGAAAGACAATGGACGTGTCTAGAAAGACAATGGAAGTGTTAAGAAAGACTATGGAAGTGTTTAGAAAGACTATGGAAGTGTTAAGAACGACTTTGGAAGTGTTTAGAAAGACAATGGACGTGTCTAGAAAGACAATGGAAGTGTTAAGAAAGACTATGGAAGTGTTTAGAAAGACTATGGAAGTGTTAAGAAAGACTATGGAAGTGTTTCTATTAACTCTTCAACGGACACTTTCTAGATCTTTTAAATTTTATATTTGATGAAAACAGATTTTGTTGTAGATTCTTTGAAATTAATTGTCCATCAATCATAGGAATTAAGAGTTCATTAGCTATTACAGAAATTATCTAGCTAGCTCAGAATAGTTTTCAAAGATCTTATCTGACGACTAATTCAGACTTTAAAAAATGTAAGACTCAAAACTACAACAATCTCATAAAGATGTTCCATACAGGAACTGAACTTGATACCATTGGTTTGGAAGTCTGACATAAAGCCATAAAGTTTCAATCAATGAAACGTAGGATACGATCTCTTCCATTTGTATCAACACACAACTCTTTTGCTTCACTAGAAACGGAAGGTCTCATTCCACGCCGTGTAGCCCGTTTGAGAACCATTCTTTTATTCCTCCATAAATCTTATCCACAGAGACAGATAATCAAAATCTGAACGTGAACATTGAGCCGTAAACTTGAACGATAAGAAGATCGCAGGACCAGCAGATCACAATCACTTTTCAATAGTGTTGGTTTAAGCTTACGTTTCCATGTTGTTTTATTTCAGCAATCCTAATCCTTGTATGTACATTTGTGTCCTGTGGTTCTGCAATGTATTGCGCTGTTCATCATTTGATCTCATTCGATTCGATAGTTCAGTGCAGTATGGTTCTTATCATATAAAGTACTGTGACATTGCAATGTAGATTTCTTTAGTGGCTGAGGCAGTAGTGGCGTTGGATACCAGTTGCAGGGGGGCCTCTGAACAAAGCATAAGGGCGTGGTTCGCTTATGTCTAGTAGGCACAAGTCAATGAAAATGAAAAGATGTTAGATAAAACTAGACATTGTATCTATTTCGATGCAAACGAAACTCTCAGATGTAAACTACACCCCCCAAGTCCCTCCACACACACACACAATCCGAATAAAACGCACATCCTAGTTTTAATTCTTAGATTTCGTTAGTGTAAGACAACCTGTGTGAGTGTGTGTGGGTGCGTGTGGTTGAAGGGTCAATGTCAAGGGTAATTCTTAGTCCAGTCAGATAAGATGATCAACTCCCCAGACTGCACCCTTGACCTGGTCATTCTGCACGTGCGGAGTATGTGTCCATGACAGGAGCTATTTCAGTTAGTCTTTACTGACTCAAAGCTCCAGCCATGTCCACTGGTTTGAACTTCTGACTTAAGTGCAAGAAGGAATTAAGTGTGTGTGTGTTTCTGTGGAGTGTGTATAAGTTTTTGTAAGTGTATATAATCCATTCTCTACAATTATTTAGCTTCACCCCAGAACTGAATAGATTTACACAAGTGGAGTCGTCACCAATACAAATAATTGTATTTACAAGTGTCAATCTTATAATAGGTTCAATGGGAGCAAATTAAATGATGTTAACTGATGCATTTGGTTCAACTTATGTCAGAAACTGGATTATAAAAAGATTCTCAAAAAATGGGAGGGTAATATCAAAGTTCGAAACAAAAAAATAAATAAATAAATGTTAGCAGAAAAAAAGATTGACTATCGTACAATGATACTGAAACATTGGGCCCTGGGATACGACGCTTTCTTGTCTCTTGAAACTTGTGCTCTAACGAAACGCACCTGAGATTGTGTTTAAACGAGAGACTAATAAGGACGCCCCAATAGAATCGACACATTTGATACTTTAGGTGATATATGTAGTGAACAGTCTAAGCCTAATACCTTATATAGCGACAGGGACTAGGCTGTTTCCGTTATGTAGTAGAGGTCTGTAAGTTAAGCGCTTAACCACTCAGCCACTGCCCTCCCCCCCCCCTAATAACAATGGAAAAAAAAAAGGGGGGGGGGGGTATTTCTTATTAGAAGTACTAAGTTGTACAACTACTTTTGTCTTCAGCGAAAACCAAGAACAAAGTAATCGATCTACGCCTCCTGCTAGGTGGGATTTTTTTTTTAGTTCAACAAATGAGTTCATTGGCTGAAATGGTTGCTGGGTGGCGTTGGTGGTTGAAACACACTTGGGAAATTAAGCACATGGTGAAACAAGTTCTTGGCCTTAACCCTAACAAGCCTCTACACAAAGGTCAAGGCCTGTGACTTCGTGGCTTACAAGTATCTAACATTCAAGAAAACAGACTTTTACACGCATACAAGAAAACAGACTTTCACACGCATACAAGAAAACAGACTTTCACACGCATACAAGAACTCAGACTTTCACACGCATACAAGAAAACGTAATGTCTCACCAAGCACCAATGATAAAGCTTGCATTCAGTAAACCGATAATTCTATACTTCGAATTGCAGATAAGTATATGTGTATGTACTTGTAAGGGAGTGTGTATTGCGGAAGGCATAAGTATAACTGTTTGGTCTTTTTCCAACTAAAAAGGTTCAGTTTGTTAGATCTGAACGTAAAAGACAAATGGACAGACAGACAGCATAAAACAAATTACGGTTTATATCTGCTAAAACGAAAATCTAAATATGCTCTAAATAATTTTAAAAATTGTCACATAATTGTTTCAAAATAAGTTTTGATTCAAGAATAAAAAATGTTACTACAGAATACAACGTAGATTTAACAATTTTAGTAGAACACCACAATACACAGAAAATTACCACAATACTCGGATAATGACTGCCACACAATAAGAATGACCAGGCTACACAGACCACTAGAAAGAGACCAAGTTCGCTTTTTTTTTCTTTTCTTTAAGACTTACTTCCGTCTAGTCCCTCTAGACATACGAATTCTTTAACTAAATTAGCGGGACTTTGAAATTTGATTAGCCATTCGTCTATCGCCCGAGGGAGTTATTGCAAGCCCCATTCATTGCCTCCCCCTTAGCCCATTCAAGCTACTAACTTCTTTTAGCGGGTCTCACAGCCCCGGCAGAGACTAGTACGAATATATGTCCTCAACTGTTACCATATAAATTTAATTATGAACAGTTTAAAATATTTTTTTTAGATATTAGTCAAATATGTAGTCAATATTTGATAAATCGTATCAAATATGTTTAGTAAAATATATAGTCAAGTAAGCGTACTATTATGTACGCAAACTGAAACTCTATGGCCACATTACAAAGGTCTTCGGGTTAGAAAAGACCTTCCTTCAGGGAAGAGTACCAGGAAAAAGAAGAAGAGGCAGACAGAGAAAGCGATGGGAAGACAACACAAAAGAATGGACGGCCTGTCGTTGAAATGGTCTATCAAGGGTAAAGGACAGAGAAGAATGGAGAAAGACGGTCGACGATCTTGAGTGGTGCCAAATAAACTAAGAGATAGGTGAAGCCTGAAGAAGTACTATTATGTAGCCAAACAAATCAAATATAATGTCAACAAAAATGTAGTCAGATAAGACAAATGTGCACATTTTTATGCGGTTACATGGGTGGCTAAGGGGCAGGAACTGATTGACTATCAAACAATGCGAGGCTCATGTTCAAATCCCGATGTAGACCAGGAACTTTAATTCGAGATTAGCCACTAGTTGAGTTGTGTTTGCTGGTCGTCTAGGGGCAGCACGGAAGCCTTCTCTCTGACGGTCTCTAGCTCCCCATGGTCACAAAAGTGGACCAGATCTCAATGAGAACGCTATATTGGGACATAGACGCAAGGAAAACGCGCTAAACAAAAACACTATATCAGTCCCAGAAAATGACGAAGCGATTAGACATAGACAACATGGTGATATCTATATAATGATGCTACAATTATAGGTGGATGTCTTCCAGACTTTATACGCATTTAAACGATAAAAGAAAGAGATGAAACTTACACGACCTTCAGGGAATCTACATCAAGTACTTAAGTGTTTCAAAATCTCAGAAATTTATTAACTATTTGCAAACAGGGCATGTTAAAAAAGGATCAATATTGCTAGACAAACTGGCTGGGGTAGGATGACCTAGATATGCCATCTCTATGACATTTAACTAGCCTACAAATTTATGAATTGCGTTATAGTAACATACATATACACGTTTAAATATTTGTGTGTAAGGTCCTAGCCAAGTTGTAGTAATGACCGTTAAAAAAATAATCATAAAGTATCGATTTTAACAAGTTCCGTTTTCCCTTTCGATCTGAAATAAATATGGCTGTCCATATGGGCAATACTTGATATTATTGTTGAACTTTTTTTTTTCAACCTATTTGTAATAGGGTCAGAAGGCGGGACGTTATTGATGTAAATTATAATATAATCTACAATTAGCCTATATTCAACAATGGTTACCCCCCCCCACACACACACACACACCAATGTACTAATACAATTATTCTCAGTATTGCTTTTTCTTTATACTTCTGTAACTGCAGATCCAAATTTGAAGTAAAAAAAATGACCTGGTAAATGAGATCTTTTTTTTTTTATTTGTTTTTGTTTTTGTTCAATTTTAAAAGATTTCTAAGATTCTGTAACATTGTGCCAATGATGTGTACGGTATATGAGCCAGTAACGTACACATAAAATATATAGATTTATTTTAAAGAAAATATAATAAACTAAAAATTCATATTTTATTTGTCATTGAAAAAAAAAATGAAAAAAAATGACCTGTATGGTGACTGAGCCCGAGACATTTTATTATTTACAAATACTGTCCAGAACTTTCATTACCCTTTATAATTTTAATAAATTATAGCAGTAAGTAAACAATTGGTCTAGATATATAATATGCCAACTTCCTACAGTGTTTTTTTTATATTCCAAAAGTATTAGTGCCATTCCGCATTCGCTCCACCCACTGCCACACGTGCTTTAGACCAACTGTCAAGTTTTGACCTTTTTTTTTCCATGAGAAAATTTAATCGAGTAGGAAAAAAGGTTAGTTAATCATTATTGAGGACAACATGAGACCTATAGCCTTGACAAAGACCAAGCGAACAAGTGACTCTTAACTGTGCTAGCCTGTAAGTTTTAGACGAACATCATTAACATGCTTTGTGCTATTAAAAAAAAAATTAGATGAAGCCAAACTTACCCAAAGTTAGCGTGACTCCTACAGTAATCCATCCAGGCAACAGAAGTATAATCCTATTCAAGGCAAGCATTGTTTGTGGCCAGGCTCCGCTAACATTTTATGCTAAAACCTCACAATCATTGAATTGAGACAAGTCCGATAAATTGAACCTGTTCAATTGCGTCAGCATCGGACTTAAATGTGATCCAAACTTCTCAATCCTCGAAATGGAAGTTAAATCACTTATGATCAGCTGAGAGAAGAGACTTGTATTCCTCGTTCTATTCAATTATCTGTTCAGTTTCTGAAACATTCAAAAAATAAAAGTCTAATTAGTTTTTCTTTGGCCATTTCATTCCACGTTTGAATTATTACTGACTTCTTTTAGCGCTCATAATGGTGTTTTTTGTTATGTTGTCAGGATTGGTTTCTTGTTTTTAACTCATTTTCATTTAGCTCTATTGAATAGAAATAAGACGAGAACAGACAAATAAATATATGACATTTGTTGAGAACGAGTATAATAATAAGTTTTAATCCGTCGGCTAAGTGGCCGAGGTGACACCCCTAGTAAAACATTATTTTACTCAAAGCCAAAAAGATATTGACTATCAAATATTTTTTTTTTTTTTTGGAGGGGTTGGGTGGGACGGGGGAGAGAAAGTTTGTGCTTTATCCCTTATCATTGGGTAGAAAAACCTTTTTTAGTGGTGTCATATTGTACGGGTTCTGGTGATGCTATCAACATTCATGGGACTTCATCTTAAGTCCTAAGGTATTTAGTTCTTTGTGTGTGTGTGTGCTCGCTTGCTTCCATTGTCACTAAGCAATTGTGCTCAACAAATGTCTACCCAACTGATCAGGAAATCGAAATTGGCAAATAATTCTTGACAACAACCCAATATAAAATGTCATTTGTTTTCAGGCGATAAAATAACGAGTTCATGATTTTAGTTTCTCTATAAAGTAACATTTACAGTCACTCATGCTGAGAGAAGGGCTAACACTCTGTCTCCTTCCGTTCTCTTAATACTTTCTGTTCTCTCTTTTTTTTCTCTATTTCCTATCTCTCTGTTTCCTCTATCCCTCTCTCTTTCACACACACTCTTTTCCCTCTTTGTCTCTCTCTCTTTCCTCTCTCTTTCTTTCTCTTTCTTTCTCTCTCTCTCTCTTTCTCCCTATCCCTGTTAATGAGTTTGTAACACTGCATTCAATGATGTAAATTATTTCGGTTCAACAAATTAGTTTTCCAATGAAACAAAATGTTTAACTCTCTCTGTCCTGTCACGTATTAACTCATTCGTGTCCCGCTGGTCAACAAACACCTCTGACTTTTGATCTTCAGTATTGCTTACAGTGCAATCGGATGTGATCGAAAAAGGAAACATCTACATTTTTTTACCGGAACCAGATTAGTGTTATTGAGTGTGACTTGTATAAATATATTATATCAGTTAAAACTCAAAACGACTTGCGTAATGAATAATCTAGAATCAAATAATAGATACAATGTTATTAAAGCCAAAATGTAGGGTCAAGTAAAAAGTGACAACGAAAACAAAATGTTCTTGAGTTGACAATCTATCGAGGAACTACTTAACGAATCAAAACTATTTGTTCGAGATTTTCATACATGTCAGAAATTATAGAGCTTTTTTTTTTTTTTTTTTTTTTTGGTGTATCCGGTGTACGAATAGCGGAAGTCTGGATAAGCTACGTTTTAAAAAGGTGTGTAATATTGTGTGTGCACTTGCTAGCACTGGAGAGTTCCACTGTCTAAGCTTTTCTTTTTAAAGCCCAAACTAATTAGAGAATGGAGGATACATTAGAGTTCAACTTTATGACTTTAAACTTATTGTAATTCAAATGGACAACTAAAAAGATGTAATCAAAGAGATTTGATACAATGCTGTACTGCCCTGCATTAAGGTATGGTTACAATTAGAACTCAATTCTTGTCTTTATTCTTAGTTATCGATAGTAAACTTCAGTTTGGCGTCATTGACATTGTTTAGTTTATCGTGAAAATCTCCAACATAAAACAAAACTATTAAGTTATTGGTGAATCTAGAATTTAAATGGTAGTTTTTACATGTGCTCTAGAAACACATAAGAAGATAAGAAACAAATCCTTGTTACATCGGAATGCAGAAACGCTATTAATAACTCAAACAGTTTTGTTACACTGACTGAATTAAAAACAAGTTATCACCCTTTAAATCTGCAATGATTAATACATAAGAACATGATGGTAATCGTCCTGGTAGGAACATGTGTAATGGGGGCCATAATCCACGATCATCCACGAGGGAGCTCTGCCGAGATCCTTACTCCCCGCGCCCTTCACACAACCACCCCAGCTCCTCGGAGAGCCATAATTTACCTAAACACCGAAAAAGTTAGCCCCAGAGCAGTTCCGCCCCTGTGCCTGAAAAGTAAACAACCACTTATCTCTCGAGTTAACTATTACTGTGTAGAACCGCCGAGTTGACGGTCAAGACGTCATCGCTCTGTTGCAAAGGGGCCGTAAGCGAAACATGGGGATTAACTGATCATAATACCGGCCGACGTCTCCGGGCCACGAAGTAGCTGTTTCAAGTATGAACGTATAATCGGTAGTAAAACAGGGCGGCTAGGCATGCCGATGATATGGCGTCGAAAGGCATAAAACTATACGACTATAGAGTGATTCAAATGATCGCTTTGCTTAAGAGTCCACAGAAAAGATGTCTGAAAGAGTAGAAAGAAGCTTTCATTGTGTCATGTCTGAGTCAAAGTACTTAGCGTGGAAGTCCAGGAAGATTGAAGTCAAGACACCTTAGTCTGCTACATAACTACCCCAGTTGTGAAAGTTAGATCTAGATACATCTAGATTGGGTAGATACATCATACAGATGTGGATCTAGTCTAACTATAGTGTGTACAGTTATATATTGAAAGCTTTTATCTTCAGTTAATACTACAGCGATCATGTGTTATGACGGCTGCCTGAGGTGTTCTAACAATGTAATAATTAATGTCGTGAAGTCTGTGAAGAAATAACTTTGTTTTTTGTTTGTCTGTTTTTTTTTTGTTTTTATTATTTTGGTTAGCAATCAGTAAGTCAATCAGATACTATCGACTCACTTGGCTCCCGTTGTGTTCAACAGCGTATTTTTCTTTATTTTCAATTTAAAGCTATTGATCTAAATATAGATTCCAGCCGAAAATGCAAGAAGATGGCTAGTTTTCATGGACCATAAAAGAAAAAAAAAAGAAATCGGTTAAAGTAGTATCTATCATATAGATCAACAAGTATAAAACCCCACTATTTTTTTTAAATCAATTCTTCCTTTATGGAGCTGACAACTCCTCATTATATTTATTTCTTGTAATGTTTCATTATTGTTCAGTGTTCCAAATATATTTTTACAAAATTAAGAACATAATATGTTTTAAAGTATAACGGTCAAACCAGAGTTTTCGCTGTTTTGCCAGTTAGGTAAATATCTTTTACCCAAATATATACATAAACTTTCACATTTCTAGAAAAACCATTAGAGCAGTCTTCGAAATACACATACAGTTTCTTCCCAATTTATTTATTTTTTTTGAACTCGTGAAGAGTTTACAAGGTAGGCCCCTACTAGAAGAAATTGTAAAAACAAGCAAAATATTTAAAAAAAAAAAAAAGATTATCTAAAGGGGAAAGCTCCGTCCTTCAAACTACATCTACCAATAATGTAAAAGCTATTTCCTTTATTCGATATCAAACAAAATAATCAATTACCAATAATTAATTGACTAATGGAGTATTTTGATAATTGATTCATGTTTTGTTAGGTAAAATAAATAATTGTTTAAAGTATCAGCTTGATCGGAAAATGCGTGAGGGATAAACAGCGTTAACAATTATTTAAGGGAATTAAACCCAACAATTTAGCCATATCTGTGAATACTAAAGTATGAAGTTTCCCTTGCTGCTATAAACAAAATAATGAATTACTAGTAAATAATTGTCTAATTAATCTTTTTTTTTTTATCGATTCATGTCTCGTCTTACTACCACTTTACGTCTTGTCTATGTCAATGAATAATTGTGCGAAGTTTCAGCTTAATCCGAGAATGAGTATTGGAGAAATCACGTGCCTTAACTTTTTACCAGACAGACGGAGTGAGTTGATAAAAGGCTTTGTAAAAAAAAAAAAAACAACAAAAAACCAAAAGCACGAGAGTCCTGTCTATAAAAACTTACTTCGAGTCGCTCGAGTCTAGAGATTGGTTTAGACGTACAGGTTGTTGGGTGAGAGAGTCAGCAGAATACGTCAAGTCATAAATGGCTGTGTGTGTGAGAGTATTAGTAGAATATGTGTTGTTAAATGCGTGAGTGTGATAATGTAAACTGGCCAAACGGCGAGTGGCTATGGTGTGTGTGTGTGTGTGTAAGTTGAAAACTGTACAGTGTATGTTCGTCTTGTATGTTATCTTACAGTCACCTTTATCCCAACACGCGCCCACTCTCCCATTTCGAGTCCCCCTTACCTGATTCTTCCATATCGTCACTGTGACATTTCTGTTAGTGAAATTAACAAGGGTAAGCGATACGTTTCTACAAACTCCCCTCGCGCTTTTCCACAACTTCCCCCAACCCCCATTGATTGACTCATGGGCTAGTTCCCTACCCCAATGCCCGCCCTCTTGCCGCCCCCACACTCCACTACCACCACCTAGACAGCCCCGCTCCTATGTTCAACCATACAAAACCTCACAAAGCTTGTATTGACCAGTGATTCATTTTAAACAATGGGTAAACCTACTCCCCGACGAAGGTCAAGGGTAGATAACTGCCCAGGTGGAAGTGAGTCCTGCCAGTAAGACTATAGGCTCACACTGACCAATATTAGTCAAACCCTATATGGTATTAGCAAAGCACTTAGTTAAATAGTTTTTCTTTTTTTTTTTTTAACTATGGAGATAAATTGAAGGTAGGATATGTATCATCAAGAAGAACAAATAGAGGGTCCTTTTTTTTTCTGTGTTACACCAGCGTCACTTGTTGCCGTTACATCAATGTTACATCAATTTACACCAACGTTACATCAAAGTTACTTCATCTTTACATCAACCATTCATCAATGTTACATCATAGTTACTTCAACTTTACATAAACTTTACATCAACGTTAAAGTAACTTAGACTCTCTCGAGGCTCATTTTCACCAACAATGTCAATGAATTCATTAAAGGACGGGAAAGGGAAGAAGCAAAAACAAATGGGAGTGCCATCAAACGTCCATGCCGACCAGCTAAATGATTAGGTCAAACAACAACCTCGAAGACCTTAAAGCTGTGTTGAAGTCCATGCCGCTGGTACATAGCAAAAAGGAGAGTCTGTAGATGATTTTAAGTGCAGTGTATAGAGTAACGCCTTTGACATTATGGTTGGATTTCACAAATTAATTATTAATTTAAAAAAAATATCTGTCATAATTAAATGTGATATATAGTGTCCGATTTTGTATCAAACAACTGTCATGTTTTCGGGTTAAAGTTGTCTGATTTGTTAAGTACTTCAAGATTTTGACCGTCTGCTAACAATCGAAAAAATAATAATACGTCAATAAAAAAAAAAAAAAGGCGGATTTTTTTAAAAATTCCATTTACGAATAAAAATAATCTAAATGTTATTTTATTTTATTTTGTAATTTTTTCTTCATTTTTTAACTCATTACTACCAATAAAGAATAACAACTAATAGCATTCAAGCATCCTATTTTGACCAGAATAAATGCCGTACTCTGAAATCTAATTGCTGTATTATGTTTAAATTCATGATATTAAGATTTGCTGTGCGGTAATAATTAGGTTAAGAATCAAGTGTGTAATTATCTAGTGTGTAATTACTGCAATGAAAATGGTAATGACGTCGAATACGATTTTAACGAAAAGTCGATATTTTTTTACGCCAATGGAGGCCGGAAGCTGTAATATATCAAAACAAATGACGTAATGGATCGTCTGCAATATTTTCCTTTCAGGAAGTTCTGTGTCGAGAGACCAACAATTTGAAATGAGTGGTCAAAGGCGGTTGGGCTGAAGTTTCTGGCTAACTTTGGTCAGTAATTGATGGTTTTGTTTTAGAAGCGGTCATTACAGCGGCACGTGGAAACAATGGGTCATATTGGATTCTAATTCTCTCTCTCTCTCTCTCTGTCCCTCTCGAAGTCTGTCTCTCTACGTCACCCCCTCTGTTTCTCCTTGCAGACGAGGCCCGGCTCTGAAGCGCGAGCACAGGCGAGAGGGGCGACAAGAGATCATATAACGGACAAGTTAAGCTAATAATTATAGAAACATGAGGAGATAACCTCTTGGATATTATCAATCTTATTCTCCGCCTCAGCTCTGTATTCCTTCCCCTTACGTGTGTGTTGGGAAAACACAGAAGTCGTACACGCTTAAAATATAAATGTAGATCTACATAAAATGTACAACAAATTAAAGAAGTAAGTGGCATTCGCTCGTTTTGTGTTATGCGTTGTTTTTATACATTGTAGGGCGCCTTTGTTTTGTTGGGGGTTGGTTGGTCTATTCGGGCGTTCCTTCGGCAATGAAGTCCTAACCTCATCATGACGGCAGGGGGGATGGCAGCAGACAAGAGTTCGAACTCGGGGCTAATGAGGCGGCAGTCCACACGACCAAGAAGCCATTTATACTATACTAGACATATTCGCATATTACTGAGAGTGTTTTTAAAACATTTAAACGATATAATAATGCAATAAATAAAGCGAATGTGTCAATGTAAAAATAGTGTGAATGAAGCCATCAAATCAAAATAGCTAATCTACTTAAATCCATTTTTTCAAATTAAAACATTTGCTTGTAGGCCTACATATATTTGATTAAAATTTTTAATGAATAGACTTAATTTTGTATGTTCATGTGTTAAAGTATAAAGTAGATCTTGAGGTAGATATAGATCTAGATTAATCTAGACTCAAGAGTTAAAAATTGGCTTTTATAGAGTTTATTCTCTGCTGCTCATGCGTGACCTTTTTTCATGAATGAATATAGGCCTATCTCAACACGGCTACGCAGCTTTAGCGAACAGCGAACGAATGTATTAAAAATGCTTTAGAAAAACAAATTTGAATGTTAATTTGATTAAAATGTTAAATGAATGGACTACAATTAGTATATTCATGTGTTAAAGCATAAAACAATCTTTGCGAAAAGAAGTTTTATCATCTTAGAGTTCAATAAAAGTTTTAGACCTAGGCCTAGGAATAGACTCAGTAGAGAGATGTGTTAATGTGTAACCATTTGTGCATCGGTATATCTAAATTCGCAGATATACCCTAAATAACGAATTAATGTAAAAATGCTTTTGAAACACAATTTTGAAGATTAATTTTATTAAATAATGAAATCCATAAACTATATTTTGTATTTTCATGTGTAAAAAAAAAACAACTATAAGTGCAAAGTTTAGTTCTTAAAATTAGATCTAGATCTAAGTCCTTTCGATCTTTTCTCATGTCTATTGTTTGACGGTCTTAAGTTTGTTTTAGGGCTACAATACATACACTACGGTCTAAGTTGGTACCCAAGGAACATATCTGTCAAGTTTTATCAAGATTGGTCAAGCGGTTTAGATTTCTATAAGTCACATACATACATACGCCTTACTTTATGTTACCCGCGACCCGCGGGTCTTTATTTGCGCATTACTGTCGATATAGTCACTGAGAGTGTTTTGTTAACAATTAAACGAAAGTGGATTAAATATTTTCTGATAGGGAGAAAACAAACTGTAATAATAAATGGCTCTAAATCAACACCAATAACAGTAAACTCAGGTGTACCTCAAGGAACAGTCTTGGGTCCACTACTATTTTTAATTTATATAAATGATTTACCAAATTGCATTAGTTCAGGAACAAAAGTCAGATTATTTGCAGATGATTGCATAATATATAGAACAATAAAAACAACACAAGACACAGATATTTTACAAAGAGAATTAGATGAATTAAAGAAATGGGAATCAAATTGGAGCATGTCTTTCCACCCAGAAAAATGTCAGTTGTTAAGAGTAACAAAAAAACTAAAACAAATTAATTCCACTTATCTTATTCATGGCAAACCAGTAACACAGACTAAAAACGCAAAATACCTAGGTGTTATAATAAATGAAAAACTGTCATGGAATCCACATATTGATGAAACTACAAAAAAATCCAACAAAGCATTAGGGTTTATTAAAAGAAATTTCTATAAATCAAATAAGAACATAAAACTAAAATGTTATTTAACCTTGGTTAGGCCAATAATAGAATATGTATCCACCGTTTGGGACCCCTCAAATCAAGAAAACATTAAGAAACTGGAACAAACACAAAATAGAGCAGTGAGATTCATAACAAACGAATATTCACATTTGACTAGAGTAACACCATTAGTAAAATCACTAAATTTAGAAAGCCTTCAGGACAGAAGACTCAAAAGTAAAGTAGCAATTATACATAAAACACTGAACCATAATCTTCAAATACAAAACTTAATAAAATACTCTGAAAGACACAAAAATAAAGGCACATTCCTCGTCCCCTATGCTAGGACAAATTTGTACAAATACTCCTTCTTCCCTAGTGCTATTAGAGCATGGAATGGGTTGCCTGAGCTAGCCAGAAAAACCAATGACTTGGCAGAATTTAAGTCATTGGTTAATATGCCTGACTAAATGCATGACGCGTAGGACGTAATCATCTTCTTTTTTGAAGTAACGTCTGTATTATATAAGATAAGATAATAAGTAAAGCGAATGTGTCAATGATGGCTGCCTAGTCGTGCGGTTTACACGCTGGACTGTCGTTTGATTTATCGATGGTCCCGGGTGCAAACCCTGCCCGCTCCCATCCCCTGTCGTCCTGCGGGAGGTTTGGACTAAAAAGTAATTATCTTCAACTCTGAAGGAACATCCGAAACATGTAAAACATTTTACAAACATGTAAAAATAATGTGAATGAAGCTATCAAATCAAAATAGCTAATAGGCTTAAATCCATTTTTTCAAATTAAACATTTGCTTGTAGGCCTACATATATTTGATTAAAATTTGAGATGAATAGACTTAATTTTGAATGTTCATGTGTTAAAGTATAAAGTAGATCTTGAGGTAGATATAGATCTAAATCTACACTAATCTAGAGTTAAAAATTGGCTTTTATAGAGTTCATTCTGTGTTGCGCATGCGTGATCTTTTTTTTCATGAATGAATATAGGCCTATCTCAACACGGCTACGCAGATTTATTTAGCGAACAGCGAACGAATGTATTAAAAATGCTTTAGAAAAACAAAATTTGAATGTTAATTTGATTAAAATATGAAATGAATGGACAATAATTAGTATGTTTATGCGTTAAAGCACAAAACTATCTTTGCGAAAAGAAGTTTTATCATCTTAGAGTTCAATAAGAGTTTTAGACCTAGGCCTAGGAATAGACTCAGTAGAGAGATGTGTTAATCACTGTTAATGTGTAACCATTTGTTAATGTCTAATGAAAGGATGTTCACCAGGAAATCTGTAGTCACAGATATCAGGAACCAATTTATGTAAAAAATGCTTTTGAAACACAAAATTGAAGGTTAATTTTATTATATAATGAAATCAATGGATCTTCTTTTGTATTTTCATGTGTCAAAGTAAAAAACTATCTGCGCAAAGTGTATTTCTTAAAATTAGATCTAGGTCTAAATCCTTTCGATCTTTTCTTATGTCAACATTGTTAACCATGGCCTAGGTCCATAAATACTATAGCTTTAATAGAGTCGGACAACTTTAATTTATTTTGAGGGTCTTAAGTTTGTTTTAGGGCTACAATACATACACTACGGTCTAAGTTAGTACCCAAGGAACATTCCTGCCAAGTTTTATCAAGATTGGTCAAGCGGTTTTGATGTCTATAAGTAACATACATACATACATACGCCTCACATTCTACTTTATAATATAAGATAGTATACAAGGTATTTTTTTTAAAGCTTGTTTCATAATCTAATATTTTCTTTTTGTTTGGTGAAAATGTGACATGTGACAGGAAGAAATGGTTATTGATATTTGAATATTATTTGTCACTAACCAGAACAAGGGGCAAGCACTCGATATTTTAGATTTTAGCGTTTTTTGTTTTTTTTTACAACAAATCGTATCCATAAAATCTTTTCAATTATAATGTAAATATATCCAAACAGTAACTAGCGGAGTTGTATAACATAGTGACTGAGAGACAGACAGAGAGAGAGAGAGAGAGAGAGAGAGAAGGAGAGAGACAGAGAGAGAGACAGTCAGGCAGAGACAAAGAAAGGGTGAGTAAGAATATACCAAAAAAAAAAGAGACACATTGAAATTGGTAAAAAAAAAAAGGGGGGGGGGGGAGCAAAGAACGAAAATGAAGACACGAGACTAAAGAGAAGACAGTGCAAAGCGTTGGAAAAGGGAAATATTTTTTTAGCGTCTGTCCTCTTTGATTCTTTCCCATGTAAAATATGTAGAGAAAATGGGGAGGTCTTATGGAGTGTGTGTGTGTGTGTGTTTCTATGGTGACGGTGGGAAAAGGTTAGAGTTTGGTTGTGAATGATGCAACATAGTTGGCACTGTCGTCATTTCGTTCTTAGGAGAGACGACTTCAGGACGTGAGACTGAACGGTTGTGTTATTGTAGTGAGTTAGTTTTTGCTAAGAAATACTATTACTTAAGTCTAGTACATTTATTTGATTTTATAACAAATTAATTTTTTTGTCTATATTATAACTAAAGTTATGTATAGTTTTGTTGAAGACGAAGGTATTCAGTTTATTTGAAGTTTTTTTTAGCTAAAATATCTGACTCCTACAACGGTTTATTGTCTACCAGAAGTTTGGTGCTACCGGAAACAACGGGACGATAGAAAAAAAAAAAGAGATAGAGAAAAATAAGACTTCTTTTTATGTGTCCTCAAACATAAACCTACAAACTAACCCTACGCTGGAGATGTTTACATTTTTTAAAGCAACTTTTGTTTTTAATGTCATTATTCCAAAACAAGGGCATTGTAACCTTCTCAAAAATAAATTTAAAAAATCAGAACTCTTGAATCTTTTCAAAAGGCAGTTGACAATAATTTAATAAATAAGGAAATGCTACGTCATTAATGACAAGACAGAGAGAGAGAGGAAGAAACAAGGGCATATCTGAATCAAACGTACACAATCTGTGGGAGAATGGAAAGACCTTAGTGTTAGATTACCGCCCTTGCTTGTTTTATTCAGTTAAAGGAAGAGAGAAGGGGGGGGGGGCAAGGGGGGGGGGGACAGAGGAAGCGATTGAAAACGGATGTAATTTTTTTATGTTATTGCATAATTTATTGTCAGTATGGAATGTGTAATGAAAGAATATTTCAATGGAAACTTGGCATAGAGCAATGGCTTAAGGGCAACGTCCTCTGTGCTTAGAAGTACATGTGAGTTACATAAGGTCCAGTGTCTATATGTCTGTTTGTCTGTCTGTCTGTCCGTCCGTCAATTTTTTTTTGTACCTTAGCTACTGCATACGGACAATGTAAACAAACAAACAACTAATACAACTTAAAAAGACTTCTCTGACACTGACGAACCTTCGTTATAATTCCATTCCGCCCTGTATTTCTTCCACACCATTCCTACCCGAGGATTCCCTTGAAGCGTGAATAAAGTTACACCTCCTCAGAACCCCCGGTATAACCTCCCGCAGGACGGTAAGGGGTGGAAGAGGGCAGAGATCTATTTCAGGTCTATTTCAAGTCCATCTTAGGTCCATCACGTCTATCATCCGAAGCACATAACCACATGACCTTACTATAATTTTGCCAGCAAAGCAGAGAGAGAGAGAGAAAGACTAACCGCACGACCTCACAATTATTTTGCAAGCAAAGAAGAGAGAGAAAGCCTAACAATACAGTGAAATATTCTGATGCAGTTAGCCAGGAAGTATCCAACTCTTAAAGGCGTGTGACACAAGTCCTTAAATAACTGGAACAAATGATTGAAGCCCTCTGATGAATGCCACCCACTAATATCATTTCACAGACATGTTCCTACCTTCCTTATAGAAAGCTAGCACACACACACACACAAAGCTACATCCAACAGATATAGCCGAAATAAAAAGTGGTTTCACTTAACATGAACCCCCCTTCCTGTTTCTTCTCTCCTCATGACAGATACGACCATGTCTCTCTCGAGCTGTTATTAAGTGTCAGAGTTCACAGCCACGTTGACGGCACTGACAATGACCTTGTCTGTCTGCTGGTGTGTCTGTATACAAGGAGGACGGGGCGTTAGAAGGGTTCATGGCAGGGGTGTGTTGACATTTGCTAGATTTGGGGGATGCGACCAAGAAATGCAGGGGACAATTGTTTGGTGGTGGCCGTGGGCGTACAGTAGGTGCCGAGGGAGATGACAGACAGGCGAAAAAAGGTAGCAGGGAATGAATCTTAGTGCGAGTCCACTTAAGGACCAAAGCAAACGTATAATGTAAAAGTCGTTTTATTGATAGGATTCTCTTAGATTTTACGCAGTATAATATGTGCTAAATGAAAAAATCAACATCAAAGGTGATCCCAATGAAATTTCAATTGACTCAGACCGCGAGAAGCTTAGACGTATATCCTTATTATTAGTTAATTGAGTAGCTGGACACGTAAGATTTTAGGTAGCAATAGATTAAAGAGTCCACGAAAAGACTTTTATAAGACTTTTATTATATTCGCTGAAATTTAGATGTTTCTCCAATGGAGTTTGATGATGGTAATGACGATGTTTCTCAGCTGGAGTTGGATGATGGTAATGACGATGTTTCTCAGCTGGAGTTGGATGATGGTAATGACGATGTTTCTCATCTTGTACTACTTATAGTCAAGGGAATCGGGATGAACATGTTAAAACCAATAATGTGAGAACGAGAGAAATGTCGAGATGAACAAAACCAACGAAGAAAAAAAAGAGAGAAAGAATTAGATAATAAAGAGATGGAAAATCACCAGGGTAAATCATCAGGACACACTAGTTTAGTAAATCACCAGGGTAAATCATCAGGACACACTAGCTTAGTAAATAACCAGGGTAAATCATCAGGACACACTAGCTTAGTAAATCACCAGGGTAAATCATCAGGACACACTAGCTTAGTAAATCACCAGGGTAAATCATCAGGACACACTAGTTTAGTAAATCACCAGGGTAAATCATCAGGATACACTAGCTCAGTAAATCATGAGGGTAAATTATCAGGGTAAATCAGCTCAGTAAATCAATTTGGTAAATTATCAGGGTAATCAACTCAATAAATCACGTTGGCAAATCATAGAATAAATCAAACCATGACAAATCACCATTATAAATCACATAGGTAAATCGCCATGGTAATCAATTAGGTAGATCAACATAATCAACAATGTTATTAAATCAGAGTGGTTTGTGTTTGTCTAAAGCACACAAAGAACAAAGCACCTTCCTCAATTAGGACGTAAATTGAATGGTGGGTCTGTCTAGGATTCAGTTATCCGATATCAAACTCAGTGTCAACTTTCTCACATCTTGTTGATTTAAACTTAATGACTAGGAATTAACTCTTTCACTCCGTAATTATTTTTCCACGCTTTGGAAGGAATCCTTCATTTTACTAATTATTATTTTACTACCCTGGTATGATTGGGCTACAATAGCTTTGTGTTGTTGTTTTTTTTATCAGAAAATGTTGTATTTGGTATAGAATTAAAGGGAAATGCATGCTCTTTTTATATAATTCAAAGTCATGTTTAAAAAGTAAACCTTAAATTAATTTAATGAGGTCAAAATCAACGATGTTATCGTCGATTAGAAAAGAAAGAGTTAAACAATTCCAATTCTCAGATAAATTCTGGAAATTATTAAAAACAAAATCGCTTGGCTCCTAGCTACATATTATGCCAATTAGACCCGGAAGTCTTTGCTATGTGAGGTTTATCTTTCAACCCTTATTAATCCAAGGCAAAGTTTCTCATTCTGTTGTAATTCAATTATTAGTGCATTAAACTTCTTGAAATAAAACAAAGAACGCATTTCTCAAAGTGTAAAATACAGTTAATCTTTTTTTTTTAAAAATATTTCAACATTAGCAGTGAGCGTTTAGAATCGCTCTAAAAGCTTTTGTACATTTTTATTCTCGATGACACACATTCTCCTACAGAATGTCAAGAGAAAGGAATAGAGAGAGCGCGAGACAAATCGAGACCAACAAATACAACTCTGGTGAATTTTTTTTTTGTTTTAAGAATATGGGCAGAGAGTGTTATAATTTTTTTCTGTTTAGTTTCGATAACGAATGGATGAAATCTTGTCCCATTGTGGCTGCACGAGGTAGACGAGGATGAATTGTGAATGAAATAAACAAGAAGATAAAAATAAAAAAAAAAAAACGTAACAAAGACAGTTTGTGTGGAAACACAAACTTAAAATCGGCCCCCGAAGTGGTCCACCTCGAGTCTTCACCAGGATTCGAACATGGGACTTCCGGTTCAAAATGCTTGCCAGCAACAGCATCTCCATATATTCATTTAGCGTACACTTATATTTTTTAAAATAATAATTATTAACCTTATCCACACATTCAAAATTAATAACATGTTACATGCAATAAAGAGAAACTAAAAAAAGATTTATTCTTCTTACAAAATTAGATAAATTGGCAACACGAAAAAAAAATCTTGACCTACTTTAAGCTACAATTGTGTACAAGACTTTCCCCTCGCAAATAAAAATAAATATCTCCATTGTCATTTGTCATACAAACTAGACATACATCTAGCTAGATCTAGTTTTAGATCTAAATCTAGATTCAAGATCTAAGTCTAGATCTAGAAAAAGATCTAAGTCTAGATCTAGAGTTAGAGCTAAGTCTCTATCTAGATCAAAGTCTAGATCTAGAACTAGATATAGAATCTTGATCTAGAATCTACTATATCTAGACTAGAACTCGTATGAATTTACACATTTAATCTTACAATTACTAGACGTAGGCCAATGTTATGATCATGAATAGTAGGCCTTTTGTTACCGGGTAATGATGTACTATGCTGTTCGTATCAGATTGATTTCTTAATGTGATTATTGTTTACATAATAAATAAATCTGCATCTCTAAGCTGTCACAAGATACGTTATCGCCTTAATAATTAGAATTTTGTTCAAATTATAAATACATTATATATTATAAATATATCTAGATCTAGGCTCTATTTAGTCTTATTTAGAGTGTCAAGTGTAGGCCCCTATAATGAGGATATGTCAAAACTGCGCGCTATAAAGGTAGTTCGTTATTTTTTAATAACAAAACGAAGTTCGTATCAAAATTCTTTTTTAAAAACAACATTTGAATCACTATTCTATTCAATGAGTTAGTTAATAAATGGAAAATATATTTCATAATGATCCACTGACACTTTTACCATTGTGACCTTAGATGTAAAAAATTTTTTTTCATGTCCTACGAGCTTCTGGTTGTTGTTTTGATGGTACAAGGATTCTAACTCTGCCAGATGCGATCTTTTGCCGTCCTGCAGGAGTTTAAGGGCGTAATCTTTATTTCTGGTGGAATGTACGGTGTTAAAAAATCAGAGCGATCGTTGCTTGACCACTGGATCGTAAGAGTCAGATGGTACTAGCGTGAGATTGCACTGGTGTGAGATGGTACTTGTGTGAGTTCGTACTCGTGTGAGGTAGTACTTATCTGAGGTGATCCTTGTATGAGGTGTTACTGGTGTTAGATGATGTTTCCCTGTCAGACCTTGTGGTCTATAGGGCAGATGATGTAAAGGTCATCTGTTTCTGTGGCCTACGATTAACGAGGGTGTAACGTGGCCAGAAAACGACCAACCGCCTTTACTTTTCCCCAACTGTTGTCAAGTACCCATTAGAGGTGGGTAGATAGAATCAGAGAACCAAAACCAAAAGAACAGAACCAAAGATCCCGAAATTAAAAAACCTAGTCTTCACCAGGATTTGAACCCGGGACCCCCAGTTTGGAAGCCAAGCGCTCAGCCACCGCGCCTCCTGTTAGATGATACAGGAAGCAATATCAGGACAAGAAAAGTGTAATCTCTCTTTCATATTGTTTGAAGTTTACAATTTTAATTTTCTTTTCAAATGATTTCATCCACTACCACCACCCCCAAAAAATGCAAAAAAAAATTTTTTTAATGTGTTTTAACATTCAGTAACATGTCTAGTTGAAATATGACTTCTATAGATTAGCAGATATTCAAATTAATAAATGTGGATTTATTTTGAACAAAATCTTCTAAAGCGAGTTCTGTGCAGATGTTGCAATGCGCATGCGCGTTATTCTGAAAATTTTTTTCGGATTTCCACCTGCGGTTAAATTGAAAGCAAAAAATCAGGGAAGAAAAAAACAAGACATCTCCATTTTGCCTGAGCAAATTATTGAAAGCTATGAGGCTAATGAAGATGTCGTAGGAATGGGAAGTTGGAGATTTGGATGTAAATTCGAGCTGATTGATGATCAACTTTGTTTTTCTTACGGCTTCGGCACGTCGGGGAACAGACGAGAAACAAAATACAAAGAGAGGGGGAAAACGGGAGAGAATTCTTGTCTTCTTTTTTTTAACCTCACATCTACTGTATAGAATATGATATAGCATATGTTAGAAGGGGAGAGAACGTGATCATATTTAAGGGTTATTACTTTACAGATACACAATACTGTAAATACTGTTATGGTGTTAATATTGTATGTAATGCAAAAATATATTTACTATAAATGCTATTTACCATAATACCATTACACCATTAGCTGACGTACACACTAGCCACTCACTATACAATATGAAACAACAATATCATTATGTTTAAATGACATATCAGTTAAGCTCTACTTCTCCGAAACAAGGGGAATACGATTCGAACCCTAGAGAAAACTGTTTTTTTTTTTTTATTCCGGTTTTTTTTTTTCAGGACGCCACTGAGTCAACACTACAATACTGGGTTACTGACATTACATTGGGGAAAGCAACAACAGTCGGTCGTTGTACTGGCCACATTACACCCTCGTTAACCTCTAAACTATTCAAATGTTACCATTTACATTATCTGCCCAATAGATCGCGAAGTGAGAAAAAAAAATCTATTTGTGCATTTATTATTCAGCACTCGAGACTCGGGCTCCTGTTTTTTTGTTTTTTTTTAGTTTTTATATTTTCCAATCCTGAAGCCCTTACATTTTATATAGTAAAATTTTCAGATTCCCTTTTCAGACCTTTGGGCAGATAATATAAAGTTCATCTGTTTCTGTGGCCCACGGTTAACGAGGGTGTCATGTGGCCAGCACAACGACCAACCGCTTTAACTTTTCTTGTTTATGTAATGTCGTAGATAGTTTTACTGGATAGACTTTAAGGCTAACTCTTGCTTTTATTTCAAGGACATAGGCTCGTACCCAGGCACCCAGTCGAAAGTGAGTTGCCCTTTTGAGACTCCCTGGGGTAATCAATGGGACGTGTGATTGAAAATAGTTTTGATTCTCTAACTCTCTTTGAAGCCTTTACTTGGAACTAACTAAGCGATTAGCCTCCCCTGTTGTTATCGTGGATGGGATCTTTTTTTTATTAGCTAATGAAGGAACAAAAAGAATGTTTTAAAGCATGCCGGGAAACCAAGATGATGATGATGATGGGTGCTAGTCCAATGGCAGAATCGATTCAATCCATTGCAGCTGTTAGTGTAAAGAATCGATTATGTAAAACTAATATAACATGAATACAAATTTGATATGTCTTAAATGTCAAGACAAAAGTTCCCATTTCAGTCCTTGCGATATATAGAACAAGGTCACCCGTCAACGGTTAACGAGCAGGGTATCATATGGCCAGTACAACGACCAACAACCTTTACTTTCCCCAACTAAAGTCAGGTACCCATTAGAGTTGGGTGGACTTAAAATTTCCGAAATTTAAAATCCCAGTCTTCAACGAGATTCGAGTCCATTATCCCAGGCTCGGAAGACTAGCGCTTAACCACTCAGCCACCTGGCATCTTTTAGCACGGCAGCACACACACAATAACCACCTCCCACACATCACATAAACAAACTAACGACCCTCACACATCTACCTTCTCTCTCCTAACCCCCACATCGCTAGCCTGTACAAGGCTTCAATCGGCCTATATCTTCAGCACCACAGCCTCTATAGGAGCCAGTGAGTAAGGTTAGGATTTAATAACATGGTGCCTTAACACTTTGTTCAAGGTTATCTTGGGACAATGAACTGCAATGACCGATAATTAATCGAGATGACCAACTGATGACCATCTGTTCTTAACTATGGTCAAACACTCACGCGCAATCTACCACTCGATCTCTCCTCTTCCCATTCTTTATATTTCTAGTCCCTTGAATACGTTCGGAGTAAGGGAGAAAGAGAGAGAGAGAGAAAGAGAGAAAGAGGGAGACAGAGAGAAAAAGAGAGAGAAAAAAGTGGGAGACAAAGAGAGAGAGAAAGAGAGATATATATTTCATTTGTACATTAAGTTATACTTAATATCTCAGCGAATGAAACAAATGGTAAAATGCACACATTTGATACTCTGTAATATATATCAAGGAAAATATTTGTAAGAAAAAAATTTTTTTTTCTGAAATTCATTGTCAACAATTATTCAAGAATCTTGTAGAAAAATTTGATTTGAATAAAACACAAACAATAAAAACACACACACACACTCACACACAGGGGTGCGTGCGAAGTGAATACATATACTGTGCGAGGTAGCCTGTACAAGATTCGTGACAAAAATATCGGATATTACAACAAGATTTAGAATAAAAAACTCACCGCGTATAACAACTAGATGTAAAAGAAACCTAACAGCATATTACAACTTGATCTAGTTATTCTAGATTATTCTAGAAGATTTGTCACTGCGTATTACAACTAGGATGGCTGCCTGGTCGTGCGGTTTGCGCGCTGGACTGTCGTTTGGATTTATCGATGGTCCCGGGTTCAATCTCTGCCCGCTCCCTTCCCCCGTCGTCCTGCGGCAGGTTTGGACTAGGAAGTGAATTATCTTCAACTCTGAAGGAACATCCGAAACATGTAAAACAAACAGATCTAGAAGAAACCTCATCGCATATTACAACTAAATCTTGAAGAAAACAAAAATATTAAATCTTAGAATAAGCTTGTAATTTCCCATTTTTTACACTCTTGTTTTCATATTTATATTTAGATACATCTTATTCTTATTTAAAAAAAATAAAACAAATTTAAACGCTTTTCTATGTGATTGATCTACAGCATCTTCCTTTACTTTCGCAAATAAGTTTACATAACCTCAAATAGTAAATACGCCACCAGCAACAACAAAAAGAAACCTTTGTCAGTAGATGTATTGTTAATAAGTTGATAAATGTACCCCAAAGAGAATGAAAACATGATAATAAAAGGAAGGACAATCTTCTACTTAAAAAAACAAAATTCCCCTTTTAAAATGTAGTTGATTCTGTTTTCATTTCATGCAGCAGGTGTTAAACTTCTAATCGCCCAGGTGTTGAGACATAACAAAAAAAAAACAAATAAGTGTTTGAAAAATTGTTTGACTGCCATTATTAGGGTCGGGTTGTAAGACAAAATACGCAAAAGAGGTGAACAGCCATTTGAATATGGAAAATAGTTTTTTTGTTGTTGTTGTTTTTTTTTTAACACTTTAGAAATGAGTTTTTAGACACATATGAATTATGTATAAACAAAGTTCTAAACACATTTGTTGATAGTGTCCATAAGAAAATGTGTGTCCTTTCTGTGGGTTCTCTTTAGAGTTTTACAATCAACTCTCTGTGAGCTGCCATGTTGTTATTGTTAATGTTTATTTTAATAACACTCTAGGTACGTGATGAAAGCTACCCTTGAAGACAAAGACGGCGAATTGGGGACTTAAATAGATCTCGCCGTAGACAGCTTCGTCTGCGTGATCTATGACAGAATGTGCAGGTCGCAAATGGGACTGCCTGGTTACGTCAAATATTTCACTCTTGATTAATTTCTCAATGCAACGATGTTTTAATATTACAATATTTAAAAAAAAGAAATTATGTGAAAATTTAAAGACGTCATTTCTTAGAATTTTAACTGGGAAATTAGAACACGTAGAAAGGCACACTCCGACTGGTTAAAATAATTAGAGCCCTCTTGGATAGACAAGATTCAACAAACACGATGTATCGATGTCGATTCACTCCGAGAAGTTGTCAGGATCAAGTCTGATTGCTGCTTTATTTATTACTATCTTACTGTTCTAGCGCACCAGGTCGGTGCAATAAAATCAATTTTTTATATACACAACCAACTTTAATGAGTACCTGAATGTCCTGAGGTTGGTTGGAAAAAGTAAAGGTGGTTGGTCCTTGTGCTAGTCATACGACACGCTCGTTAATCGTCGACCATAGAATCAGATGAAGTTTACATCATCTGTTTCATAGGTCACAAGGTCTGAAAGGGGTTTCTACACTTACCTTATATACGCAAGTCCTCCTTCTACTAAGTGACCTCTTAAAATTCATATTTTATCATTTTGATTTGAGATTCTGTTTGATTTAGTTTACTTTTTTGAAAATAATTGTAAAAAAACAAAAAAACGCATATAAATGTATGTGTGTGTGTGTGTGTGTGGGTATGTATGTGGGATTTTTAAAAATCTCTAAAAATGAAGATAAAAAGGTTTTTAAAAAAAAAATTGTTTGGTTAAAATAGAACAACAAATATTAATATGAGTGTAAATAATATAAAGAAGAAATAAATAAAGACAAAATTTAAAAAAAACAATAATTAAAACTCACAAAAGACAGGCGCCCATCAAGATATACATAGGCTACGTTTATGTATGCTTATGAGTTATGCATTTTTTAGAATTTCAAAACTGTTTATTATTATGTAGAGAATCAATTTACATTTAAACCAAATATAATTTAAAGATTAGAATACCGAGTTTTCTTCTAGGCGCAATGACACTATGTATAGCATGAAGTTTACCGTTTAGTTATTGTTAAATTATTTTTTACCTTATACTTTGAATACTAGATATTCCCTATTATAATCGTATTTCTACAAATGCAAGGCACACAAAATTGTACATCTGTGAACCGGTAGAACGTGTATTCAGAGACAAACCAATGTGAAAGTAATATCACATAGCACAAACATTTGTCAAGTACAACTCGAAGACCAACAGTTTGCGAAAAAGAACAGAAAAAAACTCAGGATCTCTTCTAAGCCTGTCATGTGAATACATAAATAAACAAGATCACAATGAGAGTTTGTGTTTTCATAAGAACACAGAGGCGGCCACGTAAAGGTCCACCCATGGGTCATCTTTACGGTAAGCAATGAGTGGAAAAAAGCACGTTTCAACAGTAGAAGCTTTCACCAGAAACAAATCTGAACTACCCCCGTAACAAAACAGACGTGTGCGAGGCGAAAGTGTTGCCGATGTGATTGTATTGTATGGCAGACAAACGTTGTTGTTTTTGTTATTACACTGTTAGTACCCATAAGTATTCAATGAACTGACTGCTCTGTAGATAGAGTTTAGCTAGAGCATAGACTAACGGATGGAGTTAAAAAAACTGATGGTTGATCAATGGACAATGGAGTTAATCATGTATTTTAATAATCAACATTAGTAACTAGATAAACTCGTATCCATATGCAAATGTATTTGTTTTAGTGGTAGCGTGTTGTTGACTAACATTTAAGTTTTTAAAATATGATTGTTATGTAGTCATAAAATGGAAATTTATAATTTGAAAACACAAATACAAACTTCGGTAATATATTTAGTAGCTTGTATAACGGAAAATACATAATGTACACACACATACGGTTAGATAGATACATACATACAGTTGTCTACATTTAATATGGTATAGCCCAATTGTTTATACTATTACTAGTAAATGGTTTTAAAATGGTCTATTTTTTTTAGAAAAAAAAGGCTTGCATATTTAATTTTTAAAACAAAACAATTTCCTTTTAGAAGATACAAGGTAAGCCATTACATCAGAACTTAGAATTACATAAACACAAACATAAATTAATAGCAGATTTCTCCTATCTGGGCCGATATTTTTTTTATTTTGTAGGGGATGGTAATGTCATAAACAATGTTGTAACCAGTTTTACTATCATATTTTGAAAATGCTAGATTTTTTAAAATTACGATCAAGATATATATCCCTTCAATATTAATATTTAATATGGAAGTGTAAGAAATAATTGACTGAATATTGTGTTCACATTTTGAACTTAACTACCAATTCCAAGCATTGTAAATACTAAATTCAGACAAAAGTACCGGTTATAAATGTTCATTTTATCCCCCTTTTTTTATTTTGTAGGGTTGTAGAGTACTTCCATGGAAGAATTAATTAACATATATTTATAAAAAAAAATTAATCCATTAGTTTTATTAACAATGAGTCAAAGGATCAATCGTTTAGAATTAAATGAAAATACACTTTTTTAAACGTTTTCTTTTATTGCTCTTGGAGCGGACAGGTCACTAGACACAGCACTTTGGTGCGGCACTATTTTTAGACATTGAACATTTTCCCAATCTGGGCAATGGCTTTATTTTTCAATTTCAATGTAGACTTTAGACTTTAAATAGGTTTTTTATTACATTATTATTATTATTATTATTATCAAATCTAAATTAAGCCTAACAACTCATTATGGTCTATTTTAAGACCATTGCATTTTCTTTGGTGACATAACAAGTTTACCAAATATATCTATTTAGATTGCATATGGCTGCTAATATAGGTTTAGATTCTGGTCTAATTATCACCGAAATGTCAAAATCAATAGATTAAAGTAAAGATTTAAAGTGGATCTTAATTCTTAAATTCAATCGTAATACGATGACCTAATAATAAAGAAGATTGCCTAGATTTCAGACTCTAGATCTAGATCTGAGTGTTATTGAAATCATTGGTTTTAAGTTATTTTATTTTATAAGTTTCTGGAGTTCCTAAAGAAATGAAAATCATTAGCTCCTAGCCTCAACCTCCAGAAATACATCAAGGGATAACTGGGTGGGGTTCGAACTAAGGAGAGTCTTAACGACAGTCCAAAGCATTACATACAACACGACCACGCCAATCAGAAAATACTAGACTACATATAGAAATTAAAATTGAGGATTAAAAACAACGAAATTATAAATATTTAAATCTAGAACTAGTCTTAAGTCTCTATAGTCTGTATAGATCTAGATCTATATGTTCTAGATCTAGTATAGATCTTGATTTTATTATGGAGCTAGATCATAGGTCTAGGTCTATATTGATTGTCTGTGAAAATACACTACAAATAATGTGCCCTGCTTCAGTGTCATGTGCATATGTAGATCTAGATAGAGTCTACCATGATATACAATAGATCCGCAGATCTAGAATTTCTAGATCTAGAATCTAAATAATAAAAGAAATATTTATTTAAGGAAGGTAAATAGTTTAAACGATTCATCTAGAATCAACCTACCTACTGGATCTAGTCTAGATCTATATTCCCAGTGAATTGTGAATGTTATCCAATGATCCGCGAAAGCAATAGAATCACAGTTTATGGCTCTGAAACTAATCCACTTGAAAACAACAACATTACAACACCACCAGAGAAACAGCTCAGACGGCAAGAAGACAATTCACGTGTGTGTGCGAGAAGTCAGTTAAGAAGCGTCGTGTTTATCTCCGTAACAATTGCACCGACGTTTTTAAGTCTGCTACCGTTTTGGATTCAAATAAAGACCACACGTATTTTTTTTTCAACCCTCTCCCCTGTCCTCTCTCTCTCTCTTTCAGTCCCCCTTTTTCGGCATCGCTTCCCTTTTTCCCAACGAGTCGCTCCCCCTTACCAAGCCTCTACTGTCAGTTGATTTAGCCCTTGTACAGCGGTAAGTACCAGCGTTATTACAAGCGAAGGCGAAGTGGAGGCATTGAAGTAAATAGAAAGGCGGGCCGGTGGGGGGAAATACTCTAATTAAGAAATGGGCAGGGCGATCCCTTCCTCCCCTTTGTTACTTACTTTTGCACCCCTCTTTTATATTTACAGTTGTTGTTTTTTTTGTTTTTTTAAATGTTATTCAAAGACCGTTTACCGTGGCGCTACGCGTTGTTCGCTCCACCCTGCAAGTAGAAGGCACAAGACGTTTGTTTACGCAGCCGATCTCGCCGCTGCAGTCGGCGGTTCCGCGCTGCGAGGTGTGCATTAACGTAGGTATGGTAGAATAAAAGAGAGGGTAGTGTTGTGGACCAGATGGCGCTGTTGTTCGTACGGAAAAGAAAGGTGGGGGTGGTGGGAGAGGCAAGGTTATGAATTTACAATTTTAATATTGGAAGAGAGGGAATTGTGCCTAGATTTTGGTTATTATTACTGCGGAAACAATTGCAGCCCATTTTATTTCCCATTGCTTCTTCTTGTGATGTCCAAGGGCTGAGCCGGAGGCTCTTCGAGCCCTAAGTTGGAAAAAAAAAACCTGTTTGTTCGTCCTGCCGAACAGTAAAAAAAAAAAAACCTGTGTGAACGCACAATTCTGTTTGAGAGCGACCCTAGTCAATGCCTATGTAAAACATTGCTGTTTCCAATGCCTTTGGCCTCCGACACATGATTCGCCGTTCATGGCCGAAGGCCAAGGACATCGGGAGCCTCCGTCATTTTCCTTCGTTATACCAAGCTAACCGTGGGGGACTCGCCATTTATGTACCGGTCCTTTGAGGAACGGCGCATGGATGTGTGACAGGTTTGTGGGGACTTTTTTGCAACCCCGCCCGTGCAATGGGTGGACTCTCGTCTACCAGTGGGCATCCCCCACGGGAGTTATGTCTCGCCATTCATTTAGCCTAGCTACCCCCTCAAATAGGCGTTTCCACCCACGATGAGGCAGAACAGCTCACCTGGGATTTCCCAATGCTGTTGCTTTAATCGTGCGTCTATAAATATGATTCTGTAAATGTAATCATTCCTAAATGCGATTCATTGTTACTAATAGTAGGTATAAATGCAAAAAACTGCATCAAATAGTTAAGTTAGACTGCTAGAGTAAAAGAAACAATAATGTGGTTATTTTTGTAATACATTTAAACGTAATTATACATAGATTAATTAAACCGTTTGAAAATGTGGTATTACACATAGAACATCATAGACACATAATTCAGACTGATTAGTGGAACAAGAGCATATTATTATACAGAATAACAGAGTCAGGTAGAATGACTGACTGAGGCCCAGAAGATGACTAACTGAGGCTGAAAAGATGATTTAATGTGGTTGAGAGAATGACTTAATGTGGTTGAGAGAATGACTTAATGTGGTTGGGAGAATGACTTAATGTGGTTGAGAGAATGACTTGCTGAAAGAAATTACGTTGATCAGAATAACGAAAGTTGACAGTGGAAAAAGAAAAGCATCTATTTAGTGCAAATTTCAAAATTTGTATTTTCTAAAAAAAAACAAAAAACATATGTCTGCGAATGTCTTCTCTATACTTTTGCATGTTTCAATCTCGCAACTGATATTTTGAAGGCATACAGTAATTTAGAAATTTTTAAAAAAAGGTAAAGTTGCTAATGATTAATAACATGATATCTAATTAACCACTTTCTTATGGGGTCCAAACAAAAGGTTCAAGTGATATTTCTTATCATTAAGAAGAAAAACGTCAAGGACAAGAAAATATCTGGGATTGATTTATAACATTGGGTACTCTTTACAACATTATTTGGTTTACTTGTAGCTTACCAGAGGTCAGGGTTCACCTCACATATCTGTCCATACACTGACCTCCATGTGAGCGTAGAGCTGTTACAATACCGCTACATCTTCCTGCTCAAAGCTATCCCCGTGTCAGTAAGGCTCACACCTCAAAGTGGCGAGGTGGGGCTAGGTGGGGCTGACACTAACCAGTATACCCCCATAGCGGTCAGATGGCGTGGACTGAACTACTCAGCCTGTCGGTATCGATCTCCACAAGTATCGCGCACAATCTAATTTTTTGTCACACTATGAAAATATATTTGAAACTAAAAAAAAATCGATACTTTGTAATTCCTATACTTCTAACGACTGGCGCAGACACTAAATGTGTTAGAGAGGACTGACAAGCAAATGATTTTTTCATGGTCATAAATTTGATTATGGAGGCCTGGCCAGGTTAGAAACAGAGAAAGCAATTCAAACCTTCCAGTCTTTCAAATTAAAAAAACAACTTTTCAAAGAGGTTCTACGCCAATTCTTTCCCCACTTTTGCTAAGGTTCTATGAATCTCGCAGCTTAATGAATGCAGCTCACACGAAAATTATAAACTAACACTTCATCATAATGAATAATAATCAAAGATTTTAAAAAATTCAAATTCGGAGATGAAATACTTTATCTAAAAAATGCATACAAAAATGTTTTGTTTGTAAAATGTTTGACATGTTTCGGATGCTCCTTCAGTGTTGAAGATAGTTTACTTCCTAGTCCAAACCTCCCGCAGGAAGAGGTGGGGGGAGGGAGGGTTTGAACCCGGGACCATCGATAAATCCAAACGACAGACCAGCGCACAAACCTCACGACCAGGCAACCATTCTGACAATGCAACCACCCTGCTCGATAGCATTGGCAATAAGGTGGTTTCAAGGTCCTTCGCGAAACCGAGAAGTTCATAAGAGTCAAAGTCAGCAAGTGCTGGTAGTGTGTTTGTTGAACAAAGCTTATATCAACTCACTCTGTCTGGTGCAAATTTTGTACACGTTATTTCTCCCACACCCACTCTCGGATCAAGTTGAATCTTTGCACAATTAATTTGTTGTACTTAACAAAACACGAGTAAAAAAACAACAATTATTTAATTAAAGATGGGTAATTAACTATTTTGGTAAATAATACTAAATATTGAAAAAGGAAAATAAATACTACTTTTTTGAGAGATGTGACTGTGACTGTTACTTCGCACAATACACTTTGTACACGTTTTTATTTTCTTACTTCCCAATCTCGGATCTATTAGAAATTCTGCACACTATAGAATACAGGAATTAAAAAAAAAAGACTTACAAGTAACTCAAGTACTGGTAATTAATTTATTTTGTTTTACATAGAAAAACGAACCTATTCCAGTAGTGATGATATCTGACAGGCAGTGATTTTGCGGTTCTTCCCCATAGATAAGCTTTGTTTTCAGATACGATTTCAAAAATCTATTTACTTGTTTAGTGTATGTTGTGTTCACGTCTGTGTTGTTACTGTTATATGAGTAAAACGCTTCAGTGAACAATGTATTGAAGTCATAACAAATTTCCTATTGTTTGAACCAATTAAATTATTACAAAGCTTATATCAACTCATTCTGTCTGTCTGTCTGCATGGTAAATTTTATTATTTCTATTCTATTATTCTATTTATTATTACATGACTGATCCAAATTAATTGATACTATTACACATATTATAAGCTTTGTTGATTTTTTTTTAAAAGTATTTTTTACAAATGTTTTTCGTGTCTTGTCTTCAATAAATACAAACAGTGTAGTTTCATCTTTGAACTAGCAACATTCAATTCAAAAGCAATATATCCATTGACTAGCAATACGAATTGGAACAAGCCATGCTTATATCCTCAACTTGTGTAGTCTTCTATAGTCTTCTATAGTCTTCTATAGTCTTCAATAGTCTTTTATAGTCTTCTATTGTCTTCTGTAGGCTTCTATAGTCCTGTGTTTCCTTTTCTAGAGAAACGTTTTGAAGTCACAAAAGTGTTTTTTTCTCTCTTTTTTCTTGGCAGTCCTCGAATATACGAGTGAATGACGTCATCCAAGTCAATTTTTAGCGGCCACCATAAGGGGAAAAAGTCGCTACTAGGTTTGCGCAAAATATCCGACTGTCTGTCTGTCTGCCTATTATAGTAAAAAAGAAGACCTAGTCAGGGCCTGTCTTAGGCCACTGCAATCTATGCGGCCGCAGTGGGCCCCGCACTTTCATAGGTCCCTCGCGAATTCTAGGTGTAAATTATTAAATTAAACCATTTTAATATATTACTTAATGGTTCCTGGAATTCTCCTAATATTGTAAAATATAGGAAAAATTCATGAAAATCTCCTGAAAATCTTCTGAAAACTGATGCAAATCTCTTTTAAAACAGACAAAATTGTTATTTCGGGGTGTCATTTAATATGAACAACGCTAATCCTACTCCTACAGCTTCATTTAATAAATGTGTAATAATAAGGCGAATTTTAACCAAAACAAGAAGTTCACATTCTTAATTTACTTTAATAGTTCCTGGCAAACAAATATAGATAAAAATCTATCTCGACCTCTTAAAAAAAAGATATTTTGCAAGTGGATAGTAGCCTAACTCTGAAAGGCAGATCTGAATGTTTATCGGCTTTTTGTTGGAAAACTATTATTTAATGTAGATGGCTCTTAAAATTAATTTGACAGAGATTTTGTACTTAGTAAAGTATAAATAAAATGCAAAGACGAATTTATTTTCTAATACAAAATCTTAATTTTCAATTATTATCCTCTTCAAAAACAGAATGGGCCCCGTGCAATACGTTTCGCATAAGGCCCCGCAATCTGTAGGACAGGCCCTGGACCTAGTATAGTTCTTTATCGCTAAAGCTTAATGAAGGCAATGTCTTCGATTCCGAAGTTTAAGAATGAGTGCAGTGTTTCACATGACTATGCAAACTCAGTTTATGACCTGCATATTTTCTGGCGTAATTTGCTTGTAGTTGTGCTTCTCCTAGCATCACTTCTCTAAAGGCAAGACTTGTATCTGGATGTAGATACGCCGATTGAATACGTAGAAGAGAGAGAAGTATTGAAGTTTAAAACTTATTTGCTAAGGACTTTGGACTTTATAATCAGTTTGGAGCTTTAACTGTGATAGAAGGAAAATAACGAGAATGGAATGTTTCTAAAGTCCCAACAAGATCGCTTCCATGTCGCTGGCATTGGCCGTTCTTTCTTCTCACCTCTACAGGCCCGCAGCGACAGACGTTTCTCAAGAGCTTGACACGACACTTCTGAGCATGCTGCTAATTACGCCCGGGTCATACATCAAGCATTCTGGGAGTCAGGCAGTTCGCTGGTGCTAGTCGTGCTAGTTGCTAGAAACGCTCAGGTTATCATGGGGGCTCAAGCACTGACCTTTACAGTCTTTTATGACCTGGCAGGGCTATTAGAATGACACTGAAGAGATATTAGATTCCATAAAAAGAGATAGGTTAATTAATTCATGCTCTTGGATAAGCTCTTGATTAGCTGAATGGTTTGGTAGGAGTTAATCTTAATTACGCAGAAAATAGTAACTACATGAATGAAAAAATATAATAATATAATATAATATTTAGTCATTATGGGAAAATGTATATTTATTTATATATGGTCAAGTAATATTTTCTTTTTTACATATTGACCATAATATCACAGTAATTGCTATCCAAATATATGCGCTATTGTTTTTCTCGTATGTTTATATTGTATGTACATTCATATATTTTTTTTAATAACCCAATTAAAAAGTTTATCTTGTCAATCAATATCTACTTCAAAAAATTCTCAAGTTTCTAATTTTTTTCCAATACGCTCTTCAAATGATAACAACAGTCTCATTGTTGAGTCTTTGAATTCATTGTTGTAAATAGCTGTAAGTCTGACTTTGTGAGCAACAATTCGTAAGACCTTCTAAGGCCGCTTATGAGTTTGAATGTAAAACTCTCTTTGTCGTTTGTTTTGTTTTTTTTAAATATTTATTCACCTATTAAAGACCTATCGACGAAAAAGAGTTTCTTGTTTATGTGGCTAGTTGTTAACCTTGTAGAAAGATACTCAATTAAAATAGAAATTGAACACACAGATAGAATTAACCTTTGTCTTCAGTGCGATTAGTTTCCCAGAAGGTACTAAATGGTAGCAGAGCACGCAGAAGTTTTCTTGTTTTAAGAGCACTCCAAGGTATATTGCTCGAACTCGCCAGGCCAAGAAGTTAAGAAATTTGTGTTGATTGCACGCTAAAAAGAGTGGTCAGTCACTGGTCAGTTTCTGGCATTCCGGGCTTGATACGAACTTGAGGCAACGAAGTGCCTGTCAGACATCCCTAGCAGAACAAGGACGTCACTATGACAACATCGTTTGGAGGGGGGTTAGGGGGAAGGTGGAAGAGAGTCCGTCTCTCTCTCTATTGCCTTGTACTTGTTTGAGTCTGTTTCCGGTTGCCATGAAAGATTAAAACGGGCTCTTAGGATACGATTTGAACTTTCTCGGTAATGAAATAGTATTGATATACATATATACACACACACACAATCCTTGTTTTCAAATTACAAACACTCAAATAAATAAACCCAACAAAATTAATAACTCAGCTCTTGAGATTTTGTACTTACTGATTGAAAGAGAGACAGACAGACAGAGAGACAGACAGAAAGATAGATATAAAGAGACACACACAGAGAGATATAGACAGAAAGAAAAAAAAAAGAAAGAAAGAAAGAAAAATAGATAGATAGATAGATAGATAAATAGATAGATAGATAGATAGGTAGGTAGGTAGGTAGATAGATAGATAGATAGATAGATAGATAGATAGATAGATAGATAGATAGATAGATAGATAGATGATCCGTTAATGGCTGAGTCTCTTTAACCTTGACCTTCGAAACCTTTCTCGTAGGTTACGCTCAAGCCTTTCATTTTGTGTCTGGTGCAGTTCTAACTTTTGAAGTCACCCTCAACAGGCTCGTCAACTGTTTACCAGAGGAAGAACAAGCGAGTTGGAAGGACGTCTCGGTTGAAATGTTTATTACTTTAGCGGCACTGTCTATATATTTCTTCTGAACACTTTCGACTCACCCGTCTTCCCCCCCCCCCCCACACACTTTTAACTTCAGTCTCATTCTCATGTCCATCAAAGCATACCCCCTCCCCCCCTTACGCGCGTTCTTTCTCTTCTATAAGATAAGGTCTATCTTACATTCCATCTTTGAAGATCTTAGGACAAGGGGCAACCAGATACACACGCGTTCTAACCAAGAGAACTTTTTTTTTTAAATTGTATTCTAGCGCCAAACACGCAGACGATAATTTGCTAGAGCCAAAACAATTGCTACTACTGCACCAGCCGACACGCTAGAAAATATGTACACCGTTGGACAAAAGGGAGAAGAAAGTCGTAAATGTCATTTGGAACGGAGGGAGGAGAAAAGGAGGAGTAGGGAGGATGTAAAAATTTTGTTATAATTACTTTGTTCCCGGTAAAGACTGACATACAACAAGGGGCTTAATTTCCATGGTAGACACACGAGATTTATGTCCTCTACAGTGGAGTTATATTTTTTTTTTGTTTAGCGCGCTAATGAGCAGGTCTACAAAGGGAAACAACAAGCTTTGTTTCTGCTGCTTGCTTTAAGCCAGCGGTGCCCAAATTTTATTCGGCATGGGGGTCCATTAAAATATAACCATAAAATAATGTGTCAAATGGAACCAAGCCTCTAAGGCTTTGCTATGTACAGAAGGTAGAGGTTCTGCAGGGGCCTGATAGCAGCGCGTTACGGACTGGAAGTAACCCGTTGGCCGTAAGTCAGGCATCACGTTTGTCTTTAAATTGCTGTTCGGTATTTTTTTAACTCATGTATTCTATTGAAGTATCGTTCGTATAATGAAGTGAAACTAACGTTAGTTAAATATGAACGTTAAATGTTTGTTTTTTAATAGCACATCTTTCGTACTTATAAGCATGATCATTGCGCTAATGCCCCATTCCTTTTGTATACCAGTGGGGGGTGGGAGGTGGGAGAAGGTTTTCGTGCTGTCTTTAGGCGCTCAGCAAACACAACGTAGCTCAAGTCGGGTTTCGAACTTGAGCCCCCTTGATAGGAAGTCAAGAGGTTAATGATTCTCAACCACCACATTTCTTTATAACGCTTTTTCCATTTCTTCTGATCAAACAGAAGAACATCAAGAGTTCTGGGATGAACTTTTAGTGGGAAAATCCCCAATATATTTTCCATCCCAGTGGTGCTACAGCTCATGGAGGACCCTGGCCTGCTTTAGCACATCTCTCCATTCTGATCCACCCTTTGCTTGACATCTCCATTCCCGGACTTAACAGCTGGATGTTGTAGATCTGCCTCTACCTTCAACAAGCCACCGTACTCGTGGTCTGCCTTTGGGCCGCCTGACTTTTGGAATTTGCCCCAATATATGTTAGTCATTGGAAGTACCTTACTACACAAGGTCGTTGCAGTAAAAGCGCAAAAGGGCATCAGCCCTTTTGTCCTTCCAGAGTACAGTTTTTCACATCAACTTATTATTTACAAAGCTTACATCAAGTCACTCTGTCTGTCTTGTCAAATGTTTGTACACGTTATTTCCCCGACACCCAATCTCGGATCAAGTTGAAATGTTGCACACTTATCTCTTTTACCTGACAACACAAGAATCAATAAAAAAAAAATAAGAAAAGCAAAAAAAAAGAATTGGTTAATTAATTATTGGTAATAAATTATTTTGTTTATTATATAGTACAAGGGAAAGAGCTGGACTTGACTGAAATGGTGATGTAAGCTGAATTAGTTCCTTTGTAGGTCGTTGCTCTCAATTGAAATAAAGAATATATAACGTTACAATCTTCTATAGTCATATCTCACTAGTAAATTGGAGAAAGACGGTCGACAAATCTTGCCTGGTGCCCCAACGGTCCAACAGACTAAGGGATAGGTAAAGGTAAAGGTAGGGTAAAGTGGTTAGCACGTCGGCCTGAGGATGCGTGAGTCACGAGTTCGAATTCAGTTCTTCTTCCCCCCCCCCCCCCCCCCCCCCCATTTTTTTGTTGTTGTTGTGTTAATGCTTTTAAAAACTAATTACAAAAATCCACCTAGATATTTCTTTCTTTCTCTTCTCCCCTCTCCCGCCATATCCCCAACTGGTCCAGACAAGTGATAGGATCACAGCGCAGTGAGAAGGTTAAATGCATGAAATAGCGCTAGACAAAAACAATTGGTATAAATATTTCTAATCGCACAAATTTATTGTTGTTGGTCTAGAGTCAAAATTCTAGATCTATCAAATACTTAATCACATGACAGATCCAAATTGATACAATTGCACTTCTTATAAGCTTTATTGGTTTTTTTTTATAAAGTATTTGTGTGTTTTTCTTGTTTTATTGTTGCCCTTGGCTTCTCGGTGCACGTCATTTCCTCTTTGTAAATTGTATTCCTTTTAAAAAGTCTGCGAGTGACACAAGGTTTCAGACTTGAAGGAAATGACATTAGGATCTTGTTGATGACATTTTATAGCACGTTTCAAGTTGCGTGCAGAAAAAGTAACGTGCTAAGTACATCTCTCGCGCAGAGAATGGTACATACAGGAAGTGAAGCCTCGTCCACGCATGCGCAGCTGGTAAGTTTCTGTCAAGTGGTGACAACAAGTGAAATAAAAATGTCTTCCGAAAAACTAAAAATCTGAAGTTGATGCGCGCGCGGAAGAGAGAGAGAGAGCTGGAGAGTTCTCTGACCTTAAAACCATCTATAAAGACAGGCTAGACAGTTGCTAGAGCTATGCAGGCATAAAAAAAGGGAATCGGATAAAATCGAGGCGATGGAAGTGAGACTGAGTGAGAGTTTTGAAGAGAGATCTTCTCTTCACTGGATGTGGAGGTTTGAACACATCATGTTTCTGTTTTCTGAATGAAATATGTTTTCCTCTTCTCTGATGATACAAATATTGCTAAAAGTTTAGTTAAATCTCGTATAATGTGAATTAATCCTAAGTTAAAGTTATAAGTTAAAGTAGATAGATAGATAGATAGATAGATAGATAGATAGATAGATAGATAGATAGATAGATAGATAGATAGATAGATATAAAGTAAAGTTTTCCTTTCAGACCTTGCGATCTATACGGCAGATGATGTTAAGGTCATCTGTTTCTTTGGCCAGCGGTTAACATGTTAACATGTCATGTGGTTAGAAAAACTACCAACCGCTTTTGTTTTCCCAACTAAAGTTAGGTACCCATTATTAGAGTTGGGTGGACTCAGGGACGCCATAGAAATCCCGAAATTCAAAATTCCAGCCTTCCCCGATATTCGAACCCAAGACCTCAGGTTCGGAAGCCGAGAGCCTAACCACTCAGCCATCGCACCCTCAAAATAATTTAGAGAATTAACTCATTCGTTAACAAAATTAAACTAACACTAGTCTAATAAAACTTTCTTTTCTCATTATATAAGAATACTTGAATAGCTGAGTAGCAAAACACGTCGAGTTCAAATTAAGATTCGAGAAACTTTCTTCTATTTTATTATAATAATTGATGCCATTTTACTCAATGTAAGCGAGTTTTTTTTAAAAAGTATTTCTTAGTTTAACTTGTTTATATTCTTCCAGTTTCATTTTTTTACTAGCACAAATGTTCAAAATGACCAAGAAGGCTGAAATACGGGGTCACTTTATCCAATGACGTTTTTCATTAATGGACAACGTATCTCTAGCTAAATTGCACTCTACTGAGTTTCATGAGTTATCAATCTTTTATAATGTTTCGGAGGTCGTTTACAGAAATGGAATTCGAATTCAATCAGCATTGCCCAAAAAAATTGCATTCTGTCATTAAGAAGACAAAAAATGCTAGCTTCATCTCTCGCTCTTTAGCTTTGCTTCCCTTTCATTTCTATTACACTAACAAGTCAGATGTCCACCAGTCGTTTAGGTACTAGTTTCACTATATCATTCAGCGTCTAAGTCACAGTCTTTCAATCACCCGAGTGCGTTTGAAATGTTAGAATGCTCTAATATACTGATGATGAAAAAAAGAAACACAAGAATTTATTTATTTTTGGCCAGGGGCTAGAGAAGAATTCAAGATATCAAAAAGCGAAAGTGGAGCTAAATAGGACAAACCCTGCGAAAACTAGCTACCACTGTTGCAAGGCAGGCACTTGATTTGGAATCTGCAAGGAAAGAGGAAAATGGGCAGACCCAGACAAACTTGGAAGAACTCAGTCATCAGTGAAGCTGAGGATACAGGAATGACATGGGAGCAGATGAAGAAAGCTGCTCAGAACCGAGTTCGCTGGAGAGGTGTGGTTGCGGCCCTATGCTCCCCTGGGAGTGCACAGGATTAAGTCAGTAAGATGGGAATCATGAAAACCCTAAGTATCTACCATTGTTTTCACTAAAACGGATTGCTGAGCTGGAGAAAAAAGGAATTGGATAAAATTGTTTCCAAGAAAATCTGTTATCTGTAGTTCTACTTCCGTTCTCTTTCCAACTTTTTCATTTTCTCACCTTTCAGGTTATCACCACCTTCATCGCATCAATCATCAACACCAACGCTGTCAAAGCGTAGCCAGTCGAGAGTTCTCAAATGTTTTTTTAAATAGAGAATGTACCCCTCCTCCACCCACAGCCTTTTCCCCCACGATATTCTGCTCCTTATAGGTATCTCACTGAAGTGTACATATATCTACAGAACAATGTCTATTTTGTACCAGCTTAATGTTGAATGTTCAGTGAGGCTCTAACAATGAATAAATCTTTGATGAATATATAATTGGACGCTGATTAGTTGAAAGAAAACGAAATGAATTATTTATTTCACGTTTTTTTATTGTTTTTTTTTTTTTTTGCACACGAGACTGTGTCCAGCCAAGCAACTTATATAAACATTTTTTTCTTATTTAAAATTTATTCGCCCCCTTAAAGCGACAATAAATAAACTATACAAACATCAGTTTCTAAACTATTTATTTTATATATTTATAGCATCAAATGTTCGTTCGTCTTTATAATAGAACACTGTTTCAATCTAAAAAAAAAGCGTAATAGAGTTTTGTTTGAAGGCTTTGGGTAGCCAGACAGCATTTTCAGAACCCTTGTTTTCATCTTACTATGTTTTTTTCTTTGTTTCAGAACAATAAATGGATTTGATTTGATTTTCTGCGTATACTCACAGACCTGGTTGAAAGGTGTTTTATTTATAGTCGCTGTATTAAGTCGGAGCACTCAGAGAGGAAACGGGTAGAGGGTGGGAGTGTAGGACGAGACTCAGCAGGTGGGCGCGATGAGAGAAAACGGGGGAAGATTCGGTATTTTGAGAGAAGGGGTCCGGGAGTCTCAAGGACTGGGTGCCAAAGTGGCGTAGATAACGTCGTTTTATAAAAGTTGAACCGGAAATGATGCATTTAGTTCTATTATTGTAAAAAGTTAATGAATGTGCTTGCATTTCTTTATCTGCTGAGTGAGAATTGTAAAGTGTTCTGGCTATTGTGTTGTCTTTCACTTGCATGTGGTGAGTGCTGTGTAAATAAAGTGTGTCTTTGGTTTGAATCCTTGTTATGACCATTTGATGGTCAGCAATAGGAGAACAATCACCATCAGGGAAATTTTTGTCCAACAGATAATATTGTGTGAATCTCGAGTTCCAATTTTTTTTTGGCTGTCTGTACTCTATTGAAAGATTACACTTAGAAAGAAATAGGAAGATCTATATTAGATTTCAGGACATGGTTAATAGTAAGACATGCTAAAGAGGGATTGCTAGAGGCAACCGATAGTTCGTATTTTCTCTTGCTTCATTAATGTTAGGCCTACACATTAGACGTGGATTTGTAATACATTAGGCTTTCATTTCAAGAACTACAGATTCCCCTTTTTCAGACCTTGCGATCTAAAGGGCAGATGATGTTAATGTCATCTGTTTCTTTGGCCAACGGTTAACGAGAAGGGTGTCATGTGGCCAGCACAACGGCCTACCGCTTTTACTTGCCCCAACTAAATTCAGGTACCCATTAGAGTTGGTTGAACTCAAGATTCTAACCGAAGCGTTAGGAAGCCAATCGCTTAACCGGTCAGCAACCGCTCCCCCCCCCCCCCTTTCATTTTAATACAGCACATAAAATACAAAAATATTTAGTAATGATTAATTATAAGAAAGAACATTACAAAAGAACAGTAGTGACCATGTTGTGATCTGTGCCCGAAATACCCCTTGACCAATGAGGACTAGCTTTGAAAGTGAAATACTCCCACCTACTCCTGACTCCCACCTGCTCCTGACTCCCACCTACTCCTGACTCCCCCTCCTTCCAATCTGTACACATTACCTTCTAACTTGCACCTGAAACTCTAGCGTAAGTATTATTAATTTATTATTATTATTATTACTTTCAATATATACGTGTTTTTTTGCTTTCCGAATTCGAACGTCCAAAACGTAGTACATTACAAGATCCACTTATCTTACCTTTAGAGACGACATTCGAAGGAGGTATCTCCCTTTGTTAGCATGCGTCACTTTCTCTTCTGGCATTCCAATTGAATCACACTCGGAGGAAATCTTGAGACCAGTCTGAAATGCGAAGACTTGCAAAGAAATCTCCTTCCATTCATAAGCCGCTATCCTCAGGCTAAAAGAGACTGTTACTGTCTCCTGTAAAACTGAGTCTCAAAAGACCAGGAAGATTTCATTTCAAGCTAGTATTGGTGTGAACTTTTAACGACTTTGCGAGAAAAGATTCCAAGTGATGAGAATGTTGAAGATGAGACAGCAAAAAGATGTTTATAAACGATATTCACAATACAATCCAGATAACAGTCCAATGGCTGCAAGTGCCGCCTCTGTCAAACACTGGTATAGAGTGCCGACTCTGTCACATTGGTATCGGGCGCCACCTCGGCTCCGCGGATGTCTAGTGCAGTTTTTTTTCCCACACATTTCTAGGCTGCCGTCACTGCTACTCATATCGCTGGTCGGTCACTATCTTCCTTACAAGTCTCAGGAACGGATGTCAGCACTGCCAGACAAATATCAGGAAAGTTATCTAAGAATTTCTAAGAATAATATTTCACTATTACACTGCAAAACTCGCTTTCACTATTACCATGAACCACTCGCTTTCATTATTACCCTGCACTACTCGCTTTCACTATTACCCTGCACTACTCGCTTTCACTATTACCCTGCACTACTTTTTTGTTTTATTTACCTCACTGCAAACAGACTTTTCAACTACCTCGTCGAAGTGTCCAAAGTGTCTTCGAGATAAAGCCCTTTTTTGAACCTTTGACCCGGAAAAGGCTTTTTTCCCGTGGCCAAGATGAGAGATTGGCTCATCCTTATTGCCAGGAGGCCCCCAACAACAAGGTGAACCACACGAAGCCCACGCGGGGACTCTTCTTTTTTTCTATAATGTACTGAAGTAATCCGTGGGAGGAGCATCACCATGAGTATGGTCCCCGCTGGGGAACTGAGCAACAGATTGGACTTGTTAGCAAGCCTTTCTTCCATCTCCACTACGTGCTTCTATGTTCACTAGAACATACTGTGGTAGCCTACTGGAGGCTATGCTCGCTCTCGTTCTTAGCCTATCTACTTCCCAGGACAGACGTTTCCACGTAGGCGCCAAGCTGAGGAGAGGGGGAGTTGGAATCCCCCGACTGCCAGACGTCTTAAGCTCTTTCAACTCTCAAATTTGCCGACGGTTAGTGTTGGTCCCTATTCTATGAGGACTCTTTCATGACGAGACCATAGTGTTGAGACTTATTCCTTGTGGCATGTGAACTAAATAGCCTAAACCCGGCCAAGAACCAGTTCTCTCTTTTTCTAAACCTTATCGTACAAGATGCGATATTCTCTGAAAAAAGATAAAAACTGTTTCCTCTATCTGCCTTGGCGACAGCGTGAATCGAACGAAGTACGCACTTATTGGGCAGTGACCGATTCATACATCCGAACAAAGTATGCACTTATTGGGCACTGACCAATTCATACATCCGCACGAACTGGTTTTCTCCAAAGCTCTCTTTGCTTTTCGGACTTGTCACTACCATTAAGCCCGAATGACTTTGCCTTCTCACAGTCATATGATTAAATTTGTAATCGATCTAGACTATTCTAGAATAACAACAATAAATTTGTGTGATTAGAAATATTTTAGCAATTTTTTTTTTCCAGCACAAATTCATGCTTGTATCTTTCTCAATACGCCGTGATCCTATCACCTGTCTGGACCAGTTGTCTTTTTAAATTAGTTCTTGTTTTGTCAGGTACAAGAAATAATTGTGCAAAGTTTCAACTTGATTCGAGACTCGGTGAGGAAGAAATAACGGGTTTCAACTTTTTACCAGACAGACAGGCAGAGTGATATAAGCTTTGTAAAAATGACATTAGAAGATTTTTTTTTAAATAAAAAAAAATACCACACAGGGAGATGCAGCCGATAATCAGTGCTGGATTTATCTATTGCCAATATAAGCTATATCTTAGGGCCCCCACTTGTTCGACGGCCCCCAAAAATTGGTTCCTGTGATATTTTCAACCATTTTTTTTTAAAAGAGCAATGGAAAATTCACCTTTTGTTGATTACAAGGTGGCCACCTATCTGAAACAGCTTAGAACCTAAACAAGTCTAACTCCGACCTGCTTTTGTAACACTCAAAGAATTTGAGTTTGTTTTTTTTTTAATGAAAATCTGCATCTCAAACTGTTGGCTGGCGGTCCCAGACCATCTATCCATTCGAGCGGGACATTAACGCGGTCCTCTCAATTCGTAATAATAGGGCCTTCAGATTCTTTTCCATTTTGTCCAAAGCTTATAGAAGCTTAGGCTGATCCAACCAACCATAAGTTATCAACGGGCTGAACTATGAGTGGGATCCTGGCAATAAGGATACATGATTGCACCTTGAATCACTCTTCCATTCATACCTGATAGGCTGATACCTTTGTTTATTATATGTAAAATATGAGTAATCTTTGAACGACTTGTCCTATAACTTATTCCCCTTGACTGTTTCTGTTTCTTTATCTCTAATAGCATCGATGTAGAAATACAGAACAAGAGGAGGCAATTTTTAACCCTATATTCATTTTATGGTAATTACCTACCTTGACAAGATACCGTCTCAGAGATGACATCATGTCTGTCCGTGCAGAACTACTTTCGTTCTTCATCTATTGATGTGTTTTCAAAGTCAGTGTGGAGACTTCGTTTTGTCTAATTACACCACAACAAAGAATGTAATCACTCAACGAGGCCACAGCAAGAAGGGACAAGTACTCCGCACGCTATTAGTTCCCCCGTCAAATATGACGGAAACATATTGGTTAGTCTATAAGAAGCCTCAAAAAATGAAGCCTCAACAAATGAAGCCTCAACAAATGAAGACGGTAATCACCGAAAAGCGAGAAACGATGAATTATAGCGTGTAAGAATAGAACAAAGTTTGTAGAGATTGAAATCACGTGACACAGGCATTGAACAAAGTAGAAATATCTGATGAGACTTATTTTAATTCAAAGTGAGGGTCTTTTCCAGCGTTTCTCAAACGAAAGGCGTCTGCAACAAAGTCGACTCAAAATGATTCTTATTGTGTCAGAATGGGGTAGTGGTTCAGCTTTACCAAAGAATTTCATGAACATTTGAGATATGAGATAGTGACATTATATTATTATTATTATTATGTGAAAAACGAAGTAGTAGTCATTCTCTGGCACTGCCAGCGCCGAGCTTCGTTAGAGAGAAATGAAATTCACTGTAGTCCCTTTAACAGCGTCCACTTAGAAAGTTTTCTGGTGATGTGGCAGGTCTGCAGCAGTACCGCCCTCTGTCGGGCAAGGAGAACATTCTTAGAGGAGTTCATGGCCTTGAAGATGTCTGAGAGGTCAGTTTTCATTATCACTCAGTTGATATAACACTGGGTACTTTTGTTATTTTAGGTCAGGGGTCTCAAACTCATATCAGCATGTGGGCCACAGTGGAAAGTAACAACCATTCAGAGGGCCGCACCACAAAAAGAGAATTTTTTTTCATTAAATTTCATGAACACTACTGTCACTGCAGTTAAATGCTAAAATAAAGTTTTGATAATTATTAATTACATTTAGTGTAGTTTATTACATGCACAGGCAGTTAAGTTTACTAAAATAAGTTGACGTTGTCTCTGTCACTAATAAAAAAGCAGAAACTGTTCCCCCCCCCCCCCCCAAAAAAAAAAAAAACAAAAAAAAAACTATAATTTCTAGGCCTACTGCAGACGGCTCCTCTCTCATATTTCTGTCCACTCAGCTGAGAGCGTTTGGCAGAGACCAGACCATCGACGTTAGGCCTGAAGTCGCGTGTAGTGGCAAGCCGCAAGGTTGCTCTCAGGTGCTCATCAGTCAGTCTTGATCGTAATGCTGTTTTGCTGATCTTCAGTCTGGAAAAAACTGTTTGCAAACGTACGTACTCCCAAGCATCGCTAGAGATTCTAGCAGTTGCGCAGAATAATTTTGTAAACTTCTCTATGGGAAGAAACTGGTAGAAATCTGGAACGCCAACATCAGCGTATTTTTGCTTCAGAACAGTGTCACACTGCAGGTCCAGTAGTTCCATCAGGAAATTCCTCTGGAACGTTTTTCACGTCAACTGCGAACGGAGTGGCAACAAGGAAAAACTGTGGTTCAAGAGCAGTGAATTGCTGAAAGCGGTGTTCAAAATCTTCCAGTAGTCTGTAGAGGATGTCTACGTAGTCTTTCAGGCACTGTGGTTCAACCGTAATGCTCTGTAGAAAAGACAAATGAGCCAGGTTTCCAAATGCCAGCTGAGTGGCCCACAAAGTCAGCTTGCATCTGAATGATTTGATGCGGTCAAACATCACGGTAATCAGCTGCTTTGTGCCTTATAGTTGTGAATTGAGTGCATTGAGATGTTGCGTGATGTCATTAAGAAAAGCAAGATCCGACAAAACATTGGGTCACTGAGCTGAGGTATGTCTCCGTCTTTCATTGCCATGAACAATGTTATTTCCCGTCTATGTTCAAAAAATCTTTGCATCACTTTTCCACGACTCAACCATCTGAATTCCGTTTCTAAATCAGAAATGACACAAACTGTCTGTGGTTGAGACCCCGTGCACGTATGAAGTTCACCGTCTTCACGACAACATCCATCACGTTCTTCATTTGTAGACTTTTGCCACAGAGTGCTTCTTGGAGCAGAATGCAGTGTATGACTGCAAAAGGTCCCGCCAAGCTGAGCTAATACCTTTTCTCTACCATTAATCCAACAACACCAACCTTCTCTGAACACATTGCTGATGCACTATCCGTAGTCACTGAAACAAGTTTTTCCCACGGTAGCCCACACCTGTCAATGCAAGCTTCCAGTTCTTGAAACAAATCGCATCCAGTCGTCTTACCTTTCATGGGTAGTAAGTCCAAGTGCTCTTCAACAATGTTCAAGTTTTCGTCGACCCCAGTATGCGGTGTCTGTTACACCAGTAGACTCGTCCAGTGCAATAAAATATGCTACAAAGTCTTTTGCAGTGAATGGGCGTGATGCCTTTGCTATCATCTCGCTAACAACATAGCTTTCCTTCACAGAATCTTCGCTTGCAGTTGACGGACACCTCATTTACTGATTTGTGCAGTTGTAAATCATTTCACGGCTTATATGTGGTCATTGTAAATTTTATCTAATTTTTTTCGAATTCGCGGGCCACACAAAATTGTTTCGCGGCCCACACAAAATTGTTTCGCGGCCACATGTGGCCCGCGGGCCACTTGTTTGAGACCCCTTTTTTAGATTCCGTAATCGCTTACTCTTCAAGCGTAGGTTGCCATATTTTCTTTGTTTTACCATCTATGTTTTCTTTATATTAATAGATACGGCGATGTCAATGATGGTAGCGGTTTTTTCCTTTTTTTTTTATAAAAAAACAGCAGATAAGGACGATCAAAATCCACTGTTTTATCAGTCAACATAGGCCTATCTCAGTATAATAAGTGATCAGTGGACTCGAGATCCTCTTGTGGCGAATATTTGTAATAAGAAGAGTTATTATTGATTAAATCACTATTATTATTATTATTATTATTATTATTATTTCTAAAATATAAATTCAACTTAAAATTGCTATTAATGAAAAGGACTAACATAAAATAACAACGTCATATAATGTTATGACCCAATTAGGAATGAATTATTTGTTTCGGTAATAGGGGAAGTTTTGACTTAGTGACAATGACGTGACTAGTAAAAACAAGGATAAGGTTTTAGAGACAGAACGAAATAGAAGCCGAAGTAAACAGACTACTTCCAGGACAACGTAGAGATAAGTCACAGTTTATGAACGTCTAGAGTTAGCGGACATTCGACAGTTCCCTTCATTGCTATTAAACTTGTTCGACATTTAATATCAGCGTCGACTTGCTTCTATTCATTGTTCGGCCTTTCGCCGGTGTTACTGGATTCTGCATTACGTTTAGTGTTACCTTCATTTGGTTTATTTGCCTTCGGCCACCGCGGAAGCCCCTAACAATATCATGAGTAAAAAAAAAACGTTTTATAAATATTGTGACAAACTTCAATCCAGTTTAAGCAATACCAACTGTCGCTTGTTCATGTTTCAAGTTATTCATGCAGACTTGTTCTCCTGTACGTATTAGATTCTGTTCAGAAATGTAACAAAGCCCTCCATGAAAGACACGCCTATGTATTCACCGCTATGTCCTATCATCTCTCCTGTCAGCACTCACGCGCCGTAGGTATAGCTGGAAGTTTATGGTGCTTCTTGATGAGTGTATAATTACCACCAAGGTCTGTGTCTAATGAAGACCACCTCTGTGCTTTGTTCGCAGATAACTTCCTGGAGTTTGTTCTATTCATCCTCACCCTCTCTCTCTCCCCCCTCTCCCCTCCGCCACTTTCTCTTCCTCGTGGCGACAAGGATGGAGGTAATCAGCCAAGAGACTTTATAGCAAATGGGAAGGTTATGTGGGGGAGGGAAGAGGAAAGCGGAGACTAAACTATGATGTTGAAATGGAACTTATCTTTATGGTTACTTGCTTGTTGGTCTCTAGTCAGGGGAGTTGTCAGATTTTAAGATTTGTGAACATATGGAGAGAACACTAATGGGGGATGAGGTTGAACCTTATGTTCGTAATTAGGTTAGGACTTTCGTGTCTTTCTACCAAAGTGTGTCTTTTTTTCTAAGTGTGTCGTTTTATCTAACTGTACCTTTCTATCTAATTGTGTCTTTCTATCTGATCTGTCTTTCTATCTAATTGTGTCTTTCTATCTGTCTTTCTATCTAATTGTGTCTTTCTATTTAATTGTGTCTTTCTGTCTTTCTATCTAATTGTGCCTTTCTATCTAACTGTGTCTTTCTATCTGTGTCTTTTTATCTAAATGTGTTAGCGATGACTTACTGCAGACATTGCAGCGTCCTTTCCTGTTGTGTCAGCATTTTGAGTGCACATTAAGAAGAAACAAAAACAAGCTATAAATAGCCACCAATCAAATAAATAGTTGAGAGAAATAGAAAAAACGAGCGAATTGTAAAAAAAAAAAAAAAAAAGTAATTAATAAGAAAACAAAAACGTATCTAAGTGGAAGAACTTCACATTCATAACTATATCTGTCAATAATACAGAACATATTTCCCTTTTTCGGTATCAAACAAAATAATTAATTATTGGTTAATGTTTTAATGGATTCATGGTATATTAGGTATAATCGAAAATTGTTTAAAGTTTCAACATGACCCGAGAATTTTTGGAGAAGTAACGTGTGCAATTATTAAAAGGGCCAAAACTCGACATATTTAACCATATCTGTGAATACTGAAGAACTATTTTTTCTTGTTGATATCAAATGAAATTATTGATAACCAGTAATTAATAAACTAATTTTTTTATTATTATTATTGATTCATGTCTAGGCCAAAGAATAATTTTGCTAATTTTTAACTTGATCAGAGATTGGGTGTAAGTTTATGAAGACTACAGATATATCTTATTTTTACAAATATAGACTCTAGAGCCGTGGTTCTCAAATTTTTAACGTGATGTTCACTTCCGAGACAAAAATTATTTCAGAAGGTCTTGGGAAGCACTGAGATTTTAGCGTTTTCCTTCATGCTGAATTGTCGGGGGGACAAGTAATATACAAAATGATTACTTAATCAATACTTTATGTTCATATAATGTAGTAAAATAATCATTCATATATTATTTCTGATAATTTGTCTGACTTTAACAAAAGATACTTGAAAACTAATACTCATTAATAAGAATAGAACAATATATTTGATATTATACGACACATTAGGTCTACCGCAGTACACATATCTCTACTTATTAAAAGCATGAGGAGCATATTTAGACAGGCATTAAGGGGGGTAGTGCACTTCTGAACAAAAAGGGAGGTTATCTGTGTGGAGGAATATAAGCATAAGATTGTAATTCCCCCCTTTTAAGAAATTTAGATTTAAGTGGAATTACAATCTTATGCTTATATTCCTCCACACAGATAACCTCCCTTTTTGTTCAGAAGTGCACTACCCCCCTTAATGCCTGTCTAAATATGCTCCTCATGCTTTTAATAAGTGCACTTGTCGTTTTATTCATAACATAGAAATCAGTATTATCAAACTCTTTGTTAAAAGCTAGCGTTCTGATCACAAAGTTAACTATTCATTGCAACAAGAACTATTGAAAATGGCGTAACTGAAGGGCGTTGTTTCGTTTCTATGCCATAGTTCCAAACTCAACTCTGGGACAATCCCTATCCACTTTTCAAAACAACTAGATCTATCAATCGCAGTTCTCGTGTGACTCAACACCATTCTCCATTAAATATCACATTCCATGGTTTTGATTTTGTATTGTTTCAGTGTCAAATGTCATATTTCCAAACTCAACTCCGCTACAAACTCGGTCCTCTTTAAAAAAACAACAACAACTAGATCTATTAATCTCAGTTCTCGTGTGGCTCAACACCATTCTCCATTAAAAATCACATTTCGTGGAGTGGGCAATTAGCCAATTCGAGTGTCCCCCAAGTCAGCGGAAAGCAGCAAACTTTGTCCTCTGATTTCTACACACATTTTTCTTTTTCAAGACTTTTATAAATTGTTTAATTTCCGTTGGAGCTTAACGAAACGTTACAAGCTGAACAGTAGATGTCAAGATGTTTTCTTCTTATGTCTTTTGTACTGAACTTTTATTTCATGTCGAGAAGACACACACACAAAACAAATCTGATGACAGCCAATGAAACTCTCTCGACGTCTTTCTGTTCGGGAACAACTCGGTACGTTGGTAAAGAAAACCTAACAGAGATAAACATACTTGACGTCACGCTAGACTAATCCTTTCAACAAATCCTCTTCATGGCCTAATCCGTCTTCCGTTTGCGTCTCGACCTTTTTTTCTAATGTCTTTTTAAACGTAGTTGGTAAACTAAGTTTGCATATATATATATATATATATATATATATATATATATATATATATATATATATATATATGTATTTGTATATGTATATATAAAAAAGAGAGAGAGACCGATAGACAGACACGATAAACAGATAATTGATAGATAGATAGATAGATAATTAGATAGTAGGCTTTTAATTTATTTTGGGGGTGTTCTACACGTCCGACAGACGGCCGAACTAAAAGAAACAAAACATTTTTATAGATCTATGTGGTATCTGGTTAGAGAAGACAATACACTTACGAGATCAATAGTGTATGTATCTCAATTTTAATATGCCCCGCTTTGAAGAAGCTTTAAAAGCTGGCATCAAGTTTTCTTACTAACCATAGGAATTCTCCACTGGAAGACAGTGTAGGAAAACGAGCGCAGTAGTGGCCTTAGGGGGTGGCAAGTGGGGCAATTGCCCCAGGTCCCGCGCGTAAGGGGGGCCCCGCGATTGGAAATTCCATTGTCATCATCAACTTCGAAAACCAGACCAGTTCTCATAAGCTAAGATATTTAATACTATGTGATCTCATATGATACTTATTATGTAAGTTCTTGACATGATATGTTTGGTTTCGAAATACCGTTCTGTTTCGGTAAAGACAGCTATCCTATGACCTGCCGATTCTAAGTGTTTAATAAATTAAAAACGCTTGAGTATTTTTTTAAAAACCTTTCGCGAAAGTGGGATCTGCAAAAGTCAATGAACTACTGTAGCTCCTACCTCACACTTTGTTCTTGTTCTTATACCAAAGACCAAAGACAAATACAGAGTTTTGTGTTTTCCTTATAAATTGTTTGGCACGATAGCTACTGGAGGCCAATGAGCAAACAAAAGCTACTGCCGTGTTAGCATCTTGAGTAATAAACTTCGGCAGCAAGATGTTTTTGTGAATCACGTTATGTGTGTGTCAGCGTGGTTGGATTGAGCTCTGGGAATGTCCAATGGTACCATGATGCTAGAACAATTTACAAAAGTATTCCTTGGGAAAACAGTTAAACTTTATGCGCCAAACAACGGTCAATTTTAGGCTTGGTTGAGAATAAATTGAGATGCTGGCCAAATTCGACTCAACTATCTTTAACCAATTAAGAGCATCGAGGCTCACGACCATTAAATCGGACATAGGATTCAAAACGAGCTCAGTAATTTAAAAGGGAAAGATATTGATAAAATCAAACTGGCTATATGTATATCTGTCATCCTTGACTGCAAGTCACAAGTATAAGATGTGCCTTATATTTCATTTTGTGGACGTATCAAATAGAAATTCAAGGAACAAAGAGTCTAACAAAGAATAAGACGCAAGAAACAAACCATTCGATGAAGAGAGTCAAGATGAATTAACAGTTTCGCCAATAGCTTTAATCACGCACAAGCCCGTTAAGGTGTTGTGTTGTAATAAGACATATATAGGGCCCCGCATATGACACTCGCTCAGGGCCCCGCGCACTGCTAAGGCCGCCTCTGAACGAGCGACACAGTAAGATAATGGAGAACACCTTCCACACTGAAGTGATCACCCGAGCGGTCCCCAGTTATAGAAGGGATACAATAGTCTTGTAAGATTACCAGCAGATCATGTTGCAACATCCAGAGTCTTTCAGGACATAATATTTTAGTGGGAAAAGGAGGGTGGAGGAATGGAGAGGTAGGGTTAGTGCCCTTTTAGTGTTCAACATTATTTACATTATGGCTGAAAAGGTATTAGCTCTTAGCGGTGTTACGAATGCCTACATCCTAAGAGATTATGTTTATCATTGTATTTCATTATTTTATTTATTAAAAGATATTTGAAATGAAGTTGCATTTGGTGGTTGGGGGGGGGGGGAGAGGGAATGGAACGAAGAAGGAGGTAAGGTGGTAGTTGTGAGGAGCCCATTGTGAAAACTGTCACCCTCCTGGTGATTTCACTCCCCTTTTTTCTAAACTTTTCTTGTGTACGACACAAAAGAGTTCTAGAACTAAATACCTAGATTAACACAGTCTTATTTCTTGTTCGTTACTGCAAGCGTGACGCGAAGTAAACACAGTTCAACACAGATAAGTGTTGGTCATTGAGTCGAATATCACATGATGTTTCTCTAATTCTTTCTGGCATTAATTTATCCTAGTAAATACTTTGCCGTTTAAAAAAGAAAACGCATTTAAATTCTTTACACGTAAACAGTTAGAATTAATATTTTAAAAGTAGATTTTAAAGTAGAAAAAAGTAAAAAAAACCAACAAAAAAAACCCAGTAAATTTTAAGCTAGAAAAATAGAGTGGCTGGTCGCATGGCATAGTGCTATGCGCTTCGGACTGTCGTCTCGATAATCTCGAGTCTGTAGCAAATATATTTGGGCGCCGAAATTTTTAGTACAAGCTTACTACATGTGAACTTCATTTTTTAAAAATGTTTTTAAATCTTTTTTTTTAAATTTATTTTAGAGTTTCATGATCTTGCATTTCTCTTGGGTGGTATAGCGGCTGTTATTTTAGATAACATTTCTAAATTTGGATTTCAAAAAATAAATTTGAACTCGACCTTTCTCGCACACAGACCCAACATTCTTCCCCGATCTCACCGTTATTCTGAGTTGTTTTTGGTTCTTTTCCTTTGAACTTTTTTTGTTTTCTGTCTGTGTCCTTGTCAGTCCGGGGAGTTTAGGAGGTGTTCAGTAAAATAACAACAGCAAAAACAAAAACAACAGCGACAGGAAAGATAACAACAAATTCTAAGCAGCAGCTTCTCATGAATATGAGATTAATACAGAACCGCCAACAAAATACATGAACTAGGCCACAGGGTCAAAGGTTGTTGTGGACCTATTATAAAGGTTAAGTGATGTGATGCGGAAGAAGGTCAACTACATCTTGCAATCCAACGTTTGGCGACAGAATTTCTAATAAGTTGTCTTGCAATTGTGCATTATATCATCTGCATACAGAAGACAGGTCCGTCGTTTTTTTTCCCCTTGGTTCAACGGAACAGAAAACTACTTAGCAATAAACGGACAAGTTTCTAACGAAAGCACCAGTGTTCTATTATCATCAAATTATGCTTCAACAGAACAGAAAACTACCCGAATGTGATTCGCGGGCCGTAGTTTGTGCATCAGAAATCCTCCTATGCAGTTGCAGTATCAATTTAAATACTTCTGATTGGACATTTGCACAGGTAAACGTAAGTTTACGTTTCCATTTCAGATCATCTCAAACGGGAAGGTCATTTTTTTTTAATTCTCAGCTCAGCGATTTAGAGCCACTTAGGGCATTAGGTCAACATTATCTGTTTTGTTCTCTTTGTTTCGTTCACAGAAATCTTCCCACATTGTTTTCCTGTTCTGTACACTAAATAAGTTCTTGAAAGTAAATTTTTTCGTACTTATAAAAAAAAATTCCTATATTGTGGCCTTGAGTAAGACATTGAAGAAGTCTAACCACTAGTTGCCAAGAATACCGAAACAACTTTTTTAAGAAAGCCATTAAAAATAATTTACAGTAAAAAAAAATTACGTCTCAGTTATTATTCAAATTCTTCTGATGGACTCAAATGTTTGTTAACATTTCTTTGGGGAGTTCCCTATCACAAAAACTTGTCTCTCTCCTCTGCCTGCACATTTGCTGCGGTGTAAACTGCTTTAAGACGGTGAGAGTCTGAGACTAAGTCCGAACACAATGTCATTGAACTGTGGAAGGGGAGACAATGTTTTCACAACGTAATCATGCCTGGAAACAATCCTACATCAGGTCTAAGCCTCGTCTTAACATATATTATACATTCAAACGTGAACTGCGTCACATTTTAGTGTTCACACAGTCTTCTCCTTTTTTTTTTGGAGGGGGGGGGGGAAGGGAGGAAGAATTCGTGACCCCCATAGAAACATTTTTGTCTTTATAATAACCCATATCTCCCCCTCACCCTCCACACGTGATTTTTTTTTTCTCTTCATCTATTTTATTTTTTGTCGTCCCATAAAGAAAGTTTGTTTCTAAATGAATCTCAAAGCTTCCAATTGATGACTTGCTTGCATTGTATTCCGTCCTCTTCCGTGTGCTCTGCATGTGGTCGCAAGGGGTGGGGGTGGGGGGGGGGGGTTCTGTTCTTTTTTTTGTGTGTGTGAGGGGTGGGAATAAGGTGGAGGGTTCAAGGGAGAATATAAATGCGTATCCGTATGTGCGCCCTGTGCGTGTGTGTGTACCCTGTGTGTGGGGGGATGTCCTGTGTGTGTGGGGGTGTGATTGCGCGCTTGTATGTACGTATGAGTGTGCATGAGTGTGTGTGTGTGTCTGTGTTTCGTAAGACAGCACCAGAAGAACAGTGAGCGATACATCAGCCTCAAATATCCGCGAAGTCGGCAACGTCCGAGATAAAGGCGGCACCCTGCAGGCTCATCGTGGGAGTTTGAGGTTAGGACTGAATAACGCAACAGCACGGAGACAATGGATGGCGTTGCCCAATAAAAATTGTTAGAGCTTGTTTTTCGGAATATAGTTTTAAAAAATAATCAGGATCGAATTACCTGTGTAGTCCAGATTTATAGGCAAAGTGTGGGGATCGAGGTCATGAATCAAGACGAATTGTCAAGGGGCTACAGGCCTGTTTTATGATTAGCTGTGGTTGTCATTTAAAATGTACCAGGAAACTAGAGACCTACGACACTGTCAAGTTAGAACCACGCGTTGATAGATACAAATACAACACAATACTCTCCCCTTTTATTTGTATTTAAGTGCTAAATGTATTACATGCTGTCAAATGAGAAACATTAATATAAAATAAAAGTACTTAGTACTCAATACTGAACATTCGACCCTTAAAACTCAACACTTAGCAATCGACACATAGCTTTCAACAGCTACTACTAAGCACTTTTTCAGCACACAGTAATCAATATTTATGCTATCTTTTTAAAACAAAGTTTCCATTTTGTAAACTTAGTGTTGCACACATTTGTTTTAAATTAAATTGATTCTGTTTTTTTAGCGCCCCCGAAAGGGGAAAAGACGCTATTAGTTTTGTGTGGCCTGTTTGCCCGACTGTCCGTCCGTCCCGTTTAGATCTCAAAAACTAGAAAGAGAAAATGAAAATGGGACATCATGATATTTTTAGATCATTCAAAGTTCTATGCAACGGCTACTTTTTTCTCTTCCGAAAGTAAACCACCTAATTTTTAAAATTATATATGCAAGAAGATTTTTCAAAAAATTACATCACTTTACAATGAAAAACTTCAGGGGAGGTAACTTTTTAAAAAAGGTCATGAGCTTCTTCATTACTAACTCAAGCTTCATGCATAGATTCGCGCATTTACTTAAAAGTAAACTAGCAATTATTCATAAAACACTTCAAATACAAAAACACAATTTAATGAAATACTCGGAAAGATACACAGATAAAGGTACATTTCTCGTTCCATATGCTAGGACAAATTTGTACAAATGCTCTTTCTTCCCTAGCGCTATTAGAGCATTGAATGGGTTGTTTGAGCTAGCCAGGAGAACCAGTGACTTGGCAGAATTTAGGTTATTGGTTGATATGCATGACTGAATGCATGACGCGTAGGAGGTAATCATCTTCTTTTTTGTAGTAACGTCTGTATCATATAAGAAGATAAAATAAGATAAGATCATTATAAAATATATTTTCCATTTATAACTAACTCATGGAATAAAAGACTGATTCAAATGTTGTTTTTAAGAAAATAATTTTGATACGCACTTCGTTTTAGTAATTAGTTTAAAAAATAACGAACAACTTATATAACGCGCAGTTTTGACATATCCTCACTATTGAGGCCTATACTTGACAGTCTTATGACTAAATAAGACTAAATAGAGCCCAGATCTAGATATATTTATAATATATATATTATAAACGTTTTTGATAATTTGAAATTTTAATTATTAACGCTATAACTTATCTTCTGACAGCTTAGGGGTGCAGATTTATTTATTATGTAAACAATAGTATCACATTAAGAAATGAATCGGATACGAACAGCATAGTAGGCCTACACCATTACCTGGTAACAAAGGGCCTACTATTCATGATTATAACATTGGCCTAGGTCTAGTCATTTCAAGATTAAACGTGTAAATTCATACGAGTTCTAGTCTAGACTTCACCAATCGTAAACAAACAACATTTTGCCACGTGGTTCTCTATAGCTTCTATACAAATTACGCAATCCATAAAGGCTGTCACGTGATACGTAATTTTCATTGTTTTATCAACATTATCACGTGGCTAAATGTTGTTTGTTTACGATTGGTGAATGAGGTCCATTGTCGCTTAAAGTAGGCCAAGAATATTTTTTTTCCTGTTGCCAATGTATTTAATTTTGTTAGAAGAATAAATCTTGTTAGTTTCCCTTTTTTTCTTACATGTAACATGTTCTTAATTTTGAATGTATGAATTAATATAATAATAATTTACTTTTTTTAAATATAAGTGTACGCAAAATGAATACATGGAGATGTTGTGGCTGAGGGTTAAAGCACTTGGAACCGGAAGTCCCGTGTTCGAATCCTGGTGAAGACTCTAGGTGACCACTTCGGGGGCTGATTTTAAGTTTGTGTTTCCACACAAACTGTCTTCGTAACCTTGTTCTAGTTCCCTTCAAGTCCATGCCAAATGGTAGTGTAAGTTTACAAAAGATTCCCATAGTACTTTTGTTACAAGTTACGCCTAACGGATCTTTTGCTCAATATTTGCAGTTTTATGTCCAAGGATCAGGTGACGGATGGCACACGTCGATATGTTTGTGTGTATGTGTGTGGTGTGTGTGCGTGTGTGGCGAGATTTCTTCACCTAGCTTGATTTTAAAGACTTGAACGTTTTTTTTTTATATAAGGACATTTTATTGCCACATTAAAATATCTGTTTGCCCCATGGGGAGACATCTTTTCATTGCTGACTTCTGCACTAAGAAGACATTGTATCGCATAGTGTTTCATCTTACAAAAACAAACAAAAAAACTTAAAAGTTATTTCTTTAATTTAAATTTTAAAGTTAAAATCTTAAATTTCCACATCCTGAAATTGACTTATTTAGACCAATATGTTGTGTTGGTTTTTTTACAGTATTTTTCTTTATAAAGCAATCAATTTATATATAAACCTGTATGTATGATACCAGACCTAGAAAAGAAAAAAAAAGGATTCTAATAAAATTATTACAAAATATTTAGAATTAGAAAGACGTCATGAACAGTTGAGAGTTCCAATCCCATATAGAAACTCCAAATATTTTTTTTTTATTTGGGTTAACGTTTCAGCATCCTAACTTCACATACTTTACCTTTATACGATTCGTTATCATACAGATAGATCGATCGATCGATCGATCGATCGATCGATAGATAGATAGATAGATAGATACATACATACATAGATAGATTAATAGATCGATAAACTCCGAAATAAACAGTAAAATCTTTTATGACTAAATCTTTGTAGGCCGCGCCAACACTGCCATGAACATCCCAATTTATACACACACATTTATCTAACTCCATATAGGCCTATATCTTTTTCGGTCAATCGCTGCTATTTTAAATCTTCCCATTACATTATTTTAATCAGGTACATTCTTGTAATATAGAGATATAGGAAAGTCTGTTCAATTCAGTTCATAAGTACAAAGTCCTGTTATTAGCTATTATAAATTTCTACACCTTGTCAGGTAAGTCTTAGGTCCACCATGTCTCATAAGAGCAGTGAAAGAAACGGAAAGCGATGTATGCCAGGTGCAGGTCCATACAAACTGACCTATATATATGGAGAAACGTTCAGATCGACGACAGCGATTAGGTGAAGGTTTAGAGAGTTTACTTTGCACTCAAGATGATTTTCGAAAAAAAAAGAGGGGTGGGAGAGGCGGTAGCTAGCCTGATTGGTTGACAATTCACACTCTCCACAAGCTCCACACAGCCACACGTTTTACTGTTGTTGTTTTTTCTCTTTTCCTGTGTACAAGATATTCTTCTAAACATCTTTCTGAAGTCCTCTTGTTCCCTCACAGCTAGAAGTGCACAGCTGCTGCACCACGGAAAGAAACACGATTCTTCGAGAGATAAAAGTAAGGAGCCACGAATCAAACCAAGTCTTTGAATATGGCTCTTACAAGTCTAATTATATCAAATACAAATACTGCGATGCCAAAGATAGTATAGAACAATAAAGTAGACCACTTGTACAATACAGCGAAAAGTAATGTCGTGTACCCCGAGCAGCTTCCAATTCGTTATACTGAAACAAATGTTATTCTTAACATTTTTCAGTATGTGGGTCGGTGAAACTACAAATTGTTAAATTATTGACCCGAAAAACCCAGGGCCTTAAATGTAAAATTTCACCAGTCATTCATCTTACATGAACTTTTTTTTTTTTTTTCATTTCTAGGTTTTTCTTTATTACTAAAATAGTTTCTGCTTTCTTTTTGTTCCACGCTAACATGTGCAATAGAACTTAGTACATAGCGCATTGGGAATTTTAAAGAGAAACAAAATGTATTCACCTTTAATTGTAGTTCACCACTACAGTGACTGAGTACAAATCATTAGTGGAACTTGACAATATGTCGATGTCATGACATCGTGATAGTTGTGAGCCCAGAAGCTTTACGCATCCTATCATCCTATCACTGACAACCAAGTCGCTATAAGAAAATCTTTGCTTTGTCGATGTCTAAGTAAGTAAAACTTCCCTTTTTAGACCTTCATATCTATAGGGCAGTAATGTAAGGTCATCAGTTTCTAAAGACCACGGTTTAAGACCGAATCACGGAAAACACGTCAATCTAGAAACAGAACGAAAAAACAACAAAAAAAAAAACACGTCAATTTAGGCGAAGCTCTCGTCTTAATGACACAATCAGTGAGATGCCACAATGCGCTCTGAGGTGAATGTTCCAATAAAGAAGTTACACAAACTCTGTCCGTCCGTCTGTCTGTCTGCTACAAATTTTCAACATGTTTTTTCTCCAACACTTTCAATAATCATTTATTGTAGCTGACATGAATAAATTAAAAAACAAAACAATTACTCAATTAATTATTCATAATTAGTTATTTTCTTTGATATCAAAAGTACATTATTTTGTACATTATTAGTTCTTCCCTTAGATAAGCCCCCTTTTTAAAAAATTTATTTCTATATTTTGCTTGTTTTTCTATTTCAGTAAAATATTTAACAGGTGGTCGTCGGGACGAATATAGCTTGACTGCTGCCCCTAGAGATCGGTTCAAAGTCTGAAGGAGACTGATTTTTTTAAAGATTTCCTGTTGATGCTAAGTGCTTGTGGGTGTATCATGTCAGGGACAATATAAGGCACAACCACCAAAACAGATCTTCTGTTCTCTTATGAGAATCTTTATTCTAGATTTAGATTTAATGTAAGAGAAAAAAATATATAGATCTGTCCTAGAGGAACTTTGTCTTTGATAATCATACGAGTAATTTTGGTCACAGCAATCATGTGATATACGAAGGCGGCCCTGCTCTAAGAACTTGAAACTATCTCGGAGAGCCACCTTCGCGTACCGCATAATTGTTAACAAACTAGCGTCAATAAGAGCAGGTGCTTGAAGGGATTTATTTTAGATCCGAAAGATTGTTCCATGGGCAGAGTTCCGATATCTCAAAGAATTATCAGGGACCTATCAAGGACCTATTGTCCAAGAAGAAGTGGGACATAATGGGCATTGTAATCAATGGTCTAAGTTTTGGATTACAATCGGCAGCGGGTGCTACGTTTGCCTTCAGTCAAGAAAGTCAATTATCTGATAGGAATCAATGTCTTTGATCATTCGAAACATTCTTTTCCTCTCTCGTTCTTTCTTGGTTTTTTCTTTCATTCATCCTCGTTTTTTTTTGGTCTGTGATTCTCGTGCCAAGTTCCCTCTCTCTCTTCCTCTCTCTCTCTCTCTCACTTTATCTCTCTTGCCCATGACTCTTTTTCTTTCAGTTTATCTCCTCTTTCTCGTTCTCTTTCTCTCTTATGTCCTCTCCCCTTTTCTTTCTATCATTATCTCGTCTCTTTCCCTCTACCTTTCTTTACCTTGTCCTCTTAGTCCTCGTGTCCTTCTATAGTTCTTTGCTTTTACAAACACCAATCAATGCTTCACTTTTCTTCTTTACTACTTACTTAATCCTTTGCACTCCAGGAGAGCATAGGGCCGCAACCACATCTCTCCACCGAACTCGGTTCTAAGCAGCTTTTTTCATCTGCTCCCATGTCATTCCAGTACCCTCAGCTTCATTGATGACTGACCTCTTCCAGGTTTGCTTGGGTCTGCCCACTTTCCTTATGGGTTCCAGTCAAGTGCCTGCCTTGCAACATTGGTAGCTGGTTTTCGCAGAGTGTGTCCTATCCAGCTCCATTTTCGTTTTGTGATGTCTTGGGCTATGGACTTTTGTCTAGTTCTCTCCCAGAAATCAATAATAGTTATCTTTTCTGGCAACCTGATTCCTAATATCCGGCGTAGGCATCTGTTAACAAAGGTCTGGAGCTTTTCCATTTGGTGTAACAATATATATCCAATTGATTGGGGCCTCTCTTATGAAACAGTTTTCGAGGCAAAAAAAGAGAAACATCAGAACTCTGTGTCTCTAGATCTATGGTTCTATGTCTTTATGGCTCTATGGCCCTATAGTTCTATATCTCTAAGGCTCTGTCTCTACTAGTTTGTTCCATGATTGACGGTCTATTTTTTATATCTACTTGTTAGCCATGTTAGAAGAACCTTGTCGCTTCCTAGTGGTGAACATATCCAAACGTGATTTCGCGTCTGCTGCATCAAATGGCGAAACGCAAAGCGTGGTATACAAAACGGGTGTTTTAAAATTGTGTCACTTGTCAGCCGCCTTCACTTTCAGTAGCATTAACTCTTTCTCTTCGTTATTACTTTAACACGTTCTGATGGAATCAACGTTGGTATCGTCAGTTAGGAGAGAAAGAGTTAACTTTTGCTACTCAGAAGGAAAGTGTACCGGAAACATTCAATAGCATCAACATTTGTTACTCACAAGGAGAGTGTACACTAAACATTCAGTAGCATCTACATTTGTTTCTCAGGGGGAGAGTGTACAAGAAACATTCAGTAGCATCAACATTTGTTACTCAGGGGGAGAGTGTAGAGGAAACATTCAATAGCATCAACATTTGTTACTCAGAAGGAGAGTGTACACTAAACATTCAGTAGCATCTACATTTGTTTCTCAGGGGGAGAGTGTACAAGAAACATTCAGTAACATCAACATTTGTTACTCAGGGGGAGAGTGTAGAGGAAACATTCAGTAGCATCAACATTTGTTACTCAGAAGGAGAGTGTACACTAAATATTCAGTAGCATCTACATTTGTTTCTCAGGGGGAGAGTGTACAGGAAACATTCAGTAGCATCAACATTTGTTACTCAGGGGGAGAGCGTACAGGAAACATTCAGTAGCATCAACATTTGTTTCTCAGGGGGAGAGTGTACAGGAAACATTCAGTAACATCAACATTTGTTACTCAGGGGGAGAGTGTACAGGAAACATTCAGTAACATCAACATTTGTTACTCAGGGGGAGAGTGTACAGGAAACATTCAGTAACATCAACATTTGTTACTCAGAAGGAGAGTGTACAGGAAACATTCAGTAGCATCAACATTTGTTACTCAGAAGGAGAGTGTACAGGAAACATTCAGTAACATCAACATTTGTTACTCAGGGGGAGAGTGTACAGGAAACATTCAGTAACATCAACATTTGTTACTCAGAAGGAGAGTGTACAGGAAACATTCAGTAGCATCAACATTTGTTACTCAGAAGGAGAGTGTACAGGAAACATTCAGTAACATCAACATTTGTTTCTCAGGGGGAGAGTGTACAGGAAACATTCAGTAGCATCAACATTTGTTACTCCGAAGGAGAGTGTACAGGAAACATTCAGTAGCATCAACATTTGTTACTCAGAAGGAGAGTGTACAGGAAACATTCAGTAGCATCAACATTTGTTACTCAGAAGGAGAGTGTACAGGAAACATTCAGTAGCATCAACATTTGTTACTCAGAAGGAGAGTGTACAGGAAACATTCAGTAGCATCAACATTTGTTACTCAGAAGGAGAGTGTACAGGAAACATTCAGTAGCATCAACATTTGTTACTCAGAAGGAGAGTGTACAGGAAACATTCAGTAGCATCAACATTTGTTACTCCGAAGGAGAGTGTACAGGAAACATTCAGTAGCATCAACATTTGTTACTCAGAAGGAGAGTGTACAGGAAACATTCAGTAGCATCAACATTTGTTACTCAGAAGGAGAGTGTACAGGAAACATTCAGTAGCATCAACATTTGTTACTCAGAAGGAGAGTGTACAGGAAACATTCAGTAGCATCAACATTTGTTACTCAGAAGGAGAGTGTACAGGAAACATTCAGTAGCATCAACATTTGTTACTCAGAAGGAGAGTGTACAGGAAACATTCAGTAGCATCAACATTTGTTACTCAGAAGGAGAGTGTACAGGAAACATTCAGTAGCATCAACATTTGTTACTCAGAAGGAGAGTGTACAGGAAACATTCAGTAGCATCAACATTTGTTACTCAGAAGGAGAGTGTACAGGAAACATTCAGTAGCATCAACATTTGTTACTCAGAAGGAGAGTGTACAGGAAACACATTCGTGCTGTCGGTGCTTGGACTGGGGACTGGGGACAGAAAAAGAAAAATGATTGACAAAGAAACAAAAAAGGGACTGAGTTCTGGAACTTTGTTTTACAAAGAATCATTTTAATTGTGCATGTTTTTACAGAATGGATCTTAGCTTCCCTGGCAGTGGGGATGATAGTTTCAACCAAACTATGGAAATGGTGTAATTTTATTTTTTAGGTGTTTATTTTTATTTTTCTATTTCATTTGTGGCCACGAAATTCATATCGTCTAGGGCCTCCTATTATCTAAGGTCGGCCATATCCATAGTTATCCTTCCTTCTTAACATTTAACCAAACCTCTTCTGTCTTTCTTTCTCTTCCTTATTTGTGCTCTTTTTCTTTAAACCCTTCCGCCGCCCCCACCTGTCTATCTATGATAACAAGATAATTTCAGCACTTGCCTTCTCTCGCGTCCTTAGTACCTTCAAGGACCCACTTCCACCTGTTCCCAACTTCACGCTGCAGAGACGATAACCCTAAAAACCTCAGCAGAACATACCCAGCCAAATAACATTACCTTACTCGAGGCCATATTTAAACAGTAAGGCACGGTGTAAATAGCAGGAGGGCGCAATAGTGCCCATCTCGCCGCCCTCTCCGTTTTTTTTTCTGCGGCGCCTTTTTCCGCTTCTTGAGGTAAGGAGGTGGGGGGGGGGGGGGTTGTCGCTGGTTTGTATTATAGATGGCGGTATTAGATTTCTAGAGTGCTGGTGATTTACTTTGTCGAAATCTTTTAAAGTATTTTTTATTATTATTTCAATTGACAGGGCCCGCTACCCCAAGAAGAAAAGGGAAGGGGGGGGGGGGAGGACGTATAATGCAGTGTTGACATCAGGTGGCGGCGTAACGTCCCCTTAAATTTATGATGGTCACCTGAGCTCCCAGAACGTCCCCCCCCTCCTTCCACACAGTTTTTTTTTTCAGTTGTTGTTTTACTTCTTTCTTTTGTCCCCACTTCAGTTCTTCGATAGCGATGATAAAGTCGTGCAATTTAGTTTTGTGTGGCTTCTGTTTTGTTCGCGTGTGCTGAACTTCTGGGTACACTGGACTGAATCCTAGACTAAACACTCATCACCGTAAGACAAAAGATATATGGACGATAAAGTGGTCATTGCTATCAGGCCCTGATCGGTGTAAAGTGTGCGATCTGTAGGGGCTTCAAGATTTAACTTATTGCTATGCCAGCGCTGTGGTTCGACAAAGTAAAGTCACGACGCTCTAAGGCTCCATGCTTGCATCTCTTGAAGTCACGACGCTCTAAGGCTCCATGCTCGCATCTCTTGAAGTCACGACGCTCTAAGGCTCATTGCTAGCATCTCTTGAAGTCACGACGCTCTAAGGCTCCATGCTTGCATCTCTTGAAGTCACGACGCTCTAAGGCTCCATGCTTGCATCTCTTGAAGTCACGACGCTCTAAGGCTCCATGCTTGCATCTCTTGAAGTCACGACGCTCTAAGGCTCATTGCTAGCATCTCTTGAAGTCACGACGCTCTAAGGCTCCATGCTTGCATCTCTTGAAGTCACGACGCCCTAAGATTCCATGCTTGCATCTCTTGAAGTCACGACGCTCTAAGGGTCTTTTCATGCAGCTCTTGCAATACGGTCTGTGTCTTTCAGTGTTTTTCGTCACCTTATACGGAGAGACCCCGCTTTCGTTTTTTCATGACATCGCGCTCTATTGAATGCAGCTACATTCAGATGTAGCACCATGCATCCACAGAAGATTTTCTCCATTTCCTTATCTTCTTAGCCGCTTCGAGATCTATCTAAAAATGGATGCCTGCCTGGTTGTGTGATATGCACACTGGACTACCGTCATGTTTCAACCCTACCCGCCTCTATACCACGCCTTTTAACAATACTTCATTCTGTAGACCGAAGACTCTTTTTATGAGAATCCTAAAAGGCTTCTAAACTATAGCTAGTATCATCGAAATGTTTTTAATTGCATTAACATAAAGATAGTGACCGAGAGACAAATCCACTCTTAGGGTTCCTCGTAAACGACCTGAATCATACGATTGTCTACCTTGACTATTAAGTTATTGGTTTTTTTTTGTCTTGGTTTTTTTGTTTTTTTTGCGGCTTCCGAAAAGGAAATAGACGCTATTAGTTTTGTGTGATCTGTCTGTCCCTCCGTTCGTCCGTTCCGTTTAGATCTCGTAAACTAGAAAAAATATTAAAATGACAACATCACGATATTTTAGAACATTCAAAGTTCTGATGCGACGGCTACTTTTTTTTTCTTTTTTAAAAGTGAAACATTAAATTCTTAAATCAACTATGCAAGCAGTTTTTTCATAAAAATGCACCGATTTTACAACAATTCACTATAATAACAAACACGGGAGACTATGCAGTAAAGAAGATGACCACTTACGATAATTTTAACACATTTATGCAAACGTTTTTTAGATTTTTTGACCAAAAAAATATGTTTTCAAATTTGTATTTTTAAGTTAAGTAAGTGATCATAGTCCTACAAATTACCTACATGTACAAAAAAAGGTTTACTTTTTATTTGTAAGAGAAAAAATGTATTTAATATGCATAAAAACTGAACATAATTTAAGACAACAATAAATAAACATTGTTTTATAATGTAGACGTGAACTATAGTGTCTTTACAGTGGAGTAGCAAGGTACCCGTGGGCACCCTCCCCCACTAAGACAAATACAATGTATGACAAAACTTTTGAGTCATCTAAATGTATCGGTACATTGACCAAAAGACATTCCAATACAAGCAGAGAAGCTTTTTAATAATCCGATTACGTTTGACTCTATTAGAATTTCAACACGAATTAAAAGTCAATGTTTGTAAAATTTTTGAACAGAATTAAACGAATTAAAGGAGTTTCAAATATATAAAGAAATGTCCAAGTTCACATTCTACACATTTACATTCCTAAAACACTTCGAGGTGTCAAACTTTGAAACATTGATACAAACTAGTATCTAGTTCTACGTTCATTATTCCAAGTAAACAGATCGAATATTAATTTACTGAACATTTCTCTGGCCTTCTAAGTAACAAAGTTTAGAAACCTGTGCATCTATTTCTAAACGTGCTAGCGGCTACTTCTGATGCATCAATGCCCAAATGCCATCCAAGTATCCAGTCATATTGGAAGCACCTTCATAGCTTTAGCATTGCAGTTCATTGAAGGATAAAAGGGGATTGGTTTATTATTTGTAGCATTTGTTCAGCAAATACTGCGGACGTCTGATTCTCACAAATATGAAAACCTAGAAATAACTATCTAATTTCTATTTCTTGGATGTTCCGTCATCGGAGATCACTAGCAGTATCAAAAAATAAATACGAATTTGATATTAACTTTTTATTTGTCTTGAGCGCCGCCACCAATCAAAGCGACAAATGGTGTAGAATGGAATTCCTGAAGTACCTGTATTTTTGCCTGCACGGCATCTCCCAACAGGTCTAATATCTCGTTTTGAATCTATTGGGCTTTGATTTCCTGTCAAATTTGAATCTAGAATCAAAATCTGTACCAGAAAAGTTACCAGCGCAGGGAAATAAGGTCTGGCTCCCCTCTGTCACGAAATCCAGGCCTGAAAACGGCGGCGAATACCTTGGGTCACACTGGCTCATGGCAACCAGCAGTCAGGTTAATGAGTGACAGACATTTGCCTCCCATCTTGGCCATCTTTGATGTCAGTCTTTTTTTTCTCCAGTAGTTCAAAAGGTCAAAGATAAAAAAAAAAAAGAAAACAAATTTCATGGTTTCTCACGACAAGTACTATCATGCTTCCCCAGAAGTTGTTCATAGTTCATTTGGTTGTTCTATTTCCGGCTGTAGACATCATGGCTATTGCTCTCTGTTGTAGACACATGTACGAACACATGTATTATACATGTCCTCACATGCCAAACGATGACACAGGGATTCTTCCGAAGGCAGCCGTCTCCAGTTTCCATGGCAACCTGAAAGCCAAGAAAAAAAATTCCGAGAAACACAATCCTAAATGTTTGTGTTGGCGTGTTTACCAGCTGACCGATCAGCGTGAAATCCTATTGTTCTAATGTTTTTATGTCCAACACTATATACTTAAAACTGGGCTAATCAACACAAACAAAGTTTCTGGACATCACTCGGTCATCATCATGTTGCGGATAAGGCGTGAGTTCGGCGCCATTGTATACAGATCCAAAGGAACTGTATTATTCTGACCGTTTCTCCACATAACCATCGGAGAAACCTCCACCAGTATTTAGTAGCTCAAAAGGTTTTACATTGTCAAAAACAAACCTTTCATCAAACCACAATTGAAGCCAAACAGCATTGCAGTGAGCTCATGGGGAATTTAGTGGACTAGATATATAAGCAGATTATGAACGATAATTTTTCCCCAATAAAACCCCGGGACAACTAACCTTCACCCGGGACATGTAATCTTTACCCGGGACAACTAATCTTCACCCGGAACAACTAATCTTCACCCGGGACAACTAATCCTCACCATTTGACACCGAGAGGTCCCGGAGTTGTTAAAATCACAACAGACTGAAAAAGGTGTCAGACTTTTTTTGTTGTTTATTCAGATTATACTTTCACTTACAATAGCACCCAAGACACATGGGTTAACGAATCCACGTTGTGCTGTCAGAAATATTGAGACGTTGTATATAGTTCAAGATCATTTACATTGTTCAATATAATATATCCGCTGGAGTTCATCAATTATAAAGTAATAGTCGCAGATATATGAGCATTAGCGAGTGGTCAAAACAAGATCAGTTTTTCAAGTTCATTACAAACAGCGAAGATCCAAAATTATTCATAATTAATTATTTTGTTGGATCGTTGACCAGCTGACAGATCAGCCTGAAGTCCTAATAATCTCATGTTTTAATGTCCAACACTTAAAGCTGGGCTAATCAACAATGTTCCTGGACATCACGTTGCGGAACTACACCAGTGGACAGACCGGTACAGTTTCCAGATGTTAACTTATCGTCAACCCAAGACTGAAGCCAAACAGCATTACAGTGTGATCATGAGGAGTTTAGAGGGCTATATATAATTTAAGATTAATTATTCTTTACAGTTTGTCTGGTCTGTCAGACTTATTTTTTTATGTTTTTTTTTAATTTTGAAAATTTAATGTTATTCTTAGACCATGTAACTGATAAACAATATTACAAATCATCTGTTCATTCAATAATAAACAAGTCATGTACAATAGAGACAATGTATTCAGTTAATGTAACAATTACATCCATGTTACTTTTTTTTTTTTAAGTATCGATTTTTTTAAATTCAGTACTGAAGAGATGACATTGCCAACAATACATAAGACACTAACATAATTTTACGGTTTACACAACAGTTCACGTTAAAATTGTTCATAAACTGTCCAAACTTGGCGATCTCTGGGTTGTCCATTGTCTTATGTTGTAGACGAACGAAGTTATTGGGATTCTTTCGGAAGGATCTGTCCTTATTTCCTATGGAAGCCCAAAGGTTACAAGAAATATAAATGTTTTTGTTGGTGCGATTGAATTCCTGAAACTGTTCTTATGTACCACAAAGAGGGCTAATCAACATAAAAAATTGTTCGTGTACATCAGTGGTTCCCAAACTTTTTTGTCTCGAAGACCCCTTGCCATGTTTTCTGGTTTTCCGTAGACCCTCTGCTTAAGTTATATTGAATTTTTGAAAATTCATCAATTTCAAATTACACATTTTGTTTAAAATAATATCTAACCAGTGACACAAGGAGTGAAAAAGTAATTTAAAACTACATTTTAAGTTGAATCTATTTTTTAAAATAAATTTTTTAACAAAATTCAAATTTCAACCCATTATTTAATAGTTAACACGTACAGCATAAAATCACTAAACACATTGGAAACATTTGTTTTTAAAGGCTTGCAAGCTCACCATCCGTTGCTACGGAGATTATTTTTCATACACGGATTAGTTGTTTTATGAAATAGTTCTTTAAAACATTAAAGATTAATGTGCCTAAAGTATCACGGTAAAAGTTTTCACAAAGAGCAGTTTTTTGTGGATTTCTTGAGCCATAATAATTTGAATAAAAAAATCGTCACCAGACAAGGTTGATTTAGTCAGCTTTATAGAGAAATATGTTGTTTGCAGAAATATGTCGTTTGCAAAGACTTACATAAGAAGAAATATTTGACTATATTCCAACAGAGCTCAAGAATTTAGTGAACTCTTCCATCGCCCTAACAACCGATAAGTCAGAGTTTGCATGGATGGTTCTCCACAAACGGAGGAGTTGAAATACTCATTGAACGGCCAAATGGAGAAAAAATAATTTAAAAATTCAGTTCCTTGCAACTGATGACCTCTAGGACAACCACAGAGAAAAAATAGGAGCACTGGAGCTAACAGCTACCATGCTAGCGAATCAGCCTAATTCACCAAACAGTTAGATTTATTTCGTGACTAATATAAAAATAGTCCTTCAAAGCTTGACAAACTCTGATGCTTCCTAAATAAAACAACTCATGATGCCTGGACTGACGTTCGGTTGTCACCTTGCCTGCTTGCATCTCCAGTCGGGAGATTTGGGATTGGATGCAATTATCCACATGATCTGAAGGAGCATCCAAAAGATTTTGTACAAAACATATTGTTTGACCTTGTAAAGCACAACAACAACAAGATCACTATTCTCCAATGTTGAAATATAAGGAAATAGAAGGCTGACTGACTTGCCGAATGTGTGAAAACAAATACACACTTGAACATCTCACTCTATCAGGAAGAAATGAAGAAACTAATAGTGAATTGTAAAAAACGAGAAATGGACAAGCTCTAATTCGATATACAAGGAAGATGACACCTATTATAAACTATCCCGATTGGACCACCTATAACTGTTCACATCAGAACCATACAAATTATAATAAGAAAATATATGTTCCGGAAGCTTAAAATTGGGACCATTGTAATTAGCCCTTTTGGAGTCTTACCAGAGAATGCCAACCATGTCTTCAAAATTGCATTCTTCATCAAGAGTCTCAAAACAAGACACCGGCCACAAAACCCAAACATGAAATTCTTTTAATGATATAAGTTTGTGTAAGAGTTTTTTTACAATTTCTTCAACGGCTGGTAAAAATCAATATTGTGTGAGGTTTTCAGTATTTTACTATAATCATCATCTTCTCAATATCAGTCCAAAGAGAGAATTTGTGGGTGTATTCTGAACTTTATCTTTGAGTGTTGCAAACTTTTATCTTTTTATCAGGGTGGCATCATCTCAAATGATCCTCCAGCTTAATTGGTTTCATAGCATCATACAAAAATGTCACATTAACACTCGCTTGTTTGACAAGAAAGTAATGAAGTTCACTTTCAAATACTTAATGCTGTACAGTCTACATTTCTTTTTTTTAAAGTTATAACTAGACAAAACTGCCCTATTTAAATATAGTTATCAAATTAAATTAAACAATATTTCATTTAATCAGCATGATAACAATTTTAAGGATTTCCTAAGGTACAAATCATAAATGTGTGAATGAAAAAATTCCAATTGTCAAAATTAAAGTCAAGACATGCTGAATTGCGATTCTTTATTGTAGACCCCCGAGCACATCTCATAGACCACCAATTCCCATTTTAACTTTCGTAGACCCCTTGGAAGTCTTCGTAGACCCCTTGGAAGTCTTCGTAGACCCCTGTGGAGTCTATATAGACCACTTTGGGAATCACTGGTGTACATCTCTCAGTCATAAGTCCCACGCCATTACTATGACGGCTTTCCCAAATCACTAGTAGAGAAGCCTCCACAAGTTAATAGACCGGTACCGGTTTCCAGATGTTAACCCAAGATTGAGGACACACAGAACTATAGTGAGCTCATGAACTTAGAGGACTAGATATAATCTAAGATTAATTATGCATTCCAGTATGTCTGGTCTGGCGATAATTTTTCCCCTATGAAGTCCCGGGACAACTAATCTCGACCAGTTGACACCGAGAGGTCCTGGAGTTCTGTTAGAATCACCACAGACTGAAAAGATAAAATATAGTATCTGTGAGAAATTTTAATTATTATTATTTTTTAAAGAAACCTCAGAATTTGCGCTATTCAATTTTAGCTTTATCATCATAGGAATCCTTGGTCCTTAGGCCTCTTTTCTTTGCCTCTTTTTTGGGCTTTATATGCCTCTTTTATGGGCCCTCTAGCCTCTTTTGTGGGCTTTTTTTAAAATATAGTTTTTTATTTGTAAATTCTCATAATTCACAAGTATTAAATCATAAACATTTAAAAAGTGATTAACCTAAAATTATACTATTTAATATACCTAACCAATGAACCCATCAGTGATAGCAAAATGATATAAGTATCCTCTACCCCAGATTGATTGCAGAAGTGTGGCTCTTGTTAGAATAAAAATATTGATTTGAGATATTTTAAATACAAAAAAATAAGACATATTAAGCTTTGATAAAATTTAATAATTTGAAGCTGTATCGAAATTTTTATTCCTGACAATCAGGATTATCCCTATTTTTTAACAAAACTCTAGCCATCCACCTCCATTCCTGTAATACTACCAATAGTTGAAAAGACAAGAGTGAAAAAATAATAGGATGATATGGAAACAATTGTCATTTCAAGCGCACGATTAGGGCTATACCTAATGGAAAGCAAATCCTTACATAAAACACTGCCTTTGGATTTTATATCAATTTTGAGACAAAATTCAGGATATTTTGATGGAGCTTTTTAAATTCTATTTTTTTTAATCGGTTTTTACAAAAGTGCATTTTTTTTTCACTTTGTGTGTGCCCCCCCCCCCCCCACCCGCGCCTATCCCATTTTAAAAGTACGGCCCCTCCCTTTCCCACAAACATAGGGCGATTGCGATTATATTTAACGCCAACACTCACCGACATTATAAAAATATTTTATAATACTTTTTAATCTAAAGTATTTACATTAGTAACTAAATATTTACACAAATTGCATAACCATCAATCAAAAAAACTCACCAGTCAACCTAAGGGGTTGGTGATGGAGGGAAGCAATGAGTGGAGAATCATCTCGACCTCCCCTTCCCTGAATCCTGTGATGTCTATTTTATATAGTGACTCGGGAGTCATTTTTCCACACATTCTCATGATTGTAATTTTTCCTCATTTTGTCAGCTTTTCTTTAGTTAAAATCGTTATAGTTGCTATTTATTATAACGTCACCGATAGCCCATAGCCTAAGGATAAAATATGCGTTAACATTTTTTTATTATTTTCAAAATTAAGAGTGCCTAATTATCCGGTGCCTAATTTTCCGCCTTGTCAAAAATTGGCTAATTATCCGGTGCCTAAATTTCCGGGTGCCTAATTATTCGGGTGCCTAAATTTCCGGGTGCCTAAATTTCCTAAAATCGTGTTAGCTTTTACAGAGTTTTTTTTACAGTGGTTAGAAGGTCATCGTGGGTTCCAATTGCCTTATAAATCCTGTTTCTAATCTCTTCATTCGTGATGCAGTCTTTGTAAGTCACACCTTGGATTTAACTATCAGCTCATCGAATGCATATGAGTATTAACAGTGAAATTCTAATACCATTAATAAATCTCTGTATCCCTGTGGTATCAAGTCGTTAGTCGAACAAATACAACTATCGCTAACACTTTCGACACGAGCACTTCTCTTCTTTTTGTATCTTTTTGTAGTTGTTGATAGTTTGTAGCTGTTGATAGTTTGTAGCTGTTGATAGTTTGTAGCTGTTGATAGTTTGTAGCTGTTGATAGTTTGTAGCTGTTGATAGTTTGTAGCTGTTGATAGTTTGTAGCTGTTGATAGTTTGTAGCTGTTGATAGTTTGTAGCTGTTGATAGTTTGTAGCTGTTGATAGTTTGTAGCTGTTGATAGTTTGTAGCTGTTGATAGTTTGTAGCTGTTGATAGTTTGTAGCTGTTGATAGTTTGTAGCTGTTGATAGTTTGTAGCTGTTGATAGTTTGTAGCTGTTGATAGTTTGTAGCTGTTGATAGTTTGTAGCTGTTGATAGTTTGTAGCTGTTGATAGTTTGTAGCTGTTGATAGTTTGTAGCTGTTGATAGTTTGTAGCTGTTGATAGTTTGTAGCTGTTGATAGTTTGTAGCTGTTGATAGTTTGTAGCTGTTGATAGTTTGTAGCTGTTGATAGTTTGTAGCTGTTGATAGTTTGTAGCTGTTGATAGTTTGTAGCTGTTGATAGTTTGTAGCTGTTGATAGTTTGTAGCTGTTGATAGTTTGTAGCTGTTGATAGTTTGTAGTTGTTGATAGTTTGTAGTTCATAGTTTCTGATAGTCTTTCTGAAAATATTGAAACCTGACTTTTAACTACCTGAGCAGACCTTTTCGGGGGCCGATTTTGAGTTTGTGTTTCCACACAAACTGTCTTTATATCCTTGTTTTCCAATATTCTCACTTAAATATAGTGACGCTACTTCAAGCTACGGCCGTGTTAAGGAAGTGACGTAGGTTCGAGATAAAACTTGTTTAAAGTTTTCCGTTTTCTAACATCGTCAAGTGAAAAGTTTCTTTTTCGGTAACAATTTAGAATAAAACGTAATCTTCTAAAAATCATCCCTGGCATGTCGTACATTCTTCTTGATTAGCGTATGCCAGAGTTTCTCTGCATTTGTAAACCGAGTTTCCAACATAACATTTACCCGTAGATTGACGTTAAGATTTGAAAGAAGCCATATTTTATTTTGGCTACAGTCCCAATTTTCTTTCTTACTCTTCCCCTCTCTTTTCTAATTTGGCTTCTGCTTTTCGCTACTTCAGAAATCAACCAATTTCCCCTCCCCTGTTGATGCTATCGCCCTCTCGCGTGCATTAAGTCAGCAATGCAGGGGAGCTCACTCAATTAGCCTACTCAGTGACGACACTACATCCTCCGCCCAGGTTTAGAGACGAGACCCAGCGAGAACACTAATAGATTCTAAAACCCTCTATGAGCCGTCTGCCTCATTTAGCCGTTAATTTCAACATTTTCCCGGGGTTTATCTGGCTTCACGTATTCTACCGAAGTGCAGGAACGCTCTAGGCTGGTTGAAAAAAAAAGCAAGTGAAAAAAAATGTGTGCGTTTCTAAGAGTGAAAAGAAGAAATACCGAATGTTAAGTTTGTATTTTGTTGCCAACATTAATTCTCCTAAAAAAATTCACTTACTGAAGCCGATTGGACGGATTAGTGAGGCATGTACAAAAAAGCGTATTTGAGTTGAACTAATGGCATCGTATCTAGTGTACTTGATGCAGATGTAGTCAGGATGTTTTTTTAGACTGTTTTACATCTTTTATTCATTTAAAACAATTGCTTTTTTTAGTACTAAGTCGGGTGTGTGGCTGAGTGGATTGGCTGCCAAGTAATGGGGCTCCAGTTCGAATCCCGACTCGAACTTAAATGTCTTTTCTGAGCTCCTAAAGGCAGCACGGAAAACGTTTTCCAGATAATCCCACAGGTCCACAAGAGCGCACATAACAGATGCAGAATAGAAGTGTAATTCAATTCAATACAATACTTAGTAACCTCTATACATTTGTAGGCCCCTTTCACAAAATCCTTATTAACATATATGCAATTAACATTATGGCTCCCACGAAGAAAAAGCTAAAAAAAAACCTAAACAAACAGGTTCCTACCTTACGCTAAATAAAAAAACCCACAAAAGAATGAAGTTTAGTATTTGAGTACAGTGAGGCCAAAGATAAGTTGACTAAATATGTTTCCTTCACGCAAGTCATTGGCCGCATTATTGCGAAAATCGTAGTCTAATTGAACCGTGGCCTCAGCGACCTCATTACGTGATGTCAGCAAAATTTTTATTGAAACGTTGAAGAGTTCAAACTACGGCCCGCTGGCCATATTCGTCACTTGAGGCATTTGTGTTCGGGACAACGTCAACTATTGAAATGAAAACGCAGTATGTCAACACTAGAGAAACATATTTTTTAGATCAAGGACGAAAGCAAGCTCACACACATACACAAACATTTTATTTACAAACACACAAAGCACATGCGATCCACACTCATGCGCCATTCTGTTATTATAAACGTTATCTAATACTTTATTAAAAAGTGCAGATGACTATCTTTTTTGTAGGTTAACACAGAGAAACAGTTCCATTATTTAAGCTATAAAATACAGAGACACGGAAAAAGAAGGGACAAGATATAGAGAAATGTGGGGGCGATATAAGTTAACTTAAAAAAAAAAGCATGACAAAATAAAACGAAGAAATTAGACAGAAATTGTCAAATTATCCTGTTTGACTAAACTATGTCAAGGACGCTATACTAAACGATCACTGATGCCAACAAAAAAGGAGCTTCGATTTTTTTTTCCAAATCTAAAATGTGTAAAAAAAAAAGTTATTGTAGTCACTAAACACTTTCTATTTTCTCAGTTTTTCTGTACACCGGACACACACACAAGCAAAGCTATTTATAGTTATTCGCCATATATGAAAATCTCCCGTACAAACATTCGTGTGCATCGTGCCTTGCTTTATTTAAAAATGTTCAAATGCTTATTAAGAAAAAGAGGAAGTTACAAAATTGGTTTGGAATCTTGTTAATAATATGTTAGTTTCAAACTCAGAGAAACAGCTTGATAGATTCACTTGGCGAGGATTACTTTTAAGGCTTTTAAAATATGTCCGCTACCGTAAGTGGCCGCCATAAATCATGGCTCTTTGAGGTCATAGGTCAGAGTGGTTTGATTAAGACCCCATAACGTGAATTTTAAGTGGGTTTCCGTAGAGCGCTGGAATCGTGGAGAGGATGGAGTGGGGGCGTGCAAGGTGGGGAATGGGAGCGAGAAAGAGAGGGGTACGAGAGATAGAAATAACACGTGCATGAGTGCGTGCAAAGGGGAGAGCGTGTGTGCTCGAGAAATAGCGAGGGAGAGAAAGTGCAAGAGAGAATAGCGAGACAGAGAGAGAGAGAGAGAGAGTGACAGAAAGTGAATAGCGACACAGAGAGAGAGTGACAGAAAGTGAATAGCGAGACAGAGAGAGAGAAAGTGACAGAAAGTGAATAGCGAGACAGAGAGAGAGAGAGTGACAGAAAGTGAATAGCGAGACAGAGAGAGAGAGAGAGTGACAGAAAGTGAATAGCGAGACAGAGAGAGAGAAAGTGACAGAAAGTGAATAGCGAGACAGAGAGAAAGAGAGAGAGAGAGTGACAGAAAGTGAATAGCGAGACAGAGAGAGAAAGAGAGAGAGTGACAGAAAGTGAATAGCGAGACAGAGAGAGAGAGAGACAGAAAGTGAATAGCGAGACAGAGAGAAAGAGAGAGAGGGGGGGAGAGGGACAGAAAGTGAATAGCGAGACAGAGAGAGAGAGAGTGACAGTAAGTGAATAGCGAGACAGAGAGAGAGAGACAGAAAGTGAATAGCGAGACAGAGAGAAAGAGAGAGAGAGAGTGACAGAAAGTGAATAGCGAGACAGAGAGAGAGAAAGTGACAGAAAGTGAATAGCGAGACAGAGAGAAAGAGAGAGAGAGAGTGACAGAAAGTGAATAGCGAGACAGAGAGAGAAAGAGAGAGAGTGACAGAAAGTGAATAGCGAGACAGAGAGAGAGAGAGACAGAAAGTGAATAGCGAGACAGAGAGAAAGAGAGAGAGAGAGTGACAGAAAGTGAATAGCGAGACAGAGAGAGAGAAAGGGAGAGTGACAGCAAGTGAATAGCGAGACAGAGAGAGAGTGACAGAAAGTGAATAGCGAGACAGAGAGAGAGAGACAGAAAGTGAATAGCGAGACAGAGAGAGAGAGAGAGAGAGAGAGAGAGAGTGACAGAAAGTGAATAGCGAGACAGATATATATATAGAGAGAGAGAGTGACAGCGAGACAGAGAGAGAGAGAGTGAGAATGACAGAAAGTGAATAGCGAGACAGAGAGAGTGACAGAAAGTGAATAGCGAGAGAGAGAGAGAGAGAGAGAGAGAGAGAGTGACAGAAAGTGAATAGCGAGACAGAGAGAGAGAGAGAGCGACAGATAGAGAGAGTGCGACAGACAGGGAGAGAGAGAGTGTGTGTGCGACAGGTAGAGAGAGAGAGAGAGAGAGAGTTGCAGCGAAAAAAAAAGTCTTCGGAACTACTCCTGCGCCACCAATCTATTCATCATATTTATACTCAGCCAGAACGGAGCCAATCGTGCCATCAACATAAAATGGACTTCAACTCGGACGTTATCCGTTGTTTTAATGGCTTCTGGTTGTAAATATTTACCCTGTCAGCAGTCGATAGGACTAACCTCTCTATAATTTAATCGAAACAAAATCTCCTTCTGGTTCTCTCAGCTAAAATTCACAGGTCAAAACATGTATACAGTCTTGAAAACTTGAAATGTTTACAAATAAATAAAACGTTTCAATCTTTGAGTCTATTTGTTTTGTCATCTACTACATTTCATTTCAAAATAATTAGTTAGTGTATAAGATATCTGTCAAACGGAAAAGGAATGAAAATAAATTATTGCTTGGACATTCAAAATATCACCACATTCAATAAATCAGGACCAGACATTTTAAATCATCTGTTCTTTTTATCCTCTTTCCACAACTCCTCCAAAGCCTATTATGACAAGTACTCTCCATTTTTGAAGCAGATAAACTTCTTGCTCGAATGTTTGCAATATTTGCAGTTTAAGATTGTTGTTGTTTTTGTGTGTGTTTAATCCCAGCCATAGCCAGAAGACTGAGAGTTGATATCATTGAAAAGAGAAGAAGAAAAAAAAGAGATACTACTCTTATACCAAGTGACCTCCCTCTAATCTAATGAATCTAGATCTACGTTCTGTAATACCGAAACAGAACAAATAATAATAAAGACAAAACAGAAATCTCAAAAACTCCCTTTCATCCATTTTTACGCCGTCAAAATGGCGCTAGAAGTTCTATCTGTGAGCAAATGTCTTCCAAATGCGGTGATGGCCGGGGGGGGGGGGGGAAGGGGCGGGCATCGCAAACGTTTGGGTTGAAAGAGTGCGTCTCTAGACACAAAAGAGAAGATATCGTTAAAAGGAAACAAAACAGGATTAAAACACAAAAACCACAATGCTGCGGGGCTACGGGAGAGCAGCGAGTACGAAAGTTTGGCGTTAAGTGTATTAAGTGTTGCTGTAAAAGTCTGGGTTTTTATTGCGCTATTACTTTAATGCTTCTTTTTGGTTTCGTTCACCGGAAATAGGAAACACGCGACTGGAACACGCGGGAAGACGTTTAAATAAACTATTATCATTGGGTTATCAAAGAATTCAAAAGGAGGTGTTCTACTGCTTTTGTAATGTAAGGTTCTAATTTAACTTTTCAACTTTTAGACAGAAATTAAGGTTATTATGCCCTAGGTCAAACCTCTCGTAGGCGGTGGGGAATGGCGGAGGGTTAGGTTCGAACCCAGGACCATTGAGGCGATAGTCCAGAGAGAATAAGACACTACAAGGCTGAAAACCTGTGGTGCTGACAGTGGCAAAGTGCTGATACCTTGATATCATTTCAATGTAACACGCATCCTAAGATTTTTAATTTCTTTTTGGAAAAACAAAACGGGGTGGGGATAGTAATAAGTTCAAAGGAAGTTATGTTTTAAAATGTCTTCTATCTACTGGGACCACACGCATAAAACTTAATTTTTGGATTTAGAATATTTGTCAGCAAATACCTTCTACACATCGCGTGTTTAAGAATGTTTTTGTCCACGTGCCTGATTTTTATTAAGGTCTTAATAAGTGCAACAAGTTGATTAATCTACAGTTACAATATACGATATACATTTATACATGTGATCTATTAAGTTCTGTACAACAGATCATTTTTATATCTGCTAGAAGAAGGACAAACACTTCTAGACTAGTAGCTCCCTTGGGCAGAATTAACAGTACATAGTCAGGGATACAATAAGCAAGAGAAGAAAGGAAGAATGTACTATAAGGAAGAATGTACTATTGTAAGGTTTGCATTTTTCTTTAAACCAGTCTTCCAGTTTTGATCATTAGATGTCTACCAAGCCCCCCCCCCTCCACACACACACACACAAATTCAAGACATTCCTTCGACTTCTTCACCGCCTTCTTTCTTTCTCTGCATCCCCCTCCCCTCCACGGGATTTGTCGCTTTCTATCTAGTAACCACGACAGTGTTTATTCAGCATGTGGCGCCAGGTTGATGTTTTCAGGATCGAGCGACGAGCATTTATGCGATAATGAAAAACTGTTTGCTATGTCAGGAAAGTTGCAATCTTAGCTTGCTAGCCGCCCACCTCTTCCCTCCACGTTCTGTTTTTATCTCTCTTTCTTCCTTGCTATATCTTTTGTTATACTCAACTCTTCAGGGAGAACAAACTTCCAATAATAATGAGATGATCTCTAATTGGTCAGCTACCTTGTTGACCTATGAAGGTAGAAAAAATGGACAGTGCGGTGACCACATCAACCTTCTGTGTCCGTTACTTGTTACTCATAAATAACAAGGGGCTTATCTAACTGCCATCGAAATTCAGATTTGATTTTAAGATGGACGATATTCGTCTGTCCGTGTATGTCAATCTTGATTCTAAAATAATTTAATTAAATTTTTAAAAAAATGTTAAAGAAATAGAAATAAAGAAGCCAGAACGTTATATACATTATAACTCTGTTTCAATGGGGAAATAGACTGTTATAGAAGCAATTGCGTCTTCAATGAAACATCATTAGAATAAATGATAGGAGACCTATTCGTTTTGTACCCTTTGTAATAACAGGAAAATGGTCCAAGTTTGTTTATTTCAAGATAGTTAGGTTTGGACTCAAACTGGCGCTCTGTTGGAAAGGGGTTGTTAGTGGAGACGACTAGGCCAATTAGGGAGCAAAACAAGACCTCCGATCGTGGTGCTTAGGAACTTTGAGCTGGCGGGAATGCGAGAGAGCCTCAACAGCCTGTCATGGTCTGCAGATCGTTCCTCAATGGGTCGTCTTATGGCGGAAATTCGCACAACTGTGTTGCTTAGAAGGAAGATGGATTCTCCCCGGTTTACTCGGCTTCGGCCTCGCCTCTAGTATGGAGAGTCTTTGGTTTTAGGGGTGTTATACATTTGCATCTGCTTCGATTCCAGACAGAACAATTGTTTAAATAGGCCAACGGAGGGGAGCTTCCGGTGGTCTAGATTTTCAAGACACATAGGCCCAGCCATTACAATTACACATTTAGATTAAAAGACATGCACATCAGAGGTGTGTAAATTGTCATATGATATGCATGTGGCTATTGTACAAACTATTTTGACATATAGCTTTATACATTGCTATAATGAACTAGTACACACAACATCGGTGTACATATTATAATATTAACAAGTTTGATGTGCTATGGTATATAACAGGTTTGAAATATAACCCAACTCAATACTGTTTAACCTAACTTGGATTCCCAGATAAATATCAGTTGGAACAATGAAATGGAATATTCCGAGGTCAGAGATGCTTAAAAAATACGAAGGTTGTCTCCCTTGTGTTTTCCAGCCATCTCATTTTCACACTTTGTTCTCGGTTGTTCCCCGTGAGTAAAAAAAAAATGAATATGAACAGATTAATTGTGTTGGGTGTGTTCAAAATCCCAAAGCTGAAATCAAGACATCCCACGGTGCCCACATTTCAAGTGCATAGAGACAAACTTGGTTCCACTTTTTCTTTGTTCTCATTGAGCTCAGAGGTTCTCAAAAAAAAAAAAAGGCTTAACTAATTTACACCCTAGACAATATATAAATATAGCTCTGGGCGAGTGTCACAGTAGGACATCTACGTTTGTACGAATTGCTGGATGGGTTGACGGTGACAAAAGATTCTCTTTATCGCAGGATCCCCAAAATTCTGTTGCCTCATTCGCACCCCCCCCCCCCCCCCCCAGAGCCACTTCTACACTAGTACATACAAGGTAAGAACATGTAAGGTGAACTTTTCATGTAACACTGTTTCTTGTCATGTTACTTCGTCGTATTCGTGACACTAAACGCAGTTAATTTTCATTATAGGCACCTTTATGATTTTTTTTTTTTTGCTTTCTGCTCGTGGGGTATCCGCTTTGGACTGTCATTCCGTGGCCTTTGCCATATTCTGCCATTCACCAGAAGGTTTCGGCTTTAAGGTAATAATCACTGAAAGAACATCTAAAACGAATATATATATATATATATATATATATATATATCATGGGCGTAGCCAGGATTTTTTTCGGGGGGGGGGGGTTTGGGGGGATTTTTTTCTCCCCCCCCGCGAAAAAAAAATATTAATAAGTATGTATTTGTGTGTGTATACATAATCATTATTACATTCTGACCGATCATTCTTTCAGAAGACGCTTATTGTGCCCTAGAATAGGTTCTTCCTGGAGTTAGTGGAAAAATTGTAGACCTCCCGCCAATGCCAGCAACAGGGTCTGGGGGAGCGCTAGGAGCTCCCCCATCGCGGGGCGGAGCCCCGCCGCCATGCACTATTTCTGATATTGAAAGCCAACAAAATGCATATTCTGAGGTATCTAAAGTGCATTTTCAAGCTATTAAAAAGTTTTATTTTAAAAACCTAATGTGCTATTCTTACTGACTTAGGCCCTCCCGCGCCGTTCGGCGCATTTGCCGTCAAGCAAAAATCTGTCACTGGTAATGTCTGAATCCTCTTCCACCTGCTCCGAGGACCTCCATGAATGTGTGGCGCCAAGTTTTACTAGGATGTCATCGCAATTCTTCATATGTGAAATTCATTTTGTCAGAGAACATGTCCCGCAAACCTCATGCGACGCTCTGTCACAATCTTACTAACGGGTCGACTCTCAGATCGGCATAGGATTTCCTTGATTTACACCCGATCTCTATAACTGACTCCTAAAATCTGTCTTAGCCATCTTTGTTGAGCCTCATTTAGTGTTTTTCAATTTTGGCAGATGACTATTCACTGCACTTTATTAATTGAGCCCCGCCTCTGGTAGCAATATGTAACCTCTCTTGAATACGCTCTTGGAATTAAGTGATTATAGTTTGCTTTAGATTTTATATCGAAAGGGAAATTTTATCGTCAAAATCATCTGTTGGGGGTTTTAAACTAAAAAATCTCTGGGGTTATGTTGTTTTTTTAAAATTCAAAACCCCATTTAACTACGTCATAGAATTTAGCAACTGTAGTTTGCTTTAGAATAATATTGAGGATAGAGGTTTTCCACCTCAAAACGTTCTGTAGGGGGATTTTAAACTCAAAACCATCTGGAGGGGTTTTAAACTTTTAAAAAAGCATACGTAGGAGAGGGATTTAAACTCAAAACCCCCAATTGTCTTTGCTACGCTCAAAAAAATCTTTGAGTGTAATTTTTTTTTTATATTGAAGACGTATTTTTTAACATCAAACCACTCTGAAGGGGGGGGGGGGGTTAAACTCAAAACTCCTTTTGGCAACGCTCATAGATTTCTGAGTGTGTATTTTCTTTGTTTTTATATTGAAGATGTAATTTTTAGCTTCACTCCACTTTAACTCCACGGGAGGGAAATTTAAACTCAAAACACCTTTAAATATACTCATATATGTTGAGTGTATAATTTGCTTTGTTTTTAATATTAAAGAGGTATTTTTTACCTTTAAACCCCGCTGAAGGGGGGTTTAAATTCAAAACCCATTTAGCTACGCTCATAACATTTTGAGTGCGTAATTTGCGTTTTTTTTATACCGGGTATTGAAGAGGTATTTTTAGCTTCAAACCCTACTGAAGAGGGGGTGGGGGTTAACTCAAAACCCCTTGGCTACGCTCATAGAATTTTGAGTGAGTAATTTTCTTTTTTTCATATTGAAGAGGGGGTTTATCATAAATTTTGGAGGGAGTTTAAAAATCAAAATCTTCCTTAACTGTGTTTGTGAAATTTGGGGGATTGCCGTTTGCATTTTTTTGTTTTGTTTTATAGAAGAGGGGAATTTAAATGTGAAAACCCCTGGTAGGGGTTTTTAAACTCAAACCCCCCTGGTGAGGGTTTTAAACTCGAACCCCACTGGTAGGGGGTTTTAAACTCAAAACCCCCTTGGCAGGGGTTTTAAACTCAAAAACCCCTGGTAGGGGGTTTAAACTCAAAACCTCCTTTGCTGTGATGGGGCAAGTGATAGTTTAGTTATAAAATCTCACCTAAAATAAACAAAATCAAAGCAAAAAAGCATTCTTTAAATACCATTTCGGGGGGGGGGGTTTTGAACCTCAAGACCCCCCCCCCGGCTACGCCCATGATATATATATATATATATATATATCTTTATCTATCTATCTATATATATATATATCTATATCTATCTATCTATCTATCTATCTATATATATATATATATATATATATATATATATATAATAAACACAGAGAATTGTTAAATTCGATCACATTGTATCCTCTCTATCCTATTGTTCTTTGTTCAATTCCTGTATCCTCAGTCTACAAATCCCAAATGCAAGTGAATTTTTAAATCGAAAAGAGACAAAGAAACACGAAATACGAACAAATTAAAACAATTGCGACGGGGGGGGGGGGCTGTAAATCGGTAGTCTGAGATAAAGGAGACGCGTGGGGGGGGGGGGGGGGGGAGGTGTATGTTACAAGTAATTCTTAAACTTATTATAGTTCTGGAGCGGCATTCACCAGAATTGACAGTGACTGACAGATTTAGTTTCCTGTAGGAAATTTGACATCTAAAAAAAAAAAAAATTCCAAAGAAGAACTAATCTTTTTTTGTTCATTGACTAGAGACAAGAACAATCCTGGGTATCATTATCATGACCCACTGGCCATGTTTTAAAACTCTGTCTCTCTCTCTCTCTCTGTCACACACACACACACACACTACTCTGTCATTGTCATGGGAGATCCTAAAGTCTCACGATTAACCCAATAATCTGCATATTTTAATAATCTGCATATTTTAATAATCTGTATATTTTGATAATCTGTATATTTTGATAATCTGTATATTTTGATAATCTGTATATTTTGATAATCTGTATATTTTGATAATCTGTATATTCTTTTAGACAACCACGTACTTTATAAAACAAAACATATTCGGTGTATCGTTTAAAAGTCTCCATAAAATATACAAACTGTTTTAGTTACAGTATACTGAAATGTAACATAACAAGAGAGTATTTAGTATAGTATATCATATATGCCCCCTTCTCTCTGAATAGACAATGGATGCTCCCAGAAATGTAAAATGCCACTATCTATTTTACACGGCTTTGTTCGGACTTTTCCGTTCTGTTTTATTTGGTTATATAACACTGGGCAACAGCCAAAAAATCGTCGGGGATTTCTCAGCTGATTTAGACTAATTTTGGTGTCCTGAGTCCGAATATCACATTGGTTTTGCTCAATCAGGTCAAATTTTTGAGCTATCTGACAATCTACACAATGGTAATAAACGCACAACAAAACACCATCGATATCCACCATCGATATCTTACCAACATAGAAATTAATTTAGATCAATAGAACCGATATTAAAATAACATAAAATGATACAAAGACTACTGATTTACAAATATGTATATATAGGGCTTACTCTGCTGCTATTTCATTTACTAAAAAATAACTATCTAACTAATATCTAAAATGGCTTCAGCACGACGTTCATGCACGAATAACCCTGACGTTTTCTGCTACATTTGCGGAGAGTACACACTGTCAGCTGATAGGATGAACATCACAAAATTTGTGAAACATGCCTACCAGGCTTACTTTGAAATCAAGCTGGGTGACCAAGACAAGTCTTGGTCACCGCACACGGTGTGCAAAACATGCGTGGAATACCTCCGGCGGTGGACGAAAGGCGAGAAAACATCACTAAAGTTTGGAATTCCGATGGTATGGAGGGAGCCATTTGACCACGCATCGGATTGTTATTTCTGTGCCATCAATACTGCAGGCATCAACCGAAAAAATCGGCGCAGCCTCCAGTACCCCGACCTTCCATCTGCTCGTCGTCGAGTTCCTCATTGCGAAGAAATACCCGTGCCAACGTTCCGAGAGATTCCAGGCAGCGACGACGAGGCCACCACTTCAGACGAGAAATGTGGTACAGAAGAGGCGTATGAAGCACAATATGGTCCGCAGCCCTTCACACAATGTGAGCTCAATGATCTAGTTCGGGACCTAAGCCTGTCGAAGAATTCCTCCGAGCTGTTGGCTTCCAGGCTCAAAGAGAAAAACCTGCTTCACAAGGACGCGCGTATTACCTTCTTTCATAGAAGGCATGAGGAGTACATGGACTACTTCTGCCAGGAGGAAAACCTTGTGTACTGCCGAGATGTCGCCGGTCTTCTTGATAAACTGGGCGGTCCTCAATACGATGCGAGAAATTGGCGACTCTTTATTGACAGTTGCAAGCGTTCTTTGAAGTGTGTGCTCCTCCACAATGGGAACCAGTTTGCCTCAATCCCGCTTGCGCACTCCACGACTCTCAAAGAGAAATATGAAGCAGTGAAGTATGTGCTCGAAAAAATCCAATATCAGCAACACCAATGGATCATCTGCGTCGACTTGAAAATGGTGAACTTTTTACTTGGTCAGCAGTCTGGGTTCACGAAGTACCCATGCTATATGTGTCTGTGGGACAGTCGAGACAGAGCCCAGCACTATGTAAAGAAAGAGTGGCCGGCGCGAGAGCAGTTAGTACCTGGGGCGAGAAACATCATAAACGAACCTCTTGTTGACCGGGAGAAGATATTGATCCCACCACTACACTTGAAGTTGGGTTTAATGAAACAGTTCACGCGCGCTCTGGACAAGGATGGGAGGTGCTTCAACTACATGTGCCGAGCATTTCCTCAACTAACTATTGAGAAGCTGAAGGCCGGCATTTTCGACGGCCCACAGATACGGCAGCTCATAAACGATGCAGAGTTCTGTAGCTCCATGAAAAGACATCTATGATGTTTAAGTAAATTAAAAATTTATAGAAATAAACTTCAGTGACCTTAATCGAGTAAACTTTTTTGTTGTATGGCACTTTACATATAGTAAGATCATCGCTATTATCTAAGGAAAGTTAATGTCAAGTTTCATTAGGATTGTTCAAACGGTTTTGATTTCTATAAAAGACAGACAGACATGCACAGATATTACATACATTGATACATACATACATGCAAACATACATACATACATACATACATACATACATACATACATACATACATACATGCATACACATATAGATACACACATGCACACATTAAAACAAACAGACAGACAGACTCCTAACATTCTCCTTGATATATTAGATAAAATCTTTCAACTGAATTTTTCAATAAATCTATTTGTTTTACCGGCGAATCTTGTTTAAAACACCAATGTGTTAACGGTGTATGAGTGTGGATGGTTGGAAGTGAGTGTGGAAGTGTGTGTGTGTGACATGTCTGTTCGTGCGTGTGAAAGGAAACAACTTTTTGTTACTAAATCACTCAATCATTAACCTTAAAAAAAGAAAACAGAAAGTTACCAACATGTTATACAATAACTTATAAAGCAAGAACGGTCTAAAGGCTTGCAAAATAGTTTTCTCCCGCCAAAAAGAATGAAATGAACGAGATAGGAGGTAGGGGAAGAGATACTGTCTGGGTTCATATCGTCTGCGTAACTCAAACGATCAGATGTTAAAGACAAATGAAGACCTTCGAGGATCGGAGCTGGATGCACAAGTGGAAGTGGCATCTCCAAAGGGTAGATAGAAGGCCCGAGTCTTGTGCTCAAAGAGATCTTATCGAATCTCAATCAAGCTTTTACCACTTACTCGATTTGGACGATTTCCCTCACCCCTTCTCTTTTTTTTTTTCTCCTGACAAAGTCGCGTCTGAAAACCTGGCTCTTATCTTGTAATGGACTTGAATAGCCCAGTGAGTGCGTGAATGAGGTGGCCAGACATAGACAGAAGGAAACACTGACTTGTGACATAGTAAACATTTCAGCATCTATGACCTAGTGCAGTCCATACACATGATATGCTGGATGAAGTTCATAAGAAGTCGTTTAGAACAAAATATAGATGTCAGCTTTTGAAGTACATTAAAAACATAGTATACCAGAGGGCGTCAATGAATTAGAGCTGTATACATGTTTTCATTAAAAGCAGAAGCGTATAAACATGCATTAACTTGAATGTTTTCTGTATTGTTATACTGATCTACATTACATGTCTTTCGAAATTGGGTTGGATTAAAAACTAAAATTATTCTTTCTTTAAATCTTTAAGTTATCAAAAATTTTTTTTTTAAAATACCTAAACAGTAGGCAATTGTAGTAAAGAAACACAATGAAACTAAAGTTTATACCTATATTTTCTAGTTTCATCATATGTAAAGTCAATGATCAAATGGCGACATAAACTGAGACACAGCACATAGTTAGTCCTGCGCACTATTTGAATATCAATAACTTTGCACCTAGCAACAGACCGTCAACTAACTCTACCCGCGAAGTCTACCAGGTAGAAAAGAAAAGTTTGATTCTTATCTTGTCTTATATAATACAGGCGTTACTTCAAAAAAGAAGATGATTACTTCCTCCGCCTCATGCATTCAGTCATGCATATTAACCAATGACTTAAATTCTGCCAAGTCACTGGTTTTCCTGGCTAGCTCAGGCAACCCATTCCATGCTCTAACAGCACTAGGGAAGAAGGAGTATTTGTACAAATTTGTCCTAGCATATGGGACGAGGAATGTGCCTTTATTTTGTGTCTTTCTAAGAATTTTATTAGATTTTGTTTTTGTATTTAAAAATTATGGTTCAGTGTTTTATGTGTAATTGCTACTTTACTTTTGAGTCTTCTCTCCTGAAGGCTTTCTAAATTTAGTGACTTTACTAAAGGTATAACTCAATTCAAATGTGATTATTCGTTTGTTATGAATTTCACTGCTCTATTTTGTGTTTGTTCCAGTTTCTTAATGTTTTCTTGAGTTGAGTTGAGGGGTCCCAAACAGAGGATGCACATTCTATTATTGGCACAACCAAGGTTAAATAATATTTTAGTTTTATGTTCTCATTTGATTTATAGAAATTTCTTTTAATAAACCCCAATCACCGTATCACTATTTCATACTTTAAGAAAAACTTAGTTGGAAATACAAAAAAAATATGGGAACCTTGGCTTGGAGATTAAGCCTTTTTGAAAGTTATCAAAAATAACAATATACCCCAATGTTATATCAACCGAAGGATAATAACAACTGACCTCACAGATACCTCCAAGGCCTTTAACATTTCTAGGAACGTCCTCGTTGCCTGTTAGAGGGAGGTACTGCTGCAGACCTGCCACCTCGGTGGAAGCTGCTAAATTGATTACAATGATTTTTTTCCCCCTTTAACGAAACTCGACCCTGGCATTGCCAGAGAATGAATACTCTTTCGTAATCCACAAATTGTAAGACAAATTTCCGTATGGATAATAAAGATAATTAGTATTATTATAATGCTTTCTATGATTTATTTATACTTTCATCAATTAGGGGATTCCATGACAGTTTTTCATTTATTATAACACCTTGGCATTTTGCGATTTTAGTCTGTGTTACTGGTTTACCTTGAATAAGATAAGCAGAATTTATTTGTTTTAGTTTTTTTGTTACTTTTAATAACTGACATTCTACTAGTTGGAAAGACATGCTCCCATTCGATTCCCATGTCTGTAATTCATCTAATCTAAGGAAGTAAGAAGATACTTCTTCGATAAAAAGACACGAACACATGAACTTCTTCAATAGAACGTGTCAAGCTGACAAAAAGATATCTGAATGGTCACGTGAGTTAACGTCTGCCTGTATGGCGGGAAAATATGACTAAAAAAATATTGCAATTGTATGGAAATTAGAAAGTTTTTTTGTTTGTTTTTTTAAATAGTGTTAAGTGTCCTTTCTTTGACTCTCGAATCTGTAGATCTCATTCTTTCATGTTTTTGTTTTCGTCTCTCATGGCGCCATTGTTTTTATGACCACCCGTCTGGCTTGTCTGCCACAATTACGTCTAAATTTCCGGTTTCCTTTCAAAGCTAACACAGCAAATAGGGTTCGCGGGATTTTTTTGAACGGTAACTTGATATTTTAAATCTTTTCTTTTTGTTGAATTCTTTAAAAATCTGCTTATATTCAAAGTGCAGCTTTGCTTTTCCTATTTTTTTTTTTTTGAAAATGGAAAAGGGTTGGGGGGGGGGGGTTAACCTCAAAACCCCTCTTTTTGATACGCTCATAAAATTTGGTAACTGTAGTTTGGTTTATATTTTTTATCGCAAACAGAAGTTTTATCACCAAAACCATCTGTTGGAATGTTTTAAGCTCAAAACCTCCATTGGCTATGAGGGTGGAATTTGGTGATTTTATTTCGCTTTAGTTTAATATTCAAAAAGGGTTTTTAATCTCAAAACTCTCTGGAGGGGGCTTAAACTTAACCCTCCCCCTTTAGGGGAGGTTGTAAACTCAAGCCCTCCCCCCCAACCTTGGCTAAGCTCATTGAATTACTATAGTTACTGTATTTTGCTCTAGGTTCATATTGAAGAGAGGGGTTTTTAAGGTAAAAAAAAAAACTTTGAAAAAAAAGGGGGGGGGGTAAAATCAAAATCCCCCTTGGCTACGCCAAGTAACTGTCGGTTGTTGTTTTTTTTATATTCAAGAGGAGGGTTTTAACCTTAAAACTCCCCGGAGGGGATTTTTAACTCTAATACCTCCTTGACTACGCTGGGGCAAGTGATGGTTTAACATTACAATATGACCTACAGTAAACAAAAGAATAGACAAAACAGTCACAAAATTCCCCCCCCCCCTCGCTGTTTGAGCACTGAAACCATACCGCTGGCTACGCCCATGAGTCGTACCAAAGTATGCTCTTTATAAAGAGAAGACACAAAGGTGAGCTTACTTCAACAGCAAAGGGAGGACAATCAAAACCTGGTAGCAATTGACCGAGGGATATCAGCTCCCGTGGCCTCAACGTGGCGCCTTAGTGAAAGATTCGTTCGTGGAAGCCAATAGGCAAAACAAAAAAAAAAGGTAGCAAAACTAGCGGGCTACTCCAGGATCATGTGAACTAACACCTACATTCGATACCCTGTGTTAGGATTCAACAAAGTCCCGCTAACCCAGGCCAAACAAGATCCTTCTCAGTGGCCATTGGCTTCTTCACGGACGGTTTCGGCTTCAACCTTTATAGAGCTCCATCTAAAGTAGGGAATTGTTCCCGATTCGACAGCTTCAGAACTCTTTCAATGGCTGCGGCAAATTGTAAAATGTGTAGAAAATGTTTAACATGTTTCGGATGTTCCTTCAAAGTTGAAGATAATTTACTCCCTAGTTCAAACCTCCCGCAGGACGATTGGGGGGGGGGGGAGAGCGGACAGGGTTTGAACCCGTGACCATCGATAAATTTGAATGATAGTCCAGCGCGCGAACAGCATGACCAGGCAGCTATCATTTTAGACCCTACGAAAAATTGATCGTTTAGTTAACGCTGAAGAAAGAATGCAAACGAAGGACAGAAAATTTAATTCCGCCATTAACGGCCAGCAGGCTTCAGCTGATTTTGAAATGAATATTTATATATATATATCTAGGCCTCAACTGAGTTTTTAAATCACATATCACGTGCGACAGCATTTCTTATTGGCCTTGGTACTTGAAGACAATAATTAAAAAGTTTTATTATTTGGTTTAATCACAGCTTAGCAAACAAATGAAAATTCAGTTTGACTATTGTCCACGTCAACATTACTGCTACTGTGATACATCTATAACAATAACAATGACCAAACACTAACAATGGTTTAATGGGTAGTCTACCGATAGTCTTTATGAGTTTATAAATATCAACTTGCAGATGAAAATATTACAATAAGGTGGAAAAAAAATATAAGTTTCAAATAAAAATTCCATTTCCATTCCCTGGAACACCATCTCACTGGCAGGGAGGGGGAGGCCTACAATGTCCCTGAAGCAGCAAACTTGTTTGGTATATTTAGTGAAGTAATAGTTTGGCGTCGTAGAAATGAACGTCAGAACAACAGAGGGCGACCGGGGGAGGGACTACCGTAAATTACATTTGTTTGTAGTTGTAAGTAAACTAACTCTATATCAGACACACTCATAAACAAACAAAACACCACCAACACACACACACACACATAAGACATATGTAAAATTAAGCTCTCCAAGAGCGTACATTAATTAAAGTGCTGGTACAAGCGATATTCTTTTGAGGGGAAAAAAAAGCTAAAGGCAGTAATAAATAAAACACCCTTCACTTGAAAGTGGTTAAGGCTTGATGTAGTCAATTAGTCAATTGGAACACTGGTCCACATAGCTGCCCACCCACTCGCTCGGGAACAGCTTGCCAGTGCAGTGGAAAAGAGAAGAGAAACAACTTAGGGAGAACTTGTGCAATGTTTTTAGGCATATTTCTTGATTTCAGCCCCCCCCCCCACACACACATTTCTAATTATTAAAATGTTATCGTTTAGATAAGTAAAGAGTCATAGAGTGTGGCTCGGTGCAAGGTATCAAACAAGAAAGTTTTATGAATAGTTCTACACTCCTACCCGTTCTTTGTTAGACATGTTCAGATTTTCAATCAGATTTGAAGATTATTACATCCTAACCCAAATTTCCCGTTGGATGCCCTGGGATGGCAGCAGGCAGAGTTCGGACCATGGATACCATCGAACCAGTCTATACCGCATACCACAAGACCAATCCACTGAGCCTGAAGCGAAATAATGGGACTTTAATTCGCTAGTCATTTCGTTCAGAAATGAAGCTTAACAGGAAAAAGACGAAACTGATGCGACAAGCTTTTTGTTTCTTTATAAAATTGTTTTGTAATGATTCAGCTCTACAATTTTTGATAGTATGTGTGTGTGTGTGTATGTGTGATGGTGCTTGTTACGTTTTGATAAACTCATAGCAAAAGTCAATAGAACAATCCCTCGTTTAATAATTGTATTTAAAAGCCACAATGAAAACAGAACCATGTACATGTTTTCAACTCTAGAATGTCTGATAGTTTGGTTTTAGTGTCAGCTGACATACACAACTACAGTGGAAATAGACCAGTAGTGACCCAAATGTTGCTGCACGGGAGCCACAGACACATATCGGACTCTTGTGCTCTTTGGCCACCTCACCGACTAAATAAATACATGATAATAATTAATTAAATTAATAATTAATTTATAATTTAATAATAATAATAATCGTCAAGTCCAATGGATCCGCTTCATTATGCACTGGAGGAAGATGCGTCACGGACCAGATATGACCATCGGCAGTCTTTCAGGCGTCACTGACCTAGATCTATCAACATGTTTTGGGAGAGGGTAGAGTGAGGTCTACTTGGAAAGGGAGCGAGCTTTACACAGTATGAGAAATCCTGTTTAGACAACGCGATGGGGTGGACCAGTATCTGAAAACTTTCAAGTGGAGAACTTTCAATACATTATGACATCATTCCCACGAAACAACTCAAGGGTCAAATGATGTTGATACAATTGTTGAAAGTGCCATCTTTGGAGTTGCTGTATTGGAGATTTACACAATAATTTTCAAATACAGTTATCTGCTCTTTGCATTTTGACTTTTAAGATCCGGTAAACATTCTCTTAGCAATAAAACCAGTCATGTAGTAAAAACAAGGTTACAAAGAAAGTTTATGTGGAAACACAAACTCAGAATCGGCCCCCGAAGAGGTCCATTCAAGCAGATACAAATAAATAAATCAACAGCACACTTTTAAGAGTAGATGTTTTAGAATTTTTAAAGACAAATTTTGTGATGAAAATCAGGAGAATCAAAAGGTGAAATCTAGACTTGTTCTTTTGAATCAAATATTTTCAAACAATTTTGTTATTTTTGTAATGGCCACTGTTCTAACAAGGGGAGCTAATCTTTTATGATTCGATTACAACATAAACGTCACTTGCAGTCGGCCGTGGAATCCTTCTCTATCCCATCTAGCAATGTTTGCCCGCTTCATCTGACACGTAAGCAAACAAACCGCGACTCCTGAGGGGCGTCTAGATAGGACCAACGGGGAAAAAAACAATCACCGCCATCAAGAGAAGATAACTGGTACATTTCCTTTCCCTCCAGTTTTTTTTTTTTTTTGCCGGACTTTGTGTCTCCTGCGCGTGTAATTGTCAACCGGCGGGAATGTTTTTTTCCCCTTTCGTTGCGCCAGAAGTGGTGATAGGCGGCGCTCGGTCGACGTTTTCCTATCAACTTTCTCAGGACCCTGACGGCTGGGATTCTGCAAGGTCAAGACTCAAGGTCTCTAGCTAACCATAAAAGAGTTGAGGGTCAGTTAGGTTTATTGAAGGGTTCTCATATTGTGTAGGTATTCAAAAATCACCACCCCTTTATAAAACATATTTTTATTCTTTTTTTTTATACTAAATACCATTCTCTATAGCAATGCACAAATGTACTGCAATTAAATTGAACACTTATCACATTCGGAGAATTAGGATGAGTTTTTTTTCTATTGTTTAAATTTAAAAAAAACAACATTTTCTAAATTAAGCAAATTATAAAGTAAAAATGTAAATAATATGTTATGGCATTTATGGTATTGTATTCTTAAAGATCATAACTTCTTGCTATCGGGCATGCTATTGCTCAGTTGAATTGTATTATCTGACGTGGTGTCATCTTGTTTCTAGACTTTGACTTCGTTGCAACATCATAAGAAAATCTTGTTTCGTACAAAATATTTCTAGGAAACTTAAAAGAAAAAAAAAGAGCTTGTTTTGAAATATTGTGGTACTCTTTAGAAAACTCGACCAGAAATCATGTGATAGTTGATCTTTTTTGGTAACTTTGTTTAAACTTAGAGTCAGAATCTAGATCAGTTCAAAGTTCTTCAGATTTTATAGAAATTATTTGTTACCAATATTTTTTCTGTATTTAAAGATTAATTTTCGTGTAGACTCGTATTTGTATGTATTCATCAGAAATGAGAAAAGCATCAGTTGGTAATTGACACAAAACGAACTATGTCGAGAGTTGTTAACTAACAATATCGAACTAAAACTATACAGTCTAGATCTAAATGCTTATCACCGGAATATTATATAGAGTACTAGATCTATACATTCGTTTAACCAGGATTCTTTCTTGGGGAGAAGGGGAGGGCAGGGGGGCAGGGTAAAAAAATGTTCCACTGTTTTTTAATCTAACATTCATTTTTTGGGGGGTTAAAAAGTAAGTTGCTATAAGTTGCAAAATATTCTTTAAAAATTTATTTTTGCTTAGTTGGCAAGTTTGAAGTTTTATTTAGCGTCTTTGTCTAAGTGTAGCGTGAAAATGTTCAAATAGTTGATGTGGAAATAATGGAAGATAATAGAGAACAACAAAGAAGATTGTTCAATATAACTGTGTATGTGTCGTCAGTCCAGGAACTTGTGATCTTGATGACTGCTGGCGTTACAAGGCAGCTTGGGTCAGCGAGCTAACTGCTCGTCAATTATCGACAGGGGCAACTTTGATATGGCCAGCCAAGTTTAGCGAAGCAAGAAATCCGTTAAGTTCAGATATTTCATTCCTCTCACAGGCAGGCGTTCGTTGATTTATTAGAGAGGTGTGAGGTGCTGGACAGACAGACAGAAAAAAATGTGTATTTGTGTGTGTGTGTGTGTGTGTGTCAGCGTGCGAGAGAGAAACAAGAAACACATTTTTTAGTACAAAATAATAATTTGAGATTTGAAAAAAAATTCTCATAGAGATTCAAAACGCATAGTCTTATTGTTCACCAATAAAATGTATCATAATAGTTGGCAGGTACCGTCAAGAAAACGTTACATGCACTCAAAATAAACACGTTTTTTTATTCTTACATAATTATTGTAGTAGCCAATCTATTATCTTATGTTATATTATTTCCCCGAAAGTGTGTTGTGTTGCTGATAGTCCAGAACCGCTTGGCTACGGCTTGGCCACCTAACAAGGGGGCTCGAGTTCAAATCCTGAGTCAGGCAGAGTTGTGTTTGCTGAGCGCATAAAGGCAGCTTCTCCAAGATACCCGACCCCACCCTTTCTCTTACAGGTCAACAAAAGAGACTGGACCAAAGTGGACGCCTGCCTGTGAGAAATCATGGCTATAAGCTTGAATGATGTACTATATAAAAAATATTTTTAAAAGCTGTATAAACTCCAGAAGTTAAAATGTTGTATTTTTGAAAAAGTGACAATTTTGTTTTTAATTGAAGAGGTCTCCTTTAAGAACTAGACCAGGGGCGGACTTGCTATATAGGCAAACGGGCTAATTCCCGGTGGGCCGGTACCAAATGGGCCGGTCTGGTCGCGACCTAAGAAAAATAAATTTCGATGCAATAAAAAAAAGTGACAGCAGCAAGACACAAAGGCCCGAACACTATATTCTTATTACAATTAATTTTGTTTGAAACAAGAATATCAACAACAAAACAATACGAAATACACAATACGTTTTATCATTAGCAAAACGTTAGACCGTACTTTCTGCTATGCACGAGCGGCAGGGAATGCTTTGATGTCTTCGAGGTTGTAATCATTTTGCTGGCCGGCTGGGCCTTTGATGGCACTCCCATTTTTTTTTTGCTCCTTCCCTTCCCGGGGCCTCCCCTATCTTTTAATGGTTCCAATGAAATTTACCCAAAAAGAGGGATGAGAGAGGTTAAGTTAGAAAACATTGATATAACGCAGAAAAAAAAAAAAAAAAGAAAGGCGCAACAATGAGCTCTATAACAATACTTAATAGAGATTTACTTGAACACATACACACAGCGGCGAAATTGCAAACCACCCAACATATTCCCAGCTCAATATGGGTATAAAGCTTTACTTTCTGCGATTTGAAAAGAAAAAGCAAGTTTCTTTTTGTTTATTATTAATAACATAGATCTAAAAGTACTACACTTAAGGCTTAAAAAAATATTATTTAATTAAAAAATAAATCTAGATCTAAATCAATTGTTATACTATTATAAATGGCAAACGTATGCTAAGTATGAAGTCATTAATGAGGAAAATAATTACAATAATTTATATAGTGCTGTCACATCCGATATTTAATGAAAGGAGATTTATATTTTAAATAATGGTTCATGGTATTTTCATTTACTAATCGCGTTTTTGAGAATGTGCTTGGAGGAAGCAAGAGCTTTTCACATTAAATAAGTGCATCTTTACCGTTCTGCTTTCTCTTATCTTTTAATGGAATGGGTTGCCTGAGTCAGCCAGGAAAACCAATGATTTAGCATATTTTAAGTCACAGATCAACATGCATGACTAGATTGACATATGAAATGCGTAAGACGTAACAATCTTATTTTTTGAAGAAACGTCTGTATCTATGAGTAATACCAAAAAGCTTCAAACTCATTAGGCTGCTATTGTATTGTTTATAGTTTTCAGACTACATACATGTATAAATAGAATACATTATGTAATCGTACGAATGCATACATCCAATTTTCAATGTGTTATCAAACTTTATATATTTTGTAAAGAATTAGGCTTACACCTATAATACAACACATGGGCGAAGCCGGGAGGGAAGGGTCTTCAAACCATCACTTGCCTCAGACCTCATTGTCTGAAAGGGAAACTTTACTTACTGCCCCAGTGCAGCCAACGTAAGCGAACTACAGTTTTCAAACTTCATGATCGTAGCCAAAAGGGGTTTTGTGGTTTCCCTTCCCCCGCCAATACAAAAACTAAAACATTTTACCATTTTCTACCAGTTGCTGGACTCCATTGAATAGCAGATTTGGTTTTTGAATCTTTTAAGCGGAAGAGTAGCAGGCTAATTGCACTGTAGATACCTCAGAATCTGCATTTTTTAAAGCTTAAAATAACGGACATAATGCTTGGTTCCGGGGCTTTGCCCCGAACCCCACTGGAGGGAGCTCGCAGAGCTCCCCAGGACTCCCTACCTGTCCCATGGCGGTGTGTTCTTTCTTTCCATTAATTATAGGAAGAGAGTATTCTAGGGTAGAAAAAAGGTTTGAAAGAATGAAAGATTAGAATGTAATGAAGATTAATTACATATACACACACTAATATATATATATATATATATATATCAATTGCGGAGTGGGGTAAAAATCCCCCACCCCAAACGCAAAATATATGACATGCCATTTGTGGGCCGGTTTATATGGTAATGTTCAGGCCGATTTTGATACCCAGTCCGCTCCTGAACTTGACGTTTATTGGATAGATGGCAGGCTTTATCTCGGTATTCAATTGTTAATGTGGATTTCATAACGAAAAGTTAGTCATACTAGTGAGCTACACATAATGCCTAGGTACCACGCCAATTGGTTAAGTAGTTACCAAAATGTTAACTCGAATGCAATATGACATTGCATCGGAAGTCTTCATTCCACTATATAGTCCACCCTTTCCCCACATTCTACAAAAAAAAAAAAAAAACGTTTTTATTGCTAAGCAAATCTATGACAATGTGAAAGATAACAAGATTACAAAGAGAGTTTGTGTTGACACACAAACTCAGAGGCTGCCCCGTGGAAGACGGATCCCTGTCGGATCCGCATATTCGCTGGTCGACTGAGGATGGCATCGAGCAGGGTATGAAACCGAGACCGTAGAGATAATCAGTCCTGCGCGCTAACCCCACGACCAGGCATTGCTCTTGATCTAATGTCAAGATGGTTACAAACTAATAGCCTACTATTGATAATATACCTACACATTACGGAATGACAACTACCGGATATATACAATATGTCAGAAGAGCGATTTTAGTTAATCTTTTGGTATTGAGCATTTTCATTTAGGTCTAAATGGAACTAGAATGAGGATGTAGATCTACCTAAATTAAACTACTAATTTAGCACTCTCAATATCTATATCTACTAGATCTAGATCTAAAATATATATTTGGGATAATGTAGATGTAATTTAAATAAGATTTATATTAAAAAAAACACTAGATAATCAATTAATAGACAAATTGCAATATGAAATATTAAAATAGTAGATTAGTTTTAGTATTTTATAACATTGCAATATTGACATATTGACAATCTAGACTTTAGAAATAAAAATTTACACTTTAAGCCTAGAAATTAAAATTATAGATCTTGATCTAGTATAAATCATGGCAGTCTGGTACTGTCGTTTGGATTCATCGATGGTCCCAGGTTCAAACCCTGCCCGCTCCCATCCCCCTCGTCCTACGGGAGGTTTGGACTACAACTCTGAAGCAACATCCGAAACATGTAAAACAACAAACATTCTTAACTAGACCAAGAAATTCTAGATCTAGATTCTATAATGATTTTAATTAGAACTTAAATCTAAATCTAGTTTTAAAAATCTAGCTCTAGTGTAAGAAAAAAAAATCTAGAACTAGTGTAAAAAATCTAGATTAGATCTAAATCTAGCTATTATGTCTTTTTAAAATGCGAGTCACATTACGAGGTTTAATAAACATTACTATACCGAGTTGTTTTAGCATTTAAAGAATGTATTCCATATGACGTCAAAGGAAAAAAATCCACTAAGTCACACGGCCTAGTTAGACTAAAAAATATCATCTATACGAGCAGCTTGTTGAGGGTTCATTGACATTGGTGCACCGAGTGATTTCTTTTAGCATTTCATTTAAAGAATTAACTCCATATGACGTCAAAGGAAAAAAAATCCAATACGTCACACATCCTAGTTAGACTAAAAAATGTCATCTATACGAGCAGCTTCTCGAGGGATCATAGACATTGGTGCACCGAGTTTGTTCTTTTAGCATTTCATTTGATGGGCTAGTTAGACTTAATATAAAAAGGCTATATATAAAATGATTAAAGGCGCTTTTTTTTTTGTTTTGTCTGTCAGTCTGTCTGTCCGTTATGTTAACAGCGAGAAAAAAAAGACTAAAAGATATTTAAAATCTGATTAAAATTTAATTTCCCTTCCGAAACATCGCATTAGTTTTAAGTTTCTATTATAGATTGTTCCGGATGTTTATATATTTATAATGAGAGAAAATAAGAATTTCAGATTAATCAAATGCCGTTAGTTAAATTTGCGGGATGGTCTGTTATGAAAATTAGATGTACCATACCCTTATGGAGATTTGTTCAAACCATACTTTGGTGTTAGGAAGTTGTTTTTCTTAAAAATCAGAGCATAATATTAACGATAATTAGATTTTCTAACGTTTTAGCTAGAAAGTTAAAATGTAGTGTAAGAGAGAAGTGCGATTTTACATAAATAGAGTTAAGCTATTTTTCATAAAAACTCCGGAACAACCAATTTTCGTAAATGAGAAAATTATTTGTTTTATTTATTAGAAGAGGGATTTCAAACATTTATTAGATTTTTCATATAAAATTCGGATAATTTTTGGCGACGATTTCTTAGAAAATTAAGGTAATGTAGGTCGATTTCTTTTTCGAAACAAAATCCGGAACATTCTTTACCGATTAAACAACTTTTATTATGTTTCGGCAAGAAAATTAATTGTAAAATAAGTCTAAAAATTGATTTTCAGTAGTCGTTTCTATTAAATTACTTTCTTATTTTAAAATCCTGAATAACCAATTGTCGATATTTTTGAAAAAAAAAATAATTATTTGACATAAATTTGTTTTAAATTAAAAATTCAGAACAACTGATATTGATAAATAAACTATAGTGACGTAGTGTCAAAGAATAAAAGTGTAATATTAGTCAATTATGCGATTTCAAACAATGTTTGACATAATTTATTTTTTATAAAACAATATTCGGAACAACTTTATAATTAATGAAATATAAATCAGTATAGATATTTTTATTTAGCATTTATATGCTATTTACATTAAAAAACTGGAACAATTTATTAAAGATCATGTGTTTCTTGACGCGTTTAAGCATGGAAATAAAATCTACTATAAGTTAGAAGAGCAAACAAATATTCATTGGCATTGATTTGTTTTTCAAAAAACATCCGGAACAATCTATTATAGATACTTAAAACTATTGCAATATTTCTGAATGAAAAATTAAAGGTTAAATCAGATTTACAATAGCCTCTAGTGTTATTTGTTAATCTAATCGTGACGGACAGACCGACCAACAGACATAATGCACAAAAATAATCTTCTTTAATTCGGATGGGGGCACTAAACAAAAAATAAATAAAATCAGATTTTAAAAAAAAGTTTAAGGCATTGGTTTAGCCCTATGACATGTTGCGACGTTTCGCTACTGCACGAAAGTCGCTGCATAAAAAGTCCATTAAAAAAAATATGCGTGATATTTACATACAAAGTGCATTATTAGCCTTTATAAACAAACAGAAATGTTTTCTTTTAATTTTAGCAGCTAGTTGACCAGAAAAAACACCTTGAACTATTATTTATATTTGTTGTAAACATTTTCTGTAAACATTTCATTTTATAAATATATTTGAGTAAGTGATACTGAAAATACACAAAAGATGTACATCTTTGTTAGCATATTGTAACATTGCCTTCCTTACATTTACTTAATTGTTTTAGAATAGGTGTATTTTTATGAAAAAATCTCTTGCATAATTAATTTTATAATTTAAATGGTTTGCTTTTAGAAAACCAAAAGTAGCCGTTGCACCTAAACTTTTCAAGCCGCATTTAATGATAAAATAATATTTTTAATATCTCTTCTAGTTTTCGAGATATGAGTGTGACAGACGGACAGACAACAGACGGACAGACGGACATTTTGCACAAACCTAATAGCGGCTTTTTCTCCTTACGGGGGTCGCTAAAAAGTGAACTTAATTAAAATGTATGCACAGTAATATTTACTTTTAAAATCTAACTTACAAAATAGATCATTAGATACTTCAGCATTGCTTTCTTAACATAGATAGTACGTAGAGATTTATTAAAAAATTGCGTTTCCCTTGCTTAACATTTTCTTTGTTGTTTTTCTTTTTCTGGCAATAGAATTTATTTATAAATACTGAAAAAAAAATATTTTTTAAAAATTCAGAATCTAAAAATCAAAAGAAAATACAAACATTTTTAATGGTTCCCGAACGTTCTGTGGCAATGTCTGTTTCACCTGGTCAAAATGTTTTAGAGATCATTACTTCTCACTTTAAGTCTAAATGTGACAATTGATCTTTCGGACAGTTTGGTGGTACGCCCAATCTCTATTGGGCCCTATTCCTTATAGATCATGTTACCTATAGGTAAATCTAACATTGTTTATTACCAGGTACCCATATTCGTTGAATAATAATAAACCACTCCTTAACCCCAAACCTAATTTTCTCTTTATATACATTTTGTTACGAATCTCACTATCCAGGCTCTCTGCAAACTGCACCATACACCACCAACTTAAAGAACTTGACAACTCAGGGCTCCAAAGTAACGTAACACTTTAATAGTTGAATAAACAACAGCCAATACTATACTATTGGGAACACGTACGCTGTACAAACATCTCTCCGATAACAACGTTCCGCCGTATCAACTCTTGCACTGGCCTCTCCGTCTCGTTCCGGGTTTGCACTGGATTCAACAGTTCAGGACTGACTTCACACACTAGGCTCGTTGTGTCGGACTCGATCACAGACCAAGATCAAGATGCCGTTCGTCTCAACTGTACTTGACAGTACTCCGCACTGAACCGTCGTAATACTCCGTACAGAACCACACCGTTGAACTGTGCTGTAGTCGATCGTGTTCTGAGCCCTGTCGTGAACCTTCTTTAGTGAACCGTCTTGACTGCGACACCTCCGCTCTTATATAGGGTCCCTAATGGCCTTCTAGAACCGGACGGAACATCGCAGGACGTTTCTAGCTTCGTCACATGACTACATCCCTCGTGACGCTCCTGAGCTCTGTTCGCGACGCCGATCCTTCCCGAACCGTCATGTTAACACTCGTCTCGGTTGACCGTCGTAACTCGTCACGGTTGACCGCTCGTCTAGCGCTGGCCTGGGGCGATTTGAGTCGGCTGAATACACTCACACCACTACCCCCATCTGTGCCACAAACAGGTTTATAACAATATTTAGCACTTTCTAAAGTGCACTTAGACGAACTCACTTGCATCTAAGTCAACTAAGTTGCATCAAACTAAGTCAACTAAGTTGCATTACACTAAGTCAACTAAGTTGCATTACAGTAAGTCAACTAAGTTGCATCACAGTAAGTCAACTAAGTTGCATCACACTAAGCTAACTAAGTTGCATCACACTAAGCTAACTAAGTTGCATCACATTAAGTCAACAAAGTTGCATCACACTAAGACAACTAAGTTGCATTAAACTAAGTCAACTAAGTTAAATTACACTAAGTCAACAAAGTTGCATCACACTAAGACAACTAAGTTGCATTAAACTAAGTCAACTAAGTTAAATTACACTAAGTCATCTAAATTGCATCACGCTAAGTCAGCTAAGTTGCATTACACTAATTCAACTAAGTTTAATTACACTAAGTGAATTAAGTTGCATTACACTAAGTCAACTAAGTTCACTCAATTGCATTACACTAAGTCAACTAAGTTAAATTACACTAAGTCATCTAAGTTGCATTACACTAATTCAACTAAGTTGCATTACACTAAGTCAACTTAGTTGCATTACATTAAGTTAACTAAGTTGCATCACACTAAGTTCACTCAGTTGCATTACACTAATTCAACTAAGATGCATCACACTAAGTCAACTAAGTTACATAACACTAAGTGAATTAAGTTGATTTACACTAATTTAACTAAGTTGCATTACACTAATTCAACTAAGCTGCATTACACTAAGTCAACTAAGTTGCATTACATTAAGTTAACTAAGTTGCATTACACTAAGTAAACAAAGCTGCATCACACTAAGTAAACTAAGTTGAATCACACTAAGTTCACTCAGTTGCATTACACTAAGTCAACTAAGATGCATCACACTAAGTTAACTAAGTTGCATCATACTAAGTCAACTAAGTTGCATCCCACTAAGTCAACTAAGATGCATCACACTAAGTCAACTAATTTACATTACACTAAGTCATCTAAGTTGCATCACACTAAGTCAACTAAGTTGCATAACACTAAGTGAATTAAGTTGCATTACACTAAGTTAACTAAGTTGCATTACACTAATTCAACTAAGTTGCATTACACTTAGTCAACTAAGTTGCATTACACTAAGTGAATTAAGTTGCATTACACTAAGTTAACTAAGTTGCATTACACTAATTCAACTAAGTTGCATTACACTAAGTCAACTAAGTTGCATTACACTAAGTGAATAAAGTTGCATTACACTAAGTTAACTAAGTTGCATTACACTAATTCAACTAAGTTGCATTACACTAAGTAAACTAAGTTGCATTACATTAAGTTAACTAAGTTGCATTACACTAAGTAAACAAAGTTGCATCACACTAGGTAAACTAAGTTGAATCACACTAAGTTCACTCAGTTGCATTACACTAAGTCAACTAAGATGCATCACACTAAGTCAACTAAGTTGCATCACACTAAGTCAACTAAGTTGCATCATACTAAGTCAACTAAGTTGCATCCCACTAAGTAAACAAAGTTGCATTGCAGCAAGTCCTCTAAGTTGCATCACACTAAGTGAACTAAGTTGCATCACACTAAGTTCACTCAGTTGCATTACACTAAGTCAACTAAGATGCATCACACTAAGTCAACTAATTTACATTACACTAAGTCATCTAAGTTGCATCACACTAAGTCAACTAAGTTGCATTACACTAAGTCAACTAAGTTGCATCACACTAAGTAAATTAAGTTGCATTACACTAAGTTAACTAAGTTGCATTTAACTAAGTCAACTAAGTTGCATCACACTAAGTCAACTAAGTTGCATTTAACTAAGTCAACTAAGTTGCATCACACTAAGTCAACTAAGTTACATCTTACTAAGTCAACTACGTTGCTATACACTAAGTCAACTAACCAATATTAAATTAAGTAACTGGAATTGACTTCTACGTTGGATTGAATATCACACATTCACCAAACATATGATCTGATCGCGCGTCAGTTTGATTGTTGGACTGTATGCCTAAAGTTTTAAAGTAGTCTCCCTTTTATTACGAGGTTCAATCGAGACCTGTCTATGCTGGAAGTTCAGTGTTATCTCCCGACATGATCTCGGACACTGGGCATCATGTGGGGACTGGACGAGGGTCATATTTCGCAGATTGGACTATCCCTGGTGTACAGTCAAGCGCCCCTCTCCATTTCTTTATCCCTGGCACCCTGAGACACAAGTCTTCACAGAATGAGTGGAGGGCAGACGAATCAAAGGGAAGTACAAGGCTGTCTAGCTCTGTCAATGTGCACACACACACTTCCTACAAAACACAGATACACTCACACAAGGACGTACTGAAAAGATAAAGTCGTTTTTAAGGGCGCGACCTTTTACTGAAATGAGTTCATGACCTAAATAGGTATATTTCTACTTGGTCGCTTTTGTCTTAACTTCTCTGTGTACGCATGCCAACAAAGAAAGGAAGGGGGGGGGGTGAATGTTTAGTAGAGAGGTCTGGAAAGAGAGAAGGAATCAATACCAAGAACAACAACAAAAAAAGAATATTGTAAAGCATGGAGGCGCGTTGACAGAGTGGTAAAACGCTTGACTTCGGAACCGGGGGTCCTGGGTTAGAATCTCGGTGAAGACTGAGGTTCTAATTGGGCAGCTGACATGAGTTGGGAAAAGTAAAGGCGGTTGATCGTTTTGCTGACCACATGACACCCTCGTTAACCGTGGGGCACAGAAACAAAAGACCTATACATTATCACCCCTAGAGATATTGGAAAGAAGAACAGACGAGAAGAAGTAAAGTAAAAGGTAAAGGTCCCCATTCAGGACTTTGATTTCCCCCCAACTCATGTCAGGTACCCATTCAGGACTTTGATTTCCCCCCAACTCATGTCAGGTCCCCATTCAGGACTTTGATTTCTCCCCAACTCATGTCAGGTCCTCATTCAGGACTTTGATTTCTCCCCAACTCATGTCAGGTCCTCATTCAGGACTTTGATTTCCCCCCAACTAATGCCAGGTCCCCATTCAGGACTTTGATTTCCTCCCAACTCATGTCAGGTACCCATTAGAGCTGGGTGGACTCAGAGGCACCCGAAGATCCGGAAATTAAAAATCCCAGTCTTCACCAGGGTTTAAACCACGGACCCCGGTTTGGAAGTCAAGCGCTTTACCGCAAAACCAACGCGCCTCCAAAGAGGAAGAAAATGTAACAAAAATATGTCTTCTAGATAAAAGAAGTAAACTTTTTCTTTGTTCTTGTAAGTGCTCTCACTGAAGGAGATGAAAAGGTAAATTCATACATGTTTATAGCGTATCAATTTAGGGGAAACTTAAGAAGTTTTAGTCTTGGAGGACACTTTAATAATATATGACAAAATGTTTATTTTGTAAGAGAAGAGCGAGAACGGGAGAAAGAAAGAGAACAATAGAGACAGAAAGAGATACGAGATAGAGATTTAGGCAAGAAAAGAGAAAAGAGTAAAAATGAAAAGAGAAAAGAATTGAAGGAAGAAAAAGACGAGAGAAAGGTAGAAGAAAGAGGAAAAGAGAGAATAGAGAGATGAGAGAAAAGAGAGAGAAAGACGAGAAAACCAAAGAGATATAAAAGAGGAGAGAGAACAAAAGGAGACAAGAATGAAAGACGAGGATGAGATGAGAAGAAAAGAGAACTATAGAGAAGAGAGAATCAGAGAGATAGAGAGAGAGAGAGAGACTAAGAGAAAAGAGAGAGCATGAAACGACAAAAAAAAAAAGATACATTTAAGTGATATCACACGGCTCCTTTAAATCCCCGCCCGTCTGCTACAGAAAAAAAAAGCTAACATCTTATACAAATGTCTGGCAACAAAATCATAGATATTCATTGGAAGAAAGCTAACTAGATCTATACCCAGGCTCATCTTTCTATGTCCTATTGTAGTTAATTCCATAAGACTATAACCCTTATACATTTACCAAAGGAAGGGTAATCCACGGACCAAGTCTACACTTTCTAGATCTAAAGGTAATACCTACTGTAGACTAGAAGTAACGCAGAAGGCTTGGTGATTACTAAATGTCACGTGATGAATTAGAACTTCAGTTTGTACATTTAATCTTGCTGATTTTTTTCACTAGTTTTGTGGGACATGTCAAAACTACAATTTTTCTAAAGCAAGTGGGTACTATTTGGTACACGTTTTGTTATATATATATATTGTTACGAATCTCCCTATCCAGGCTAGCTGCAAACTGCACCAAACGACACCACCAACTTAAAGAACTTGACAACTCTGGGCTTCAAAATAACGTTATACTTTAATGTCAATAAATAACAGCCAATACTGTACAATTGGCAGCAGTGTTACAGTGTTAAGTAGATCTACACTAATCTAGAGTTAAAAATTGGTTTTTAAAGAGTTCATTCTATGTTGCGCAAGCGTGACCTTTTTTCATGAATAAATATAGGCCTATCTCAACACGGCTACGCAGCTTTATTCAGCGAATGTGTTAAAAATGTTTAGAAAAACAAATTTGAAGGTTAATTTGATTAAAATATGAAATGAATGGCCAATAATTAGTATGTTTCTGTGTTAAAGCATAAAACTATTTTGCGAAAAGAAGTTTTATTATCTTAGAGTTCAATAAGAGTTTTAGACCTAGGCCTAGGAATAGACTCAGTAGAGAGATGTGTTAATCACTGTTAATGTGTAACCATTTGGTAATGTCTAATGAAAGGATGTTCGCCAGGAAATCTGTAGTCACAGATATCAGGAACTAATTTATGTAAAAAATGGTTTTGAAACACAAAATTGAAGGTTAATTTTATTATATAATGAAATCAATGGATCTTCTTTTGTATTTTCATGTGTCGAAGTAAAAAACTATCTGCGCAAACTGTATTTCTTAAAATTAGATCTACAAGTCTAACATGTGGAATACACGCCATATGGTCATTTATTTGCACAGCAACATAAATAGCAAGATTACATGGCATTGGCTTAATATTTAATGTAAAAAAAAATTCGGACACTCATTTATAGGGCCCAAATCCAGGGGAAATTTCAAATTTGAACCACCTCCCCCCACCTTAGCTACGTCACTGCTAGGAAGATGTTCAACCCGGCCCCTTTGTAAACTTGTAACAACAATTCGTATTGAGTTGTATTGTTTCCAGGCGAAATGTTATATCTTCAATATAAATGAATTGCATTGACTGAGTATCTAATAATTTTCTTTAGTTTTACTTGCGATATGTCGCTTTGCTTAAACATATTGTGGTTTATTATTTTCTTCTAGCGACAACTATTAAAACCAAAAAAAAAATTCTTCATCAAATTTGTTTTTCGGAAGAATATTCGCTAAGGGCGCCAGAAAATTGATAAGAAATGAAGGAATGGTAGCTTTAGGGCGGTACATAAGCGTCAATCCTGTATATTAAAGTGGCTACACGCGCATGAGAGAAGAACATAATAAATAGGCGATGATGTATGTAGATTTGTTCATATGAGTGTTAGAAAGAAAGAGAGAGATTGTGTTTGTCCTTTGTATATATGCACAGGGAGGGAGAGAGCACATTTATCACATTCCCAGAATTCGCTCTTTCTTTGACTATTCGGTTGTGTCCACTTCAGCGATGGTCTGGTTGGGGACATTGCAAAAAGGGTAAAGGAAATGAGAAGATGTATCATTGTTCTCCACAGCGAGGATTCAAAGAAACTTTTTTTCAGCGTCGAACTTCCTTTACTAATTGAACATATTTCACACGACCCTTTATTATACAAGAGGTAATTTAGCTTTGAAAAGAATTCATCATACGAGAATTAATTTGTTTACAAATTTTAAAAAATGCAATTACGTTTTAATTTTGTCTTAAGTACTGTACTGCATAGCAATATCTATATATATAATTCTCTTCTTCCCTAAACAGGTCAAACAAGAAGTAAAGGAAAGATCACTCTCTTATTTCTGCTGATAGTCCACGAGAAAACAAGAGTAGTATTCACACTACGGATGACTGGCTGCGCGCTTGACTGTAGTAATCTACTAAATAACCATTGTGAGGCCCTATGCGAAACGGATTTCGCGGGGCCAAGTTTTTGTAGGGAAGCGGATGATAAATGAAATTAAAGAGTTTGTATTAGAAAATAAATTCGTCTATGCATTTTATTCATTCTTTACTACGTACAGAATTACTTTACGAGCCTTGCGTGTAGCCAAGTCATACAGTATATCAAAATAATTCTGATTCCTACATAGATCACGCTCAATAGCAAGAATTACCAAATGTTTCAATCTGTCTTTGAGAATTGTTGACTTCAAGTAGTTCTTCATTAGTTTGAGGCACGAGAAGCTTCTTTCACCAGATTACACAATTACGGGTATTGCATAATGCCGTTTTTATATATCGCGCATAGGATTGGCGTTTTCCATATTGAATGACACCCCAAAATGACAATTTTTGTCTATATATTTCCAAATATTTTAAGGATATTTTCGTATATTTTGTAATTTAGGGAGATTTCCAGGAGCTCCTGGTAAATCGACAGGAGGGCGCGGGAAATCTGTTTTAAGTTATAATACGGTTTAATTTAATAATTAATTTGTACACCTTGAATTAGACCGGGTCCTATGAAAGTGCGGGGCCCCCTGCGGTCGCATAGGTTGCGGTGACCGTCCTGCAAAATAGCGGCGTATGGTACGCCGCCGGTCGACCAGTAAATTTATAATTCTCAAAAGCAATTTAGTGCTGTCTCAGATGAGTCAAGACGCAATGACGACTGGAAATTCTTCAAATTGGGAAAATAAGTTTAAAAAAAAACACTTGCATGAGAAATGTTTAGCTTTGATTGTTCATCCCTAACCAACAGAAAGTAGTATTCAATGCGTGGATGGCTGGATGGTCGTGCGGTATGCTCTCCGGAGTGTCGTACAATGCTACCAGGTTTGAATACTGCTGTCTTTTCTGAAAATGGATTTGACTAGTACAGTGTTTCCCAAACTCTTGACCTATGTGTACCCCTTATATAATTTTTTAATGCCGAGGAGTACCCCTCGCCCCCCCCCCCCCACCACACTTTAATTTTAACAGAACAAAATAACTGGGTATTTAAAAAAATCAGTATAATTAATGAGGTGCAACGCGTACCCTGTCCAAAGTCTTCCCGTACCCCTGGGGGTACGCATACCCCACTTTGGGAAACACTGGACTAGTACATAGAAATCTTAATTCCTGTACAAAAGAAAAACCTATTAGACCTTTCATATATAAAAACACACTTAGTGTAGTGTTAAGAAAGTGAAGTCCTCTAACAAAACTAGAGTACCACTAGATTACCAGCCATAAAGATCTAACCAGAGTTCGCTCATTCTTGTCTACATCTGAAAAGTTTTGAAGGAAAGTCATTGCTGAGAATCACTGGTCAGTTCAGATCAGGTTAGACAATACAAAAATGATGGCGCCACACTACGTCTACCTACCACGTGGATGATTAATCGAGATTTTATCTACCCTTAATGCATCGTGTTATTCTATGCTATGGCGCCATCTTACTCAGTTCTTTTCAAGTCTAGCTGACTCTCTATCAATCTTCTACGTTTTTTAATATGTTTTGTTTTTTAAAGCGTTTTATTGTTACCCCTCAAACTATATTCCCACCTTCGTTTTAATTTCATTTATCTACTTTCATACTTCCAGGCTACAAAAAAAACACAACCCAAAAAACCTTGATCTTCTTCGTACAAACAAACCTTTTTGGCGCGGCCTCTGTCACGAAAGAGAGGCTGGATGTCATCTCCCTTGGAGTACGGCGCCTCGTAATGGCGACATGGAAACTGCTAAGTGTTTCAATCCTTCATCATCTCGACAAAGAGCCGCCCTAGCGGGTAGGGAGGGACAGACCGAGTAAACTAACATTCATATTTTAAACCAAATAAAAATTCGAGTGTAAAAACTTCTTTTGTTTATTGAGGAAGAATCTGTCTTGCCCACTGTAGGCATTATTAGTCAAACATTATTTTTTTATACGTAGATTTATAGATTTATTGTAAAGTGAAAAGTTCCCATTTCAAACCTTGCTATCGATATGGCAGGTGATGTTAAAGTAATCTGTTTCATTGGAGAACGGTTAACTAGCAGGATGTCATGTAGCCAACACAACGACTAACGGCTTTACTTTTCCAAAACTAAAGCCAGATTTCTCGCATCTGCCTGATTTACCAGGAGCTCCTGGAAATCTCTTGACATTACCTAATATACGAAAAAGTCCTGGAAATCTCCGAAAATTATTAAAATCTTTTGAAAACTCATACAAAATCTCTTGAAATATATCGACAAAAATTGTAATTCAAAATGGAAAACGCCAATCCTACGAGCAATAAAAAAAAACGGCACTATGCAATACCCGTAATTGTGGAATCTAGTGAAAGAAGCTTCTCGCGCCTCAAACTAATGAAGAATTACTTGAGGTCAACAATTCTCGTAGATAGATTGAAACATTTGGTAATTCTTGCTATTGAGCGTGATCTATGTAGGAAACAGAAATATTATGATATACTGTATGACTTTGCTACACGCAACACTCGTAAAGTAATTCTGTATGTAGTAAAGAATGAATAAAATGCAAAGAAGAATTTATTTTTTAATACAGACTTTTAATTTTTACTTATTATCTTGGCCCCTCGAAATCCGTTTCGCATAGTGCCCACCAACGGTTGAGTCCGACCCTGCTATTTAGTGACCGGTGAATACAGTAATGTATGATTACTTGTTCTCCCCCCCCCCCCCTCCTCTTTTTTTTCGCCGCTGAAGTTACGTGGGGTAGAAATCAATAAAAGAGTGATCTTTCCATTACTTCATGATCTCAATGGTTAAGTCCGGCCCTGTTATTTAGGGACAGCTGAATACTACTTGTTCTCTCCCCCCCCCCCCCTTCTTTTTTTTTCTAGTCCGACTTGTAGAAATAAATGAGTTTTTTTTCCTTACTTCTCGGTGTCCAAACTGTTGAGCCACGAAGAGAATTATATATATATATATAGATATATAGATATATAGATATGACTAATAAACACAATATATAACAAGGTTTCAATGACAGATTGTGTGGAAACACAAACTCAAAAACGGCCCCCGAAGTGGTCCACCCAGGCAAGTTAAAGGTATGTATTAATATTTTCAGAAAGAACATCAGAATTAAAATCTGTTAAAGACAAATGACAGAGAAGAATGGAGAAAGAAGGTTGACAGATGGCTGCCTGGTCGTGCGGTTTGCGCGATGGACTGTCGTTCGAATTTATCGATGGTCGAAGGTTCAAATCCTGCCCGCTCCCATCCCCCGTCGTCCTGCGGGAGGTTTGGACTAGGAAGTAAACATAAAGGAACATTCGAAACATGTAAAACATTTTACAAACAAACAGATCTTGTGTGGTGCCCCAGCGGTCCAGCAGACCAAAGGATAGGTGAAAGTGAATGGGAAGTTAAATGTCAACCTGATCTAACTGATGTCTTATAATGAATTTCTAATTGATCTAATTGTTTTGTAAAGGGTCAATTTCTTATTCAAATCCTCAAAAAAAAGAAAACATCATTTCCGCAAAAGAAAAGAAAAATTCTTTTAATTAAGTGTTACACGCGTTATATATAGCGCTGCAGTTCACGCGATATTATGAAAACCTATTTATTAATTGTTGTTTTAAAATATGTCCAACTTATATGCATACTAAATAGATTTTTCTTTTTAAAAAAGTAAACATTATTTTGGGTAAATATAGAAATAGTAGGACAGAACTTACATAACGTAGAACAGAACTTACATAACGTAGCAATACAAATAAAAAAAAATTGACAAAAAAATCTGAAACCAATAGCAGGAATGTGTTACTAAATGGATTATAGTCGTCTCCGCTACGGAAGAGCCTTCAGTGTTTAGTGTATAGTTGTAAAAGTAGTGTAGTTTTATGAAAAAAAACTGCTTGCATAAGTGATTTAAAAAATTAGATTTTTCGATTTTAGAAAAGAAAAAATGTAGCCGTTGCATCATAACTTTGAATGGACTAAAATATTATGATGTCGAATTTTCAATATCTTTTCTAGTTTACGAGATCTAAACGGGACGGACGGACGGACAGACATTTCACTCATAACTAATAACGTCTTTTCCCCTTTCAGGGGTCGTAAAAAAACAACAACTAAGAATTTTTTTTTTTTTTTTTTAGGACTTCACATTAGAGTCTTCTTTTTTATCACGTAAAAGCCAGAGAAATATTTTCACAGACTACAGTTAGAAACAATTACATAAATACGTTATAGTAAAAATAATTAATAAGGTTCATATGTGTTTCCTGTATCTTCATCATCCGTGGGGAAATTGTTTTTACAATTGTGCTTTACAATATTATGGTTCACTCCTTGCATAGCATTTACTAAAAATTTGTTAAAATAGCTTCAAACCATAAAAGGCTTGAATTTTTTCTCCCGCCGCAGAAAAAGTGAAAATACAACCCCCCAAAATTGTAAATTATGTGTATCATTTCACCGAAAACAATTACCATCAACAATCAAATGTAGATCTAGATCTATATTTTGCCATCTCGGTTTGTTGATCTATATAGATCTATATAAAAATGAATGATACTAATTAATTCTTAGGAATCCTGTGGTGGTACTGAAAGGGGCAATAAGAAAGAGAATTACACTAGTGTCATGATTTTTATTCTTTATTACTTCCCCTTTCTATTTCGGTGCTGTACCGCCTACGTCCCGCAAGCCATATCCTATCCCTTGAGACTTCAGCCCACAGTGAATAATAAAGCCGCAGAAGTTCAGTTTCATTACACTTGACGATTTTTTGTTCTTATCTTTTTATCTTATATAATACAGACGTTACTTCAAACAAGATGATTACGCCCTACGCGTCATGCATTCAATCATGCATATTAAAAAATGACCTAAATTCTGCCAAGTCACTGGTTTTCCTGGCTAGATCAAACAACCCATTCCATGCTCTAATAGCGCTAGAGAAGAAAGAGTATTTGTACACATTTTGTCCTAGCATAAGGGGCGAGAGACACCAATGGTCTTTGTGTCTTTCAGAGTACTTTATTAAATTGTGTTTTTGTATTTCAAGATTATGGTCCAGTGTTTCATGTATAATTGCTACTTTACTTTGAGTCTCCTATCTTGAAGGCTTTCTAAATTTAGTGATTTTCCTAAAGGTGTTACTCTTGTCAAATGTGAATATTCGTTTGTTATGAATCTCACTGCTCTATTTTGTGTCTGTTCCAGCTTCTTAATGATTTCTTGAGTTGAGGGGTCCCAAACTGAGGATGCATATTCTGTTATTCGTCTAACCAAGGTTAAAAAACATTTGAGTTTTGTGTTCTTATTTGATTTATAGAAATTTCTTTTAATAAACACAGTTTTGTTTGATTTTTTGATAGTTTCATCAATATGGCGATTCCATGACAGTTTTTCATTTATTATAACACCTAGGTATTTTGGGTTTTTAGTTTTTGTTACTGGTTTACCACGGATAAGATAAGTGGAATTAATTTGTTTTAGTTTTTTTTTTTGTTACTCTTAATAACTGACATTTTTCTGGGTGGAAAGACATGCTCCAATTTGATTCTCATTTCTGTAATTCATCTAATTCTCTTTGTAAAATTTCTGTATCTTGTGTTGTTTTTATTGTTTAATATAAAAAATGCTTAGAGTAGTTATAAATTTAATCTTATTTTCCATCTTAAAAAAATCTATATGCATATTTATTTGTTTTTTTTTAAATATATAGTTTGTGGAGGATAAGACCGTGGGTTCACGAAACAAAGTAAACCAGAGCTGTATTTATAAACTACGCACACTCTATAAACGGACACATCTTAACCACGACAATGTTGCCAACCGTAAGATTTAAAGCAGTGTGTTGGCAAAGATACGAAAAAGAGGTTAGCAATAAGAAAACAACAACAACAACATACAAGCATCTGACCCGTCAAAATTTGATTTTTTTTGTATCTCTTGTGGGGTTGGGGGCGGCCTTTCTTGTGAAGATGCCTCACTTATATCAGGTCCTTCATGCGGCTTCATCCTTCATGACACGCGTGTCGAAAATTTATGTGACCTTCAGGTTGAATATCAATGGCATGGAACCTCTTACTTAGAATCCTTACCCTTTGCAACCTCTCACGTGACTAATGAGTCCAGTCCTTCATACACACATGTTGCCACAGGTTGTGGGCATCTCTGTCAACAGACTTTCTTTCTTCTTCTTGTGTGTTCACCATCCACAATCTATGACCTTTCCATTGAGCTTTCTCTACATGTGGATCTATCCAGGGCTTTTTTGTCCCGACTGTTAGTGTCTATTTTGAGCAGCATTGTACTTAATTATTAAACTACCTCTTTCACATATTATGTAAGACACACATGCAGGTCATGAAGATCATGCTTTATATAGTTGATATATTTACTTGATTAATATAAATAAATAAATGTATATACATATATCCACAAGATCTATTATAGATCAAGCGACTTGGATTAACCCCAATCTACTGCGTGGTCTATACAGGGCCGGCCCTAACAATAGCGGGGACCTATGCGAAACGGATTGCGCGGGGCCTAGTCTGGGTAGGGATAAGGATAGTAAGTGAAAATTTTGTATTAGAAAATAAATTCGTCTTTGCGTTTTATTCAGTCTTTACTAAGTACAAAATCACCATCAAATTAACTTTTGAGTTGTGAGTGTAGCGAAGTCATAGAGTATATCATCAAACTTCTGTTTCCTACATAGATCACGCTCAATAGCATTAGCAGGAAATGCCAAATTGTTCAGTCTATCTTCGGGAATTGTTCACCACAAGTAATGGAATGACACCAAAGTATGACAATTTTGTCTATTTTCCAGATTTCAATGAGCTCCTGGAAGCTCAGGAGGCCGTGGAACCCTGTAATATAAGTAATAATTGTTTTTATTGAATAATTCACACCTAGAATAAGTGCAGGGCTAAATAAGTGCGGGGCCCCATAGTTTGCAATGGCCTAAGGCCGGCCCTGCGCCTATACATAAATCGACATTTAAAATATAAATATAAATAATAATGTTAAAAAAAGAATGAATCACAAAGTCAAAAATATATCAAACTTATGACTATTCCACTAGATCTAGCTCTCGTCCAGGTTTTCTAGTAAAGTAGAGAGGTTAAAAAAAAAAAAAGATTTGTCTGTTTTTTTATTTTCTCTTCACCAGCAGACGAACAACAAATAAGAAATGACGTTTTATTTCCGGCGTTGCACAAAACGGAAGTGATTTCGGGCTGCTGAGCCAGCGTTGTCTATAGACAATTTCTGGGCGCCGTTTCGTCTAGCTCAAGAGATTTGTAAATGTCGCCGGGATGATAAGATGAGGGCTAAGACCACACAGAAGAATAAAAAATGTGTTTGTCTTTCTTTCCATAGCAAGAGATTGATGAAGTTCAGTTTGATACATTTTGTTTCTTTCAATACCTCACACTTACACTTTTTTCTCTCCAAATTTTAATTTCATTCCTTACGCCTAAACCAATATTTTGTTTTATTTTCCTTTAATGCAGTGGTGCCAAACTTCTTGGGTCCTGGGACATTCCAAAATCCAGATATGGCGCATCAAAGCAAAAACTATTGTAGAGTCAAACAGAACTCAGTCTCTGTGGTTTCATTATGCTCTGTGGGGGCACTGGCGGATCCAGGGGGGGGGGGGCGGTAGGCTATGGCATCAATTCCGTCACCCCTAATTTTTCGAGTGGTGGGAGCGGTGTAACAATACGAAAACGCTTGCATATAAAAGTTTCATTTGTGCTTAAACGCTTGAGAGAGACGTTAGATCCAATCGACATATTAAACTCAACACCCTAATAGTTACAACATGCAGTGTCTCGCTTTATTAAATCAGAATAGTATGGTGAACAGTAGGAGATAGAAGGCAAGTCCGATTTCCCCCCCCCCCAGGTCACCCCGCCCTTGGTATGGGCTGAGTCACCGGATCGCGTGATATGGAAGGGACAAAACTTTCCACTATGACTCATACCAGGATGGCGGGCTTAGGGTCAGCAGGTCAGCATTCCTCTACCTGTCCCAGGTGGACTGCGATCGCTCTGCTACACTCACACACACACACACAAACAGGTAGGGGCGCAGATCGGTTTGGGACGGCGGTAATTTTAGAAATTTAATAACTTTAATCCCATTGGATCAAACACAAATATTATTTTAAAATTCAAAATCCCAAAAATCGATTGGGCCCGGCACCTCTGGCTATGCAAATGAGTTCGAGTCCCAGTCTATATAAGAGGGGACGCGGGCTCCAACCCACGCTTACACCCGCCAGACAGATTTCTATATTTAATAGGCGAGAGGCTGGAACTTAGTTTCTCTCATTAAGCCGCCTATAATTTAAACAACCGTGCCTGCAATATCACGCACACTAGACTCGCAGTCTTTTCACCACAAGATCTGCTTTGTCTACATCTGCTGTTAGATCGTCAGCTTCGACTGGATCAGCGGCGTCATCAAACCTGAGCCTACATTTCTGAACTCACCAACCCCCTTTTCTGTCAGCGAGAAGGAATCTCAGTAGTGCCCACTACAAACAATACCGCTAGCGTCGACTGACCAGGTCGATTTGTGTTGCCCCACTGGAAGCCATCCGCCACTTTCTGCATGAATAGCGTCACTTGATCGATCGCATTTCGTTGCCTCCTGAACCCGCCCTGTTCAGGAGCAATGAGACCTTTCGTTTCTAGAAACCATGTGAGTCTTCTGTTGACCATGCGTTCGGCCGCCTTCCCGACGTTGGACGTCAACGAAACGGGTCGGTAACTTTCTGCACGATCTGGGACCTTCCCCTTTTTGAGTAGGGGAACAATTGTTACCACTCGCCAAGCCTTAGGAAAATCCCCCTTAGTCCAAGTACGATTGATCAAGTCCAACAGTTTCCTTCTGCCAATAGGACCGAGATGTTTCAGCATTTCGTTGCTGATCCCATCTGGCCCCGGTGCCTTGCGCAACTTGCACTTCCGAAGTGCAATATCTAGCTCTCCGTAGGTAAAAGAGTTAATGAATGTGCTCGTCTCGTCCTCACCATAGACGTAACTGCGTTTCGCTTTAGCCTTCCTGATGCCGTCTAGAGCTTTCGACACTTCGCTCCTCTCACCGTCCTCGAGATGGCCGCAAAAGCATGGTTCAGAGCGTCCGACCGTTAAGAGTCAGTGACCACCAAGCCTTGAGCCGTTTGCAGGGGCGCAGCTGCTTTTGGTTCTTTCGCCCTGGTTAGGTTGTTGAGAAGTTTCCATGCCTGTCGTCCGTCCGCAAGATCCAGGTTAGCACATGTCCTGGCCCACTTCAGTCTCGTACCCTCCGCAATGGCTTCCTTTACCTCCGCCGTAAGCTTGTTGTAAGCTCTCCTGGTTTCATCGGTTTTTCGACGACTGTGCTGCCTACGTGCAGCCCGCCTCAGTCGGATTAGTCGTGCCAAAGCGGGAGACCAAAAGTGCCTAAACTCGGCATCTACCAGACAAGCCCAGCGGCTAACCGACCAGCAAAGAAAGTTAAGAACACAAAATAGAAACACTTGTCCACTCCTTCATATGCCGTCAATGATGACATTAATCCACCTGAATCATTGTTGACTCACTTCCCAAGCTAGTAGTGTTATTGTTGTTGTTAAATAAATTTGTATTTTTTTTATTCAACCTACAGTCAGTTCATTAGTTCTAATTGTTGCTCGTAGTGTGCCTGTTCAATATTTACTTATGTGAGCGGGGAAACTCAAAATTACTTCCGCTAGAGTAACGAACCAAAATCATTTTAAAAATATTAAAACCTCGCCACTCCAATTTATATGTAGAAAGCTTGCTAACAGAATCAATTGATTATCTATATGATTAAAACTGGTATTTTAACCGATCATTATATTATGTCATTCCCCTTTTGGCCGATGGGGTAGGGATCGAATACCTCTACTGCCCACCTAAAACCTTTGAGTGGGGTGGGGTTCTACTTTTCGGAGAAATCATAGTTTGTGAACAAAATTAGTTGAATTAATATATGAATTTTATATTAAGTCGCTCTCCTTCAGGTATTTTTGCCGATTCGGTGGGGTAGGGGGGCGATTGCATGTACTGCCCTCCCCACTACAGCCCTCTGAGTGGGGGGGGGCGGTCCTATTTTCATGGAGAAATCATTGTATGTGAACAAAATTAGTTGAATATGTATATAATATAAACTACGTGAACCAATTTTATATTATGTCGCGCCACACTCTAATCTCAAATTTTATCATTAGTAAATATAAAATAAAAAAAGGGTTGTACCAGGTGGGAGGGGCGATACATGAAATCACCTTCCCCCCATGGGACAAACCAATACTTTTTCTTTTTGTATTATAGTTAAGAAATTACAAAATAAAAAAAATCTGTCACTAATATAATTTATACATGCTATAAAATTAAATTCTTATATCGAGTGGCCCCAACCCTATTCTTTAATGCCAAATGCAATCATTAACAGAAATGAAAAAAAGGAGTGAGGATTAATCATTTTCACTCTATCGCCCCCTATCCTTTCCAGACAGAGTTTATGTAATTTCGCATGAATTTATCTTAATTATTTTTTAAAAAGTTATAATTCAAACAAAATTTTTCAGTATAAGAGTCACGATACCCTAATAATCTTTTCCTAGTCACTTTTTTCCAACCTTTACTCAATCTGATATTTTTCTAGTTTTGGACTATAACTCACAATTTATACTTGAATTTTATTGAATATTATTTATCGAATAATTTTTTTTCGGCGGCGATCCTCAAAGCCTTAATCTAAAGATGTGGGGTATCTTATCTTTTCAAGGAACAAATCGGTTTTATTTGCAATGTATTAAGTGCCTAAAAATTTATATTAGAATATTTTTCAACATTATTCGAAAGGTCCTTTATAATAGGATGAAAAATTTGAACCCTACTGATAAATAATGAGCTATAAATGTCAGGATAATGCGTTTCTTCAGTGAAGAATGCAAGAAATAGCTTTTGGCGTCCCACTGATAAATAGATGTGGATGTCAGAAGGATGCGTTTCTGCAGTGAAAAATGCAAGAAAACGCTTTTTTCGCCCAAAACCCCCCTTGGGAATCTTACAGCGCTCCCCTAGACCCCCCAAGCTTGCAAGAGAAAGGCCTCAACATGACTTTTTATTTTTTCGCCGAAGGTTGAGAGACACTGCTCTATTTTATTGTCATATATATATATATATATATATATATATATATATATATATATATATATACGCACATTTATGAATAGGGTTAGGGTTTACTCGGCGTTAGGGTTAGGTTTGGAAAAAAAATCGCCCCCCACTTCAAAGTTCTGGATCCGCTGGTGTGTGGGGTTAAGGCGGCATTAGCAGAACGTGGGTCCAGTACTGCATTTACCAATACAACACTAGCTTTAGCTTAAGTCTCTCGCTTATTTGGAGCACCAAACAAATGGTTACAGGGATATCTTCAATCATTTCGGAGAAAGAGGAAACAAAAATTTGCTTACAAGGGGCCTCCATTTCGTTAATAACTTAGGGCCTTAGGAAGTCTAAATCCGGACCTGCGTGGGATCTTGAACGAGTGTTGCCAGGGCGTAGGCTAAATCACGTCTTTTTATTATTACAAAACAAAGTAGGCCTACCTTTTGTAGGTACTGGCAATACTGTGTATCAAGCCACTCTGATGGTGGCTGATACACCACGTCGTGGGCACGATATGGACAGCGGGCCGTAGGTTTGGTAATCACAGCTGTTCGGAAACACTTTTTTTTTGGAGACGTCAGCTATTATCATTTTAGGGTATGGAATCAGAGGTGTTTAGATGGAGAATATTTTAATTTAAGTTATATTTAGGCTATATATTTCTTGTGGTATAGTTTGATCACTGTAATGTGCCTTTTAAACTTTGTGACCAAGAGAGACGATATTGCTCATGGCGGAGATATGCTTGTCTGCAGTTTTAGAAACTATTTTCTTTGATATCGAAAAAAGGAAATAATGCTACTTATTGAGATCTGTTGCTATATATGTGTAGTTATTCCCCTTTTAACGTTTTGTTCAAGTTTTATTTTCTTCCACTTCTCATGCTCAGAAGTTTAAATTTTGCAGTTACTATAGTCAATGAAAGTACATGATTAGAGAAAAAAAAAAAAAAAGGTAATCCATTCTTGGTGATGAATCAATTTTATCTTATTTAGATAATGGAGCTTTTTCCTCCATTGTTGAGATATATGGCCGTGATTTTGTGATTCTTTCCCATAAATATTTATATATATATATATTTTTATGTTAAAAAATTTTTTTAAAGCCTATATTAATCGCCATTCGTTTAACAATTACAAAATAAATCAAAGAGATAAAGTTAAAGGGGGAGGGGGTAAACCGGACATTCTCAGGTCCGACTTTTCTTTACCCTGTATGGTGAAAGAATGCCAGTCTGCATGTGTTTGTCGTGGAGTATGAGGGGGTAAACACATTTGCTGCGGTTTGTTACAAGTGGGAGATGGGGTCTGATGTTTTGTTTCGTAACAAAAACAAATTCAAATGAAATAAAACTTTTTAAAATCATTTAGTTATTTCAACGAACGTGTTTATGTTTGTTATATTATCACAGCGCCTTCAGCCTACATTATGTTTGTTTTGTTATCACAGCGCCTTCAGCCTACATTATGTTTGTTATGTTATCACAGCGCCTTCAGCCTACATTATGTTTGTTATGTTATCACAGCGCCTTCAGCCTACATTATGTTTGTTATGTTATCACAGCGCCTTCAGCCTACATTATGTTTGTTATGTTATCACAGCGCCTTCAGCCTACATTATGTTTGTTATGTTATCACAGCGCCTTCAGCCTACATTATGTTTGTTATGTTATCACAGCGCCTTTAGCCTACATTATGTTTGTTATGTTATCACAGCGCCTTTAGCCTACATTATGTTTGTTATGTTATCACAGCGCCTTCAGCCTACATTATGTTTGTTATGTTATCACAGCGCCTTCAGACTACATTATGTTTGTTATGTTATCACAGCGCCATCAGCCTACATTATGTTTGTTATGTTATCACAGCGCCTTCAGCCTACATTATGTTTGTTATGTTATCACAGCGCCTTCAGCCTACATTATGTTTGTTATGTTATCACAGCGCCTTCAGCCTACATTATGTTTGTTATGTTATCACAGCGCCTACAGCCTACATTATGTTTGTTATGTTATCACAGCGCCTTTAGCCTACATTATGTTTGTTATGTTATCTCAGCGCCTTTAGCCTACATTATGTTTGTTATGTTATCACAGCGCCTTCAGCCTACATTATGTTTGTTATGTTATCACAGCGCCTTTAGCCTACATTATGTTTGTTATGTTATCACAGCGCCTTCAGCCTACATTATGTTTGTTATGTTATCACAGCGCCTTTAGCCTACATTATGTTTGTTATGTTATCACAGCGCCTTTAGCCTACATTATGTTTGTTATGTTATCACAGCGCCTTCAGCCTACATTATGTTTGTTATGTTATCACAGCGCCTTCAGCCTACATTATGTTTGTTATGTTATCACAGCGCCTTCAGCCTACATTATGTTTGTTATGTTATCACAGCGCCTTCAGCCTACATTATGTTTGTTATGTTATCACAGCGCCTTCATCCTACATTATGTTTGTTATGTTATCACAGCGCCTTCAGCCTACATTATGTTTGTTATGTTATCACAGCGCCTTCAGCCTACATTATGTTTGTTATGTTATCACAGCGCCTTCAGCCTACATTATGTTTGTTATGTTATCACAGCGCCTTCAGCCTACATTATGTTTGTTATGTTATCACAGCGCCTTCAGCCTACATTATGTTTGTTATGTTATCACAGCGCCTTCAGCCTACATTATGTTTGTTATGTTATCACAGCGCCTTCAGCCTACATTATGTTTGTTATGTTATCACAGCGCCTTCAGCCTACATTATGTTTGTTATGTTATCACAGCGCCTTCAGCCTACATTATGTTTGTTATGTTATCACAGCGCCTTCAGCCTACATTATGTTTGTTATGTTATCACAGCGCCTTCAGCCTACATTATGTTTGTTATGTTATCATAGCGCCTTCAGCCTACATTATGTTTGTTATGTTATCACAGCGCCTTCAGCCTACATTATGTTTGTTATGTTATCACAGCGCCTTTAGCCTACATTATGTTTGTTATGTTATCACACCGCCTACAGCCTACATTATGTTTGTTATATTATCACAGCGCTTTCAGCCTACATTATGTTAGTTATTATTCTTATCAGATACAGTGGTCCTTTGACATTCTCAGGTCCGACTTTTCTTTACCCTGTATGGTGAAAGAATGCCAGTCTGCATGTGTTTGTCGTGGAGTATGAGTTTCATCCTTAACTTACGCTCCTGTCCTGTACCTGCCCAGTGGTTGAATGGGTCAGCCTAGTGGAGGTAACGTGAGGTACTGCAGAGCCACAGTTGAACGTCAAGGCCTGTCAGTATAGTCTGTGAGATGTAAACTTGTATAAAAAATACATTGCTGCTGACTGATATTAAATAGTGCTATATTAGTTTGTTACTTTGATTAGGTGGTTGCTGTTCAATAACAATTAGAAAGTCATCACACATAGGTCTTCAAAACATATTAATGGAAATAATACCCCGCGTTTCTTTTTGACACCATGGGATTTCCGACGGTAATTCGGCGTCCGCCCGATATAAATGTGCAGTACTGGAGGGAAAAAACGGAATACGTCATCGAGGCGCCAATAGAAGTCTAGACATTTCTCATCATTTCTATAGATAGATACCATGATGAAAAATGTAATTTGGTTAAATGATAATTAATAAATAAGTCTTTTGTAAAATTCGAATTTTTCTTGTTTTGTTACTCTACCGGGAAGGTGGGGGGGGGGGGGGGGGTGATTGTTTTTTTTTACGATTTGTTAAAAGGGGCCGGGGGGGAGGAGGTTAAAAACGTGACTTTTGTTGTAACGTAAAATTCGAACTTTCCCTTAAATATCTTTACGTGTCTCATTAGATTCTTCTTCTTCCTCGTTCTCATTTTTATGTTAGATGACTAGACCAATATATGAGATGAACTGTGCAGGCGGCTTCAGGGAGCTCTCCATACAGTTTTCTTTTTTCTTTTTTTTTTTTGGGTCCAGTGCCTTGTTCGAGCCTCTTGGTAAAGAATGCAGTTTTGAAGGGCATGGTCTGTATTCTATGGTGGCACTCCACATGGGATGATTTTTATGGTTCCAATTTTGAGCTTCCGGAACATATGTTGTCTCATTCAGTTGTGTCTTGAGTCTTTACGTACGTGTCTCACAAGATGAAACGTCAACATGAACAAAGTATCAAGTAAAGCATAAAACAAAGCTGAAAAATATAAAGCGATGATAACTTAAACGTGGATTACAAAACTTAGTTTCTACTGGCAGAAGAAACAACTCATCAAACTGAGACTCAATTCTACAGTGACTGAAAGAGAGGCTTGTCGGATAAAAATCTTTTTTGGGGGGGGAGGAGAGGGGTTCGATTCGTTTAGTACTGTTCGGCTGTTGTTTTTACATTTATCATTCCGTATTTTTAATAATCTGTCTGTGAGCGGATGACAGAATGAGGTGAAGAGGAAAGGGTCGTGCAGGGAAGTGATCGCGAGGCGTACATTGCAGAGATTTGATTTATATCTCAACACCGGTGTTATGATGAGCTTGTCATAGTACTGTAATTACTAGTCAGAGATGGACCAAGTGTGTTGGGAGGGGTAGGGGTGGAGTTGACAAGATCTTAGGAAGGAATGATTCGATGAGTGAACTGGAAGAAGAAAGGAATTTAATCCAAGATCCAAGACCTTTTTTTTTTTACAAGAATGTATCAGTAATTGGCAAACTTTTTTAGAAGCTAGTCAAATATTTAGCTAATACAAGAAAAATGTAAACAAGTAAATATTTATTAAAAACAAAAAATGATATCTAAATGGGAAGAACGTACACGTTATTTCCCTTATTCGATATCAAATAAAATAATTTATTACTGATAATTAGCTGACTTGTTTTTTTAACAATAATTTAAGGAGACTAAACCCAACTGATTTAGCCGTATCTGTGTATACTGAAGGATTAGTTTCCCTTGTTGGTATCAAACCAATAATTAATTGACTAATTGCTTACTTTTTTATTGCTTCATGTCTTGTCTATGACAATGAATAATTGTGTGAAGTTTCAACTTGATCCGAGAATGGGTTTTGGATGAAACAAAGTGTACACATTTTTTACCAGACAGACATAGTGAGTTGATACAAGCTTTGTACCAACAGACAGACAGACTTAGTGAGTTGATATAAGCTTTGTACAAACAGACAGACAGACATAGTGAGCTAATATAAGCTTTGTAAAAAGATATTTAAAAATAATTCTAAAAAATCTAATCCAATGAAATAATTTCACATTTACATCCATATTTATCGCAATACTGTAAGATGCATTTCCCTTTTTCGGTACCACATTAAATTAATTACCACCATTTAATTAAATAATGGATTAATGTTTCGATTGATTCTTGTTCTTTTAGGAACACTACAGAATTGTGTACAAAGTTTCAACTTGATTCGACAATGGGAAGTGAAAGATAATACATGGTCAATATTTGTACCAGACAGACATAGTGAGTTGATTATGATATAAGCTTTGTAAACATTGATTAGCCTTAAGAATTTTTGTCATTAGTAAAATTTGAGAAAAGAGTCCTTGTAATCACAATAAATGTCCATAAGGATCAATAAAGCAGTCTTAGTCTGAAAAATAATTTCAAAATTCAATGATGTATGAACGTGCTAGTGTTTTGGTCTGTGACATAGTTATAATAAAGACCAAACAGAGGTGTTCATTTTTTTCAATAAAAAAAAAAGACTTTTGAAACATATGTGTTATGAATAAGTGTTCGTGCTTCTGCAGCAACCAGAAGTAAAACTATGGTAGATAATCTCTACTATAAGCACAAAATACCATTGTCTGACTGACTGATTGATTTATTCATTGACGTATCAAGAGATCTCAGCAATTGCCGTAAGGATTCGAATAATAATAATTTCCGACACATACTTCCGTATTTTTTTCAAATCATGTTTTTCTTTCTTTTTCCTTAATTCAATTTATGTTTAATTTGCCCCAAAGTCATATTGTAGTTTCTGTTTCTCTTATAATTTTTTTTGTTTAAACAAGGTCGAACTATAGAGCAAACACTAACAGCATCCAAATGATAAATCTGTTTCTTTTATTTATTTCTTCTTTTTCGAGGAAGCAGGGACTATAATCATTTCCAGTTTGTCATTTTTGTCTCTCAACTATGTCTATTGGAGAACTTGTTTTTAAAGGTATGGTTATCATTATAATTTTAAAAAAGGGCCTAACAGTGTGAAAGCGGGGGTCGATGTGTGTGTGAGGGGCCTATATTCATAACAATTTTACATAAAGCCTGGCTAGAAGGTTTTGTATATATATTTAATGGTGTTATTTTTCTTTAAGAAGTATGAACCATATTCTAAGCATTGGTCAGAAAAAGACACTATTCCATGAATAATTTGGACATCTCTCTATCTTCAAAACCTTTGTTATAAAGCTGCTCCCCAATTTGATTTCGCCATTCATTGTAGCAGAACGAACATGTTCCACTTGAATGAAACATGGTGTTTAGTGGCTTGCTAAATATTTTTGTTTTCATCCCCCTTTTTTTTTATTCTTCTATAATGATTTACATGAACATTTTTTTTACACAGACACAAAGACAACAAAACACTGTGATGAAGACTTCCGAGTTTGTCCTAACTGAGTATTTTACACGATTTCAAAGTATCTACTTCTTTGGCTCGGATACAAAATTTTGGAATCACAACTGTTGAGACAGTTTGTAATTTATTTAACAAAGTTGAAAGTCAGTTAAAATTTCAGACTTGGTATAAATTTTATATAGGTTGCTGTTTCATAGAACAAGATTTATTATAAAAAATTTTAAATATAGAAAAATAAAAAAAACTGATTGAGCTTCGAAAAAATTCAATAATTTGCAGCTGTGTCGAAATTTTAATTCGTGAACATCAGGACTTTAGTGTCATCCGTTCTCACCTGGGCCCCAACTAATCAAGAGTCATGGGCCCAAGTGCAACGAACCCCTTTGCACCATTGTTTCTACTGCTCCGGCTGTGGGCCCAGGTTCATTGGACCCCTTCGATCCACACATGCTACGCCAATGAATTGAGTACGTCCACACTACACTACAATTGTACTTTGTAGATTTTTTTTCTCCAAACAAATTTTAATGAAGACATTCATGCTAATAATTATAAACAAATATTTCAATTGTCTTTATGTACCAGTGGTGTAGTTTGCGACAGATCAATATGTCTCGAATCTTTGAACAAAAATGTTTTTCCTTTAACAAAATGTAATGAAAACCGTGCGCTAGTAATTCTTAGATCTACCTTTGCGACAATCTTATCAAATTAAGTGTGCATACAAAAGGCTTTCATTATCTTTATTTTTTTTAAAAAGGAAACCTCAGAATTTGCGATTTATCATCATAGGAATCCTTGGGCCTTAGGCCTCTTTTCTTTGCCTCTTTTATGGGCTTTATGTGCCTCTTTTATGGGCCATCTGCCACTTTTGTGGGCTTTTTTTTTTTTGTTTAGGTTTTTATTTGTAAGTTCTAATAATTCACAAGTATTAAATCATAAACAATTGAAAAGGGATTAACCTTAAAATATAATAATAGTAATAGAAATATTATTTAATATCAAAGACACACTACCTAACCATTGAAACCACTAGAGACAGAAATCAACACAATATCAAATATCCCTGACACCCAACACCCCATTTCTGGAATATTAAATGTACAAGCATATGAAAATCAAACTAGATAATTTTCTACCCTAAAATCCATTATTTTCCTAAATGTCAATTCTAAGTGATTAGGATCAAACATCTTATCATTATGTAGAGCTTTGAGCCAGCTAGCCCAAACAAGATTCCTGTATTCGGAAACAATAATCAGGTTAGAGTGATATATCATTTTATTTTTTAGTTTCACCAGCTTGCTTATAACCATAGACAAATTAACATTTACATAGTTGCCACAGTTGGCTTCTAATAAGTCCCTTTGTAGATTAGGTAAACAATTGTTGCATAACCTACCTCTATACATTAAAAAATTTACTTGAAATGCCTACTTAAAGTAATAATTCATGTATCTCAACACGTAAACAAATATTTGAATATTAATCATGCAAATAACAGTTAATGTAAAGAATACAATTTTAACCAGCTGAGTAATTTTATTAGATACATATCTAGTTTTATTTTTATTTCTATCCTTATCTCATTAGTTTTTAGTATTTAGTGAAACACATCATTGACACCATAAGAGTAACATTTATTAAATAGTTTTTTACACAACACATACAACTAGAATAAAGTTTACATCGTTTTATAATTTCGCTTTTTTTCTTGATATATAAACAGTATTGTTTCCATAAGTATAATATGATAGCAATAAATATGCAGAGATTGCGAAGCAATATAATGTAAGAGTTTGAAACATTTAAATTCTTACGGTCAACAAAGCTTACAATGGGCAACAGTGAGGACAAATTAACTGGGGGCTTCACATTGCACCTGCAATCTCCATAACAGACTGATTGAGTTCATGATTGCAATACTGTAACTTAGAATGGGTTAAAACTTCATAACCCCTGAAGTGATTTGAACACTGGCCTAAATCACGCTGCCAGACATCAACAGCATGCCATACCTGAACCCTATTTCCATAGGCATTAGCTGGGACTGACTTCAAGCAGAGTATTTGACTGGCATACAATACATGAACTTTCAAACAATGGCGTGATGTATAACTCTAGAGTGTGTCGCTGAGCTTTAGGCTTCTGTAATAACTTAAGACATTGACATTAAACCAATGCCAATCGTTTAGCAGTCAGTACAAAATTTAAGCAACAGTAATACATAAACACTTAACCATACTTTGCAAATAGAATAACAGAAACTGTTAAAATCTCAGGACACATTGATGGAAAAACATTTCTTATTCTATATGCTGGGACAAATTAGTACAAGTGCTCCTTCTTTTCTATTGCCATTAAAAAATGGAATGGGTGTCCTGAATTAGCCAGGATAAACAATGACCTAACAGAGTTTAAGTCACTGATGAACATTCATGACTAGGTTGACACATGAAAAGGGTAGGACGTAATGCTCTTCTCTTTAAAGTAACGTCTGTAATCTATAAGATAAGATAAAATCATCGCAAGTACATGGTCTTCCTTCGTGTGGGAGGTGAACGTCTGTGAGATGATTGAGAACTTTCACGTCTCTGCAACAGGAAACAATGGACAAACAAATGGACAAATAAATGGACAAACAAATGGATAAACAAATGGACAAACAAATGGACAAACAAATGGACAAACAAATGAACAAACAAACGGACAAACAAATGGACAAACAAATGAAATAAATGATCGAGAACTATGAACAATTTCGTATTTACGTGTGGTCAGAAGTCTGAGGTCTTCTTAAGTCTGAGGTCTTCTTAAGTCTGAGGTCTTCTTAAGTCTGAGGTCTTCTTAAGTCTGAGGTCTTCTTTCTTTGTGATGGCCATTCAAAACTGATCTCGTTGTGCTTATTTACGTATGCTCCTAGATTGGCTACAACGAATTTATATTTCATAAAATGCGGCCCCAATAAACAATGGAAATGATCATGAGCTATACACAATTTCTGCATAATGTTGACTGCTTGGCCGTGTTGTAAAGCATGGACGGAAACCCGTTAACTTGTTGGTCTTGGCTAAATTTTAAAAATATCATTGAGCTGTCAGTAGATATCAGGAGAGAAAATAATTACAAAATAGAGCCAAAAAGGAATAAATAAAACAAATACTTTTTTTAATGTGAGTATAACACAGCTCTGTATATAAAAATTGAATTAAACATAATATTTATAGAATACACTGTTACCCAAATGAGTAATAAAAAAAGTATATAATTATAACGAAGCAATAACAATACAAAACAATAGATACAAACATTTCCAAAAAACTGTCTTTTTTTTTTATCTTTCCCAAAGCCGCCATGACGATGAGCTGTACCCTGAAAATGTGTGACGTGGTAATAGTGCTAGAAATTCATTTTGGTTTTTGATTTCTGTAGGTTTCAATAAACAAAAACTTAATTTAAAATAAAAAAAAGTATCGTCCTATTTTATGGCGATTCTAAAACAAACATTCTGAAATCGTAGCACTTGTTGACTATGTTATCAGTAGAGCGGAAAGATCAGTTTTAGAGAAACTCAAAATTTTGAACGCGATGTATACAAAATACACTTAAAATCAAATACAACGCAGAATGTATTGTGGTTGTTACTTACTGTAAAACATCATTGATGTTACAACATGGTCAAACTGTATATATAAAGTTAAAGAATTTGTATCAGACAGCAACTACAAGTATTGTAAATTGTTTTACATGTTTCGGATGTTCCTTCAGAGTTGAAGATAATTACTTCCTAGTCCAAACCTCTTGCAGGACAACGGGGGATGGGAGCTGGCAGGGTTTGAACCCGGGACCATCGATAAGTCTGAACGACAGTCCAGCGCGCAAACCGCACGACCAGTTAGACATTTATTCAGGGAGCAGATAATGAAAAGATCCTCTGTTTCTATGTCCGACGGTAAACAAGATCGTCATGTGCTACAAACTACCAAACACATTTTCTTACATGAACAATCAGATCCCAGTTCATCGTGAATCAGAACTCAGACTTCTCTTGTTCGGAAGCCAAGCGCTTTAAAACCCGCTCACCCCCTTTCTCCCTGGTAAAACTGTGGTCTACGACAAATGTCAATGCAAAGTTCTAGAAAACGTTTGAGTAATTGAAAAAAGAGTAAATTTCAATACCTAACGTGTAATAAATCTGATAGAAAAACTTAATGATGATAATGATCTATAGTTCTGTCAAGATCCGAACTTTTGTGCGAACTGATTGAAAATAGAGCACAATGTGTTGTAAATTCAGTTCTCCAACTTTTGGAATAAGAGCCATTAAAAGTTTGTCCATCTCTTCCATCGGATGCCAGAGGAGCGTGGTAAACTCAGCCATTGTCAGGCTATTCAGAGCTAGCTCTACCGTTGTGTTAATTGGGATGGACTTTTTGAGCTCTTCTATCAGCATCTCGCGGTTGTAGCAGCCCCTTCCGAATGGCAGTGGTGGATAAGGTACTAGGATGTCGTAGTCATCGCTTACGGAAAGGCTGTCGGAAGGAGTGATGTAATCGTTGTCCTCCTGACTCTGGATGGAGCCGTGAAAGAGGAAGAGATTCGTGTTGCTGTCGTCCGTGTCACTCTCGCCGTAACCCTCGTCCTGGATCTCGTCCATGTATGTTCGAGGGCTGATGGTGATGATGCCTTCTTTGCCTTGTAGCAAGTGGAAGACTGCGCTCCTTCTTTTCTGTTGGGGGTTTACCTTGACGGAATCTATTTCTTCGTAACTGTTCGATGATGTTTCAGAGCGACTTCCTGGTTCAGGGAAATTAACTGGATTTCGGTTATCCGATGGGTATTGGTTGCCGCTTTCGTTAGGATAAACTGGTCTTCCGATGGTTGCTGAAACTGCAACCGTATTGCTGTCAGAGCTATGATCATCAATTGAAATTACGTTTGTTGCATTATAAAAAGTTTTGGGATTAGTATTTTCATCCATTGTGGAGCAGTTAGTTTCCGCAGGAGTTTTGCAAGGGATAGGATTCAATATATACTTGGACGTCTTAGGAAATGGTTGTGTTACTGGAAGCTGCTGTTTCATCTTTCCTAATTTAAAAGCATTTTTGCGCGCCATTCTCCGAATGGTAAGATTCCTGTTGCTGAAACTTTGGTCCATGGCGTAGACCCCCACACGTCTGGACAGATAGCTCACCGTGGACAGTCGAGATGGACGGCTTACGGGATCAGACTGAGGCTTGCGAAGCTGGACGGGCTCAAATTTCGACCCTTGTTTCATCATTGTATAGGAAGATATCTTCTGTCTGTTGCTGGCTTGCTCTTCTGGTAGATTACAGTCTTCAACATCCAGGCTGCCTTCATCAATATCCACAGAGCTCTCTGGGCCAATGACCTAAGTAAATAAAAGTAACTTCTGCAATTGGTAATATTTAATAGTAAGTAATGCAAATAAATGGAATAAATTTTATATCAATTTGTTACGATCATCAATAGTGCTAGATGTTACGATCAAACTTGATGCCAAGATGTCACGTTGAAGCACAATCAATGATCGTAATTGCCGAGGATTCAGAAATCGTCAGTTGAAAAGCTGCTAATTGATAAGAGGATCATCTAGAATTTGCCAGTTGATAAGAGGATCATCTAGAAGTTACTAGTTGACAAGACTATCTAAGTATATTATTATATATTCAATGAAGAAACTTCTCTTCGTCTAAAACAATTACTTTAATTCAAAACTTGAAAAAGCTATTCACAAATAATTACAATGGTTAAATGTACTTGAATAGAATAACTGATCTACACAATGATATAATTGAGTTCTAACACTAGACTTACGCAATCTAGAATCCTTCCCGGGCTCTAGATCGTTATCACGTGACCAACATCTCTCCGCTGCAAGGCCAACCAATAAATGCAGCTCAAAGTACAATAATTAATACTTTAAACCAATCATATTTATTTCAAAACATAATCCTGCTGCGTGATAGAAAATTCCCTAGGTAGCTAAAATTCTGCCGACAAGCTAAATATAGACTATGGCTAAATATAGATACAGTGTACGTGACACAATGAAATTATTTGATAGAATAGAAGAAGAATATTTGCTAATTATCAAAAATATATTTGCAAGCTAGAGAGGAGGGTCCTAGCCATGGAATTGAGATGCTACAGAAGGATCCTAGGCATCACTTTCAAAGACCGCATCACAAATCAAGAGCTTAGAGACAGGGTTACTGCAGCGATTGGACCCCATGATGACCTGCTAACTATTGTAAAGAAACGCAAACTTAAAATATATGGCCATATTACAAGATCCACGGGGCTCGCAAAGACCTTCCTTCAGGGAACAATATCAGGAAAAAGAAGAAGAGGTAGACAGAGAAAGCGATGGGAGGACAACATAAAAGAATGGACGGGCCTATCATTGATAGAGATTTTAAACAAGGCAAAAGACAAGAAGGAATGGAGGAAGACGGTCGACAAATCTTGCTTGGTGCCCCAACGGTCCAACAGACTAAGGGATAGTTGAAGGTAAAGGTATCATATCATTGTGGTTAAAAAGACTGCAGTTTGAACTATAACAGACATGAGCTCAATCTAAAATGTTCATTTCATAAAACCGCTTCTCTTTACGTTGTGGTGTTCTCTCTTTGTTTTGTTTCCTTCAGAAGTGGAGATTATTACATGCTAGCCCAAACCCAAACACCCTCACAGGACGGCGGTGATTGCATCGGGCAGGGTTCAAACCTTTAGACCCTATTAGAAAATAATTGCTAAAATGGGTGACTGTTAGATACGTAAAGTTGAGGAGATGGAAACTGTTGAGCTGAAGTTCAAGACACGGGAATTTATTTCGCCTTAGTGTTGGTGCCTTACGAAAGTTCGCCAAGTGTTATGGGATGTATGTGCGGGTTTCCATGGTAACGAGGAAAGGTTAGCGGCTGATTTTGGTGGTGTTGGCTGATGAAATCACGAGCTGGTCTGTCATAATTTATATGAATATAAGTCACGTGGGTGAGAGATTAGGCGAGAGACGTAAGACCTGTTTTTGTATGAGTTACATTTTGCTTGAATATTATTTGAAGTCTTATCCTAAGAATTGTATAGGCTTAGTAGTCCCTAGCTGTTTGGAGCTACATACCAACCACAGCGCAAAAACACGTAAGTTAGGCAGGTGTTATATGGCATGGACAACTATAAGACACTCACCTTTATTGCCTTTGTGTAACTTGGCGCGTTGGCCAGGCAGTGTCTGAAAGCTTTACCCCAGTGTCGGCTGCTCTTAAGTTCTGTACTTGTTTTAGCCACTTTAAACTTGATGTCTGATTCTAGATTACAGAAACCAACAGTGCCAGATCAGTCCAAGACAATGTTAAATTGTTTAGCTGGGTTGACTTTGGGCTAATATATTTTTATTATTTTTAGGTCAGAAAAAACTTTTTTGTTAATGTAAATTTTAAAAAGAAACAGTCCATAAATCAATACCAGAAACTAATATTGTGGACGACAGTGAATCAATATTTCGAGTCTTCGTTGTTAATATAAAAAAAAGTTGTAAAATGTGTAATGTTTTACTATTTTTTGGCGAGATGACAGGAGACGGCGTAACTGAAGTGCTCCTTCCCCTGTAGGGCTAAAAAGATCAGCACACAATCAACATTTTGCCCTCACTGGCATATAGGAAAGTAGCCGGCTGCAGGTGATCCGTGAAAGAGTAAGAAAGAGACAATTTGAGAGGTCTCACGAGGGTCGCGGGACACATTTGAGGTTCAAAGAAAAAAGTATTGTCAAAGACAGACGCAAAAGGCGAAAATAATTCTAAAATAGCTCCAACGGCGTTTTCTGCATCAGATATGGCAAATATACAGGTCATTTTTTGATGTGAATTATCACTCAAATACTGTATTCATCCTATATATTCGGAATGGAAGACTTTGCCCTATAGTAGAGAAAAATTTTGGTTTTCATCTAAAACAAAATTATATTAATCTGCAATAGCTATTAGCCAACTTGACAGATCCACCAGATACTATTTTTACTTGGACATTAAATAATAATAATAATAATCTTTATTGTCCGTATGGAAATTTTTCTTACAATTTGTGCATTACACCAAACAAAAAACATTATAACTATAAGAAACCAAAGTGTACATTCACACCAGACTCACTCATAATTTACATGTGACAAAGTTTATACCAGATTGTTCTTATTTAATAGAGAACCTAAAGCACACAGCCGCACCTACACACATTTGTACATAGGCGGCTAAGGGACTGACGATTCTTTGTATTGAAGTTATACCTTATTATTTTATGTTTACATTTCAACTAAAGGAGAGCAAACACACACACAAAATAGTAAAAAATCCTATTCTCATGAACTGACCTAAAGGGATCTCCAAACTGACCACGTTTTCTCTGATGAATGTGGAAGCGACCACAGTGGTCTCCACATCTTTGTTGATCAGGTACAGCGTTCCCGTGAAGCCACACTGTGTGGCTGGCACCCAACCGTGGAGTAGCTTGACCATCACAGGAGGTGGATAGCTGGAAAAAAGTTAATAAAGGATCATCGACATTAATTTAATTAAACTTAATCACGTTATATTGTGCGTATTAATTTTCTAACATTTATTAACACTCTTCCAATTTTTTTTCCTCTCTCTCTCTTTCTGTCTACTTCTTTCTCTTCTTTATTATTGCCTTTATTTCAACCTCTTTCTTTCACTATATGTCTGTATCTTTTTTTTGAAATCTCGTTTTCATTCTTCTTAATTTCAAGTTCGCTTTTTTCTCATTTCCTAGCCAGATGCGGCCTTAGTGGGTGGCGAGTGGGACAATCGCACTAGGCCCGCGCCCAATGGGGGCCCGGTGATTAAAGATTCCCTTGTCACCTTCAACTTAAAAAACAACAACACGTTTCTCAGATTTTGTTTCTCAATATTGCCCAGCATTTATATGATAGCAATGACCCTAAAAGGGTTTAACTAGTTTTAAGATAACATTTTTGGTTTTGATGTACTACATTGCCAGTACCTACGTTAAGTATTATGTTTCGGCATCAATTATAAGGCTTACAGCCTTAGAGGAGGCGGAAGGTTTCGTTAGCGTGATATGGTACGGTATTTATACTTTACGCTTTCGGCTCCCAGGCCCTAGTATGACACTCGCCTGGGCCCTAAGGCCTCGCGTATTGCTAAGGCCGCCTCTGTTTTCCCTCATCTCCCTTTCCGTTTCTCTCTTTACCATTTGCTCCCCCCCCCCCATTTTTTTATTCAGTGTTTCTATTTATTTGAACAATGAATCCTCAATCTACTAAAGCATTACTTTATTTAATAAACAACGAATTTTTTAAAGCTATTTTCATAGTAGGTCCTAAATTTAAGTATTTTTTTTTAACACGTAGTTCTTCTGTCAAAAAGAATTGTCCCAATTGTTTCCTAACCCATTTACCATCCTAGCTGCCTGGTCGTGCGATTTACGCGCTGGACTGTCGTTCGGACTTATCGATGGTCCCGGGTTTAAACCCTGACCGCTCCCATCCCTCGTCGTCCTGCAGGAAGTTGGGACTAGGAAGTATATTATATTTAACTCTGAAGGAATATCCCAAGCATGTCAAACAGTTTACAAAAAAAGAAAAAAAAAAACATTTTATAACCATTTTACCATCCCTATGTAATAGAAATTTTATTATAAGGGAAATAACTCACAACATAATTAAATCAGCGAATTGCATTGCTAGAGTTCTCTCCTCTGTCATTGCTACACCCTCCTGATAGATGGGATAAAACACGCCGTTCTGCTGGGTGCGCAACAAGACGCTCCTGTCCTTCTCGTCATGGAAGAGTGCAAAGGTCACGCCCCTGCACTCGATGTGCTGCTGGTAAAGGGCTTCCAACGCCTGGGAGCCCTCTTTTAAAATCTGGTTGTTGCCTTTGCGAATGATGTCCCCAGTTAAAAGCTGATGGGGCGTATGTTTGTAGGTTTTGTTTCTGCAGGTCATCTGTTGTAAAAGAAGGAAATAAGTGAAAGTGAAACCAAACAGCGCTCATGCATTAGAATAAGTTTCAATGGAACTTCTGAAGAGTCCAATCACTTAGCAAAAGTAGCGGGAAGGATACTTTCCTTTTTTCATGATTAGTGGAGGGGAGGGAACACTGTCACGAGTCGAGACTGTGACCTATTTCGATCAGTTTCTAGAAGCCCAGGTAAAGGCAGTGCTGACCAGAGTAAACAAGTTAATTTTAATCATCTAATTAAAAAAAAGAGGCTAAGGGAAAAAAAATAGCATACGTCAGCTTCTAGTAGGTCACAGTTAATAAAATAATTAGGGGAGAAGTTTCCATGATTCTGGAAAATACGATTGAGAAAGTATAAATTAGGGGAAAGTTAGTTAGTTGGGGTCCTCGCATAGTAATGGTTTTTGTAGAGTAATAGGTCTTTGCTTAGTAACGGTCTTGTATTAGTATGAGTTTAAATACTTGCGGGTCCATTAGTTGAGGTTACATTAATTGATGTTACATTAATTGAAGTTATACTAGTTGAAGTTGTTATATCTTTACGGTTTATTTTATGTAGAATTAAGCAAAGTTGTTATTGAATTGAGAATTTAATTGTATATGTAATCGGAAGAAGTTTATTCAAGAAGTACAGAAAGAATACAGTTGTTTCTTCAGCGAATTATCAAATCATTAATATAATTTCCGGCGTGTGATGATTATGTTTAATCAACAATTAATACAAGAAGCATTACCAAGAAATAAGTCAACTGAAATTTTCACAAACATTCTTGAATGCACCCATGAAAAATCTGGCTGAAGGATGATATGAATTGGGGACGTTCACCATTGACATGACTTTTTATCTAATTGGCACAAAGCAAGCTATGTAAGAGACGATCACATTTATAGTTCTGCTTTTAGGGTTATTAAAAAAAAACATATTTAAAAAAAATCTAATTTATTTTTAAAACTAATTTATGTTGGGCTAAGAGTATGTAGATCTATGTATGTATGTATGTATGTATGTATGTATGTATGTATGTATGTATGTAATGTATGCATATGTGTGTATGTATGTATGTATGTATAACTGTATGACTGCATGTATGTATGTTTATATGTATGTGTGAATGAATGTATGTATGTATGTACGTACGTATGTATGTATGTATGTATGTATGTGTATGTATGTTTGTATGTATGTTTGTATGTATGTTTGTATGTATGTATGTATGTTTGTATGTGTGTGTGTGCACACACACTTCATGTTAAACTTTAAGTTAATCCTGAATGGGAGAGAATTTCATTTCGATACTCGAGATGACGATTCTAGAATCGATGTTGTCTCCGTTAAAGAAATTACATTTTGGAATAGAAAAACTAATTTCCGGTTTCAGGCTATAGGTTCTCGATAGGCCGATGGCTTTTATATGAAAATGTTATTACTATGATTAAATATTAGAACTAACAAGCCCAAAAAAACTCCTGAAGATTAATGAGAAATGCACTATTTCAAGTGGCTACGCAGCTGTGACCTACATATTTTGCTACATCCAGGGCAAACATAACTATGTATATATATGATGTAAAGATATGAATGGACTTTTACACTCATTGTTTTATACAAATAAGTTTTACCTAGACATTTATACCTGCAATTTTATTATATAAATTTAAATTTTTTTAGCTATAAATTTATACTTTTATAACTGAAACTAAACATATATCTTTTCTTTTCTTGTCTCTTTTATATTTATTCTTTAGGATGCCTATACAGTGAAATGAATAGTTTCTATTTATTTGTAAACTGCATTTACGCGATTCCATGACTAAAATACGCAGTTGCCGGTTATCATTTGCTCAAACAAAGAGGGAAATGTTTTACATTGTCGTGTCCTTGGATTGTAGTTCGTACGGTTCTGAACAAATGCACACAGAATTCACCAGGAAGACGAAAGGAAAAACCCAAAGAAAAACCAAGAAAAACTCAACGTCTGTAAACTTTTCAGACCGTGGTTTACCTGGCAAATACTAAAGTTTCCGGCTTCTTTTGTTCGCCAGTCACACTCTGAGATCATAAGCGAAAGCTTTTTCTTCCTTCCAGAATTGCGGCTTTCTTTGACCTCTATTCATGTTTTCTTTGACATTTTACGACGCTCTTGTTTGCCTTGACATTAACCCATGTTAATGTTTACCGCATTTAAACATATTTTTAGCAACAATAACTGGAAAAAAGGATATGAAATAAATATGTCTCTATCGTACACTACATCCTATGAATGGCTGCTTGGTCGTGCGGTTTGCACGCTGGACTGTCGTTCGGACTTACCAATGGTCCTGGGTTCAAACCCTGCCCGCTCCCATCCCCCGTCGTCCTGCGGAAGGTTTGGACTAGGAAGTAATTATCTTCAACTCTGAAGGAACATCCGAAATAAGTAAAACATTTTACAAACATCCTTCCAATGTGTAAGGCGATATTCATGTATTCTACGATGGAATTTAAAAAAAATTGTTTAGCCGGGGAGAAAGAGATGCCCTAATCAATAGTTGCCTCTAAATACGACTTTCATCTTCTAGAGTTTTAGGTTCAACGCTTTAAAAATAAAACAAAGAAATGTATAAAAAAACAACAATAATATCATAATAAAAGTTGCTGTTCCCATTATGGAACAAAAGTATTTTGGAATTAATGTGAACTTAAAAAAATATTGCTAAACAGTCTACAAGAGATCTGTTGCTTGATCAGTTCTTTTTTCAAATATTATGTGAACACGTGGGTGGTGGCCTAGCGCTTGGCTTCTGAACCGGAGGTCCCTGGTTCGAAACCTGGTGAAAACTGGGATTTTTAATCTCGGGATCTTTGGGCACCTCTGAGTCCACCCAGCTCTAATGGGTACCTGACATGAGTTGGGGAAAAGTAAGGGCGGTTGGTCCTTGTGCTGACCACATGACACCCTAGTTAACCGTAAGCTACAGAAACAGATGATCTGCCTTATAGTGAAGGTGTGAAAGGTAAACTTTACTTTATGTGAACATGTAAAAATTGTAAAGACATTTACATTCAAAATAATTTAGATTAATAATACTAATATAGAACTCTTAGTCCTGACCCACTCACTCACATCATAATCATATTCTATCACGATGAAATTGGAAAAGGTAATCTTTTCTTTCTGAAATGAAGACTATTAAATAATACGAAAGATTAAAGAATGTGAATATTTTTCTTATAAAATGAAACTCTCACACATTTTCTATTACGCTTTCTTTAATAAAAAGTAGGTAAAAGTAGTAGCCTAACAGTTTTTAAAATGATTGATTTTTTAAAACAATATTGGATTTTATTCGGCTTTTTCGATATAAAAAGGTTTCTGTTTAACAAAAATATAAATGTTATGCAGTACAAACAAATAATACATGTTTTACTGTACAATCAACGTTTATTTATGACGAGACTTAAAACATTCAAGAGGAAATATTGATGAGTAGCACTAAAATAAATTCGACAACCATATTTGTTTCTGTACAGTTAAGTGGAGGTCTGAAATGTTGACTTTAAACGTTTTGATATAATTTTATTATTGAGGATTGTCGGGTTATAGCCAACATAGTGCAGTAACAGATGGCCGATAGATCTCACGGTCTAAAAGGGGTACTTTTCTTTTTTTTTTTTTAGTGTTAATATCGAACGGGGTGTCATCCCTGTTGGACCAGCTCTGATTACAATAAACAATGGTAAACAACTCACGAAATAAGCCTTGATTGGAGTTATCCCCGCCACTAGGAATGTACTCGTGTTGGATTGAATCATCTCTGAGACACGTCTGTAGGGCAAGGATGACTTTCTGGTCTTTTGATTGACAACAGTGAACCATCCTGTCGCAGACAAACAAATTATAGTGGGCAATAGACCAGGCAGAATCTTACATATGTTAACTTGTCATAGATGTGTTAATGAGATAACAATGAAATGACTTCGATTCGCGAAAAACGTGACTTCTCTGAAAGAAATAACAATGGCTACATCAAAACATCTCATCTTTAAAACAGTTTTTATTTCCATTGAGATTCTACTTGCCACGTGGCCCAAAAACGTAAACTCGATTTCTTTTTCGTTTTAAATATTGGCCGTATAGTTTGGCTGTCCAAAGAAACAAAAATTAAAGAAAGTCTTCACCCAAAAAATGATGAAATTAGAATGCAAAAAAAAAAAGCCATATGCTGTTCTATTAAGGAGCAAATACAGTAGGGAGGTAAAGGCTGCAGGCCTCATATCGTTTTGTTTAGTGGATATGATATTTAATATTTTGTGTTTTTGGCACATTAGCACAATTTAGACTATGTTGTGACCACATTCCTTCAAAGGTTACCTCACCTTTAAAGGCTCAAGATCTTAATGTTACACGGCTAAGTTATTAAAAATAAGGTCCATTCATAACTCAAATTTAAAAAAATTATATAATTTAATAAAAATCTGTTGTAAATTTGTATATATTTACAATTCTTTGCCCAATATCAAATTAAATTTTAGCAGTCAACCACACCTATCGCCGATATTGTTTCCAATTAATATCAGGTAAACTGGAGTCACATGTGTTTGCATGTCACATTATAGATCTAGATTAACTCTTAGCTTCCTGTTCATGTAATGTTCTGTGTATTAAGTAGAGAACATTCCCAGGTCGAACATTTTTGATACTCGACATTTACTAAGCAAGCAAATCAATTATTATCATATGTGGTGTGCTCATAGACTCATAGTATGTACTCACCCGTATAGTCTTCTGGGATGAGCAAATCTTCGCCCACCAGGTGGAACTTATGGGGGTCATTGTTAACCCACTGCACGCTCCTGGCGCTGACTTTATTGATTGACCTCGTGCAGTAAGCAAACAGAGGCTGGGACAGATCTAGTCGCCTCTCTTTCAGGAAGCCCAGGTCACTCTGTATCACTCTGTTCACATACAACATCCCAAATTATTGTTAGAAGAATGTCGATATAATATCGTAAAGGATTGCATTTCCTTACTGCAAGGTTGAGAAAAATGATTTGCTTAACTATTTATTTCAATATGAAACGATTCTACAGTATAGGCCAAGACGCTATTTACCAACTATTTATTTATGACTATCACCCCCACCCCTTTTTACACACAAAAAATCTCACTTAAAATACGAAACATCAATTTCTTAATGTAACACCAAAGATGAACAGATATTTATCTTTTTAAAGATAATACCTCCTTTGTACAACTTATAGAGCGATTGTTTTTCTGTTAATAGCTAACGAATGTTAGATTAAAATAGAAAATGGAACATTTTTTACCCCGCCCCAATCCCGCACCCCCTTCCCCCCCCCCCCCCCCCCCCCCCAGAAAGAATCCTGGTTAAGCCAATGTATAGATATACTACACTTTGTGATATTCCAATGATAGGCCTTTAGATCTAGACCTGGAAGCCGAAGTGCAAAATTTTCCTGAACATTAATTTATCAAACTCTTGAATCAATAAAGCCTTACATTCGGAAATTCCCGAATCCGATAGAAACTTCAAGAAAGTGATAGTCCTTTCAAAATCGATGTTGGATCTAGATCTAGACCTAGCCAAATCTAAACTTTCTTTTTTTTTTTTACTTTGAAAAATTATATCGGTTAAAACTAGAGTTTTTCCAATGTGGTCAACGAGCTAGTAAATCTTTTCTCAGCAATATACACCAACTGTTAAAATCTCTAGAAAAAACGTTATAGCCTTTTTCGATAATCATGTTCATCCACCCACCCACCTTCCACGAAGCTACGAAATCGATAGTGGTATTGTAAAAAAGAATACTTTAAAAAAAAATTACGTTATTTCTTTGGTTTAAACTCTCCATCTGGTTTACTTATTGCTTATAATGTTCTAGCATGTTCTGACAAAAGGTATGAACGACTCAAGATAAACAATGCTAGAAATCTGTGAAGGCACAAGTAGCGTATTTGTCTTAATATTATCTTGATGTTAAGCGAGACATCTTGCAGTAAGCCTGTTTCGGACAGAGTAATAGAACGATAGTTAAAAGCTTTTTGGATATTCGACCTTTTTGACGCGCGCAAAATGTCTAATATTTAAGAACCTTTTGAACAATGTTTTTACTTCAAAAAAAAATTATAATATGAATTTAAAGGGTCTAACTACTTTGCAAATTTATTGATTGAACAGAAACCCCAACAGATTGATAAAAATGATTTAGATAAAAAAAATGTCTTCGAAAAATTATTTGAAAGACTTTTATTTAACAGTGACGCCTGAGACGATTAATTTTGTTCATGACGCCTGTTTGTAACTTCGTTTTGTTATTTCAAAGCTTTAAGGCGTAGCATCCATGGCGCGAAGGGATTCAATGAACCTTGGCCCATGACAATAAGGGGCCCACAGCCTGTGGTGTATCAGAAGTGGTACAACATGGTTCACTGCGCTTTGGCCCATGACCAGATGGGTAAAAAAAACTTAAAAACAACACTTTGTAAAAACCAATAAAAAAATAGAATTTAAAAAGCTTCCTCAAAATGCTGTAAACGTTTTACCAATGTTAATATTAATTTCAAAACATTAATCCGTGTTTAAAGCTGTAGCCGGTGTACCAGCGGCTTGGATTGTTTTAATGTAATGAACCGCTTACCATCAGTTTATGGTAATAATGGCCAGCCCTAATGGCGCGTTTGAGGTAACAATTGTTGTTAGATCGTCCCATTCTTTCTTTTCCCTGTCTGCTCATACAACCATTGAGAGCATTACTGGAATGGGGGGGGGGGGGGGGGGGGGGGGGGGAAGAGAAAGTTTCGTTAATAAAATATTTTTGTGTTGTACAGAAAAAAGGAAAGGGGAGGGGGCGACAATAAAAATTAAGTTATAGGGATAGTCCTGATGATCACAATACAAATTTTCGACACTAATTATTCAATTTTCTCAAAGCTAAATTTGTTGTTTTTTTCTGTATTTAAAATAAAATTTTTTTACAAATAATTTTAATTGGGAATGGGGGCAGAACATACATCATATCAGTTAAATCTTGTTATGAGAAGTTACAAATAAAAACATATTGGAAAAAAAAAAAAGCCCACAAAAGAGGCAAGATGGCCCATACAAGAGGCGCATTAGGCCAAAAAAGAGGCCTAAGGCCCAAGGATTCCTATGATGATAAAGCTAAAATTGAATAGCGCAAATTCTGAGGATTCCTTTAAAAAAATTTAAAAAAAATCATAACAAACGTACTCCTGCGATTGATAAATAACGAGCTGCAGCACTTTTAAGAAGCATTACATAATAATGTTCTGCTATAAGTCGCGTGCTGAACTGTAACGTTATGTACAAGAATTGAAAAGTAAGCAGCAAAATCAAGTAGGGGAAGATCAAGGATGAAGTGAGTAATTTGAGAAATGACCTTGAGAGTGTAGCCGAATCTTAAGCTGTTGATACAGTTTACCTTGCTCAAGACGATTTCGGTAAGGTAAAAGGTAATTTGATGAGCCTACCACTAATTAGTAAGAAAAGGAACTTAAGATTCAAGAGAAGACTTTTGAAATCAACGTGTTATTGCTACGCCACTAAGAAAAGAGGAGGAGTCTTCTCTCCATTTAAAAGTATTGTTAAAGATTGTATTTGACATTTAAAATATTGGGGTTAGGGCAACGAGATGTAAGAATTTAATATTTAGCATATATAATATATTTGTGACAGATTGTTTTGTAAAAAAATAAAGTAATTTCTTCACTAAAATAGTGTTATAACCCTGCCATGCACACCGCCATCCACGCTAGTGCAGAAGGTAGGCACTGTTAGAGACTACACTGAGAAGGTGTGAACTGTTAGAGACTAGACTGAGAAGGTGCGCTCTGTTAGAGACTAGACTGAGAAGGTGTAAACTGTTAGAGACTAGACTGAGAAGGTGCGCACTGTTAGAGACTAGACTGAGAAGGTGCGCACTGTTAGAGACTACACTGAGAAGGTGTTAACTGTTAGAGACTAGACTGAGAAGGTGCGCTCTGTTAGAGACTAGACTGAGAAGGTGTAAACTGTTAGAGACTAGACTGAGAAGATGTGTACTTTTAGAGACTAGACTGAGAAGGTGTGAACTGTTAGAGACTACACTGAGAAGGTGTAAACTGTTAGAGACTAGACTGAGAAGGTGCGCTCTGTTAGAGACTAGACTGAGAAGGTGTAAACTGTTAGAGACTAGACTGAGAAGATGTGTACTTTTAGAGACTAGACTGAGAAGGTGTGAACTGTTAGAGACTACACTGAGAAGGTGTAAACTGTTAGAGACTAGACTGAGAAGGTGCGCTCTGTTAGAGACTAGACTGAGAAGGTGTAAACTGTTAGAGACTAGACTGAGAAGATGTGTACTTTTAGAGACTAGACTGAGAAGGTGCGCACTGTTAGAGACTAGACTGAGAAGGTGCGCACTGTTAGAGACTAGACTGAGAAGGTGCGCACTGTTAGAGACTAGACTGAGAAGGTGCGCACTGTTAGAGACTAGACTGAGAAAGTGCGCACTGTTAGAGACTAGACTGAGAAAGATGTTGACATTAGAAAGAAGAGAACGAAGTTCCGCCCAAATCTAGACTTAGTGCTGACGAAGAAGTTGTGCTCAAGGGCAAGGCACGCATATGCAGACTGATGCGCTCCGTGATTGCAGCCACATTCTGACTGAAAATCTCGAGAACGATGACCTGCTAACCACTGTCAAAAAACGTAAACTCAAACTCTATGTCCACATCACAAGGTTCTCAGAACTCCCAAAGTCCTTCCTTCAGGGAACAGCACCAGGAAGAAAAAGAAGAGGAAGACACAGAAAGCGATGGGAAGACAACATTAAAGAATGTGCAGGCCTGTCAGTGAATGAAATTCTATCCAAGGCAAATGACATCGAGGAATGGAGAGAGACGGTTGACAGTTCTTATATGGTGTCCGGATGGTCCAACAGAATATGAAATAAGTGAATGTAGGGTGATGTCCCGCGAATAAACATCTGTATTTGTCGAGTCGCCTCCCTTCACTTTATTAAAATACAAAAGAAAAAAGTAATGGTCTGCCCGATGGGAGGGGAGGGGCGAGTGCACCCATCTACTTTCCACAGTTCCACCTGGTGCCTGGCTTCCTCTATTAATTTATATTTACTAATGAGTTAATTTGAGATTAGAGTGTGGTGCGACACAATATACACATGGGCTCAAATTTCAATCCGTTGCTTTTATTATATAATTATTCAACTAACAGTTGTCATATTTTGGTACATTGTTAATGTCACTTAGTCGTTACCTAGATGGATATTTCAAAATTCGGAAGAATGTCCACTTACGCTGGTAAAGGAAATTGGTTGACTATCTGCTTCAGAGTCAACTCTCCATGTTCATACTGTAAACCATCCTCCTCAAGATCTGGGTCAGTGAAGATTTCATACGACATCCTGTTGAAAGTCACCTGGGATAGGAGAAGTGCTTCATACGTCTGCTTCTCTCCTCATTGTTTTACCCTGTCAGAGTTATAAAATATCAGACTGCAATGATAGAAACAGGGCCGGCCTTCGGTATAGGCAAACTAGGCTGTGGCCTAGGGCCTCTAGTTGGCTGGGGTCTGGCACAGGACAAATGTGTTTTGATTTTAAAAATGCGAAACTTGGATTTAAACTCAAATAGAGCAGAGATCTATTTCTGCAAGCCTAGCTCTAAGTCTCAACTATAACCCATAGTCTATTCTTTAATGTTACATCCACTTGTTAGACTACTTATATTAGAAAAAAAAACTTTGTTTTGAATATGATGCATCAAAACGCAAAACAAAAAGCGCAGAATGCAAAGAGATTTTGGTCAGCATTGATTGTTTCAACCAAACAAGTGACATTTTTGTCTTATTTTATTTTCATGGTGGTTTTTATATTTTTGTTTACCAAGCTTCTATCAACCCATTCTGTCTGTCTGTCTGTCTGTCTGGTGAAAAGTTTGTATACGTTATTTCTCCGACACTCGGATCAAGCTGAACATTTTCACAATTATTTCTTATTTCTTAACAATAACTCAATAAAAATTAATCAATTAGTTAATGACTATTGGTAATTGATTATTTTGTTTTATATCACGAACAAGAGAAAGAAATTGTACTTGAATGAAGTGGTGGTATAGACCCAAATCTGTTTCCTCCCCTCCCCCTTTCCCAACTGGTCCAGACAAGTGATTGGAGCGTAACTTAGTGACATAGCTAAACGCGAAACAAAAACAATTGGTAAAAATATATTTAATTGGCACATATTTGATGTTGTTGGTTTAAATCTATTGCAAATTTATTTACATGCCTGATCCAACATAATTGATACAATGACACTTAGTATGAGCTTTGTTTTAAAAACCTATTTTTTTATGTTTTTTGTGTTATTTTTATATTGTAATTGGGGCCACCGAATTCACTTCGCCTAGGGCCTCCGATAATAAAAAACAACTGATTATTATTTTCATTGTTGGTAAAAAGACTTACTTTGTCAATGAATTCAACTTTTTTTTTGTAACATACAATATATTTGAAAGATTTAACTAATAGCATAGACAAAAGATTATACGTGCAGAAAGTGGAGAAACTAGACATGCATTGGAGAGTTATGGCAACATTAATAGTGCTGTGTCCTAGAACAATATTTCATTGTTTTCATGCAGTATGCCTCACAAGAAATTACGATCTATCTATCTATCTATCTATCTATCTATCTATCTATCTTTCTATCTATCTATCTATCTATCTATCTATCTATCTATCTATCTATCTGTCTGTCTGTCTGTCTGTCCATGTATGTATCTATCTGTCTTATTATATGATTGCTAGAAAATCAGCATTCAAACTAACCTTCACAATTCTAAAATAAAATAATATTTTAATCCTGCTAAAGAATGAAGGAAAACACAAATGTGTAAGTAGTTAATAAGTGATGATTGAAAGTCCAATGTAAGCTGGTATTTCTAAATAACTTCCTCGTTAATGCCACATTGCACAGAGTTTCTTATCTACTATTATTCCATTTTGCGATAACGTGGGTGTACAATGAATACAAATCACATGTAATCCCCAGTTAGAAGCTCCAAACATCGATTGTCTGCATGACTGCACTACACTTCCGAGTGCACAAAGACGATCTTGCGTCTCATGCTTTAAAGAAGACGCGTTTGTGCTATATTTAGCCGCCAAGGTAAGACAAGACTGGTGCAGTGTTCTATTTGTTTTTCTTTACTTCCATATCTTTAAAGCAAACAAAATATTAAAAAATTCTAAGAAAAAAGAAAGGTTGTCTAAGGTTATATAAGGGGAAGAACTCCGCACTTACTATATCTTTCTATAATATAGAAGTTATTTCCCTTATTCGATATCACACGAAATAATTAATTATCAATGGACTTAATTTGTTAATTTTGTAATTGATTCGTTTTGTTAAGTACAATAAATAAATGTGTTAAGCTTCAACTTGATCTGAGAATGAGTGTGGGAGAAAAAAACCGTGTACATTTATCTAAGGGGACAAAACATATTTAACCATATCTGTGAGTACTGGAGGATTACTTTTCCTTGTCGGTATCAAACAAAATAATTTATAATCAATAATGAATTGACTAATTTATAATTTTCAAGTATTATCTATGTCAATCGATAATGTGCAAAGTTTCAACTTTATCCCCATTCTACTATCAAGTTGATACTTTAAGCAATTATTTATTGCTCCTAACAAAACATGAATTAATAAACAAAAACACTCAATTAGTCAATTAATTAGTGGTAATTAATTATTTCGTTTGATATCGAATAAGGGAGACAGCTTGTACATTATTTATAGATATAGTTTTAAGGATTGAGCTTTTCCCCTTTGGATATGCACTTAAAAAAATAATTGATATTTTGCTTGTTCCAAGTACTTTTAATATCTTATTTGTTTCTTCCAAAGACTATGTTAGCTAAATTAACTAAAAATAAATAAGTTTCTCTCCCCCCCCCCACAAGATAATGGTGTTTGGGTATAGCAGTCAAATGGATGAACGGTTAGTTACTAGTGACTGATTTGATAATTTGAAACTTAAGAATTTTTTTGTGTTTTACCGACATTTTGTTTGCAAATTTTTATAGTGGCGCAGTAACCAAAGTGCGAATGTATCACATGAAACAAGGCCTACATGTATAATTGAAATATGATTCCAGGTCACTCATTCAAGGTCACTTAATCCCTTGGTCACTTAATCCTATGGTCCCTTAATCCCTTGGTCACAATAAACGTCTTCCGAAAGAATGAAGAGTCAGAATGTAATACAGATTATGTACACACACACACATACATACATATAATATATTTATTTTTCGCGAGGGGGGGAAATGACCCCCCCCCCCCAAAAAAAAATCCTGGCTACGCCCATGCATGAAAAAAAAACAGTATCCTTACCTTAAACAAAGAAAAGAAATCACTCACAGTTGATAAAATACAACCAATGCATAAATACTTTCGAGTATACACTGCGTGATTCTTCATAGAACTTGACACACACACACGCCCGCATCATGCAGTTCACGACAGAAGCGATGAAAACCGCACACCCACCCATCAATAGGAAAAAAAAAAGAAAGAATGATAAGAAAGGTAGGGCAACTTTCCAAACACATACACCGTGGTCCAGAAAGAAATAGAAACTCTAAATGTGGAGAACTTGTTTATTTGAATATGTTTAGCCTAGCACAAAACTAGCCATCAGGAGGGAAATTTGAGGACAACTAACGGAGGAAAGAGACCGAAAAGTAAATAGTATTACACTCCATAACACAGAACGCACTTGTGCTATGGAAATATCATTGGCGTAGTCTGGATTTTTTTCGGTGGTAGGGGATTTTATTTCCTTCTCACATGCACACAAACAAATATGTACATATTGATGTATGTGTGAGGTAAGTTACTTTCATTACTTTCAGTTCCTTCCTTTTTTTAATGTATTTTATACTCTAGAGCAGTGCTCCTCAAACTGTGGTCCGCCGACCCCCAGGGGTCCCCAAGATGACTGAAAGGGGTCCGTAGAAATATGAACATTGTGTACATTTAATTTATTTAAAACACCTTCGCTAAAAGTCAGTTTACCCAATGAGATAACTTGAACAAACTGCCCCTAATTACTGTTTAATATGTCAATTACGGAGTTTTCATTGACGACCTAAACCAACAGATTTGAAAACATTCTTCATTTGTAATTTTCCTTTCGATTCGGTGCAGTAATCGTTGTCACGTTTCTCGTCACACCCGCAAGACCTGCCAAAAAACAGACACAAACACAGATACAGACGCGCCAATTTTTCTAATGCGCCCTTAATAAAAAAAAAATATTGCCCTCTCTGCAGATATTGTTATAACCCTGTTTCCGCGCCGTCACAGATGGTGCGCACCCTCACACCGTTTTAGATCCGGTTGAAGTGGTCTGAAGGTTATGGGAGTCTGAGCTGTCTGTGATGAAGAGCCGTCTTTTAGGCTACCAGTGAACTGTGTGGGAACCTGGAGCGACATGGGGAAATGTGTCGGTGGTCTGTACTAAGGTTTGGTAGAAAAGACTTGTAGAACTTAAGACTGCCTGTGACTTGATAGCCGAAGTCTGTCCTGGCTAGGATCTTATGTGCTGTACAAATACAACACTACTTCATGAACCAGTCTAAACTAGCTAAGGGACATTACAATAAACAAGATAGGCGTACTTACGACTTTTGAATACTTCAACTGATGTATTTATTAACAAGATGGGATGCTTGTCTTGTCTCACTATCCGTCGTCTCTCTCACTATTCAACCTTCTCTTAGCTATACAGCCATCTTGTTCTTCCTGCGGCTATTCTGCAAGGTAATGGACCTCATTCACCAATCGTAAATAAACACATTCAGCCATGTCATAATAATGATTGAAACAATGAAAAATACGTATCACGTGACAGCCACTATGGATTACATAATTTGTATAGAAGATTATAGAATCACGTGGCTAAATGTTGTTTGTTTACGATTGGCGAATGAGGTCCATTCGTCTGTCTGACTACGTCACTCCTTTTACCGGCGCTAAAAAACAACACAATAAATATACCTACACAGCTAACATACTCTCTAACTAAACTAGGTCACTACAATGCCAATTAATACACAATCGTAAGCTGGCCAACCCATTTCAAGTTAAACCGGAGTACGACAGGGATGTATGCTTTCGCCCTTGATAAGAGACAGACGGTCTTAGCTAATAAAAAAGGGCGAACAATGGACTCTTAACAAAATAACTAGAAAACCTGGATTTCGCCTATGGCATCTGAACAAACTGACTAGACTCTCAGAAGTAGCGAAAAATACTCGACTTTAAATCAACCGAAATAAAACAGCAAGTCTGAAGGTCACTAACAAACAAGAGAAGCCAACCGTGCTACAGGGAGAGAACATCCTTGATACGGACCACTTCACTTCTCTGAGAAGTAGAGCTAGTAAAGACGGCGGACCTGATGATGATATAGTAATTCGGATCAATACAGTTAGGTTTGCCTTTTCAAATATATATATGTATATATTGCTATTACATTGGCGCAAAGGCTATAAGTAATCGTGCCCCAATGTCTGTTAACCCTCGTTCACTCTCTCGTGTTTTAACAAAAATGATAGTCTAACTAGTCTGTATGACAGTGGAAGGGTTCTTTTTTTTTCCTTTGGACGTCATACGACAAGAATTCTTTTCATACAATGCTATAAGAACTCGGTGCACAAATGTCTAGTGATCCTCTTCAACTGTCTCGTTTTGATAGACATTTTTTTAGTCCAATTAGACCGCATGACGTAGTTGAATTTATTTCATTTGAAATCATATAAAATGAATCATTTAAATGAAATACTCGGTGTACCAATGTTTATTCAACCTCGTTAACTTTCTCATATTAAAAAAGACACTTTTAGCTGCCCTGGTAAAGGGAAAAGTCGCTATTACTTTTATGTAGTCTGTATTTCAGTCTGTCCGACATTTTTAGTTTTCCTTCCAAAACATCGCACAAATTTTAATATCATTGATAGGTTGTTCCGGATTTTTTTTTTCATATGAAAATGTCAAAAGTTCGAAAAAAATCTAACTATTATAGATGGATATTTTCGTGTTTTTTTTTTAATTTAAAAACTGCAAGGTGAAATTTTTTGGGGGGGAATCGCTTATTTGATTTTTTTAAAAAATAAATGATCTTTCCAAGAAGTATTAAAATCTCATTATCGAAAATAGTTTTTTTTTCGTTATTTTTTAAATTGAAAAACATAAGCGTTAATTAAATGTTTGAAATCGCGTATTTGACATATTAATATTTGTTTTGTTTCTTTTCGACACTTCAATGTCAATAAGACGTGGATTGAAGGTTTATAACGGTTGTACTTCATAAGTTAAATATTTGTAGCTTATAATGTTTTTACTGTCATTTATTGTTGTTTTAGAATGTTGTTTCATTTTGTTTTTGTGTGTCTAAGATGTTGTCTTCCAGAAAGGCCGCTTTTTATGTGGAAAGATAGGCCTTATAACACCACCCCCGACACACAGCACATATGCTTTTGGTCCGTGAATTCTGCTTTCACTTTAACTTATCCAGTCTCTCCCACCTTTTTTCTGTCTTGTAAATATTATTTTAGTTTTATTAAGTGTAATTGTTTATTCCAGTGATGCCCAAAATACGGCCCGCGGGCCAGTTACGGCCCGCGATCTGTTTCCATCCGGTCCGCCGAAATGTTGGCACAATGTGTTGAAAATTTCCCATCCAAAAAAAAAAAGTTGACAAATGTATTTTTACTTACTTTAGGGTCCTCAGTTTTTCTTTAGTTAATTGGTACCATGACCTTTAATAATTGTACACTTATTAAATGGAACTACCAGAAAAAGTAAACGAATCTTTATATTTTGTGGAACACGATAATAAGCCAACATATTTGATTTGTCAAGAAAGTGCAACTGTTTAAAAAAGGAAAAACGGCATTATAAAACAAAAATGGCGGCATTCTTGATTTAAGCCGCGAATAAAGATCATCGGTCTTAAGTAGGAGACGACACCAGATTGCCAGATTGAAAAGATTTGTTATTGTAGTGAGATTTTGTTCAAAATACCATGTTATATTATTACTAAAGTCTACTACATTTATTTCAACAGGTTCACCTTTCATGTTCAGAAACAATAAAATTTCCTCACGCAGTGAAAATAATCCAATACTTTATAACAGGAGAGCCAGCGAACTACTGTGTAGTAGGGAACACAATCAAATTCGTGTCCAATGTCATCCAGAAACATTGAAAATTAGAGATGATTTAAAGAGAGCGACTGAAACCGGTCTTATGGCATGTTGGAACTGTTATTGCTTTGCGCAGAATGTTTCTTGGTGAATGGTGCACTGAAAATGAGCAAACTGAAAATTAGCTTTAGTCTCTTTTATTTTGCAAGTAGCTTTGCATAAAAACCGTTTCATGGTTGGTACGCCATCCGTTGTTAGACTAGCTAGCTTTACCAAAGGTAAACAATATCATCTTCTGTTATTTCTCAAAAATATCCTCACTTGTTATGGTGTTATGCTAGAGCTCAAATAGCTCATCATGTATCTCAAATGTCTGTTACATGCCCTTATGAATATACCCAACTGTGCTACACCCGTTACATCAGTTGACTCATCGAGAGCCAATTAAAACAATTAAAAATCAACTATTTTATTCTTTAATTTTTTACGCAAGATGACTGACAAGTCATTTATTCTATCTGCCTCGGTGTTCCTAGTTAACGCTATTTTTTTTTCAATGATTTCACCTTTTCTGAACAAATTACTTTGGCAGCTTTAACTACACACACCTTTATAAAATCACATTCACTAAATTATTTGCTAAGGCTTGCAATTAAGTTTGACAAAATGTAGCTGACTTTCACTGCAGACTCACTCTCGTTGTTCAGTTTAACAAATACTATTTTTCAATTCAAGTAGCTTGTCATCTCTTATTTTCCAGCGTAATAGTTTAATTTTTTTTGGATAATTTTTAAGGTTGCCAAGCGGGCCGCATGCAAAGTGTAGTAAGTATGCAGCAGTGCTGTCCTATAACAGATAACTAGAATCTGCTTAAGGATGTTTAGGGTCTTGGATATGTTTGTTAAGTCAGTTGCTGCTAATCCATAGGTTATTATTAATATGGTTAGTATTATTGTTAACACAAAGAATGAATAATTAATTTATAACCAATTTTATGTATAATTGTTTTTTAAGCACTTAGAAAAGTGTACGACAGAACATTTACAGTATGTGTTTAGTCAGAAAATACCAGCAGACTATGTATCAATTCATCTAACAATGAGAACAAAGGTTATTTTTATATCACTGGATGTAAGTAACAGCATAACTCATTAATTATTGAAATTAAGACTTCTGTCATGTGGTTGTTTAAATCATATCTTTCAAGAGTGTAATCGTTACACAAAAAACAAAGAAAATAGAAGAAGAAAAAAAAACAAACAACAATTTATCTTCGGATAAGAACTCCACATTTACAACTATATCTATGAATAATGTAGAATGTTTTTCCCCATTATAAATTTTTAACAAAATAATTATTTATTAATAATTGAATCACTAATTGGTTTAATTTTTAAATTGATTCATGTTTTGTTAGGTAAAAAAAATAACTGTCGAAAGTTTAAACTTGATCTGAGAATGGGTTTTGGAGAAAATATGTGTACAATTATCTAAAGAGACAAAACCCCACATATTTAGTAATATCACTTAATCAGGGGCGGACTGGCTATAAGGGCATTTGGGCTAATGCCCGATGGGCTAGTACCCAAATGGGCCGTAGAGCAACCGAAATGGCCGCATCGATGCCACTATGGCACGTAAGAAATTGTTCAAAGTTATAGACTGTTCCCTTCTAAAAAGGCCGACTGGGTGTTGTGTTTAAACACAAATCTTGCACAGACTCTACAGTGTAATACCATTTTAATTTAACACATTTTCCGAAATAATGTAATAGCCTTCATCCGTAGACAGTGCTATTAGTACTCTTCATCCTTTTAGGGCTTACATACTTAGCGATTAAAAATCAGCATATGGTCTATATTTCTTATAAAGATACAGAGTTCACTGTATGCATACATATCGATACATTATCAAACTTAACATAATGATTTTGAGGACAGGTAGACCTAGAAATGGTTGCCCATCATATGGTATAGAATTTGTGGGCCGAATTGCATAGAAATCACTTAATACTGAAAGATTAAATTCACTTGTTGTTATCAAATAAAATAGTTAATTACCAGTAATTAATTGACAAATTGGTTAATATTCTTTTAATTGATTCATGTTTGTTAGGTATAATAAAGAATTTTGCAAAGTTTCAACTGGATCAGATAATGAGTGAAAAATAACGTGTTCAAAATTTTTACCAGACACACAGAGTGATAACAAGCACTAGAAAAAAAAAAGACTTTTAAAAACAAAGGTTATGTAAAGGAAATAACCCCTAGCTAATTAATGCCATTTATCTGAATATTACAGGGTATAGCTCAATTTCTACTTTATAAAACAAAATGTATTAACTAGTGCTAAAAGGTTAACTAATTGGTTAACTTTCGGATTGAATCGTGTATTGTCACCCAGTATGATTAACTATGAAAAATTTTAACTTGATCCGAAAATGGAAATAAAAACATGTTAAAACGTAATAAGGTGATTAAATCCGTACATATATCCAAAACTCTCATTCAGTATGACTTATTCCCCTTATTTTGATATCAAACACATCAATTAAACACCAACTATTAATTAACTAATTAGTGAACTTTTTTTATTGATTCATGTCTTGTCAGGTTCAATGAATATAATAACTTACTTCCAGAATGGAAAGTGGGAGAAAAAACCATGAGCAAACTTTGAAGTGCAGAGCGGGGGGGGGGGGGGGGGAGATCTTCCCTCTGTATCGCTGGGCGTGTGTCTGTGGGTTCACTTGTTGAGATACATTCAAAGGGAAGTATACTGAACAATTTGTGTTTATATCAAGTCAAGTGGTCTTCTGAACAATCTTATAGATAAATTGAGAAAATCCGATTACATTGTTCTAACAATGTAAAATGTTAATATGGCAGATTAGTCAGAACATTTCCCAGAGAGGAAAGCCATACACCGACCATGACGGAGACAAAATGATTCAGATTCATTGAGCATTTTGTAGAATGTTATATAATACCTTGAAACCAATGAATTTATTATATACTTTTTTAAATCTGGATACCAAGTTTTACTTCATGTATCGTGTTAGTTGAGCTAACGTACCAGAGAGTGTATGTATCTCTAGTGAACATATCTCTACAAGCTAAAGCTGAAGTCAAATTGTTAAAAACACTTTTTGAGTACTTTGATTTTTTTTTAACATTATTTTAACATTATTTTAACATTATTCAGTTGTGTAGAAAAAGGTATTTTCTAATTCTGAATAACTCAAATGCATATAGTATTTATACTTTTATGCAACATTATATTATTATGCATTTACTTAGTTATTATTCTAAGATATATTATAATTATATTTATATATTTGTATATTTATCATGGACGTAGCCAGGATTTTTATCAGGGGGTGGGGTGGAACCTCAACCCCCCGCCGGCTACGCCCATGATATTTATTCATTTGTTCTATTTTACATTTATTATATGTATATGCTTACACACATTTTATACATTCAGTTTCACCTATCCCTTAGTGTAATGAATCGTTAGGACATCACACATGATCTGTCCACCGTTTCTCCATTCCCCGCTCATTTTTTGCATTGAATAGATCTTTCACTGACAAATGCATCCATTCTTTATGTTGTCTTCTCATCACTAGCTTCTTCACTAACTTCTTCTTCTTTTCACAATTCCTCTATTAAGATCACATATTCATAGAAACAAATTGATCTTGTAACTGGGGCACGGTTCTCGAAAACGGCTCTGAAAAGTTTCCTAGAAATGTTGAAAGTTGATGTACATCTTTGGAACAAGAATCACTAGCAAGTTGGCCGTACTAGGAAACTCCAGTTTGACACTTATAATTTTTCAAAGTTTCCTATTACAAAAAGTAATTAAATTTAGCTAAAGGACTAGAAAACATATTGAGGAGACTATTGTTTCATCTTGAAAGCCCTATTCATTGAAGAGATTAATTAATTTTACTAATTGTGAGTAGTGTCTTTTAAGTCGAGATCTAGAGGCCTATCATTAGAATATTTTAAATTCTAGTAGATTAATATATTCGTCTAACCTTGATTTTTTTTTTTCGTCGTGGGGGTTAGGGTGGGGGTTAGGGTGGGGGATAAAAAAATATAAATTTGTTGTTTTTTTTTTAAATCTAACATTCATTTATTATTTATTAAGAGCAAACTAATCACTGTACAAGATTTAGTGAATGGAGAAACGGTATTTTTTTTTTACATTTTTTCTATCTTCTTTTCCTCCTGGTACTGTTCATTGCTTGAAGGTCTTGACATTGGCCTACATGTATATATTATTACAGTGTTTGCTGTTTAAATAAATTTATATTTAATAAATAACAAATATTATACTATTATACATATTTCTAACAAATTTATTGTTTTTTTTTTATTTAAGTATTATATTAAAAACTCTACTATATTCTGAGAACATCAGGTAACTCCATCCCAGATGTTTAGGAATAGAAAGCTTTCTACTTTTTTCAATTACAAATCAATGCTGAAAGATTATCTAAAATCGCTCGTCCGACATATTGTACATATCCGGTAGATGTCATACAGTAATGTGTAATATATCTCTTTATCAAAAGACACACCAGAAATTCTATGAGAGTAGCCAAGCCGAACCCCCCCCCCCCCCCACCGCTCCTCCAGAGGGCTTTTTTAAAATTTAAAACCCCTCCAGATGGTTTTGAGTTTGACATTTCCCTACAGAGAGTTTTGAAGTTGAAAACCTCTCTCTTCAATATTATTCGAAAACAAACTACAGTCACCAAATTCTATGAGTGTAGCTAAGGGGGTTTTGAATTTGTAAAAAAAAAATCCAGAGATTTTTTAGTTGGAAACTCCCAACAAATGATTTTGACAATAAAACTTCACTTTTCAATATAAAACCTTATGCAAACTACAGTCACCTAATTCCAAGAGCGTAACCAAGAGAGGTTAAAAATTTCTACTAGTGGGTGGGCCCCATTAATAAAGTGCAATGAATCTGCCGAAATTGAAAAAGACTAAATGTAGCTCAACAAAGATGGCTAAGACGGATTTTAGGAGTTTGTTATAGAACAGATTTTTTCTAGGTTAAGGGAACATAATATGACACTGACTCCTAATAAACTAAACATGGGAAAGAATGAAATCCTATTTCTAGGATACTGTATAACATTCAATAAAATAACACCAACAAAAGCAAATAGAAGTAAGATTAAAAATATTAGGGAACCTAGGACAACGAAAGACATGAGATCCACTGTTATGACTACGTAATTTTTATAGAAAATTAATTCCAAATTATGCTCAGGTTGTTCAACCCTTGGTTGGTTTTACTAAGAAGAAGCATTCAAATGTAATTGTTATGGATGATAAAAGTAGAGAAACCTTAAATAAATTAAAAGATTAAAGTTTCATGAAAAACTAGAGTCATCCAGCATAGATTGTACTTCACCTCTTTTCTTGTACACAGAGGCATCCAACAATGGTATTGGTGCATGTCTCTTACAACAGCAAGATTCATATTTAAAAACTGTCTTTCTCGGAGACAGAAAAAAGTATTCAGTGATTGAAAAGGAACTTTTAGCAATAATATGATCAGTTGTCAAGTTGAAAAATTATTTGTTGGTAAGATTTTTTACCATTAAAAGTGACCACAAACCTTTACTAGCTTTGAAAAGAGAAGAATTGAAAAATGATAGAATTAACATGGTCATTGATCTTGTTATTTTGTGTAACAGTGATGTCCTGTAAATAAACATGTATGTGCCTCGTTGAGTTGCCTTCCTTAAGTTATTACAATTGGTGTCAGAAGTGGGATTATATGCAACTCAACGAGAGGAGGTAGGATTCGATCTCTATGGCATCGTTGAAGCTATTACATCAGCTCTCAATTAAAGAGCTAAGACAAAATCTTCGGGACCGAGGTTTAAAACCCGTCGGTAGCAGGGAAACGCTCACGGCTCGTCTGCGGCAAGCTCTGATCGATGAAGAAGAAGATCCGGAGACATATCAATTTGAAATTGAACCTCTGATTGTTGATGTCATTGGCAAGATCCAGGACTGTGGGGATGCATTTAACTCTTTCTCTCCTGATCGACGATACAATCGTTGAATTGACTTCATTAAATTAAATTAGTGTTTAACTCTATAAACTTTACTTTGTATTATATAAAAAGAACATGCATTTTCCGTTAATTCTCTTCCAAGTAAAACATTTTCTGATAACAACAAAGCTATTTAAGCTTAATCATAACAGGGGAGTGCGGTAGTAATGAGCAAAATGAAGAATTCCTTCGAAAGGTGGAAAATAATAACGGAGAGAAAGAGTTAAGGAACAAATGAACACAATTAGGATCAAGATGGGTAACATGAGTAGGAACATAATGTTGAACAAGGTATATGAAAGTGTATTGCAAGTAGAATGCCAAATAGACCAAAGTGATAAAATTGTGTCACAAGCGATAGAAGGAATAAACTCGTTAGTGAAAGGGCAGTTACCTGGTACAACCAGTGGTGATGAAGGCGCTGGGGATTGTAGCGCCGTCTGTGACTGTGTTGTTAGCAAGTCTGGCGGGGTTGACTTTCAAGACGAGAGGCGTGATAACAATTGCTGTGACGATCTCAACGGGATGTACGAAATCGAAAGGAAAGAAACAAATGAAGAAACAAGTAAAGTCTGTTTTTTGCCTGAAGTTTTTGTTCCTGGTGTACCTACAACGAGTACTTTAATGAGCCGGACAGATCAAGACAACGTTGGGTCTGCGTCCAAGCTTGCTGCTGTGGACCTTAAAGACCTCTGTTTATCTGTCAGTACCTTTGTGCACCTGTGATGTCGTGTAAATAAACGTCAATGTCTCGTTGAGTTGCCTCACTTAAGTTATTACAATATGTTGTTGTAAAATTGGAATATGGCAATGATTAGATTTGTTAGCTATTGGATTATATTATTGAGTGTACACAGTACAACTTTTTCAACCATTGACCTGAATTTTTTTTATAACTCACCAAAGTAAACATTGGTATTTTTGTTTCTCTTCTTCATATAGTACTAAAAAATTAACCTTGAATATTTTTATGTTTACAAACATCAGATTTTTTCTCTCTCTTCATAACACTGTATTGCGAAATATCTAATCTTATTGTTGTAACCCTGCCTTGCACCAGTGCTTGAGGTGCGCACTAGTGAACGTAAACAGGAAGACACTGGAAGAGAGAGAATAACAGTGCATCAGGGATTGTGAAGAGTCTGAATGTTTGGGAAACTAAGAGGCCAACTTTTGTGCTGCCTGAAGGTTGTAGTAGGGACCTAGAGCAAAGCGGGGAAGGCTGTCGTTGGTCCACATTCGGGTTAAGTAGCAAAGGGCTGGTATACTTAGTAGTAAGACTCTGAGGAAGCTGAAGGATGAATAATCATGTTATGTGTTTACCCTAGTGAATAAACACAACTATTTATTTCCTGTTAAACTGTGTTGCATGCCTTTTCGTTAAGTGCCTACCCTAGAGTTGCAACAATATTTATCCTATTAATAACTTGATCATATAAGATGTCAACTCTGATATGTCTGTTGACATGACACTATAACCTTTTCATGATGTTGATAAAACTTAGATTTATTTTGCAAGCATTGTACACAGAATACACTTGTATAAAGAATTTAAATTTCCCTTGAAATCTATTTGACTAAATTCACTCATTGTGTCATATGATACACATTGATTACGCTATGTTTTGGAACATGTATCATTCTTCTTTAAAGTCATTATCACCAATACATAAGGATGTTATGTTTAAATGGCAACTGAGAATATTGTTCAGTTGAAACACCGTGATTTCTGGAAAAAGAAAAAAAAAATTTTCGCCAACATGGACATATTATTGATGATTTATTGATGATTTTTCTTTCATCAAGGCGATCACTGTAGGGTTCTTTGTCATAAGACACCATTTGTGTTAAGTGGCTATTAACCCTGAACCTAGAAAACCACTAACCAGGCTTTAAATGTAATATAAATCAGAAAACAAGATCCTTTTTACTTAGTAAGCATTTGATGAGTGCATTCATTATTCATTATAAAGGCTCAGAATTCACTTTATTGGTAGGTAGGCACATTTTTTAAAATCCGGAACTACTCTTATAAATACTTAAAACTATTGCGCTTTATTTTTAAAAGGATAATTAAAGGTTATGTCGTTTCTTCAACAGATGTCTTTTTTCCATAACTTGTCGGACAGACAGACAGATATACAAACAAAACGCACAAAAGAAAGCAGCTTTAATCTTTTTTTTTTTTTTACAGAAAGGGCGCTACTCCATCACGGATAAAACTAAACCACTTAGCTCAGGGGTTGTCGACCTGTGCTTCGCGACCCCTTTGGGGGTCGATTGACGATTTCCCAGGGGTCGCCAAAGACCATCGAAAAATGAATTGCTATTGTCTGTTCTTCTATTGCTGTGTGTGTGTGCTGGGGGGGGGGGGGGGTCGCGACAGACTGAGGGGTTGTAAAAAGGGGTCGCCAAGCCTAAAAGGTTGAGAACCGCTGACTTAGCTGGATTCAAAAGTAATTAAAACCAGGATAAAAAATCATTGTTATTTTATTTCTCCGAAAGCATTTAATGAGCGCATTCATTTATACGTACTACCCCATGAACTGGTATGCACCCAACGCCATCACGGATACACCCCCCCCCTTTCCGGATTCACTCCTAACCCCACCACAAAAAAATATTTTACACAAATGGCGCTACTCCATTAGGGATAAAACTAAACCACTTCGCTGGATTCAAATGTAATTAAAACCAGGATACAAAATCATTGTTATTTTATTTCTCAGGAAGCATTTAATGAGCGCATTCATTTATACGTACTACCCCATGTACTGCTATGCACCCAACCCCATCACGGATACACCCCCCCTTTCCGGACTCACTCTTAACTCCACCACAAAAAAATATTTTACACAAATGGCGCTCCATCAGGGATAAAACTAAACCACTTCGCTGGATTCAAATGTAATTAAAACCAGGATACAAAATCGTTGTTATTTCTTTCTTTCTCAGGAAGCATGTTTAATCATTGGACATCACAGGTACATAAAACAACATCTGCCTTGATCATAGCATCTTCATATCAGCTCTAGACTTGGGCGGAAATCGTTCTTCTTCCTCTTTCTAATGTCGACATCCTTTTCAGTCCAGTCTTTAGCAGTGCGCACCTTCTGCACTAGCGTTTACGGCAGTCAGCATGGCAGGGTTATAACAATATATTTTCCATTTATTAACTATCAACCGATTAATTGAATAAAATACTGATTTAGTGGCTGCTTTTAAAAAACAATTTCGATTCTAACTTCGCTTTAGTTGTAAGTTTTAAATATGAACAACATTTGTGACACTCAGTTGAAATGTATACTGTGTTCTTATGCGAGCAATTCTCGTATATATTGTAATAACTGAAGTGAGGCAACTCAACGAGACAAAGACGTTTATTTACACGGAGACATGACAAACACAAAGGGGCATCTGCCTTGAGTACAGCATCTCCATATTGGCTCTCACTTGGGCGGAAATCATTTTCTCCTAATGTCAACATCCTTTTCTAGTCTGGTTACTAGAAGTGCGCACCTCTGCACTAGCCTGGATGGGGGTGCGCATGTCGGAGTCATAATAATATGTATATTTATTTATACATTTTATTTCACAAAACGGCTCTAACGTTTTTCTTTAAAATTTCAGTGTATATTTATATATATGAGAAAAAAATTCTCAACTCATTGCCACAACGGGAAACCTCAAGGACGACCGTTATATCTTTTTGACAATATATCATTATCAAAAAATTAATTTTGGCTTGGATGTTTTATGAATGAAAATTTTCCATGAAGTCTAAGGAAAAAAAAAACACCACTTACTTCACTATGTTTATAGTAGTAAATTAAAGCACCAGGTGACAGAGCCTCGCTCGGTGGAATATTGTCTTAAGGAAGAATATATACCCGAAGTCAGTAGTGCTTTAGGGCGCCTCCAGGAATGAGTTGGCGGAATAAATTATTCTGCCTTTCTACAAAAATCGGTGTCTACCAAGCAACACTTCTATATTGATCTGAGGTATGAGTACTTTACAGAAAGCAACTATGACTTGAACGCTTTTACCAAAGTTGTTTTCACTCCATCAAGGACATACAGTGGCAAGACCGCACTACAAACAGCGATGTTCCAGCGAAATGCCGGTAAGGACAGTCTAGACTCTAGAGTGACTTTTAATGGTCCAACAGTTACGCTGGAGAAAGCACTGTGTCGTATAGAGGACTAACGTTTGCAAAAATGCAGTCTTTTTTGTGAGCTGAAAGGTGGTATACGTAAGAGATGTAACACAAATACGCTTTAAAGACCAGCTTTGGCACCAACTTGCTTTAACTAACATTTGATAGGGCATCTGGCTGCAGGCGGCTTTAGAACGAGATAGCTGGAGTTTTTTTTTTTTTACAAAAGCCGAGGGATACACTTTAGAGACCAAAAGAAAATCTACTGCCGAGGACAGACGTAGACTGCGAAAAGAAAATCTAAATCGACCACCGCATATAATGTTTATGTTGAATGTGGCAAACTATGTGGGTCTCAGCTGGGGCTGCGTAGCTACGTAAAATACTGAACTCCTTCTTAATATTTGGACTCGAAGACAAGACTTGTATTAGAAAAAAATGTGTTCAAATACCCCTCCAAACTCCCTAATCATAGAGATTGGACCATAGCGCTCTGTGAATGCTATAAGCATGAAACCTGTTTATAATAAAGGTATTCAATACTTTTTATTTTGTACTTTAATAATGCACAGACTATTACAAACACTTCGTACATTATGGAATGATGAAAGAAAAAAAAAGTTTGTAGAGGCATGTTTGGGTATTGCGGTTTGTGAGTTTTATGCATTGTTTACACTTAAATTCCGGAGAGCGGTGTAATTGGACACGGCTAATAGAATCTTCTAATATGATACGATGGTGCGCAAATGCTTCATTAGGTCTATTGATTCATTTGTTTGCAAAGAAATATTTTAATTTACTGCTGTAAGTCTAGTGACGTAAGCTGTGTTTTTTCCCTTTGACATCATGGAAAATTTTCATTCATAAAACATTCTAGCCAAATTTAATGTTTTGATATAGAAACATTTTTAAACAGATATAACGGTCGACCTCGAGTTTTCCCATTGTGGCCAATCAGTTATATATATATATATATACACATACATACAAGAATTGCTCGCTTATTAACTCTTTCTCTCCTAACAGACGATACCAACGTTGATTCCACCAGAATGTGGTAAATAATTACGGAGAGAAAGAGTAAAGAGTATAGGATATATGTGTTTGCAAACACGAAAACGTTTTAATGAATGAATTGGCCTAATTAAACATTTGCGCACCATCTTATTGTAGATTGATCTACTATGGAACTACGGAAGAGAAATAATAAAATTAAATTTGCCGATATATGATTAATTATTGTGTTTTAAGTACTGTACACTTTAATTGCATAGAGACATGGTGATAGTTATACTAAATGGTTATTTTGCTGGTGAATTATTACCATGTGTCCAAGCTTTGAAGTCTACTGTCCAGTCCCAAAACAAAGGAAATGGTCATAAGACAGCTTCTCTACGCCTTACATGCTCACATTGAACATGATATCTAGCTCCCAGTCAACAAATTTGAGTACGCTGCCGCCTCTTTTGGTTTAACTATAAACCTCGGTAAAACCCCGGCATGAGCTTCTTAGAGTCCAAAAGTCACGCTGGGAAGGGCACGTATCCGTAAGGGTTACGAACAAGTGAAAAGCAATCTTTTTGAGAGAGCTGAAAGGTGTTCAGCGTAACGGAGATGCACCACAGAAATGCTTCTATAGAATACTAACGCAATCTTTTTAAGTCTCTTTGGGAAATAGTGCCATTTTACTTTGATACGAATTGCATGTTTTACCCTATAACGTAGAGAAGATAGTGCCATTTTACTTTGATACGAATTGCATGTTTTACCCTATAACGTAGAGATTTTGTGACATTTGATGTTTTGTACAAAAGAGTTAATGAATATACTAATTGCAATATTAATATGTGTACGTAACTATTTGAAACGTTACACTGCAAAAACTTTCTTCCAAGCCAATAATAACCCAATACTTATAGGCAATGGAAACAACTCGACGTGAGCTGCAGTTTTCTAGTGGTCTCCAATCTTAATTGATTTTGTTCAAGGTCTGACTATTTGTCAGAACCGTGACCACACCATCTATATTATAAAGTAGAATGTGAGGTGTATGTATGTATGTATGTTACTTATAGACATGAAAACCGCTTGACCAATCTTGGTAAAACTAGGCGGGAATGTTCCTTGGGTACTAACTTAGACCGTAGTGTATGTATTGTAGCCCTAAAACAAACTTAAGACCCTCAAAAAAAATAAAGTTGTCCGACTCTATTACAGCTATAGTATTTTATGGATCTAGGCCATGGTTAACAATGTTGACATGAGAAAAGATCGAAAGGATGTAGACCTAGATCTAATTTTAAGAAATACACTTTGCGCACATAGTTTTTTACTTTGACACATGAAAATACAGAAGAAGATCCATTGATTTCATTATGTAATAAAATTAACCTTCAATTTTGTGTTTCAAAAGCATTTTTTACATAAATTAGTTCCTGATATCTGTGACTAAAGATTTCCTGGCGAACATTCTTTTATTAGACATTACCAATTGGTTACACATTAACACATCTCTCTACTGAGTCTATTCCTAGGTCTATGTCTAAAACTCTTATTGAACTCTAAGATGATAAAACTTCTTTTCGCACAGATAGTTTTGTGCTTTAACACATAAACATACTAATTATTGTCCATTCATTTGATATTTTAATAAATTTAACATTCAACTTGTTTTTCTAAAGCATTTTTAATACACTCGTTCGCTGTTCGCTAAAGTTGCGTAGTCGTGTTGAGATAGGCCTATATTCATCCATGAAAAAAGGTCACGCATGCGCAACACAGAATGAACTCTATAAAAGCCAATTTTTAACTCTAGATTAGTGTAGATTTAGATCTATGTCTACCTCAAGATCTACTTTATACTTTAACACATGAACATTCAAAATTAAGTCTATTCATCTCCAATTTTAATCAAATATATGTAGGCCTACAAGCAAATGTTTTAATTTGAAAAAAATGGATTTAAGCCTATTAGCTATTTTTATTTGATAGCTTCATTCACACTATTTTTACATTGACATATTCACTTTACTTATTACATTATTATTTCGTTTAATTGTGACTATATCGACAGTAAATCGCAAATAAAGACTCGCGGGTCGCGAGTAACATATGTCTAGTTCAAAATAATCTATATATATAATTCTCTTCTTCCATCAAGAGTTTGAGCAAGAAGTAAAGGAAAAATTACTCTGCGGATAGTCCACGAGAAAACAAAAGGGGGAGGGGAGAACACGTAGTCACAAAATATCAGGGCAGGACCGTTGCAATAATCACTTTTTTTTTATTTGTACCTCACGTTAAAAAAAAAGGGGGGGGGGAGTAATCTACTCTGTAGTAACTATAGAAGCGACAGAGCACGCTCAAAAGTTTGGACACAATGGAAAGATCACTCTTTTATTTTTGCAACTAGGGAGGGAGGGAGTTATCCTTGGTCATCTAAGAGAGAAAAAAAAGACAATTTTCGTCTGTATATTTTAGGAGGTTGGTAGGAGTTTTCAAAAGATTTTAATAATTTTCGAATATTTCCAGGACTTTTTCCGTATATTTTGCAATTTCAGGAGATTTCCAGGACCTCCTGTTAAATCGACAGGAGGCCGCGGGAAATGTGTTAAAAGTTATAAAATGGTTTAATTTAATAATTAATACCCCTAAAATTAGCGCGGGTCCTATAAAAGTGATGGGCCCACTGCGGTCGCATAGGTTGTAGTGGCCAAAGGTTGGCCCTACAAAATAGCGGCGTATGCCACGCCGCCGGTCGACTAGTTATGATATTTTAAAGAAAGAACTTTTTAATGCTTAATGCCAGTACGTTTAGACAAAAATATTTTGAACATTTTTCTAATAACCAGATATTTCTCAAACAATAATAAATCTGGAAAAAGATTATTTTAGTAAATGGATGTGATTTGAACAAATAGATCAAAGCTATGAGGGACTTAAAAACTTTATTCTGATAGATAACTTTACAAATGTGAATCTCAGTTGCAGTCATTCATAATAGAGAGAAAACCAAAAACTTTAGAGGACATAGTTATTATTATGGGAACCTACAGAAGTGCTTATCCTAATAATTCATTTCCAGATAAAGCCAAGAAACATATTGATTTTGTGAAATATACTAAAGACAATAAGAGTAAAGAGAGACATGAAAGCAGAAATGATAGAAATAGAGACAATACTAACTATAGAGAGATCATCTGTTTTAATTGCCATGGTAGAGGACATATTGCTGCACATTGTACAAAAGTGAAGTACAATAGATCAGATAATAGGGACAGTTACAGGAAGCAGAGTAGGAAAGTTGAGTTGAAGGAGAACAGAAACAGAAATAACAAAAGTAGAGTGTATTTCACCAATGATAGGGACAGTAGAGAAAGTAGTGAAAGTGAAGAAGTAGAAGAGATGAACTATTGTTGGGGGTATAGAAGAAATAAATTTTGTTGAAGATGGAACTAACAGAGTGAGAGTACACTCTGGTTTTATTAATGGGAAACATGAGGTTTGTGAAAGATTCAGGATGCAGTACAGTTGGGATTAAATGTAACTTATTCTAACCAGATTGTTACTTAGGTTATGAGGAAAAAGTAAGGTTGATTGATGGCAGTATAAAGCGCTATCAAGCCTGTAAAGTTTTCTTAGAAACACCATTTTGTACTGGGTATTGTAGAGGTGTAGCAATACCAGGATTGACTCATGATTTGCTTTTAGGCAATATACATGGACTAAAGGAACTAGCTCAAAGAGAGCTAGATAGCTGGACTAGAAGACATGAATATAAAATAAGACAAAGAAATCATTATGGTGAAGCAAGAAGAAACATGATTTGTTTTAAATGTCATAGAAAGGGACATATTGCCAGGCAATGCAGAAGTTGGGACTATTCTAATATAAGATCTGACCATTATGAGTATGACAGAAAATTTGATAGTGATGTATTTGATAGTCAATATAACAGAGGGAAGCCTCAGAGAAGATGGCAGTTTAAAGCGCTATCTCCATAAATAAAAACCGAGTTTACAGGAAAGTAAGTATGAGCAGAAGTGTTCCATTTTATTTGTGTGTATCGTCACATCAATAATTTATACATTTTAGATTTCAAAGGATATGGTTAGCAAAGGAAGAAATAAACTTGAATTTATTTATGGGTTGGAAATTTATGGTAGCCTTAAGTATCACTGTTTGAACATTGTAATAAGTTGTTAAAATGTCACAATGTTATGATTCTCTTCAGTGATGCATGTGGTTGAAAATGAACAGTGAAATGGTACTTGTCATCGGAAACAACGCTATTGTGACTTGCACATGATGAACTTAACCTTGTACAGCATATTTTGTGGTAACTATATGGCGAATCGTCAACGTAATATTTCGTTCTCATGGGCTGTTACTTACAGAAAGGTACACTTTGAACTGTGTTTTGTGTCATATACCACATTCAGCAGCAATCTATTATTGAACTGTGTATCACTTTAGATACCACATTCAGCAGCAATGTTATTATTGAACTGTGTATCACTTTAGATACCACATTCAGCAGCAGTCTTATTATTGAACTGTGTATAACTTTAGATACCACATTCAGCAGCAGTCTTATTATTGAACTGTGTATCACTTTAGATACCACATTCAGCAGCAGCCTTATTATTGAACTGTGTGTCAGAGACTTTGTGGTCTTTTTAAAGTTGTGACATTACTATATTATTCATTGATAATATGCTAATGAACTTGCCTTGTAGGATACCAAAGGACTTATTTTATGAAATAATTATGCACTTACTTTGGTGAACGTATCTTAGTGTATGTCAGTGAACGAACTTTGAGAGATGCCAGTGAACTTACCTTACTGAGATGTCAAAAGGTTTTAGGTGTTGGTTCTGCCCATGTCCATATTTATTGTACTTGTTTGTTTGTTTGTTTTCTTTTGTTTGTTTCGAAGTTACTCCTTGCCACTGTAAAGACATTTGACTGTAGTTTTAAAAAATTGGTAGACATTTAAAAAAAAAAGTAAGCGAGTATCGTATGTTGGGTTTGTAGACAAATACATTGTGTATTGTTTTAGCAACGGTAAAAGTAGTGACGTAGTCACTGGCGGATCCAAGGGGGTGGTCGTAGGGGCGATCGCCCCCCCCCACTCGGCCGACTCCCCCCTTCGGGGGGGGGGACGAACTTTAGTATAGGATTCACACAATTTGTATACGAATTTATTACTTGTGTTAAAAATATATACTAATTATTTATATTTCAACCTATTTTTAGATTATTTCGCCCCCCCCTCTAGTATGTTGGCTGTTTTGGTGGGGTCGGGAGGGGGCGATGGTATCAATCCCGCCCCCCCCCCCCCAACACTTTCGAGTGGGGGGGGCGGTCAAATTTATTTGTAGAGATCACAGCTTGCTAACAAAATCAATTAAATATCTATATCATTAAAACTTGTTATTGATATTTTAACCGATCTTTTTATTATGTCGTTCCCTGTTTGCCGATTTGGGGGGGGGGGGGACGAATACCTCTACTGCCCTTCCCACCTAAACCCTTTGAGTGGGGGGGGGGGGCGGTCCGTTTTTATGGAGAAATCATAGTTTGTGAACAAAATTAGTTGAAATAATATATAAATTTTATATTATGTCGCTCCCTTTCTGGTATTTTGGCCGATTCGGTGGGGTGAAGGGGGGGGGGGGCGATTGCATGTACTGCCTTCCCCACTCTAGCCCTCTGAGTGCTGTGGGGGCGGTTCTATTTTTGTGGAGAATCATAGTTTGTGAATAAAATTAGTTGAATATCTATATAATATAAACTACTTATTGATATCTAAACTCAAATAATGTTTCTATAGTCGCCTTTTCCCCACCTTTACTCAATCTGACATTTTTCTAGCTAAAAATTTTGGAACTATAACTCACAATTTATACTAGAGTGTTCTTGAATACTATTTATCGAATAAGTTTTTTTTCGGCGGCGATCCTCAAAGCAAAAATCTAAATACGTGGGGTATCCTATCTTTTCAAGGAACAAATCGGTTTTATTTGCAATGCAGTATGGGTCTATAAATTCATATTAGAATATTTTTCGAGCACAACATTATTCGAAAGGTCCTTTTTTAATAGTATGAATAATGAGCTTTAGGTCAGGAGAATGCGTTTCTGCAGTGAAGAATGCAAGAAAACGCTTTTGGCCTCGACCATCTTCGACTTTAGTGTGTCTCTGTCATGTATCTCATGCTGCACAGTCTAGCAGCTAATGATAGTGCGCAGAGGTGGCCTTAGCAGAGCGCCGGGCCCTGGGCGAAAGTAAAGGTAGACTATATATACTGTACCACTTAAAGCTAACGGGCTCTAACGCAGTAGGCCTTTCTTCATCAGCTTTCTTCATCTGCTACCATGTCATTCCAGTACCTAAGATTCACTGATGACTGACCTCTTTCAGGTTTGCTTGGGTCTGCCCACTTTTCTTGTGTGTTCCAGTCAAGTGCCTGCCTTGCAACATTGGTAGTTGGTTTTCGCAGGGTGTGTCCTGTCCAGCTCCATTTCCGCTTTGTGATGTCTTGGGTTATGGGCTTTTGTCTAGTTCTCTCCCACAAATCGATAGTAGTTATCTTTTCTGGCTACCTAATTCCTAATATCCAGCGTAGGCATCTGTTCACAGAAGTCTGGAGCTTTTCCATATTTGTTTTAATGACTCATTCAACAAAGTCAAAGTTCGCAATCAGGCTTGATCTTAGAATGCATCTGACCAATAACGCTCCTTGTATCAAAAAGTTATGAACTTATCGTACACTAGACATCAAAGTTAATCAAAATTTTTTTTCATACCTTTTTGTACGTATTTAATTATAGGCCTTGTTATATACTTGAAAATAAATAATAAAGCTAATTTAGATTATGGTTTTATTATTATTACAAGCAAAATATAAAAAAATGTTCTCGCCCCTCCCCACTCTTTTTTTTTCTGAGCTGCGCTCTCTGTCGCCGCGAAAGTTACGTGGGGGTAACTCTAGTCCGACTTGCAGAAATACAAGAGTTATCTTTCCATGACTTTTTCATCGAGGGTTAGAGAGTCGGCGTGCGTGCGTGGTGTTCCTCATGGTTGGGCGACGTAGAGAATTACATATATACAGACAGATTGTTTTATTTAAACAGATAGAAAATAATCCAACCTAAGGTATAAGCACTGACTGTTCCGTTGAATTCTCTCATTTTACGAAGTGTTCCGATAACGAAAAGGTTTGGGAAACACTGCCCTACATCATAAGATGTTTCCTGTCCATCTAGCCTTGGGTATTTTTTTTTTAGAAAAATTATTTCCAATGATGTTTTGTGACATCTCCCCCCCCCCTCTTTTTTTCTTTTCCCCTTTTTCCTTACATCTTCAACGAGACAGTGCAAGTCGATCCTAAACAATGCAAACATTTTAACTACAAATCTACATCTTTTTGTATTTTATACCCCGAGCTCATCGCCTCTCTAAAACTGGAGAGAGTTCAACTCTTATAATCGTGACAATTATTTCAGTCTCTTCTTGCTAGCGTCAAAGAGTCAAGTTTTTTAATTAGACCTTGCGACCTACGGGGCAGATGATGTAACCGTCATCTGTTTCTGTAACACACCAATAACGTGTCATGTGGACAGCACAACCACCCTTTAACTTTACATTAAATCCGGGAATCACAGGATTCGATCCCGGGACCGCAAATTCGGAAGCCAAGAGCATTACCATTCACCCACCGCGCCTAGTGTCCTCAATTATCTCTGATAACGTCATCCCGCTTGCCTGTTCCGTTGTACACGTATTAACGTTAGGAGTCCAATTAATTATAACTGAAGATAATTGAAGCTATGAAATGTAGTCTATTCGTGAGTTGTAATTTTTTTAAAAGTCACCTAGTAACTGGCATTATAACCCCGACTTTCTCCCTTTGTTATAACAATACAGTTCAGTTAACTAGATAGATACTTGTTAGAACAGACTTGATCAATACATATTTCTTTTACTGATTAAGTCTGAAACTACATTTTGTTTTCTCTATTGAAACAGTTGACAATAAAAAATAGTTATTGGACTTTTGTTTTTAGTAAGGTTAAGTACAGAGACAGACAATCATAATGCATATATAAGGACGATTTCTATCCAAATATTTGGATTACATAATAATATAATTTATATAACAAAACAAAATAGAGCATTAGCTTAAGTTCAGTTTAAAGTTCTTGGCCGAGTTCTGGCTTAGTCAATCCCTTGACTAATTATAATACCGAGTTTCCAGGTTCAGTACTTTATTCAGATTCATTTCATTCAAAACTAACAGAATTTCAGAGTAGAGTAAGAGTCTAGTATTGAGGGTAGAAGAGTTAGATCAAATTTCTGTCAAGATTCGGACTCTGCTGCGCTTTGAAAGGAAATACATAGCTATGTGTTTTAAATTTAAACCTCCGATATTGGGAACTAAAGACACTAAAAGATTCTCAATTTCTTCCTTTGGATGCCACAATAAAGAAGTGAATTCCGCCATGTTTAAACTTTTTAAAGCCAGTTCTTCAGTTGTGCTGATGGGAATGGCCTTCTTGAGCTCGTCTATTAACATCTCGCGATTGTAGCACCCATAGTCAGCGTTGGTTAAAAGCTGCTTAGGTCGAGGTGGCAGAGGTGGCCTGTAGCTTTCCTGAGGACGGAAGGGAAATTTATAGTCTGTGTTCTCGTCCACATCGCTCTCGGACACCAGCTCTGAAGGGGTGATGTACTCGTGGTCATGGTTCTCAATGGAGCCGTGAAAGAGAAACAACGGGGTATTTCCGTCTTCCGTGTCACTCTCACCGTAACCCTCGTCCTGAGTCTCTTCCCTGAACGTCCGAGGGCTGATGGTGATAATGCCTTCGCTGCCTTGGACTAAGTGAAACACCGAGCTTCTTAGTCTACTCGGAGACCTAGCCACCTCGTGATTCGTGCCATCGTAGTTCCCTTTTGTATTTATAGGTGGAAGTCCCGGAGGAAGGCGGTATTCTTTTATTGGCAAGTTTATGTACGAGTCTGATTGAGTGTCAACAGGTTTCCCTCCTTTGGTTGATATTTGAATAGCACTTAGGTCTAAACTGTAATCATCCTTCGAAATAACGTGTATTGTATTGTAGACTGTGTCACAGTTTGTATTGTCTTCATATGACGAATCGCCTTCTTCGGGGGAACTTATTCTGCAAGGCAGTGGATTGCGCGTATGGCCTGCCGTTCTAGGAAGTGTATGTGGAGTAGTATTTGGGCGCAGTTGCCCCGATTTCCCAATCCTGATTGCATTTTTGCGTTGCTTTCTCCGCAGCATAATGTCCATGTTGAAGCTTTGGTCCGAGGCGTAGACACCCACACGCCTGGAGAGGCTGTTTACTGATGGTAGTCGCGAAGATCGATCGGATTGAGGCTTGCGCAGCTGGACAGGATCATTTCGCCAGGCCTCTTTAACCATGGTAATGGAAGAAGGCTGATGCGAGTTGTCGGTCTTGACTTCTGATAAGTTATTATAAGAAGAATGACCACCGCCCAAGCTGGATTGAAGCATGTGCAAATGTTCGAGATCATTTTTCCATGCCTCTTTAACCATGGTAATGGAAGAAGGCTGCTGCGAGTTGTCGGTCTTGACTTCTGATAAGTTATTATAAGGAGACTCACGATCTCCCAAGCTACTTTCATCAATGTCCACTGAGCCTTGAGGGCGGATAACCTAAAATCGAAAAAAAAAAAAAAAAGATTTGTAGATTGTAATACAGCGTATTTCTGTACTTGTAAGTCTTTGTGGAAATTGAAATTATAATGTCATTGTTCCTAATTAGTATAAGGCACAAGAATACGTGAAGATATTTTTTTTTAAATATATTGCTTCTTCTCAGACTTTCTATTTAACTCTATCAGAAGTGGGAGGGGGATTCCAACTTTATACAACTCCATTTCAGCTGTAAATTAAAACTTATCGATTACCCAATACAATGTTGCTTAGAGTTTAGAGTATATTAATGAAAAATTCAATAAACATATACATATAAATGTAAAGTGGCTGAAAGACTTCTATTCTGTGGGGGTTTATACACGTACCTGTAGTTTCGTATTTACGGCAGTGTAAGATAGTGCAGCCTCCCAGGACTACCCCTTAAAAAGGTCCAGCATATTTAAAAAACTATTGAATGTTTAACGAAATATGCAAATTAAGCAGGGTCGGAGTGGGTATAAGGACATTTAGACTAATACCCGGTGGGCCGGTACCAAATGGGAAAGTGGGGTCGCCGAATGAATTAATTTTAATGACAATAAGAACCGTACATGTGATTGGCACCTTACCTTTCATAGACGACCTTTACAGACTTACTGTGTAATACTAGCCACATACGCTAGTAATAATGATATCCATTATACCATTCTACTGTTGATGTACAAATCTTATGTATACACTAAGTGATTTTAACAAATAACATAAGGTTTATAATTTTATGGACCTGTAGAAATTGCGCTAGTGTCAATATACTCTGGTGAATCAATAACTTAGACTATATATTAGTCTATGATATATAAGGTGACGATGAGCTTCTAATTAGTAACGAATTTCCCAAATTGTAAACAGTAATCTAACACATTTCCCTTATTGTAAACAGTAATCTAACACATTTCCCTTATTGTAAACAGTAATCTAACACATTTCCCTTATTGTAAACAGTAATCTAACACATTTCCCTTATTGTAAACAGTAATCTAACACATTTCCCTTATTGAAAACAGTAATCTAACACATTTCCCTTAATCTCTATACATCACCAAAATTGATTCTAAGTCCAGTCAAAATGTCCGAGGTTTTTCACGCTTCAAAGTCATTCACAAATCAAAATTTTACGCCGTCAGGGAAAAGAGATATGGCGTGAAGGAGAAGACTGATTGAAAGATAAAAACTTGCTAGAATCCTCTGTCAAAGGAGACAGGAACATTTGGCACAAGAACCTTGTTGAGTCTCATAATGATGACATTCAGGAAGGAACATTCACAAACCATTTCCTCCTGGAGACCGAGTCACGTGAAATGTGACGTAGAAAAACCCAACCCATACCACACGAAGTGGGCAGAAACCCTTTTGAGTACTAGATGTTCATGGGGGGGGCGTCTTCAACTTTCCAAGCATTTTAACAAGTGATCGAATCAAATTCGAACACGAAACAGTAGTGTCTTGACTCCTTGAGACAGTAATTTAATTTAGCTCCAACTTGCTCGAGTCGGGCATTAACAATTTGCGCAATGAATTGATGATGGGAAATAAAGAACATTGACAGTATGAAGACTATTGTGTGTAATGGAGTAGAGAGCTGCCCAGTTAGAAACGTTCGAATGGGTTTTATTAAATTTTAAAGTAGTAAAATTTAAGTGACAGTGGCGTGTTTTGTAACAAATCAACAGATCAGCTTTTAAGGTTAGTGCTTACTCTGTAATGTATGCCAGTTGTTTGAGTTAGTGCTTACTCTGTAATGTATGCCAGTTGTTTGAGTTAGTGCTTACTCTGTAATGTATGCCAGTTGTTTGAGTTAGTGCTTACTCTGTAATGTATGCCAGTTGTTTGAGTTAGTGCTTACTCTGTAATGTATGCAAGAACATTGTGAAGAAAGTTTTGACACGGTGAAATGTTGAAAGAATAAACTGAAAATCATAAAGACACAAGAAAAAAGTAAAGTTTCCCCTTTAAGACCCTTTAATCTATGGGGCAGATGATGTTGAGGTCACCTGTTTCTTTGACCAACAGTAACGAGCAGGGTGTTATGTGGCCAGCACAACGACAAATGCATTTACTTTCCCCAACTTAAATCAGGTACTCATTAGAGTAGGGTGGGCGCCATAAAAGTCCCGATATACAAAATCCCAGTCTTCACTGACATTCGAATCCAGGATCTCATGTTCGGAAGCCAAGTGCTTAACCATTCGACCACCGCGCCCCTTAAAAGAAAATAACACTTGCAATATTTCAAGTTTGAAGCTTTTGGTAAAATTTGTTGATGAGAAGCTTCTTATCCCTTGAATGTGGATATGCTAATGCCAAAATTAAATTTTAATGTTGATCTCTTCTAAATGGTTATGCTTCATTCTTTTAATTATATCCATCGTTTCAAACTAATTAAGGTCGCAATCGTCCATTTAGTTGTACAAATTGAGATTTCCTATAACCTAAAAGTCTATCAAGATATAGAAATGCAATACATTAAGTTAGGCCTACATTAACCCGCATTTGGCTTGCTGGCCTTCATTTTTCTACGCATTAACAAAAATGTAATTATTAGGAGAGCAAGAACAATAATTATATGTCATATGGCAATCAATTTGTAGGCCAGATCGTATGTTAGTGCCTAGAAGGATTTTTCATGCATTCCGACTCTGATATTAAGTAGAAGAACATAAGAGAAATCTGATTGAAGTGACCATAACTCTCTAGCTTTCTAAATTTATGACATTCTATTAGATTTATTAAAAAGTGCATTTAAATTGAAAGTCCAAGAGGATTGGTGTCTTCATCAAAAACTCTGCACATGGTCTTCTTTACTCCCCATTGCATATTCTATGTATCTGTTCACCTCTACAATAGAAGATCTTTACATATTACATTTATGATCGTAGCACAATAAAGTTTGAAAAATTTGGAACTTTGTATTTCTCACATCATCTGGTTCTGAATTTCACCCAAAGATTGTCACATTGTTTCTCTCCCACCCCCCCCCCCCCCCTCCACATCTGCAAAAAAAAATAATAAAAAAATACTGAACTTTAGTCCTATGAATGGCTTCGATTAAAACTACAGTTGCAGATGAAAAGTAGAAATGTTTAATTTTTTATTGTGTGTTAACTTTTCATGTAGACTTCTGAGGTGTGTGTGTGTGTTTAATAATGGCCATATATATATAATTAAGAAACATTTTTAAAAATTAATTTTTAATGTCATAGTTAAAGAAAGTAAACATCAAAAAGATGATGACAAAGTGTCACAGTCTCAGTTGACATTGCCTGATTGAATGTTCACCTCAGGTTAAGACGTTGAAAAAACTCGTGAATTCCTGATGTAGAAAACAGGAAGTAGAATGAATAAAATTGATTTAGAGTTCAGTCAGTTCAGTCAGAGAGTCAAGTGTTATCCTCTGAACGAGGCAGCTATGTATTATCTTAGGAGTAGCGACTTTGAGAGTCGAGTTGTCACTTGAGTCAAGTAGTATCTTTTGGCCCAGTACGGACTTAAGTATTTTGATAGTTTTTCTCTGAATTTAGATAGTAAAGTAGTAACTGTGAAGTTTATCGTTACCCGTTGTGATGCGGACGTTAGTTGTGAATTATTCTTTAACTAATCATCTTGGATATTCAATACCGCTGTTATGAGGATGTAATTATGTTTCACATCGGAAGTCTTGATGTAACTGCCTATAAGGTGCAGTATTGTTATCATCGTCATTAAATAAACATTATATTTGTCTGCCAAAGAGAACTTGAGTCAATATGTAATGTCTGTGTATGTCACGTGTCAAGTGTGACACCAGGAAGCACGAACCCAGCAGTCGCGACATACTAATAGTAACCAGCCTCATGTGTAATAGTATAATACTACGTCAACGCACATACAACATTTACACAAAGATGTCATACTATAAGAATGTTAACATCAAAAATATGATGACAAAGATGTCTTACTATAAGAATGTTAACATCAAAAAGATGATGACAAAGATGTCATACTATAAGAATGTTGACATCAAAAAAATGATGACAAAGATGCAATACTATAAGAATGTTAACATCAAAAAGATGATGACAAAGATGTCATACCATAAGAATGTAAACATCAAAAAGATGATAGCCTAGGTGTCACAATGTGTTACCTTCATCGCTTTAGTGAAATTGGGTGCATTGGCTTTGCAATGCCTTAAGGCGCTGGTCCACTCAGGGCTGCTTTTGAGTTGCACAGTTGTATTGGCTACTTGAAACTTGATTTCAGATTCTGAAGTGAAGATCATAGGTTGAATGTTAGTGGTATATCTTGTGCATTCGATGCATTTTTCTTGTATATTACATTTTTTGTTGTGTGTGGGAATGGTAGATAATAAGAAGGTGAAAGTTCAAGGAGTTTAAACTGTTAAGCAAAAGTGTTGTTTTTTTTTTTTTTTTTTATAATTTCACTGGTATAGAAGGAAAATATTTAGTAACCCAACAGTGGATGTGTTTGGTAAATCGAAATGGGGGGGGGGGGGGAGGTTGATCTGGAAAAGGTGGATGTGTTAAGTAGATCTTAAAAGGTGGATGTCTTAGGTAGATCTCAATAAGTGAATACGTTGGGCAGATCTAAATAGATGAATGTGATAGGTAGATCTAAATAGGTGATTGTGCTGGGCAGATATAAAAAAGATGGATGTATTATATATATATATACATACATATATATATATATATATATATATATATACATATAACAGAGAATTACAAAGAGTGGTCATATTACAACTAGAGCAATGTTTCTCTGGGTTCAGAGCGGAGCATAAGGTTAGGGTTTACTGGGCGTTAGGGTTAGGGTTTGGAAAAAAAAGCCCCCCCCCCCCCCCATCAAAAGTTCTGGATCCACTATTGCTAGACTGGGCATGGAGATCTCTAAGGCTACACAAAAATTATAAAAAGCTGAAACAAGGTGTTGTTCTGTAAAGCAATGAAAAGAAGTAGAGTTGTTATTGTTTTTTTTAACCCTAACCTGTTTAACATTTAATATAGAGACCTACATCTAGAAGTCTGAGTAATTAAACATAGAAAATAAGACTACTCTGGACTTATAATAATTATTTTTTAATTTTTAGATACATAATCTGGATCTAGAAAGATCTAGGTAATCAATCTATTGAAATGTACAATTTAAAATCATTAGATAAACCAATCAATCAATCTAGGATTTTTAAAACATTATCTCAATGGAAACCAAAAGGAAATGGCTTAATATCATAGATTTAGGTAAATTTATAGTGCTATGATTAATATTAATAATAGCCCATTCAATTTAAGATCCGCAAAAGGGTATTATTTCTAAACTTAAAAAACTAAAGATCATTACATTTCTAAGACAGAAAATATCAATTTTTCTAGGGCCGACTTCACTTACAGCTTGAAAAAGAGTTATGTACATAACAATCTCTATACATAGGTTTTTGATCTGATCATTATTGAATAAGAATTTGTTTCCGTTTTCCAGTCTAGGTATAATATATAGGTCTGTGATCTACACTTAGTTTTCAGCCAAATTTAAGTTTAATTCTTTTTTATTTGAAAAATTAAAACGTTCAAACTAGATTTATTCCAGGATGGCCAACAAGCCCGTAATTCTTTCCTCAGAGATATACATCAACTGTTAAATTTCTTGGAAAATCTTTAGAGCCTTTTTTTGAGATCTGTGTCCAGGTTCTACACTCCATGAAGTTTTGACTTGAATAGAAGTGTTGTAATAAATACCTCACCAATATTTTGTATAAGTTTACAGCTCTAAACTTAATTGTCTTATGGCTGATATGCATGATTGCTTGAGACAACATTATTATTAATGAGACCATCAAAAGCTCTATTTTATATATAAAATCAGATGTCTGCTGACCTAGTGGAATTTCCAAGCTGACGACGATCTCTCTGACGAAAGTCGAGGTGACCACAGTGTCCTCCAGGTCCATATCAAACAAGTACAGTGTTCCCGTGAAGTCACACTGTATCATTGGCACCCAACCATGGAGTAACTTGACTATCACAGGAAGCGTAGTGCTGGAAAAAAAAAGAAATTTAGATATTTATTTTTGTATCATTACTAACGCGGTGGTTAAATCAATATTAGCTAGAAGCTAGAAACACAAATACTGATGTTTTTGCTCTGTAAGATGATTGGTTATTTGAGGCTCAAGCTTCCAAGACTGACTAAGTGACCCATTGGGTCTATTTGGCCTATTCATGGTAATGTATGATCATTCAGTTAATTATACAAATTGCTTCTGTAGAAGTAACATTTCTTACTTGTTAAAGCTCTCAAGAAAGTGTGTTGGGAGGGGGTGGGCTGTTTGGGAAGAATTTACAAAACATTTCAAGTTTGTTTTTTTAATTAGTTACACCACATTATACATACTGTATCTAGAAATTATAGATTCTAGTCCAAAGTTAAAAAAAAAAAAAAAAAAAAAAAAAAATACAACACATTAATCGAAAAAAGCAGGTCAAAATTATTCTAGACTAATCTGTTAAAGTAAGTTGTTTTAAATATGATATCTGCATCGTGAGTCACTCAACTAAACCTATATGAAATGAAATGACTCTAGAAAAAAAGCATCAAAAGCTCAAATATTGCTTGTAATTAAATTTGAATTAACAAAACAAATTTCCATAATTTCCTTGATAGAACTAAACAAAACAAAATTTTTTTTACTCTTTTTAAAAGACAATGCCTCCTGAAAGAGTCATAATTTTGTTCTTAATAACTAAAGAATGTTAGATTAAAAAACAACAAGGAACATTATTGGTTCATGGACCAATGTTTTAATGCGAGACAATGACAAAGTAATTAAAGAAAAAAATGTGGACAGTCTTGATTAATGCGAACCATACAACCTTTCAATTCTACTTCCAACTTGCAGCTTGGATGATCTGTTGCAGTGTTTCCCAAATGTTTACTTCAACGGAACACTTTGCACATTTTCAGTATTTATAATGGGGCACTTTTACTTATTTTTTTAGAGAGATTAATTCAAGTGGTAGTCTACTAGTTAATTATTCTAGTCTGTCTGTGGCATTTTACGTCTTGAGAGACGATCTTTTCCCTTTGCAACTTCTTGTGTGACTAAAGAGGCCAATCCTTGATACACAGCTGCGATCGCAGGTTGGGCATATATAATCACCAGGCGCCGTTGCATTTTCACCCTTCTTTCTGCTTCTGTTGTGTATGACATCTGCAATCTTTGACCCTTCCTTTATGCTGCTCTCCATGAGGATCTGTCCAGTGCTACCTCTTCCCAGTTGCCAGTGTCGATTTTGAAGAGCTTCATGTCGCGTTTGCATACATCCGTATAACGTAATCGTGGGCGACCAGCGGCTCTCCTGCCTTCTATTAGATCGCCATACAGGATGTCCTGTGGAAGTCGACCTTCTGGCATTCTACGAACGTGGCCAAGCCAGCCAAGGCGTCTGCTGCTGATAACAGAGCGGATATCCTGGCACCCTGCTCTTTGTAGCACTTCCTCATTGGTTATCTTATCTTGCCACCTTATTTTAAAGATCCGCCTTAGGCATCGGAGATGGAAAACATTCAGCTTTTTTTCCTGCCATGAGTAGGTTGACCATGTTTCACTTCCGTACAGCAAGGTGCTCAACACACAGGTCCGGTAGACTAGGGCTTTAGTACTGTTAGTCAGCAATATGTTGTCCCAGACTCTTTTCTGCAGCCGTGACATGGTGGCCATTGCCTTGGCTATCCTGTTGTTTATGTCTTTATCCAGTAGAGTGTTGTTGGATAAGATGGAGCCAAGGTAACAAAAGTGATCAACAATTTCTAGTGGTTTGCCATTAATGCTTACTTTAGGTGCAGTGTTTGTGTTTTGGACAAGTATCTTAGTCTTGCTTTGACTGATGTTTAAGCCGAACTTCTGGCAAGCAGCAGATAATTTGTCAACCAGGCACTGTAGCTGAATATCAGAATCAGCCACAATAGCTGCATCATCAGCATACAGGAGTTCCCTGACAAGTAGCTTCCTAACCTTGGTTTTTGCCCGCAGCCTTGATACATTAAATAGTTTTCCAGAGGATCTTGTATGGAGAAACACACCTTCGTTTATGTCGTTGTACGCAGTAGACAGGAGAAGAATATGCCAAACAGAGTAGGTGCGAGCACACATCCCTGCTTGACACCACTGCAAACCTCAAAAGGTGCTGATTGGGCTCCATTGAATTTGACAGTGCATTTAGTTTCCTTGTGAAAACACTCAATGAACTGCAGTAGTTTGGGAGGGCAACCTATTTTCCTCAGGAGTTTGAAAAGGCCACTTCTGCAGACCATGTCAAAAGCTTTAGTCAGATCAACAAAAACGATGTAAAGGGGTCTGTCTCTCTCTCTGAATTTCTCCTGCAGTAGTCGTAGAGAAGATATCATGTCTACAGTGGATCTACCACTCCTTAATCCACACTGAGACTCTGGGTAGACTCTAGAAGCTATCACTTGCAGCCTGGATAGTGCCACTCTAGCAAAGATCTTGCCCATTATACTGAGGAGAGAGATACCCCTGTAATTGTTGCAGTCACTCCGATCCCCTTTGTTCGTGTATATTGTGACTATAGTTGCGTCACGCATGTCCTGTGGGACATGACCTGTTTCCCAACAGCGGCAGAGGAGAATATAGAGTTCAGGGAGCAGGAGTGATTCGTTGACTTTCACTACTTCCACTCGGATACCATCACTCCCAGGAGATTTTCTATTTTTTATGCAGTTAATTACTTTTTTAAGGTCACTGAGGCTCGGAAGATCATCTAGGCATTCCAGTACTGGAAGATCTGGTAGAGAAGCCAGGGCGACATCGTCTACTGTGTTTTGTATGGCATAGACTTCGAGGTAGTGTTCTGTCCAACGTTCTAGCTGCTTGGTTTGATCTGTAATTTTTTCTCCTGATTTGGATAGAAGGGGGGCAGGCTTAGACACTGTTGGACCCAGGGCCGCTTTAATGCCATCAAATAGAGCTTTGCTATTTCCTGAGTGGAGACTGTCTTGGATTCTGTTGCAGGTATCCCCCCAAAAGTTGTTAGCACAGTTTCTAGCCATTTGTTTCGCCTCTTTATTAGCACTTTTAAAGGCCTCCAAAGATCTTGGACTTGGCTTTGTCTTGTGAGCGAGGTGTGCAGATCGCTTTTTCTCGATGCAAGGTTCCATATGTGCTAGATTCACCTCAAACCAGTCTACATTTTTGTGTTTTTGAGGCCCAAAGGCGGTGATTGCCGAACTGTAGATTACATCTCTTAATTTCTCCCATCTGATAGAGATGTCTTCTTCATCACTTAACGAGGGGATTGAACTGTTCAGGAGCTCGCCAAAGAGTGCACACTTCTCTGGGTCACCTACACGGTTGACGTTAATTCGCCTAGTTCTGGGTTGAGTGGAAGTATAAGCCTTCTTGAGAAGTAGTTTGATCTTGCTTAGCACTAGTGAATGGTCTGAGTTGCAGTCCGTACTATGGTATGAACGGGTGACACTTTTCAGATCCTTCGGGTGATGCAGAGGTCAAGCTGGTGCCACCTTTTTGAGCGTGGGTGCTGCCAAGAGACTTTATGGCGTTCCTTGCCAGAGAACTCTGAATGTATTTGTTACACACAGTTCATGAGAGCTACAGAACTCGAATAACCTTTGGCCATTGTCATTGATTTTGCCAACACCATGAGGTCCCAAGCATAGTGGCCATGCATCATTTCCATCACCAACACGGGCATTAAAGTCTCCATTTATATAGAGGTGCTCGGATTTTGGAATACTTTTAATTACCTCCTCTTGAGCTTGAAAGAATCTGTCTTTGTCCTCTTCCGGTGCAGCAAGGGTTGGTGAGTAAGCACAGATTATATTAACTTTGCCTTGCGGTGATGCAAATTTCATGTGTGCTACTCTTTCATTGCCAATGGGAAACATCGCGATGCAGGGGACGAGACTGTTTCTTATTGCGAAGCCGACGCCATGTATTCTAGGGCTTTGTTCTGGTTTTCCTTGCCAGTAGAATGTATAGTTGCTTTCTGTAAGAGATCCGCTGTCTGCCAGTCTGGTTTCTTGCAGGCAGGCCACATCAATGTTTAGTCTGCTGAGTTCTCTGTCGATGATAGCTGTTTGACGCATGTCGGTGACGAGTTCGGGGTCAGTATTGAAACCAGGACACATTGTCCGTATGTTCCAGCTTGCTAAACGCATTAATGTTGAGGGTTTTCTTTTGATTGTATTTGCAGGTGCGGGTGAGCAGCTTGCTTTTTTATTTTGTCTTAGCACCAAGTACCCAGTGGTGCGGCAAACTGTGGCGGGATAGCACTTTACTGTCCGAGGGCTGCTCGGCTTAAGGCAGGCAGTAGCTATCCAGTGAGGCTAAAAAGCCCCTCCTACCGTCAAGAGTGGTCCCTGGCGTTCCAGCTTACGCCAATCAGCTAGGAACTTATCACCGGTAACTACCACTCTCCGTGTTTTTTCCAAGACATTACTGTCAGAGATAGGGTGACCTCTCCATTGCTGGGGGAAAGCCTCGGCGGTAAATTTGCGAGTGCTGGGCTGCCCACACGTCAGCACACGCCTCTCTTCCATACTGACCGGGTCCAAAGGGATGGCGAGCCATCACAATTTGGGGACAGGTGGCTGCAGGAGTTTGCCAGAGAGCAGTAGTCTTACTACTGTCCCCCCGCCTACGGGGCTCCAGGACAGGATTTTCTGCTAGGGTTTTCTCCCTTAGCCTTAGACCTTACAGGGATACACACACAAGGCAGTGCGGCTATTGACCTATAGCTAAGGGTTTGGTTTGTGGGCAACAGGGCGTGTCCGCACGCCGACGGGCCATGCCTGCCTCACATCTTGGGGCCAAACCTCCTCCGAGACCCTTGCAGTTTAGCCTGAGGCTTCGCAGCCTCAGTTTCCATCTGCCACCACGAGGAGGTACTGCATAGGACTTGCTGTGGAGACGCTATGTACTGGCAAGAGAGACTTACAAAACTGCTCCCCTTTCACAGATGCTAGCCAGCGGTGGCAACAAGTCAAGCTACCACACTAGACGCTTCACACAGCCATTTGACATTATTCTAGTAGTTCGTGGAATACCTATTCAAGCCTCTGGTCCCATGGAACACATTTTGGGAAACACTGATCTAATGGTTTGTTCGCTTAGTCCTGCATTGCTGCTAATTAGAGTACTATCATCATTTATGACCAGCATGAAGCTTGTCAGCCTTCTCCCTGTCTTTAGTCTCAATTGTTAAGTGTTAAGTATATTTTAACTGAATTTTCGATATTCATTTTCGCTTCATTACTATTTAGAGTGTTTGAACACATTTCCCTCACATTTATTTATTTGTTAAACATAGAAGGGAGGTAACTTACATCTTTATTAAGTCAGCTAACTGTATTGCTAGAGTTCTTTCCTCTGTCTTTTTACCACCTTCCTGATATATAGGATAAAACACGCCGCTCTGCTCGGAGCTCAGCAGAATGTTCCTGTCCTTTTCGTCGTGAAAGAGTGAGAAGGACACGCCGATGCACTCACTGTGCTGCTCGTAAAGGGCTTTCAAAGCCTCAGAGCCCTCGAGTAAACTCTGCTTGCTGCCCTTGCGTATGACATCACCAGGAAGAAGCTGATGGGGCGTATGAGTGACAGCCGTCTTGTTGTTCGTCATCTGTTGAAGGAGATCAAATGTAGATCTTAGCCTAACTAATAAACATGACCAAACATCTTATCTTTGATGTTTTTAATTTTTAATAAATGGAGAGTTGGTTTTATGTGGAGCTCTGGCCTACTTAACAAGTGACGTCACTCTCTTCAGTGGCGTAGCAAAGTTGTTTACATGTGGGCTCAAGCTCATGAATGTCATGATGGGGCCCCTTCACTAAAAACCATTAATTTGACCCAAAAAAATCATCTTGTATGTATGTATGTATCAGCAGATCGACCAAAAGACATTTGAATATTACATGTATGTTGCATATAGTTCCCCTTTCAGATCTTGCGATCTATGGGGCAGATGATGTAAAGGTCATCTGTTACTGTGGCCCACGGTTAACGAGGGTGTCATGTGTCCAGCACAACCACCAAGCACCTTTACTTTTCCCCAACTAATTTCAGGTACCCATTAGAGCTGGGTGGACTCAGAGGCGCACAAAGATCCTGAAATTAAATCCTAGTCTTCACCAGGATTTGAACCCAGGACCCCCGGTTCGGAAGTCTATCACTTTACCACTCATTCACCGCGCCTCCATGTTGCATATGCTTTGTAAGTAATAGTGATATCACATTCAGATGCTTACAAATCTTCTTAAACGTTGGTGAAAAGGAGACAATCTATGGCCCTTGTGGGCCCGGTATTAGTCTCAATGAACCTTTTCGTGCCATGGTTGCTACGACAACTTCTATCATGCTTTTTCCAATAAGAATTATATTCACAGACATCTAAAATTCCAAATTTTACCAACTTTTTAGATCTTTGTATTTGAATGCCGACGTTTTAATGCCTACAATACAAAACATAAGTCCTAAGCTCTGATGAACACATTTTTTTTTGGTGCATAACATTATTTCTTAACAATTACTTTTTATGTATATTTCTACACAGATCTAGATCATCAATGTAATTCTCCTCTAGGTCTAGATAATTGTCAGAGTGTATGTCGGGAATTATCCTTACATCATTGTGTATGTGACAACAGTTTGTCAAGATGGGTTATTGCAATGAGGCGCCTCTCTAGATTTAGATCCATGACTGAGAAAATAAAAATAAATATGTTAAGAGTGGACTTCGTTGGGAATATTGATGTTTCTTCTTCAAACTGTTCCACGGGAAAAGGCGTTTCATTTGAGAACATTGTGTATATGTGGGGGGAGGGGGGCATTGTAGTGCAGGGAGATGGAAGGCTACAGCTTATGGGCCTAGGAATGGTTTGTGCATTCTCCATAATATATAATATGGGCCGTTTGATTAAAGGATGAAGTGCTAGAAAATTATGTCAGCTTAAATGAAAGAAACAAAAAAAGCACCCAAGAATTTAAATTTAATGGCTAGAAAATTGTGTGGTGGGGTAGCACAGCGGGCCATATTTTATTAAAAGGGTTTAAGAGTGTACCTGGCAAAATAAAGATATATACCGACAATTTAAACCGTAGTGTATCCGGGGATCAGCTAGTTTACATTTAAGATTGATGCTTGGGCAGATTTTGGAGTGAATGTCGCCAGAAAAAGACCTTAAGGGAGACCAAGGCGTCTGCGTGCGCAACACCCCAACCTAAGGGTTATCGTTTATAAAACTCTTCAAAGCTAGAGTAATTATTACATCGGCGCCCTAATCTCACGTTTATAACCTTATCCTCTGATCGTAGATACAGCATTCAAGATTTTCACGAAAAACTAAACAATGTGACGATTAGACGCTAGACTGAACTTCAATGTTGTTACATATATTGTACGACAAATTTAAAAAACTTTTATTTGATCCTATATAATAATACCATTCGTTTTTATCAATTTTGAAATTGTAATTCATTTAGAAATGTTGAAGCTAAGTTAAAATCGAGTAAAGAAAAAAAATACTTTTAAAAACAAAGCTTATCTAAGTGAAGGGAATGCTAAGTACTGCCATGTATTTGAAAATTACAGTGTGTAGATCCCTTTCTGATAAATAAAACAAAATTAATTGATTAGTACTAAATGAAAAACTAATTAATTTTTTGATAGATTCGTGTATTGTTATCAACGTTGAACAATGATGCAAAATTTCAACTTGATCCAAGAAAAGAACGAGGAAAAGAAAATGTGTCTTAGCGTAATAAGGGGGTTCAATACACACACACATATATATACATACATACACACACACATACACACACACATATACATACATACACACATACACACACATACATACATCATACATATATACATACACACACATACATACACATACACACACATACATACATACATACATATATCATACATACATACATACATATACACACACACATATACATAGATACACACACACACATATACATAGATACACACACACATACATACATACATACATATATATATATGCATCTCTAATTAAGTAGCATTTATTCACCTTATTTCAAAATCAAACAAAATAGTTAATCACCAACTATTAATAAACTAATTTTCTTTTAATTGATTCATGTTTTGTCAGGTGTCAATGAATAATGGTGCCGCAAAGTTTCAGCTTGATCCGAGGATGGGACGTATGAGAAAAAAAACAAGTTCAAAATTTTTACTACACAGACAGACAGAAGGACAGACAGGCAGTTGATATAAGCTTTGTAAAAAAAAAAAAAAAAAAAAAGGTCGTGCTCACATTTCCCACATTTTAAAAGAGCTCTCCCCCCCCCCCCCTTGTTAACACACCTGGGGCCGTTCCTAAAGGGCCGTCTCGAAAATGGTACGTCCTGCACAGTTAGCCTGGTGTAGAAAAAGAAAATGGTAAAGGTTCCCGGTGTTGTCGGCCTTCGGCCTTCGCCTCTCTAGTTCACAAGTCCGTAGTGACCGAGTCACTAGAAATAACTGTGTCATTCTAGACACTTGTTTGACCCTCTTCTAGACAGAACACATTGTTCAATCAGTCTGTTGGTTTTAGCTGGCCTAGAGTTTCAGGACACTATGGCTGAGAGTTTCAAATTAATTGGAATGGATAACTGATCTTGTGGCATGCATTTTTCAGACTGACGTCACAATGGTTCCGAATGAGAAATATTTTGCAGACTGCTCGGACCAGGACAACCTCAATTTCTGACAGAACGTCTCAAACAAAGTGTAGTAACAATAGTGGTCTGACACAATAACTAGGTCACTAGGGTCGTCTTAGAATCTTGTTACTGTGCGCTGATGAAACGTTTTTACAGTTGACCTAGTTCAGTGTACTACATACTATGGAAGAACAAAGGATGAAAGAAAGATACAGAATTACAGATATGGAATATTTAGGCAGACATATAGCCTAACATATAAACATCGCTTTCTTCGTCTTAGTACTTTGGACTGGATTGAAACTTTATTTGTTTGTTTTTACAATTTTCTTCTTATAAAAGCAATCTGCCAGTTTATAATAAAAATAATAAAAATAAAACATATTTAAGTGCTCAGTAATGAAACTTTAGTTTACAATGTATAACATTTACGTTTTCCTATGATATTAAACCATTTTCAACTCATAGTCATGTTACATTTTAATATTTCTAGGCTTTATTGAGATGAATAAAAGATCAAATGGTTGGGGGAAAAACTCGAAAAGTGGGAAAATACCTAGACATCAGCATGTGAGAACGCTTTGGCATGCTTCAGTTAGTGGATACTGAGCAATGTGAAATCATGCACTACAGAATAATGAAACTAAATTATCTTTACAATTGAATTTCTCAATTGCCGAATTCCCCTGAGGTCTACTTCCTTAAAGATTTTCTTTTGAGATAAAAAAAAACTGAGTGACTCACAAAATAACACTGGACTGGAGATATTCCAGCCACTAAAAACATAGTCATGCTTGATTGGTTTATTTCTGACACACGTCTGTATGGCGAGGATGGCTTACTGGTATTTTCTTTCAAAACGGTGAACCATCCTGGCAAAGAAAATGCAAAATGGAAAATTTGTTTTACATTGAATCGACTATTACAGGGCTTAAAGCAGGCATGTCAAACTCATTTAGGAGTATGGGCCACATAGAAAACTTACTATGACCTGAGGGGCCGCAGCAAAAAAAAAATTAGTTGCAAAACAACCTACTAGTTGTTTTTTTTTGTAAATTAGAAATAATACAATAGAATATAATAATTAATGGCATACCTGTCCCTTAGTTAAATTTGTAGTACTATTGGCTGATTTAAAAATACTTTGATTACGCATTATTTTCTTTGTCCTGATGCTTGACATCTTTTCTGGGATACCATTTTATTAATGTCAGGTTGAGATTTGTTTGCCACTGACGCTTTCATCACAGAAGGTAAATTTTGATCAGATAATCTCGAACGGTGAGGTGTTTTTGTAGCTTTTATTATGAAAAAGAACTGCTCATAGAGACCAGTGCATGCAAACATAGCTAGAATTCTGGCTGCAAATTTCCGCAATTCAACATACCGTTCAGGGTAAATAACTGTACAATTTTGGCACAGCCATTTCAACATACTTCGATTTCAACTAAGAATCTGACTGCTATTCTAAGTTTGTGTTGCACATTTCCAGCAGCATTTTCAGAATCAAATGAGAATGGAGATACAAAACACGAAAATGGTTTATCTACAGTCCTAATTTTGCTTGAAAGCATTTCACGTGATTAAACGCAGTTGTGACAATTTTGTCTTTACTTTGAAGTTTCAAATTCAAGTCTTGCAAGTGACCAGTGGGATCAACTGCTAATGCCAAATCCTGAACACATTCGTCAGCTTGGAAATGTTCAACTGGTTCAACTTTCATGTTCAGAAACAATACAATTAAACACCTAAACACCTAACCCAAAAAGTAAGCAGACAGCTGCAGAGTGAATACATAAACAATCTAATATCTAAAGATAACAACAAAAACCTATGGTCATACATTAAGTCTAAGAAAATGGAAACAACAGGCATAGCGCCATTAAAAGATGAACATAACATAATACATAATGATAATGAAACTAAAGCAAACATCCTAAACAAATACTTTGCATCAGCATTCTCAGCCCCAGGAGACAAAGACATATTTCTTAATTTGAACCAAGTAGACAACATAGAAGATTTAGTAGTACAAGAAAATGGAATTCAAAAACTATTATCCAACACCAAACCAAATAAAGCATTTGGACCTGATGGTATTCCAGCTAGATTACTCAAAGAACTAAGCAATGAGCTAGCCCCAGTGTTCAAAATACTCTTTCAGGCATCGCTTAACCAGGGCAGAGTACCAAAGGACTGGAAAGAAGCTAATGTCACCCCCTATTTAAAAAAGGAGAAAAATCTGATCCAGGAAATTACAGACCAGTATCACTTACCAGCATCACATGTAAAATCCTAGAACACATAATATGTAGCAACATCATAAACCACTTAGACAAACATAATGTTATCACCCCATACCAACATGGCTTTAGGAAATATAGATCATGTGAAACACAACTAATAGGACTAATTGATGATTTTTCAAAAGGTTTAGACAATAGTGAACAAATAGATGCTATTTTACTAGATTTTTCCAAGGCTTTTGACAAAGTTCACCACCATAGTTTGCTTAAAAAATTAAAATATATCGGCATTAATGGTCCACTGCATCAGTGGATTAAAGATTTTCTGATAGGGAGAGAACAAACTGTAATAATAAATGGCTCTAAATCAACACCGATAACAGTAAACTCAGGTGTACCTCAAGTAACAGTCTTGGGTCCACTACTATTTTTAATTTACATAAATGATTTACCAAATTGCATTAGTTCAGGAACAAAAGTCAGATTATTTGCAGATGATTGCATAATATATAGAACAATAAAAACAACACAAGACACAGATATTTTACAAAGAGAATTAGATGAATTACAGAAATGGGAATCAAATTGGAGCATGTCTTTCCACCCAGAAAAATGTCAGTTGTTAAGAGTAACAAAAAAACTAAAACAAATTAATTCCACTTATCTTATTCATGGCAAACCAGTAACACAGACTAAAAACGCAAAATACCTAGGTGTTATAATAAATGAAAAACTGTCATGGAATCCACATATTGATGAAACTACAAAAAAATCCAACAAAGCATTAGGGTTTATTAAAAGAAATTTCTATAAATCAAATAAGAACATAAAACTAAAATGTTATTTAACCTTGGTTAGGCCAATAATAGAATATGCATCCACCGTTTGGGACCCCTCAACTCAAGAAAACATTAAGAAACTGGAACAAACACAAAATAGAGCAGTGAGATTCATAACAAACGAATATTCACATTTGACTAGAGTAACACCATTAGTAAAATCACTAAATTTAGAAAGCCTTCAGGACAGAAGACTCAAAAGTAAAGTAGCAATTATACATAAAACACTGAAACATAATCTTCAAATACAAAAACAAAACTTAATAAAATACTCTGAAATACACAAAAATAAAGGCACATTCCTTGTCCCCTATGCTAGGACAAATTTGTACAAATACTCCTTCTTCCCTAGTGCTATTAGAGCATGGAATGGGTTGCCTGAGCTAGCCAGAAAAAACAGTGACTTGGCAGAATTTAAGTCATTGGTTAATATGCATGACTAAATGCATGACGCGTAGGACGTAATCATCTTCTTTTTTGAAGTAACGTCTGTATTATATAAGAAAAGATAAGATAATTTCCTCACGCAGTGCAAACAATTTCTTCAATATGTCATGAGAGCCAGCGGACTTCTGTGTAGTAGGGAACACAATCAAATTCATGTCCAATGCCATCCAGAAACATTAAAAATTGGTGAGCATTAAAACCACGGGCACGAATAAAATTGAGAAGCGACTAAAACCGGTCTTATGACATGTTAGAACTGTAATTTGCTGTGCGCAGAATGTTTCTTGGTGAATGATGCACTGAAAATGAGCAAATTAAAAATTATCATCAGTCTCTCTTATTTTTGCAAGTAACTTTGCATCAAAACCATTTCATTTCATGGTTGGTGCGCCATACCTTGTTAGACTAGATAGCTTTACCAAAGATAAATTGTGCTGCATTATCACCTCCTGTCATTTCTCAAAAACATTCTCACTTGTTTTGGCATAGAACAGAAATCAAGTAGTTCCTCGTGTATGTCAGAATTCCTGTCACAGGTCCTTATGAATATAACCAACTGTGCAACACCCTTTACATCAGTTGACTCATAGAGTAACAATGAAAATAATTTAAAATCAGCTATTTTGTTCTTTAATTTTTCACGCAATCTGACTAACAAGTCATTTATTCTATCTACCACAGTGTCACTAGTTAACGCTATTTCTATTTGCCAGGTGAATGCTTTCACCTTTTCTGGACAAATTACTTCGGCTCTAACCACACACTCCTTTATAAAATCACATTTATTAAATGATTTGCAATGGCCTACAATGAAGTTTGACAAAATGTAGCTTGATTTCACTGCAGACTCACCCTTGTTGTTCAGTTTAACAAATATTATTTTTCAATTCAAGTAGCTTGTCATCTCTTGTTTTCCAGCGTAACACTATTTGTATAATTATTTAGGTGGCCAAGGGGGCCGCATGCAAGGTGGTCGCGGGCCGCATGCGGCCCCCGAACACCCAGTTTGACATGCCTGGCTTACAGTAAACATTTTCATTATTATCAATGGCTATGAACTTTTTTTTCTTAGGACGCATTCATTCAATTGGCTAATTTTTGTTGTCTAAGTTTCGTATATTTCTTCATTAGGGAAGATTATTACGCTCTGACTCTAATCTTCAGAACGCAGAGGGATAGCGGTTACTGCGTAAAATTGTTGTATAACTCATTCTAAATGACATAAAAAAAACAGGTAGCTTATTCGGTGAAGGATGTTTAAAATTTAAAAAAAAAGCCACATCGACTTTCAGAAAAACAAATATAAATTGATATCAGAATCAATGTTTTTGTGGAAGAAATGTCGAACGCTACGAAAATAACCAAATAAGAATAAAATATAAAAGGAATATACGAGTTCTTGAAATGAAATTTTATTTTACTAAATTTTTTTGATTAATCTATTCCCTCATTCTCCCCCCTCCCCAATATAATGATTAAATCAAAAATAAAAATACACTAGTTTGATTCTGAAATTCTCAATCTATGTAAAAAAATCAAATGCATTTTTATTTTTAAGTACCACAATGTCATTGGCTTCCTTCTGTCTTGAAACGACTATGGTTCATCTCGAACAAGCCAGATGAAAGCCTGGGCATTGTTTATGATCGGAACGATGTCGCCCACAGCAGTTCCGCGCAGCTGATGAGCTCAAAGGAACGGATTATCCGATACAGTTTGAGATCAGTAGCTCAGCAGGCTCTGCCAAACTGCAGCACAGTGTGCAGCAATCTGCCTAAGGGTCACCAGCTCCTGATTTTTCTTCAGGGTTGTCTCCCGAAGCCTTTCCCATGTTTGGGTATAGCCGCAAGGCAGCGGAGGTTTGTATTCAGAGTTTTCCTTCTGCTTAATATTGCTTAAATATTTATAATATATTTTATTATTAGTGTTATTTGAAATTATTGTTATAAAATTCAATTTTATATTTATATAAATATCTATAGGCGAAAACGTTCCTGTTCTTTTGTCCAAGAGCAAGGTGAAGGTCTAGTTAACTCTACATCTACAATCTACTCACCCGAATAGTCTTCTGGGATGAGTAAATCATCACCGACCAAGTCGTAGTCTGAAGGTTTACTGCTCGACCACCGCACACTCTTGGCACTGACTTTATTGATAGACCTCGTGCTGTAGGCAAATAAAGGTTGGGACAGGTCTAGCCGCTTCTCTTTCAGGAAGCCCAGGTCACTCTGAATCACTCTGTTGGTTTGAAACATTACAATTAGTGAAAAACATCTGAATAACGCAATTCTGCAGGTCACTTTAGTTATGACAAACGGTGTGAGCATGAGATGTAAATTTCGTTACTCTTAGACTCTAGATATTAAAATCTAAAGAATGGTTTCGGTGTTAGGACGATCCGCAAAAGGCGGAGTCTAGGCGGACATCAGGCGCCCTGACCGCCTCCCCCACCCCGAGGTAGAAACGTCCCAGGCACGACTCGAGCCAAATTTCGTTTCACGATGCCTCCGCTGCTGGGAGAAAAAGAAAACAGTGTTTTATTCATTTCGACTGCCCCAGACTTGTTGACCTCCGTCTCGACAGGTCTGGGAAGCCTTAAACTCTTGACCTGTAGGGTGCCATACGCGCAATAAGCACAACAGCAAGATTTCTGTCCAGGGCTTTTTCACTATAGGATTTGAGTCTCTTGAGCTCTCACTGCGACGTGATGATTCCAAAGATGTTAGAATTATCCCCTAAAGCTAAGTTTGAGTTTTACAAAATAAACTTCAATTATTGATATTTAAAAGTACTATTGATCCATCACAACAGCACACATTAAATGCACTTTGGTAGACATCGAACAATTAAATCCTTCAATGCACATAGAGTGGCCTACTCCTTTTGATTGACTTTCAGAACATTAAGATGTGGATGTAAAAGCTTCATGGGAGACATTTTATAATCCAACAATTTGTAGGGTATAACAATAATAGATTTCGGTTGGCTGCGTATCTCTGTCGAGTCAATGACAAATAGTTTACTTAAGGTAGCAATACATTTATCATCAGTTTTTGTAAAGAAATAATGAGCATTTAAGTATTAAATATCTTAAACTAAACCTAAAGATCTAACTGCCTTCTGTTTTCAAGGGCCAGTGTAAGGGAAAGACCCCGCAATTAATTTTGTGTAGTCTGTCTGACCGATTGTCACACCGAGAGCTCAAAACAATAAAGGTAATTTCATCCTATTTTGGTGGCTTGCCAAGTTTAAAGGCTAATTTTTGTCTTCTGAAAGCAAACTGTTTTAGCTTTTAAAATTAATTATGCAACACATAAAACTGTTAGAGAGAAATGAAATGGAACATATTGCAAACACGGAAGTGTAGCCTACATATTAATTGTTTGTCTCGCGGAGATAGGGTTGGGGTTAGAGTTGGTGTGTAGTTCATAGCTTCAGGTATTCTTGTTATGCATAGCGGAGCGGACTCGTCTTGTTTGCAATACGGATGTGAATTTAAGTTTGTAGCTAGTAAACTTGATTTTACCTACACAATCTACTTGGTGGGTAGATGCAAGGAGGGAAGGAAGGGAAGGGTAGGTAGGGGGGAGGTGTTTCGTGGAAAAGCTCATTCATTTTTACTAGCTTCAAACATATCAATTGTATTTCTTTTCTTTCCAAAACTAAATCTCACTAGCTATTTAGATATTGGCTAACAATGCTAGAAAACAAATATGTATCCATATATAATCAATAAGAGAAACCTATGAAGGTAAATTGATAATATAGAGGAAATTGGTTAAAATCCTGATTTAAACCTGTTATTCCATAACAAGATTTGACTGAAGCTGACATATGTTTGCTGAGCACCTTAACTCTAAAGGCAGCGCATAAATCTTGTCTTAGATTTCCCTCACTCTCTGAAAATGTCCACAAAACTGATTGGACCAGAGCACGCTGAGAATTCTATGAGCGAGAATTAGTAAGATGGAATCTATGTTCCAGTTAGCGTTGGAGGGAAGGATATAAAATGATGAAATGACAAACTAAACATTGGACACTTACTCCTTTTAAACAAAGGATGGAGAGAGAGAAAGAGAGAAAGACAGTGAAATAGAGAGTGAGACAGTGGGGGAGAGAGAGAGAGAGAGAGAAAGACAGCGAAATAGAGAGTGAGACAGTGGGGGAGAAAGAGAGAGAGAAAGAGAGAAAGACAGTGAAATAGAGAGACAGTGGGGGAGAGAGAGAGAGAAAGAGAGAGAAAGACAACGAAATAGAGTGAGACAGTGAGGGGAGAGAGAGAGAGAGAGAGAGAGAGAGAGAAAGACAGCGAAATTTCGAGACAGAGAGTGAGAGAGTAGCGATAAGTTTAAAGAGACCATCATTCTCCACTTGATCCACTAAGATAACATTCACTTGGATCAGCCATGTCATAGTACAGTGCTATTTATACCTTAACACCGTATTCGCAACTAATAATATAGCAACAGCATAAAGGACATGTTTAGTTGCCCTCCCAAATCAGAGGGAAAGGGGGGGGGGGGGGCTAAAATAAATATTTAAAAATTAAACTATAAAAAGCTACGGCAGAAAGAGAATTAGGTCATCGAAACCTTCTCTCTCCTTACAGACAGGTGTATCCTTATTAAAGGATCATTGTTTCGTTTTTCTATTTTAAAAAATCTATTATAAAATCACTTTACAGTTATTACATTTTGTTTAAATTCTTTTTTTAATTAGTACTAATTACTAATCGATGTGTTTATTATTATACTATCACATTTAAATTCACCCAGTACAAGGCTGACACGTGATGCGTATTAAAACACGTGCAAAGACATTGCAAATGAAAGAAAAATGAACAAGATTACCGAAAGATATTTTTACATAAGCCCAATGGCTGGCCCCCGCCCCACCATATTTCCGTCCAAGGGTCCGTAGTGCATGTTCTGTTTTCACAGAGAATTCATACATTACTATAGACTGTAGACAATGAACCTCATTTATCAATCGTAAACAAACAACATTTAGCCACGTGATTCTATATATCTTCTATACAAATTATGTAATCCATAGTGGCTGTCACGTGATACGTATTTTTTTTTATTGTTTTATCAATATTATGACGTGGCTGAATGTGTTTATTTATGATTGGTGAATGAGGTCCATTAAACAGAACAATAAATTAAGAGACTTCGTGTCGATAAATTAGACATTGAAAGCTATCGTTTTTATTACATCACATCCTTTTAAGTACTTTTTCACAAAAAACATTCACAGCACATAATGACGTAATAAAAACATTAGCACAGTGTAGATTTCTGTTCCTAGAATACAAGGAATGTTTATGTCAATGCATTGTTTTAGTTGAAAAAAATTAATGTTGGAAATTTTGGAACAAAATGTTTCCAGTTGTGCATTATGCGCTATTATCTGGCAAAAAAAAAAACGCATTGAAGGAAAAGTGCCATGCATGGGGTAAAATGCGCCTAGCTTGTAAGGGGAGACATCATTACGCTTTGATGTGCAAAAGTAAAATTCAGAAGGTGTCAGAGAGTAATTCTGAGGATGAAACACAGCTGCAGTCGGGGACACACAATAGATGAAACCATGATGATCGACAACTAATGGTTGATGTCTTTAGAAGAGCGCAAAACGGAACGGATGACAGCAGCTATGGCAGTGAAGGGTCATCGTGACAGTGGAGCAGATGTAAATACCATACAGGAGAGATATGTTAATAGGAATCAGATAGAAAAGGCAACGCAATGACTACTCATGTGCAATAAAACTGAAATGAACCCCGCTGGGAAAGCCACTCTAACGACGAGAAATGAGAAAACTAAAGAAACATTTAAGATAGAATATATAGTGGTACCAAACAATCTAGCATGCCTTCTAGGTCATGAAACTTTAACAAGAATGAAGTTAATCAACGTCAGTAAAGATAGGTCCATAGTTTCAGTAGTGAATAACGACGAAGAAGATTGTAGTCCAAAGTTTACTGGTGATTTGGGTGATTTAGAAGTGTCTTTAAAGATTGATAGCAGCATTAGGCCTAAGATTCTGCCGAGTAGAAAGATCCCAATCGCTTTACAAGAAAGAGTAAAGTAGAAGTTAAAGACTCCAGCGTCCCTGGAACATTTTAGGTATTCATTGTGTAGCTATGAAAAAGAATATGTCTTACTAATAAGGCAATGAGGAGGCCATATTTACGAATTATCTTTGCCTTTAAAGTAGTGTTTTAAAAAATAGTTTATTTCGTAAAAGAAAAAAAGACTTGCATATTTTTTTAAAATGTTCACTTTCAAAAGATAAAAACTTGTCCTTGCACTTTGACATAGTAATGAATTTTTTTTTAGTTCTTAACATTTATATTTTAAATGTGACAGACGGACGAACTAAACAATACAAACAAATGTCGGTTTTTCTCCTTTCGGAGACGGCTAAAATTAGCCAACGATTAAAAAGTCAAGAAAAACAGCTTTCTGTTTGATTCTTTTCTCATGTTCTTTTAAAAGAAAAAAGTGTCCGTGTTTGTGTGTAAGTGGTTGTGTGTGTGTGTTTGTGTGTGGATGCTTCCTAGTTGAAAATATACTGTGAAGCTAAAGCCTCGTGACAATGTCAGCAATACACTAGCTTCCAATGGACTAGAACCTGGAAAACCCTGAGCTCGTCAATCGAATGTATGACTATTGATAATACAAAGGTTTGAAACCATACGTGAATCATATTAGATCCAAATCCTGACAACGATTTGACTCAATGTCTTAAAAAAGGTAATTCTTCTGTTTGGATGTGTTAGCACATTCGAGATTCAACTTGTTTTAGCTGTAAAAAACAAAGTGTTTCTGTGGGGAAGAACCGCCAAATCAGCCATATATCGCAATATATAATTCTTCCATCGTGGTTTTATGATGACCACTTTGTCATCCAGGGGGTTGAGGGCTTGGCACTGGGGTTTTGTGCCTCCTCATGTGGCTGGTGAGACCGGAATGTTCTATAAAACACACAATTAATTACCATTAATTGATTAACAATTTAATTATTTTTTTATTGATTCACGTATTGTCATGGACTATATGCAAAATTTCAACTTGATCTGAGATTGGGAAGTTGAGAAAAAAATGTTGACAAACTTTGTACCTGAGAGACAGAGTAAGTTAATATAAGCTTTGTAAAGAGACAGAGTAAGTTCATATAAGCTTTGTAAAGAGACAGAGTAAGCTAATATAAGCTTTGTAAAGAGACAGAGTAAGCTAATATAAGCTTTGTAAAGAGACAGAGTAAGTTAATATAAGCTTTGTAAAAATTAGAAATATTATCGACAGAATCTTTATTTTATTTAAAATGTACATTTCTGATTGTTTCCACAAATATGCTTTCTTGTTATTTAAGTGTTTTAATGATCTGAAAAAAAAATCCTGATATTTCCCGCATTCTTAATCAACAGAGAGAGAGAGAGAGACAGAGAGAGAGAGAGAGAGAAAGAGAGAGAGAGAGAGAAAGAGAGAGAGAGAGAGAGAAAGGGAGAGGATAATCGCATTAGTAAAGAATATACCGTTAAGACTAAGTTCAAAAAGACTAGTGATGAATTGTTAGTTATGAAGGGGAGTTTCTTAATCTGTTTCTTAAATAAATCTCAAAACTATTTCTGGACACAACACTATAGAAAAAGAAAGCCTTAAAAAGCTGAAGCCTCAAGACTGAAGCAGTACATTGTAACCCTAAGAGGAGACTAACATTGGAGCTAGTTATAAAACATTGGTCTGTCACTTTGTATAACAGAAAGATATAAAAACAAAATGTGTACACATAATTTGGGCAACAACTGGATCTCAAAATATGCAACGCGAACATTTTTTTTTCCCTAGTAAGATGTCAGGAGTGATGAAGTGTTTCTTTTAAGACCATATTAAATTGTTGACATCACCAGGATCTAGATAGGTGTCTCATTTCTAAGAAGGTAGGAGCCTTATAGCCGAGACAATAAATAGGAGCGCTAGGCTGCAGGGTCATGTGGTATGCTATTTGGACTGTCGCCTCGATGATCCCGGGTTAAAACCCCTCTCGCCGCTATCCCCGCCCCCCCCCCCCTTCGAGAGGTTTAGATGTAATAAACTTTCACTCTGAAAGAACAAATGAAACATTTAAAATAAAACAAATTGTGCTATAAACAATTACCAAGTCATCGATTTCCGTGGCTAATAAATGCTTCAATAAAAGACCTTCTGATATATAGGGCAGATGATGTAAAGATAATCTGTTTCTGTGACCTACCGTTTACAAGGGTGTCATCACTGTCATGTGACCAGCACACCGTCCAACTTTACTTTTCCCCAACTAATGTCAGGTACAAATTAGAGCTGGGTGGAATCAAAAAACGCCCAAAGATCCCGAAATTAAAAATCCCAGTCTTCACCAGGATTTGAATCCGGAACCCCGAGTCGGAAACCAAGCGAATTTACCACTCAGCCACCGCGCCTCCTAATGCTTCAATGACCTTCACAAAAGAAGGAGTTTTCTGACGATCCTTGCATGTGGAACAGATTCTGTGTTTGTAGTTTTTTCTTCATTTTTTCTCACCTTACTTTTCATTTATTACGTAGAGTAAAATATTTTATTCCTATTTTATTTATTAAAACATTTGTCCTTTACTGACACCAACTGTAAATGGTGAAAATTCACTAAATTTTGCTCAGTGGATGGTCATGGTTTCAGTGGATGGTCATGATGTCAGTGGATGGTCTTGGTTTCGTTGAATTCATGCATCAGAACCCATTCATGCCTTTTAGTTTACGTACAAGTCCATGCCAAAGCAAACAATATCTATATGAGTATCAGATCCGGGCACAACAGAAAGAGAAAACACATTTTGTTCAGGAAGTTAATAAAAGGTGCTAATTTGCATCACCAGAGAATGCGGACCATGTCCTTCAAAGCTGCATACTCTTTTGAGAGGTCTGAAAAAGACACTGGCCCCAAAGCCCATCTATAGAATACAAACTATATGGAAAGCTGCCATGCAAATAACGCGCAGATAAGGTAGGATGGCATGTTGTTGAACGGAAGATTGGTTGCGATTGGTATTAAAGACTACTGTCTGAGCGTTAACTTTGTGTTTCGGTTTCTTGTTACTTTTTCAGATCTAGAAAGCACTGCGTAGTTCATCACAGATATTGTAAAATTAGTCTGAACACTCCAACATATAGATGAGAACGAAGAAGAATATAACAATGCATTAGATTTAAATAAGTAAACGATCATTATAAACATACTAGGGAAAATGTGAAATACTTATAAAAACAGAAGGGTGAGAGACAGACAGACAGACAGACAGACAGACAGACAGACAGATAGATAGATAGATAGATAGATAGATAGATAGATAGATAGATAGATAGATAGATAGATAGATAGAGACAGACATGTATAGATAGATAGATAGATAGATAGATAGATAGATAGATAGATAGATAGATAGATAGATAGATAGATAGATAGATAGATAGATAGATAGATAGATAGATAGATAGATAGATAGATAGACAGAGACAGACATGTATAGATAGATAGATAGATAGATAGATAGATAGATAGATAGATAGATAGATAGATAGATAGATAGATAGATAGATAGATAGATAGATAGATAGATAGATAGATACTGCCTAGTTAACCCACAGACATAGATTATACATTTCAATAGTTCTAAACATATCAGCCAAGACTTTCTGCATTGAGAGACAGTCCTTATGTTTATCTACCAACATTGAAAACCAAGTGTTTCGAGTTACACAGAATCATAAATAGAACTAAATTTTTTAATGTGATATACTGGTGTTAAAGGATAAATTGTGGCATTAAATTTCAAAATATTCACACCCGCAACTACTAATAGAACAATTGACAGTGTGGCAAAGCATTATTTTGTTTGCTTCTGCAACATGCTTAGTGCGTTCTGGTCAATCTCTTTTAGAGCAAGGGGGGAGACAAGTGAGAAGGTTTCCGTGCTTCCTTTAGGCGATGAGAGCTCAGCTCGAGACAAATGAAAAAACTGGAACCCTTCAGTTCGTTAGCCAAGCGGTTTCAGCCGCTCAGCCACATGATAAAAATCATAATAAATGTCTTGTTGAAAATTGTATTGATGTCTTATTGTAAGTTGCATTAATTTCTCGTAAGTTCTATCTTTTCTTTTATTGCTGTCTAAAATGTCTATTTAGATTGGACCGAAATATCTATATATATCAGGGGCGTAGCTACGAATTTTCTATCATTTGGGGGTTCGGGGGGCTTGACCTCTTTGGGGCCCTGCATTCTGAGTAATATTTAATATTTAATGTAAAAAAAAACTCATTTGGGTGCCCCCCTTAAAAGTGGGCTCCATGGATTTTCACATTCTCCCCCCTCCCTAGTTACGCTATATATATATATATATCAGTGGCCTCCTTCAGTCGTGAAACGACTATGGTTCATCTCGAACACTTTTTCATATGGCTGTGGAGCCCTATTTTCAAGAGACAATCCCCTGTGCACATATATTGCATGTCAAGGTGGCTTTCGCTTTGGTGGTAGAGGAGGTGGCCATTTTGAGTGTGGCATGCTTTTCTTCAATATATATATGTGTGTGTGTGTGTGTGTGTTTATGTACAATTATATTTACATAAAGTCTTAACTTACGCAGGTAGAGGAAATTTCTTGACAATTTGTTTTAGTGTCAGCTGTTCGGGATGAAATCGTATGCCATCTTCCTCTATGTCCGTGTCAGTGTAGTTCATATCCACAAGAGCTGCCCCTGAAAATACAAGATATCTTTTATTAATTGCTTGTACGTCTGTACGCTATTATATACATATACATAGAAGATAGAGAGGCAACACTTTTCTATTTAAAAAGTGACAGTGTACAGCATTACTTCTTAACTCCTCTTCCATTGTGGCTCATGAGTAATAGATGGCATTAGAGAGAGTTATAGCCGAACAAATAGAATGATGTGGCCTTTAGAAGCTTGCAAAGAGTTTGCCAAAGAGTGTGCCTTCACCTGAAGGAGTCATTGGGGCTCTCGGCTCTCATCGTCTGCTTCTCATGATTTCATTTCCAAATATCTCACCCGTCTAAAGTGAACAAGAAATCTGATAGCTCTTTCTTGGAATGAGAACAATCACTGAATTGACACCGGTCTGTTTAGTTTCGCAAGGATATGCGACGTAAACATAGTCTGTTCTTCTAAGGCATGCCTGACTGTCTAGTGTGTTGGTGCGAAATGGGATCATAGCCTTAATGGTTCACATGCATACACTAACTAAATATAGAAGTACAAGTAATGGTGAGAATTAAACAAGAAAGATAGGTAGGAAGGTAGATAGGTAGGTAAATAAAGAGAGATAGGTACGTAGCTAGGTAGATAGTGTCGTGCGCGTTGGAAGTTTTTCTTTGCATTTAATCTTGGTGTTTTAGCGTATAGGAAGTAGTTTCTTCTAAGTGCGTTTTGTTGTCTAGAATATTGTGTGTGTGTGTGTGTGTTTACGTCATCCTTAGTTTCCGCAAGAGAGAGAGAGCTGCTTTTGTGAGCTGGGTAGCTGGTTTTTTGGTTTCCCTTGTAAGGGTACGTAAGTACATAGTTTTATTAAGTACGCTGATCTTTCGGTACGGGTGTCGCTATTGAAAAGTTCTTTCTTGTAGCGGCAGCGCTAGATCTAGGTTGTCTTTTCCGTTTCAGGGTGTTAGGCTTTGGGCTATGGGAAAGTGTGTCGTCTTTCTGCCCTTGGAGTTGTGTAGTAACTATCGGTGTTGAGGTGTAGGGAGTTAAGCTTCTGTTGGGCGCCGAGATAGAGTGTGAGCGTGAAGGTGTGTTACGGAAACCTGTTGGTGTGATACTAGACTAATTAGTAATCAAATGCTAACTTCAATGATATTGATGTACATGTAAATATGTTTGAAAAATTACAATTAAGTTTAATTAAATATTGTTCCTATTGACAACTGTTGTTATTCACTAAATGTTCAGTTGAATAACTGTTATTCAATGTTTGTAGTTTACATGCTACTACCTTTAGGTTCTTGTATTACTCTGTTCAGGCTGGGGAAAAGGGACCGTAATATAATATCATACCTTAGCTAATCTGAAATCCCACCTGACAGAAAGGTAGGTAAATAAAGAGAGATAGGAATGTAGGTAGATAGGTAGGTAAATAAAGAGAGATAGATAGGTAGGTAAATAGAGAGAGATAGGTACGTAGGTAGGTAGATAGGTAGGTAAATAAAGAGAGACAGGTACGTAGGTAGGTAGATAGGTAGGTAGGTAGATAGGTAGGTAAATAAAGAGAGACAGGTACGTAGGTAGGTAGATAGGTAGGTAAATAAAGAGAGACAGGTACGTTGGTAGGTAAATAGGTAGGTATGTAGGTAGATAGATAGATAGATAGATAGATAGATAGATAGATAGATAGATAGATAGATAGATAGAGACAGACAGGTATAGATAGATAGATAGATAGATAGATAGATAGATAGATAGATAGATAGATAGATAGATAGATAGATAGATATAGATAGATAGAAAACAGATAGATAGATAGATAGATGATAGATAGATAGATAGATAGATAGATAGATAGATAGATAGATAGATAGATAGATAGATAGATAGATAGAGAGGGAGGGAGGTACATAAAATGATAGATAAATAGATATATAGGTTGGTAGGCAGATAAAGAGAGAGAGATTCATACATACACACATATATGCATACTTATTACAAAAAAACAACAACATCATATCATTTAACATATACACATGAAATCTAACCTTCTCAAATTTCCCAGCACACACCTTATTAGTCCAAGTCTAGTTTTCGAACTAAACAACATACCAGCCAGGAGGACTGTCCTAGAGTGCCTAGAGATGTGTAGTCTGTCACTAGAGTCTAGATCTATATAACTTCCTGTTTCTTTCTCCGTATCAGTCTACCTGTTCCACTAAACGGGAAAAAAATCAACAGGTGAAGTGTTGAACAGTTCCGTATGGAGGGATATTTAGATGACTATAGATTATTGTGCGATCTGTTCCAGTTTATCCATTTTGGTTAAGGAGGGAGGTGGGAGGAGTGGAGGGCACGATAAGGCGTATCGGTTAAGCTTTAACAAGGAGAGAAAACCTATATTTGTGCCAGGTTTTCATCTGCAATTTTTTTTTAAAGACAATAATAGAATATTATAACATTAAATTTTCTTAATATACGGCTAACTATATTCTCAAAGTCTTTTTATTTGGTTAAATAGACCTCTTCCGTTACCGTTGTAAAGTTGACTAGCTAAAAAGCAGACTTGCCCATATTGTAACGGTATCGTAGACCAATAAGACCATAGTTACATTAAAGAAACAAAATATTTTTTAAAAGGGCGCTGAAAAATTGTATTCGCATCATATCTTAAATAAGTATAAAAAATTGAACTATTGCAAGCTAATTTAGATACATATGATAGGAAGTTTTAAATTGATTAATGAATAAGGAAATTAGAATATATATTTTTTAGTCAAATTGACACAATATCAAAACAACAAAGATTACATAGAGAGTTTGTACTCAGAGGCGGCCCCCGGTGTATCCGCCGATGGATAAGTAATATTCAAGCCATGTTCTTTTGCTTGAAAAAAAAAGTGATATCGCAACGAAAAAAAGATCTTTAATAGCAATTAAATTCTTACAAAAAAAATTATGATTATTTTATAAACACGAGAGTATTTAAATTATTCACGAGGGCTAAAAGCATTTGCTTACGATTTTTTAAAGCATTTGCATCAATGTTTCAAATATCAATTAGTGAAAATCTTACCTCTCGTGCTTCTAAAACAAATCCTTTAAACCAGCGAGGAATTGAGGTACTCATTGAAATGTAGACTTCTGGACATTCTATCAAGATATTCAATTGTTTTATAATTCAGAAGAGAGATTTTAACAAATCTTTTGGCGATAAATTGTTTTTAACTTAATTTAGAACAACTTGTATCAATAAAAAGATTTTTGGACGTTTTGGCTGGTAAATCAATTATAATTTATCTCAGAAGAGCAATTTTTACAATCATTTGGCATCGATTTATTTTGTCAATTTAAAAAATCCGGAATAGCCAATTATCGATAATAAGATTTCTCAAAAAGTAATATAAGTCAATAGTTCGATTTGAAACAAATTTTCAGCGTTTAAATAATTTACATTTTTAAAAATCAATTATCAATAATGAGATTTATCGATGCTTTAGTAAGAAAATGAATTGGAATATAAGTCAAAAGAGCATTTTCAATCCTTTTTTCAAAGCTTAATTCAACTCACTCTGATAGAAAAAACATGTACATGTTATTTATCCCCTACCCAAAGAATGAAGTTACTAATTTTGCTCAATTACTTCTTGTACCTGACAAACAAGAATCAATTTAAAAAAAATTAAAAGTAGTTAATTAACTATTTTGTTTGGTATCGAACAAGGGAAAGAAATTGTGCTTGAGAGATGTGGTGGCATATATATATTTTTTTGTAGAGAATTAAGTCATCGCTTAAAAGTTTGAAACTAACAATAGATAGCTCTAAACTTTCTATTTTGATAAGCACTTTACTGGCACAGAGGTTAGTGTATTGGCCTTAGGAGGCTTGAGAACTCAAAGTCGAATTAAAGTTGTACTTTTTTTTAATATAAATTGCATTTAAAAAGCGATCACAGTAACATTCACCCAGATACCATCATACAGACTTCTTAGTCACTCCCCTCCCCCCCAAATCCCTTACTCAACTGGTCCAGCAAGTGATAGGATCATAGCGTATTGAGACAACTAAGAGCAAGAAATCACAGTAAACAAAAACATTTGGTAAAAATATTTCTGATCCCACAGATTTATTACTGTTAGTCTAGATCTATTACAAATTTAATAACATGACTGATCTAAAATTAATTGATTCAATTATATTTATTATACGCTTTGTTTTTAAAAACAGTATTTATTACAAATGTTTTTACTGTCTTCACTGCTTATTTGTATTTCCAATATTTCTTATTACTCACAATACATTTTTAAAAATTTCTTTACTTATTTTGGTTTCTAACTACTTTGTTTTTATTTCTACCTCATTAGTTAAAACTTTTTTTTTTTTTTTTGCAGGAATATTTTATTCTTTCATGTCTATAAAATGCACTAGCCCAAACCACAGACATCAAATAAAAAACACTTAGGTCAACAAGTTTATAAATTTATTGTCAATCACAGCAGTTGTCACATGTCAGACAAACACAATGTTTTTATTAGACAGGTAAACATAAATACAGGTACATTGTGTCTTAAGTGTACCCATTATTAAACTGCATAAAATAACTCAGATCTTTCCCTGGTATTTCATTGATATCAATTAATTTTATATTTCAGTTACTCTCAAATATGACATGCGCATTGGATTCACTGAATGAATGGATTTAATTAACAAATTAAGCACATTGTATACTATTTGTATGGTTCTATAATGTAAGTTTTAGGAATGCAGTAACTTCAAGTATTAACAAATGACCAGTGAACTACTAAAAAATGAATTTTGGCATTCAAATGATTTTATTCTTGGTAATATAAATAAATTTGTAATTAAATAAAAGGATGAAATTAGATATAGTTCAAAATGTTGTTAATTTAAAAAAAAAAAAAAAAGTTCTAAGTTTATTACATCAGTAATAGTGCTAGTTTTATTTCTTAATGGCTATATAAAGAACAACACAACTGAAGCTAATGAGTCCATAAAAAAAAAGTCAATGCAGCACAAATTTAGAAAGTAAAACAAACAAAAAACTAGAACAATTTTTCTTTTACATTTCCATTTACAGATCAATACAATCCATTTAGCCAAATAATTTTTGCAATATTAAATTTGGCTGAAAAAACTTTTTTTAAGCCAATTGACTGTTAATAAACAAGTAAATAACAGCTGTAATGCAACTCAATTCGATTATAAATCCAGTGATCTGCCTTTCCCAAACTGCACTGTTGGAGTGCTTGGTTTACTAATAAATTATTATTATAGTTAAAACAACAACACATCAAGCAATTAATTTATGACACAAATGTTTTCTAAACATAAATTTTGCAATTAAGTCATGGGGAGTAACTAAGCATTTTTGCCTGAATTTTCCTTTAGAGTGACTGTTCTGTTGAACACCAACTGCAAAGAAATAAAAGTAATCTAAATAAGTAAACGAATATATACTTTTAATATAGAATAAAAAAAAAATGTTTGTAATTTATTAATAAATTAAAAATATAAAAGAATATGCATTGCACAATATTTTATGATTAAGATGTTTTATAATGACAAATGTACCATCTAACATTGTGGTGGTGTATCATGGATCTGATCATGTTCTGGGTAGTCAAAGAAATATAAAGTTAATTCTTAATTAGACTGTCAGATATTCTGGAAAATTACTATTAAATTCAAGATAACTTGGATGCTAAAAAGAAAGACTGAAATATCAAGTTCTGGTCAAAGTTCATAAACATTTCTAATTTTTTTCCATTTCATTTATTATAATGCTATCAACATTTGTAGTAGAAAATTGATTTATCAAAGTGAAAGTAAATTTCATCAAGGTTACTACAACAGGTAATGTCCATCAGTTTGTAGTCAATGGTCTATGTGGGTATTATGTTGCCATCTCAATGTTTGTCTAAACATCAGTCCAGATATGCTATCCTCAAATCCTGTTTCAAACTTAAATTTTTTTAAAATCAACAATTCATTGCTTAGCCATTGTGCCATTCATGTGTGTGTGTGTGTGGGGGGGGGGATTTGCAATCTATATTATAAGGGAATATCTCAATGATCTCCCCACCCCTCCCCCTTTTCTTTTGGTCAATGAACCTGAGCCTATTGTTACAGTAAAGTAAAACTTAAAAAAAAACAACAACAGCACTGCACAATTGTTTTGGTAGTAACCATTCAATACAAACCCTCACAAGTTATATTGTATTAGTTTGAAAAATACAGGGTTTTAAGAAAAGTAAAAATATTGAAGTTTTGTTTAAGACCCAATAGTTTGTTGAAGTCAAGTTTTCTTTAAGACCCAATAGTTTGTTAAGTCAAGTTTTCTTTAAGACCCAATAAAAGGATATGTTATTGCAAAAAATTCTGACCAAACAAAACAAAAACCAAACATCCTTGTGGATGAAAGCAGAACTTGTAATTAAAATCTTTGCCCAGGTAAGTATGCTTAAAGTATTTACTCATTTCTATGGCCTCCTTCAGTCACAAAGCGACTATGCTTTATCTCATGGAAATGGGGGGGAATGCCTGGGCATTAGCTGTGGTCGGAACGATATCGCCCACACATTAGGTTCCCCCTCACATGCAGCTTATGTATCCAACGGAACAAACTCATTTCTACACACACCATAATGCCACACACCATTATTGAAAGAAAAAAAAAGGTCCAACCTTGTCCCTTGAGTCAGGGTCAACAGAAAAGTAGCCAGATCTCTCAAACTGGAACTTATCGTAGACTTTAGCTCCAACTACAGACTTGTCCACCAATGCATCAGTGATCACCTCCAGAGAATTCTGAAAATATTTATTATAAAAATGGGAAATAGATTAATTTTGTCAGCTTAAAATTCTAAATAAAAGTATACTTTTTCATCTCATTATAAAAAAAGCACATTTGCTTAATTTTTTGTAAACATACATTCCCAACCAGGAAAGTGGTATTCCTATCATTGTGACAGAGCTAATAATGTAGACCCTATCCACTAACCCTAGCTTCCAGAAAACAAAATAGGTATAGAGAGAAGAAGAATCTAAGAAGTCAGTTGATAAGTAGTATTTAGATAACACCTTTTTTTTGTCACTGTATTGAATTTAAAAAATTGAATAATTGAATTAATATAAATGACTGTGCATGTTAATTTTAAGAATGGATTTCAACTAAAGTTTGTAAATTATATGTGTATAGCTTGTGTTCTTTTGATTTATTTAGGTATTATTCAATTAGATCCAAGAAGTATGAATTTACATAACATCAACTTACAGGGTTTACATCTGAAAGAAATCCTCCAGGTACTTGAGTTGTGTCTTCAGGGAACTTGTGGTTAAATCTAAAAAAAAATTACACAAATGTAATTTCAGTAATCATTCAAAATAAGGAACAACTAAACAAATTTAAAAAATCATATTTGTATTTAGTTAGCTTGCATTAAGATGCATCCTATGATACAAATTTTACAGGTTTTTTCAAAATCAACAAATGCCTTAGATTCCTACGTAAAAGCTATTTTAAAGAAATCTGCGTGCAAACAAAAAAGAAATTTTAAGAATGTTTATTCAACAAAACTTGTAATCTCATTAGAATATCCAAATTCTAATTCAAATAAGCAGTATCAAATAAAAAATACAGCAAAATTATTTTTATAACCTTTTAGAAATAGCAACTACAATGAAAAAATTGTGGATACACATTTAACTTTTTCATAAATATGACAGTAATATAAAGCTGGTAAAAGAATAATCCTTAATTAAATTTATGTTTAATAATTGAACCAATAACATTTTTAATTGATTTTTTTTTAATAATAAAAAATTTGTTTTATAAAATAATATAGAGAAATTTGGTGACTGGCGAAAATAGAAAGGGAGGACTTGAGGTGATTCCCAAAAGTGCTTGCTCCTTGTATATGGAATCAGATTTCAGAAAGGAGAGTAACAAAAACTTGAATCTACTCACAATCTGTCATAGATCCTGACTTCACAAGTGACAGGCTGAGACACCCAGTGAATGAAAGCTTTTGGTTTGCTTGTCTCTGATGCATTTTTACAGCTCACAACAACTTCCACAGGCTGGCCAAGAGAATCCTGGAGGAGATGACAATTTTGACTCAGAAATACAATAATCCAAACCTTAACATGGTTTAAGTTATAAAAGAAAATATAAATTGGCAAAGGGAAAACTTATTTTAAAAATATTTCTGTAACTTCCTTTCATCTTCCTCAATTTTCTAAAAAAAACAAAAAAAAAAAAACATAAGGTGTTAGATAATGAGAAAGTTGTCATTACCTTTGTGACCTTTTCCACAGATATTACCAAACCTGTATACCGAAGGCCAACTGGTTGGTCTTTGGTCAGGCGGTAAAAGTTTGCATCAGCAATCTGAGAAATGATAGAAGAAATATTTCTTTGAAATTTATTTTAAAAATTAATAACTTGATTTAAAACAGAATGTATTGATGACCCCTGAAATGATACTAACGAAGTAAAATTTTGAAAAATTCTTAAAAGAAATCTGTAGAATGAAAAAATAAATTAATTGTGCAATAAGGTAAAACCAAGTTTAGTAGATAGAAGCTTATATAATCAACATACTAAGTAAATAAAAAAACACAGGATGCTTCTGTCCCATTATTTTGCCAATAGCTAGAAATCATATTTTTTAACTTTCAAGGACCATAGCTACAATTATAAATTTTAAACTATCACTATAAACTATTTAATATAATTTTTTCTCCTCTAAAAATAAACCCACAGAACAATGTCAGAAAGGGATATTTTTTAAACCTGAAGCAGTTACCTCTTTAAAATCTTCTCCTTCAATGAAGAGAACATTGCTAAATTCTACAGTATGTGAACCCTTAGATTCAATTCCAGGGAAATCAGGCACAGAAATTTCTTTTGGAAAATCAGAAGGAAGATTTGATATAACTATTTTCAGTGGGCGAAGTACAGCCATTACTCTGAAAAATAGATACAATTAGAAAATATATGTGAAAATAATGCCATTTAGAAGAAACATGCAAAAATAGAAGTTGGAAATAGGTGAAATATTTAAGAATGCCCAAGCAAAAACTAATTTCTACATTAACATTTCTTACTCAATTTTGAGAAAAATAGAATCAATATACATTAAATAGATAGATAAACCTTCTCCTGAGAGTTTAACATTTAGATAAGGTTTACAAATAAATAGTCATTGTCATTTAACATTTAGATAAGGTTTACAAATAGTCATTGTCATTTAACATTTAGATAAGGTTTACAAATAGTCATTGTCTGCCACAATTGACTTAGCTGCAGATCTGTAATTTCAAAAATATTATTATGCATCTAGTAATTTTTGTTAACTACATAGGCCAAAACTGAAAAAAAAAAATTCCAAGTTTTAACAATTACATAAAAATCTAAATTCTACATCTGCTCAAATTTTATTTTGTATTTGATAAAATGTAAGCCTGTCCAGTCCAGACTAAATAAAATATTAAAAAATAATTAATCTTTTTTTAACAAATCAAGTTGTTTAATAGTCAACACCCCATGTTAAATTGCAGCACAACAAATTATCCTCATATTATAAACTCATTTTAGGGCATAATTTGGCTACAGGAGATACTAAACAGTTAAACTTTTATTCACCAGCATATCGAAAGAAATGCTTCATCTATAGTCCTTCCTGACGGACAAAGTGCACACTAATTGTAATTAACTTTGGAAATTTTTTTTTACTAGTGCATTATCATGAAAGAATGGCACTCACCTTTTGGCACTGACATTCAACACATCTCTCACACAAGCTTCTAACATAGATGGATCTATACAAGTCTGAGCCATCGTCACACCCACCTGATGTAAAGTGATAGAGTAACATAAAAATGATATTCAAAAATAGAAAACTTTAACTAGACCAATTCATTAGATAATTTAAGCCATCAAAACAAATGATTTCATTAGACTGTTGTTCTTTTGACTCATTCTATTCACAAAATAAACTGTCATCACAAGTAAAAGAATAGAGAAAAGATACAAAAAAAAAGACCTTGGCACAGAAGTAATTGATGGCTTCTGGTGGAAAACCTCTCCTGCGTAGAGCTGTCAAAGTGAACAGACGAGGATCATCCCAGTCTCTGAAATACATTAAAGTGAAAGGGTTTCATTGCACTGCTTTGTCTATAGTACTTTTCCCTCTCAACCCCTTCCAACTAATAAAGGCGGAAAAAAAACGTTAGAACTTTTCTAAAAGTAAACACAAATAGTTAAATTTGTAACAAAACAATATTTAAAAAATACTTTTTTTAAAAATTCAATACCTTCTGTATACAACTTATAGAATGATTATTTTGCACCTAATAATTAATGAATGTTAAATTTAAAAAAAAAAAAAAAAAAAAGAATTTTTACCCCCCCCCCCACCAAAAAAAAAAAAAACCTGGTTAAATGAATATAAAAATCTACTAAGACTTTATAATATTGATAATATTGTAATGATAGGCCTTTAGATCTAAGACTTATAAGATGGCGCACAAAATATTTCTGAAATTAATTTATTAAACTCTTGAATAAATAGGACCTACATGTAGGTGTGTGCTTAAGGTTAATATTTTCTATTTCTCTAGCCAAATTTAGATCAATTTTTTTATACTTTAAAAAATTATAACAGTCAAAGTATAGCTTTCTCAGAGTGGCAAACAAGATAAAGTGTCAAATTTCAAGGAAAATTGTTAAAGCTGTTTTCAAGAACAGTGTCTACCCAGGCTCCATGAATGTCTGACTTGCATAGAGGTATTGTCAAAAAAGTATGTAGTGATTCTAAATTAGGTCATCAATAGTATGTACCTGCCAGGGCCGGCCTTATGCCACTGCAACCTATGCGGCCGCAGTGGGCCCCGCACTTTCATAGGCCCAGCGCAAATTCTAGGTGTAATTTTTAAAATTAAACCATTATCACTTATACAGGGTTTTAATGCCCCTCCCTAATCCACCTTAGGCAGACCCTACTTCCATTACAGCCCAACATAACCAACACCCTGTACGGCAGTGCTGAACAACTGAAGAAAACAGCACACTTTTTTTCCTTGGCAAAGTCTGCAAAAGAGCTCACAGCTCAGCAGCAATGAAGCTGGCTAGAAGAAGAAGAATACAGGGTTTCCGTGGCCTCCTGATTTCTAGGACCTGCTGAAAACTTCCTAAAATTGCAAAATATACGAAAAGTCCTGGAAAGCTGCTGAAATTATAAAAATCTTCTGAAAACTAATAAAAAATCTCCCCCCCCCCCCCCCCCCCAAAAAAAAACTGACAAAATTGTCATTTAGGGGTGCCAATTCCACGGGCAATAAAAAAAAAAAAAAAGGCATTGTCAGCTTTCCTTTAATAATAATTTATTGCAAAGATGAATGCATTTTCTAATACAAAATCTTAATTTTGGCATTATGCTTTTCCCAACCCAGACTAGGCCCAGTGCAATCCGTTTTGCTTAGGGTCCCGCGCAATCCTTTTCGCATAGGGCCCCGCGATAGTTAGGACCGGCCCTGGTAACTGCAATCTGATACTTAAGTAAAAAAATGTAATGAGTTGATATGAGAAAAAAAAAAAAGAGCTTATTCTAAAACTTAGAAAAAAAAAAAGATGTTAATGTCTCACCTGACTATTGCCTGAGTGATTAGTTTGGCAATTTTCCTTTTGGACACAACAGTGTAGCTGAGATTCAGCCTTCCATATTCCCACTGTACAGGACAGTACATGTCTAGCACATTGCACAGCCAATAGTATGAAGAGCGTCTGTGATTGGATGTCAATGCAGATTGAAATAAAACAAACCAGTATATAGTACTGAAGTTTTTTTCTTTCTCCACATTCAGATAATCAATTAAGTTAAACATGTCCTTAACTTCTGAACCATGGCTAGAAATCAAAGTGCCTCACCTGGACTGAAACTCTTTAGTACAGAGTGAGTGACTAATGTTCTCAATAGAGTCACACAAACAGTGAGTAAAGTCATAAGTAGGATAAATGCACCTGAGAATGAAAGGCACAAGCAAGAAAAGATCATTAAAAAAAAAAAAATGATTCAATAAAAAAATAAAAAAATACATTTCTTAACATGCTCCAATTTTTAAGTTGATACAAGTCAACATATCCTTGTGGATTGGAACAGTCAGTCAAATGCTGTAAGTTAGAATACAAAATTAAAAGACAACAATTATAATAAAGGGTTAAAACATTTGAAAGTGTAATTTAAAACAGAATTTGTAGACTAATATTTTTTTCATTTAGAGACAATAGTATAGGGTTACAATTATAAACTGTCAGAAAGAAAAACTTCACTATCATGGTTATTAGTTAGGGCCAAAAAACATTTATTTCAATTTAGTTGAAAAAAAAATATATAAAGATCTGAATTCCTCTAGCTTCTAGAAAGTGACACTCGAATTTAAACTTTTAAAATATAAGTGACCAATTTTATCAATTGCCAGCACAATTAAAGACTTCTGTTTAGCTTGTTTTGTGGAGGAGTGTCACAGAGTAATTCATTGTAGTGTTCTCTGTTACATTTTGAAATACTTTTCTTCATCTTATTAAATCTGTAATAGGCATTAAAGCATATCCTCTCTTTTAGCAAATATATTTTTACCAGGTTCCTCTATTTCTATGGTAACTCTATTCTTACCAGGTGTTTCCTGTTCTGTGATGAGGAGTGAATTTGATGCGGTAGGCAACAGGATCTTTTTTGCCCTCTTCTAGAGTGGTCTTCATTCGAAGAGTAGCTTCCCCTTCTCCAATTTTACCCTTTTTCATGTCCTGTTATCGATAACACAAACAAAAAAAAATAAAAAATTATGCACCTATAAACAGCATTATTGAGGTGGCTCAAAGACCAGTTGAAAAATGTGATTATACATTTAGATTATTTATTAGATTTTTAAGTAATGTTTGCTTTTAAAAAAGAAATAGTTATTGGAAAATATAACAACATTTTGTTGACTATTCTCTGAGGCATAATTTGGAAAATATAACACAATTTTGTTGACTTTTCTCTGAGGTATAACAAATCACAAATTCCCCAACTCTCTACAATCCATATTAAAATTACACAAATGAATGTAAAAAACAATGAAGTAAATGTATAATTCCGTTTAAATGAAAGTAAATTCTCTATATTGTAAGAGCTTCAAAATTGGTTAAGTCATTGCCTAATTGACAACAGTTTATAAAAAGAGTATCCGCACTTCAAGAAGCCAATAGAAGGATGTTATCCAACAATGACTTTTGTAGTTACAAGAAGAGAGATAAAATCAAAGTATACCTCAAAGAGCTGCAGAGATTCTTGGATAGGTCTATCTCTCCACGGAGAGTCTGGAGGGTTGAAACCTTTCAACGCATCTGCTGGCATGTGGCAGACATAAGCATGACCTCGTTTGATCAGTTCTACTGCACAGTTGTAGAGTTTATCAAAATTATCAGAGGCATAGGTTACTTTGTATGGGGTGTAGCCTGAAATAGAACAACCAATTACTTTCAAATCAAGTAACGATGAATAGTTTTACTGAATTTTATATTTTGGCAGAAGTTTTATTAAAAATGAGATGAAAGAATATCTGTAAATTATTATTTTTTTTTTACACATTTGAAGGTAATTTCAAACAAGCATTTACGATAACTTTTGTGCAGCTTTCTACTTTACAAAAAAAAATTAAAAAATTCAAAAACCATGTTGAACACTTTCTTCACTTTAGTTAGTGTATTTATTTAGTGTAGAGCCTAGTTTAGCAAACTTCCAATGTTCTGTAGACTCTTTAGGTTATCATTAACACAGAAACTAAAATGTTCATTATATAGGGTGATGTCAATTTGTTCCGTCAATGTGTTGGTCACATAACCATGATAATATTTTTATTTCCCTCAAAACTTTATACAGAACAAAAAAAAACCTACTTGGAAATTACTACAATTCCAGAACACAAGAAAGGATAGAGAATATACTGCCTTTACCCTGAGAGTGACAGTAACATTCTATCAAACACTCTTTGGTTCATTATTAAAAAGCTGAAATATTCCCATTGCGGCTCATGGGTAAAGTCCAGGCAGTGACTTGGTGCTCTTCCCATGTTATACTGTGAATGCTAAGAGTTTCAAATAAAACCTGTTTCTATTTCATTTATTTTTGTAATGATGCAGCCCATGACATGATTGTCTGAAATGTTTATGTACAAAAGACTGAATAAAGTTGGGCTTCACTTAAATGTTTAGTTTAATATATGGATACACAAAGAAAGAAATGTTCTTTTTAATTTAATTAGTAAGTGTATGAGGTAGGATGAGATGGATTAAACTTAAACCTAGCGTGCAAGTGTTCACAAACCTAGCCACTCGACCATGTCCTTGATAGCCAAGAAAAACTTCTCCTCTTCTTTCTCTGGGTTGGTGTCATCATAACGAAGGTAACAGAAGCCTCCAGTTTTCTAGATTTTTAAAGAAATAGTGCATTAACACTTGTGAAGTGCAGCCATTATAACTTGGACATATAAAATTCATAAACGTAAATGTGTCAAGCCAGACCACAGAGTTTAATACCAATCAATCATGCCATTTTAAGTTGCTGGGGAAGGGGCAGGGGGGGAAACATACATTATAAGAAACTAAGAAAATATAAACAATTCATTATACCAAGTATTTCAAAAAAAGGAGACAAATAGTAAGAAGGTGTAGCCATTAGGTAGAAAATAATGCCAGGACATCACTAGTGCTTGATTTTTAATATTTACCATGTCTATATTTTAAAGGGAAAATATGGTATCTTGAAGAAAACAAAAAAAAACAACAACACAGGAGCAAAAGATAGAATAACATTATTAACTTTTTTTTTTTTGCTTCACTAACTGAACATGATATGGGAATTATTTGATTACTTTTGATCTTTTGATACTTATCTTTAAACAAAAAAAAATACATGGCTTTACTGCAAGTGATTTAACATAGCAAAATACCAGTTATTCTTAAATAAAAAATCTAGAAATCTTTTATACAAAATTAAATGGATCAAACTACTGTATATAATAGAGTAACTTATAAAACATCAATAATGAAGAAATAAGCAGTTTCCATTAGTATTTGACAATTTCTAATAATTTACCTTGGCATATCCAAAGTTGAAATTGATTGCTTTGGCATGGCCAATATGAAGAATTCCATTTGGCTCAGGTGGGAATCTGGTAAACACCTACAAATAAACAGGGAGACATATCTAATAAGTGTATAGCTTTAAGACACAAACATGCATGAGCAATTAATATATAGACTATTCAAGACATTTTGAATAATGAAAGTCTATTTGACATTGTTTGATTAAATCAAGTTTTTATTGTATTTTAACACAAGTATAAGGTGAGCAACATAACAAGACAACTGACAACTTTGTTTAATATATCAAAGAGCCCTGTGCTAGAGATTAAGCAATGGAATATATCAGTGTCTTAATTTTAATCAGCTTTAGCTTTGGGGCTATACTGCAGTCAAATACAAAATGATAATTACACCACAAATTTAATTTAACTGTTAATAATAATGATGCTCCAAGCATTGATTTAAACTGGCATAAGTGTGTGGATCAATGCTGGCATCGGCAGTGCTTTAAAATGTATTTTTCTATATGTGTTTATTTGCTTAAAACTTTATCTTGAATAGTAAACAATTTTTTTTATATTGAATCATAAAATTTTACCTAGATCTTGCGTCTAAAAAAAAAAATCCTGGAGACTTTTACACATCCGTTAAGTTGTAATTATAAATTCTCATAATAAACCTAAAACCAATACAAAACAATTTTTTTTTGTTTTATAAGCATTCATTTGAGTTATATAAAATAGGCATGCATTCTCCATTAATTCTATCATTTTCTAAACCAAACAAAAAAATTATAGTTTAATGGAAGCATGGTGGCGCACTCCAAAAGGGCAAAAAAGTTAACTTAGTCTGAATGTGGAAAATAATCCTCACAAGAGGCTATTTGAAAGACATTTCTGTTAAATAAGGGGAGAGGACTCACTTTTCCTCCTGTTTCCTGAAGGTGTTTCTTGAGTAGTTCCATAGTGTTTGGCGTAATGACATAGCCATCTGTTTTATAGTTTTCACCTAAACAATAAAGCAATGCACATTTGGTCATGATCTTTCAAAATAATAACTTCTTATTAGCCACAATAAATAAATGGTTTTAAAAAGCCTTCTAATAAACAAACCTGAAGCTGCTAAAAAACTAAATAAAAGTAAAGCTGTTTAAGGTCAAAAGTTATATGACATGATCGGGACAATGCAGCAAACAATATCAATGACATAGTGCTTACAGCTATTTTTGCCTTCAGCGACAATGGGTTTACCCATTTAAAGTGCAATATCCAATATAGTTGACTAAACTAAGGGATATCCTACTATCTAGGCCTTAACAAGGCAGCCAAGCCCTTAAGCAGTGGGCATAGTATCATACTTAAAACAAATAGCATAAATACTTATGAAGTGCATCTTCCCTGTAGTTTTTGAAATATTCTACCTGGCTTGTGAAACTTAAGAGCCTCTCCCATGACTTCTGCAAAGCCTTTCAGGCGACCGTCGGCTGATAGAACTGATATAGGAAATAAAATGAATTTTTAAAACAAAAGTTTAAAAACAAATATTTTTTTTTTAAGTCAGTTGTGTTAACCAAAAAAAAGTCTTAGTCTTTGAGTATACTATATGGACTATGACTTCAAATGCTTATACACTGTCATCAAACATATCTCTTCAGTAAACTGTTTGTTTCTTAACTTCAACCAGCATGCATAACTTTTTAAATATAATTGCAATGCTGTAACAGCCATGTAACACTAAGCAGACTTATCTTCATATAGCAGCAATGACAGTATGTTGCATCAATGAACAGATAACAGAGAAAAATTTGGTCCAGTTAATTTGTGTGTGTGTGTGTGTGTGTGTGTGTGCGTGAATGTATGTTACTCAGTGTGTTTGGAGTCATTTTTTTTACATAAGAATACATTTTAATATCAAATGTTCATTATTAAAAAGTAGTTGTTCTACCAGCAGAAAATAAATTGTATGATAGCCATTTGAGATTCATCCAATCAGTATATTAAAAGTCCTTAACAGTTTCACTAAAATGTTTATCAAATAATTCATTTTTTAAAATGGAAACCAAAATCAAATATAGTATCTGTTGTAGCTCTTTTTATTTTTAATTGCATGAAAAATTTTCTGTGAAAATATTGATATTTATATGTTAGGATGAAAAAAGCAAATCAGAGTGGAAGCAGGACTAGTGGCTAGACCGAAAAAAAAAAAGTCCAGGACACATGATAAGATGCGCTTCCTCTCTACAATAAAAAATGGTCAAATCACTGCCGTTTATGGGATGAATTTGTGTATTTTAAAAAAAGGTAAGTATGACCACCTGTCACAAGATTTTGTGTATCCTTAGTTATCTTGTAATTCAGGAATTTTTCTACTTTGGCCCAACCAATCAAAGAAAAGTATTTGTCAAGAAGTAGAAGATGTAATAGAACTTAGTTACTGGACTTGGTCAAGGACAAGACACACCTGGTCAAGGACAAGACACGTTTAAGTTATTCATTAGCTTTGCAACAAAGTCAAATCATGGATTTCCCCAAACTTAAGTGGTAAAAGAAAAATGTGGAGTTTATAACAGATAATCCCAATAGAATAATTGAGATGAAGAGAATTCAGTAGATTGGGAAAACAAAATGACAGGATAGCATACTTTGAGTTAGAAGATAAATAATTCATTTAAACTTACGTACATTTGCTATTCTAGCAATGAATATCTCATAACCAATATTAGAAAACTGACACTTACTACTTTCTTCTACTATTTTGTTGTCACCATTGACCACTGGTTCTTTTGGCTGACTGAGTTTAGTATTTGGAACCTTAAAACCAAGAAAATGTTGAGTAAAAAAAATAGTGTCAGAAACTGAGTTACGTAACCCAAATGAGACAAGGTTAAAGATCTCATAATTTCATATGAGTGATGCTATTAAAGAAATTCAAACTATTATGTTTTATAATAGCTGGTTGGATAATAACAAAAATAAATAAATAATGACTAATATAAATTGTAAAAATAACTGAATTTGGCAATTATTGTACTTCACGGTAAAAAGTTAATGTATTCCAAGTTATCTTAAAAAAATTTAACAAAATGAAAATCTAGATCTTAATGTTGCTTTAATTATATACTAAACATTGTTGTCATTATTCTTGAACTGCTTACATTTGTATTTCCAAAATAAAATTTTATACAGCCAGAATCTGTATATGTAGGTTCATTAGTTTGCTGAGATTTCATTCATAACATTTCTCACAACATGTTCATACACCATGTACTGACAAATATGTTTAGGAAAACATAGGCAAAATGAATCCAAGCTGCAACAACTATTTTAATATATATAAATATATACCTTGGTTTTAGGAGCCTTCTCTAAGTCTGCATCTGTTTTCGGTCCCAGTAAATCCAAAATCTAAATGAGATTTTTAAAAAGATGTATTCACTTTTAAAAAATATAGATTTACATTAACAGTTTTCCACAAATGTAAGTTAATTATTACAAAGTTGAATTGTAACTAAAATTTTTAGCTAGAGATAAGAAAATGCTCTTTGTGTTGTAATCATTAGCAGACAATCATTGGAAAGTGTCTGAAATTAAATAGTGTTAACGATGACCACACAACCATGTTTTTTGTTGTTTCTAAATAAAATATGCTAGCTTTGATTTTTTAATGATTTTTTTTTTTTCAAAATTACTTGACACTTTGTTTTAGAAATGGCAAGAAACCATTAGGGCTTAGAACACCAAACAATTGAAGAATACAGGACATATCATAATCACTTGATGGATATTGTGTACAAAAACAGAAAGTGCACTTTGGAGAATGCTGGCTGTCAGTGCCACACATGTCAGTTCTTTATTTAAGTTTTTTTTGTTAGTTTTTTTTTTAACTAATGTATTTTGTTGCCTAAATGACTCCAATAGAGTTGTCAAGTGACCAGTGCATTATTTTCCTTATGTTGGACAGTATCCCTGTAAGCTTTTGCAAGAAGACATGTTACTCGTTTAAGCATTAGATGGTATTCAGGATGTCAACTATTTATGTTTTAAAACCCTTTTCAGTTTTTGGAAACTCTGTACCATATATCCCAGTGTTTGCTAAAAAGTTTGAGATGACTGTGTAATTGAATCTACAAAGATCTCTCTATGTTTCCTCAAGTACATCTCTGTGACTTTGTTAATAATCATTATGACTAAATGACAGAGCAAAGCATGTTTTTTTGGTATGTCATCAGAGAATTCTGACCATGTCCATCAAAGTTGCATACTTTATTATGAGGCCCAAGCAAGATATTAGTCCTATAACACCCCTATAAAAAAACTGCATGGAGAGCTGCCTGATCAAGAAAACCATGCGCAGTTCATATCAGATAAGGGACTAGTTATCTGAGCCCTCAAATACGATGAGAACACAGAAGAACATAGTATGATACTTTTTACAGTATTTTCTTTAATTCCTTTCTCCTTTTAAGCAAACTGTTTATGTGAAATACATAGGCAAACCCCTAATTTTATTTTTTTGCTTACTCCATTCCAAAAAAAAAACACAACAGATTTAAAAAAAAAAAAAAACTTACCTGCATATCTAATTCATTCTTTACAGCTTTCCCATCAGCCCATTTGATTTTAGTTTTAATCTCACCTGTCAATATTGAGAAGGTTGATGAAATGTAAGAATTTGATAATGTGTACATTAAGTTCTCGGAAACAACATGAAAACTAAGTCTAATCATTAAAAATGCCATGTCTACACTTTACCGAGCAAAGGGCCTGTGTTGTAATGGTATCTTTTCTCTTTGAGGGCCTCTTTGTATTTTTTGACAACCTCTTCAACCTAAATTGATGAAATGTGGACAAATATTTTAATAGCCTTTAGAATTTTAAATATAGCATTTATTCTCACTTAATCAATCAGTATTATGAAGCCAACATAAAAAAAAAAACAGTTGATGAACTTACAGCAAACTCGATCTCCTCAGGGGTTACAACCACACCCACCCCACAGGCCTCCTCAAAAGATTTCACGACGACCTCAGACTCTGGGTGATGGAGCAAATATTGTAAGGCGGCTGAAAGAGAAATGTTGGTGTAAAAATAAATAAAATAAAAGTAATTTAAATGGCACTAAACCCCAAGTGATGACCTGCTAACTATAAAAAACAACAAAAAAAAAAAAACACAAGCTAAAAATGTAAGGCTGTATTACAAGGTCTTCAGGACTCGCAAAAACCTTCCTTCCAGGAAAAAGAAGAAGAAGCAGACAGAGAACGGAATGGGAAGACAACATAAAAGAATGGACGGGCCAGCCATTGAAAGGAGTTTCTAATTAAGGCAAAAGACTGAGGGGAATGGAGAAAGACGGTCGCCAAATCTTGCACGGTGCTCCAATGGTCCAACAGACTAAAGGAGAGGTAAAGGTAAAAAAAAAGTAGCTTGTGTAGAAACATTTACTACTTCTCCTATAATGCTTCTTTAAAAAACTTCATACAGCTATATTTAGATGATTTGTAAGGCATGTAAACAACAACACTTTGCCATTATTCTAACAGACAAATAAAAGGATGTGTGTGACTTAGCAAAACTAATCTGAATTTTCAAAGACCATCTAACCAGAATTTGTGTTCAGGCTATACCAATTAATGGTCAAGCATTTACAACAATTTACAATACTACCAAAGACTGAATAATTAGGAATTTAGAGACTAGTATTTCACTGAATTTCAGGGTATTTTTTTTAAATTATTCATTATCACTAATAATTCATCAATTAATTTTAATGAACATTAAATTAATAACAAACAGATTAAAACCTTTACTAATTTACATAAGGTAAGATATTTCAGAGAAAAATCAAAATAAAAAAGAAGTAAAGAAAAAGTTTCATTTTTTTCTTTATAAGTAGACTCTTTTGAAATTATATTGTTAATTCTCTTCTCCAAAAAAAAATATTATTTCTGCTATATAAAAAAATTACATTTAAAGTAAAAATAAAATAAGATTTAAAAATTTCAATTAGAATAAATAAAGATGAGTATAACTATCCAAATAAAAAGTTATACTACTGTTGGTTTTATAATGTCTGATCAATTTCTTTAATTAAAAAAAAAAGGCACAATAATAATTAAAAATTTTTATATAGAAAATAAAAAAAAAAGAGATAAATATTTTATACCAGATAGCTGTTCTTCCGAAGAAATTTTCCTAGTGGCAATGTATTGAACCACAAAGTTCTGGTGCTGCTTAATCTGGGCCTTGAGTTTTGTGGCAATACTGTATAAGAGCTTGCCAACATCTTTATTTTTAGAACTTCCTTTCACATCCTGTTCAGCCTAAAAGAAAATACTTCGTATATTATACACTTTGGGACACTGGTGTGGAATAAAACATAAACATTGGATCAATTGTATATTCAAACTAATTTTAGTGATGTTGCAAATGGCTGACCCCATATAAAAATAAAAAGGGTATAACAAAGAAAAACAACAATCTGTGAAAAAATGCTGGACAAAAATTTGAAAAAGACAAACTACTTTAAGAAATATTGAGTTTTCTTGATAGTTCATTGAGTTTTTTGTCCACTAAGCATTAAATCTTTAAAACTCATTAAACAAGTTGTTGTATGCACTAAGAACATTCTGAAGCATTTTATCACAAAAAATTTAAATATTTACTTAAAATTTATAAAATGAAGATGACAAAATAATTTTTTCATGTAAGTTTTTTAAACTTTAAGCAATGCCATCCGCACTTTAACCAATTTTTAAAACAATCTTCATATTCTTTCTTTTACATAATTGCATTTTGAAATACCTAATACATACATATATTTTAGCAAATCACAGTAGTATACATTATTGTACGTTTTGTTGAAGCATGGGATCTTCTTTTTAAGTATATGCGCTAATTTTTATTGAAAAAAATATTTGCATTTTTTTAAAAAATAACAGTTCCAGGTCTATTAGCTAACCAGGATTGAATTTTCATTTATTCCTTTTAAAACCAAGATTACAAAGATAGTTTGTATTTCACACAAGTCCATCCATGGCTCATCTGTTTGGTAACCATAGCAGGTATAAGACACATACTATCAACAGTCGCAATCTTTTCTTCCTCCAAACAAAATAGACATGTTCACTGAGAAAGTTTTGCTGACAGGTTTTATTGTTTGATCTGCTGATGTTGTTATTAGTATTACATTGTTAATATTCATATGTATTCAATGAACCAATTGTTATGAAAAAATGGTTCAGAGTGAGCCTATTTAATGGCTGACCTATAAGGAGTTTGTCAATGGATAATCTCTCATTCATGGCTTATGTAAGAAATCCTTCAATAATCAAGTGTCTAAAAGGATTCAGACATCATAACATGGTGCAATTTAGCAATAAATAATACCAAACAATAAAATTAATTCTTGTTTCAAAATATTTTTAAACACTTAACATTCAAAATGCATTTTTTCTTTTTAAAACAAGAATAAATACAGGAGCACCTCATATAACAGTAACATTTAGTAACATTAATATTTTTCATAACATTACCTTAAGAAATAAAATAACACACATGGAATTTAAATTCAAATAACCTGGAATATTTGTAAACAATTCAATGTATGAATCAACTTACTGAACAAACTTATCAGTGATCTACACTAGAGCTGCAAAAATGCTCTTAAAAAAATTGCACATTTGATGTTATAAATACTGTTAACCTTCTTAACTTAAAAAGATGCATGCTTCAGTGTCTTCCTGTCATCACTTATAATGGCCTAACTAATGTTAAATAGCATTTTAGTTTTATGTTCCTGTTTGATTTGTACAAATTTCTTTGAATAAACATTAATGATTTGTTTGATTTTGAAAAAAAATTTATCAATATGGGAATTCCATTAAATCTTTTTCATTTATTATTACGCCTAGATATTTTGAGTTTTTAGTCAGTGTTACTGTATTTATAAGTAATTTGTATGTTTTAGTTTATTTACTCTTAAAAACTGGCGTTTTTTTGGGTGGAAATTCTTGTAATTCTTTTTTTTTCAGTGTTGTTTATATTAGTTCTATGTTATTATACAATTGTATGAAAATAATCTGACTTTTGTTCCTGAAAGAGATCTAATTCTATTTGGTGGGTTATTTATCATATCATTTTTTAATGTAAATATTAGAAAGATAAGTGGGGATAAGACTGTTCCTTCCTTAACTTGCCTTAATAAGGTACATCTGAGCTTGCTATTATTGGTGTTGATTTGGACTAGATTTTACTAGATATTAGAGTCTAGAATAGTCTAGATTGACTAGATTTTCTAGATAACTTACTATAAGTATAAGTCACTATAATGACTATATGTACTATAACTATAAATAGGTACTCTGATTTCTGATAAAAAGTTCAAAATTGTCAAAATTATTTTTTAATGTAAATATTAGAAAGATAAGTGGGGCTAAGACTGTTCCTTCCTTAACTTGCCTTAATAAGGTACATCTGAGCTTGCTATTATTGGTGTTGATTTGGACTAGATTTTACTAGATATTAGAGTCTAGAATAGTCTAGATTGACTAGATTTTCTAGATAACTTACTATAAGTCACTATAATGACTATATGTACTATAACTATAAATAGGTACTCTGATTTCTGATAAAAAGTTCAAAATTGTCAAAATTATGCTATTTTATAGATCTGGTATAAATTTGGAGCAATGATTTATTATTACACTAATTACAGTATTGAGTGTATACAGTTTGTTCTCTCCCTATCACTATTTTACTAACTAGATATAGATCTATCAGCAGTGCTGATGAGGCTATCAGGAAATGGCATTTCAAATGCTGTTAAAGTCAGTTCATGACAGTTAGTGTACATGTGTAGGTAAGCTAGCCGTAGCCAGGCTTAGTCAAATGATGACAAATGCTTCTGTCTAGAATTCTGGATCCTGACTAGAATAAATCAAACTTTAGAGTCTCTGTCTCTCTCTATATATATATGTCTATGTAGATCTAAATTAGAAGACACAGACAGTGTCTATATATCTAAAGTAAACTTTCTTTAGATTTCATCATCACCCAAAAAAACAAACATGTTACGACTTAGATCTACAAGTAACAAATCTCTAAAAATCTAACAAACATAAACATCTGCTTTTGTTTCTTTTAGCCTTGTCATTAACAATGTTTAAAATAATAAGTACACTTCATAAAAAACTTACAGTTTTAATAGCTTGTTCTAGATTTTTTGAGACTAATTCATTTTTAATTGTTTCTTTTGCTTTCTGTTCAGTCAAACCAGTGCTTACAAACAACTCCACGAGATCTGCCATGTTGACACTATGACCCGGAACAAATGATAGCTGAAATCTTTAGTACATAAAGTAAAAAAGAGACTGCACAGCTAAGAATTATTTATATATTTAGCTCAGTGACACAAATAAAAATGGAATCATTATCATTCCAAATAAAAAATGTACCAGTGGTGGTAGTTGGAAAAGTATAGGCAATCTTTATAATTTATAGTGTATGAAATTAATTTCAACTTTAATGACTTGTGAGGCGTATAATAGGTATAATTGGTGTACCATAAGCTATATTGTTGAATAATAAAATATTAAAATTAAGATTGTTGGTATCATTTGTGAATGATTCCTTTAATGATTTTAGAAAGCGTGTGGGTCTATGTATTTAACGATTATTGATCTGTGCTTATTTCAGCTTTCGATAATAGATCTGATTATTGATTTTTTTAAAATGTAGATCTAGGTCTAAGTGTGATCGGAATGGGGTTTTTTTTGGCGCACATACTTAAGCAAATGTTGAATATTCGGAGAAAAAAACACATGTTTCATGTCTAAACACCTCTCTTTACTGCTTTAAAAAATATGGTCTCAAATAACATAAGTTCAATTGTCACATTTTATGTAAGCTTGCATGCATGATTTGCACATGATTAGGTCTAGTTACTTTTTTTTAAAAGTCATATTCTAAAATAATTACAGTAAAATGACGCTAGAAATTTTGGCAAGATATATAATTCCCTGCACATGAACAAAAGTATAGAATAAAAAATAAAAAAGTGCATAACATATGTTCTAACCCAAGTAAATACTTTTTATTCTTATAAATAACAGATGTCACTTATAGATGTTGTTTAAAAAAAACTAAACTTCCTGCGCGTATTTATGTGTTAATGTGTTATGTGTTGTTTTTGTAACTTAGAGATTTAAACTACTACAAATCCTGGCTGAAGATTCTGGTGATCCGTTGGCCAGACAATATCACAAGTTTGAAACTGTGGCTAAGAACAAAGCAGCATTGAAGAAGATATCATTTAGAGCCGCTCCATTCACAAGCATCCAACACGGCAAGACGTGAGCCCCCCCAAGGAAAGAGTAAGAGGGATCTTGGGAGCGACCCAGAAATACATGGTGCCGAAACTAAAGGCAGATGATTGAAAATCAGATACCTAGTAAATTGACAAGACGTGAGGACAGTTGGAAAGACTTGCACAGAGCTGATTCGCCTGGAGAAAGTTAGTTGTTGATCTATGCCACAGACGGGACCACAGGCGTAGAGATGATGAAGTCCTAACTGATTCAAACAGTTTGTTTCATCTGTAATGGCTAGCCTATCACATGTAAGAAGAAAAGTGTCCTACATATTTAGTCCCAGTATTTTATTAGATTGTGTTTTTCTATTTGTAAATTTTGTTATTTATAGGGAACTGCTGAGAGTGTTACAAAGTTGCTCTCGATCAATCAGTTTTAAAGAAGTGGTATTTAGTTCGTCAATCAAATTCGATTACCACTTTGAATTTCAGGGAAGATGATAAGGCGGGTGGTTGGAACAACTTGGTGCTGCTTTTTTATTTTTGTGCCTCCACGTGTAGGACCTATCTGAGCCCAAATTTCCCGCTATATTGGAAAAGCGGGAGGGGAGAGCATTGATTTATAGCTGGAGCTTGTGTGATTACCGTGACTTTCTGCTTTGAGATTTTTCTTCTTCCAAGACTGTTTTGTAAACTTGTAGGTCTTTATTTAAACAATCAAAATACAAAAGATCCTTAAAAAAAAACAAAAAAAAAACAAACAAAGCTTTTCTAAAGGGAAAAAATGCATAATCACAGCCATGTATTGCAAGGTTTAACTCTGTTTCTATGTAAAACAAAATTAATTAATTATTGCTAATTGATTTATTAATTGGTTAATTTTTTTAATTAATTAGTGAGTTTTCATCGACCATGAATAATTGTGCACTATTTCAACTTGATCCGAGAATGGAAAGTGAGAGAAAAAAAAATACACACATTTTTTCTAGACAGACGAAGTGAGTAAATATAAGCTTTGTAAAAAGCTGAGAGAGAGAGAGAGAGAGAGAGAGAGGCAGAAAAATAAAAAAGGTTGTACATAAAGTAATTTATATTATATTCAGGGCCGGTCCTAGGGTACTGCAACATATGCGGTCTCAGTGGGCCCCGCACTTTCATAGGCCCCGCGCTAACTCTAGTTGTAAATTATTAAATTAAACAATTTTAACTTATTATACAGGGTTTCCGCTGTCTCCTGATTTTCCAGGAGCTCCTGGAAATCTCCTGAAATTGCAAAGTATACGAAAAAAGTCATGAAAATATCCTGAAATTATTAGAATATCCTGAAAAATAGACATAATTGTAATTTTGGTGTGTCAGTCAATAAGGAAAGCGCTAAACCTAAAAAAAAAAAAACGGCATTATCAGCTTTTATTTAATTAAAATAATTGGGCGAATTAGAACCAGAACAGGTCGTTTCCATGCTTAATTTACTGTCATAGTCACTAGCAGATAAATAAAGATCCAAATCAATCTCGGTCTCTTTTAAAAAAATATCAAAAGCGATATTTTACTAGTCGATAGTAAATCGAAAAGGCAGATCTGAATATTTATCAGATTTATGTTGGAAATCTACCTTCTATTGTAGATGGCTCGTAAAGTTAATTTGAGCTTGATTTTGCACTTAGCAAAGTACAAATAAAATGCAAAGACGAATTTATTTTCTAACAAAACATCTTAATTTTCACTTATTGTCGTTATCCCTACCCAGACTAGGCGCCCCCCCCCCGCGCAATCCGTTTCGCATATGGCCCCCCGCATTTTGTAGGACCGGCCCTGATTATATTTATACTTGAAGAAGTAAGGGGAGTGAATTATGTGCATTGAAAGTGTGTCCAAAAAAATTGTAAAAGCCCGAACGTTAAATATTTTGTTTCAGATAAAATATTTTAGGAAGCCAAGAGTTCCCATCCTAGCCCATTCCAACAACATAACAATAGAAGATACATTTTTCAAATAATGAATTTGACTATCACGCAAATAGTTTCCTGCAAGTGTAACTTGTATCAAGTTAACTTTGTTTATAAGGAGCAGGTGTCTACTTCAGACGATTTCAATACCTCCACGGTGGATCACATTTCTCACTCTCTCCATCTTTTTTTTTTTTTCAGTGTTTCCTAAATTGTTTCCTAACGAATGCTTCGCACATTCTGAGTATTTATCGGAACACTTTGCTTATTTATTTGTTTTTAGGTTAATTCACGTCGTGACCTACTAGTTCATTATTCCAGTAGTTCAGGGAACACTTATTCAGGCCTCGCGGAACACTAGGGTTCCGCGGAACACAGTTTGGGAAACACTGCCCTACAATTTCAGGTGCTAATGTGGCTGTGTACATAGTCTGTGCGCGTTTCTTACCCCTAAATGTAGGAGTCTCAAATATCATTATGGCAAAGATGTTTATTTTGTATACAAATGCCTTAATGTAATAATGTTTCTGTTATACAAATAAAAGTAATTAAAACAAAATAAGGCGAACAGAGTGTATGAATTTACTTCATGCAAGTTTATAAAAGTGCATTAATTCTTATAAGTACGCGCGTGTTTTTAAGAATGTGGCAATAAATGTTTGAATATCTTCCCCCTCCCCAACTCTCTCTTTTCAAAGAATGACCTCCCAGTGAAGCAGCCTGCTCAACAAGTCCACTTCAAAGAATGACCTGCTCAGCTGACTCTCCAGCCCGTAAATGAAAGTAGCCGTGCGCCAATAATAACGGCAATAGAATCGGCAATAGAACGGATCAAAACAATGACATCCAGTGTTCCTGCTAACTGTAGTTAGAACGTCTGCAGAAGTTCACTTCTGAGGTCTTTGATGATATCCCATGAATACACAGCATTGTGTGTTTATGACTTAATTTGAAGACATTTTATTGATGTAAGAGGTGACTTCCGTAAAGCTCAATACTGATTTATTATTTATCTCATAAAAACTGTATTTTTCATAAGCTGAAATTCCATTGTAACATAAGTGCTCATATATTCATCAATGTTGCTTTGAAACATAGGCTAAGCATTTTTTCTTGGCGAAACCTTCCCCCCTCCACATTTTAAGAGAATTTTTTTGTATTCAACAACCAACATTTATGGTGTAGATGATCTTTTTGTACACGAGAGACAACTCAAATTTGTGTATAGACATGGTATAAACCTTAAGCCACTTTTTATTTAATTATCAAAGCCTAAGATTTATTCTGGCTTTTCATATGTTATTGTTTTCAAAGCTTTTCCTCACAAACAGAAACAAACAAACAGTAAAAACAAATAGACACACACAAGCGTATTTAAAAAAAAAACAACAGTTTTAAAAATTTGATTTCATGTAGTATTAGTTGTATGAAAGTATACATTTTTTTATGTACCCGAGGATACAATAAATTTGTCAAGTTTTAAAGGGTAAAAAAAAACAGAAGGAGTAAGCCGGAGTGAGAAATGAAATTCACGATAAAAAAGAAAGAGCTTGTGAAAGATGATGAAAGGCTAGAAAAAGACACAAGATAGAGAGAGGAGAAGACATAGTAGATGAGAACTTGACGAGAGACAAAGAAAGATGATGATGAATGTCCCAATATTTGATCAAGAGATGAAAGGGAGTGAAGAGGTAAAACAAGTGTGGGTGTGAGAGAGAAAGATAGGGAAATATAAGGAGAGTAACTGTAAACATGGGAGAGAGAGAAAGACATAGATAGTTTTATGCAAATAACATTAAAAAATCTTTTTTTTTGGTAAAGTTTTGTAAAGTTTGATTCTAATGAACAACTATTGTGATAAGATGTTTCCTACACAGAGAGACACATCTTAACTTTCTAATTGTGTCAACAAATGCTAAGTAGAAGGACTACACGACTGAAGTACACGTGATAAACTTAATGTTGACAATATACTTTGAAATGTCATGTAGACTTTTCTATGAATTAACTCTTTCATCTGACGTCATTTAGTTCTCACGTTCAATTCTTTGCTATGCACAGTAACAACAAACTTTCAAATGTCTTGTAAATTCTCCGGAGACAAACGATGTTATAGTGCCATTGAAAACAACTGAAATGAATGTCTCTCCAGCTTCGATACTACACTGCAAGTAAAAGAAAGGAATTACGTCCTATGGACGAGAAGATAGAGTACAACAACTAGCTCATTAGTCTTACAATGCACATTGAGAGCAGGATATCCCGTGTCTATAGCAACGCTTTGAACATTTTATAATCATATTTTTTTTAAAAAGTTAATAAATAATGGCGTTATATCACAAAATATATACTATGAAGCAAATATCACATTTCATTTTGTTATTATTTTGTGTCAAATCTCCATTATTTCATGATCACTTCAATTTTGTAAACTTTCAAAATACTGATCCACAGATACGGAATCCAGTAGCCAATCTGTCTTCTCAGTGTCACTATTTGGATGTTCCTTGTTAGCGTCATGGACGTGCCTTTCAGTTGCTCTGCTAATGTAACTCATGGATTGACTAGAGCAAACATTGTCATTGGAGGTCGAGCAACTTGCTCTGGGGTCAGCAGTTGGGTAGCAAAGGTCAAAGGTTGGAGCAGAAAATGCAGAAAGATTACTTTCATTCAGGACAATATTGGTTTTGTCGTGAAAAGCTATTCTTAGCTTTTTTTTTGAATTTACACCTGCGCGATTACCCGTGCCAGAAGATGCTGTAAAGTTGATTGTGTTTCCTGATATTCGCTTTTGTTTCGAAATATTGTTTTCTGTACATAATGTTGAGCTTTGTAGTTGTCTAGCAAACGGCGCGGTATTTTCTGTAGCTTGACTAATAATTTTTGTTTTTGTCGAATTGGCTTTGCACTTAGGTTTACTTTTTAAACATTGGGCTTGATTCATCGGATTTAATTGTGCCACAAAATTACCTTCTGGTACAGGAGTCAAGGTCTGCCTAGGTTGTGTCGAGGGTGTTGGATTATGTTGTAATGTAAACGTGGGGTGGGCAAGGTGGTTAGTTTCCCATTGTGAGTATAGGTGCGGATAGATTGATTTTACTTGTTCATTAGGTCTAATAGGTAACAACACCTGATCACGTAAACCGGGTAAATCGCATGAGTTAAACCTAGGTGTCAACTCTATTGAGCCATGTTGCTTTGGAACATCAAAAGAATATGTTTCAGGCGTATGGTACTTTCCAAAGTGTTCAATAAGTTGGGCTTGTTGCTGTTTCTGCTGGGCCATTGACAATAGTCCTAGTTTAGGCTGTCGAGGTTGCTGTGCCTGTACCTGCGGATACAAGTGTTCTTGTTTTGGCTCATATTGCGGCTTCTGTTGCTGGTGTTGCGATAGTTGAGACTGTTTGTGCTTTAGTAGAGGCGGTATATGTTGATCGAATCGATGCTGTTGGGTTTGGATTTGCGGTTGGTGATGATGCGTCTTTTGCAGCTGTTGAAATAGTAATTGTTGTTGCTGTTGCTCTTGATTAAGCTGTGGTTTATGATCGAATTGCGGTGGTTGATGCAATATCTGTTTCTGTAAATAACAATGTATCTGTAACTCTTGGGTCTGCTGTTGCTGATCAAGCTGTAGTTGTTGTTGTGGTTCAAGCTTGACATACGATTGTTGATGATGTAGGTTGGGCTGTGAATCTAGCTGTTGACATAGTCGTAGTTGTGACTCAGGTGTTTGAATCTGTTTTTGCTGGAAATCTTGCGGATTTTGTTGTTTGTGATTCTGTTGCTGGGGTGACTGTTGCAGTAACATTTCTTGATACAGCTGCTGTTGTTGTAACTGGTACTGCAACTCTTCCTGTTGCATCGCCTCTAGTTGCTTTTGTAACCGCTGTTGGTGCAACTGAGACTGTTGATGCAGATGCGCAGATACACCGTGGGTCCTATCGTGCTCTTCTATTTGCCTCATCATATGAATAATGTAGGCCGTGGCATTCTTCACAGTGTGACATTTGGAGCCAACTTTGTTGCCTGAGACGTTAGGGAATAGAGGAATGTCCATTCTCTTCAGCACATTAAGTGCCTCGTTTAAGATTCGCTGCCGCTCTCTTTCCTGAAATAAAATCAAGAAATACATTAGAAATAGTTTAAAAACAACAACATTATATCCTTTAAACTACTTATTGAGTAATTAACGGATTTGTTTTCCTCTATAAAAAATAATGAACGACAGATTTAAAAACATTTTTTTTCTACCCCGCCCCCTTCCCCCTTCTCCCTGAGAAAGACTGCTGGTTCAGCGAATGTCTAGTACACGTTATAATAGTCCAATGATAAGCATTTAGATCTAAACTTAGAATTTTCCTGAACATTAACATAATCAATAATGCTTTACATTCGTAGATTCCCGATCGCGATAGTCCTTTCAAAACCGATGTAGGATCTAGATCTAGATCTAGGTTTCGTCTCTTGCCAAATTTCTTCTTCTTAATCCTGTGTACTCTTAGGGGAGCATAGGGCCGCAACCACACCTCTCCACCGAACTCGGTTCTGAGCAGCTTTCTTCATCTGCTCCCATGTTATTCCAGTATCCTCAGCTTCACTGATGACTGACCTCTTCCAGGTTGGCTTGGGTCTGCCCACTTTCCTCTTTCCTTGTGGGTACCAATCAAGTGCCTGCCTTGCAACATTGGTAGCTGGTTTTCGCAGGGCGTGTCCTATCCAGCTCCATTTTCGTTTTGTGATGTCTTGGGCTATGGGCTTTTGTCTAGCTCTCTCCAACAAATCGACAGTAGTTATCTTTTCTGGCTACCTAGCCAAATTTAAATTTATTTATTTTTAATTTTAAAAATTATAACGGTCAAACTAGAGTTTTTCCCGTGTAGCCAGCTGTCCGTCCACCTACCCAGATTCCTCCAAGGAGGAGTGACTGAACTAAAGGTATTGTACAAATAGTTGTCAATGTGAACGACAAAAACAAATTATCAAATTTAAATTAAAAATACATTTTTAGTGCATAGGTCGTGAATTTAACCCATGCTTGGATCCTGCGAAAGATTATTTGTCCTCCTACCCCCAAAATAAAAATGCGCTCATTATTAGAGTAGGCCTATCAGTCTAAGCTGTTTTGTAAGACCCCAAAGCTCTGCACACACATAGGATCCAAACGCTGGAGGATATAATAAATGTAGTTTGAGTGGACGATTAAAGATTCTTTTCTTTTTTTTTTTTTTTTTCGCTGACCGGTTACATTTTTGTAAAGTTATTACTGAGTAATTAATTCGCTAACGTTGTTTTCCAACGAAGAACTCACTAGTCACTACTCTGCAATGTCAAAGGCAACGAAAATAAAATGGTTTGCTTTCAATAGTTTTAAAAGTATGTAAAGAGAGTTTCAAATTGAATTCTATTCGGGCAAATAATACAAAGACTTGCCTTTGAGTATCAAAATAAAAAGGAAAAGGGCAGCATTTCATATGTCTTAGCAGACCCTGATATGACCCGCTTATTTTGCCATGTTTAAATTTATTAACCAAACAAGCTAAATATTAGATTGATTTATGGCAAGGAAACAATGTTATAGAGGAGAGCTAAAATCTGCAGTACCTGAGAAATGAAAATATCACAGGTTTTTATTTAAATTAAAAAAAAAAACTGTTTATGATATAAAAAATGTAAGACCCTAACAATAGCGGTTTCCCCCAGAAAAGGGAGAGAGTGAGAAAGAGAAAGTGAGAGAGAGAGAAAGAAACAGAAAAACAGAGTGACCTAACTTGCCCTTTGTTTTTATACGGCAGATAAGTTTACTGAGTAAGTAGATCTAGCACTCTCTTACCAGCCCTAGCTCCGGCTCATTGGTCTTTTCTTCAAACAAATCTAGATAAGAAACCAAGTTTATTCCAACACACAACCTCCCTTTAACTGCCCAGCTTCGACGTAACTGCTAATATCACGTTCTATTTCGGTGTTTGTAGAGCTCCGTAATACACACTATTTGAAAGGTGAGTTATTTGAATATGGACTTCGAGACTGCTGAAATAATGTAGTGTTTCTAGATCTTCGATCTAACAAAATTACAATAAAGATACTATAAACTAGATAACGGTTGACTCACCTGTTGATTAGCTTTAATTCTCAACTGATCAGCTCTCTCTAACGAAAGTCCTTTCAGTTTCTTACTTTTGGAGCGTTTTACTTCTTCATAATTGTTTACTCGAATTTCTGCTAAAGAATTATCTTGCGTATTTTTAGCATTTTCTTTGGAGGACCTGGTATAATTTCTTTTCCCATTTGGCTTCTTTGTGTTCTCTGAAACTTCTTGTGCTGATGATGTTGAAGGCAATAAAAAATTATTCTCCATAGCGAAAAGTCAATTCCAGACTTAAGTCTTAACGTATGAATAGACTACAATTCGAGAATGACGATGCTATATATCCTCATGAGTCTTCATGAAGACTATAAAACACACAAGTTTAAGTGTACTGAATAGATGTGAACGCTTTAGTCATCTACTTCTTAGCACTATAAGGAATGAGATTCGAAATCAGATGCGTAAGCGAAATATCTGGAGTTCTTGTCTTCTTTGACAATGGTCAGCGTTTCTTAGCAACCACGCGGACAGGGCGGGGCTTATGGTTGTGAATAGTAGGATGGGCACACACCCTCCCGTTAGGGCCAAAATAATCGAGGCCACTTGAGCGGTCAGTTCACGAAGAAGTAAGGAACTATTGACTGCTATGATTGGTCGAGCGGGTAGATGAAAGAAAGTAGCCGCTGTCCACTGGAAACCATTATTAGTTACAGTTACTGAAATAGCATCAGTGACATTCCTAATGAGAGAGGTGGTGTATTATGCCACTTTATTATTACATTTATTAGTATTTGTTATTCATTGTTGTGTTGATTTGACTAAAATGAAATAAGTTAAAAAAAGAAAAATTTTTTGTTTAATTCTGTTTACAAAATTAAAAAAAAAAAAAGCATTTTGGTTTAAGCCCATAAGTCTAAGTCAATCCGAAAATTGGAGCTACATTCAAAATGTTTAAAAGTGCGATTTGATCGCAATAGTTGTATAGGCCTTCAATAAATAAAAAAAGAGAGAACTTCATCGTTTTCCCCCTTACTTAACTATGAATTGTCTTTATAGTGTTTGTTTATAATGTACCTCCTTTGGTTATCCGGACTAACGCCGTTACTAACTAATCCGGATAATCGACGTTTTTTCCTCCTGTAAGGAGGAGGAGGGGATTAAAGTTTATTCTTTTTTTAGTTCTATTTCTTTGCACAATAGAATTTTTAGTTGACAATGCTCTTAACATGTGGATTAATTTGAGAAACGTTTTTTTTTTTCGTTTGCTATCTTTATTTTTTTTTCTTCTGCGTTCTCACTTTAATGTTGGAGGGTACTGATAACCAGACCTATATCTGAGATTAGTAGTGGTTTCCTGATCAGCAGTTCAGGTAGCTCTCTATAGTTTTATTTTTTATGTAATCTAAATGTGTGTTTTATGTATACAAACACATGATCAAAAGTCTCGTTCTACTGTGTATGTAAATAACTTTCTTCCCATTTTTGATATATTTTATCACACTAATGTAAATGTCGGCAGGATTTATAGTACCCACACTGACAGTTATAATTAGAATCAATCATTATTTTTTCATTTAAGTCCTTTAGATTTAATGAAACAGACAGGAACTCTTAGATTTGAAACGTCAGAAAACTAAGCGTGGATGGAACTGGTCAGCAGATAATTAAATATGCCATAAGTGAAACAGAGGAAGTTGAAAACAAACGCGAAATATTCTATGACTTCGCAGTTATCTAGGCTATCATCGTACTTTGACCTTTATGAATATTTATATTTTGAAGAAGAGAATCGCCTTGTTAGGAAACATGGGTATTTTGTCCTATAAATATGTTATGGCTATAATATAAATAAGCTTCATCTTTACATAACAGAGGATGAAGACATTTCAAAGGCAATCAATGAAAGACTTGTCTGTATAGTTCATCCCTCTTCCGTCCACAATCGTAACTGAGTCCTTTTCATTCTAGACCTCATTCTAGGCGCCCCTCTTACATCTTTGAAGGGCCCTTCCAAGTCTTCAACTCTCCTTTGAACATTCCTGCGCTCTGCTCAACGGCCATTTCCACACGCGTTAAAGGTTGCGCATTAACTGACCACCGTATCACAGCATTAGCATTTTATGATGGTCTCAAGGACAGCAACTGATTCTTAGTTCGGCGGAAAAACGGTATTTCTACAAATTAATACTGCGCACATGAATTTCAGAGATTATACGTCTATACTGGTTGAAGCCAAAGTTTGCTGCGCTGTGAAGTCAATAGCCTCAAGATCTAAGCTTAGTAGTCTACACTTTCTGAGTGCGTTGAAAATAAAACATCTCTATGTAGATTGTAGATGTAGTTTATGGGCACTCAACGCATTGCAATGATACTAAAAATATCTTTGTGGTGCCCTAACTAAGGGAAAACTGAAGATGAATTATGATTTATGAATCACACAGTGTATAGACTATTTACTCTAGATTGTAGATTATATAAAAAAAAATAAAAGCCCAATGACGGCAACCATAGAAAAGTGAAAGAAAGTGAGAAAGAGAAAGAAAAAGGTAAAGAGGAAGAGGAAGAGAACAAGAGATTTTATTCAAGACTATTGTATAATTATTATGTCACTAACATTCTATTTTGTGAGTGGATTTTAATTGATATTATAAAAGGGATCCAATTAGTTTATTTGATATATCTCCAACAAAAAATAAATAAAATAAAAAATAACATTTTAAAAAAATACTTCCAAGAAAAAAACAACATGTAATTAAATTTGTAATAGATGTAGATCAGGGGTGGTAAAATTACGACACGTGGGCCACATGCGGCCCGCCAGAGTGCTTTATGCGGCCCGCTGATACCTACAGAAATTAGGTGTGCCCACAGTATATACATATACAAATTTATTAAAATTATTCATAGATGTCGCTATGAATCTCATTATAAAAAAGTTTCAAGTAAACGAAGTTAATTCTTATAGGCTGTACTTTAATATACTCAGTCTCAGGTGGCAACTGATGGAGCTCGATCTTTGACTGAGAAAAACAGTCTATTTTTGTGTTGTTTTTTTTTAATTAAGACTATTCCAACCATAAACTCAAAACAGGAAAGCTTGCACAAATCTTAATAATCAATTTAACAAAGTTGGGAGATATTATTACACGCAATTCCAAAAAGTACGTGTATTAAAAGACATTAAACACAGTTAGCTAGCGTATTTTTCAAAGTTGTAAGTACATAAATATATTTATATGCCCCCCCCCCCCCCCCATTCCTAACTTTTTCTAAATGCGGCCCTCGATACGAAAAGGTTGCTCACCATTGTTCTAGATCAACAAAAATCTTTTGTATAAGATCTAGACATACCAACAATAAATCTTAGCGATTAGAAATATTTTTAACAATTGTTTTTCTTTAACATAATTTCATGCTTTTAGCTTTCTCAATACGCTATGATCCTAGCACTTGTGTAGACTAGTAGGGAAAATTGGTTTGGGGGGGTGAGAATTTAACTGTAATCAATTTTTTAAAGAATTTGAACTCAGGGCTAAAGCCTCCACAAGCCGACTAATGAGATGTGTATGAAAATAGAAGATTGTATAATTATCTCATTGTTTGTTTCAATTTAGAGCGGCGAGACGTGAAATGGGAGTAATTCAGCTTTATACCACTTCAGTCAAGTGAAGACCTTTAATGTAGGGTTGGGGAGGGGGATGGAACGTCATTGTCAATGTACCTTGTAGCAATCTGACCTTACAGAGCTTGTATGTTTTACGTGTTTCGAATCTTCCTTCAGAATTGGTTATTACATCCTAGCCCAATCATTCCTTGGAACGGGTTGCCTGAAACAGCCAAGAAAACCAATGACGTATCAGAATCTCTATTGAACATATTCGACTACACATTTTTCTGTGTAGAAGCGATCTCGCAAGCGCATGTCCATTGTGTTGGTCACTAGTGGACATTTTTATTGTTAAGTCAACAAGACCGTGTCATAGAGACATACTTACACGGTCACGCGACAAAAGCCAATGTGTTTGTTTTTTTTTAAGCTGCGGTAGTACGCCTAAAAAATTATTAGGATTGATGAATTTCAAAGCGTGTGTGTGGATAAAGGGAGTTAGTCAGAAAAAAAGTAGTGGGGAGCTGTATAAATAAGCCAAACAGTCCATGCATATTGTGTCATTATAGCACATGATCACAATTAAAGGCACTTTAAAGAAAGTGTTTCGCTTGTTCCAATCATTGTATGACAATTTAGATAATTTGATTGTCTACTGGCAAAGTACTCGTATCATCCAGTTCAGTGTAGATTGACATTTTTAATTAACTAAAAATTCCCGGCTATTTCCTCCTGTAAGTTTAGGAAAGCAAAGACTGAGGCATAGGCGGATGGTCGTTGTGCTATCTACACGGCATCCTCGTTGAACGTTGGCCTCAGAAAACACATCACAACTGCACCGTGTCTTACTTTTTGTTTGTTTAAAAAAAATTAATGTTTCCTTCATACATAGGAACTGAATATTTGCTGTATTCATGTGTAGTACTTAAAGTTACACAGTGTATCTCTTAATAGCCGCAAATAGAAGAGTATCACTCTTCTTCGCAATACAAACAGATGAACTTCATGACATCGATTGATCTCAAATGAAACATTTCATTTCTTCATGAACAACGACATAAAGACTCTGCTATACCCTCGTCTCAGAATTCAAGGGAAAACAATGTATAGAGTCTAGCATATTTAGCTCAATCAACAGCTTCTCTCCCTTGACAAACCTATGGTTGGGCTATCTCCTTTCTTTCTATTATTATAGGCCTACATTTCATTGCATAGTATTTCAATGAGATTTTAGACGCCTTAGTAAAATAAAATATTCCAGAACCTTTTCTATCATGCCACATAGTGCAATGAAAAGTTTAACGCATTTAGGGGAAGGGGCTTAAAAATGTAGAATATATTAATCTTTAAAAACAAAGTCGACTTCTCCCTCACTTAAATTTCCATTCATTTTACAAAGTTTATATCCACTGTCAGTCTGGTAAAAATGTTAAATGTCCTAATTTTTCCGGTGGCTTAGTGGTTACGCGCTTGGCTTACCAATCTGGTGTCATGTGTTTCAATCTTGGTAAAGAGTGTGATTTTGAATTTCGGGGTTTATGGAACGCCCCTGAATTCACCCAACTCTAATTGGTACCTGACTTTAGTTGGGGTAAGTAAAGGCGGTTGGTCGTTGTGCTGGCCACATTATACCCTGCTCATTAACCTCAGACCAATGAAACAGGTGACCGTTACATTATCTGCCTTATAGATCTCAAGGTCTGAAAGGGATTTTTTTTCTTCTTTATTTCTTCCACTCACCCAGTCTCGGATCAAGTTGAAACTTTGCAAAATTATTCATTATCTGCTATAAAACATGAACCAATTGAACACTTCTCCAATCATTGTATCAATTAGACTGCAGCCCTTAGCCAGCTCATAAAGAGATATACTGGCTAAGGAGAGAGAAGACTTGTGTAGAGAATTAGGGTGTCACTTAAATATGTGAAATTAACAATCGATAACTATAAAGCCTTCTTTTTTTCATAAGCACTTGGCTGGTTCAGTGGTTAACGTATCAGGTCCAGGAGTTTTATTTCAAGTCGAGCATTTTTAAAAAGCCATCACGGAAACCTTCTCACAGATGCCCCCCTCCCCCCCCCCCCCCCCCCCACCCTCCAACACTAGTGACACCAGAGATAGGATCATAACGCAGAGAGAAAGCTAAAAGCATAAAAGCTAAAAGGATACCATTTGTATTTTTAAACAAATATTTACTTGTTTTTAAATTTAAAAAATTATAATAAAAAGGATTCTACAGTGCTTTCTGTGTGATTACTGTGGGATATATATTTATAACAGGCGAAGATAATCCATACAATAATTTAATTATGCGGATTATCTCCCCTAGTCCAAACAATATTTTTTTTTTTTTTTTTTACATCTATAAATAGGTGTTACTGCGTGTAGTAGACAATATTTAAATAGTTTATAACATGGATTATTTCCCTTAACTAAAAAAATATTTTGAAAACTGCAAATAGGTGGTCACTGCTTTTACAATGTTTGATTAAAAACAACGATTTGATATTAAAGTCGGTCCCTTAACAAAATATTGAAACATTCGTTTTATCTTATTCCTTGTCTTACCGTTGTCTTCATTATCCGCCTCTGTGCGTACCGACAACTTTTTTTTTTTTTTTTTTTTTTTTTTTTCAAGTATCTTTAATAAAGTTTATATTAAAAAAATTTGATTAAAATATGTTAATGAATACAAAGCATAAATTATAAGCTGTCACTTTAAAACATAACATTATTTGAAGATCAGAAATAAATATATGAGGATTCATAAATAAACCTTGTTTTTTTCTTCCACAAACAATTAATTGTTTTATGTTAATGTTCATTATCTCCCCCTAAGTATTTGAATTACAAAACTTTTACTTCCCTTTCTTGATGACTAAAACATACAGCAACAGACAAGCTAACGTCCAATGCCTTGATAAATCAAACTTGAATTCAGAATCTCTGTAAAGATAGATCGGCACATGGGCTCTATTTCAATAGACATAATTTAAACATGTATTTATATACTTTATAAAGTAGAAAGTGAGGCGTAGGTATACATGTATGTTTACGAATAGAAATCAAAACCGCTTGACCAATCTTAATAAAACTTGGCAGAAATGTTCCAACTCCTAAAATGAGAGTCGAGGTCTGAGCAGAAAATGTTCGCCTACATAATGTGCATGTTAATGTACCTGGATGACCTTTACTTTCAGTTATGACGTGATATCGAGGACTTCTTTGTTAGAAGACTATATTTTGGACGAATGTCAAGAATTTGATTACATTCTTACTAAGACCATATACAGGTCTATATGTTTAGCTTCGATAATTAATAATTTAAAGCTAGACCTTAGAATAGGTCAAAATTAATGAACTGCTAGCAACATTGCATGTTGCAATATAAAGCTTATATTTTATCATTATTTATTTACTTAACAAAAGTAACTATTTCATAGTTGTCTACTTAACAGCTGACAGAGCTCTTAAAAATATGTTTCATTATGAGAATTAGACATGAAACGGACTATATTATTTTCTAAATAAAGATAGAATGTGGCAATCCTATTATAGGAATAGAATCCAATAGGTGTTAAAGCATGGAAGTGCTACAGTAAATGACGTATTTATCAAATTCAGAAAGGAGATAAAGCGTGAGTGAGGTTTAGGGTTAGGGTTATACACACAGACAACATAAACTCATAACATGAATACATAAACAACATATACTCATAACATATAAACATAAATAACATATACTCATAACATATATACATAACATATATACATAACACAAATTATAATAATAATAATAAGGCTTGTCTTCGAGTCCGAAGATAGTGAGGAATGCATTATTTCCCGTGGCTGTGCAGCCCAAGCTGTAACCTACCCAGTGGAAGCATAGCAGGTGGCCAATTTAGATTTTCTTTTGGTCTCAAACTTGTAGCCCGCGGCCTTTGCGAGTGACCACCAGCTGTCTCGTTCTGAAGCCACATGCAACCAGCTGTTTTCTTCTATGTCAGATAATGCAAGTTGACACCTAAGCAGGTCTTTGAAGCGTTTCCGAGGGGCGCCTCTGTAACGTCGACCATCTTTTAGCTCAACAAAAAAGACTGCCTTTGGTATACGTTCGTCTCCCATACGGGATAGGGACCCTGCCCAGCGGAACTGTTTGACCATAAGAAGTCGACGTCCGTGTTGTGTCTGTTCTATGTCTGTTCTATTTATGTGAATGTTTTTGTTTATGTATTTACTTTCGAAAAAAGAGTCGTTGACCTTGTAATCACATCGAAATTTCAAAAGAATCAATAAAGCAGACTTGATCTTAGAAGTATTTTTAAAAATAGTAGGAGCCTCTACAAGGACTCCTCGGTGACTCCACATACTTAGGTCCGGCCCTGCGTCTAATCCAGATTAGTTATCTGGCCTGCAATAAGGAATGTGTTCTCAAGGTTGCTATTGAAACCACTAATACTGGATTTCATCGACTCGAGAAGATTTGCGTTCATTTATCCCGTAATACGAGTATAACGAATTTCTCTGGCCTGGAGGCTGATAAAGGATAGACACTGTTGAACAATTGTATATTAGTAAATTCCATAAAGTTTCAGGATAACTGGTTGACTGACAAGTAGAAATGTGTCATGACAAATGTAATTATGTCCCTTCCTTTTATCAGAACGTTGACTGTTGCACACACCACACACATAAAGCTTGAGAAACAAAGCACAAATTTAAATACAGTCTTACTCTATAACATACTAACACACAAATATTACATGTTGTGAATTAAAAAAAGGATGGCTCTTAGATTCAAACTTCGACTGTGTAAGACAAGTTTGGCGACAACTGTAGAAAATGGAAGTCTTTGATGGAAGAAACATAATGAAACGTTTAATAATTAGAGTACCCTTTAATTTCAAAGGCATCCTAATAGTAGGATAATTGATTTTTTTTTTTTTTTATTTTTTTTTTTTTTTATTTTTTTTTTTTTATTTTTTTTTTTTTATTTATTTATTTTTTTTTTTTTTTTTTTTTTTTTTTAGGATACCTCAGCTTTTTAGCTTTTGACTACAGGTGTCGAGCTTAGTACATCCTAGGAATCCTTGGGCTTTGCCTCTTTTTTGGGCTCTTGGCCTCTTTATTGGGCTTTTTTTTTTTTTTTTTTTTTTTTTTTTTTTAATTCAAAAGAAGACACACAAAACATTGTTCTAAATTAAAAAAAATAATAATAATACATGGAAAATTTCATTGAAAACATCTTATCAAAGTCATATTTTAGGATTTTCAGTACGATCGCGGAGTAGTCTGCAGCGAAGATCCATAAAATGGTGACAGCAAAGGGTCCAGAAAATGATGACAGCAGAAGTCCAATAGAATGATACAGCAATGGTCCAGAAAAAGGTGACAGCAAAGGTCCATAAAATGGTGGCAGTAAATGTCCAGAAATTGATGACACCAAGGGTCATTCACAAAAAAAAATTTGAAAGTGTTCCTTAAAATGAGTATTGCCAAAAATAATTTTTTTTTTTTTTTTTTTTTTTTTTTAAAGACTTATGAGTTTTTAAAATTCATTTTTGTTTATATTATTTTTGCAACAATTTTTCCCTTAAGAACCTAAGACAAAGGACCTTCATCCTATATCCCTAGGATTCTTTGGGGTCTGCTAGAGTTACAAAAATGTACATATAATGAAGTAATTTGGTTTCTACAAAAGTACAGAGCTCAAAGTAAGTATGTGCATGAAGAACTTAAAAGTTATTTCATTTTGGTATATAACTCAGTTTTAGGTTATCTCTATTTTTTTTTTTATTATTGTTTATTGTAATAGTGTTCTTTTTTTTTCCTCTTTTTCCGTTTCTGCTATGTTTTTTAAACAATTTAGTAGTCCATTTGGTTCAATATCATGAAATCCGGTCCTGTTTGGGTTGTCTTGAAATTTTGTTGATCTGGTCAAAGGGATGTAATCAAAAGAAGTTTCACCTTGCATCTTCCAGTCCTGATTGTCTCTCTTGTTGAAAGAAAATAAATACATAGTTTACAGGTAATTTTTAGGAGTAATAATTTTTAAAGCAAATAAATGATGTATTAGATACATACACATGCAAATTTTGAATATAAAACACACACACCCATACATTCAAACTTGTTTTCTTCATTGTTTAAACAGACTTTGTAAATTGATAATTTATGATACAAATATAACCTTCCATTACATTTAAAAAAAAAAAAAATAAAATAAAAAAATATATATATATATATAACATATGTACATACAATGGATCAAGTAAATTACATTTGGGGTTAGCCTTTATAGTGTTCAATTTTAAAATCAACTATATTTCTATATATTGTATCCAACATATTAGGGTTATAATTGACATTTTGATACATAGCTTTAAGTCTACTGTTCCATACTAAGTTTCTGTATTCAGATATAATTATTAAATTGAAATTTTGTATCATTTTGTGTTTAGCTTTAGGCAACTTATTTAAGAGAATAGATAAATTAATGTTCACATGGGTTTCACAGTTTCCTTCCAATAACTCTCTTACAGTATTTCTGACATTACTAAAAAAAGAACATTCTAAATATAAATGCTTTTCATTATCACCATTAACAGATTGACAAATTTTACAAAATTTTACACCAGGTTTTTTTTTTGAAAATGGAGTCATCCCAAAGATGAGTCTGTAAGATATTTCTTTAGCCTTTGTTGTAATGTGTTTGTTATGAAGGTTTGTAAAAGTGTCTTTAAAATCTGTTATATTTAAATCTTTTCCCCATTTAATCCTCATAGCTAAATTTTCTTGTAACTGTTTTTTTAATGTTGTGTATATTTCTTTATATTTCTTGTGTATTAAGGGTTCATTGCCAGGAAGAGTTCTTGAAATGGATCTATAAAAAGGATGTAAGTTTGTACCAAAATAGTGTGGAGCGTTGTTTTGTATTGGAATTAAATTGCTTAATCTCAAACCATAATAATATATTGTAAAGGGGAAATCACTTGGATTTTTAACTACTTGACCTATGAATTTTAATCTGAGTGCACATATTTTAGTTTTGATGTCTTGTAAATTGATCCCCCCATCCTCTTTGTTTTGAATGATTGTAGTATGTTTGATGTTTTTAAGTGTGTTTTTGAAGATGAAGCTTCTAATTATGTTATTTAATTGAAATATGTATTTTGTTGGAGGTTCTATAATATTGGCTAGATAGACTATCTTTGGGATGACTAAATTGTTTATTAGAATGGCTCTACCAAAGATGGTAGAACTTGTATGCTTGTACATGTTAACTATATTGGATGCCTTAATAATAATATTTTTCCACTGATCTTCACAGAACAAAAAAGGGTTTCTATTGTATTCTATACCACATATTTTGATTCTGTTTACAAGTTTCAATGAATATTTTTCCTTAAATGTCCACCTCTCTACACCCATTATTGAGGATTTATTTATGTTAATTTTTGATCCACTGGCATGGCCAAAAAGAGTAAACTTTTTAACAATGTTATTTATATCCTTTTCAGAGGAGGGAAAAAATGTTGTGTCGTCGGCATAGGCCTTGACTTTGGCTACCGGGATGGGTCCCGGGATTTTTGTTCCTTTGATAGATGGATCTGACCTAATAGATTCTAGAAAAGGTTCTATACAAAGGATATATAAAAAGGGGGATAAGGGACAGCCCTGTCTAACGGATCTTTGAATTGGAAAAGGTTGGCTTAGAGAATGGTTGATTATTAGTCTACTGTTGGCATTGGTGTAAATTAGTTTAATAAATTTAATTAAAAAAGGGCTGATTTTACATTTTTCTAATACTTTAAAGAGGTAGTTATGACTGACTCTGTCAAATGCTTTCTCTTGGTCTACAGATAACAAGGAAGCGCTAGAGTTTTTTTCATGGCTGTAAATGATAAAATCTCGAATGAAGTGTGTCATTCCATCAATATTCCTGTCGGGGTGGGTGCAGTATTGGTCTTGTCCTACGAGTTGGGGAATGAAGGGTTTAAGACGTTTAAAGATCATTTTTGTCAGTAGTTTATAGTCTGTATTGAGTAGTGAAATGGGCCTGTAGTCACTTGGAGAACTGTTATCTGTTGTTTTTTTGGCTATTAGAGTAATATATGCTTCGTTGAATTTTTCTGGAAGTTGTCCTGTTATGATAGCGTCACTATATAGTCGCAGTAATACAGGACTTATTAAGGGAAAAAAAGCCGTATAGAACTCGAATGTCAGACCGTCCGGTCCGGGGGATTTATTGTTTTGTGTCGAGTCTAATGCCGTTTTGAGTTCGTCTAGAGTAAATGGGGTCCCCAAACGTTCTGCATCAGCCTGTTTCAACTGTTTGCAATGTTTTAGAAAACATTCTTGAGCCTCTTTATTTATGGGTTCTTCCTGATAGATGTTTGTGAAATGTCTCGTGAAAACATCTTTTATTTTGTCTTCATCTTCAACTTTGGAGCCGTGTATATCAAGAACACTTGTTATGCATTTATTTGACTGGACATTTTGTTCAAATGACAAGAAGAGTTTATTAGGACCTTCCTGACTAATATAGTTTCTGCATCTAACTTCAGCTCCTTTGTAGATGTAGTTGTTTAATTCTGCCAGCTTTAAAGAGGCTTGTGTTCTATCTATTTCATCCTCAGCGTGTAATAGAGTGTGCTTTAGTTTTTCTAATTCTTGTTTTCTCCGTGTTTGTACCAGTGTTGATATTACCTGACATTGTTGTTTTATTGAATTTTTAACTATTGTCCATATTTGTGCTAGGTTAACGTTTGGATTGTTTAAATCTTGCAAGCAGGAATTGAGTGTGTTTGAGATTAGTTCTATAAAAAGAGGTATTTCTAGGAGAGAGTTATTAAATTTCCAGTGACTAGTTTTCCTTTTCTTTTTTTTTCTTTCCTTACTTATTGCAACTATTACTGCCTTATGGTCTGAGTATTCCAGAGGCTCTTCCAAATGATCAATCTTATTTATATGGTACTCCGTTGGAACATAAATTCTGTCTAGTCTGGAAGTTGCGGGATAAGCTTTGCTCACCGAAGTAGTGTCCTGACCTGTGGGGTTTACTCTTCTGTACGCATCAATTATTTTGAATTCGCTCTCAATGTCTTTCAGAAAGTTATTTATGGTAGGGTTCATCTGTAGAGGAAGATTCGCCGTTGCTGTGTACTGCCTGTCTAGTGAGGACGTGATGTAATTAAAGTCCCCTCCTAGAATCAAAGTATCCCCTTTATATGTGTCATGTAATTTTCCGCTCAAGAATTCAAAAAATTCCCGTTTCTCAGTTTTTTTTGCTGGTGCATAGATGTTAGCCAGTGTAATTGTTTCATTTCTTGTTTCCACTTTTATGATGACTACTCTCCCTTTGTTATCACTATATTTGTGTACTATTTTAAACCTATCTGACACTTGAAAGATGGCTACCCCCCTGGATCTGCTACCATAACTAAAACACCCTTCCCTAAAGCCCATATCTGTTGTGTATATTTGTGCTTTGTGTTCTGTGCCCAAATTTGTTTCTTGTAAAAAAATAAAGTCTGGTTTGTACTTTCTGGATAAATGAACTACGTATTTTTGTTTGTTGGTGAGTCCGTGAATGTTGAGCGTCAAAAACGTGATGTCCTCCATGATTATATATTTAAATGGGGTTGTTTGTAACTAGGGCGTATGTGTGTTTTTATGAAAATTGAAATGGTATTTAATCTCTGTAAGAATATAAAGTCCAGTTTTCGTGTTTCTATTGGGTGAACTATGTAGTTTTGTTTGTTTTTCAGGTTTCGAATGTTAAGTGAAGGGATTGTAATGTTTGCCATGGTTGTGTGTTGGTGGGTTATTGAGTTTTGTGTGTGAGTATGACTCTGTGTGTGTCAGGATCCTCCCCTTCATCAATAACTAGAGGTCCAGGAGAGCTCGGGATATCTTCCAACAACACCATTTCCTCTCCCGTTCCCTCTCTTTCCCCTCTCACCTCAGAGCCTTCCCCCTGGTCATCCGAGGCAGAGGACAAAGAAAGAGTTCTTTTTCTGTTTATTATGTTTGGAGAGCTAGGCTCCGATCTAGCGTGACCGGTCGTTTTCATTTTTTTGTGTGTGTTAGACAATGTGCTACTTTCGCCTTTTTTTTGGGGGGAAAGGGTACCCTTCCCACTGTCCATGCGTTTTTCAGGTGTTGTACCTTTTTTTTTATTTATTACTGGTTGGAAACCGTCCTCATTTGTCTCGGGAGGTATAGCTATAATAGGTATAGCTTTGGTCTGCCCTTTTCCACTATCTTTCTTTAAGGCCGACGCATAAGTGGTCTTTTTTGCTTCAACGGACCTTTCGACGTCCTTTTTGAAGCCCCTGGGGGGAGCCCTGTTGGGACATTGGTTTGACCAATGATCCTCCTTTTGGCAGAACCAGCATTGCTGCCTTCTCCCCGGTGTAGTGATTAAGACCTTATAGGTCCTGGGGTCTTCTTCATACTTCAACTGTATGTAATGGGGTAGCTCGGTACCCTTGCGGAGTTTGATCCAAGCCGCCCACTTGTCACTGACCCCAAGTCTAACAGCTTCTGGTTTTGAGCCTTCTGCGGCGAGAGTGCTGAAAATCTCCTCAATTTTTTTCTTTGAGATGGTGGGTGACACCCAGTGAAGAGTCACTTTTACTCTCTCTTCCTCAAGAGTGGTAACCTCAGCCCTGAAGGTGTCCTCACTACCGAAAACCTTTCCTATGATCCTGTTCCTCACCACCGGTGAGGAAACACCCAGGAACCATAGGAAAGGGTTCTCAAACCGGTACAGGGAACCCACCTCCTCCGGCCCGAGCCTCAAGGCGGCGACGATGGACGCCATCGAGGCTCGAACTGCTCCCTGTCCGGACAGTTTTATTAGTAAAGTGCCTGGTTGGTGGACCAAACCACCCTCCAGATCCTTTTTCTCTATTAAGAATGTCTTAATAGACATAGTGAGAAAACACTTCTCACAATCCAAAGAAAAACACGAAAAAAAAAACAAAAAAAAACGTAAGATCTCGATGAATAAAAAACTCCAATAAAAACACAAATAAAAAAAAAATACTTCCAATAGATCTGATTTAAACCGTGGAAACAGAGGCTTAGAAAGCTGCCTCGACCTGGTAGACCTTGGTAGAACGGCCGCAGTGATCGCCGTTTGTCCTAGGATAATTGAGTAGATATTTGCCTGTAGTGCGTACCGACAACTCTACCGTCGGTCAACATCTCTGCGATGCGCAGAGTAAGTAATTAAGTAATTCTTATTTGTATCTCAGAAATACATATTTAAACAGGTTTAAATAAGAGTCATATTTAAACAACTAATAACTATTATTATTAATTTTATTTATATATACCCTAAACGCGAATTAGATGAATAATATGTACTTCCCAAAAAAATTCCATTTATATACCCATATGTCGTAATAGCCTATTTATTACAACATCCAACAGCGTAATCTATAATAACAAGAGTTGTTCACCTTTAAGTTTGAATGTTCATCTACGGTGGTATTGGTTGTATTATGTGCAGGTTTGGGCCCCTATCGTCGTCTCTTTTTTATTGTATTTGCTCATTTTTTTTGTACAATGTTTGTAACTAGTTCTGGATATAATAAGTTAGATTCCGTTAGATAAACCTTTTTTTTTAAAGTATTAAAAAAAAATATAGTGCTTGTTATAAATTCCAAATTCTTCTATATCCCAGATCTAGTTGGTGGTACACTATATGAAACTCCGTTCTAACGAGCTCTATGGTGATATACTTTTATGTTCGCATTTTTAAAACGTTTCTTAATTGTTTGGGCTTGTTTCTTTTTTTCTACTTGGTTAATCTTGTTTAGTCTTTTTATGAGTAGATTCATTCTTGTTCTGAATTGTTCTAGATGGTCTGGTATGAATTCTCGAGGCGTTAAGATCTATGTCTAGCATTTAGAATTAAATAATACATATTTTTTGCTTAGCTAATTTTTTTAGTTTTCGAAAAAATATAAAGAAAAAAAAAGATTTTTTTTTATAGTGCTGACACTAAACATATAAACAAAACAGACAACTAGAAACTAAACTACGTGAACAACAAATACAAAGATACAAAGAAGTTTGTTAGAATCCATATCAAAATGTATGTTATTGTTTTCTAATTCTTGCATTAAAAAATGAATGTTTGAAATAAAGATACAATGGCTTCTACGTTTTGTAGTTTAGAAATTTTATGCAGAACAAATCAATAAATATTAAAGGAATGTGTTTCATACAGGATTAATTAGGACGAGCAGAAGTATAAATTAAATTAAAAAACAAAACAGGATTTATATACTAAGATGACAATGAATAGAAAAAATGTGATTCTGTATAAGAGAGAGAGAGAGAGAAAGAAAGAGTAAAATAGTAATATAAAGTTTAAAACAAAATTTAAATGATAATACAAATACCAATAAGACAAGAGATAAGAATAAGAAATGAACACAAAAAACTACGTAGAAAGATTTACGTCAATGGTAGAGTATTATCTCAAAGGAAAGTAACCATCTAGGACTTATGTACATTTATTTGTGTTTCATACAAAAATGTCAGTTGTGTCACATAAATGGATGATTCCGCTCTGTATAATTTGGAGAACACATGTTAACTTAATGCAGGTCGGACTTGTAATGTAAAATCCAAAGTATTTAAGGCTGATTGTCTGATTATTCATTCATTTCAATTGATTTGTACCAGTAAGTCATGCAATATATCAGTGTTTATGTTGAAAGTGCAAAAATAAAAAATAAAAATTAATGGCACCATTGGACTCAATGTTTCCAGAGTAGAAACTAAAAAATTAAAAAAAAAAAAAGATATACTATTTTAAACCAAAGTACTAAGATAAATGATGGTGAGAAAGACCGTGACCAATCGTTAGAAGCCTGAAGAAAACAGAAAAACAATACTTCATAGTATATAATGATAACATATTTTTATGGCCATTTAGAATGATATTTTTTAGCTCCCCAGTGTGGATACAGAGCTGGATACATAGCACTGGGAAAACTATCTGGGTTGGTAGCAGGTGCTAAATCATTAGAGATATGACTTGATACACCTAAGGATTGGTTTGCAGGCCACAAGTTCGGCATAGGATGTTCATGATTCAGAAGGGTTGGAATCTGCTGCATTATCTCAGTCTGTTGGGGATAAAATTGAGGCACAATATGTCGCTGAAGAGGTTGGTACGTTTGAATGGGCAGCTGATTTTGTTGCTGATATTGTGTGTTTTAACTGGGATGTTATTTGTTGTCGATCACTGTGTGTGTGTTGTTCCGGAATTTTAGGCTGTGACATTTTATGCTGCTGTCTCCTAGTTTGTTCACTCTTGAGCTCGGGCAGATTCCGTTGTTGTAGTTCAGTGTGCATCTGTTGGTTATGGGTCTGGCTCTGTTGGTTATGGGTATGGCTCTCTTGATTACTGGACTGGCTCTGTTGGTTACGAGACTGGCTTTGTTGGCTATGGGTCTGGCTCTGTTGATTACTGGACTGGCTCTGTTGGTTACGGGACTGGCTCTGTTGGTTATGGGGCTGGCTCTGTTGGTTATGAGGCAGGCTCTGTTGATTACGGGACTGGCTCTGTTGGTTATGGGGCTGGTTCTGTTGGTAATGAGGCTGACTCTGTTGGTTATGGGGCTGACTCTGTTGGTTACTGGGCTGACTCTGTTGATTACTGGGGTGGCTCTGTTGGTTACGGGGCTGGCTCTGTTAGTTATGGGGCTCGCTCTGTTGGTTACGGGGTTGGCTCTGTTGGTTATTGGGCTGGCTCTGCTGGTTATGTAGCTGTGGCATAAAATGTTGATGACTCTCGAGCTGTTGGACATGGATTTGTTGATCGTGGTGTAAAGGGAGTCTTTGTTGCTGTGTATCAGGCTGTTGATGTTGATGCTGAGTTATGAGATGTTGGTTGTCTACAGGGGGTGTTATCTGCTGGCCTACAGTGGCGACTAGCTGTTGGTGGTGTGATTGGTGTGGACTCTGTTGGAGCTGATTGTGTGATTCCTCTATATTTTGTTGAAGCTGAAGCTCATCATCCAAAGAATACATTGGTTGCTCGAGATCATTATAGGTCTGTAGTTCAGCTACTTATAGGTCTGTAGTTCAGCTACTTATAGGTCTGTAGTTCAGCTACTTATAGGTCTGTAGTTCAGCTACTTATAGGTCTGTAGTTCAGCTACTTATAGGTCTGTAGTTCAGCTACTTATAGGTCTGTAGTTCAGCTACTTATAGGTCTGTAGTTCAGCTACTTATAGGTCTGTAGTTCAGCGACTTGGTTTTGTTGTGAAGTGTCTCCGAATTTAACTCTTGCTTTTGCTCATTTGTGGCTGTTGTTGCTGAGGATCAAGTTGTCGCTGTTGTTGCTGAGGATCAAGTTGTCGCTGTTGTTGCTGAGGATCAAGTTGTCGCTGTTGTTGCTGAGGATCAAGTTGTCGCTGTTGTTGCTGAGGTTTAAGTTGTCGCTGTTGTTGCTGAGGATCAAGTTGTCGCTGTTGTTGCTGAGGATCAAGTTGTCGCTGTTATTGCTGAGGATCAAGTTGTCGCTGTTGTTGCTGAGGATCAAGTTGTCGCTGTTGTTGTTGCAGATCAGACTGTACACGTTGTGTTTCTGGTTGTATCTGTGGTTGCTCAAGAATCATCTGCTGTTGCTCATTCTGTAACTGTTGTTGATTGGGGTCATTGTGTAGCTGCACATGTCGTAGGCTGCTGTAGTAGCTGCTGTTTTTGCATCGTCTGCTGTTGATGCAACAGTATTTCTTGCTCCAGCTGTTGTTGTTCTAGCTGATACTGTGCCTCCTCTTGTTGCATCACATCTAGTTTCTCTTGTAACCGCTGTTGATGAAGCTGAGTTTGTTGCTGCAGATGTTCAGATACGCCGTGCACCTGGTCGTGACTCTCAATTTGGTTCCTCCTGTCAGCGATCTAAGCGGTGACAAGATGTAATGTGCGGCATTTACTTTGTATTTACAATAGATTGGCAGTAGAGGAATGCCCATGGCTTTCAGTTCGTTCAGTTTTTCCCTTTTCTTTCCTAAAATAAGATATACAAAATAATCAATTAGCAACGATTACATGACTCATTGGATAATATTTTTAAAATTGATTCATGTTTTGTTAGGTACAATAAATAATTTTTTAAAGTTTCAACTTTATCCGAGAATCGGCGTGGGGGGAAATAAAGTGTACAATTATTTATAGGTACAAAACCAAACATACTGAACTAAATCCGTGAATACATCTAAATTATTTCCCTTGTTGGTATCAAATTAAATAGACGTAATTGAAAATGAATTTGGTTAAAAAGGGAAGAGTGTATATAATATGACTAAATAATGTATAGATGTGCCTCTAATGTTCTGCTGAAGTGAAGAAGACTTAAGACTTGTATAAGGTATAAAGAATCTGCTTTCTTGTGTTCCAATGACACATAGAGACGTCAAATATAATTTCAAAGAAACTCGAACAATTTTTTTTTGTCTGTCCCTAACTTCTGTTACATAAAAAATAAAACTTCCTGCACACTTTGTATTATTATTATCTCTCTTAATAGCTTGAAAACTCTTTATTGGTGTACGGTCATTGAGTCGATATGGATTTCAAAAAACGACTTTAACAATTTTACTAGAAATTGGACAGTTTTTTTTTTTTGTTTTTTTTTTTTGAAAATACAAAACAAACAAAAAAAGACCTATTGATCACGCATTGAAAACTATGGTCTGACACTTATAATTGTTTGAAAATATAATCATCTTGAAATTAAATTTGGCTTACGAATTATATAATAAACACACTTCAGCGCAATGTCCCGCACTAGACACAATGCTTCTGTACATTACAACAAACGCCTTTACTAAAATTTCAGAAATTCATAATCCTGGAACCTTTCCATTTGGAAGCCAAGAGCTAAGCACTCAGCCACCAAAGAGAAACTTTTTAAAAAAAAATTAAAATTAAAAATTCAAAAGAACATTAAAGGATGTATCGAACAAATTTGAATCCAAATCCTTTATCTTCCCAAACCTCACATTTGACCAGACTCATATATTCCCCCAAATAAAATATATTTTAATCCATTTTTCGTATAATTTAATCTTTTTTTGTTAAATCATTAATATATTTACAATAAAGAGTAAAGACAATCAATGGAAGATGATTAGAATTTATGTGTGTGTAAATACATATATATGGGATGTAACAATGTGAATAAAATATAGGAAGTGGAATGTCGATGGGTCATATATACTATAGCATGTTCTGTATTTATGATATTCATTCTAATCATTTAAAAGTTACACCTGTTCATTCAATTTAAGTCTCAACTGCTCAGCTTTATCTAATGGAAGTCCTTTCAGTTTCTGACTTTTGGAACGTTTTACTCTTGCATAAGGGTCTTCAGGTGTATTGTCTCCCTTCTTCTTTCGAGCTTTTCCCATGGCCGATTTTGGCTTGGCCGTTTGTTTTATTTTGTAGTCTGGAACTTCTTGTGAAGATGTTGAAGGGAAGACACAATTATCTTCCATGGTGAGCAGGTTACAGAAACTTTAGTGTTCTTCAAAAGATGTGTCTTCTTTCTTCTTTTTAGATTTTCTCTTGGACGATGGAATGGGTTACATGAGTCAGCCAGGAAAACCAGTGACTAGGCAGAATTTAAGTCATTGGTTAACATGCATGACTAAATGCATGACGCCTAGGACGTAATCATCTTGTTTTTTTTTTTTAAGTAACGTCTGTATTATATAAGATAAGATAAGATTCGGCGTGTGATACAAGATGCTCAACAATTATCATAAAGGCCTACCTTTTTAAGCACACCCTTTCTATTTATCAGATACTGTCCATGGAACTAGCTATTAGTTTTTTTAATGTAAAACAAATTCGGGCACGCCTTCGGGGGACCCCTCAAGTGGAGACAATGGAAGTTGGTTTTCCAGTTTGATTCAGGCAACCCATTCCTTGCTCTAATTGCACAAGGGAAAAAGGAGTGTTTGTATAAATCTGCCCTAGCATAGGGATCAAGAAATGGGACTTTGTGTCTTTCTCTTATGTAGCACTTACTTGTGCGTCTTGAGGTAATGTTATCAGAGATAGGGAAAAGAGAAGAGTCAGACAGAGATAAGAAGATAAGATTAAAGAATGGACTGGCCTGTTATTGAACGAGATCCTATTTTCAAGGTGAAAGACAGGAATGGAGAAATATGCTTGACAGATCATGTGTGGTTCCCCAACGGTTCGATAGACTAAGGGACAGGTAAAGGTGACATCCACAATAATGATATAGTTTGTATAATAAAGTTCGATAACATTCAAGTGTTATACTTCTATTTGTAGTATACTTTTTAAACAAAATATCTTTAGATAGGAAGGCCACAAGATATCATAGAGTGAGGTGAGGGTTGTACAAATTATCACTTCCTCCTCCCCTCCCCCTTCCCCCGATCGGACCTTCAGTGGGGAGTGGCGAAACCTATAAGACTTTTGTTTAGAGTGGGAGTCAGGGCCAGATCATTATTTTTTCTAGGGAGTGACACGGAAAGCTCATTTCCTTTATTTTATGCGACGGGGGAAATAAGAATATGGCGATGCAGTTTGTGATCATACAAGCGAGGTATCTTCGTCAAGTGGCTTTTGTGTCGGTCACTAGTGGTCATTGTTATTGTTAAGTCAACAAGACCGTGTCATAGAGACACACCAGCGCGGTCACTTCACAATGGCCAATGTTTTATTTTTTGGGGTTTATTAAAGCTGCGCTAGTCTTCTTGGAGATTTGACAAGATAAAGATTGTTTCTTTGATTTGGATAAAGGGAGACAAGGTGTGCTGTGTCTAAAATATCTTTTTTTTGTAAGCAGATAATTCGAAGTCATGAAAATAAGTAAAAGTGGGTAGCCAATTGCGTTATTTATTAGCCTATGTGCAACAATATTTTTTTTCTGGGTAACTAATAATAAAAATAATTATTATTATAAAATAGTAATAAAAAATAATAATACAAACTACTTATATTAACAATATAATTATTATTATACCTATTATTGATGTATAAACATGCACTTCTCAATACAGTCATAGGTAAAACTAATTTCTTCACGGATAATAAAGATTATTACTATTATTACTCATAAGAAACATAGAACAGTGGATATTTTGGGTACTGTCAAAAAAAAAAAGCGTCTCATTTTGTAACAGTTTATAATATATTTGTGAAAGCTCCATGCAAAATCACTGTTTAAAAGACGCTGTCATTTCAGTGACTTAGTTATAACAGTTGAATACTTCCTTAGTCCGATTTGTTGACAATATTGAAACTTTAGATATTTTTAAAATTGTTTTGTCTTCATGCCAGACAAGTGTCTTATCAATAGTTGTTTCACCCTCCCACATAGGCAGTGATTACTCCCTCCACCGTGCCTCATTGGGGAGTCTCTTGGACGCTGTCCAGCTTGACACCTTTGATGTCCGCCGTTTTTTTTTATTTCTTCTGAATTGAAAACAAGCTAGACCCGATTCTGTATGTAATGGTGCATTTGTTACGATTCTTCAAAGTTTTGACATCAGTGTTTTATCAACGGTTGTTGTTTTTATCCAACTACTGACCACTCCCAACTCCATTGCTAAATATTGCCGCTCAATGGAGGATCCTTTGACGGTGTCCAGCTTGACACCTTTGATGTTCGCCGCTAATAAAATAAAAGTAAAACTCAAGTTAAAACTATCTTATTATTAAGTAAAGTGAAGCTTCCCTTTTAGACCTTGTGGTCTATAGGGCAGATGATGTAAAAGTCATATGTTTCTGTGGCCTACTGTTAACGAGGGTGTCATGTGACCAGGACAACGACCAACCCCCTTTACTATTCCCCAACTAATGTCAGGTACCCATTAGAGCTTGGTAGACTCAGAGGCGCCCGATTCGAACCCCTGTCCCCGGTTCGGAAGCCAAGCGCTTTACCGCTTAGCCACCGCGCCTCCTCTAAATATTATAACACGCAGCTATGTTTAGTTGACACTAACTTCGCCTTTCTACAATTATTCAAGACCATCATGACTGAAAATAAAACAGTAACGAATGCTTGTGTTTCAAATACGTTTTATAAGTCAACAAACAGGCCAAAACAGATGCGGTAGGCGCACTGGAGTGACGTTACTCTGCCTTAGTGGTCACGGGTTAATGCCCTGCCTTGAGCCATACCTCTCCTTTATGCTGGAGGTTGGACTATAGTCTAGAAAAATACTTAACAATACATTTTTATTAAAATTTTAGAAAGATCACTTCATCTATCATCCACTAGATCTATAGAAATACACAATAATTTCTTTCTTCTTTTTTAAGTTATGTAAAAAAAAATAGCTGCCGTTTAACTCGTTTAAATATTCTTGGTAAACAAATTCTTTGGATCGAAATGTATTTTTTTTACAAACCCATGCCAACTTACTGTCTGTCTGGTAAAAGGTTTGTGCACGGTATTTTTCCGAAACCCAATCAAGCGGAAATTTAGCATACGAAAATTATTTCTTTTACTTGACAACAGAAGAATCAATAAAAAAATATTTAATTAACTATTGGTAAATTTTTTTTTTTGGTATCTCGAACAAGGGAAGAAATTGTACTTGACTGAAGTGTTGGTATAAGATGAATTAGTTCTATTTACAGGTCGCTACTCTAAATGTAAACAAACAATATATAGCTATACTATCTTATCTAGTCATTAGTGCTTCATAGCAGAGTAGTTAGCACCTTAACTCGAGCAAGGAGGTGCGAGTCACAAGTTCGAGTTTAGGTCGTACCGCTTACTACTTCCACTACAGCCCAACATAACCAACACTTTGTACTGCTGAACAACTGAAGAAAACAGCACACGTTTTTCCCTTGGCACAGTCTGCAAAAGAGTTTACAGCTCAGCAGCAATAAAGCTGGCTAGAAGAAGAAGAAGAAACCAATTACGGTAAAATCCACACCAGATATCCCTTTCTTTCTTCCTCTCCCCCTTTCCCCATTTTCAAAGCTGGTCCAGGTATGTAATAACGTACTTGAGAAAGCTAAAAGCAATAAATAGCGCTAAACAGATTTATTATTGTTGGTCTAGACTTTTTTGTCTCGTAGACCCCTTGCCATGTTTTCTGGTTTTCCGTAGACTTAAGTTATATTGAATTTTTGAAATTCATCAATTTCAAATACACATTTTGTTTAAAATAATATCTAACCAGTGACACGAGGAGTGAAAAAGTAATTTAAAACTACATTTTAAGTTGAATCTATTTTTTAAAATAAATTTATTAACAAAATTCAAATTTCAACCCATTATTTAATAGTTAACATAGTTAGCATACAATCACTAAACACATTGGAAACATTTGTTTTTAAAGGCTTGCAAGCTCACCATCCGTTGCTACGGAGATTATTTTTCATATACGGATTTGTTGTTTTATGAAGTAGTTCTTTAAAACATTAAAGATAAATGTGCCTAAAGTATCACGGTAAAAGTTTTCACAAAGAGCAGTTCTTCGTGGATTTCTTGAGCCATAATAATTTGAATAAAATATCGTCACCAGACAAGGTTGATTCAGCCAGCTTTATAGAGAAATATGTTGTTTGCAGAAATATGTCGTTTGCAAAGACTTACATAAGAAGAAATATTTGACTATATTCCAACAGAGCTCAAGAATTTAGTGAACTCTTCCATCGCCCTAACAACCAATGAGTCAGAGTTTGCATGGATGGCTCTCAGAAAGCCTCCACAAACGGAGGAGCGGAAATACTCATTGAACGGCCAAATGGAGAAAAAATAATATAAAAATTAAGTTCATTGTAACTGATGAGCTCTAGGACAACCACAGAGAAGAAATAGGAGCACTGGAGCTAACAGCTACCATGCTAGCGAATCAGACTAATTATCCAAACAGTTAGATTTATTTCGTGACTAATATAGAAATAGTCCTTCAAAGCTTGACATACTCTGATGCTTCCTAAATAAAACAACTCATGATGCCTGGACTGACGTTCGGTTGTCACCTTGCTTGCTCGCATCTCCCATCGGGAGATTTGGGATTGGATGCAATTATCCACATAATCTGAAGGAGCATCCAAAAGATTTTGTACAAAACATATTGTGTGACCTTGTAAAGCACAACAACAAGATCACTATTCTCCAATGTTGAAATAGAAGGAAATAGAAGGCTGACTGACTTGCCAAATGTGAAAAAACAAATACACACTTGAACATCGCACTATATCCTGAAGAAATGAAGAAACATAGTGGATTGTAAAAAACGAGAAATGGACAAGCTCTCATTCGAAATACAAGGAAGATGACACCTATTATAAACTATCCCGATTGGACCACCTATAACTGTTCACATCAGAACCGTACACATTATAATGAGAAAATATATGTTCCGGAAGCTTAAAATTGGGGCCATTGTAATTAGCCCTTTTGGAGTCTCACCAGAGAATGCCAACCATGTCTTCAAAGTTGCATTCTTCATCAAGTCCCAAAACAAGACACCCGCCACAAAACCCAAACATTAAATTCTTTTAATGATATAAGTTTGTGTTAGAGTTTTTTACAATTTCTTCAACGGCTGGTAAAAATCAATATCGTGTGAGGTTTTCAGTATTTTACTATAATCATCATCTTCTCAATATCAGGTCAAAGAGAGATTTTGTGGGTGTATTCTGAACTTTATCTTTGAGTGCTTGAAAGTTTTGCAAACTTTTATCTTTTTATCAGGGTGGCATCATCTCAAATGATCCTACAGCTTAATTGGTTTCATAGCATCATAAAAAAATGGCACATAAACACTCGCTTGTTTGACAAGGAAGTAATGAAGTTCAATTTCAAATACTTAACGCTGTACAGTCTACATTTCTTTTTGTTAAAGTTATAACTCGACAAAACTACACTATTTAAATATAGTTATTAAATTAAATTAAACAATATTTCATTTAATCAGTAGGATAAAAATTTTAAGGATTTCCTAATGTGTGAATGAAAAAATTCCAATTATCAAAATTAAAGTCACGACATGCTGAATTGCGATTCTTTATCGTAGACCCCCGAGCACATCTCATAGACCCCAAATTCCCATTTTAACTTTCGTAGACCCCTTGGAAGTCTTCGTAGACCCCTGGGGGTCTATATAGACCACTTTGGGAATCACTGGTCTAGATCTATTATAGATATAATCACAAAACAAATAGCAGGCCCCCATGTATAATCCTCATAGCTACTACCTTCTCGGATTTAGAAACTACTGTTTGTATCACGAATATACCAAGATTTGAATCCGTTGATTTATCAGCGGCAATAGAAAACAATTCGAATTATGGTTAGTCCGTTATTTTTGAATGGAGATATTTATCCATTACTTTCACTCGCCTTGCAATTGTAATTTTTTTTTTGTTTTAACTTTAACATCTTCCTTCTTTTCACATCACATTTCGTACATCATTCCTAGCAAGCAGTTTTTTTTATAAAGAAATTTGACGTCGGAAAATGGCCTCATGTCTCTATTTACAATGTGTACAACTCTGTAGAAAGTCTTACATAAAATGTATTTTCTTGTCTTTTTAGTACATATGCTCAATCCTCTTTTCTAGGTGTCATTTAACCATAGGTTCTCAAACCAAGAATGCCGCCTTATTTGCTTATGTGTTTGGTGTCATAAAGCAGTTTAAAGTTCTTTCAAAAGAGCCAATCTTTCTTTATAAAACCATTCTGTTGGCCTATTATCGGTACCAATCCATTGACCCTGTGACGTAGAAAACTTCTGTTTTATCTGGACGTGATTTTCTGCACTTTGTTTCGACTTTTCGGCGGGCCGGATGGAACGACGTCGCAGGCGGATATGACCAGCGGGCCGTATTTTGGGCATCACTAAATTAGATCAAATATGCATAGGAAGCAAGTCAAATGCAACGTCAATCGTACGATACACTAAATATATTAATCCTTTAAGTCATATATATATTTAAAAGCCTTGTGACAAGAGCCTTGTTTGATAGTGATATGCTAAATGTAAATTGCTGGCCCTCTACCAGGCGCGAGGCCAAATTTGGAGCAATCCTCAAATCGGCATAAGCTGATCCTGGATTTACAGCGGTATAAAGTTTTTTTGTTGCTTTAATTTGCAGGTTTTTTTTTTTTTTAATTTCACTTTTTTATTTACCTGCCCGAGCGATGGTTTAGAGTCTACTGACGTGTTCCATATCTACTGATGTATCCTATTAGTTCTGTAGACTTATTCAATTATTGGAAATTGGATTTAATTTGCTCTCTATTCCCGTTCTAATTTATTCTCTTTAAATTGATTTGTTCTTTTTTTTCTCTCTACAATGATTTGTTCTAGTTTGTTCTCTGCACTTATTTGTTCTAGTTTGTTCTTCACATTGATTTGTTCTAGTTTGTTCTCTAGATTGATTTGTTCTAGTTTGTTCTCTAGATTGATTTGTTCTAGTTTGTTCTCTAGATTGATTTGTTCTAGTTTGTTCTCTAGATTGATTTGTTCTAGTTTGTTCTTCACATTGATTTGTTCTAGTTTGTTCTTCACATTGATTTGTTCTAGTTTGTTCTTTATATGTACTTATTATGTCTTGCACTTTTATTGATTTATCCTATTCCAATTCAGCCTTCTAATTGTTTTTCTAACACTATGAATTAAATATTATTTTTTTATGTTCAAATACGTGCATTTAAAAAAATATAAATAAAAAATTGAATTTTATTTATATTTAATGGTTAGTCTGACTTCATTTATTATTTGTAAGGTCTATGGTCAACTTTTTTATTTTTTATTTCGGATATTAAATGTTGTAATGTTTTTGGATGTAATATTTTTATTTATATAACTCATATTATACTTTTTGTTTCTAGTTTATTCTGGTTTATACACAATCATAATCATAACTTCAACAGAACGTACGAATACAGTAAGACGAACAATAGATGTCAACAGGAGGTGGAGTGTACAGAATTCATCTTTATTTCACAGAATTACACTTTACATTTGAGATTCATAGTTAAAAAAAATACATTCCTTTCAAAGTTTTTAAGTTACTTTTAATTACTAAGTTTTAATAGACTTAATTATTTGTATTGAAAATAAATTTAAGATTGAAAATATAGAGTGATTGTGCGTTGTATTTCAAAACAATTGTACCTATTTAAATTTATTTTATCTCTAACATATTTGGTCTATAAATTAATGAATAAAATGGCAATAGAAAAAAAAACACCAGAGAGAGAATTCGGGTGAGTGTACTACAAAAAAGAAATACATTTCCTGCAAGTGCTATGTAAATGTGATACTAATTAGAAGTTCAGTATTTAATAAAAATTAAATATAAACGTACAAATACATACAGCTTCTCGACAGACTTTGTTTTAGCTGTACAGATACTATAAAAAAATACATTCCCTGCAAGTGCTTTGTAAATGTAATACTATTTAGAATTTCAGTGTTTTAATAATATGAAAGACAAACGTACAAATACATACAGCTTCTCGACAGACTTTATTTTATTTATCTCTACGTAAAGAAATTGCAATGTACAAAATACTATAGTATAAAAATCTAAAATGGTCAAAAAATCAACTGTAGCTACAACTTTAGTTCTATAACCTCACATCATTAAATGATTGAAAATATATGATTGACATTCCAAAATCAAACTAAAAAGCGCCTTATTGAAGCAATACAAAATGGTGGAACTAAAGTACAACTGTTCATAATGAAGACAAAGACACAGAATAGAAATGTATTAAAAGCAACCAAAAAAAACAATGAGGACAAAATATAACATAGAACATAGTACTATGGATATTGCTATCATATTAACTTATCAATTTAATGAAACAATTCATGTTAAAGAAAAAAAGTTAAAAAAAAAATATCTTTATATCACAAAAAGAATAAACTTTGTATCAAGTATCACATTTGTACAAGCTCTAACTTTGTGTAAAAAACGCCAAAATTTCACATTTACTTATTTAAATTTTCAAAAAAATAATCTACAGAAGCAGCATCCAGCAGCCAGTCAGTATTCGCAGCTGCACTATTTTGATTCTTTTTGTTAGCGTCATGGACGTTGTTGTCAGGACCTCTGCTTGTGGAACTGTTGTCAGTGGAAGTTGAGCCACTTGCTCTCGAGTCAGCCGTTGTGTAGCAAAGGGTCGAGGTTAAAGCAGAAAATGTAGGAAAAATTGTTTCATTCAGCAAAATATTGGTTCGGTCATTTAGAGCTACTCTTTTTTTCCCTATAGGATTTACAACTGTTTGACTACCTGATTCAGAGGATGCTGTCGATGTTGTACCTGACGCTGTTGATGTTGTAGCTGATACCGTTGAAGTTGTAGCCGATGCTGTTTTAGCTGATGCTGTTGCAGCTGTAGCCGATGCTGTTTTAGCTGATGCTGTTGATGTTGTAGCTGATGCTTTTGTAGCTGATGCTGTTGTAGCTGATGCTGTTGTAGTTGTAGCTAATGCTGTTGATGTTGTAGCCGTTGCTGTTGTAGCTGATGCTGTTGATGTTTTAGCTGATGCTTTTGTAGTTTGTTTTGTTTTGGTAGCCCCTGCTTTGCGAATGGGTTTCTTTTTTGAGCTCTGGCCTTGATTCATTAAATGAAAATCAGAACAAACAGGAACCTGTCCTAAGGACTGGCTTTGTGGTGCCCAGGGCATGGGTGCTGGATAGTACTGCTGAGCGAATGCAGGCTGTGCGAAATGGTTACTGTAAGGATAATGAGCTGGAAACATAGAATTGAAATGTCCATTAGGTCCAACAGATCCTGGGGCATGATTAATACCATTGCTATTCATGGGTGTAAGAGAGGTAGTATTTCTTGGCGCTGATTGATGTCTGGAACAACCACTTACAGGTACAACTAAGGATTGGTTTGCAGGCCACCAATTCTGCTGAGCCTGATTGTGATTTAATAAGGCCAGATTCTGTTGCTGAATCCTTGGCAGCATTTGTTGGTTTTGGTCTGGAGCTCTATTATGATGTCCCTGGTCTCTTATCTGGTTCTGTATTTCTGGCTTTTGTCTCTGTTGCTCAGTCTGTAGAGGTCGGTTTGTGGTATTGTTTTGATGATATTGTGGTTGCTGTAGATTAGACTGTTGGTTATAGGGGTAAAAATGTTGGAAATTAGGCTGTTGCTGCCTTACATGTACCTGATTTTGCAAATGTGGATCATGGGAAAATTTCTGTGGATATTGCTGATGCTGGATATATTGGGAGGAATTCTGTTGATGACACAGGGGATATTGGGAGGAGTTCCGTTGATGGTGCTCTGGATGTTTGGAGGTATCCTGTTTTTGTTGTTGGTGATGAGGATTTAGGGATGGATTCTGTTGATGTTGTTGATACTGGAGACATTGGGACGAATTCTGTCGATACTGATGATGCTGAGGCAGTTGGAACGGATTCTGTTCTTGTTGCTGATGCTGGGAATGTTGGTTTAAATTTTGTCGAGGTTGCTTATGCTGAGGATTTCGGGAGGCATTCTGTTGATGTTGTGACCTCTGTTGTAACATTTCGGGACACAGCTGTTGGTTGTTGTTCTCATGATGCTGCTGCTGCTGCTGTGGTATTGTGTTTTGCTGTCTCTCAGGTTGTTGCTGGTTGTGTTGAAATTGGATCTCTTGCGGAAGTAGTTCGGGCAGATTTTGTTGCTGCTGTTCAGGGTTTTGCTTGGTGGTTTGGATTTGGCTCTGTTGATTATGTGGTTGTGGCCGTAAATGTTGCTCTCTATTAAGCTCTTGATAAGGGAGATAAGGGTAATTTTGTAAGATTTGTGGATTCTGATGATTTGTCTCAAGCTGTTGATGTGAACTTTTGGGAATTGAATGATTTAATGGGTTTGTCATCTGTTGCCTTTGTTGAGGGAATTGGGGCACACTGTTTGGTTGTTCATTCTGAATTGGAGAAATTTGAATATTATTTTGATGCGATATCTGTTGTTGATCAGTTTCTTGCTGCGTATTCTGAAGTTGATTAGGCTGTGAAAGCATCTGTTGGTGTAGGTTAGGCTTGAGCTGTATCTCACTAACCTCAGGCTGAATCTCGGAGCTTTGCTCTTGTTGTTGCAGCGTTTGTGATTGCTGCTGATCAATCTGTGGATCTTGTTGATTAGGAACAGTCTGAAGTTGCTGCTGATGAAGCTGCTCAGGCGGTACCTGTTGTTGATTTGTAAAAGGCTGTAGTTGTGTCTCAGGATGCTGCTGTTGCTGAAGCATTTGCTGTTGATACCTTTGTATTTCTTGCTCAATATTTTGCTGTTGTGCCTGGTAATGCGTCTCTTCTTGTGCCATCACTGCTAATTGCTCTTTCATCTGCTGCATGTGCTGCTGCGACAATTGGAGCAAGTGTTCAGATACGCCGTGATTCTGATCGTAATCCCGTATTAGTTCCGTTAAATATTCTATGTAAGCGATAACATTCCTTAGCGTGTGGCACTTGGAACCAACATTATTTTTGCAAACGTTTGGGAATAAAGGAATGTCCATGCTTTTCAGTACATTGAGTGCCCTGTTTTGGTTGCGTTGCCGTTCTCTTTCCTGAGATAAAAAATAAAAAAACTTAAATTCCAATCAAGAAAATGTAAATAAATTGTAGGAAAAGTAAAGAAAGTAGAGAAAGAGACGGAGAGTCGGAGAGACAAGGACAGAGACAGAGAAGAAGAGGGAGAGAGAGAGAGAGATGCAACTAAAATACCTTTGCCCTTGATATATTCACGTGTATTGAACAAAGAATATTAATTTTTAAAAATAAGTATTTGGTGCATTCCTAGTTTGTACATTGTAATGAGAGTGTTCAATTTTGAAAGATTTATCGTCATTTAGTTGATGTCTTAGGAAGCTATCTTAACAGCAAAAGGCGAACACAGTCAGGACTTGTAACTAAGAGACAACGAGGAATAGGTCTAAACTGTCCAAAGATTATGGCGTCTCAGATCAATAGTTAAACCTACTGTAAAGATTGGCCGTCATTTTTCTATATTTGGTCAGCCACGGTAGATGTATGGGTTAAGGAGGCTTCTCGCATAGAAACAAGTTTAATATCCCCTCTGTCCACTCCCTAATTGTGATGAGGTGATAGCAGACCTAAAAGAGTGGAATGGGAAATGTTTGTGCTTTTTTCCTATCTCCTAGCCTTTCCTAATACTCTGAGAGAGGGAGTTGGAGTTAAGTGGGAGAGGGTTTAAAATTTAATATTAAATCAACTCATATTTTTTTTTTAAATGTGCAAAGACAATTTTTTTTAGATGTCATCTCTTATACAATTCTCCCCCCCCCCCCCCCCCCCCCCAGCTCAAACAAAAGAAACGTAAATTCCAAACAAGAAAATGTAAATAAATTGTGGGAAAAGTAAAGAAAGTAGAGAAAGAGACGGAGAGACAGGGACAGAAGGAAAGCCAGAGAGAAAGAGATAGACAGTAAGAAAAAGAGAGAGAGAGATATGCGAATATTTAAAACTATGTTTAGTTATAATAAACAAAGTATATTAATTTTTAAAAGTAAGTAACTGGTGCACTGCACAGCTCGCATACCGTTATGAGAGAGTTAAATTTTGAAATATTTAATTTATTTGATATCTTAGAAAGCCATGTTTACAGGAAAAGGCGAACACAGTGCTTCTAGTGTTCACTCCCAGCTGTCCACTACCTAACTGTGATTAGTATTGTGAAAGTAGTCCTGAAAGATCGGAAGGGAAATGTTCATGTTTTTTCCCCATCTTCTACTCTTTCCTAAAACTCTGAGAGAGGGGTATGAGTTCAGAGGGAGGAGGTTTATAATTAAATAAACTCATATTTAGGATTGAAATGTGCACACACACAAAAAAGATTTTAATTGTGATGTCTTAAACAATTCTTTTATCCCTGCACTTTGCAAAGCTACGTAAATAGCAAAATGAGGATTTAAACACTAAACATATATTTCTTTGGAAAGGATTTCTAAAACTTATATTAAATTAAAAATAAGGTCACTTTTATTATCGGGTAAAAAATGATATTAAAAAAGTTTCTTAAAATAAAAAATTATTTACTACCTATATCGAAGCGATTCATTTAATGTGATTAACTAATGTTACTGTAGGGATCCTGTTGATGAGTTTAAAAAAGCAGGTCCTCAAAAGAGATTGGATTATAATGCACTGAGCATTATATAAGCACGAAAGATGTGCCATATAGAAGGAAAAAGATAATATTGACATAAATTTTCTTGTCCATGGTTATTTCCTAATCCCAACAATACTTTTTGCTATTAGATATCAACACGTCAAAAACTAGATTCGATCCCCCAGAATGACAAGAGAGAATTGTATAAAACTTGTAAACATAAACATAATTTTACTACAACAGTCCTAAAGACTTCAAGATGACTTATAATAAAAACACAGCCTAAACCTTTGTAAGGACTCTTTCAAGCTATTTTTTTTATATAAGTAAAACTATAGTGAACGCTTATCTATCCAATTTAAACAGCTAATGAATAAGCTCTTAAGTCTTCAATCACTAGTGTCAGCTGAATGGATCTTGTAACAACTTTATACACTAAATAGCTGAACAATATTATCATGTCATACAAGAGACCCTAAACGCTAGAGACATTTTTTCCATCATCATTTGGTCAGTTTGATAGTTAAGATAATATTTCTCGAATTTATTCCCATTCTCTACGTACTCAGGGAAATACTGTAAATACTGAAAAACATTTTTAAACAAAAGGCTTTAAAAAATGGTCAAATCGATGTATGGTTCTAATTTAAGAAAAAAATGAGTTTGATAGGATGTATTTAAAACAATGTTTACATTTGCTTTGATTAACAAAAAAAAAAATTAGCTTCTTATATAAGCAGTGAACAATAAAACAAAAGGTGTATGTGTGTGTGTGTCTGTGTGGGGGGAGGGGGTCCGTTAAGTATAAGTTTTAAAATATAACAAACTTTAGAGCCTTAGAGGTTACTGAACATTCAGAAGTCAGTTCTTAAGAACTATTTAGGACCCTTATTATCATTAGTGACAAAGAACGAATGAAATAATGTACTTAATTCTAGAGTACAACATTGTAACAGATTCTTTGAAACTAAAAATACTTCGATCCAGTTGTTTTTTTAATGGTATAGAAAATATATTAAATAAATAACAGGTAGGTAAGTAATTGTACTATGTCAAAGTGTGGAAAGAAACGCATTAGTATACCCATATCAGACCTAGCTATCTATAAGGAGGATAATGTAAAGGTCATCTTTTCTGTGGCCCATGGTTAACGAAGGTGTAAGATGGCCAGAACAACGACCAACCGCTTTTCTCCAACTCATGTCAGGTACCCATTAGAGTTGGATGGACTCGATTCGAACCCAAGACCTCTTGGTTTGGAAGCCGAGCGCTTTACCACTCAGCCACCACGAACCCTAATTAGTATGCACTCAGACTCATTGTGTACAAAAAATATGGATATGTTTATTGATAAATTGATGCTATCGATCAATCTGTTTATCCAAAAGAAGCTTATATATGTACTGCCTGGTTCACTTGTTTAAATTTCATTTGTAGGATAAATCTTAGTTTAAGAAAATAGGTAAGTAACTCTGCTCAAAAAATGTTAGTAACATTTTTAGTAATAAAATGAAAGTTGTATGTAAATTAGACTTACCAGTTCATTAGCTCTAAGTCTCAGCCGGTCAGCTACCTCTAATGGAAGTCCTATGTATCGTTTCGATTTTGACCTTTTCACTTTTTCATACGTTTTCTCTTGGGGCTGTCCAGTAGAATCATCTCCCTTCGTCTTCTTAGCTTTTCCTTTAGAAGATTTCGGTTTAGCCTTTTTCTTCTTTGCCATCTCTGGAACTACTTGTTGATAAGAAGATGTTGAGGGTAATGATACATTTTGTTGATACGTAGATGTTGAAGGTAATGATACATCTTGTTGATACGAAGATGTTGAAGGTAATGATACATCTTGTCGATATGATGATGTTGAAGGTAATGATACATCTTGTTGATATGATGTTGAAGGTAAACAAAAATGTTGGTTCGAGCTGATCATGTTACTACTTAGTTGTTCAGTTGCTTTAAAAGATGTATCTACTTTCTTCTTTTTACCTTTACCCTTGGATGTTTTCGATTCAGCCGCTTGCCTCTTTGTGTTCTCTGGAACTACTTGTTGAGACGTCGAGGGTGAAGGTAACAAAAAATTATCCTCCATGACTGAAACACTGCTGAATTCAAGAGAAAACTCTTGTTGAGGTTTTCCAAACAAATTTATAGCATCACCAAAGTGAACCTCCTTTTTCATTTTAGCTTTTCCTTTGGAGGAGCTAGCAGATTTTCTTTTTCCATTTTGCTTCTTTGTGTCCACTGGAACTTGTTGTGGTGATGATGTTGAAGGTAAAAAACACGAACTTTCCATGGTGAGCATGCTACAAGAAAACTCTGGAGTTTCTTGAATAGATGTATCTTCTTTCTCTTTAATTTTGCCCTCAGACGATTTTGATTCTGACTCTTGCGTTTCCATGTTTTCTGAAACAAGTTCTGGAAATAGGAAATCTGAAAATAAGAAATTATCCTCCATGCCTAAGTCACTATTATAGGCAAACGAAGACACTTCTTGAGGTTCTCCAGATAAATTTACACTATCGTCAAAGTGAACCTCCTTTTCCATTTTTGCTTTTCCCTTCGAGGAGCCAGCAGATTTTCCTTTTCCATTTTGCTTTTTAGTGTCCGATGGAGCTTCTTGAGGTGAGGATGGTGCTGGAGGCGATGAAAGATTATTATCCATGATGAACTCTGTATCAAAGACTTAATTAAGAATTCACTACAACACAATATCGTATATCCAATTAAGAAATCGTAAACACTGAATAACACACAAGTTTTAATGTCCAATTGAATACATGTGATACAACTAAGAGAAGACGATATGTCAAGATCTAAACTTGAAATCAAGACATTATAGGAGCGTTGGTCAAGCTATTATTCGATCAATGTAGCATAGCAACCGAGCGGAAGAGGAGGAGCTAATGTTATTGAAAGTTTGCCACGTCACTCGCCTAGCCGGTGGACGGTCAGTTTGTGAATAAGTAATGACCTAATGACCGCTACGATTGGTTGGAGCGGTACGTGGGAGAAACTAGCCTCAGCGCACCTTAACAAATTTGAAAGTGGGGGGGGGGGGGGAATAGTTATGGGTTATTATTTTCAATACAATAATATATTCTTAGGCGTCATCATCTCTCTTTATATTGGACATTCTGTAATTGTACAGAATATAATATTAAGTAAAAAAGTCGGTAACGCTATTTAATTGTGATTTCATTGTGTTTAAAACTTATTACAATTATGAACTATTTCAAGATCTTTAAGAAGAATTTAGATCCTAACTTTTCGTACACATTTGAAAGACATCTATTAGCTAAAAAGCGTAATGGATACAGTCTCAGAAATATGGATCTAGTTGCCTGTTTGTTTTTTTTTAAACTAGACTGGGCCTCAAATGTAGTGAAACTTCATACTGGTCAACACTGTAACCAAATCACTAACATATAAAATAATTAATACATAAAATACATCTATATATGTAGGTCACACCTGGATGTTTAAATGACTTTGATATAATAGACTTTGGAGACATATCTTTATTAATAAGATAACTGATGACATTTTTTAAAACTACATTAAAAATGTTTCTAATTAAATTTAAATTATTAGACGGGCACTTATTTAAATGTATCGCAAAATGTAATCTATATCTTTGACTATATCCTAATGTTTAAAGTATTTGCTTTTTAAAAGTAGAAAAACTTTTTAGAGCTAGATTGTAACAAATACCAAGTAATACTGTCTAGGTCAATCAATGTTTTGAATTCCTAAAATTTAAAACTATTACTTCCCTTCAAAAAAAAAAAACTACGTTACGACATCTGAAAGAAAACGGGAGGGTTGGGGGGAGGGGGGAAGGATTGCAAATAGTTTACTAGGGCATGTTGACATAAATACTAATCTCGTTGCTTAATTCTTAAACTCTATCAGAAAACCCCATTTGTGTGTGTGTGTGGGGGGGGGGGGGGGGTTTCCTTGCAAAAGATTCTAGAAATTGGCGCGGAAAATTGTGGCCACGTCAGAGATTTGAAAAAGTAGGTGCACGTTTTGATTTACAAGTGAGTTATCTCCACGCTGATCACGTGGCTATTGTGTCGGTCACTAGTGGTCATGGTTATTGTTAAGTCAACAAGACCATGTCATAGAGACATACCAAAGCGGTCACTTCACAATAGCCAATGTTTTCTCTTATGGCTGCTGTATCGCGTGTTACGATTTTTAATAGATCTAATAGAAGTTGACGCTTTAGTGTTTAAGGTGGGGGCGGATAAGGGAGTGCCCCCAAATTGTAGAAGACTATGTGGCGACTCATACAAGACAAGGGGATTATTTATTTTTTGTTAAAGTTTGAAATGCGGAGATAAAAATTTAAAGAGGAGTTTATAAACTAATCCCTCCTAGTTTCACACGCTCAAAAAAAATCAATAAAATCAATCCTTAATATATACATATATATTAATTTAAAAACTATGTGGCTGAGATTCCAAAACCACTTAACTACAGCTTGGCCACCTAACAAGAAATGAGTTGTACCCTATTTGCTGAGCGCCCAAAGAGAACACGGCAATCTAATAACAATGTCACAGATTACAGAGATTATATCATATTCCACTGAGCATACTATAAGCATGAAAGATGTGCCATAAAAAATAACATTGACATAACATTTCTTGTCCAGAATTATCTTTTAGTCATTCTTTTAATCCCAACAATACTTTTTGAATATTAGATATCTTAAAGTCTTAAACTAGATTCGATCCCCCAGAATGACAAGAGAGAATTGTATAAAAATTGTAAACATAAACATAATTTTACTACAACAGCCCTAAAACACTTCAGGATGACCTTTAATAACAGAGCCTAAACCTTTGTAAGGACTCTTTCAAGCTATTCACATTTTTTTATAAGTAAAACTATTGTGAACGCTTATGTATCCAATTTAATCAGCTAATGTATAAGCTCTTAAGTCTTCAATTATTATTGTCAGATGACCGGATCTTGTATCAACTTTATACACTAAATAGCTGGAAAACATTTTAATGTCATACAAGAAACTCTAAACGAAAGAGGCAATCTTTTTTTATGATCAGTTGGTCAGTTTAATAGTTAATATAAGTAAAGTAAAAAGTGAAGTTTAACTTTCAGACATTGCGATCAATGGGGAAAAGGATGTTAAGGTCAGCTGTTTCTACGGCCAACGGTTAACAAGCAGGGTGTAATGTGGCCAGCATAACGACCAACCACCTTTACTTTCCCCAACTAAAGTCAGTTACCCATTAGAGTTGGGTGGACTCAGGGGTGCCCTAAAAATCCCGAAATTACAAATCCCAATCTTCACCGAGATTCGAACCCAGGACTCCACGTTCAGAAGCCAAGTGCTTAACCACTCAGCCACCGTGCCCTGGACAGTTAATATAATATGTCTCAAATTTGTTCCCATTTTCGACATACTCAGGTACCATTCCATACCTTTGGTCTTTCAAGATTGCGTTGCGACACCTCTGATCTTCGCAGGTATTAATTCCAGTAAAAGTATATGGAATTACACCACAAACTTTTTCTATGTTCCTTAAGTGAAATTCATTTCGATCATTTGTTTTTCTTTCATAGTAACATTAAGTAGATCACTACAAGATACTGTAACTTAGATTTCATTTTAATAAACTAACGTTCAAAATAATTACATAGCCTGCTAGAGACAATTTGTTGAAACATTATTGAAAGCCTCGGCGACATTTTTACCATATAAGAAACAGTTTATATATTTAAAAAAGGGTTTTTGCTAGTTTGCCACTCCCTCCCCCCTTTACATGAATTTTGCCTACATTTTTTCCTTCTTTCTTTGACCAATGTGATGAGGGTTAAGTTTATCTCTGATTGTTCTATTTTCAACTAAACTAACTCGTGGCTACTTTGTCCCCTAGCATGACCGTCTTTTAAACTCGTCCTGGCCCGTGCGGCGGTGTCCAGTGTGACACCTTTGATGTTCACCGTTATTGTCTTAACTCGTGTCACTGACCCTGGCCTTCCTGACCTTTTTTCAAAAGAGATACACACATTGGGGACACTAGTATACAGGAAAACCATAATGAGAGTGGGCAGAGAAGGTTACTACAGACGTAATACCAAGTATTACAGATGTAACATCCTGTATGAAATAATAGACATAACATCATTTCTGAGAGAACTACTTGAAACTGGAGGTAGCACCATAAAGAAAATGGCAACGAAAACTATGAAACAAGCCTCTTCTTCTTCTTTATCGTTCTCATTGTTATGTTGGAGTGTTCATATGACTAGACCAATACATGAGATGAACTGCGCAGTGGTTTCCAAATCAGGGAGCTTTCCATATAGCTTTCTTTATGAAACAAGCGAAATAGCGGAAAAAATTAGTAGCCTTTATTCCTCTTATTTCGACATCATACAAAATAATTAATTACACAGAAAATTAATCAACTAATTGGTGATTTTTTGCGCCCCCAAAAGGGGAAAAGACGCTTTTAGTTTTGTGTGAAATGTCTGGTTTAGATCTCGTAAACTAGAAAAGATAGTGAAAATCTGACATCAAAATTATTTTAGTCCATTCAGAGTGTTGATGCAATGGCTAATTTTTTTCTTTTCCAAAAGCGACAAATCTTTATTTTAAATCACTTATGCAAGCACATTTTGTTCATAAAAATGCACCACTTTTACAACTATATACTATTAAAAGTAACGAAAAGGGAGGCTCTTTATTACGGTAATTTCTAATTTACCACATTTGAAACACATTTATGCAAATGGTTTTAGACTTTTTCTTTAAAAAAATATTTATACATTTGTATTGCTAAGTTATGTAAGTTTTGCCCTAATAACTACCACATTTATCTCAAAATAATGTTTACTTTTTCAAGAGAAAAATATCTATTTAGTATGCATTTAAGTTGTGCATAATTTAAAACAACAACTAATAAGTAGGTTTGTTATATTATTGCATGAACTGTAGTTAAAATACTGCAGTTATATTACACTTAACTTAAGAATTTTATATTATTTTACGGACATTTTTTTTTCTTTTTTGAGTATTTGAATAAAAGTTTGACCCTTTACAAAACAATTAGATCAATTAGGTATTCATTATAAGACATCAGTTAGGCCAGTTTTGCATTTAACTTCACATTCACTTTCACCTACCCTTTAGTCTGATGGACGGCTGGGGCACCACACAAGATCTGTCAACCTTCTTTCTCCATTCTTCTCTGTCATTATTCTTTGATAGAATTTCATTCTGTTGTTCTTTCTGAAAATCTTGAAACCTGCCTTTTTACCTGCTTGGGTGGACCACTTTGGGGGCCGATATTGAGTTTATATTTCCACACAAACTGTCTTTGTAACCTTGTTTTTTTTTTATTATTGATTCGTGTCTTGTCATGTTGAATGAATCATTCTGCAAATTTTTAACTTGATCCGGAAATGGGGAAAAAAAACATTAAAAATTTTTCATCAGAAAGAGTGAGTTGAAATAAGCTTTGTAAAAATGCGCAATTTTTTTGTTCCGCTAACTCCTGAGAATGTGCAAAGTGTTCAGTTCAAGAAAACGTTAGGGAAACACTGCTCTCTATGGTCTACACTATGTTATAATTTATGTTTTTCAAGTATCTCTCACTCTTTATTTGCATGATTTTTTTAACATCATTTTTTATTTACGTTATGAATAATGAATTGAATATAATTTGTTAATGTTGAAATATGTGTATTAATTTTTTTATAGATTTTATGCATATTAAATGGTTAGTCTGACTTCATTTATTATTTGTAAGGTCTATGTTCAACTATTTTTGTTATTTTTTTCTGGCCCGGCGGTGGGCGATACATTTGCAACATTTTTTTTATTGATATAGCTCTCAATATACGTTTTGTTTCTGGTTCATACCAGCTGCATAATGCATTCAACTGGCAGCATGGTGATTACATAATCGTAATCATAACTTAAACATAACTTACGTATACAATAAGACAAACAATAGATTTAAATTAGTAGGTCGAATGTACTGAATTCATCTTTATTTTACATAATAAAACATTACATTATTGATTGATGGTTTTAAAAATTCATTGATTTCAAAGTTTTAATGTTACTTTTAATTATGCAGTTTTAATAGACTTATCGATTTGTACTGCATATAAATTCAGAACTAAAAATATAATATGTCCTGAAGTCTTATTTAAAAAATAATTGTATATATTTTATTCAATTTTATCGTTAACAATTTTGATCTATAAATTAATTAATAAAATGGCAATTGAAAAAAAAAACACACAAAAGAGAGAACAAATGTACAGATACTATGAAAAATACATTCCCTGCAAGTGCTTTGTAAATGTAATACTATTTAGAATTTCAGTGTTTTAACAATATGAAAGACAAACGTACAAATACATACAGCTTCTCGACAGACTTTATTTTATTTATCTCTACGTAAAGAAATTGCAATGTACAAAATACTATAGTATAAAAAATCTAAAATGGTCAAAAAATCAACTGTAGCTACAACTTTAGTTCTATAACCTCACATCATTAATTGATTGAAAATATTTGATTGACATTCCAAAATCAAACTAAAAAGCGCCTTATTGAAGCAATACAAAATGGTGGAACTAAAATACAACTGTTCATAATGAAGACAAAGACACAGAATAGAAATGTATTAAAAGCAACCAAAAAAAAATGAGGACAAAATATAACATAGAACATTGTACTATGGATATTGCTATCATATTAACTTATCAATTTAATGAAACAATTCATGTTAAAGAAAAAAAGTTTTAAAAAAAATATCTTTATATCACAAAAAAGAATAAACTTTGTATCAAGTATCACATTTGTACAAGCTCTAATTTTGTGTAAAAAACGCCAAAATTTCACATTTACTTATTTAAATTTTCAAAAAAATCATCTAAAGAAGCTGCATCCAGCAGCCAGTCAGTATTTTCAGCTGCACTATTTTGATTCTTTTTGTTAGCGTCATGGACGTTGTTGTCAGGACCTCTGCTTGTGGAACTGTTGTCAGTGGAAGTTGAGCCACTTGCTCTCGAGTCAGCCGCTGTGTAGCAAAGGGTCGAGGTTAAAGCAGAAAATGTAGGAAAAGTTGTTTCATTCAGCAAAATATTAGTTCGGTCATTTAGAGCTACTCTTTTTTTCCCTATAGGATTTACAACTGTTTGACTACCTGATTCAGAGGATGCTGTCGATGTTGTACCTGATGCTGTTGACGTTGAAGCTGATACCGTTGAAGTTGTAACCGATGCTGTTTTAGCTGATGCTGTTGTAGCTGTAGCCGATGCTGTTTTAGCTGATGCTGTTGATGTTGTAGCTGATGCTGTTGATGTTGTAGCTGATGCTGTTGTAGCTGATGCTGTTGTAGTTGTAGCTAATGCTGTTGATGTTGTAGCCGTTGCTGTTGATGTTTTAACTGATGCTTTTGTAGTTTGTTTTGTTTTGGTAGCCCTTGCTTTGCGAATGGGTTTCTTTTTTGAGCTCTGGCCTTGATTCATTAAATGAAAATCAGAACAAACAGGAACCTGTTCTAAGGACTGGCTTTGTGGTGCCCATGGCATGGGTGCTGGATAGTACTGCTGAGCGAATGCAGTCTGTGCGAAATGGTTACTGTAAGGATAATGAGCTGGAAACATAGAATTGAAATGTCCATTAGGTCCAACAGATCCTGGGGCATGATTAATACCATTGCTATTCATGGGTGTAAGAGAGGTAGTATTTCTTGGCGCTGATTGATGTCTGGAACAACCACTTACAGGTACAACTAAGGATTGGTTTGCAGGCCACCAATTCTGCTGAGCCTGATTGTGATTTAATAAGGCCAGATTCTGTTGCTGAATCCTTGGCAGCATTTGTTGGTTTTGGTCTGGAGCTCTATTATGATGTCCCTGGTCTCTTATCTGGTTCTGTATTTCTGGCTTTTGTCTCTGTTGCTCAGTCTGTAGAGGTCGGTTTGTGATATTGTTTTGATGATATTGTGGTTGCTGTAGATTAGACTGTTGGTTATAGGGGTAGAAATGTTGGAAATTAGGCTGTTGCTGCCTTACATGTACCTGATTTTGCAAATGTGGATCATGGGAAGATTTCTGTGGATATTGCTGATGCTGGATATATTGGGAGGAATTCTGTTGATGACACAGGGGATATTGGGAGGAGTTCCGTTGATGGTGCTCTGGATGTTTGGAGGTATCCTGTTTTTGTTGTTGGTGATGAGGATTTCGGGATGGATTCTGTTGATGTTGTTGATACTGAAGACATTGAAACGAATTCTGTCGATACTGATGATGCTGAGGCAGTTGGAACGGATTCTGTTCTTGTTGCTGATGCTGGGAATGTTGGTTTAAATTTTGTCGAGGTTGCTTATGCTGAGGATTTCGGGAGGCATTCTGTTGATGTTGTGACCTCTGTTGTAACATTTCGGGACACAGCTGTTTGTTGTTGTTCTCATGATGCTGCTGCTGCTGCTGTGGTATTGTGTTTTGCTGTCTCTCAGGTTGTTGCTGGTTGTGTTGAAATTGGATCTCTTGCGGAAGTAGTTCGGGCAGATTTTGTTGCTGCTGTTCAGGGTTTTGCTTGGTGGTTTGGATTTGGCTCTGTTGATTATGTGGTTGTGGCCGTAAATGTTGCTCTCTATTAAGCTCTTGATGAGGGAGATAAGGGTAATTTTGTAAGATTTGTGGATTCTGATGATTTGTCTCAAGCTGTTGATGTGGACTTTTGGGAATTGGATGATTTAATGAGTTTGTCATCTGTTGCCTTTGTTGAGGGAATTGGGGCACACTGTGGGGTTGTTCATTCTGAATTGGAGAAATTTGAATATTATTTTGATGCGATATCTGTTGTTGATCAGTTTCTTGCTGCGTATTCTGAAGTTGATTAGGCTGTGAAAGCATTTGTTGGTGTAGGTTAGGCTTGAGCTGTATCTCACTAACCTCAGGCTGAATCTCGGAGCTTTGCTCTTGTTGTTGCAGCGTTTGTGATTGCTGCTGATCAATCTGTGGATCTTGTTGATTAGGAACAGTCTGAAGTTGCTGCTGATGAAGCTGCTCAGGCGGTACCTGTTGTTGATTTGTAAAAGGCTGTAGTTGTGTCTCAGGATGCTGCTGTTGCTGAAGCATTTGCTGTTGATACCTTTGTATTTCTTGCTCAATATTTTGCTGTTGTGCCTGGTAATGCGTCTCTTCTTGTGCCATCACTGCTAATTGCTCTTTCATCTGCTGCATGTGCTGCTGCGACAATTGGAGCAAGTGCTCAGATACGCCGTGATTCTGATCGTAATCCCGTATTAGTTCCGTTAAATATTCTATGTAAGCGATAACATTCCTTAGCGTGTGGCACTTGGAACCAACCTTATTTTTGCAAACGTTTGGGAATAAAGGAATGTCCATGCTTTTCAGTACATTGAGTGCCCTGTTTTGGTTGCGTTGCCGTTCTCTTTCCTGAGATAAAAAATAAAAAAACTTAAATTCCAATCAAGAAAATGTAAATAAATTGTAGGAAAAGTAAAGAAAGTAGAGAAAGAGACGGAGAGTCGGAGAGACAAGGACAGAGACAGAGAAGAAGAGGGAGAGAGAGAGAGAGATGCAACTAAAATACCTTTGCCCTTGATATATTCACGTGTATTGAATAAAGAATATTAATTTTTAAAAATAAGTATTTGGTGCATTCCTAGTTTGTACATTGTAATGAGAGTGTTCAATTTTAAAAGATTTATCGTCATTTAGTTGATGTCTTAGGAAGCTATCTTAACAGCAAAAGGCGAACACAGTCAGGACTTGTAACTAAGAGACAACGAGGAATAGGTCTAAACTGTCCAAAGATTATGGCGTCTCAGATCAATAGTTAAACCTACTGTAAAGATTGGCCGTCATTTTTCTATATTTGGTCAGCCACGGTAGATGTATGGGTTAAGGAGGCTTCTCGCATAGAAACAAGTTTAATATCCCCTCTGTCCACTCCCTAATTGTGATGAGGTGATAGCAGACCTAAAAGAGTGGAATGGGAAATGTTTGTGCTTTTTTCCTATCTCTTAGCCTTTCCTAATACTCTGAAAGAGGGAGTTGGAGTTAAGTGGGAGAGGGTTTAAAATTTAATATTAAATCAACTCATATTTTTTTTTTAAATGTGCAAAGACAATTTTTTTTATATGTCATCTCTTATACAATTCTCCCCCCCCCCCCAGCTCAAACAAAAGAAACGTAAATTCCAAACAAGAAAATGTAAATAAATTGTGGGAAAAGTAAAGAAAGTAGAGAAAGAGACGGAGAGACAGGGACAGAAGGAAAGCCAGAGAGAAAGAGATAGACAGTAAGAAAAAGAGAGAGAGAGATATGCAAATATTTAAAACTATGTTTAGTTATAATAAACAAAGTATATTAATTTTTAAAAGTAAGTAACTGGTGCACTGCACAGATCACATATACTGTTATGAGAGAGTTAAATTTTGAAATATTTAATTTATTTGATATCTTAGAAAGCCATGTTTACAGGAAAAGGCGAACACAGTGCTTCTAGTGTTCACTCCCAGCTGTCCACTACCTAACTGTGATTAGTATTGTGAAAGTAGTCCTGAAAGATCGGAAGGGAAATGTTCATGTTTTTTCCCCATCTTCTACTCTTTCCTAAAACTCTGAGAGAGGGGTATGAGTTCAGAGGGAGGAGGTTTATAATTAAATAAACTCATATTTAGGATTGAAATGTGCACACACACAAAAAAGATTTTAATTGTGATGTCTTAAACAATTCTTTTATCCCTGCACTTTGCAAAGCTACGTAAATATCAAAATGAGGATTTAAACACTAAACATATATTTCTTTGGAAAGGATTTCTAAAACTTATATTAAATTAAAAATAAGGTCACTTTTATTATCGGGTAAAAAATGATATTAAAAAAGTTTCTTAAAATAAAAAATTATTTACTACCTATATCGAAGCGATTCATTTAATGTGATTAACTAATGTTACTGTAGGGATCCTGTTGATGAGTTTAAAAAAGCAGGTCCTCAAAAGAGATTGGATTATAATGCACTGAGCATTATATAAGCACGAAAGATGTGCCATATAGAAGGAAAAAGATAATATTGACATAAATTTTCTTGTCCATGGTTATTTCCTAATCCCAACAATACTTTTTGCTATTAGATATCAACACGTCAAAAACTAGATTCGATCCCCCAGAATGACAAGAGAGAATTGTATAAAACTTGTAAACATAAACATAATTTTACTACAACAGTCCTAAAGACTTCAAGATGACTTATAATAAAAACACAGCCTAAACCTTTGTAAGGACTCTTTCAAGCTATTTTTTTTATATAAGTAAAACTATAGTGAACGCTTATCTATCCAATTTAAACAGCTAATGAATAAGCTCTTAAGTCATCAATCACTAGTGTCAGCTGAATGGATCTTGTAACAACTTTATACACTAAATAGCTGAACAATATTATCATGTCATACAAGAGACCCTAAACGCTAGAGACATTTTTTCCATCATCATTTGGTCAGTTTGATAGTTAAGATAATATTTCTCGAATTTATTCCCATTCTCTACGTACTCAGGGAAATACTGTAAATACTGAAAAACATTTTTAAACAAAAGGCTTTAAAAAATGGTCAAATCGATGTATGGTTCTAATTTAAGAAAAAAATGAGTTTGATAGGATGTATTTAAAACAATGTTTACATTTGCTTTGATTAACAAAAAAAAAATTAGCTTCTTATATAAGCAGTGAACAATAAAACAAAAGGTGTATGTGTGTGTGTGTCTGTGTGGGGGGAGGGGGTCCGTTAAGTATAAGTTTTAAAATATAACAAACTTTAGAGCCTTAGAGGTTACTGAACATTCAGAAGTCAGTTCTTAAGAACTATTTAGGACCCTTATTATCATTAGTGACAAAGAACGAATGAAATAATGTACTTAATTCTAGAGTACAACATTGTAACAGATTCTTTGAAACTAACAATACTTCGATCCAGTTGTTTTTTTAATGGTATAGAAAATATATTAAATAAATAACAGGTAGGTAAGTAATTGTACTATGTCAAAGTGTGGAAAGAAACGCATTAGTATACCCATATCAGACCTAGCTATCTATAAGGAGGATAATGTAAAGGTCATCTTTTCTGTGGCCCATGGTTAACGAAGGTGTAAGATGGCCAGAACAACGACCAACCGCTTTTCTCCAACTCATGTCAGGTACCCATTAGAGTTGGATGGACTCGATTCGAACCCAAGACCTCTTGGTTTGGAAGCCGAGCGCTTTACCACTCAGCCACCACGAACCCTAATTAGTATGCACTCAGACTCATTGTGTACAAAAAATATGGATATGTTTATTGATAAATTGATGCTATCGATCAATCTGTTTATCCAAAAGAAGCTTATATATGTACTGCCTGGTTCACTTGTTTAAATTTCATTTGTAGGATAAATCTTAGTTTAAGAAAATAGGTAAGTAACTCTGCTCAAAAAATGTTAGTAACATTTTTAGTAATAAAATGAAAGTTGTATGTAAATTAGACTTACCAGTTCATTAGCTCTAAGTCTCAGCCGGTCAGCTACCTCTAATGGAAGTCCTATGTATCGTTTCGATTTTGACCTTTTCACTTCTTCATACGTTTTCTCTTGGGGCTGTCCAGTAGAATCATCTCCCTTCGTCTTCTTAGCTTTTCCTTTAGAAGATTTCGGTTTAGCCTTTTTCTTCTTTGCCATCTCTGGAACTACTTGTTGATAAGAAGATGTTGAGGGTAATGATACATTTTGTTGATACGTAGATGTTGAAGGTAATGATACATCTTGTTGATACGAAGATGTTGAAGGTAATGATACATCTTGTCGATATGATGATGTTGAAGGTAATGATACATCTTGTTGATATGATGTTGAAGGTAAACAAAAATGTTGGTTCGAGCTGATCATGTTACTACTTAGTTGTTCAGTTGCTTTAAAAGATGTATCTACTTTCTTCTTTTTACCTTTACCCTTGGATGTTTTCGATTCAGCCGCTTGCCTCTTTGTGTTCTCTGGAACTACTTGTTGAGACGTCGAGGGTGAAGGTAACAAAAAATTATCCTCCATGACTGAAACACTGCTGAATTCAAGAGAAAACTCTTGTTGAGGTTTTCCAAACAAATTTATAGCATCACCAAAGTGAACCTCCTTTTTCATTTTAGCTTTTCCTTTGGAGGAGCTAGCAGATTTTCTTTTTCCATTTTGCTTCTTTGTGTCCACTGGAACTTGTTGTGGTGATGATGTTGAAGGTAAAAAACACGAACTTTCCATGGTGAGCATGCTACAAGAAAACTCTGGAGTTTCTTGAATAGATGTATCTTCTTTCTCTTTAATTTTGCCCTCAGACGATTTTGATTCTGACTCTTGCGTTTCCATGTTTTCTGAAACAAGTTCTGGAAATAGGAAATCTGAAAATAAGAAATTATCCTCCATGCCTAAGTCACTATTATAGGCAAACGAAGACACTTCTTGAGGTTCTCCAGATAAATTTACACTATCGTCAAAGTGAACCTCCTTTTCCATTTTTGCTTTTCCCTTCGAGGAGCCAGCAGATTTTCCTTTTCCATTTTGCTTTTTAGTGTCCGATGGAGCTTCTTGAGGTGAGGATGGTGCTGGAGGCGATGAAAGATTATTATCCATGATGAACTCTGTATCAAAGACTTAATTAAGAATTCACTACAACACAATATCGTATATCCAATTAAGAAATCGTAAACACTGAATAACACACAAGTTTTAATGTCCAATTGAATACATGTGATACAACTAAGAGAAGACGATATGTCAAGATCTAAACTTGAAATCAAGACATTATAGGAGCGTTGGTCAAGCTATTATTCGATCAATGTAGCATAGCAACCGAGCGGAAGAGGAGGAGCTAATGTTATTGAAAGTTTGCCACGTCACTCGCCTAGCCGGTGGACGGTCAGTTTGTGAATAAGTAATGACCTAATGACCGCTACGATTGGTTGGAGCGGTACGTGGGAGAAACTAGCCTCAGCGCACCTTAACAAATTTGAAAGTGGGGGGGGGGGGGGGGGGAATAGTTATGGGTTATTATTTTCAATACAATAATATATTCTTAGGCGTCATCATCTCTCTTTATATTGGACATTCTGTAATTGTACAGAATATAATATTAATTAAAAAAGTCGGTAACGCTATTTAATTGTGATTTCATTGTGTTTAAAACTTATTACAATTATGAACTATTTCAAGATCTTTAAGAAGAATTTAGATCCTAACTTTTCGTACACATTTGAAAGACATCTATTAGCTAAAAAGCGTAATGGATACAGTCTCAGAAATATGGATCTAGTTGCCTGTTTGTTTTTTTTTAAACTAGACTGGGCCTCAAATGTAGTGAAACTTCATACTGGTCAACACTGTAACCAAATCACTAACATATAAAATAATTAATACATAAAATACATCTATATATGTAGGTCACACCTGGATGTTTAAATGACTTTGATATAATAGACTTTGGAGACATATCTTTATTAATAAGATAACTGATGACATTTTTTAAAACTACATTAAAAATGTTTCTAATTAAATTTAAATTATTAGACGGGCACTTATTTAAATGTATCGCAAAATGTAATCTATATCTTTGACTATATCCTAATGTTTAAAGTATTTGCTTTTTAAAAGTAGAAAAACTTTTTAGAGCTAGATTGTAACAAATACCAAGTAATACTGTCTAGGTCAATCAATGTTTTGAATTCCTAAAATTTAAAACTATTACTTCCCTTCAAAAAAAAAAAACTACGTTACGACATCTGAAAGAAAACGGGAGGGTTGGGGGGAGGGGGGAAGGATTGCAAATAGTTTACTAGGGCATGTTGACATAAATACTAATCTCGTTGCTTAATTCTTAAACTCTATCAGAAAACCCCATTTGTGTGTGTGTGGGGGGGGGGGTTTCCTTGCAAAAGATTCTAGAAATTGGCGCGGAAAATTGTGGCCACGTCAGAGATTTGAAAAAGTAGGTGCACGTTTTGATTTACAATTGAGTTATCTCCACGCTGATCACATGGCTATTGTGTCGGTCACTAGTGGTCATGGTTATTGTTAAGTCAACAAGACCATGTCATAGAGACATACCAAAGCGGTCACTTCACAATAGCCAATGTTTTCTCTTATGGCTGCTGTATCGCGTGTTACGATTTTTAATAGATCTAATAGAAGTTGACGCTTTAGTGTTTAAGGTGGGGGCGGATTTGTAGAAGACTATGTGGCGACTCATACAAGACAAGGGGATTATTTATTTTTTGTTAAAGTTTGAAATGCGGAGATAAAAATTTAAAGAGGAGTTTATAAACTAATCCCTCCTAGTTTCACACGCTCAAAAAAAATCAATAAAATCAATCCTTAATATATACATATATATTAATTTAAAAACTATGTGGCTGAGATTCCAAAACCACTTAACTACAGCTTGGCCACCTAACAAGAAATGAGTTGTACCCTATTTGCTGAGCGCCCAAAGAGAACACGGCAATCTAATAACAATGTCACAGATTACAGAGATTATATCATATTCCACTGAGCATACTATAAGCATGAAAGATGTGCCATAAAAAATAACATTGACATAACATTTCTTGTCCAGAATTATCTTTTAGTCATTCTTTTAATCCCAACAATACTTTTTGAATATTAGATATCTTAAAGTCTTAAACTAGATTCGATCCCCCAGAATGACAAGAGAGAATTGTATAAAAATTGTAAACATAAACATAATTTTACTACAACAGCCCTAAAACACTTCAGGATGACCTTTAATAACAGAGCCTAAACCTTTGTAAGGACTCTTTCAAGCTATTCACATTTTTTTATAAGTAAAACTATTGTGAACGCTTATGTATCCAATTTAATCAGCTAATGTATAAGCTCTTAAGTCTTCAATTATTATTGTCAGATGACCGGATCTTGTATCAACTTTATACACTAAATAGCTGGAAAACATTTTAATGTCATACAAGAAACTCTAAACGAAAGAGGCAATCTTTTTTTATGATCAGTTGGTCAGTTTAATAGTTAATATAAGTAAAGTAAAAAGTGAAGTTTAACTTTCAGACATTGCGATCAATGGGGAAAAGGATGTTAAGGTCAGCTGTTTCTACGGCCAACGGTTAACAAGCAGGGTGTAATGTGGCCAGCATAACGACCAACCACCTTTACTTTCCCCAACTAAAGTCAGTTACCCATTAGAGTTGGGTGGACTCAGGGGTGCCCTAAAAATCCCGAAATTACAAATCCCAATCTTCACCGAGATTCGAACCCAGGACTCCACGTTCAGAAGCCAAGTGCTTAACCACTCAGCCACCGTGCCCTGGACAGTTAATATAATATGTCTCAAATTTGTTCCCATTTTCGACATACTCAGGTACCATTCCATACCTTTGGTCTTTCAAGATTGCGTTGCGACACCTCTGATCTTCGCAGGTATTAATTCCAGTAAAAGTATATGGAATTACACCACAAACTTTTTCTATGTTCCTTAAGTGAAATTCATTTCGATCATTTGTTTTTCTTTCATAGTAACATTAAGTAGATCACTACAAGATACTGTAACTTAGATTTCATTTTAATAAACTAACGTTCAAAATAATTACATAGCCTGCTAGAGACAATTTGTTGAAACATTATTGAAAGCCTCGGCGACATTTTTACCATATAAGAAACAGTTTATATATTTAAAAAAGGGTTTTTGCTAGTTTGCCACTCCCTCCCCCCTTTACATGAATTTTGCCTACATTTTTTCCTTCTTTCTTTGACCAATGTGATGAGGGTTAAGTTTATCTCTGATTGTTCTATTTTCAACTAAACTAACTCGTGGCTACTTTGTCCCCTAGCATGACCGTCTTTTAAACTCGTCCTGGCCCGTGCGGCGGTGTCCAGTGTGACACCTTTGATGTTCACCGTTATTGTCTTAACTCGTGTCACTGACCCTGGCCTTCCTGACCTTTTTTCAAAAGAGATACACACATTGGGGACACTAGTATACAGGAAAACCATAATGAGAGTGGGCAGAGAAGGTTACTACAGACGTAATACCAAGTATTACAGATGTAACATCCTGTATGAAATAATAGACATAACATCATTTCTGAGAGAACTACTTGAAACTGGAGGTAGCACCATAAAGAAAATGGCAACGAAAACTATGAAACAAGCCTCTTCTTCTTCTTTATCGTTCTCATTGTTATGTTGGAGTGTTCATATGACTAGACCAATACATGAGATGAACTGCGCAGTGGTTTCCAAATCAGGGAGCTTTCCATATAGCTTTCTTTATGAAACAAGCGAAATAGCGGAAAAAATTAGTAGCCTTTATTCCTCTTATTTCGACATCATACAAAATAATTAATTACACAGAAAATTAATCAACTAATTGGTGATTTTTTGCGCCCCCAAAAGGGGAAAAGACGCTTTTAGTTTTGTGTGAAATGTCTGGTTTAGATCTCGTAAACTAGAAAAGATAGTGAAAATCTGACATCAAAATTATTTTAGTCCATTCAGAGTGTTGATGCAATGGCTAATTTTTTTCTTTTCCAAAAGCGACAAATCTTTATTTTAAATCACTTATGCAAGCACATTTTGTTCATAAAAATGCACCACTTTTACAACTATATACTATTAAAAGTAACGAAAAGGGAGGCTCTTTATTACGGTAATTTTTAATTTACCACATTTGAAACACATTTATGCAAATGGTTTTAGACTTTTTCTTTAAAAAAATATTTATACATTTGTATTGCTAAGTTATGTAAGTTTTGCCCTAATAACTACCACATTTATCTCAAAATAATGTTTACTTTTTCAAGAGAAAAATATCTATTTAGTATGCATATAAGTTGGGCATAATTTAAAACAACAACTAATAAGTAGGTTTGTTATATTATTGCATGAACTGTAGTTAAAATACTGCAGTTATATTACACTTAACTTAAGAATTTTATATTTTTTTACGGACATTTTTTTTTCTTTTTTGAGTATTTGAATAAAAGTTTGACCCTTTACAAAACAATTAGATCAATTAGGTATTCATTATAAGACATCAGTTAGGCCAGTTTTGCATTTAACTTCACATTCACTTTCACCTACCCTTTAGTCTGATGGACGGCTGGGGCACCACACAAGATCTGTCAACCTTCTTTCTCCATTCTTCTCTGTCATTATTCTTTGATAGAATTTCATTCTGTTGTTCTTTCTGAAAATCTTGAAACCTGCCTTTTTACCTGCTTGGGTGGACCACTTTGGGGGCCGATATTGAGTTTATATTTCCACACAAACTGTCTTTGTAACCTTGTTTTTTTTTTATTATTGATTCGTGTCTTGTCATGTTGAATGAATCATTCTGCAAATTTTTAACTTGATCCGGAAATGGGAGAAAAAAACATTAAAAATTTTTCATCAGAAAGAGTGAGTTGAAATAAGCTTTGTAAAAATGCGCAATTTTTTTGTTCCGCTAACTCCTGAGAATGTGCAAAGTTTTCAGTTCAAGAAAACGTTAGGGAAACACTGCTCTCTATGGTCTACACTATGTTATAATTTATGTTTTTCAAGTATCTCTCACTCTTTATTTGCATGATTTTTTTAACATCATTTTTTATTTACGTTATGAATAATGAATTGAATATAATTTGTTAATGTTGAAATATGTGTATTAATTTTTTTATAGATTTTATGCATATTAAATGGTTAGTCTGACTTCATTTATTATTTGTAAGGTCTATGTTCAACTATTTTTGTTATTTTTTTCTGGCCCGGCGGTGGGCGATACATTTGCAACATTTTTTTTATTGATATAGCTCTCAATATACGTTTTGTTTCTGGTTCATACCAGCTGCATAATGCATTCAACTGGCAGCATGGTGATTACATAATCGTAATCATAACTTAAACATAACTTACGTATACAATAAGACAAACAATAGATTTAAATTAGTAGGTCGAATGTACTGAATTCATCTTTATTTTACATAATAAAACATTACATTATTGATTGATGGTTTTAAAAATTCATTGATTTCAAAGTTTTAATGTTACTTTTAATTATGCAGTTTTAATAGACTTATCGATTTGTACTGCATATAAATTCAGAACTAAAAATATAATATGTCCTGAAGTCTTATTTAAAAAATAATTGTATATATTTTATTCAATTTTATCGTTAACAATTTTGATCTATAAATTAATTAATAAAATGGCAATTGAAAAAAAAAACACACAAAAGAGAGAACAAATGTACAGATACTATGAAAAATACATTCCCTGCAAGTGCTTTGTAAATGTAATACTATTTAGAATTTCAGTGTTTTAACAATATGAAAGACAAACGTACAAATACATACAGCTTCTCGACAGACTTTATTTTATTTATCTCTACGTAAAGAAATTGCAATGTACAAAATACTATAGTATAAAAAATCTAAAATGGTCAAAAAATCAACTGTAGCTGCAACTTTAGTTCTATAACCTCACATCATTAATTGATTGAAAATATTTGATTGACATTCCAAAATCAAACTAAAAAGCGCCTTATTGAAGCAATACAAAATGGTGGAACTAAAATACAACTGTTCATAATGAAGACAAAGACACAGAAAAGAAATGCATTAAAAGCAACCAAAAAAAAATGAGGACAAAATATAACATAGAACATTGTACTATGGATATTGCTATCATATTAACTTATCAATTTAATGAAACAATTCATGTTAAAGAAAAAAAGTTTTAAAAAAAATATCTTTATATCACAAAAAAGAATAAACTTTGTATCAAGTATCACATTTGTACAAGCTCTAATTTTGTGTAAAAAACGCCAAAATTTCACATTTACTTATTTAAATTTTCAAAAAAATCATCTAAAGAAGCTGCATCCAGCAGCCAGTCAGTATTTTCAGCTGCACTATTTTGATTCTTTTTGTTAGCGTCATGGACGTTGTTGTCAGGACCTCTGCTTGTGGAACTGTTGTCAGTGGAAGTTGAGCCACTTGCTCTCGAGTCAGCCGCTGTGTAGCAAAGGGTCGAGGTTAAAGCAGAAAATGTAGGAAAAGTTGTTTCATTCAGCAAAATATTAGTTCGGTCATTTAGAGCTACTCTTTTTTTCCCTATAGGATTTACAACTGTTTGACTACCTGATTCAGAGGATGCTGTCGATGTTGTACCTGATGCTGTTGACGTTGAAGCTGATACCGTTGAAGTTGTAACCGATGCTGTTTTAGCTGATGCTGTTGTAGCTGTAGCCGATGCTGTTTTAGCTGATGCTGTTGATGTTGTAGCTGATGCTGTTGTAGCTGATGCTGTTGTAGCTGATGCTGTTGTAGTTGTAGCTAATGCTGTTGATGTTGTAGCCGTTGCTGTTGATGTTTTAACTGATGCTTTTGTAGTTTGTTTTGTTTTGGTAGCCCTTGCTTTGCGAATGGGTTTCTTTTTTGAGCTCTGGCCTTGATTCATTAAATGAAAATCAGAACAAACAGGAACCTGTTCTAAGGACTGGCTTTGTGGTGCCCATGGCATGGGTGCTGGATAGTACTGCTGAGCGAATGCAGTCTGTGCGAAATGGTTACTGTAAGGATAATGAGCTGGAAACATAGAATTGAAATGTCCATTAGGTCCAACAGATCCTGGGGCATGATTAATACCATTGCTATTCATGGGTGTAAGAGAGGTAGTATTTCTTGGCGCTGATTGATGTCTGGAACAACCACTTACAGGTACAACTAAGGATTGGTTTGCAGGCCACCAATTCTGCTGAGCCTGATTGTGATTTAATAAGGCCAGATTCTGTTGCTGAATCCTTGGCAGCATTTGTTGGTTTTGGTCTGGAGCTCTATTATGATGTCCCTGGTCTCTTATCTGGTTCTGTATTTCTGGCTTTTGTCTCTGTTGCTCAGTCTGTAGAGGTCGGTTTGTGATATTGTTTTGATGATATTGTGGTTGCTGTAGATTAGACTGTTGGTTATAGGGGTAGAAATGTTGGAAATTAGGCTGTTGCTGCCTTACATGTACCTGATTTTGCAAATGTGGATCATGGGAAGATTTCTGTGGATATTGCTGATGCTGGATATATTGGGAGGAATTCTGTTGATGACACAGGGGATATTGGGAGGAGTTCCGTTGATGGTGCTCTGGATGTTTGGAGGTATCCTGTTTTTGTTGTTGGTGATGAGGATTTCGGGATGGATTCTGTTGATGTTGTTGATACTGAAGACATTGAACCGAATTCTGTCGATACTGATGATGCTGAGGCAGTTGGAACGGATTCTGTTCTTGTTGCTGATGCTGGGAATGTTGGTTTAAATTTTGTCGAGGTTGCTTATGCTGAGGATTTCGGGAGGCATTCTGTTGATGTTGTGACCTCTGTTGTAACATTTCGGGACACAGCTGTTGGTTGTTGTTCTCATGATGCTGCTGCTGCTGCTGTGGTATTGTGTTTTGCTGTCTCTCAGGTTGTTGCTGGTTGTGTTGAAATTGGATCTCTTGCGGAAGTAGTTCGGGCAGATTTTGTTGCTGCTGTTCAGGGTTTTGCTTGGGGTTTTGGATTTGGCTCTGTTGATTATGTGGTTGTGGCCGTAAATGTTGCTCTCTATTAAGCTCTTGATGAGGGAGATAAGGGTAATTTTGTAAGATTTGTGGATTCTGATGATTTGTCTCAAGCTGTTGATGTGGACTTTTGGGAATTGGATGATTTAATGAGTTTGTCATCTGTTGCCTTTGTTGAGGGAATTGGGGCACACTGTGGGGTTGTTCATTCTGAATTGGAGAAATTTGAATATTATTTTGATGCGATATCTGTTGTTGATCAGTTTCTTGCTGTGTATTCTGAAGTTGATTAGGCTGTGAAAGCATTTGTTGGTGTAGGTTAGGCTTGAGCTGTATCTCACTAACCTCAGGCTGAATCTCGGAGCTTTGCTCTTGTTGTTGCAGCGTTTGTGATTGCTGCTGATCAATCTGTGGATCTTGTTGATTAGGAACAGTCTGAAGTTGCTGCTGATGAAGCTGCTCAGGCGGTACCTGTTGTTGATTTGTAAAAGGCTGTAGTTGTGTCTCAGGATGCTGCTGTTGCTGAAGCATTTGCTGTTGATACCTTTGTATTTCTTGCTCAATATTTTGCTGTTGTGCCTGGTAATGCGTCTCTTCTTGTGCCATCACTGCTAATTGCTCTTTCATCTGCTGCATGTGCTGCTGCGACAATTGGAGCAAGTGCTCAGATACGCCGTGATTCTGATCGTAATCCCGTATTAGTTCCGTTAAATATTCTATGTAAGCGATAACATTCCTTAGCGTGTGGCACTTGGAACCAACCTTATTTTTGCAAACGTTTGGGAATAAAGGAATGTCCATGCTTTTCAGTACATTGAGTGCCCTGTTTTGGTTGCGTTGCCGTTCTCTTTCCTGAGATAAAAAATAAAAAAACTTAAATTCCAATCAAGAAAATGTAAATAAATTGTAGGAAAAGTAAAGAAAGTAGAGAAAGAGACGGAGAGTCGGAGAGACAAGGACAGAGACAGAGAAGAAGAGGGAGAGAGAGAGAGAGATGCAACTAAAATACCTTTGCCCTTGATATATTCACGTGTATTGAACAAAGAATATTAATTTTTAAAAATAAGTATTTGGTGCATTCCTAGTTTGTACATTGTAATGAGAGTGTTCAATTTTGAAAGATTTATCGTCATTTAGTTGATGTCTTAGGAAGCTATCTTAACAGCAAAAGGCGAACACAGTCAGGACTTGTAACTAAGAGACAACGAGGAATAGGTCTAAACTGTCCAAAGATTATGGCGTCTCAGATCAATAGTTAAACCTACTGTAAAGATTGGCCGTCATTTTTCTATATTTGGTCAGCCACGGTAGATGTATGGGTTAAGGAGGCTTCTCACATAGAAACAAGTTTAATATCCCCTCTGTCCACTCCCTAATTGTGATGAGGTGATAGCAGACCTAAAAGAGTGGAATGGGAAATGTTTGTGCTTTTTTCCTATCTCCTAGCCTTTCCTAATACTCTGAGAGAGGGAGTTGGAGTTAAGTGGGAGAGGGTTTAAAATTTAATATTAAATCAACTCATATTTTTTTTTTAAATGTGCAAAGACAATTTTTTTTAGATGTCATCTCTTATACAATTCTCCCCCCCCCCCCCAGCTCAAACAAAAGAAACGTAAATTCCAAACAAGAAAATGTAAATAAATTGTGGGAAAAGTAAAGAAAGTAGAGAAAGAGACGGAGAGACAGGGACAGAAGGAAAGCCAGAGAGAAAGAGATAGACAGTAAGAAAAAGAGAGAGAGAGATATGCAAATATTTAAAACTATGTTTAGTTATAATAAACAAAGTATATTAATTTTTAAAAGTAAGTAACTGGTGCACTGCACAGATCACATATACTGTTATGAGAGAGTTAAATTTTGAAATATTTAATTTATTTGATATCTTAGAAAGCCATGTTTACAGGAAAAGGCGAACACAGTGCTTCTAGTGTTCACTCCCAGCTGTCCACTACCTAACTGTGATTAGTATTGTGAAAGTAGTCCTGAAAGATCGGAAGGGAAATGTTCATGTTTTTTCCCCATCTTCTACTCTTTCCTAAAACTCTGAGAGAGGGGTATGAGTTCAGAGGGAGGAGGTTTATAATTAAATAAACTCATATTTAGGATTGAAATGTGCACACATACAAAAAAGATTTTAATTGTGATGTCTTAAACAGTTCTTTTATCCCTGCACTTTGCAAAGCTACGTAAATAGCAAAATGAGGATTTAAACACTAAACATATATTTCTTTGGAAAGGATTTCTAAAACTTATATTTAATTAAAAATAAGGTCACTTTTATTATCGGGTAAAAAATGATATTAAAAAAGTTTCTTAAAATAAAAAATTATTTACTACCTATATCGAAGCGATTAATTTAATGTGATTAACTAATGTTACTGTAGGGATCCTGTTGATGAGTTTAAAAAAGCAGGTCCTCAAAAGAGATTGGATTATAATGCACTGAGCATTATATAAGCACGAAAGATGTGCCATATAGAAGGAAAAAGATAATATTGACATAAATTTTCTTGTCCATGGTTATTTCCTAATCCCAACAATACTTTTTGCTATTAGATATCAACACGTCAAAAACTAGATTCGATCCCCCAGAATGACAAGAGAGAATTGTATAAAACTTGTAAACATAAACATAATTTTACTACAACAGTCCTAAAGACTTCAAGATGACTTATAATAAAAACACAGCCTAAACCTTTGTAAGGACTCTTTCAAGCTATTTTTTTTATATAAGTAAAACTATAGTGAACGCTTATCTATCCAATTTAAACAGCTAATGAATAAGCTCTTAAGTCTTCAATCACTAGTGTCAGCTGAATGGATCTTGTAACAACTTTATACACTAAATAGCTGAACAATATTATCATGTCATACAAGAGACCCTAAACGCTAGAGACATTTTTTCCATCATCATTTGGTCAGTTTGATAGTTAAGATAATATTTCTCGAATTTATTCCCATTCTCTACGTACTCAGGGAAATACTGTAAATACTGAAAAACATTTTTAAACAAAAGGCTTTAAAAAATGGTCAAATCGATGTATGGTTCTAATTTAAGAAAAAAATGAGTTTGATAGGATGTATTTAAAACAATGTTTACATTTGCTTTGATTAACAAAAAAAAAAATTAGCTTCTTATATAAGCAGTGAACAATAAAACAAAAGGTGTATGTGTGTGTGTGTCTGTGTGGGGGGAGGGGGTCCGTTAAGTATAAGTTTTAAAATATAACAAACTTTAGAGCCTTAGAGGTTACTGAACATTCAGAAGTCAGTTCTTAAGAACTATTTAGGACCCTTATTATCATTAGTGACAAAGAACGAATGAAATAATGTACTTAATTCTAGAGTACAACATTGTAACAGATTCTTTGAAACTAACAATACTTCGATCCAGTTGTTTTTTTAATGGTATAGAAAATATATTAAATAAATAACAGGTAGGTAAGTAATTGTACTATGTCAAAGTGTGGAAAGAAACGCATTAGTATACCCATATCAGACCTAGCTATCTATAAGGAGGATAATGTAAAGGTCATCTTTTCTGTGGCCCATGGTTAACGAAGGTGTAAGATGGCCAGAACAACGACCAACCGCTTTTCTCCAACTCATGTCAGGTACCCATTAGAGTTGGATGGACTCGATTCGAACCCAAGACCTCTTGGTTTGGAAGCCGAGCGCTTTACCACTCAGCCACCACGAACCCTAATTAGTATGCACTCAGACTCATTGTGTACAAAAAATATGGATATGTTTATTGATAAATTGATGCTATCGATCAATCTGTTTATCCAAAAGAAGCTTATATATGTACTGCCTGGTTCACTTGTTTAAATTTCATTTGTAGGATAAATCTTAGTTTAAGAAAATAGGTAAGTAACTCTGCTCAAAAAATGTTAGTAACATTTTTAGTAATAAAATGAAAGTTGTATGTAAATTAGACTTACCAGTTCATTAGCTCTAAGTCTCAGCCGGTCAGCTACCTCTAATGGAAGTCCTATGTATCGTTTCGATTTTGACCTTTTCACTTCTTCATACGTTTTCTCTTGGGGCTGTCCAGTAGAATCATCTCCCTTCGTCTTCTTAGCTTTTCCTTTAGAAGATTTCGGTTTAGCCTTTTTCTTCTTTGCCATCTCTGGAACTACTTGTTGATAAGAAGATGTTGAGGGTAATGATACATTTTGTTGATACGTAGATGTTGAAGGTAATGATACATCTTGTTGATACGAAGATGTTGAAGGTAATGATACATCTTGTCGATATGATGATGTTGAAGGTAATGATACATCTTGTTGATATGATGTTGAAGGTAAACAAAAATGTTGGTTCGAGCTGATCATGTTACTACTTAGTTGTTCAGTTGCTTTAAAAGATGTATCTACTTTCTTCTTTTTACCTTTACCCTTGGATGTTTTCGATTCAGCCGCTTGCCTCTTTGTGTTCTCTGGAACTACTTGTTGAGACGTCGAGGGTGAAGGTAACAAAAAATTATCCTCCATGACTGAAACACTGCTGAATTCAAGAGAAAACTCTTGTTGAGGTTTTCCAAACAAATTTATAGCATCACCAAAGTGAACCTCCTTTTTCATTTTAGCTTTTCCTTTGGAGGAGCTAGCAGATTTTCTTTTTCCATTTTGCTTCTTTGTGTCCACTGGAACTTGTTGTGGTGATGATGTTGAAGGTAAAAAACACGAACTTTCCATGGTGAGCATGCTACAAGAAAACTCTGGAGTTTCTTGAATAGATGTATCTTCTTTCTCTTTAATTTTGCCCTCAGACGATTTTGATTCTGACTCTTGCGTTTCCATGTTTTCTGAAACAAGTTCTGGAAATAGGAAATCTGAAAATAAGAAATTATCCTCCATGCCTAAGTCACTATTATAGGCAAACGAAGACACTTCTTGAGGTTCTCCAGATAAATTTACACTATCGTCAAAGTGAACCTCCTTTTCCATTTTTGCTTTTCCCTTCGAGGAGCCAGCAGATTTTCCTTTTCCATTTTGCTTTTTAGTGTCCGATGGAGCTTCTTGAGGTGAGGATGGTGCTGGAGGCGATGAAAGATTATTATCCATGATGAACTCTGTATCAAAGACTTAATTAAGAATTCACTACAACACAATATCGTATATCCAATTAAGAAATCGTAAACACTGAATAACACACAAGTTTTAATGTCCAATTGAATACATGTGATACAACTAAGAGAAGACGATATGTCAAGATCTAAACTTGAAATCAAGACATTATAGGAGCGTTGGTCAAGCTATTATTCGATCAATGTAGCATAGCAACCGAGCGGAAGAGGAGGAGCTAATGTTATTGAAAGTTTGCCACGTCACTCGCCTAGCCGGTGGACGGTCAGTTTGTGAATAAGTAATGACCTAATGACCGCTACGATTGGTTGGAGCGGTACGTGGGAGAAACTAGCCTCAGCGCACCTTAACAAATTTGAAAGTGGGGGGGGGGGGGGGGGGAAATAGTTATGGGTTATTATTTTCAATACAATAATATATTCTTAGGCGTCATCATCTCTCTTTATATTGGACATTCTGTAATTGTACAGAATATAATATTAAGTAAAAAAGTCGGTAACGCTATTTAATTGTGATTTCATTGTGTTTAAAACTTATTACAATTATGAACTATTTCAAGATCTTTAAGAAGAATTTAGATCCTAACTTTTCGTACACATTTGAAAGACATCTATTAGCTAAAAAGCGTAATGGATACAGTCTCAGAAATATGGACCTAGTTGCCTGTTTTTTTTTTTTTAAACTAGACTGGGCCTCAAATGTAGTGAAACTTCATACTGGTCAACACTGTAACCAAATCACTAACATATAAAATAATTAATACATAAAATACATCTATATATGTAGGTCACACCTGGATGTTTAAATGACTTTGATATAATAGACTTTGGAGACATATCTTTATTAATAAGATAACTGATGACATTTTTTAAAACTACATTAAAAATGTTTCTAATTAAATTTAAATTATTAGACGGGCACTTATTTAAATGTATCGCAAAATGTAATCTATATCTTTGACTATATCCTAATGTTTAAAGTATTTGCTTTTTAAAAGTAGAAAAACTTTTTAGAGCTAGATTGTAACAAATACCAAGTAATACTGTCTAGGTCAATCAATGTTTTGAATTCCTAAAATTTAAAACTATTACTTCCCTTCAAAAAAAAAAAACTACGTTACGACATCTGAAAGAAAACGGGAGGGTTGGGGGGAGGGGGGAAGGATTGCAAATAGTTTACTAGGGCATGTTGACATAAATACTAATCTCGTTGCTTAATTCTTAAACTCTATCAGAAAACCCCATTTGTGTGTGTGTGTGTGTGGGGGGGGGGGGGTTTCCTTGCAAAAGATTCTAGAAATTGGCGCGGAAAATTGTGGCCACGTCAGAGATTTGAAAAAGTAGGTGCACGTTTTGATTTACAATTGAGTTATCTCCACGCTGATCACATGGCTATTGTGTCGGTCACTAGTGGTCATGGTTATTGTTAAGTCAACAAGACCATGTCATAGAGACATACCAAAGCGGTCACTTCACAATAGCCAATGTTTTCTCTTATGGCTGCTGTATCGCGTGTTACGATTTTTAATAGATCTAATAGAAGTTGACGCTTTAGTGTTTAAGGTGGGGGCGGATTTGTAGAAGACTATGTGGCGACTCATACAAGACAAGGGGATTATTTATTTTTTGTTAAAGTTTGAAATGCGGAGATAAAAATTTAAAGAGGAGTTTATAAACTAATCCCTCCTAGTTTCACACGCTCAAAAAAAATCAATAAAATCAATCCTTAATATATACATATATATTAATTTAAAAACTATGTGGCTGAGATTCCAAAACCACTTAACTACAGCTTGGCCACCTAACAAGAAATGAGTTGTACCCTATTTGCTGAGCGCCCAAAGAGAACACGGCAATCTAATAACAATGTCACAGATTACAGAGATTATATCATATTCCACTGAGCATACTATAAGCATGAAAGATGTGCCATAAAAAATAACATTGACATAACATTTCTTGTCCAGAATTATCTTTTAGTCATTCTTTTAATCCCAACAATACTTTTTGAATATTAGATATCTTAAAGTCTTAAACTAGATTCGATCCCCCAGAATGACAAGAGAGAATTGTATAAAAATTGTAAACATAAACATAATTTTACTACAACAGCCCTAAAACACTTCAGGATGACCTTTAATAACAGAGCCTAAACCTTTGTAAGGACTCTTTCAAGCTATTCACATTTTTTTATAAGTAAAACTATTGTGAACGCTTATGTATCCAATTTAATCAGCTAATGTATAAGCTCTTAAGTCTTCAATTATTATTGTCAGATGACCGGATCTTGTATCAACTTTATACACTAAATAGCTGGAAAACATTTTAATGTCATACAAGAAACTCTAAACGAAAGAGGCAATCTTTTTTTATGATCAGTTGGTCAGTTTAATAGTTAATATAAGTAAAGTAAAAAGTGAAGTTTAACTTTCAGACATTGCGATCAATGGGGAAAAGGATGTTAAGGTCAGCTGTTTCTACGGCCAACGGTTAACAAGCAGGGTGTAATGTGGCCAGCATAACGACCAACCACCTTTACTTTCCCCAACTAAAGTCAGTTACCCATTAGAGTTGGGTGGACTCAGGGGTGCCCTAAAAATCCCGAAATTACAAATCCCAATCTTCACCGAGATTCGAACCCAGGACTCCACGTTCAGAAGCCAAGTGCTTAACCACTCAGCCACCGTGCCCTGGACAGTTAATATAATATGTCTCAAATTTGTTCCCATTTTCGACATACTCAGGTACCATTCCATACCTTTGGTCTTTCAAGATTGCGTTGCGACACCTCTGATCTTCGCAGGTATTAATTCCAGTAAAAGTATATGGAATTACACCACAAACTTTTTCTATGTTCCTTAAGTGAAATTCATTTCGATCATTTGTTTTTCTTTCATAGTAACATTAAGTAGATCACTATAAGATACTGTAACTTAGATTTCATTTTAATAAACTAACGTTCAAAATAATTACATAGCCTGCTAGAGACAATTTGTTGAAACATTATTGAAAGCCTCGGCGACATTTTTACCATATAAGAAACAGTTTATATATTTAAAAAAGGGTTTTTGCTAGTTTGCCACTCCCTCCCCCCTTTACATGAATTTTGCCTACATTTTTTCCTTCTTTCTTTGACCAATGTGATGAGGGTTAAGTTTATCTCTGATTGTTCTATTTTCAACTAAACTAACTCGTGGCTACTTTGTCCCCTAGCATGACCGTCTTTTAAACTCGTCCTGGCCCGTGCGGCGGTGTCCAGTGTGACACCTTTGATGTTCACCGTTATTGTCTTAACTCGTGTCACTGACCCTGGCCTTCCTGACCTTTTTTCAAAAGAGATACACACATTGGGGACACTAGTATACAGGAAAACCATAATGAGAGTGGGCAGAGAAGGTTACTACAGACGTAATACCAAGTATTACAGATGTAACATCCTGTATGAAATAATAGACATAACATCATTTCTGAGAGAACTACTTGAAACTGGAGGTAGCACCATAAAGAAAATGGCAACGAAAACTATGAAACAAGCCTCTTCTTCTTCTTTATCGTTCTCATTGTTATGTTGGAGTGTTCATATGACTAGACCAATACATGAGATGAACTGCGCAGTGGTTTCCAAATCAGGGAGCTTTCCATATAGCTTTCTTTATGAAACAAGCGAAATAGCGGAAAAAATTAGTAGCCTTTATTCCTCTTATTTCGACATCATACAAAATAATTAATTACACAGAAAATTAATCAACTAATTGGTGATTTTTTGCGCCCCCAAAAGGGGAAAAGACGCTTTTAGTTTTGTGTGAAATGTCTGGTTTAGATCTCGTAAACTAGAAAAGATAGTGAAAATCTGACATCAAAATTATTTTAGTCCATTCAGAGTGTTGATGCAATGGCTAATTTTTTTCTTTTCCAAAAGCGACAAATCTTTATTTTAAATCACTTATGCAAGCACATTTTGTTCATAAAAATGCACCACTTTTACAACTATATACTATTAAAAGTAACGAAAAGGGAGGCTCTTTATTACGGTAATTTTTAATTTACCACATTTGAAACACATTTATGCAAATGGTTTTAGACTTTTTCTTTAAAAAAATATTTATACATTTGTATTGCTAAGTTATGTAAGTTTTGCCCTAATAACTACCACATTTATCTCAAAATAATGTTTACTTTTTCAAGAGAAAAATATCTATTTAGTATGCATATAAGTTGGGCATAATTTAAAACAACAACTAATAAGTAGGTTTGTTATATTATTGCATGAACTGTAGTTAAAATACTGCAGTTATATTACACTTAACTTAAGAATTTTATATTTTTTTACGGACATTTTTTTTTCTTTTTTGAGTATTTGAATAAAAGTTTGACCCTTTACAAAACAATTAGATCAATTAGGTATTCATTATAAGACATCAGTTAGGCCAGTTTTGCATTTAACTTCACATTCACTTTCACCTACCCTTTAGTCTGATGGACGGCTGGGGCACCACACAAGATCTGTCAACCTTCTTTCTCCATTCTTCTCTGTCATTATTCTTTGATAGAATTTCATTCTGTTGTTCTTTCTGAAAATCTTGAAACCTGCCTTTTTACCTGCTTGGGTGGACCACTTTGGGGGCCGATATTGAGTTTATATTTCCACACAAACTGTCTTTGTAACCTTGTTTTTTTTTTATTATTGATTCGTGTCTTGTCATGTTGAATGAATCATTCTGCAAATTTTTAACTTGATCCGGAAATGGGAGAAAAAAACATTAAAAATTTTTCATCAGAAAGAGTGAGTTGAAATAAGCTTTGTAAAAATGCGCAATTTTTTTGTTCCGCTAACTCCTGAGAATGTGCAAAGTTTTCAGTTCAAGAAAACGTTAGGGAAACACTGCTCTCTATGGTCTACACTATGTTATAATTTATGTTTTTCAAGTATCTCTCACTCTTTATTTGCATGATTTTTTTAACATCATTTTTTATTTACGTTATGAATAATGAATTGAATATAATTTGTTAATGTTGAAATATGTGTATTAATTTTTTTATAGATTTTATGCATATTAAATGGTTAGTCTGACTTCATTTATTATTTGTAAGGTCTATGTTCAACTATTTTTGTTATTTTTTTCTGGCCCGGCGGTGGGCGATACATTTGCAACATTTTTTTTATTGATATAGCTCTCAATATACGTTTTGTTTCTGGTTCATACCAGCTGCATAATGCATTCAACTGGCAGCATGGTGATTACATAATCGTAATCATAACTTAAACATAACTTACGTATACAATAAGACAAACAATAGATTTAAATTAGTAGGTCGAATGTACTGAATTCATCTTTATTTTACATAATAAAACATTACATTATTGATTGATGGTTTTAAAAATTCATTGATTTCAAAGTTTTAATGTTACTTTTAATTATGCAGTTTTAATAGACTTATCGATTTGTACTGCATATAAATTCAGAACTAAAAATATAATATGTCCTGAAGTCTTATTTAAAAAATAATTGTATATATTTTATTCAATTTTATCGTTAACAATTTTGATCTATAAATTAATTAATAAAATGGCAATTGAAAAAAAAAACACACAAAAGAGAGAACAAATGTACAGATACTATGATAAATACATTCCCTGCAAGTGCTTTGTAAATGTAATACTATTTAGAATTTCAGTGTTTTAACAATATGAAAGACAAACGTACAAATACATACAGCTTCTCGACAGACTTTATTTTATTTATCTCTACGTAAAGAAATTGCAATGTACAAAATACTATAGTATAAAAAATCTAAAATGGTCAAAAAATCAACTGTAGCTGCAACTTTAGTTCTATAACCTCACATCATTAATTGATTGAAAATATTTGATTGACATTCCAAAATCAAACTAAAAAGCGCCTTATTGAAGCAATACAAAATGGTGGAACTAAAATACAACTGTTCATAATGAAGACAAAGACACAGAAAAGAAATGCATTAAAAGCAACCAAAAAAAAATGAGGACAAAATATAACATAGAACATTGTACTATGGATATTGCTATCATATTAACTTATCAATTTAATGAAACAATTCATGTTAAAGAAAAAAAGTTTTAAAAAAAATATCTTTATATCACAAAAAAGAATAAACTTTGTATCAAGTATCACATTTGTACAAGCTCTAATTTTGTGTAAAAAACGCCAAAATTTCACATTTACTTATTTAAATTTTCAAAAAAATCATCTAAAGAAGCTGCATCCAGCAGCCAGTCAGTATTTTCAGCTGCACTATTTTGATTCTTTTTGTTAGCGTCATGGACGTTGTTGTCAGGACCTCTGCTTGTGGAACTGTTGTCAGTGGAAGTTGAGCCACTTGCTCTCGAGTCAGCCGCTGTGTAGCAAAGGGTCGAGGTTAAAGCAGAAAATGTAGGAAAAGTTGTTTCATTCAGCAAAATATTAGTTCGGTCATTTAGAGCTACTCTTTTTTTCCCTATAGGATTTACAACTGTTTGACTACCTGATTCAGAGGATGCTGTCGATGTTGTACCTGATGCTGTTGACGTTGTAGCTGATACCGTTGAAGTTGTAACCGATGCTGTTTTAGCTGATGCTGTTGTAGCTGTAGCCGATGCTGTTTTAGCTGATGCTGTTGATGTTGTAGCTGATGCTGTTGTAGCTGATGCTGTTGTAGTTGTAGCTAATGCTGTTGATGTTGTAGCCGTTGCTGTTGATGTTTTAACTGATGCTTTTGTAGTTTGTTTTGTTTTGGTAGCCCTTGCTTTGCGAATGGGTTTCTTTTTTGAGCTCTGGCCTTGATTCATTAAATGAAAATCAGAACAAACAGGAACCTGTTCTAAGGACTGGCTTTGTGGTGCCCATGGCATGGGTGCTGGATAGTACTGCTGAGCGAATGCAGTCTGTGCGAAATGGTTACTGTAAGGATAATGAGCTGGAAACATAGAATTGAAATGTCCATTAGGTCCAACAGATCCTGGGGCATGATTAATACCATTGCTATTCATGGGTGTAAGAGAGGTAGTATTTCTTGGCGCTGATTGATGTCTGGAACAACCACTTACAGGTACAACTAAGGATTGGTTTGCAGGCCACCAATTCTGCTGAGCCTGATTGTGATTTAATAAGGCCAGATTCTGTTGCTGAATCCTTGGCAGCATTTGTTGGTTTTGGTCTGGAGCTCTATTATGATGTCCCTGGTCTCTTATCTGGTTCTGTATTTCTGGCTTTTGTCTCTGTTGCTCAGTCTGTAGAGGTCGGTTTGTGATATTGTTTTGATGATATTGTGGTTGCTGTAGATTAGACTGTTGGTTATAGGGGTAGAAATGTTGGAAATTAGGCTGTTGCTGCCTTACATGTACCTGATTTTGCAAATGTGGATCATGGGAAGATTTCTGTGGATATTGCTGATGCTGGATATATTGGGAGGAATTCTGTTGATGACACAGGGGATATTGGGAGGAGTTCCGTTGATGGTGCTCTGGATGTTTGGAGGTATCCTGTTTTTGTTGTTGGTGATGAGGATTTCGGGATGGATTCTGTTGATGTTGTTGATACTGAAGACATTGAACCGAATTCTGTCGATACTGATGATGCTGAGGCAGTTGGAACGGATTCTGTTCTTGTTGCTGATGCTGGGAATGTTGGTTTAAATTTTGTCGAGGTTGCTTATGCTGAGGATTTCGGGAGGCATTCTGTTGATGTTGTGACCTCTGTTGTAACATTTCGGGACACAGCTGTTGGTTGTTGTTCTCATGATGCTGCTGCTGCTGCTGTGGTATTGTGTTTTGCTGTCTCTCAGGTTGTTGCTGGTTGTGTTGAAATTGGATCTCTTGCGGAAGTAGTTCGGGCAGATTTTGTTGCTGCTGTTCAGGGTTTTGCTTGGGGTTTTGGATTTGGCTCTGTTGATTATGTGGTTGTGGCCGTAAATGTTGCTCTCTATTAAGCTCTTGATGAGGGAGATAAGGGTAATTTTGTAAGATTTGTGGATTCTGATGATTTGTCTCAAGCTGTTGATGTGGACTTTTGGGAATTGGATGATTTAATGAGTTTGTCATCTGTTGCCTTTGTTGAGGGAATTGGGGCACACTGTGGGGTTGTTCATTCTGAATTGGAGAAATTTGAATATTATTTTGATGCGATATCTGTTGTTGATCAGTTTCTTGCTGTGTATTCTGAAGTTGATTAGGCTGTGAAAGCATTTGTTGGTGTAGGTTAGGCTTGAGCTGTATCTCACTAACCTCAGGCTGAATCTCGGAGCTTTGCTCTTGTTGTTGCAGCGTTTGTGATTGCTGCTGATCAATCTGTGGATCTTGTTGATTAGGAACAGTCTGAAGTTGCTGCTGATGAAGCTGCTCAGGCGGTACCTGTTGTTGATTTGTAAAAGGCTGTAGTTGTGTCTCAGGATGCTGCTGTTGCTGAAGCATTTGCTGTTGATACCTTTGTATTTCTTGCTCAATATTTTGCTGTTGTGCCTGGTAATGCGTCTCTTCTTGTGCCATCACTGCTAATTGCTCTTTCATCTGCTGCATGTGCTGCTGCGACAATTGGAGCAAGTGCTCAGATACGCCGTGATTCTGATCGTAATCCCGTATTAGTTCCGTTAAATATTCTATGTAAGCGATAACATTCCTTAGCGTGTGGCACTTGGAACCAACCTTATTTTTGCAAACGTTTGGGAATAAAGGAATGTCCATGCTTTTCAGTACATTGAGTGCCCTGTTTTGGTTGCGTTGCCGTTCTCTTTCCTGAGATAAAAAATAAAAAAACTTAAATTCCAATCAAGAAAATGTAAATAAATTGTAGGAAAAGTAAAGAAAGTAGAGAAAGAGACGGAGAGTCGGAGAGACAAGGACAGAGACAGAGAAGAAGAGGGAGAGAGAGAGAGAGATGCAACTAAAATACCTTTGCCCTTGATATATTCACGTGTATTGAACAAAGAATATTAATTTTTAAAAATAAGTATTTGGTGCATTCCTAGTTTGTACATTGTAATGAGAGTGTTCAATTTTGAAAGATTTATCGTCATTTAGTTGATGTCTTAGGAAGCTATCTTAACAGCAAAAGGCGAACACAGTCAGGACTTGTAACTAAGAGACAACGAGGAATAGGTCTAAACTGTCCAAAGATTATGGCGTCTCAGATCAATAGTTAAACCTACTGTAAAGATTGGCCGTCATTTTTCTATATTTGGTCAGCCACGGTAGATGTATGGGTTAAGGAGGCTTCTCGCATAGAAACAAGTTTAATATCCCCTCTGTCCACTCCCTAATTGTGATGAGGTGATAGCAGACCTAAAAGAGTGGAATGGGAAATGTTTGTGCTTTTTTCCTATCTCCTAGCCTTTCCTAATACTCTGAGAGAGGGAGTTGGAGTTAAGTGGGAGAGGGTTTAAAATTTAATATTAAATCAACTCATATTTTTTTTTTAAATGTGCAAAGACAATTTTTTTTAGATGTCATCTCTTATACAATTCTCCCCCCCCCCCCCCAGCTCAAACAAAAGAAACGTAAATTCCAAACAAGAAAATGTAAATAAATTGTGGGAAAAGTAAAGAAAGTAGAGAAAGAGACGGAGAGACAGGGACAGAAGGAAAGCCAGAGAGAAAGAGATAGACAGTAAGAAAAAGAGAGAGAGAGATATGCAAATATTTAAAACTATGTTTAGTTATAATAAACAAAGTATATTAATTTTTAAAAGTAAGTAACTGGTGCACTGCACAGATCACATATACTGTTATGAGAGAGTTAAATTTTGAAATATTTAATTTATTTGATATCTTAGAAAGCCATGTTTACAGGAAAAGGCGAACACAGTGCTTCTAGTGTTCACTCCCAGCTGTCCACTACCTAACTGTGATTAGTATTGTGAAAGTAGTCCTGAAAGATCGGAAGGGAAATGTTCATGTTTTTTCCCCATCTTCTACTCTTTCCTAAAACTCTGAGAGAGGGGTATGAGTTCAGAGGGAGGAGGTTTATAATTAAATAAACTCATATTTAGGATTGAAATGTGCACACATACAAAAAAGATTTTAATTGTGATGTCTTAAACAGTTCTTTTATCCCTGCACTTTGCAAAGCTACGTAAATAGCAAAATGAGGATTTAAACACTAAACATATATTTCTTTGGAAAGGATTTCTAAAACTTATATTTAATTAAAAATAAGGTCACTTTTATTATCGGGTAAAAAATGATATTAAAAAAGTTTCTTAAAATAAAAAATTATTTACTACCTATATCGAAGCGATTAATTTAATGTGATTAACTAATGTTACTGTAGGGATCCTGTTGATGAGTTTAAAAAAGCAGGTCCTCAAAAGAGATTGGATTATAATGCACTGAGCATTATATAAGCACGAAAGATGTGCCATATAGAAGGAAAAAGATAATATTGACATAAATTTTCTTGTCCATGGTTATTTCCTAATCCCAACAATACTTTTTGCTATTAGATATCAACACGTCAAAAACTAGATTCGATCCCCCAGAATGACAAGAGAGAATTGTATAAAACTTGTAAACATAAACATAATTTTACTACAACAGTCCTAAAGACTTCAAGATGACTTATAATAAAAACACAGCCTAAACCTTTGTAAGGACTCTTTCAAGCTATTTTTTTTATATAAGTAAAACTATAGTGAACGCTTATCTATCCAATTTAAACAGCTAATGAATAAGCTCTTAAGTCTTCAATCACTAGTGTCAGCTGAATGGATCTTGTAACAACTTTATACACTAAATAGCTGAACAATATTATCATGTCATACAAGAGACCCTAAACGCTAGAGACATTTTTTCCATCATCATTTGGTCAGTTTGATAGTTAAGATAATATTTCTCGAATTTATTCCCATTCTCTACGTACTCAGGGAAATACTGTAAATACTGAAAAACATTTTTAAACAAAAGGCTTTAAAAAATGGTCAAATCGATGTATGGTTCTAATTTAAGAAAAAAATGAGTTTGATAGGATGTATTTAAAACAATGTTTACATTTGCTTTGATTAACAAAAAAAAAAATTAGCTTCTTATATAAGCAGTGAACAATAAAACAAAAGGTGTATGTGTGTGTGTGTCTGTGTGGGGGGAGGGGGTCCGTTAAGTATAAGTTTTAAAATATAACAAACTTTAGAGCCTTAGAGGTTACTGAACATTCAGAAGTCAGTTCTTAAGAACTATTTAGGACCCTTATTATCATTAGTGACAAAGAACGAATGAAATAATGTACTTAATTCTAGAGTACAACATTGTAACAGATTCTTTGAAACTAACAATACTTCGATCCAGTTGTTTTTTTAATGGTATAGAAAATATATTAAATAAATAACAGGTAGGTAAGTAATTGTACTATGTCAAAGTGTGGAAAGAAACGCATTAGTATACCCATATCAGACCTAGCTATCTATAAGGAGGATAATGTAAAGGTCATCTTTTCTGTGGCCCATGGTTAACGAAGGTGTAAGATGGCCAGAACAACGACCAACCGCTTTTCTCCAACTCATGTCAGGTACCCATTAGAGTTGGATGGACTCGATTCGAACCCAAGACCTCTTGGTTTGGAAGCCGAGCGCTTTACCACTCAGCCACCACGAACCCTAATTAGTATGCACTCAGACTCATTGTGTACAAAAAATATGGATATGTTTATTGATAAATTGATGCTATCGATCAATCTGTTTATCCAAAAGAAGCTTATATATGTACTGCCTGGTTCACTTGTTTAAATTTCATTTGTAGGATAAATCTTAGTTTAAGAAAATAGGTAAGTAACTCTGCTCAAAAAATGTTAGTAACATTTTTAGTAATAAAATGAAAGTTGTATGTAAATTAGACTTACCAGTTCATTAGCTCTAAGTCTCAGCCGGTCAGCTACCTCTAATGGAAGTCCTATGTATCGTTTCGATTTTGACCTTTTCACTTCTTCATACGTCCAGTAGAATCATCTCCCTTCGTCTTCTTAGCTTTTCCTTTAGAAGATTTCGGTTTAGCCTTTTTCTTCTTTGCCATCTCTGGAACTACTTGTTGATAAGAAGATGTTGAGGGTAATGATACATTTTGTTGATACGTAGATGTTGAAGGTAATGATACATCTTGTTGATACGAAGATGTTGAAGGTAATGATACATCTTGTCGATATGATGATGTTGAAGGTAATGATACATCTTGTTGATATGATGTTGAAGGTAAACAAAAATGTTGGTTCGAGCTGATCATGTTACTACTTAGTTGTTCAGTTGCTTTAAAAGATGTATCTACTTTCTTCTTTTTACCTTTACCCTTGGATGTTTTCGATTCAGCCGCTTGCCTCTTTGTGTTCTCTGGAACTACTTGTTGAGACGTCGAGGGTGAAGGTAACAAAAAATTATCCTCCATGACTGAAACACTGCTGAATTCAAGAGAAAACTCTTGTTGAGGTTTTCCAAACAAATTTATAGCATCACCAAAGTGAACCTCCTTTTTCATTTTAGCTTTTCCTTTGGAGGAGCTAGCAGATTTTCTTTTTCCATTTTGCTTCTTTGTGTCCACTGGAACTTGTTGTGGTGATGATGTTGAAGGTAAAAAACACGAACTTTCCATGGTGAGCATGCTACAAGAAAACTCTGGAGTTTCTTGAATAGATGTATCTTCTTTCTCTTTAATTTTGCCCTCAGACGATTTTGATTCTGACTCTTGCGTTTCCATGTTCTCTGAAACAAGTTCTGGAAATAGGAAATCTGAAAATAAGAAATTATCCTCCATGCCTAAGTCACTATTATAGGCAAACGAAGACACTTCTTGAGGTTCTCCAGATAAATTTACACCATCGTCAAAGTAAACCTCCTTTCCATTTTTGCTTTTCCCTTCGAGCAGCCAGCAGATTTTCCTTTTCCATTTTGCTTTTTAGTGTCCGATGGAGCTTCTTGAGGTGAGGATGGTGCTGGAGGCGATGAAAGATTATTATCCATGTCGAACACTGTAACTCTATCAGAGACTTAATAATTCAATACAACACGATATCGTATATCCACGTGAGAAATCGTAAACACTGAATAATGCACAAGTTTTGATGTCCAATTGAATACATACGATACAACTAAGAGATGATGCTATGTTAAGATCTAAACTTGAAATCAAGACATTATAAGAGTGTTGGTCAAGCTATTATTCGGTCAATGTAGCATAGCAATCAAGCGGAAGAGGAGGGGCTAATGTTATTGAAAGTTTGCGCACGTCACTCGCCTAGCCGGTGGACGGTCAGTTTGTGAATAAGTAATGACCCAATGACCGCTACGATTGGTTGGAGCGGCACGTGCATGTTTTTATTTACAATGGAGTTATCTCCACGCTGATAACGCGGCTATTTTGTCGGTCACTAGTTGTCATGGTTATTGTTAAATAAACATGACCATGTCATAGAGACATTCCAAAGCGGTCACTTCACAATAGCCAATGTTTTTGCTTATGGCTGCTGTACCGCGCGTTACGATTTTTAATAGAAGTTTAGTAGAAGTTAAAGCTTTAGAGTTAAAGAGGGGGTGGAGAAGGGAGGGCCCCCAGATTGTAGAAGAGTATGTGGGGACTCATACAAGACAAGGAAATAAATATATATTTTTAAAGTTTCAAAAGCGGAGATAACAATTCAAAGAGGAGTTCATGAAATAATTTGTGTATCAAACCCCCAAATATAAAAAAAATCAATCCTTATTATATACGATGTGGCGTCACTAGGGGTTTCGGTCCGCACCGGTTGACACCCGCTAGGGGGTGACACCCAAGTAAAAAAATGCACTCTGTGAATAACAGACAATTAAAAAAATAAACGACTGTGGGTAAGTATTGGAACATGTCATGTTATTCACAATTAATAAATAGATCTATATACTTTTCATTTCCACTAAACATATTTTTTTTTTTAGATGAAATTCTATAAATAAAATGCAATATCAAACTTTATATCTTAAGGAAAACGTGAAACCTTATTTTCCATTGTATACCTGCTGCATGCATATGTATGAACTCTTTGGTTAAAAAAATAATAATTTAATCGAATGTATTAAATTTGTGACTAGCACTGTTAGACCAGGATGCCATCCAATAGTCAATGTTTAACAAATGAAGACATTCTTCAGGTATAAACATTGAAATCTCACATACAATTTATGTAAATTTTGTACAATTGGAAAGTAAATAAATCGCCATTGAGATTTCTGAAGAATATAGTGTTATTTATTTTTTCTGTAAAAGAAGCTCTAGCCAAGAAAAAGGCATTGTTACAATGTGTTAGTCGAATAATATACTTAAATATTGTAGAGGATTTTTCTTCTTTGCTAGTGCCAAAAATGGTTCCGATGCTTCCTTATGGGGACGATTTAGTCACTTAATAGCAAAAAACTGTATTGTTCTGTTGCCGACTATTTTCAACAATTTTCAATTGTTTAGATGTGAAATAGAAATGTGTGACTTCATTGAAAGTGTGGTGGAAAGAAAGTCCAAAAATCGGAATAATAAAACACGTATGAAAAATTTATCTGGATTAGAAAATTGGAAAACATCCGGCTACAAATACATTGGACAAGGAAGTCGTGGCTAGGATTGGTGTAAAGAAGAAAAACAATGGAAGGAAATAGTGCACGGACTGTTTCTTTAAAAGCAGAGTATTTGAGATTTTGTGACCATATATCATTTTAACAATAAGTCTTTATTGAATAAAGAATTTCCGTGAGAGGACGAAAATGTTATGTAGAGAAAACTCATAGCTGAAAGTATATCTGCAATGTTAATAAGTTGATAAATGTTTTAGAAAAAAAAAGTACAAGATATTAGAGTCAGTATGCCTGTAAGCACCTTTGTACTTTGACAACACACCTGACATAGCACACACTGATCAGATTCAGAAGTTATACGATTTTAAAAGAAACCAAAAAAAGCAGATGAGATCAACTTAATATCTTCAAATGTCTAGAATAAGTTGAACTTGAATGTATCTGTGGAGCTCAAAGCTATGACAGTGCATCTTCAATGTCAGGAACCATGGAGGAGAACAGGAAATTTATTAACAAACAACAGAATAGCTATTTAATAGATGTGTATGACATTCACTCAATGTGGTACACATTCTTGTTCAGAAAATGATGTGTTTTTTTTTTGCCTTGCATTTTTTAATATGATTGAAACACTTTTTTTTTTCGTCCTGAAATTATTGCCACTTGAGGCGCAGCTTAAAATCTTTTATTTCACCTATCTTTGCTTTTTTTGTTTTAAATGTTTTGGATTAAAAAAAATATATATTTAAAACAAGAAGACAGTGTCAGGCGAGAGATCCCAAGATGCCGGACTCAGTATTTAAGAAGAGAAAAAGAGATTCATTTGTATGTGCATTGATCGTGTTGTTTTTGTATCTCTGAGCCTCAACTCCTACTGGAAGCAGTTAGTGATGTAGCTGATACATTTGGAACAATCCAAACGAAAATTATTTAGTTCAACTACCAACAACCCAGTATTGTAGATGTCAGTTTCAAGTATTGGCGTATATGACGATTTTCTCAAAAGGCTACATTCAAAAAGAAATACCAACAAAAGTTATTCTTGAAGAAAGTGCATGATTCCTATGCCACTTAGACCTTACAAAGTATCAATCATTTATCAAAAACCTCAACCGTTTCTTGCCATCTACTTATCTATTGCGTTTCATGTGAAAATGATTTTAAAATTAAAATTAAGAACTTTTTTTAGACAATGGAACAAATGACACTTTCACAAAGGGGAATTTTATTAAAAATGATATCGTTATAGACATTAACTTTAATAAAGCTAATGATACGTTTTCAAGTTTGAAATGCAGAAAAAAAACAGTGTAATTTACATATGATTGCGTTGTTGCAAAATTGAACTATAGATTAATGGCAATGTCTTCGATTCCAAAGATTAAGGATGAGTGCAGAGTTTTACATGACTATGTAAACTCAGTGAACTGTAAATAAATTGTAATCAACTATTGAATTTTAAAACTTAATAGACACTTACTTTATAGTTGTTGCAATCAAAAAGCTTAGGTAATTATAAACTATATGTATTACAGCGCAACAAACAAACGAAAAAAAATAATTAAAAGGGTGGTTGGGGTGACACTCTGATCTGACCTCACCGGGTGACAACCACGTGAAGGACGCCACTTTATATACATAAATATTAATTTAAAATAATATGGCTGAGATTCCAAAATCACTTAACTACGGCTTGGCCACCTAACAAGGTAACTTATGTTCTAATCCTGACCCGAGCAGAGTTGTAGTTGCTGAGTACCTACAGAGAACACGGAAACCTGCTTCTAGATACAATATATATTTATGTATTTTTTTTATTTTTTTATTTTTTTTTTGTATAGGTCCATAAAACAAATTGGGTCATAATGCACTGAGTATGATATAAGCATGAAAGATGTTCCATATAGAAGGAAAAAAAGATAATATTGACATAAATTTTCTTGTCCAAGGCTATCTCATGTCCCAACAATACTTATTAGATATCTACAAGTCTTACACTAGATTCGATTCCCCAGAATGACAAGAGAGAATTGTATAAAACTTGTAAACATAAACATAATTTTACTACAACAATCCTAAAACACTTCATGATGACTAATAATAACAGAGGCTTTGTAAGGACTCGTTCAAGCTATTCACTTTTCCCTTTTTTATATAAGTAAAACTATAGTGAACGCTTTTCTAACCAATTTAAGCAGCTAATGTAGGCCTATAAGCTCTTAAGTCTCAATTATTACTTTCAGCTAAACGGATCTTGTATCAACTCTTTATACACTAAATAACTGAACAACATGTTCATGTTATACAAGAAACTCTAAACAAAAGAGGCAATCTTTTTTTTATGATCAGTAGTTTAGTTTGATAGTTAAAATAGTGTTTCATATTTGTTCCCATTCTCGACATACTCAGGTATCATTTATACCTTTGGTCTTTAAAGATAGCGTTGTGACACCTCTGATCTTCGCAGCTATTAATTCCAGTAAAAGTATATGGAATTACACCACAAACTTTTCCTATGTTCCTTAAGTGACATTCATTTCCATCATTTGTTTTTCTTTCATAGTAACATTAAGTAGATCACTACAAGATACTGTAACTTAGATTTCATTTTAATAAACTAAAGTTCAAAATAATTATACAGCCTGCTGGAGACAATTTGTTGAAACATTATTGAAAGCCTCGGCGACATTTTTACCATATAAGAAACAGTTTATATATTTAAAAAAGGGTTTTTGCTAGTTTGCCACTCCCTCCCCCGTTTACATGAATTTTGCCTACATTTTTTTCCTTCTTTCTTTGACCAATGTGATGAGGGTTAAGTTTATCTCTGATTGTTCTATTTTCAACTAATCTAACTCGTGGCTACTTTGTCCCCTCCCATGACCGTCTTTTAAACTCGTCCTGGCCCTTGCGGCGGTGTCCAGTGTGACCTTTGATGTTCACCGTTATTGTCTTAACTCGTGTCACTGACCCTGGCCTTCCTGACCTTTTTTCAAAAGAGATACACACATTGGGGACGCTAGTAGACACGAAAACCTGGGAAAGGGTGGGTAGAGAAAGTTACTACAGACGTAATAACTAGTATGAAATGTGACATGCAAGATTAAGGATGAGTGTACTGTTCCGCATGACTACGCTAACTCAATTGTGACCTACATATTTTCCCGTATATCATGCAGACAAAGCCATTCTCCGCTGGCGGTTTATTTAAATTTTCTATCCGTCTTCTGCGCATGTATATATGAACTACTAGATATAACAACATAGATAAGACAAGAGAGATAACTACGGGAAACTGCAGGTATAATCAAAAAGAAAATGGAAACAAAAAATATTAAACAAGCGAAATATTTTTAAAAAATACTTTCAAAGACAAAATACAAATCTTATCATAAGGGGAATAACATATTTACAATCATATCTCTCAAAACTGTAAAATTTAAATTTCTTTTATTCGATATCAAACAAAATTAATAAATTACCACTATTTAATTATCTTATTGGTTAATTTTTTTTTACAAGTTTCTTGTTCTGTTAGGAGCAATAGAGAATTGTATGGGGTTTCAACTTTATCTAAGAATAGGAAGTGGGAGAAAATTGTGTTCGAAAACCCGAAAGGTGACCGTACCAGGAGGCAAGGCTAGAGGACGTGGTACACCCTCATTCACCAAAACCCGAAAGGTGAACGCGCCAGGAGGCAAAGCTTACATCAATTTATTCCGTCGGTCTGCTACAAATTTCGAACACAACGTGACGTGAAATAGAATCACTATATAGTGCAGTGCTTATAGAAATACTATATAGTGCAGTGCTTATAAGAAGGGGAATATATGTTGATATATAGATAATCTAGTTTTATCTGCGATGTTGGAATACATCGGTACCTTTATGCATTCATTTTTTTTGTTTAACCCCTGAAGCATTTAATTCCGCTTTCGTAATTTGCATATCATAATAATATTAAAGTTATATCAATGTTCAAATACACCGAACAGATAATCGGTTAATGAGATCTTAGATATAAGAGAAAGAATTTATATTTTCGAATGAACACAAGAATTGTATTACGCACGTAATTAAAATTGATGTTCAATGTCCCTTTCATTGACCATTTCATCGTGTTTGTATGTAGTGCTAAACGTTATCTATAATAGAATCCAAATTTTAAAACTTAAATAATTAAACAAATCTTTGAAATTGTAAACATCCTCCACTGGACTAATTTAATAATGTTCTCGTTTATAAGAAGCTACAGAAATATTGTTAAGGCAATTACAAGCACTGCATTGTTCAATGCGGTTGGATGTGAGATCATAACAATTTGTTGCTTTTAAATCCTTATTAAAATGTCAGATTCAAGGCAGATTTGTGGATCATAACTCAACATGGAAAATTACAAAACTTATCATTATTTTTGTTTAGTGAGGTTAACATTAACATTCGGAACTGTGAGGATGTATAATGTATATGATGCTATTACCGATTTATAGCGCTTTTATCAATTATAGAACGAGTTTGGATCCAAATTAGAAAGGATCTAAACTAATTGAGCTCTCTCCCCTTATTTCGCTGCACGGGTTATTTCCCTGGTTAAAGCGATAATAAATAAGTTCATGAATGAATAGAACTGTGTAGAACTTATGGTGCATAAGGTACATCGTACATGATACTCTCTCCATTACATCCTCTACATGATACTCTCTTCATTACATGCTCTACATGATACCCTCTTCATTACATCCTCTAAATGATACTCTCTCCATTACATCCTCTAAATGATACTCTCTCCATTACATCCTCTAAAAGATACTCTCCTCATTACATCCTCTACATGATACTCTCTTCATTACATCCTCTACATGATACTCTCTTCATTACATCCTCTAAATGATACTCTCTTCATTACATCCTCTACTCAATACTCTCTTCATTACATCCTCTACATGATACTCTCTCCATTACATCTACTAAATGATACTCTCTTAATTACATCCTCTACATGATACTCTCTCCATTACATCTACTAAATGATACTCTCTCCATTACATCCTCTACATGATACTCTCTTCATTACATGCTCTACATGATACCCTCTTCATTACATCCTCTAAATGATACTCTCTCCATTACATCCTCTAAATGATACTCTCTCCATTACATCCTCTAAAAGATACTCTCCTCATTACATCCTGTACACGATACTCTCTCCATTACATCCAATAAATGATACTCTCTTCATTACATCCTCTACATGATACTCTCTCCATTACATCCTCTACATGATACTCTCTTCATTACATCCTCTAAATGATACTCTCTCCATTACATCCTCTACATGATACTCTCTTCATTACATCCTCTGCATGATACTCTCTTCATTACATCCTCTACATAATTCTCTCTAGTCTCTAAATGATACTCTTTACATGATACCATTCGCATTATGCCGTACATGATACATTTTACATGATACCATATACGTGATAGCCTCTACACGGTACCCTTTATATGATACTCTCTACATGGTACCCTTAATATAATACTATCTACATGGTACCCTTTATATAATACTCTCTACATGGTACCCTTTATATAATACTCTCTACATGGTACCTTTTATATAATACTCTCTACATGGTACCCTTTAAATGATACTCTCTACATGGTACCCTTTATATAATACTCTCTACATGGTACCCTTTATATGATACTCTCTACATGGTACCCTTTATATGATACTCTCTACATGGTACCCTTTATATAATACTCTCTACATGGTACCCTTTATATAATACTCTCTACATGGTACCCTTTATATAATACTCTCTACATGATACCCTTTATATAATACTCTCTGCATGGTACCCTTTATATAATACTCTCTACATGATACCCTCTACATTATACTATCTACCTGATACCCTCTACATTATACTATCTACCTGATACCCTTTATATAATACTCTCTACATGGTACTTTCTACATTATACCATCTACCTGATACCCTCTTTTTAATACCAACTACATAATAATATCTACGTGATAAATTCAATATGATACCCTAAACTTATGTGTATACCATCCATTTGCTTTTTCCACGTATCTCCTAAGTAGTAACCTCTTCATTGTACCTTGAGAGGTACACTCAGTATAATACACTTATCTTATCTTATATAATACAGACGTTACTTCAAAATAGAAGATGATTACGTCCTACGCGTCATGCATTTAGTCATGCATATTAACCAATGACTTAAATTCTGCCAAGTCACTGGTTTTCCTGGCTAGCTCAGGCAACCCATTCCATGCTCTAATAGCACTAGGGATGAAGGAGTATTTGTACTAATTTGTCCTAGCATATGGGACGAGGAATGTGCCTTTATCTTTGTGTCTTTCAAAGTATTTTATTAAATTTTGTTTTTGTATTTGAAGATTATGGTTCAGTGTTTTATGTATAATTGCTTCTTTACTTTTGAGTCTTCTGTCCTGAAGGCTTTCTAAATTTAGTGATTTTACTATAAGTGTTACTCTAGTTAAATGTGAATATCCATTTGTTATGAATCTCACTGCTCTATTTTGTGTCTGTTCCAGTTTCTTAATGTTTTCTTCAGTTGAGGGGTCCCAAACGGAGGGTGCATATTCTATTATTGGCCTAACCAAGTTTAAATAACATTTTAGTTTTATGTTCTTATTTGATTTATAGAAATTTCTTTTAATAAATCCTAATGCTTTGTTTGATTTTTTTTTTATAGTTTTATCAATATGTGGATTCCATGACAGTTTTTCATTTATTATAACACCTAGGTATTTTGCGTTTTTAGTCTGTGTTACTGGTTTGCCATGAATAAGATAAGTGGAATTAATTTGTTTTAGTTTTTTGTTGCTCTTAACAACTGACATTTTTCTGGGTAGAAAGACATGCTCCAATTTCTATAATTCATCTAATAATTCCCATTTCTGTAATTCATCTAATTCTCTTAGTAAAATATCTTTGTCTTGTGTTGTTTTTATTGTTCTATATATTATGCAATCGTCTGCAAATAATCTGACTTTTGTTCCTGAAGTAATGCAATTTGGTAAATCATTTATGTAAATTAAAAATAGTAGTGGACCCAAGACTGTTCCTTGAGGTACACCTGAGTTTACTGTTATCGGTGTTGATTTAGAGCCATTTATTATTACAGTTTGTTTTCTCCCTATCAGAAAATCTTTAATCCACTGATGCAGTGGACCATTAATGCCAAAATATTTTAATTTTTTAAGCAAACTATGGTGGTAAACTTTGTCAAAAGCCTTAGAAAAATCTAGCAAGATAGCATCTATTTGTTCACTATTATCTAAACCTTTAGAAAAATCATCAATTAGTCCTATTATTTGTGTTTCACATGATCTATATTTCCTAAAGCCATGTTGGTATGGTGCGAGGACATTTTGTTTGTCTAAGTGGTTTATGATGTTGCTACATATTATGTGTTCTAGGATTTTACCTGTGATGCTGGTAAGTGATACTGGTCTGTAGTTTCCTGGGTCAGATTTTTCTCCTTTTTTAAATAGGGGGGTGACATTAACTTCTTTCCAGTCCTTTGGTACTCTGCCCTGGTTAAGTGAAGCCTGAAAGAGTATTTCGAACACTGGGGCTAGCTCATTGCTTAGTTCTTTGAATAATCTAGCTAAAATACCATCAGGTCAAGGCGCTTTATTTGGTTTGGTGTTGGCTAATAGTTTTTGAATTCCTTGTACTACTATATCTTCTATGTTGTCTACTTGGTTCAAATTCAGTAATATATCTTTGTCTCCTGGGGCTGAGAAATGCAGATGCAAAGTATTTGTTTAGTATGTTTGCTTTAGTTTCATTATCATTATGTATTATGTTATGTTCATCTTTTAATGGCGCAATGTCTGTTGTTTCCATTTTCTTAGACTTAATGTATGACCATAGGTTTTCGTTGTTATCTTTAGATATTACATTGTTTATGTATTCACTCTGCAGCTATCTGCTTACTTTTTGGGTTAAGTGTTTAATTTTTATATACTTTTTGTAAACTCTTTCTGCCTTAGTTTCTTTAAATTTTCTATATAGGTTTTCCTTCTGTTTACAAAGCTTCTTTAGTCTATTATTAAACCAGCATTTATTTATTTTGTTTGATGTGTATTTAGTTGGTATATGATTTTCTATAATGCTTTTAAGATGGTTTTTAATGAAATTCCAGAGGTCAAAGACTGGTTGGTTGATGTCTTTTTTTAATAAGAATGTTTGTTGAAAGTTTAATGCAGCTTGGTGTAGTTGTGTTAGGTTACATTTATTCCAGAGTAAGATTTTTCTTTTGGGTTTTGAATTGGCTACTGCTTTTATCTGACAGTGTATTTTTATGATAGACCAGGGATAATATCATAATCAACTACTAATCCAGGTCTGTTGGTTAAGAAGAGATCTAATGTGTTGTTTAATCTAGTTGGCTTTTTAAGGATTTGATCTAAACTTAGGTTGTGTAAAGTTTCTATGAAAAGCTCATTTATGTCCTTAAGGTTTTGGTGTTTATCCATGGTTAGTGTTTTCCAATTTATAAAAACTGCATTTTCATTTGTCTCTTTAAGTGTAGTAATCTGATTACATAGTTCCTGCATGTATTCTAAACTAGAATTTGGTGGTCTGTAAATGCTGCCTATTATTAGGGATGTTGTATCACTTTGTGATATTCTCTGCTTGTTATTCTATATATGTTGTAATCTATGTTATCTTTACAAGTAGTTACTCTACTCTGTCACCCTTTATGTAGTTCTACTCTTTGAGACCACTTCTATTGCATCCTTTGTTGGTTGTCATATTAGTGGTAACATTGACGTGGAATTCTCTTACGGCAAAAGTAGAAAGTACCCACTTTCTATTCATGCTGTTTTTTCAACATGTTTAAACTATAAAATTGTCCATTGAAAATTAGTAATAGGACATCATTTTATAGTCCATGTAATTGAAGTTATTATTTTCATTATGAAACAACCCTTGATAACTTGATCTCAAACAAAAAAACGTTAAGAAAAGAAAATATAATTACAATTTTTGACAATATGGTTTATTCCAATAGTTAAAGCAGAAAACTAAAATCCCAAATGGGTCATTAGTAAAATAAAGTTCCCCTTTCAGACCTTGCCATCTAATGATGGGTCATTAGAAAATTAGTTCTGCTGGATTTTTGAAGCCTCAAACCATGTCTGATGAGTTACTGTTACAAGCGACCAAATACAGTTATATTTTAGTGCACATCTTATTTTTAACAATGAAGAAAAGCTCACGTGTCTTTCGATTCAGGGTTCTCCAACCTGTAAGTGCTCGAGTCAAAGTAGGTTCTCCAGCCTCTAAGTGCTCAGGTCAAAGTAGGTTCTCCAACCTGTAAGTGCTCAAGTCAAAGTAGGTTCTCCAACCTGTAAGTGCTTAAGTCAAAGTAAGTTCTCCAACCTGTAAGTGCTTAAGTCAAAGTAGGTTCTCCAGCCTATAAGTGCTCGAGTCAAAGTAGGTTCTCCAACCTGTAAGTGCTCAGGTCAAAGTAAGTTTTCCAAACTGTAAGTGCTCAAGTCAAAGTAGGTTCTCCAACCTGTAAGTGCTTAAGTGAAAGTAGGTTCTCCAACCTGTAAGTGCTTAAGTCAAAGTAGGTTCTCCAGCCTGTAAGTGCTCGAGTCAAAGTAGGTTCTCCAACCTGTAAGTGCTTAAGTCAAAGTAGGTTCTCCAGCCTATAAGTGCTCGAGTCAAAGTAGGTTCTCCAACCTGTAGGTGCTTAAGTCAAAGTAGGTTCTTAAACCTGTAAGTGCTTAAGTCAAAGTAGGTTCTCCAACCTGTAAGTGCTCAGGTCAAAGTAGGTTCTCCAACCTGTAAGTGCTTAAGTCAAAGTAGTGTTCTCCAACCTGTAAGTGCTCGAGTCAACGTAGGCTCTCCAACCTATAAGTGCTCAGGTCAAAGTAGGTTCTACAACCTGTAAGTGCTCAAGTCAAAGTAAGTTCTCCAACCTGTAAGTGCTTAAGTCAAAGTAGGTTCTCCAGCCTATAAGTGCTCGAGTCAAAGTAGGTTCTCCAACCTGTAAGTGCTCGAGTCAAAGTAGGTTCTCCAACCTGTAGGTGCTTAAGTCAAAGTAGGTTTTCCAACCTTTAAGTGCTCGAGTCAAAGACAAGAAGAAGACTTGATGTAGAAGATGACTTTTGATTTCATGAACCATGAGCTCAACATGCTGGCATGTTTGCAAACTTTTGTAGCAGCTATTTGTGTTGCAATGTAGTGTGTTCTTTTAGTGTTGGGCCTGTATATTCTATGCTCCGCTATACTTTTCATATTGTCACATAAGTAGGCAACACGAATGCGGTGAATACACAATAAAAAAAGGAAACAATTGCGAATCAGATAAAATTTCATTTATTTGTAATTTAATCTAAGCAAAAAAAAAATACACAAAATATAATTACATAAAGCTTCGGCAATGCGTATCAGATAATTACATTATGATACGACTGAAGGAGAGCATAATGCTTTTACAAAAGAAGCTAACAACTTTATTTAACCTTTTTGAATAAAAAAAAGTACGGTTTTGGTCGCCGCATAGTTGGAAATAGTAAAATAGGCTAAAATTTAAAAAAAATAAGGTCGCAGACTCATATAGGCTGAGAGCCGCTGCTCTAGTTGGTAACTTTTATGTGGAAGCTACTTTCTATTAATCCACATTTAAGTTGTATTCTAAGAACCGACAATATTTTGTCTCTATAAGCTCTGTGGTATCCTCTACTCAGTTTCTCTATGTGCTGAACTCTTTATTGTATATTCTACGTGCTAACTGCAATGTATGAGATGCAATGTATTTAGTTCCTCTCTGTGCTACCCTCTTTGTAATATATTCTACAGCTACCTCCACATGTACCCACTTCTAATTTTAGTTCTTCTGTGTGCCCCCCTCTCTGTTGTATATTCTAATGGCTACCTCCAAAATAGCCTCTTCTTGGTTCCTCTATGTGCTACCCTCTTAGTACTTATGTTGTTAATTTCTTTTTAAAATAATCTTTTTTTTCTTCTTAGATAAAAAAGTGAGTTTGAGAGAGAGGGGGGAGTGCTTTTTAGCAAAACGTGTAAATAATTTAAATAGGGAAAAAAAGTATTAGACTTACTTTCTCTGACTTAAAACTTAATAAAAACAAACAAAAACAAAAATTAAACACATAGATAGGCAAGTTACTAGCGACACTAAAGAAGACTTGATACGAAGATGGGGACAGCACAGGATAGATTAGAAAGAAGGGATGTACTAAAGCAGGCCAGGGTCCTACATGGGCTGTGGCGCCACTCCCACGCATTGAGATAGGCCTATTGTTAAAATTAAAGCTTTGTATTTTTATTTTGGGAGGCAACTTTGACGTTTATTTTAGCGTCCTTGACATTGTTTAGTTTATCATGAAAATCGCTGCTGTTTTGGTGGTCATCTTACATAATAATACAACTTTACCATTTGTTTTGCAAACATCCCTATGATAAGAAGAGGCGGGGTTTAAGCCATTGAAATGTTGGCTGGGTGCGCCACACGTTAGACCTACACAAAATTCAGTGACCACATGGGCGGTCAGCTCATGAATAAGTAATGACCTGATGACCGCTACGATTGGTTGGAGCGGTACGACGGAGAAACTAGCCTCGATGCAGGGAGAAAATGAAAGTCATGACATTCACTCGTGTTTTATTACGTTAGTATTATAGCCCTATTCATGATTTGTTTTTAGATGTCTTCTTATGATGGACATTCTGCAATTTTCCCTAATATATTTCAAAGTAAAACAAAAAAGGTCTGTAATGCTATTTATATACCGAGTATTTCATTGTAGTTTCAGCGTATTTAAAAATTATTTGAAGTATCTGTAAAAAAAAACACCAAGGCCTATCGTCTATCCTAACGTTTATTAAACCTTGACAAAGACAACTCCCATCTCAAACGTTTCATGACTACTCTAAGAACGTTTAGGGTATATCGATTCAGTTTTTTTGTGTCCTTAAATGAGACTAGATATTACACGATCAGTGGAGGTTTACTACATGTAATACCTAGTCTTAATCCACTCACATCGACATAAGATGATCAAGAGGCCAGTTTCTTAATTATGAAACTATAGAGTAGTAAAATAAAGTAGTAATCATTTTAATAGCAAAACTATCAGTAGGAAGTATAATGCTCTATGCATATTCGATTTATACAGAGAGACAGACAGGGAGAAACAGAGACAGACAAACAGAGAGAACGAGGGATAGCTTGAAGAAAAGGAGACCAGTTTTTTTGTTTTTTTTTGTGTACAACCAAATGATATTCAGTTTTAAACCGTGTTCTAGATGCTAGTTCTACTGTGATGCACTCAGTCAGATGAAATGAGAAAAGAGACTTGTAGGAAACAACTTCCCCGTACCTTGCTATTTAGGCTCTATAAAAGTATTAATTTGAACTACATTAATTAAATCGATAAAAAAAAAAAGATTCGCACTATTGCTTATTTTCCTATTGCATTGCAAAAGTATACACAGAAATGTGAGTTATCGAATTAAACCTTATTAAAGTTACTTCATCTTAAAATGTATATCTCCGTGATAGCAACTGTACGTATTATCCACTACAGTACACAGCAGAGAAATAATGCAAATTAAGTAAATTAATCGTCACTTGTGTTTTACAAAATGGATATTAAGTGACCAAATTCTAAAATTAATATGCCATTCAATGTGCATTGCTTTCAACTGACTGTAGATGTAACAGCCATTTTGTGTTGTCCAGGTCTCTTTTAGTGTTTTTTTTTTCACGTCTCCAAGTGTTTTAATGTCAAATGGACGCGAGAGTTTAAAAGGCGACAAAAAAAAAAAGGGCGGGGGGATGGGGATTAAATGGTACTTGGTGGTGTGTGTGCTGACATTTATAAAAGATTATAGAAATGGAGCAAAAAAAAAAAAAGATGTAGCTTTATTTTTTAAACTTGTATCAAATGAGGGAGCATGGGACTGGGTGGGGGTGAAGCGGGAAAAAAAACAAAACGTTCCATGTTCGTTATGCTGTGGACGGGGCGATTCTGAATATTTCAGTGCAGGTTGTGATTATGTCAGCAAGCTATCTCCTCGTCGGTCATTGTGTTGGTCACTAGTGGTCATTGTTATTGTTAAGTCAACAAGACCGTGTCATAAAGAGATAACAACGGGGTCACTTGACAATAGCCAATGTTTTTCTTTTGGCGGCTGTATCTGCATTACGATTTTTTCTTCGATATATCTGTATATTTAAAGCGGGAGGATAAGGTAGTAGAAACGTGTATGTGTGTGTGTGTGTTAGAGGAGGGGCGACACTTACTAGACAAAAAAAAAAAAAAAAAAATAATGTCATAGATCAGTGCTTCCCAAACTTCCCCTTCTAGAATTGTCGAAACGCTGAGTACCCTATTGATTTTCTCCCCCGCCCCCCAAAAAGAATGTATTTTGATTACAATCAATTTCTTTTTGTAGGCCTATAGTCACACAATAATAATAATACTTCTATTTAATTAGTGAGTTTAGTTTTTATTTGCTTCAGAGATACAACGAATGAATTTTAAAAAAATGGAAACATAGGTTTTACATTGAAAAAGTGGGCGTGTCGACAGAAGTTGTAACATTCCAATCCAGTTTCTGATCTTTGCCTTAAATTAGTATTAAAAGAAAAATATCGCCATATTTGACTTTGTAAAATTTTTGGAAATTTTATTTTATTTTGTTAACTAAATTGGTATAAAAATAGTTAACTATGTGCAACGCGCACCTCCTTCAAACTCTTCCCGTACCCATGGGGGTACGCGTATCCCACTTTGGGAAACACTGGTATAGATGACAGTAAATCTAGTCCAGGAGGAGTACACAGTTCATTTACTAATTGTTAGGCGAACTTCTTCTCTCAGTACCCTGATACACTCACATAAGCAAGAGCTCAATTACTTTACACAAATATAACACTTGAACAAATGAACTTGTTTATATTAAATTCTACAACGTAAAAAGACTCGTGATAATTATTGGTAAGACTGACTGACAGGCAAAAGATAGATAGATAGATAGATAGATAAAAATTTAATAAAATACTCTGAAAGACACAAAGATAAAGGCACATTCCTCGTCCCATATGCTTGGACAAATTTGTACAAATACTCCTTCTTCCCTAGCGCTATTAGAGCATGGAATGGGTTGCCTGAGCTAGCCAGGAAAACCAGTGACTTGGCATAATTTAAGTCATTGGTTAACATTCATGACTGAATGCTTGACGCGTAGGACGTAATCATCTTCTTTTTTGAAGTAACGTCTGCATTAGATAAGACAAGATAAGATGGATAAGTGGCCATAATTTGTTTTAGGAATATATTCATGCAGTACTTTAGTATAACATTGAGGAGTGTACAGTACAAAGATTCGATACATAATAAATAAACAACACTTCAAATGTTTATTACATTTTTTTAGTGACACTTAAAACATCCGAAACATAGAGTTATACATACATAGACACTTGACATGGAAATTTGAAAAGGTTTTAGAAAGTTGGATCAAAGCGTTGTCTTTTAAAGTAGATAAAAGAAGTAAAGCTTTTTTTTTTTTTTCCAACCCTAACCTATGTAACATATAATTTAATTTTTAGATCTAGATCTAGTTCGATCTAGTAATTGAGCATCAAAAATAAGAGTACTCTCGTCTCATCATTATTATTTTGCAGTTTTAGATAAATAATCTAGAAAGATCTAGGTCATCAACTATTTCAATGTACATGAGATGATTTCAATCAATATGAATTATTTCTAACTAGGATTTTTGAAACATTATCTCAATGGAAACAAACAGGAAATGGCTTTGTTTCATATATTTGCTTGAATATCCGAGAAATGATTTTGCATTATTTCTAAACTGTGAAAACTAAAGATCATTACTTTTCTAAGACAGAAAAGATTGGTTGGGGTGACTCCCCTTAGAGCCTGAAAATGAGTTTACGTACATAAAAATCAATATAAGTATAGGTCTGTCGCGGATAAGAATTTGATTCCTGTTTCCAGTCTAGATATAATATATAAGTCTATGATCCGACAGTATACCATTTTGTTATACAAAATTTCAATTTGTTTCCCTGAAATCGTTGCTCGCATTCTAAAAGTTAAGTTTCCCTTTCAGACCTTGTGGTCTATAGGGCAGATGATGTAAAGATCATCTGATTCTGTGGCCAAAGGTCAACGAGGATGCCATGTGGCCAGCACAACGACTAACCGCCTTTACTTTTCCCCAACTAATGCTGGGTACCCATTAGAGCTGGGTGGACTCAGAGACGTCCAAGGATCTCAAAATTAAAAAATCCCTGTCTTCACCTGGATTCGAACCCGGGACCCCTGATTCAGAAGCCAAACGCTCGCATTCTAGATGCTACTCTAAACTAGAAAGGCATCTGTTGGTCAGTGTGATAGTCAGTCAATTTTTTATCTATTAAATCTTTTTTTTTTTAATCTTTCCATGTAGTATCATAGTAGCTTCTTATCAGTAATTGTCCTATCAGCATCCTATCTATTCATTCGCACTGACCAGTCCTTCGACGAATCTTGTGACACCTAGGATCTTAGCCGCTATAATAATACAATTATTTTGAATTACGAAACAAAGTTATCCTGTTTCTTAAGTGACACTTATTTGTCACTTTTGTTTTTTCGCAGTGACATTATTAAACTAAATTTCAAACATAATGTAGCTTGCTAGAGACATTTTGTTTTCATTGTTGAAAGCATCAGCGATATGGTTACGTCATGAGAAACAGTTTATTTAAGAAAACAGTCTCAGATTTGAGCTAGTTCACCAGCCCCCCCCCCCCCCCCCTTCTTCTATCCATATATTCCGAAGTCAGCGTTTCCTTCTTTCTTCTACCCATGTGGTGCTGGAGCAGTTTATCTCTGATTGTTGTATTACCCCCCCCCCCCCCCCCCCCCCACTGAACCCCTGATTCATTTGTCCACTCCCATGACCGTCTTTTGAATTCGCCCCCCTAAATTGAAGGCTTGTTAGTTCAGTGTGACACCACTGATGTTCTATTTTTTAAAAATGGGTTATGGGAGGACAGGAAGTACAGAGATATTAACCTGTGGGTCGCGCCCCTTTAGGGGTCGAATAACCATGTCCCAAGGGTCGCCTAAGACAATCAGACTTTTTTTTTTTTTTTGTCTGTTTTTCTTTGAAAGTTTTTTTTTTTGGTCCTACGATTACTTAAGTGTTGTAACAAGCACATTTGTACAATAGAGAGTCTACATTAACAAAACAACAACTTTTTTTAAGCACAAATTTTGTTTACACTAAATACAAACATATAAAGCATTTGCAAATACAATATAGATGTCGGATATATACATTTAAAATATGATTATGATTTTATAACATTAGCAAAATCCCAATTAGGTTCTACCTATGTCTATGAATGAAATAAACTTTACGGTTGGGGGTCGCCGCCTTGTGGAGAATCATATAAGGGGTCGCCGACCTAAAAAGGTTGAGTGAGAAACGCTGTAGTATAGTATAGTAAGCCTCAGCCCATATCTGTTACGCAGCAATGACCTATTGGTCTCCACTGCCCAGAGGTTGCGACGTTGCAGGTCAGATTAGTCTTGGCTAAATGTCTGGAGTGAACTATTAGTTCGATACACTTTGATAGAACCATGTACAGTGCAATTTTTTTGAATGGAAATCAACGAAGATATTTTAAGGAAGATCAATTGGGATTTTTTAGACGCAATCATAGATAACGAAAATCCTGCTGAAATTTGTAATAACTTGTGCATTGAAGAAACACAAGAACAGAGCACGGGCCATAGAACATTGGAGCAACAGGAATCAAAATCTGGAAACAGAAATTCTCGTGAAAAAAACAGAAACAAAGAAGTAAGTAATTACTTTTATTTACATTCTCATTATGTGATTAAAAATGTATAGAAAATAATAGATCGAAACAAATTCATGTTTACTTAAGTTCTACTATGCACTAGCTGTCACTAGCATCTTAAAGGGAGATCAGTAGAAAGATACCTTTCTATCCGAAATGTAGTAATCTCCACTGAGTACTTTTTTTTTTTTTTACTTTTTAAATTTCATTAATGCGAAGAAAAAAAAAGGAATTATGTCAAGTATTAAAAATATAAATCTACAATGTCATGAGACAATTATTTCTACTCCAGTGATATATTGTATAGAAGATCAACTCTGTCTTTAGAGCAGAGAACGGCTTCAATAATTAACTAGAAAAAACGAGCAATGTAATAGAGTAATAATGTTGGAGTTCAACAAAAGGCACACGACAATCATCACGGGGATAGGTCTAAGACGCAACAATTTTTTCTTATTGTAAACATTGATATTATTATTTGTTATTATTTTCTGGAGAAATAAGTCTGTTTTATTTGAAAGTAAAATACAATCATTGAAAATACTACAATTCAATTTTTATACTGCGCGAGACTTGCCAATGTTTGTTTCGACAAGTCTGGGAAACCAGAAGATCTTCACCGGTATGGTGATATTCCTTTGCATAATAGTTTAAAAAGACAAGTCTCCTCTTTCAGACCATTCGGTCTATAGGGCAGATGATGTAAAGGTCATGTTTCTGCGGCCCACTGTTAACGAGGTTATCATGTGGCCAGCATAACGACCAACCGCCTTTACTTTTCTCCAACTAATGTCAGGTACTCAGTGAACTCAGAGGAACCCTAAAGAGCCCGACATTAAAAATCCCAGTTTTTACCAGGATTCGAACCCGAGAGCCTCTGGATATGAAGCCAAGAGCTTTCCACTCAGCCGTTGCGCCTCCTTGAACACACCAAGCCCTTATTCAAATATAGTTTAATGAGGATGAAAGTATTGCAAGGCAATAAACATTTTAGTTTCAAACACAGGAGACATTCAAAGGAAGTGGTGCGTGTCAATCCATTTTTTTTATATTAAAAAAGTAAAATACAATCGAAATAAAATATAATTACACTATTTTAACTAAGTGAGGTCATGACATTACTTAATGACGACTTTTTACAAATTGATATTCTTTGAAACTCAAAATTCTCGACTTTCATGTGTCGGAATGATAGAAAAAGTCGACTTTCGTGTGTTAAAATAGTTGAAATTCTCGACTTTCGTGTGTTAAAATAGTTGAAATTCTCGACTTTCTTGTGTCAAAATGGTAGAAATTCTCGACTTTCTTTTGTCAAAATGGTAGAAATTATCGACTTTCTTAACATCGGACGTTCCCAGACCTTTTTACTTTAAAACATTTTGACATGCGCACTGTTTGCTATAGATCACAAGGTCTACAAGGGTAAGTTTACGATAATTTTTTTTATGATACTTTCTGCTATGAAAAAAAAATTAGTTGAATATGTCAGTATACAGAATTTCTGAAGCGCAAAATAAAGGAAAAGGATTACACCCCTGGGCTACGTCTCATACCCCTTCTTGGGAAGCATAAAACGCTTCACCAGGTTCACTTACTAGATAGAAGAAAGACCTGCTGCATCTTCAAAACTATTTACAGAAAGAATTTTTTTTAAGTTTACAAAAAAACTTAAACATATTAAACTAGAAAATTGTGTGATAATTATATATCTTTAATTTAATTTAATTTTAAAAAATTTCATCTTTAAAAACCCTCTCGCACCCAATCTGAGATTCTATTTGCTTATCTATGACCCCAGCTGGTTAAGTGGGTTGAAACGAATTTGTATGTTTGCTATATTTTTGTTTTATAAATATTATTCTCCAGGAGAGAAAGCACCCCCGTGAACCAAGTCTGATCTCAACTCAAGAAGAACCAAAACGCCCCACAATCCTTAGCTCTTCAAAATCTATTAAGACGAAGAGGAAAAAACCCTCAGAACTCTATCCTATATTGTATAAGTTATTAAAGAAAACGTCACCCAAAAATGAAAACATCACAGTTCCTACAAGCGATGTTCCAAAAGCTCATTCCCCGATCGTTAATAATGAAAATCAAAACATCACAGCGAGACATTCAACAGTACATTCCCAAGGCCAGACAAGTGCGACGTTGTTTGCTGCGATCGATTCAAGTCCAATTCAGCGGTAAGTGAGCATAACTTTCATTAGAAGTAAATTATGATGATATATTTTTTCGAGTTGATTACTTGGCTAGATTGGACCTAATTCAGATTCTTAAGTATTCTCCAAGTCTTAAGTCACATTTATTGGTCTTACTTTTCTCTGTGATACAAAGCCAGAAACTGTAATACCACAAACATTTGACTAGAAGATTGATTTTAAGCTTTCAATATTATTTTTTTTAATCTACAGCTACCCCACTTTGCTGAGCCTTGATACACAAGCAGCACCACAGTTCCAACGAGTTCTTCTAAGTCAGACACCATGTAATACAAGCGGTCAGCTGGTCAACAACTCAAGGTAAGGACATGAAGCAATGCTGACGTCTAGTTTATAGCCTCAGAGCCAAGGAATTAAAACAAAATTCACATTTACTAAATAACTTCTGTAGTATCTCTTTAAACCTAGGTACTTGTACTTTCTAGGGCTGATATGTGTTTGCTGAACGCCTAAAGGGAGCACACAAACCTTTTCCCAGATACCCTCTCCACCCTACAAGTTCACAAAAGTGATTGGAACAAAGAGGTCGTTTAAAAAAAATTCAAAAGAATTTATTTTAAAAAATTGGTAATAGAGTAGGCTATAAACCTCTGCATTCTTTGTAACTTCCAATACACTTTCTACATACAAAAAAAAAAAATTTGGCGTCATCGTCAATGTCAGTCGAAAAGAAAATATAGAAGGAAAGTCATACACATGAATTATTTTTAATCTGCTTCAGAAAATCATTTTTCAAGTGTTTTAACGCTGAAAACATCAAAACTACCCCCCCCCCCCTTTCGAATTTTGTTGGTTTGTTTGGTTTTTATTCGTGTAATCAATAGCAATATTAATTATTTATTCAAGCAGTCAATCCTCGCTGATGAGCCTTAACACACATCCAACTTTAGACCCACAGTTGCATGGCTCTCTCTGGACCCAGACAGCGTGTCCTAGCAATGGCCAACACGTATTGGTCAACAACTCAAGGTAAGGACATGCAACAACTAGAACTTTTTTTTTAAGCCATTGTGAGAGCGTTGTGGAAAAATGGTTCTCAGTTTGTTAAAATTTTATACTTTGATGAGTTCCAATTTTTTTTTAAATTTTAAATTGATCACTCACAAAATGATTTATAATATAACCGGAATCCATGGCGCGATGTGGTTCATTGCGTTCGGCCCCAAGACTAATATAGACGCCAAAAGGAACATAGCAGTGGTTTTCTTTTTTTTTTTATAATTTAAATAAAAATATAAGCATTGAATATTACTTGTATGAAGTCATCATAGATTTAAGTGTCATGAGTGTCTAGACACAAGTCTTGATTAATGTGGTACATACCTTGGAAAATGTTTTGTAAATAGACTTCTTCTGACAAATGTGTCGATTTTAAAAAAAATCATACTCAACCTTCTAGTTTCTCTGGGTGCTTGAGTGGAGGAGGTCAACCATCTTATTCTTGAACCCTGGCTACAGTTTGACTACGTCACTGCCAGTACTCATAGTATTATCCCATTCTTACCTGAGCTTTCGATACGTAGTGTGGAACTTGTACCTGATTGGTTGCCTAGCAATGATGCTCATGTTCAAATGTTGTGTCGTCTGGATGCAACAAAGCAGCGGGACACTTTCTTTTAAAAAAAATAAAAAAATAAAATTGCAGTGTAATTAGCATACGAATTGCCAGGAGGATGCACTATACAAAAGCAATTTTATGTAATATGATGTTCACCAGACTAAATCTTTATATGCGTGTACATGTAAAGTTATTTATTATGTTCATAAATGGTAGACACATGGAGCATATTTTAAGCTCTATTTTTGAAAATCAATGCACTTCAATCTCTCTGCTTTCTTTTTTTTTAGCGGCTCCCGAAAAGAGGAAAAGACGCTATTAGTTTTGTGTGGTCTGTCTGTCCGTCCGTCTGTCCAGTTTAGTTCGCGTAAACTAGAAAAGATCCGATATCATAATATTTTAGACCATTCAAAGTTCTGATGCAATGGCTAATTTTTATTTTCTGAAATCGAAAAATCTAAATTTTAAAATCAACTATAAAAGAAGTTTTTTCAAAAAAATACATCATTTTTTACAACCATTCACTATTAACTGTATCAAACATGGAAGACCATTTATCAAGGGAGCTAACTATGTAACATAATACAAACACATTTCTGCAAACGGTTTTAGATTTTGTGTCAAGTTTTTTTTAACAATTGTTATGCTACGTATGTTCTGTCATACTAACTACTACATTTAGAATTTTTAAATATTTTTATTTAAAGAAAAAAAAATAAGTATGCATATAAGTAGAACATAATTCAAAACAACAATTAATAAATAGATTTTCATATTACCGCGTGAAGCCATGGACGCACCATGCGTTTATGCTACAAAAATGGTGTTTTTTTTTATGTTGAGGCTCTGAATAAGAGATTGACCCTTTACAAAACAATTAGATAAACGTTATATGACATCAGTTAGGCCACGTTCACATCTACACTCCCCTAAGATCTTTCAACATTCTTTCTCTATTCTTCTCTGTCATTTGCCTTTGATAATAGAATTTCATTCTGATATTCTTTCTGATAATATTGAAACCTTCCTTTTATATCTGATTGGTGGACCACTTCGGGGCCGATTTTGGGTTTGTCTTTCCACACAAACTGTCTTTGTAACCTTGTTAATTAAACATTTTAGTTTGTGCATGAGTGTATATTTTGATTTTTTTCCTTTTTCTTTTAAACCTTTCTTTTTAGAAGACGGAGTCTTCCCAACTGTTTAGTTAACTATGTTTCTAACCTCCATACAAGTTGCGACATCAGTTAGGCCATTAACACTATGGAAACATGAATGAACTATATTGGGGTAGCGGGATTGGGTAAATAGGATTACCCTTTTCACACATACAAATGTACATTGTTATTTTTCTTAAAGTTCAAAAAGCAACAGAAAGTTTATTGGAAAGGTGCCTTAGCTCAATCGTAGTAGGCTACAACAAATTCCGACACCATTTAAAAAAAAATGATCCTGACAATGGATCGTATGAATTAAAACTTGTCTTGCGGTTATAGAGCAGTGAGAATGTAACGAAGGCCGGCCTAATGCGGCCGCAGTGGGCCCCACACTTTCATAGGCCCAGCTCTTGGTGTAAATTATTACATTAAACCATTTTAACTTATAACAGATTTCCTGAGGCCTCGTGATTTTCTAGTTGTCTCTAGATTATAAAAATCTACTTAAAGCTCATAGAAAATCTCCTCTTTCAGACATATTCTACCAAATACCGCCAAATCTTTGGTAGAAATTTAGCTCCAAACTACTTTGTTGCACTCAGAATATTTTTAATAATACCCGTAACTGTGACATGTAGTGAAAGGGGCTTATTGCGCCTCAATCTATTCAAGAATTACTTGAGGTCAACAGTTCACGATGATAGATTGAACAATTTGTCCATTTTTGAGCGTGATCTATGTAGAAACAATTTTGATTATGTACTGTATGACTTTGATACATCCAAGGCTCGTAAAGTAAATTATATAGGGATTTTGTACATAGTAAAGAATGAATCAAATGTCAAGACGGATTTATTCTCTAATACAAAATCTAATTTTGCACTTATCCTTATTTCTACCAAGACTAGGCCCCGCGCAATCCGAATGTAACAATAATCAAAGACTTTCATGTGTTCTTACAAAGTGTATTTATGACAATGACTATTTTTGTACATTTTATGTTTAGAGAATTTCAACTACTTTTCTATTTCACAGTTCTGTGGTGCAACCCAATGAAAGGGCAAACTTAGAGGTGTCCCATTCACTTTTAACAAATGGACAAATCTTACCAATTGATCGGAACAATCTTCAGGCACCTGTAATCATCAACCTTAATTCATTATTAACAAAGATCACTTTTCATTGAGCTGCTAGATCTGTAAGAATAAAACTCTAGAACAACTTTCGTTCCATTTATTTTTTAAAGATTTCAATTTTATTTTCAGAATTACAATTTGCGTCTTATTCTTAGCATCATAAATAAATGTATATGTCAACATCCTTTGTATTTTGAAAAGTGTCGACCTTTTTTTGTAATATACTTTATTTCTTAATATAGAACAAGTGCTCAACATAATTTTGATGGACATCCTACGTAATGTAATTTCTATTTAAAACATATAAATACATATATATGCAATTAGGCTCTGTTAGTAGAATACAATTTATTGGAATGTATCAAAATAGAAAGTGTTCAAAATTAATTTTTAAAATGTTGCTGGTGTTTATTTCAGTCTGTACTAAGTAAATGTGCTTATAACTACATTAAAGAAGGTATAAAACAAAATATAGTGACTATAGTCTGTAATAGGAGCCGAGGTGGCTGAGCGGTAAAGAGCTTGGCTTCCGAACCGGGGGTCCTCGGTTTGAATCCTGATGAAGAGTAGGATTTTTAATTTCTGGATCTTTGGGCGCATCTGAGTCCATCTAGCTCTAATAGGTACCTGACATTAGTTGGGGGAAAAGTAAAGATGGTTGGTCGTTGTACTGGCAACATGACACCCTAGTTAACCGTAGGCCACAGAAACAGATACTTTAAGATAAATAAAACATTGAAATTGTGTTTATTAGTATTAATAATTTAAATTATAAAACTATAAGAAATAATAATGTAATAACTTAAGTGAGGCAAATCAACAAGACATAGACGTTTATTTACACGACATCACAGGTATACAAAACAACATCTATCTTAGTCACAATCTCTCTATATTGGCTCTCGACTTGGGCGGAAATCTTTCTCCTTCTAATGTTGACATCCTTTTAGGTCTAGTCTATCCCAGTGCACACCTTGTAGCACTAGCCTGAATATCAAACTAAAAGAAACAATAAGAACAACATAAAAATACTTTAGAAAAATAAAGCTTATACGAAGTGTAGTTGTATGAATTAGTTTGGATCAGTCCTGTAATTAGTAATAAATCTGTATCAATAACAATAAATCTGTGCGATTAGAAATACGTTAACCTATTGTTTTTCTTTAGCGCTATTTCATGCTTTCAGCTTACTCTATACGTTATAACCGTATCACTCCTATCATTTATATGGACCAGTTAGAAAAATCTGGGGGGAGAGGGGGATGAAAGGGATATCTGTGTGAATTTTACCATAATTTATTTTTAAAAGCCTTATAAAAAAAAGGTGGAACAAACTAAATTCGAATTCATGGCTCAATCCTCCCCAAGCCGACATTCTAACCACTCTGCTGGTAAAGAGCTTATGAATACAGAGGATTGTATAGTGACGTATTATTTGTTCCATACTTACGATCATGTGGCGATCTATAAAGGGGACTAATTCAGCTCATACCACCAGCTTCAGTCAAGTATATACAATTTCTTTCCCTTGGTCGAAAAACCAAACAAAACAATTAATTACTTATAGATATTTAACTGATTGGTTATCTTTTTAAATCGATTCTTGTGTTGTCGGGTAAAAGAAGTAATTAAATAATTGACAAATTTTAAGCTTGACCCAGATTGATTATAGGAGAAACAACATGTACAAAAGTTTTTTGTTTTTTGTTTACCAGACAGTGATTTGATCCATGCTTTGCAAACAGCATATACGTATGAGAAACTATACTTTGAGACTTTGATGAATTGGGGTACTTGAAGCATAGACTTCAAAGCAAAGTAGTTCCGGTGTGATGACTAGTCTTGTTTCGACACTTTGACTAAGCATTCTATAGAATGCCAGATTTTGTACTTTGACGGTAACACATAACACAAAATTCAGATCATATCATATGAATAGAAGAATTACAACAATCAGTCTTATAACATAGCACACTAAGTGAGGTTTCCAAAGTGACTTTTTAATGTTTTATAAACTACACTTTGTAGCTCTAATCATATATTATTTAGCCTAAGATCATGGGCGGACTGGCTATATTGGCAAACGGGCAAACGCTCGATGGGCCGGTACCAAATGGGCCGGTCTGGTCGCGACCAAAGACAAAAAAATTCCCAAGCAGACAACTTAAAAAAAAAGTGACAACAGCAAGACACAAAGGCTCGAACACGTTTTCTTATTGTTTTTTTTTTTTTATATATTTTTATTACAATTAATTTTGTTTGAAATTCAACAAGAATAAAAAAAAATACACTATAGGCCTACTGTAGAATATTTGTGTTACACAAATAACAAACTAATGTTTAAGAGGGAAGACATATTAGGAACTCCATTTATTACGTAAACACAAGCGGTGTTGCACTGACGCGCTAGTGTGCAAATGTACATATAATACTATTATGTTACACCTACTCTGTACGTATTATCATTTGCAAAATGTTAGACCGCAAGAGCGGCATGGACTGCTCTGATGTCTTCGAGGTTGTGTTTGGCCTAATCATTTTGCTGGTCGTCATGGACCTTTGATGGCACTACCATTTGTTTTTTGCTCCTTCCTTCCCCCGTCTTTTAATGGTTCCAATAAAATTTAACCAAAAAGAGGGATGAGAGAGGTTAAGTTAGAAAACGCAGAAAAAAAAAGATAGGCGCGACAATTAGCTCTTTAACAATAATAGAAATTAACTTTAACACATACACATTTCACACAGCCGCGAAATTGAAAACCACCCAACTTATTCACAGCTCAATATGGGTATAAAGCTTTACTTTCTGCGATTTGAAAAGAAAAAGTAAGTTTCTTTTTGTTTATTTTTAATAACATAGATCTAAAAATACTACACTTAAGGTTTACAAAAATAAAAAAATTAAATTAAAAAATTAATCTATATCTAAATCAATTTTTATACTATTACAATTAATGGCAAACTTATGCTTAGTATGAAGTCATTAATGATGAAAATTTTTACAATAATTTATATAGCGCTGTCACATCCGATATTTAATGAAAGGAGATTTATATTTTAAATAATGAGTCATGGTATATTCATATACAAATCGCGTTTTTGAGAATGTACAAGGAGGAAGCAAGAGCTTTTCACATTAAGTAAGTGCCTCTCTAACCGTTCTGCTTTCTCTTATCATTTAATGGAATGGGTTGCCTGAGTCAGCCAGGAAAACCAATGATTTAGCATATTTTAAGTCACAGATCAATATGCATGACTAGATTAACACATGAAATGCGTAAGACGTGACAATATGATTTCTTGAAGAAACGTCTGTAATCTATAAGTAATACCAAAAAAGCTTCAAACTCATTAGGCTGCTATTGTATTGTTTATAGTTTTCAGAATACATACATGTATAAATAAAATACATTATGTAATCCTACGAATGCATACATCCAATTTTCGATGCGTTATCAAACTTCTTATATTTTATAGAGAATTAGGCTTACACCTATAATATAACACATGGGCATAGCCGGCAGGGGAGGGTCTTCAAACCATCACTTGCCACAGACCTCAGTGTATGAAAGGGAAACTTATTGCCCAAGTGCAGCCAAACTTAAGCTAACTACAGTCACCAAATTTCATGAGCGTAGCCAAAAGGGGTTTTGTGGTTTCCCTTCCCTCTCCACAAAACTAAAGCATTTTACCATTTTCTACTAGTCGCTGAACTCCACTGAATAGCAGATTTGGTTTTTGAAATTTTTTAGCGGAAGTGTAGCGGGCTAATTGCACTGTAGATACCTCAGAATATGCATTTTTAAAGCTTAAAATAACTGAAATTATGCTTGGTTTCCGGGGCTTCACAGCGCTCCCCCAGACTCCCTCGCTGCCCTTTGGCGGTGTGTACTGTCTTTCTACTAAATATAGGAAGAGAGTATTCTATGGTAGAAAAAAAGTTTGAAAGAATGTAATGAAGATGAATTACATATACACACACACTATTATATATATATATATATATAAATTGTGGAGTGGGGTAAAAATTCCCCCCCCCCATCGAAAATATATGACTTGCCATTTGTATGGTATGGTTTATATGGTAATGCCCGGGCCGATTTTGATACCCAGTCCGCCCCTGCTTAAGATAATACGGGGCACATACAAAAATCAAAATGTTACGGTTAGGACAGGATACACAAAAAGTCAACCTTTGAGGTCAATGCGAGCGAGCTCCCCCCCCCCCCCCCCCCCCACCTTTGGTATATTAATGAATACGCACAATGGGCAAATGTTCCTCAAATCTTGTATTATTACAATATCTTTATTCAGTTCTTCTTCTTGAACTGTCAGGTAGTGTTGAGCCTTCAGCTCTTGGAACTCTGGGCCAGCAAAAGTAAACAAGAGTTCCCTCTCACCGGCCTGTATGAGAATAGTGTACACTGTTTTGTCTGGCGGGTGGGTTCGGCGCCTTCGATGTGGGGTCACGGTGGTCACGGTGGGTCAGATTCGCGACTAGAGGCCGCGTATAGATCTACTAAGACCCCCGCCATTTTTCTTTTCTATACCAGGCTAACCGTGCGGGACACGCCATTTATCATGTAACGGCCCATTGAGGAACAGCGCCTGGATTGTGACAAGGTTGTGTGAGCTTTTTTACAACTCTGCGCAGTGCAATAAGGATGCTCTCTTAGGCACCCCCACGGGAGTCTTGTTTTGCTACCCTTTAGCCTAATAGTTTCCTCCTACGATCGATTCCACCCACTATGAGGCAGGGTAACATGCCCGGGCATTATTCAGTTCAGCATATAGTGTTATGCGTTTCAAGAGTTTAATAAATTAATGTTTTTCTAGGTGTTGATCTTAATACCAATCATTAGAATATTATTAAGTGTAATAGTTTTATACATTCGCTAAACCAGGATTTTTTTTCTCTAACTTATAACAGAAACTTTATTTTCTTTTTGAATCTATAAGAATTAATTATATAACGCAGGCAAATCTGTAGGAGTCAAACTCTGAACAATTTTTGTTCCATTTATGTATTTTTTTTTGTTCGTATTATTTTAGTGTCTGAATTACAACTTCTGTTTTAGCACAAAAAATATGTATGCATATGTCAATAACTTTTGTATTCTTAACAAGAAAAATGTAAAAAATACAGTTTTTAAAAAAGTCAATACCTTTACCATTGAACTTCAAATAAAAAAAAAATTTAGAAAAATTATAAATGCAATTTATTTGGGTCAAACCGAGTATTGAACTCGTAATTTGGCACTCTCAGCTTAATTTTTTTTTACCCCGCCCCACTCTTGGACTTAATCCTGTGCACTCCCAGGGGAGCATTGGGCTGCAACCACACCTCTCCACCGAACTCGTTATGTGATTCCAGTAACCTCAGCTTCACCGATGACTGACCTCTTCCAGTTTTGCTTGGGTCTGCCCAGTTTCTTCTTTCCTTGAGGATTCTAATCAAGTGCCTGCCTTGCAACTTTGGTAGTTGGTTATCGCAGGATGTGTCCTGTCCAGCTCCACTTTCGCTTTGTGGTGACTTGGGCTATGGAATTTATTAAAGTTAAATCGGGTATAGAACTCTTATTTTGGCACTGTCAGCTTAATGAACGGCTTTTACCCCGCCCTATTCTATCCGGAAAATAATTCCGGTTAAGCGAATGCACACATCTACTACAGTTTTATAATGTTCCAAGACAAGGGCTAGAGATGCAGACGATGCTCAACATTTTTCTGAACATCAATTTATTAAGCTCTTGAATAAATAAAGCCTTACATTCAGATATTCCTGAAAGCGATAGTTCTTTCAATAAAGAATGTTGGAAATAGACCTAGATCTAGCTTTCTTGCCAAATTTTAATATATTTATATATTTTTTTCTTTACTTGAAAAAATAATTATTCCCCGTTTAGTAATGTTCTCAGCGCTATGCACCAAACTGTGTCCAATGTCTCGGAACATGAGATCAGTGTCCAGGCACCTCCACCCAACCACACCCCAGTTTCCAGGTTCCATGAAGTACTGACTTGAAAAGAGGTATTGTAAAAATGTCATCCATACAGTATATAATTAATTTATGACACTATACGTATTGTTTCTAATTCTGTGTGGTCAAAATAAAGGACATTTTGAAGTCATGCTGTGAATAGTATTATATCCTCATTGATCACCGGATAGAAGCCACGTGAAAGTATTTTATTTGTTGTTATAATATTTTTTTAAAAACTATTTTTAAATAAAAAATTAAAAAATATTTTTTTTTCTCTTAAGTATTTGTAAGATTTATTAACACTGGCAGCAATGTCTTCGATTCCCAGACACGGTAAAAACAAATACGTGTTGTTTTTTTTAAAACTATCATCCATTTAGCTAAGTGCAAATATATTGTTTCTTGAAGAAAAGTGCTTTTTATATTTTTTTGTCTTTATCCACTTTGTTAAATTCCAACAAATGGTAAGTATTTTTATATGCACCTGCGATATTTTATGACATATATAAGTAGTTTATTTTTGTTAAATTTCACGACTACATGTACACCGTTTTGTATTTGCACATCTCAGTAATTCTAACATTTAATACCTAGTGGTATATACACAAAGAAGTAGAGTTTATCAATTTTTGGCATCAACGATACCATAAAGCAAGTCCAACAAAACACGTAAAATTTAAAAATTTATTTTAAAAAAATTGTTTAAAAAAAGCCTAAAAATGTCTTTGAGTTTCACAGTGAAATATTCACTTTTAAAACCAAAAATAAAAAAAAAAATCATTTTTTTTTCATTTGTCTTGGGCGTACGTTTGGGGTGAAGAATTGTCTTAGATCTTCTAGAAAAGAACCGAAGTCCTGATGTCCCATTTCACCACCCCGGATCTCCAGCACTCTAGACGGTACGGCTACTGGATCTAGTTGCTGACTGATGTGGCCAAAATAGATGTCACGTTCTATGAACCGTTCCATTGACCCATGGGATGGCAATGGCTGCAGCTCTCGATTCACTGTCTGGGAATTAGAAAATGGATAAACAAATAAATAAAATAAAATAATAATAATAATAATATAAAAAGAAAAGAGCACTAGAGATGACTTCAACACACAATCTGATGACTTCAACACACAATCTGATGACTTCAACACACAATCTGATGACTTCAACACACAATCTGATGACTTCAACACACAATCTGATGACTTCAACACACAATCTGATGACTTCAACACACAATCTGATGACTTCAACACACAATCTGATGACTTCAACACACAATCTGATGACTTCAACACACAATCTGATGACTTCAACACACAATCTGATGACTTCAACACACAATCTGATGACTTCAACACACAATCTGATGACTTCAACACACAATCTGATGACTTCAACACACAATCTGATGACTTCAACACACAATCTGATGACTTCAACACACAATCTGATGACTTCAACACACAATCTGATGACTTCAACACACAATCTGATGACTTCAACACACAATCTGATGACTTCAACACACAATCTGATGACTTCAACACACAATCTGATGACTTCAACACACAATCTGATGACTTCAACACACAATCTGATGACTTCAACACACAATCTGATGACTTCAACACACAATCTGATGACTTCAACACACAATCTGATGACTTCAACACACAATCTGATGACTTCAACACACAATCTGATGACTTCAACACACAATCTGATGACTTCAACACACAATCTGATGACTTCAACACACAATCTGATGACTTCAACACACAATCTGATGACTTCAACACACAATCTGATGACTTCAACACACAATCTGATGACTTCAACACACAATCTGATGACTTCAACACACAATCTGATGACTTCAACACACAATCTGATGACTTCAACACACAATCTGATGACTTCAACACACAATCTGATGACTTCAACACACAATCTGATGACTTCAACACACAATCTGATGACTTCAACACACAATCTGATGACTTCAACACACAATCTGATGACTTCAACACACAATCTGATGACTTCAACACACAATCTGATGACTTCAACACACAATCTGATGACTTCAACACACAATCTGATGACTTCAACACACAATCTGATGACTTCAACACACAATCTGATGACTTCAACACACAATCTGATGACTTCAACACACAATCTGATGACTTCAACACACAATCTGATGACTTCAACACACAATCTGATGACTTCAACACACAATCTGATGACTTCAACACACAATCTGATGACTTCAACACACAATCTGATGACTTCAACACACAATCTGATGACTTCAACACACAATCTGATGACTTCAACACACAATCTGATGACTTCAACACACAATCTGATGACTTCAACACACAATCTGATGACTTCAACACACAATCTGATGACTTCAACACACAATCTGATGACTTCAACACACAATCTGATGACTTCAACACACAATCTGATGACTTCAACACACAATCTGATGACTTCAACACACAATCTGATGACTTCAACACACAATCTGATGACTTCAACACACAATCTGATGACTTCAACACACAATCTGATGACTTCAACACACAATCTGATGACTTCAACACACAATCTGATGACTTCAACACACAATCTGATGACTTCAACACACAATCTGATGACTTCAACACACAATCTGATGACTTCAACACACAATCTGATGACTTCAACACACAATCTGATGACTTCAACACACAATCTGATGACTTCAACACACAATCTGATGACTTCAACACACAATCTGATGACTTCAACACACAATCTGATGACTTCAACACACAATCTGATGACTTCAACACACAATCTGATGACTTCAACACACAATCTGATGACTTCAACACACAATCTGATGACTTCAACACACAATCTGATGACTTCAACACACAATCTGATGACTTCAACACACAATCTGATGACTTCAACACACAATCTGATGACTTCAACACACAATCTGATGACTTCAACACACAATCTGATGACTTCAACACACAATCTGATGACTTCAACACACAATCTGATGACTTCAACACACAATCTGATGACTTCAACACACAATCTGATGACTTCAACACACAATCTGATGACTTCAACACACAATCTGATGACTTCAACACACAATCTGATGACTTCAACACACAATCTGATGACTTCAACACACAATCTGATGACTTCAACACACAATCTGATGACTTCAACACACAATCTGATGACTTCAACACACAATCTGATGACTTCAACACACAATCTGATGACTTCAACACACAATCTGATGACTTCAACACACAATCTGATGACTTCAACACACAATCTGATGACTTCAACACACAATCTGATGACTTCAACACACAATCTGATGACTTCAACACACAATCTGATGACTTCAACACACAATCTGATGACTTCAACACACAATCTGATGACTTCAACACACAATCTGATGACTTCAACACACAATCTGATGACTTCAACACACAATCTGATGACTTCAACACACAATCTGATGACTTCAACACACAATCTGATGACTTCAACACACAATCTGATGACTTCAACACACAATCTGATGACTTCAACACACAATCTGATGACTTCAACACACAATCTGATGACTTCAACACACAATCTGATGACTTCAACACACAATCTGATGACTTCAACACACAATCTGATGACTTCAACACACAATCTGATGACTTCAACACACAATCTGATGACTTCAACACACAATCTGATGACTTCAACACACAATCTGATGACTTCAACACACAATCTGATGACTTCAACACACAATCTGATGACTTCAACACACAATCTGATGACTTCAACACACAATCTGATGACTTCAACACACAATCTGATGACTTCAACACACAATCTGATGACTTCAACACACAATCTGATGACTTCAACACACAATCTGATGACTTCAACACACAATCTGATGACTTCAACACACAATCTGATGACTTCAACACACAATCTGATGACTTCAACACACAATCTGATGACTTCAACACACAATCTGATGACTTCAACACACAATCTGATGACTTCAACACACAATCTGATGACTTCAACACACAATCTGATGACTTCAACACACAATCTGATGACTTCAACACACAATCTGATGACTTCAACACACAATCTGATGACTTCAACACACAATCTGATGACTTCAACACACAATCTGATGACTTCAACACACAATCTGATGACTTCAACACACAATCTGATGACTTCAACACACAATCTGATGACTTCAACACACAATCTGATGACTTCAACACACAATCTGATGACTTCAACACACAATCTGATGACTTCAACACACAATCTGATGACTTCAACACACAATCTGATGACTTCAACACACAATCTGATGACTTCAACACACAATCTGATGACTTCAACACACAATCTGATGACTTCAACACACAATCTGATGACTTCAACACACAATCTGAACTCTGGCTTGAGTACCGTAGAAACGTACAAGGCTTTTAAGTTTTACGTGTGCAAAGAATAAAGGTTATTTATAGCCAGATGAATGTAGCGTCTTATTTACCTAAGACAAGCATATCTTATTTATAGTCGATCAACACTTCTTAAATATATAGTGGAAAAGCACATGCGAAATGTACAGTGGAAAAGCACATGCGAAATGTACAGTGGAAAAGCACATGCGAAATGTACAGTGGAAAAGCACATGCGAAATGTACAGTGGAAAAGCACATGCGAAATGTACAGTGGAAAAGCACATGCGAAATGTACAGTGGAAAAGCACATGCGAAATGTACAGTGGAAAAGCACATGCGAAATGTACAGTGGAAAAGCACATGCGAAATGTACAGTGGAAAAGCACATGCGAAATGTACAGTGGAAAAGCACATGCGAAATGTACAGTGGAAAAGCACATGCGAAATGTACAGTGGAAAAGCACATGCGAAATGTACAGTGGAAAAGCACATGCGAAATGTACAGTGGAAAAGCACATGCGAAATGTACAGTGGAAAAGCACATGCGAAATGTACAGTGGAAAAGCACATGCGAAATGTACAGTGGAAAAGCACATGCGAAATGTACAGTGGAAAAGCACATGCGAAATGTACAGTGGAAAAGCACATGCGAAATGTACAGTGGAAAAGCACATGCGAAATGTACAGTGGAAAAGCACATGCGAAATGTACAGTGGAAAAGCACATGCGAAATGTACAGTGGAAAAGCACATGCGAAATGTACAGTGGAAAAGCACATGCGAAATGTACAGTGGAAAAGCACATGCGAAATGTACAGTGGAAAAGCACATGCGAAATGTACAGTGGAAAAGCACATGCGAAATGTACAGTGGAAAAGCACATGCGAAATGTACAGTGGAAAAGCACATGCGAAATGTACAGTGGAAAAGCACATGCGAAATGTACAGTGGAAAAGCACATGCGAAATGTACAGTGGAAAAGCACATGCGAAATGTACAGTGGAAAAGCACATGCGAAATGTACAGTGGAAAAGCACATGCGAAATGTACAGTGGAAAAGCACATGCGAAATGTACAGTGGAAAAGCACATGCGAAATGTACAGTGGAAAAGCACATGCGAAATGTACTGTGGAAAAGCACATGCGAAATGTACAGTGGAAAAGCACATGCGAAATGTACAGTGGAAAAGCACATGCGAAATGTACAGTGGAAAAGCACATGCGAAATGTACAGTGGAAAAGCACATGCGAAATGTACAGTGGAAAAGCACATGCGAAATGTACAGTGGAAAAGCACATGCGAAATGTACAGTGGAAAAGCACATGCGAAATGTACAGTGGAAAAGCACATGCGAAATGTACAGTGGAAAAGCACATGCGAAATGTACAGTGGAAAAGCACATGCGAAATGTACAGTGGAAAAGCACATGCGAAATGTACAGTGGAAAAGCACATGCGAAATGTACAGTGGAAAAGCACACGCGAAATGTACAGTGGAAAAGCACACGCGAAATGTACAGTGGAAAAGCACACGCGAAATGTACAGTGGAAAAGCACACGCGAAATGTACAGTGGAAAAGCACACGCGAAATGTACAGTGGAAAAGCACACGCGAAATGTACAGTGGAAAAGCACACGCGAAATGTACAGTGGAAAAGCACACGCGAAATGTACAGTGGAAAAGCACACGCGAAATGTACAGTGGAAAAGCACACGCGAAATGTACAGTGGAAAAGCACACGCGAAATGTACAGTGGAAAAGCACACGCGAAATGTACAGTGGAAAAGCACACGCGAAATGTACAGTGGAAAAGCACACGCGAAATGTACAGTGGAAAAGCACACGCGAAATGTACAGTGGAAAAGCACACGCGAAATGTACAGTGGAAAAGCACACGCGAAATGTACAGTGGAAAAGCACACGCGAAATGTACAGTGGAAAAGCACACGCGAAATGTACAGTGGAAAAGCACACGCGAAATGTACAGTGGAAAAGCACACGCGAAATGTACAGTGGAAAAGCACACGCGAAATGTACAGTGGAAAAGCACACGCGAAATGTACAGTGGAAAAGCACACGCGAAATGTACAGTGGAAAAGCACACGCGAAATGTACAGTGGAAAAGCACACGCGAAATGTACAGTGGAAAAGCACACGCGAAATGTACAGTGGAAAAGCACACGCGAAATGTACAGTGGAAAAGCACACGCGAAATGTACAGTGGAAAAGCACACGCGAAATGTACAGTGGAAAAGCACACGCGAAATGTACAGCGGAAAAGCACACGCGAAATGTACAGCGGAAAAGCACACGCGAAATGTACAGCGGAAAAGCACACGCGAAATGTACAGCGGAAAAGCACAAGCGAAATGTACAGCGGAAAAGCACAAGCGAAATGTACAGCGGAAAAGCACATGCGAAATGCACATTGGAAAAGCCGCTAAAACTACGTGGGGTAGAAATAAAAAAAGAGTGATCTTTCCTTGACTTCTCGGTCACAACGGTTAAGTCCAGCCCTGATGTTTTGTGACTCGTGAAATACTTTTGTTCTCCCCCCACCCCTTTTCCCCCTTTTTTTTTTATTACGCAGAAATAGAGAGATTTTTTTCTTTATTTATTGCTCGTTCATACTCTTGAGGGAAGAATAGAATTATATCTATAGATAGATAGAAGATAGATATTAGAAAAGCACTGCTTAATTGTATACAGGGGCGCAAAGACGGCAGGCTCTCTTCACAGATCGGTCACAAGCGACTAACTTTTGGTCCAAGAATACTCTGTAAAAGCAATTCTTATGTTATAAATAGTAAAGGTGATCTATAGGGCAGATGATGTAAAGGTCATCTGTTGTTGTGGCCAATAAAACGACAAACCACGTTTACTGCCAGTTACACAATAGAGCTGGGTGGACTCAGAGGCGCCCGAAGATCCCGAAATTAAAAAATCAGTCTTCACCAGGATTCGAACCCAGGACCCCCGGTTCAGAAGCCAAGCGCTTTACCGCTTAGCCATCGCGCCTCCATCTGTATATGCACTGACAACAATAAAAAGAAAGAGCTTTTATAAAGAACATGGCAGATATTAAACTCATTTTTTCAAGTCCAATTGATAAAAGCGGTACAACAGCATGACAACCCATCTTTAATTTGTCCATACAAGGCGAGGTACCCAAGTAAAGCTCAGTACGCTTAAGTTTTATAAGCCTAGAGTTCAGAGCACGAATAAAAATCCAACAAAATTGAGTCGTTTAGATTTGCAGCCTTTCACAAGAATATCCCATTTCTAAAACAATACGTAAATTTAAGGAGATTATATTAACAAAGTAAGATGATTTCTTTTGTATTTCCTAACTAACATTTATAAAATATATTAGTAAAATATAACAAAATATAAAAAAAACAACTATTGATTATGTATTTTTCTTGAATATTTTTTATCAATGGACAAGTTCGACGTAGGCAATAAATACTTTATAGATTTATTACTAAATTTATATTAATGGATAATTATTAATATGAACAAGCCATTTAACAATGGCTATTTAACTAATTAGCTCCATTGGCTTTTCCATGGAACTTTTAACACATAACTATTTGTGAAAGATGCTACGCTGTCGAGTCAAAGATATTAGCTGTGACTGACCCAAAAGTATAAATGATTAAGTAAATAAATTGCTATTCACATTTAATTGTAAACTGTAAAGATGAAAAATAATAATATTTGTTATGAAAGTCTCTAGCTTTCAAGTCAAACAAAATGTGCTTCGGACTTTTTTACAAATGTCCTGAGCTCAAAACCTACCCACTCCCTTTCTCTGTTGTTATTCTGAAGAGACCAAAGTTAGTCTTTGGCAAGCTAATGAACTATATCAGTACATTTTTAATAAACAATAAACGACGATAAAAAAAAAAAAGGGGGGGCGGGGGGGGGGGGGATGCTGGTTACTGAGAGACGGTTTCAATGAGATTTTAAGCTAGCAAAAAAAAAAAAAAAATTGTTTTTACACTTGAATATTTTCGGTTATCCCGAGACCCGCATTGACCATGGTTCCAGCTACTCACATTAACGCTGCCCCTCGTTGATCAAATGAGTTAACACGATAGGGTAAGAATGGAGGCGTGAAGGCAGTACAAAATAAATGGCAAACATGAAATTGCTCAATGATAAACGTGTTAGAGGTGCTTGGTTTGACGTGTGTGGTTTGACGTGCATGGTTTGAGGTGCTTGGTTTGAGGTGTGCAAATGAGTGGTTTGAAGTGTGCAAATTGAGTGGTTTGAAGTGTGCAAATTGAGTGGTTTGAAGTGTGCAAATTGAGTGGTTTGAAGTGTGCAAATTGAGTGGTTTGAAGTGTGCAAATTGAGTGGTTTGAAGTGTGCTTGTCGCGTGGTACCATTACCAAAGGCATGGGTAGAAAAAGTTCTTGCACTACTTTTAAAACGTGCATATGATGACGGTTTAATAAACAAATAACATTGGCTTACCTTTTGTCCAGTCGCCTTGTTAAAGTCTCCTAAAAGATGTCTTCTGGGTATTTCTGGAGGATCCGTGGATGTTGAAACTTTTGCATTGCTCTTAGCTCCTTTCAACTTGCTGAACTCGTTACCTGCCTGTGTTGAAACTGCAGATTGTTTAGCTCTCGGGCTGAGGATTAGCTCGCCATTACTGTCTACAGGGTAAAGTATGACGTCTCCGTTTCTCTTGGGCAAAGTTGGGACCTCGCTCTTCTGAAACTGAGTGCCAAGATCCAAGACGAGATCAGGCTTCTTTTTTGTTCTTTTCGACAGCAGTTTGTTAAGCTTGCTCTGCGATTCCATACCCATAGTCGTAGGTTCAGTAAAAGTAGATAAAAGTAAAGAATATGAAATTTAAAAAAGCCCCTTACTATTCTAAAGTTAAAAATTCATTTACAGTATTTACACAGTAAGTTAAAAACCAGAGACGGTCCGCTCGGTAAAATAAAACACACACAATACTTTGGTGTGCTGTTGATACCAAGGGGTATAACTTCGTTTCAATGTAGGCTCCGCCCCGTTTTTTTTTTTTTAAACAATGTCTTAAAAACTGCACGCTTTAGGCGCTTCCAGTGACTACTTTCTGAAACCACGGTGTACATATTTTATATTGTTAGATAGAAACCTTCACCTATCCCTTATTCTGTTGGGGCACCACACAAGACCTGTTGATCGTATTTCTCCATTCCTCTGTCTTCTGCCTTGGATAGAATCTTTCAATACGAGATCTGTCAATTATTTTAAGTTGTCTTCCCTCTCTCTTTCTTTGTTTGCCTCTTTTTTTTTTTTTGGTACTGTTCCCTTTGCAATTCCTGATAATGTTAAACAGAAATAGTCCCCCGAAAAATAGGGTTGTCTCTCCTGAACTAAGAAGTAACGCTTATTCAAAATTTCAATTTTTTTTTTCTGATTAAATTTTAAGCATACACATTGTAAGCATAGTTCTGTGATTTGTATACAAGTATCGGCAAATAGTGTCAACAAAGAAAAGAAAAGGCTCATCATTCCTAACACTTGTACAAAAGCTGGGATGTTTCGGCCTTACATAGTTTATTGGTCAAGGTTAATCCTCAGGGTACCTTAGAGTAAACACACAGAGACGGTCGCCACATAGCTAGGTGGGTAACGTGAAAAATGAAAAAAAAAAAGGGGGGGGGGGGAAGGGGGAAATGCTTTTGTAATTCTTCTGCTTTATGATGGAAAGGGAGGGGGCGAGTTAAAAATAATTTCTGACCATTTCTCTAGCCTCCCTCCCGCTTACCCTCGTGGCGCATACAGCAAATAAATCGAATAAGAAAAAACAACAAACATGTAAATGTAAAGCGAAACTACACTTCAATCTTTTAAACATTTAAATGAACTATGTAATACAGTATCATGATGCATTACAGTGGGCATACGGATACTGACAAACTAGATGTCATTCATTGATATCAAATATTGTCATGGGAATGACATGTCTGTCATACTAAAAACGGTGACAGCGTGGAGAACCGAGAAAACAAGATAGGGGCGGGAACGGGGCGGGCAGCAAAGCAAGACATCTCTAGACATGGTAAAACAAAGCAGTACGTAGCAAGCTAAAGCTAGACACAGCAAGTAACACCATAGCACATTAAGATATAGCAGTACACTGAAGTACACAGCAAGAGACAGTAGAATATAGGAAGAGACAGTAGAAAATAGGAAGAGACAGTAGTATTCAGGAAGAGACAGTAGTATTCAGGAAGAGACAGTAAAATACAGGAAAAGACTAGTATTCAGAAAGAGACAGTACTATTTAGGAAGAGACAGTAGTATTCAGGAAGAGACAATAGTATTCAGGAAGAGACAGTAGAATACAGGAAGAGACCGTAGTATACAGGAAGACACAGCAAGAAAAAGCATTGGACAGCAAGGTGCAGCATACATGGTAGTGCACAGGAACACACAGCAGTGGATAGCAAGAAACAACAGAGCTCAGCCCTACACAGCAAGACACAGCCAGACACAGGGATTGTACAGCAAGATACAGGAGAGCACATCAAGACACAGTAAGACATAGAGTATAGCAAAACACAGGAGTGCACAGCAAGACACAGGAGAGCACAGCAAAACACAGGAGAGCACAGCAAGACACAGGAGTGCACAGAAGAGCACAGCAAGACACAGAAGTCCACAGCAAGACACAGAAGTCCACAGCAAGACACAGAAGTCCACAGCAAGACACAGAAGAGCACAGCTAATCACAATTGTCATTTTGGGGTGTCATTCAATATGGAAAACACCAATCCTACGCGCAATAAAAAAAACGGCATTATGCAATACCCGTAGTTGTGAAATCTAGTGAAAGAAGCATTTCGCGCCTCAAAATAATGAAGATTTACTTGAGGTCAACAATTTTCGTAGATAGACTGAGACATTTGGTAATTCTTGCTATTTAGCATGATGTTTGAAGGAAACAATTCTTATGATATACTGTATGAGGCTCGTGTAGTAATTCTGTGCGTAGTAAAAAATGAATAAAATGCAAAGACGAATATATTTTCTAATAAAAACTCTTAATTTTCACTTATTATCCTCTTCCCTACCCAATCTGGGCCCCGCGAAATTCGTTTAAGGTTAACTCCTTTAGAAGACCAAAGGTTCCAAGAAATATAAATATTTATGTTGGTGCCTATATCTAAAAGCTTGAATTCCTATTGTGACTGTTATATGTACCACCAGGTGGACTACTTAGTGTAAAGTGTACCCACAAATTAAGCTCAACGCCATTGTATAGGCGGAAAAGTTTTGTCATTTGTTGTTGGTATTTACATAAAGTTTTTGTGGAAATTATTTAATAGTAAAAATAACGTTTTAAAATAGGTTTTAAAAGTTCTAAATATTTAATAAAAGTCGATGCTGAATTTCAACGATTTCTTTACCATTCTGAGAATATGAATACGACTTCTTTTTTTTTTGTTTTTTCTAGTTTGGTTTTCATGCAAGAAAGACTGTCAGGTTCAGTTGCATTCTTTCTGCCTTTGCAGATTCTTTCTGACACTTTAAGAAGAGAATAATTTACACATTTACTGCTGGTAGCTAGCCAATTCCGACACTTTTTTTTCCTTCTTATTCTTAATAAACATTTTAATGTAACATACATTTCAAAATCTCTTTGTGGTCCGATGCCAAAATGGACGGTAATTTGTTTCATTCTGTCATTAAATGTTCTTTAATTGCAAATGAAACACGATGGCTTTTTATCATGGAAAAAAAAATAAAGCTGTCCAGTTTCTTTGCATTGTCTCCACTCGTCTAGCTTTTCCTCTGTTCTGGTCACCTATTTCATTAAGACTCAAAAGTTGAATCAGCACAGTACCAGTCACGTTGTACAAAAAGAAGACTGAGAAATGTGCATTTACTTAATCACATAGCAACGACACGACTTTCTCAAGACAAGAGTAAACATTTCTAAAGATCCGAACTGAAAGTACTAATTAAAAAAAAAGTAAATACCGCTTATAGTTTTCTTTTTATAATCATTTGCCGACGGATAATTATTGTGTTGCCTTAACTTACACCAACTAATGTCAGGTACCAATGAAAGTTGTAAGGCTTCCTTAATATCAAAGAATTTAAAATATCAGTCTTTACCGAGATAAGAACCCGAGAAATCTCTATTCGGAAGTCAAAGGCTTTACTTCTCAGCCACCATGCCCCATCAAGCTTTTGTAGAAAAAGAAAATTGTTTAATGAATACTAGAAGGTTACAGAATAAAACCGATCGGAACAAAAAAAGCGATGAAAGTTGCCACAACGACACTTTTTTCTTTTGTTTGTCATCATTTTTACATGCTTATATCCTAAAACATGAACATAAGCTTTTACTAGCCAAATAGCCCAGCGTCGAGGGTCGGATGCGACCCTCAGGTCGTTTTTAAGGCAACATTGCAGTGGCTTATGGCCTAATAATCTATTTGATTTATAGCTGCTTCCGTCTAGGTCTAGGCAGTGTTTAAAAAAACTATATTCGCGGAATCGTAGGGTTCCGTGAGGCCTGAATGAATGTTCCACAAACTACTTGAATAATTAACTAGTAAGACACAACGTGATATAATCTCTCTAAAAAAATAAAAGCAACAAAGTGTGTCCGTTATAGAAAAAGTTTTTGGAAACACTGGCCTCTCTCTGGGTAATCTATAATCTTTGCGGATATTTTTTTATAACAAAATATGTAACGCATTGTCCAAGTTTTTATCACAAGTAAAATATAGAAACCTTTTAGTTGTACTTTACTCTTACAACTGTTATTTTTACCCCCACCCGGCCGTTTCAATTTATGAGATGCCAATGACATTTTTTATCAAGTCACTATATTTGTCTAGTAAAAAGTTTGTAGGTCAACACGTTTTTATTTTTAACACACCTAATCTTGGATCAAGCTGAAATTATTTCTTTTACCCGACAAAAAAAAACAAACGAATTAGCTAATTAATTAGTAGTTAATTATAATGTTTGGTATTGAACAAGGGAAAGATATTGTACTGATGTGATTGTATAAGTTGAATTAGTCCTCTTTATAATTTGTAGAGAGAAATCTTCGCAGTTTGAGACTAACAATAGATAACAATAAGCACTTGCAAAACATTTTAATTGTAAATTCGTATACTAGAGCTCTCAGGTTCAAATTCAGGCCATTTAACTTTAATTTTATATAAATGCGATCACGGTATCATTCTTTCTGTGAGCAGGTGAGGGTGGCGCTACTGAGTGAGGCCCTTTTTGTTATCTGCTACTCAACATTTGTTCATTTATAACAGTAGGCAGATGGTAGCTCTACTGGGTGGGCCCAATCTGTGCACCTCGGTCAGCGACCAAGGGGCTATAGTAGCCTAAGCAACCAGACAGCACAATCAAACTAAACTAAACTAGCTAGCTAACTAAAAATAAAAAAACCAACTGCAATTATAAAACAAACTTATATACACTTTATTTACAACCAACTTACAAAGCAATAAAAATATAGGTGAATACGAAAATAAACATAGAAATAAACAAAAACTATATATACGCACTACTAAATAATTAACCAACTTCTCTTAACTGAACTTAACAACTCCACTAACCAAAACCCTCTGCCGCCTCTGTATCTATGTTTTTAAATCTACAACTACAAGCACTAACAAACTAACTATTACTAACTAAACCAACCATCAAATAACCTAAATTACCCCAACACTAAACAGTAAGCTACTAGCAGTAGTAAAGCAGAACTACAGCAGACAGTTAGGCCGTAAGGCAGCCGAAATAATGGCCGTTGTACAGCAGCAATAAAACAACAGCTATAACTGCGGCAGACAGGAATTATAGCCTGCAATTACAAATATAAACAAACACAAAAAAATATATAAAATAATCATTCTAATATTAATGGAAATACTTTTAGAAACTAAAGGTAATAAAACATTGTATAGAAAAGCAACAAAGAGATCATAGGGATGGCTCCTGGGGGGGGGGGGGGGTGATGCTATCCAGATTAAAGGACCTTCCAGTTCCATCATAGACAATGGCTGAGTAATTAAGCCGGTGATGCACGGCACTAATCCGTTTACATCAAAACAATCTAACAACAATCAATCCTAATTAAAGTATATCAAGTAAAAATAAAACAATTTCTCAACTTACAAGCAGTCCACACAGAGCACGTCCACACAGGAACAACACTAAAAATAACTATCTAACTCACTGCTTGGTCACACAGACCAGCTAATCAAGCACTGACCAGCGGTCAACACCGGAAAATGGACAAGACACGGCAGCATCCGTTCTATTTATAGAGCCAGATCATGACTCGTCTACACTAACTTTAAAGTTAAAAGAGCTGGCGGGAGACAGGCATGCACTCAGCACTAGCCTAGATTGTTTACAAAAATTAAAATACATATATAAATAGATAAAAAATTAGATCTAGGAGCGCCAGCTCACATTTCCTTTCCCCCTTCTTTCTAATTGGTCCATCCAGTTCTAGCATCTTGGGGTAGTGAGAAATCTAAAAGTACCAAATAGCGCTAAACAAAATCAAGTGGTAAAAATATTTCTAATCGCACAGATATATTATTGTTAGTATAGATCAGCGGTTCTCAACCTTTTAAGCTCGGTGACCCCTTTTTACAATCACCCACTCTTCCGCGACCCCCCCCCCCCCACAGCAATAGAAGAATAGACAAAATACAATCCATATTTTCGATGGTCTTAGACCCCCAAGGGGTCGCGATTCACAGGTTAAGAACCCCTGGTATAGATATATTACGAATTTTATTTTATGACTGGTGCAAACTAATTGATACAACTTCTCTTGATATAAGCTTTGATTGTTTTTTAAATAGTGTTTTGTATATTTTGTCTTGTTTTCTTTTGGGGCAAGTTAAATAATAAAGCGAATCATTTTTTTTCTTTCTGAGCACTTAGGCCTAATTATAAAAATAGATCTCCACAGCCACATGAGGAAGTGTGCGAGATGAATCATAGTCGTTCTATGACTGAAAGAGGTCAACAATTATAAGTAGGTAATCAATGTTTAAAATATGAAAATAACTTACCGATTTAAAGACAAGTTGTCGTGTCCGAATTGTAAAGGCGATGAACTAGAAAACCATTGGGATCTTCCCGCGCAGGTTCGAATCCTGCCGACAACGTTAATTTTTTATTTTTGAATTTTTCATTTATAACATTTAAAAATGCCTGATTAAACTGAAGGGCGTGGCAAGATTAGTTTCTTTTTTTAGTACATCATTCTTTTGAACGAAGACAAGGCCTATTTCTTTAAAATAATTAATTCATATCTAATTTTGTGTTGTTTATGTTCCCATATCAAATAATTTAAAAGAAGCAAAATATTTTTTTAAAAATCCTTTTTAAAAAAACAAAGCAAAGCTTATCTATGGGAAAGAACTTTACTCTTACAACTATATATTATAACTATATATCTCAATAATGTAAAAGCTATCTCCCTTTTCCGGTATTAAATAAAATGATGAATTAATATGACTATATTTTTTTTAAATTCCGATATCAAACAAAATAATAATTTACCAAGACTAATATTTTTTCTTTAAAATTGATTCATGCTTAGTTAGGAACAATAAATAATTCTTCAAAGTTTTAACTCGATGCGAGAACAGGTTTGGATGTTATAACGTACACCCGACAGTCTGATTGACAGACTAACAGAGTGAGTGAACTGATATATTTATTAAATAACAAAAATACTCTCTTAGCCATCCACAATAATGCTAGAGTTGCAGTGTACACAAGTCTCAGGTGACCAGGTCACAGGTCAAAGTTAAATTAGCCTTATAGGTTTGGTAGAGCTTCCCTCCCCCATCTCCCCCCACCCCGTCCTACCCTTTTATTAAGCTAAGTCGTGGTTTTGATATAAATGTAGTGTCCCCGAAAAGAGAAGAGCATATTTAATGCAACTTCCCAAGGCTGGTTTACTAGGTATCACCTACACAAACCACGTCACAGACATTAAAAACAGTATCACAACGGCGATTGGCCCTGACGATGACTTGCTAACCACAAGACAAAAAAAAAAGCAAACTTAAACTTTATGACCATATCAAAAGGTCCTCAGAGCCCGCAAAGACCTTTAGGAAACATAACCAGGAAAAAGAAGAAGAGGCAAACCGAGAAAGCGATGGGAAGACAACACAAAAGAATGGACGGGCCTGTCAGTGAAATTCTATCCATTGTAAAATAGAGAGAAGAAAGGAGAATGATTGATCATGGAATGGGTAATGTCTAAGTTTCTGTAGGCAACAAAGCATATAAAGATATTTGCCCGCAAATATTGGTTTTAAAGGCCTATTGGATTCAGTTGCTAGTCCATCGAGCGCTTGACACATCGACTGCCAATGGATCTCTCAAAATACATTTTCAATTACAAAGACAGTTTGTGTGGAAAGTTGTCCACCCAGGCAGAGAATTCTCTATTTTCAGAGAGAATAACATAATTTTTTTTTATCAAAGGCAAATGACAGATAAGAATGGAGAAAGAACGTTGACAGATCATGTGTGGTGCCCCAACGGTCAAGCAGACCAAGGGATAGGTGACAGTGAAGGTCTAGTTGAATGTGAAGCTGGCCTAACTTATGCCATTTAATGATTATCTAAATGTTTTATTAGGGGTTAATCTCTTATTCAAAGCCTCAAGAAAAAAAATCCTTAAAAGACAAATTCCTTTAGTTAAATGTACAGATCATTATGTTTTGCGCTACCGTTAGTGCGATAATATGAAAAACTACTTATTCATTGTTGCTAATATTATGTTCCACTTATATGTGTACTAAATAGATTTTTTCTCTTTAAAAAAAAAAGTACACATTTTTTTTTGTAATGTAGACGTTAGTATGACAGAACTAACTTAATTTAACAATACAATTGTAAAAAAATATTTTGACAAAACATCTAAAACCGTTAGCATAAACATGTTGTAAATACGATGCATACATATCTCGCTTACTAAATAGTCTCCCGTGTTTATTTCTATTACTAGTGAATAGTTGTAAAAATTGTGTATTTTTTAATGAAAAAACTGCTTGCATAGTTGATTTTAAAAATTAAATTATTAGTTTTCAGAAAAGAAAAAAGTAGCCGTTGCTTCAGAACTTTGAATGATCTAAAATATCATGATGTCGGATTTTCAATATCTTTTCTAGTTTACGAAATCTAAAGGGACGGACGGACAGACGGACAGACATTTCGCACAAAACTAATAGCGTCTAAACCAGATTTATTTCTTATGTTCATTACAATGAACGAAAATCTAAAATAGTTCCTAGTTTTTTGTTATGGCATCACTTTTTTTTAATTCACTTTCCAAAAGATTACATGCTAAATAGTTGCTAATTTGAAACTATCCGTGATATATATTTCTTACTTTATTAAGTTCGTGTTTCTATTGTAGCCCTACGATTAGATGTAATTTTATGCAGTTTTGTGCAAACTTTCCTGTTTAGAGTTTATGGTTTTATATTTTAAAAAAAGATACTTTTCTGTCAGTTGTTTCATTTCCCTTTTCTAATCCAAGCATACCCAACACTTAACACAGTTCTTCATACTGATCAGAGATTGTGACTTCTATTGAGTGTATTGGTGTTTATCCAATAAGCATAATCTTCATTTACTTTAAACTTTTTATTATTGTTTCAATACAATCTAAAGATATTATTTTAAATATATTTGCAATTTTATATGTATATACTGTGGGCATACATGATTTCTGTAGGTGTCGGTGGGCCACATAAAACACTCCGGCGGGCCGCATTAGGGCCCGCGGGTCGTAATTGGCCCACCCCTGGTATAGAGTATAGAGTGAGTCTAAAGTCTTTATGGATACTTTTGTACGAAAGGTTTATGCAGAACATTGTCCTTGTCTTTAGTTTGTGAAATGTTATAACCATTGTTTATTTTTATTGTTTTCTTCGAAATGAAAGTTACTGTTAGGTAGATGTTGGTCTAAATGGTTATTTCCTTTAATTTTTTAATGGAAGAATATGTATATATGTTTATGACTTGCACCATGATTTCTTCTTATCTTATATAATACAGACGTTACTTGAAAAAAGAAGATGATTACGTCCTAGGCGTCATGCATTTAGTCATGCATATTAACCAATGACTTAAATTCTGCCACGTCACTGGTTTTCCTGGCTAGCTCAGGCAACCCATTCCATGCTCTATGACATTAAGTCATAAAGTTTTTTTGTTTTTTTTTTGTAATATAGAAGGGTTATAGAATTAGAAAAATATCACTGTCAATCATCTCTTTTTACAGTAAATCAAGTTATCAAACTGTCATAATTGCAACTTAAGTGTCTAGTTGTCGTGGCCGAGTGGTTTAGGCGATGGACTAGAAATCCATTGGGATCTTCCCGCGCAGTTTCGAATCCTGCCGACAACGCTACTTTTTTTTATATTTTTATTAAATGTCGATTTTAAATACCTCAAGAATGAGGTAGATATTTTGCAAGATGTTTAGTAAAATTGTGTTCACCCCTGAATCTTTGTTACCATTCTAGACTTTATATATAGCATTCTATGCTTCTTTAGATTTTCACTGGATTCTCATTTAAAATTGGAAGGGGACTTAAACAAAATACTGGCTACATTTATCAGAATGACTACGGTACAAATTTTGATTTCGCCTTCATATTGGAAGGAGGTTGTAAACTTTTTTATAGGCTACTCTCTTGACATGAAATTACTAAAGTTTTGCTATAGTTTTTTTTTTAAATTGCTGCTACGTTCTAACCCAAAAACCACCCGCCCATTAGAAGTCTTCTAGCTTTGGCTTGGTTAGCATTAAAAATATTATAATAATAATGAACGCAATGAATAGTCTGACACTTACGATATGAATCTCTCTTTCTTCCTCTCTTGTTCTACCTCTCTCTCTTTCTCTCTTCCTCTCTCTCTCGCTTTTTCTTTCTCTGTTTCTCTCTCTCTTCTTTTCTTTCTTCCTCTCTCTCTGTCTCTCTCTCTTTCTCTCTCTCTGTCTCTCTCTCTCTGTCTCTCTCTCTCTGTCTCATTCTCTCGAATAACAGGTAACGAAACTTTTTTTACTGAATCAGGCGTTACTTTTATATTTAAGCGTGTGTTAGTAGTTGGAGACCACTGTACACACGTGGCAAGGTCACATAACGTAATTTCACATCGGACAGTCCATTAACTTTAGGTATGTATTAGCTTCATTCAAATCTTCAAATAGATTTTTGGTTTTCTGACCTTAACTATCATCTCTTGATAAAATAAGAAATCAAATCAAAGCACAATCACGTCAATAACGTGACCTTACTTTTACGAGACAATGTTCACACTGTATACATGTGTGGCTGCCTGGTCGTGCGGTATGCACGCTACTTTGTCGTCTCGATGGTCCCAGGTTCATACCCTGCCCCGCTCCCATCCCCCGTCGTCCCGCGGGAAGTTAGGGCTAGAAAGTAGATTCTCTTTAACTTTGAAAGGAACATCAGAAACACGTACAACATTTGACAACCATTTTAGCTGTGTTTACATCAGTTGCCTAGCAACAATAGCGCTAAATGTTTTATTTAAAGATAAGTCTATTTTTTGCTTTTAAGAAGGCGTACAAGCAATTAGTGTAAAAAAAAATAATACATCTTTACTTTTAGAGGTACTAGAAGATTTGATCTCTTTTTATGTAACACTTTGCTCTCTTGAGGGTGTGTAAAGTAAAAAGTAAAGTTCCCCTTTCAAACCTATTGGTCATCTATATCCGTGGACTACGGTTAACGAGGGTATCGTGTGGCCAGGACAACGACCAACAGCCTTTACTTTTCCCCAACTCATGTCAGGTACCCATTAGAGCGGGTGGACTCAGAGGCGCCCAAAGATCCCGACATTAAAAATCCATCACCAGGGTTTGAACCAACGGGCCTCCACTTGAGGGTGTGTGTGTGTGGGAGGGAACGTAAACATTCAAACAGTAGAAATGGGTTGGAAACATCAATAATCTAACCATTATATCGGAAGTAAGGTACCAAATGGTTTTTGGCATTTGTAAAATAAAAATAATTTTGTAAAATACCATTTTGTGGGGAGACTTCACTTTGGGACATGCCTTCTTGCCTTTCAAACACGCTTTTTTTTTGTATTGGTAGAGTACATTGTTTATTATTTCTGAAGAAATTATCCCTATCACTTGGGTCAATGCGATGTAAAACACAAAATATTTTCCAATTTGTTTTTAATTCATCTTAATAGTATAAAAGCTGGGATACTCTCAACACACACTGACGCACGATACATTGGGCCAATTTTTTTTTCAGGGTGCAGAGATATTCCAACAAAATTAATTTGAAGTTTCGGTTGCGTGGTGCCTGAATGAAAGTTCCGAACCTAGTGGTCTCTGGTTCAACTCCCTGTGAAGGCTGGGATTTTGGTTTTCGTGATTTTTAGAACGCCCCTCTAGTCCACCCAACTCTAATGGGTACCTGACATTACTTGAGATATGTAATGGCGGTTGGTCGTTGTGCTGGTCATTTGACACCTTCGTTAACTGTCAGCCGCCATCTGCTCCATTGATTGCAAGATCTGAAATATTTTTTTCTCTTTTAATTCATTATCAAGATGTGTACTGACTTCCTTTAATTCTTACAGGAGGAGTGGGGAGCCTTTTGCCTCTATCTTATGATCAGCCTTAAATAACAATAGCAGGTGAATAAGAATAGACACAACGCCATAAATATTGTAATTCTTTACATAATGATAATAAAAGCATTTTGTTTTGGTCTTTAAAAATATTTATTGTTTTTACCAGACATGATTGTACTCTAAATAGAGGGTATAGGGTATAAATAGATCACACTAAAAAAGAAAAAAAAAGACCTGTAAAATATTTAGAAGCTTAAAAATTGAAGCTTAAAAACTTTTTAAAAATTTTCGAGTTATGTAAAGATATTTGATAATTATAAAAAGCGAAATTTAATTAATATATATATATATACATATAAGAATTTTTAGAATGTTTCATTTTTGTTGTTGCTGTTGTAATCCTCACTAGTTAAACATATCTACAAGAACGACTTGTCACTGCAGTCCCCAAAGGACAGCAATTGTCTGTGTATTGCTTTCATTTTATTTGTAAGAATTTTAGTCGGCATTATATCTATATTGTAGTCACTTGAGTTTTGAACGAGCTGCTTATTTTGTTTTCATGGTGTTGACATTGTTGGGTTGGTAGCTAAGTTCACAAGTTCTCTTATATTATCAGGGTTTAGTTTTGGGTTTGAGGCTAGCGATCTAAAATTCTGATTCCAGTTTTCAAGGGGTAGTATATAATACATTAAGACAGTTTTCCATAGTTCCAGTGTAAATTTGCTTTTCAATGAAAATTTTATATTCGCTAATTCTAGACATATCTAATGTGGTGCTGAAGTATCTGGGTCTTGCGTTTGCGTTGTTTGTGGTGACGCTCTATGCGCTGCCAGTAGTGACGGCATGTGAGCTCCCGTTGGTAACGCCATGCGCATCGCCCATGGTGGTGGCATATGTGGAATCCACTGTTGAGGCACGTGTGTTGCCCGTGATGACATTTGCATTGCCGATGGCGTCGACATCCAATTTTCAGCTGGTGTCACGAAAGGAGCTGGATGAGACATGTAGGACGTACCTGGTTGCACAAAAGGCGAAGATTGCGACATGTAAGACGTACCTTGTGGAACGTAGGACGACGACTGCGACATGTAGGTGGCAGCTGGTGGCACCACTGACGACTGCGACATATAGGAGGCAGCTGGTGGCAACACTGACGACTGCGACAAGTAGGATGCAGCTGGTGGCACCACTGACGACTGTGGGTATATCGGTGTTGGTATATATGTTGTCGGCTGTGGTTGCATCATTCGTATTACCGATGATGGCGCCATGAAACCTGGATGCAATGGCGGCGTCCTAAATTCTTCCGGTTGTCTAGCTATACTCGTTGCCGGTTCTGACGTCATGGGAACTGTCGGTGCACTTGATATGTTCTGTTTCTGCTGATATGCCCATTGAGATGTCTGGACTGCGTTTCTGAGCGGTACTGCGGACGCCGATATTTGCGATGCCATCATGCTTTGGGAAGGAGGCGCTGGCACTGGTGGATTAAACTGTATTCTTTCTCTTGGTGCTTTTAAGTTCTTGTACTCAAAGGCTTTCTTGTGTCCGAACCCCAATAATGTGGAATTCCACCTTTCATCTGGCGCTCTTGAAACTTGTGCTGCAGCTGACATTTCTATTTCATTACCATCATTCATGGCCGTGATTACTGACCCGTTTAGAATCATGCCATGAACTGTTGTTGAATTCACATCACCAATCATGTTGTGGTCGCCTATTTTCCAAACGTTTTGCCCATCTCTGTCAGTTAAGGTCAGGTCAGCATTCGGGTCAGCATTATCGGGACTAAACAGAGTACTCAGGTCATGACCTTGATGGTCTAGCGAATTGCCGATTACCGTGAAAACTCGATTATCGTCTGCTGAGATAAAAGTGCTGTAAGCTAAGCCGTGGGCATCCATTGAAGAGGTTACCATTTGGGTATTGCGCTGTTCTGGAATATTTCCGATTGCATTTAGAGGCATCCTTGAATCAGACGGGGCTCTGCAAATAGAATTCAGTGTTGAGAATTAGGCTGATGAATATGAATGACATGACTATATAATGTTAAATTAAATATAGCAATAATCTAGAAATAGAGCAACATTGTTTTGAATAGGTCGAAATGTTTGTTTTATGCATGTCGAACGTTCGTTCAGAAATGATTATTTTGTCCTAGACTAAACTTGTTTAGGACATGGGTCAGGACATGTGCCAGGACATGGCTCAGGACATGGGCCAGGACATGGCTCAGGACATGGGCCAGGACATGGCTCAGGACATGGGCCAGGACATGGCTCAGGACATGGGCCAGGACATGGCTCAGGACATGGGCCAGGACATGGCTCAGGACATGGGTCAGGGCAGGGTTGAAACTCTGGAACATCGTGATGTCATAACTCGTAAAAAAAACATGTTCATGGGAGGCTCGGTGGCAAAGCGCTTGGCTTCCGAACCGGGGTCCCGGGTTCAAATCCTTGTGAAAACTGGAATTGTTTATTTCTGAATCTTTGGGTCCACCAAGCTCTAAAAGGTACCTGACATTAGCTGGGGGAAAAGTAAAGGCGGTTGGTCGTTGTGCTGGCCACAGGACACCCTCGTTAACCGTAGGCCAACAGAAACAGATGACCTTTACATCATCTGCTCTATAGACCACACGTTCTGAAAGGGAGGGAACTTTTTTACTTTTATACTAGTTCATGAGGTAGTTCAGTTGGTCATTAAACTGACATGATAGCTAGTGAGTAAGTCAATGGCATTAAACTTCACATCTATTTGCGCATTTGGGAATCGGAAGTTTATTTATGGGTACACATTATTTCATCACAATAGTGTGTATCTTTAACAGCTGAAAAAAAAAAGGATTCTCTGAGATATTGCTGCATTTCAAATCTTTGACAAAATTATGATCTTGATTGTAATTAATAAACATGTTTTTCTTTAAATTAAGAAGACATTGGCTATTCATAAGTCTGATTTATAATAAGGTCAATGTTTTTCAGAAATAGAAAAATAAGTCTTTTAAATTAGAACACTGAATCAGACAGAAAGAGAGAATAGAAATGGTAAAGAGAGAAGAGAGATGACTAAGAAGAGAGTGGGGACTAAAACTAGAAGGGAGAGATGACTAGGAGAGGGGAAAGAGAGAAGAGACTGCAACAGATTTAAAGAGAAGGAAAGTAAGAAGAGAGCGGCAGATAGAAGAAGAGAGGGCTTAGTGAGATAAGAAAGGAAAAGAGCTTGAAAAGATAGAGAGAGCAAATGAGAGAGAGAGAAGAGAGAGAGATAATAATGGAGAAAGAGAGAAAATAAGAAACGTTGATTTCAATTTTAATACTTCTTAAATAAGAAAAATATTTTTTAACTACTGCTTGAATCAAATGCGAAAGCATTTTATTGTGGTCTTCGTTTCCTTGTACTTCTGTTATCTCTACCTAAAAAAAATAAATTCTGAGTGAATATCAAAAGTGTTACCTTGTATGTTTTGTCTCCATATGTGGTGGACCACTATTAGCATTCACATTTTGATGCTGGCGATCCTTCGTGAAAAACTCACGGCTTGGTCCAGCAGCTTGATCATTATTTGGTGGTCCGCCAAACTGACCACTCACTATTCGACCCTGCCTATACATGATATGAGGATACTGCTGAACATTTTGAAACCAAGTAACATTCGAGATTTGCTCACGGCCTGGGCCGGGTACCTGATTCGAAGGTTCGCCAAATTGATCTCGAACGCCATTCTGGCTAGGTCCTAGAGCTGGATTCTGCTGGATGTCTGGGCGCTCGTTTGAGAAGTGCTCAGTGCTTGGTCCTACTCTTTGATCATTGTTTGGTCCACCTAAATGATTTCTCACGCTGCGATCCTGACCAGATACGACAGGTGGATACTGCATGGCATTTGGACGAGAGGGATAATTTGAGTAGGGATCACGGCTTGGTCCAGGAACTTGATTATTATTTGGTGATCCTCGAAGCTTATCCGCCTCGAGGCGATTCATTCCAGGTACAATAGATGGATACTGCATGGCATTTTGATGAGAAGGATCATTTGAGATGGAATCGCGGCTTGGTCGGACTGCTTGCTTGTTTGAAAGTTCGCCAAGGCAATTCCGTACGACTCTATGCTGACTAGGTAACAAAGGTGGATAGTCCAATAAATTTTGATTAGAGCATTCATTCGAGACGGTCTCACGGCTTGGTCCGGCTACCTGATCATTGTACGGTGGTCTTGCGTGTTCACCCCTCTCGATGCGATTATGACCAGGGTGGACATTAGGTGGACACTGCATGAAATTTTGACGAGAAAGATAGTTCAAGAACTGATCACGGCTTGGTCCGGCTACTTGATTGTTTGAAAGCTCTCCAAGTCGATCCCGCTGACCAGGCGGACACTGCATGGGTGGCGGTTCATCGTCTTGGCTTTGCTCGTCTAGACCTAGGCTACTCAAGACCATCCTGTCTATCTCGGCAAACTGTTGTTCAAAAGGGTCGACTTCTTGGTCGTGTCTCATATCAGTAACTCGATTGATAATGCTCCTCAAGGCACAGTACAAGGAGTCAATCGTTTCATAATTACCATCAAAGTCCCGGAAATCCAGATACTTCATATAAGTTGACATAACAGCATTAAGCTGCTTCTGTTTTGCAATGTCCTGTAATAATTGATGAAAACAAATCAGTTTTAGCTTTAGGTGAATAGTAAAAGAAACAAGAAAGGTTTCAAACAATTAATCACGAGAAAAAAGTTACAATGTAAACTTATTGTCATTTTGGATGAGGAAATAGAAAAAAATATTTGCATGTAAAAATACTCGGGTTCAGAATATATCGGTGTTTGTGTATACACAAGGAGTTAAGTAAAAGAAAAAGAGAAAACACACACACACATAGACAGTCTGTTTCAGACATTTATCATTTACACTATTTCCGTATTATAATGATAATGATAACTTAATTTTATGTGTTCATATAATCATGATAATATTCATTTAACTTAATTGTTTTTCCCAAATACTCTATCGATACTATTAATTTAACTGATTTAGCTCTGTTGGCACAAGACAGTATAAAAACATTTAAAAAAGAGGGAAACTAACTACTGTAACATTATAAAATGTTACTTTTCATATTTCTATTCTCGGATGTAGAGAATTGCGTGGTTTACCTGAGCTCTATGTGGAACGAGTTGCAGATCTGTGGGCCCGCGTACTGAGAAAACTGGTAGACTGGAATTTGGAATTTCGGGATTTTCAGGACACATGCAAGAGACTTCGCCAAACTCAAATGGGTAACTAACATAAATTAGGAAAGTAAAGGTGGTTGGTCGTTGTGCTGGCCATATGACATCTTCGTTAGCCTTTGGACATAGGGATGATTAACATCAGCTGCCCAATAGATTGTATGGTCTGAAAGGGGAGGCTTGTACCTTTACAGTCGGTCTCACAGACAAGCGAACTAACAATGAAGTGCCCTAATCATTTCTAGCTACCAGGGAAAACTAAATCGTTACTTAAGAAAAGAAACTGTGAACTCGGGGTCAACTCAGGTGTAATTTACATTTGTTTAATGTTGTTCTAAAACTTTTTCCTTGGCATTACTTGTGATATACAAAAATGAAAAAAAAAGACATGTATAAAACAAACAAAAAATTACAACTCTATATTTCAACTGACTCTCCAACACTATCCCAATAACATTGACTCCCTCCTCCCTTTTCGAGCAGAATCAAACTTTTCCTCTACATAACATAAGCTTAAATATCAATTAAGGCCCAACGATGACCTACTGACCACTGTAAAAAACGCAAGCTAATTACTTTAAAAAATGTAAAACTAGTATCATTTCTTTTTCCTCTCTATCCTCATTTTAATCCTCTAGTCCTTAATAGCACACATTAACAATATAGGAATCAGTTAATCACTGACATCATGGAACTCACATTCGTTTTCAATGGCTAATTTAATGACCATGGCAGGTTTATATGAAGACTTTGTCATTTAGGTATCATCAAAAAAAAAGTATTGTGAGGTTACAATTTAAAGTACGTATACATTCTTTTGGACAGCCGATATTTTACATCAGCTAATGAATACTCATTACACTAGCCAATGAATACATAGGCAAATTATGCCAAATTTTAACATTTCTGCTATGCTTGTGGGCCGATGCTATACTTTTCATTCCATTTTTGTTTATTTGTACGTCCTATCTGGATACATGTAGAATTCCAAACAGGGCCAGATTTAAGTAAGTCGAGGCCCTGTGCAGTATTTGTGTGTAGGCCCCTGCTCTGTTTGCAAGACTTTAATGAAAATTGAGCTAAAATGAATGCCAAAAGACATTACATTCCTGAATATTCAATCTCATATTTAATATGCATATTTTGTTTTTAGAAAAGTGTTAGTTTGTGAAGGTCCCTCCACGCCCCCATTTATTTTCTTTTTTGAAGGTGGGGCCTAGGGAATTGCTCTCAAAGCATAGCCCTATTTCGAAAGGCCGGATAAGATTAGGCATCACTGAGGTAGGCTAACATGTACGTGTAGGAATATGCAACATGTAGCAATTATACATAAAACAATGAACCATAATCTTCAAATACTCGATATAAGAATTTAATTTATAGCATATATAAATTATATCAGTAACAGATTTTTTTTAATTTTGTAATTTCTTAACTATACTACAAAAAGAAAAAGTATTTGTCGATGGGAGGGAAGGTGATTGCATGTATCGCCCCTCCCACCTGGTACAACCCTTTGTCATTTTATATTTACTAATCATAAAATTTGAGATTAGAGTGTGGTGCGACATAATATACAATGGATTCACATATCAATACGTAGTTTATATTATATAGATAATCAACTAATTGTGTTCACAAACTATGACTTCTCCATAAAAATAGGACCGCCGCCCCCCCCCCAACTAAGAGGGCTAGAGTGGGGAGGGCAGTACATGCAATCGCATACCCCTTACCCCACCGAATCGGCCAAAATACCAGAAGGAAGCGACAAAATATAAAATTTATATACTAATTCAACTAATTTTATTCACAAACTATAATTTGTCCATAAAAGTAGGACCGCCCCCCCCCCACTCAAAGGGTTTAGGTGGGAAGGGCAGTAGAGGTATTCGCCCCCCCCCCCCCCATCGGTCAACAGGGGAACGACATAATATAAAGATCGGTTAAAATACCAATAACAAGTTTTAATCATATAGATATTCAATTGATTCTGTTAGCAAGCTTTCTACATATAAATTGGACCGTCCCCGACCCAACTCGAAAGTTTATGGGGGGGGGGGGGGCGGATTGATGTCATCGCCCCCTCCCGACCCCACCAAATCGGCCAAAATACTAGAGGGGGGGGGGGGCGAAATAATCTAAAAATATGTTAAAAATATAAATAATTAGTAGATAGTATTAACATAAGTAATAAATTCGTATACAAATTGTGTGAATTCTAATCTAAAAATCGTCCGCCCCCCCCCCCCGAAGGGTCGGCCGAGTGGGCCCTGGATCCGTCAGTCGCATGAGCTAGCCAGGAAAACCAGTGACTTGGCAGAATTTAAGTCATTGGTTAATATGCATGACTGAATGCATGACGCGTAGGATGTAACATCTTTTTTGAAGTAACGTCTGTATTATATAAGATAAAAAAAATTGTGGTCTATACGAGCTAGTAAAAGTATGTATATATACACACACTTACACATACACAATAATCGTAAAGTACTTACATCTCCTTGAAAGAGATCTTTGATCGTTTTGAGAAAGGCTGGCGTCATGATTTGTAGTAGATACATTGTATTTCTATATTGCCGTTCTGGATCTACACGTGCTGGCGATCCTCCAATGGGGGTATCTTGCGTCAGAGGTCTTGTCCCTATTGGGGGAATATTTTCCTTGTCACTCATGGCAGATACTTAGAACTAGGCACAAATAAAATCCAAAAGCAGTGCGAAGTAAAAAAAAAAAGGTATCACAGAACTAGCTGTCCTAGAAGGCGCGTTGATACATTAGCAAATACTTTGAATGTGGACTAGATGTAAACAAAATCTTAAAACCATGGTTAATAGTCGTTTAAAATAGTTGATTATAAGTGGTACTTAAAATTGCAATCAATTCTTAAAGAAAAACACGAAACAGTCTAAAAACGGGTAAAAGTGTAACACAGATGGAGCAATAAATACTTTGCTACGCTGCAGTCTGTCACAACATGTGACTAAAATATGAAGGACCAGCCTCTGTCCTGTTCAAGTCACGTGTGTGTGTCCCAAATAGCGTGTAAATCAGAGCCATGTTACGTGTGGATAGTCCGAATGTCACAGACTTGACTGGCCAGGTCAGCTGTGTTAAAAACAAAACTTTACTATGGAGCATGATGAGCCTTGTGATTTGTTTTCTGAATGGTGTGCGAGTTTCTGAAAAAAAAAGACGTTTTGAAACGACTATCGAAATATTCATTGAAACTTTGAGAGTTTATGGAGGAGTTGATTCAGAGCTCTGCCTCTACGCCAAAACTTTATTTCTCGAGTTCGAATCTCGGGGAAGACTAGAATTTTTTTTTTTAATTTTCGGGTTTCTTTATAGATGCTGCTTAAAATAAAATGTACCGAAATATTAACATTGTCGTTCAGATTGTGTTAAAAATTCATGTAATCACAGTCTCCGCAGAATGTAAATACAAAATTTAAGTAAAAAGTTCCCCTTTATGAGCTTGGGATCTATAGGGCAGATAATGTCAAGGTCATCTCTTTCTATGACCCATGGTTAACGAGGGTGTCATGTGGCTAGGACAACGACCAGCCGCCTTTACTTTTCCCCAACTAATGTAAGTTAACCATTAGAGCTAGATAGACTCGGAGGCGCATAAAGATCCCGAAATTAAAAATCACAGTCTTCACCAGGATTTAGAAGCCATGCGCCATGTTTTCTTTGACTCATACAGCCATGCGCCATGTTTTCTTTGACTCATACAGCAATGCGCCAGGTTATCTTTTTGTCATACAGCTATGTGTCAAGTTTTCTTTGTGTCATGCAGCCATGCGCCATGTTTTCTTTGTTGTACTTTTTTTGTCAACTACGGGGTGACAAGTGGGTTACGCGTGGCGATGACGTTTTCACGCAGTTTTGGCGTACGCCATTTTCAAGCCGTTTTGGCTACGCGCTTTTTTTTTTGGCTGAATGTTTTAAACACGTTATAAATGCTCATTTTATTTTTAGCGCCCCAAAGACAGACCACGAGTACGATGGCTTGATGAAGGTAGAGGCAAATCTACAACAGCTAAAAATCCAGGAGACGTAAAGCCCAGGATAGATCAGAAAGTGAGAGATGTGCTAAAGCAGGCCAGGGCTCTCCATGGGCTGCAGCGCCAGTAGGATGGATGGATTTAAAAAGGATGATACATATCTAATTTGTTCCTTGTTTGTGTTTAATTATTGTTATGTCTCTTCCCATCGTACTATCGTATGTGGTTCATCATTTCTATGTAATTAAGTTGATCATTTTCTTTGGCACTAGAGGTTCAAGTGAAAATGTGTGAATGCATTTAAAAAGATTTTTTTTTTAATTATACGAATAGATCTTAACATTTAAAATAGCATTCCCATGTAGTCTTCTCACCCCCCCTTTTTTTTCCCTATTGGTTTCAATAAAGATTTTATTTATTTTACGAATAAATATTAGGAATTTTTATACATAACTAAATCGCATTCTTACGAGATTGAGATGCCCCCTACCCTTTAAATTATAGAAAGGCATTAGATAGATACCAGAACCAAATTAGACAAGTATTTATAAATATATATATATATATAAAGATTATTAGGAATAAAATTTGGGTAGAGGCGATTTGGGTGACATCAACCCTACAACGCCTCTGCTCCCAACCCACTGGGTGACATCAACCCTACAACGCCTCTGCTCCCAACCCACTGGGTGACATCAACCCTAAAACGCCTCTGCTCCCAACTCACTGGGTGACATCAACCCTACAACGCCTCTGCTCCCAACCCACTGAGTGACACCAACCTTACAATGCCTCTGCTCTCACCCCACTAGGTGACACAAACCCTACGACGCCTCTGCCATAACCCCACTGGGTGACAACCAATCACGCAACGCCTCTGCGCCCACCCCAATGGGTGACACCAACCTCACAACGTATCTACTCCCAGCTGCCACAACCCCATTGTAATAGTTTGCACTACAGAACTGTGGTTTCTTAGCTTTGTACATATCTCATCTAGTGATTTGACTTGCCCTAAATGCACTTACTTTTCCAAAAAAGCCTAAGTCTGCATAAAAAGAGTGCGCAGATTAAACAAGCGAAAGAAAGGGCTTGAAGAGAGACTGAAACCAGGGGAGTAGCAAAGAATTCGCCATCATTTGGGGGGCCCGGAACCTCTTTGGGGGTTGCTGCATTTCGCTTAATATTTAATGTAAAAAATCAAACTTGTTAAGTGCCCCCCTCAAGTGGGGGCACTGGGGGATTTTAAAATTCTCCCTCTATTTCCTCCACCCTAGCTACGCCACTGAATGAAACCATTATTCCCGACATTTAAATCTCCAAGTTAACGACTTCTCCTATTAAGAAAGTAAAATACTTTGGAAAACAATAATGTTCTACTAATCTCTAAATATGGAGGCGCAGTGGCTGAGTTGTAAAGCGCTTGGCTTCTGAACCGGAGGTACAGGGTTCAAATCCTGGTGAAGAGTTTTAATTTCTGGATCTTTGGGCGCCTCTGAGTCCACCCGGCTCCAGTATGGGGATAAGTAAAAGCGGTTAGTCGTTGCGCTGTGGGCAACATAAACCTTAACATCATCTAAAAAGCAAAGTCATGCACAAACTAAAATGTTTGACTATTAAAAAAATTGAAATCAAACACACATGCATAAATGATTAACCATATGGGTTTATGGACAATAGTAGAATAATAAATTCACTCCAAAAATAGGCACAAATTAATGTTTTTTATTTTTAAAGGGAAAAAATACATATAAAATTAACTAAACCAAAGAACCACGGCGCTAAAACGGCATTGCCGTAACGTCCTTCTTCGAAATCAGCGGCTGCCCTTGAGTCATTTACTGGGAAGGCATAAGAAGGAGAAAGAGCAGCTCACTTCTAGGGAAACTATGGGAGCAGTGGCGTAGCAAGGTACCCGTGGGCCCGGGTTCAAGACTATATTAGAATATATTATTAACCCAATAAGATGAATGTAAAGTGAGACAAAACAACTGAGTTATTTGAATATATATCGCTTCATTTACCAAAAGACATTCCAATACAAGTAGTGTAGCTTTTTATTTCAAAGTAATTAGTTACAAAGTCATTACGTTTGATTCAGTTAGGACTCAGACAAGTAAAAGTGTCTTAAAAGTCAACGTTTGTACAATGTCTTAACAGAATTAAATGACTTAAAGATGTTTTAAATGAATAAAAAAATGTTTTATGAGTTCTGCATTCACACATTTACATGGTACTAAAACACTTCTAGTTGAAAACTTTGAAATATTGATACAAACTATAATCTAAATTTATTTTTATCATTTAACAGTAAGTACATGGAACATTTTTCTGGCCTTCAAATAGTGAAGTCAATAACTAGTGCATCTATTTCTAAACTTTTGGCTGTTTCTCGCTCATTGGAAGAACACAGAGAGAAGCTAATCAAATTTCGAAAATGACCGCTAAACTAAACAAATTGATACAGACAAAGTGAGACATAAGATGCATGCTGTGAAAATGTTTGGAAAACTTTATTATAAAATGATAAAAACAGACGAAATGTAGCTTTTTATGATTAAAAAAACCCAGCAAATCTTGGACAGACTTGATATGTTGTTATGAAAGGCTTCTTTAAAGGATTGCATCCCTCAACAATTTCCTATGGAAATATCATCTGGGTCAAATACGACTAGGAGAATGGTGGCATCATATTTTTTTTTGGTCATTATTTGTCGTTTGCACTTGAAATGAAAGTTGCCATTAACGTCATTAATGACAATTTGTCCATGTCCATGAAATCTGTCAAGTAATTGTGAAACAATGACAATGATAGTTCTGTAAAATACGTTGAGTTTGAAATTATTCTCTTAAAATCTTTAATTTGAATTATTTAATCACAGTAATTAATTGTAGGCTCATCGATTTCCCTTATAACTATCCGCAATGGTGTAGAGCAAAAAAAAACAAACTATATCAATACCCCAAGATCGAGTTACTTCAGCATCCTCATTTATTACTCTATAAAAGTCATTTCTCCAATGATTTACTTCAATCTAGATCTTCTTCAGTTGACCAACAATAAGCACAATTATATTATCGAATGTTTCTAATTTTCCTCTAAGTGCTGCAGTTTCCAGGCATTCTTTTTTTCCTATGCAGAACACAAAGTACTTTGTGTTAACAGGTTTAGGACATCAAACTATCTGAATCTCATTGGTGTAAGAGAATCATTCCTTGATGGTCACCTTGTTGGCTCTCCCTATTGTATTCAAGGCGCGCCCATCTTGAGATGCTGTGAGCCAAAAAATACATACACATTTTGAACCAAGTCTGCAATGTCCTTATCACAGCTGACGGAATCAGTTCAGACCAAGTTTAGGTTGTGGTTACCAGTGATTAATATCCAAGCGCCATTGTACTATCCACTCATACTGGAGACACCAGTATAGCTTTAGCCTCGCAGTTTATTTAAGAATAAATTGGGATTATTCATTACTTGGAGCATTTGTTCAGCCAATTCTGCAAAAGTCTGGTTCTCACAAATACGAAAACCTAGAAATGACTCTCTAATTGCTATTTCTTTAGGTATTCAAAGATCGGAGATCACGCACTAAAGACCATGCTAATTTGATCCAATCGGTATGTCTAGAGTTCTCTCACTAATGAAGAGAAAAATAGCGCGAATCGGACCCTCATGACATACAGTAACGGTATTTTTGTCAGATCTGCAGGTCTATTAGCTAGTTTTCAATTTATGGGGCTTTGTTTTCCTCTCAAATTTCAATATTCATAGTAATTTTATATAAAGCTTGGTTAGAGGATTTTGTATAAATATAATAGTGTTAACTTTCTTTAAGAACTATGAACAAAATACTAATCATTGGTCAGAGAATGACACTATTCCATGATCAATGTAGACATCTCTCTAGCTTCTAGATCTTTGTTGTAAGCCTGCTCCCCAATTCGGTTTCGCCATTTATTGTAATAACACAAGCAAGTTACCTATGGAACATGCTATGTTTCTTTTGCTTGCTTAATATTTAATGTTATTTGTTTGTTTAGATTTCATGTACTTTTTCTTTATTCTGTTATTAATTTTTTTTACACAATACAGAAGACAACAAAACAATGTGATGAGGGCTTACACTATTTCACAAGATCTACTTTTTCGGATCGGATAAAAAGTTTTAAAATAACATTTGTTTAGATAGCTTAGATCACCGACTCGGATTTTACTCTCATTACAATAACACAAATGACAAACATGTACATATGACAAAAAAGTTATCATATGACATTTTTTTAACGCGGCCAATGACCTGGAAACCCAACATGATAATATTTAGAATTTTAAATACTTAAAATAAAAGAAAGAAATAAAGCTTTGAGAAAATTGAATAATTAGCAGATGTGTCGAAATATTAATTCGTGGCCACCAGGGCTATCCATATGGACCTTAATGAATTGTTACTTCGCCCCTTTCCTTATTTTTCTGTACAACACATTAATATTTTCTAAACAAAACTCTCTCTTTCTCTCTCTCTCTCCTCTGCCCCCTCCCATTAATAATAATACTATCAATGGCAGCAATAGTCCCCTCAAACATAAAGTAATGGCCAGCCACCTTTACAATAAACCTGATGGAAAGCAGATATTTACATTAAAGTAATCCATGCCGTATTGCCGTTGGTGCATTAACTCTAGCTGAAAGCACGGGTTATTGTTTTAAAACTAATATAAAGTTTCGTGCAGCGTTTAAGATATTTTGAAGGAGCTTTTCAGATATACAGTCATATTTCTCTATTAGTGTCATCCCTTAAGTTCTCACGTGGGCCTCAACTGGTCAAGAGTCATGGGCCCAAGTGCAATCAACTCCTTTGCGCCATTGCTGCTACGCTACAGGCTGTGGGACCCCCTAATGGTCTTGGGCCCGGGTTCATTGGACCCCTTCGCGCCCTGGACGCTACGTCACTGTATGGGAGACCTCACCGTGGAGGGCAGCAATAATTCAAGGAAATAATACTTGTTTTTTTTTAAGGAGAGAAGTCGTAATATTATAATGCTCTGCGTTAGTTTGTGTTAATGTAAACCTGCTATAATTTGTTCTTCTATTTTAATTTTTAAATATTTAGAAAATGACTAGCAAATAAATTAAGACTGTATTTTTAGTGGTATACGTTTTTTTAAATACTATTACCATGTCTGTTATTTATTACTTTAGACACCATGCATTCAATACAGGATTTAAACAAGCACTTGACATGTTCATGCAAATATTAATAAAGAAAGAAACTATACAACAGAACATAAAGCAAAGAATTGTGAAGTACATTAATACCATAATTAACATCTGAAAATGCACATGCGATTGTTCCATAGGAATTTTGACATGGATATACATTAATTTCACAAAGATTTACAATAAGTAATTTTTCTTAACTTCTGCAGTTTCTTCTTGATGTATTTTTGTCACTGGTGTTGAGACCAGAAATTTCGAACAATATGGTTTGATATATATATCATAAACGTATGTTAGGGGCAGCCTAGCGAGGTGCGCTATATTTACAACGTTTCTCTTAAGTCACTCTCATCTCTGTATGTTTAGACTTTAAAAAAGCTCTTGTCCGGGTTTGGCATGACGGCATGTGATGAGGGAGTTCAAAATAGATTAAAACATTATCAATGTTGTCAAAGCCCTATACCACAATGCGAATAGCTCAGTACTTCTGAACAACGAAATCTGAAAGTTTTAGGACATTCATAGGAGTGCGGCATTGATGCTTTCTCTCTTTTAACTTATTTCTGGAAAACATTAAAATGGAAAGTCCTAGAAGGATTTACTCCTAATTGGACAATAAACTGGCGGCCAATTACCAATCTCACATTTGCTGATGATCTACACCTCATTGGAGAAAATGCAGATCAGGTACAAGATCTTACTTTAAAACTGGACGCTGTAGGATGCTGGCATGGAAATCAATGCTAAAAAAAAAGCAAAATACTACTTCGTGGTGGAGATGTTGCATACAGTTGAATGGCCAAACATTAGAAGACGTTGACTCATTTAAATATTTAGGGTTGTACATAAAAAAAGATGGAAGATCTATACAAGAGAGTAAAAAACGTGATTAAGCCTGGAATCCGTTGCCAAGTGCAGACTGTGGAAAATCTGGAAGAGTAACATCTGCTTCCTAGTCAAATTAAAACTTTCTTTTTTTGCTAGTGGTGCATCTACTCCATCTGTTGGGTACGTGACAGTAGTTGAAGAAAGTAAAAGCGGTTGGTCGTTGCGCTGGTCCCATGACCCATACAACCATACACAAACTAAACTGTTTGACTAATTAAAACATGATATCAAATACATACACATGCATAAATGATTAACCATATAAGTTAATGGACAATTGTAAAACAATACTTTCACCCCAAAAATATGTGTAAACACTCGGACACAAATTAAATATATTTATTATTTTAAATGGCGAAAAAAACATATCTAAAACAAAACGGCCACGGCGCCAATACGACCACGGCGCCAAAACGGCATCGCCAAAACGTCCTTCAAAAATCTTCATCGGTAGTCCATCGGTCATTTACTGGAAGGGCATCAGTGAGAGAAAGAGCAGCTTACTTCAAGTGAAGAAATGCCTAGACGTGTTTTCCTTGTGAAAGCTGGAAACATAAAGCTGAAGCTGAAAGAAGATTTCACGCATTTGAGAGTAAATGCTACAGAGAAATGCTGGGTGTAAGATACCAGGAAAAATAATTTTATACTTTTGCTAGTCAGCAACATTCTGGCTGGCCATAGTATTTAAAAAACGAAAGCTGAGAAAGTTTGGTCATTTTGTAAGACTCATATCAAAAGTCGTTATTTGACGCACAGTAGAGGCAGCACGAAGAAATGTTCATCCAAAGACAAGCTGGCTGGACAACGTAAAAGAATGGCTCGGCCTCTCTCTTGATATCCTGGAACAATGGAGGGATTTTTTTTTACACGCACTGTCCCAGCAAGCCCAAGGACAACAAAAGTCAAGGGACAGATGAGATGATGTGTCTTGTATGTTTTGATTTTTACAATCGATTTTTTGTCCAACTCTTTCTTTTGAAAATACGGATTTCTTGCACAAAGGGCTTACGTTTTGAAGGTCCACATTGTATCACAGAATGGAATGTTTATCACAGGTCATAGGTCAGCGGCGTAGCTAAGAATTTTCCATCATTTTGGGGTCCGGGGTATTGACCTCTATGGGGGCCCCGCATTTTGCGTAATATTTAATATTTATCAGTATCGCACAAAAGAAAGTAGGTGTTCTTGACTGATGTAGTGGTATAAGTTGAATTAGTGCCCTTTACACTTTATAGAGACTAGATCGCCATTTTAAAGTTTGAAACTTACAATAGATAACCTTCTATTTTCATAAGCACTATATAAGGATTTTAAAAAAAAAAAGAATACGGTAATATTCACATATACCCCCTTCTTTCTCCCCCCACCCCTTTCCAAACTGATCCAGACAAGTGATAGGATCCTAGCTCATAGAGATAGCTAAAAGTACGGGACTGCGCTACACAACAACAACAAAAAAGAACAAAATACAATCGGTAAAAATATTTCTAATCGCACAGATTCATTGTTGTTGGTCTAGATCTGTTACACATTTAATGACATGACTTAACTAAAGTAATTTAAACAAGATTGCCATACATATCCACAGGCGGCCCCAGTGGGAGACGGATCCCTGTCGAATCCGCATATTCACTGATCGACTGAGGATGGCATCGAACAGGGTATGAAACCGAGACCTTAGAGATAATCAGTCCTGCGCGCTACCCGCACGACCAGGCGTTGCTGTTAATCTAATGACAAACTGGTTACAACCTAATACCCTCTTATTGATAATATACCTACACATTACGGAATGACAACTACCGGATATGTACAATATGTCAGAAGAGCGATTTTAGATAATCTGGTCGTGCGGTTTGCACCTGGACTGTCGTTCAGATTTATCGATGGTCCCGGGTTCAAACCCTGCCCGCTCCCATCCCCCGTCGTCCTGCGGGAGATTTGGAATAGGAAGTAAACTATTTTCAACTCTGAAGGAACATCCGAAACATGTAAAACATTTTACAAACAAACAAACATTGGTGCACCGAGTGATTTCTTTTAGCATTTCATTTAAAGAATTAACTCCATATGACGTCTAAGGAAAAATATTCCATTACGTCACACATCCTAGCTAAAAAATGTCTTCTATACGAGCAGCTTGTCGAGGGTTCATAGACATTGGTGCACCGAGTGAGATCGTTTAGCATTTCATTTGATGGGCTAGTTAGACTTAATATATATACATATATATATATATATATATATATATATATATATATATATACATACATATATATATATATATATTTATAAAAGGATTAAAGACGTTTTTTTTTGTCTGTCAGTCTGTCTGTCCGTTATGTTAATAGCGAGAGAAAAAAAGACTAAAAGCTATTGAAAATCTGATTAAAATTTAATTTCCCTTCCGAAACATCGCATTAGTTTTAAGTTTCTATGATAGTTTGTTCCGGATATTTATATATTTATAGTGAGAGAAAATAAGAATTCCAGATTAATCAAATGCCGTTAATTAAATTTGTGGGATGGTCAGTTATGAAAATTAGATGTCCATAGCCTTGTGGAGTTTTTTTCAAACCATATTTTGGTGTTAGGAAGTTGTTTTCCTTAAAAATCGGATCATAATATTAACGATAATTAGATTTCCTAACGTTTTAGCTAGAAAGTTAAATGTAGTGTAAGAGAGAAGTGCAATTTTACATAAATAGAGTTAAACTATTTTTCATAAAAAAAGCCGGAATAACCAATTTTCGTAAATGAGAAAATTATTTGTTTTATTTATTAGTAGAGGTATTTCAAACATTTATTAGCGTTATTTGATTTTTCATATAAAATTCGGATCATTTTTGGCGACGATTTGTAAGAAAATTAAGGTAATGTAGGTCGATGTCTTTTTCGAAACAAAATCCGGAACATTCTTTACTGATTAAGCAAATTTTATTATGTTTCGGCAAGAAAATTAACTGTAAAATAAGTCTATAAAGGGATTTTCAATCATCGTTTCTAGTAAATTACTTTCTTATTTTAAAATCCTGAACAACCTATTGTCAATATTTTTGAAAAAAATAAAATTATTTGACATAAATTTGTTTTAAGTTAAAAATTCGGAACAATTGATATTCATAAATAAACTATAGTGACTTAGTGTCAAGGAATATAAGTGTAATATTGGTCAATTATGCGATTTCAAACAATCATTTGTCATAATTTATTTTGTATAAAACAATATCCGGAACAACTTTATAGTTAAGGAAATATAAATCAGTATAGATATTTTTATTTAGCATTTATATGCTATTTACATTTAAAAACCGGAACAATATATTAAAGATCATGTGTTTCTTGCGACGTTTAAGCATGGAAATAAAATCTAATATAAGTTAAAAGAGCAAACAAATATTCATTGGCATTGATTTGTTTTTCAAAAAACATCCGGAACAATCTATTATAGATACTTGAAACTATTGCTATATTTCTGAATTAAAAAGTAAAGGTTAAATCAGATTTACAATAGCCTTTAGTGATATTTGTTAATCTAATCGTGACGGATAGACCGACCAACAGACAAAACGCACAAAAATAATCTTCTTTTATTCGGATGGGGGCACTAAACAAAAAATAAATAAAATCTGATTTTTTAAAAAAGTTTAAGGAATTGGTATAGTACCTGCAGATGTTGCGACGTTACGCTACTGCACGAAAATCGCTGCATAAAAAGTCCATTTAAAAAAATGTGCGTGATATTTACATACAAAGTGCATCATTAGCCTTTATAAACAAACAGAAATGCTTTCTTTTAATTTTAGCAGCTAGTTGACCAGAAAAAAACATCTTTAACTATTATTTCTATTTGTTGTAAACATTTCCTGTACATTTTATAAATATATTTGACTTAGTGATACTGAAAATACTCAACAATTACCCATCTTTGTTAGCATATTGTAATATTGCCTCCCTTACATTTCTGTAATTGTTCTAGAATTGGTGTATTTTTATGAAAAAATCGCTTGAATAATTAATTTTATAAATTAAACGGTTTGCTTTTAGAAAACTAAAAGTAGCCGTTGCACCTTAACTTTTCAAGCCGCATTTAATGATGAAATATTTTTCATATCTCTTCTAGTTTTCGAGATCTGAGTGTGACAGACGGACAGATGGACATTTTGCACAAACCTAATAACGGCTTTTTCCCCTTACGGTGGCCGCTAAAAATTTAACTTGCACAAGCTATTTTTTTAAACTTATTTTTATGTAAAATAAATTAAAAATTATAGTACAAATTTCAGATCTTGCTTTCTGAGTTTGTCGGTTACAATACATTTAGACTTATATAGTAATAGGTAGCCTCCATAAAAATCCTGCCTCGGGGCCTCCAAATATTCAATATTTGTTTGTAAATTGTTTTACATGTTTCGGATGAAAATAATTGAGTTCCTAATCCAAACCTCCAGCAGGACGACGGTGGACTGAAGCGAGCAGGTTTTGAGCCAGGGACCATCTATAAGTCCAAACGACAGTCAAGCACGCAAACCGCACGATTTAAAACAGCCCTTTCGGGAAGGTGACATTCTTCTATAACTTTTCTTAGTTAAAGCGACTCATGGAACTCTGGTATGGATGGTTAGTTTTGTTTTTTTTTAAATGTTTTTAATGGGAATGCTCTCACCAAGAATTCTATGGAGGAAATGAATCAGAAAATGTTTGACATTCTAGATATTAGTTTAATCTAGTTTGTTCCCTTTACGTAATTGATAATAACGTCTGGATAGGCCTTGTTTGTAAATATAATTCTCTACGTCGACAAGCATGCGGGACACCACGCACGCACGCCGACTCTCTAACCTTCGATGAAAAAGTCATTTCTTTTATTTCTGCAAGTCGGACTAGAGATACCCCAGATAACTATCAAGGCGACAGAAAGTGCAGCGCCTAAAAAAAAAGGAGGGGGGGGGAGAGAACAAGTTTCTACGTCGCCCAACCATGCGAGACAACACGCACATACGCCCTACTCAATTAGACTCTTCTCTCCTTTCCGCCAGCACCCGAGCCTTCCTCGCTCTCCAGGCATGCACACACAGTTGTTTGCCCAAAAACCACCACATTTGGACATCTGTGTCTTTCGGGAAGTTTTCATCCGTCACCTAATAGCGGTGTATGCTACGCCTCGGGTCGGCTAGTTTTGTTATAATCTCATAAACTACAGACGTTACTTTAAATGAGAAGAACATGATTACGTCCTACTGGTATCCTTGCGTCAATCTAGTCATGCATGTTTATCAATGACTTAAACTCTGACAAGTCGTTGCTTTCGATGGATGATTCAGGCAACCCATCCCATGCTCAAATAATAGCACTAGGCGAAAAGAAGCATTTTAAAGTAACAAACTAACATAAGTAATGGAAAATTCAGTAATGAAGATCATACAGTCATACTGTTTTCCTACATGTAATGTGGCATTTTTGTTTTTTGTTTTTTTTATTAATCAAAATGTTTATCTCTATATGATATTTAACTTGTTAGATAACGAAAACAATGACTGACTATTTTAAAAAATAAATATCACAAAATGTGGGCGTTAATACGTAACTTAAACAATCACTTTTGTGGTTGTCGTGGCCAAGTGGTTAAGGCAATGGACTAGAAATCCATTGGGATTCTTCTTGCGCAGATTCGAATCCTGACGACAATGAAATTTGTTTCTTCTAAATCTAAAAATAAGAGCTTCATACTTTTTTTCTAGCTTTACAACGTTTCAAATAGAAAACGAAATCTGTAATGGTGGGTATTGAAATAAAATTATTTTCTGTACTGATAAGCTGCATCAGTTAGTAACTCTCACTTTAGTAACCGCTAACAAAAGGGACAAAAGCCGGTTTTAGTTTTATGTAATCTTGCCGTTCAATCGGCCGTCTCACAAACTAGAAAATATCTTTTTTTTAAAATCCTATTTCATGATAGTTTGCAGTTTGCATAAGTACTGTTGTCACCAATACTTGTTTCCTTCGGAATTTTTTTTTTTACATTTTTTATAGTATAAAAAAAAAAAAGAGCGGAAGGAAATGTTCCATAGTGCATGTGATTCTTATGCATATTTTATTTACCATTATTATACTAGAGAACGTTCTGATATTATGTAACGCCACATCAATTTTTAAATGTGGAATGGACGTAAGTATTTTTGATTCGCTAACTGTATCAAACAGATAGGAAGCTTGACCCATTGGTGTTTGTTTACAATTGATGAATGAGGTCCAAGATCGCTTGTACAACATCCGTTAGGCTAGGCCCGGGGTCGGCAACCTGCGGCTCTTTAGTTCCCTATGCAAATGTAATTTATTTTATCGAAACATTTTTAAAAATAGTTCTGAATCTTTTAACGAAGATTAGTCGCCGATTCGATCTCTCAGCCACTTGTACTCGATTTTCACCACACCCCACCCTCATTACACGCGTCATCACTGTTGTCAATCCGTCGGAAGCTCCGGAATGGCGCCGTCTTCGGATATTTCTATGAAGTTTTAATTCGCTTTGACGCAAGACGAATCGACATCTTAACCACGAGCTTAGACTGTTAGTTGTTTATTTTAAAAAAATGAGTTAGAAGCGAATTCTCTTCTCAAAGTTAGAAGCAATCTACAAATAACACTATTCTGGCAAGCTTTGAGGACCACTAGATATTGCACAAAAAGGCAAACTATAATACAGATGATAAGTAAAGACTGCTTCCTACGTGCATTTGAAGAACTGTTTCGTGATTTCAAAAACAAACCAGAAATCTTGAAGAAAAAAATAACTATTTGCCACTATCCGCTAAGACAGTACTAAATAGAATAGCTAAAATATCTTCATATGTAAACTATTTGCTGGTGATATTCAACTTTCTTCTTTTTATAGATTAGTCTTGCGAAATAAAGACACGGCACAAGTTGCCCATTTTGTCAGGTATATGTCTTCCCAAGGATTGCGACCGCTGTCATGACAAATTAGAAAGAACGATAGAGCGAATGCCGTGCAAAAATACCTTGAAAACAATAAGATCGATTTAAATAAAATCATTTCAATAGCAACTGATAGATCCAGAAGTATGACAGGAAAAAAAATAAAAGGGCAACAACGATTTGTCGAAGCAAAATAAACCATGAAATTCCTGTCAAGAAGCGCTTTGTGCCCAAAACGATTCCGACCGAAATAGTTGAGGTCATGAATCTGGTAATCAAGATTATCAACAGCATCTTGTCAAAAGCACTCTACCACTTAAACGAAATGGAGACTCAGTATTCCGACCTTCTTCTTCCCAAAAAGTGCTATGACTTTCCAAAGGTAAGCTGTTGAAAGTTTTGCTTTGTGCTTGAATGAAATAAATACATTTCAAATGAAAAATGCATTTATAACACTGAATTAGAGAACGACAAATAGTTGCAAAAGTTTACTTTTTGATCAATATAACAGAGAAATGAAATGAGTTGATTCTAAAACTACAGGAAAAGGAAAACCCAGCCTATGTTTTGGTAGACGAATGGGTTTGTTTTGAAGAAAAAAAAATTCCTTTTGCAGAAGATATTCAGAGGGGTAAATTACTTCATTTTGAATGTCTAAATCAGTATCGCAATTAGTGCAACTTTTGACAAGAATTACTTCAGCAGAATTATGAAAAATCAAAGATGAATTTCTTGATAGATTTGAGCAGATCAAAACCAACAAAACTATTCTAGCATTTCTAGTACACAATCTCAACACAAATAGTAATGAAATCCACACTGATATATTTGTAATTGATACTGGATCTCTGGACATGCAATAGATCTATTTAAAAGTAAAGGTTTGTGGGGTGGAAAATTTGCAAAGTTGAAAAGCAAGTTGGAGTGTTGGAGGTCCAGAAATGTACACACCGGAACGCAACACAGATTGCTACAGTGAGGTGAAGATGTTGGCATTTGGAGTGCTGACTATCTTGGAGCGACATATGCGTGCTAGCAATGTTCTCTTGCATGAATATAATTGAAAGTAAAGTAAGAAGCCAACTATATAATGAAAATTAAGATTCGTGTTTGAAATTAAAAACGTTACCATATGAGCCAAATGTATTCAAATTCTCTAAAACCATTTAGAGGAAACCACATTATTATATCAGTTTACTTCATGTTTCTTATTGAAGAATGTACATATTCAATTCCTTAATTTTTACCGAAGAAAATTGATTATCTAATAAAGCCATATCTATCTGTAAATATATGTATATATGATTATATATGGCTTTTTTGTGACGGTAAGCACCGGTAAGGCGTACCGGCAAGTTTTTGAAAAAATATTACTTTCTTGTATTTTAACGTATATTATTAGTTTTTAGTAGTTAAAATCAACTACTGAGTACCGGCAGCTAATCACTGAGTACGGGCAACTAACTATATATATATATCTGTTGTTGTATATGAATTCGTTTTTTTCATTTAAAAGAATCATTGTGTGAGTTGGCAAGAAAAAACTTTGTGGCTCTTTAAAAACTTCGAAATTTTGTAAATTGTAGTTTTTGGCTCTTCCTACTCAAAAGGCTGCCGACCCCTGGGCACTAGCGGATCCAGAACTTTGGAGTGGGGAGGGGGCGATTTTTTTCCAAACCCTAACCCTAACGCCAAGTAAACCCTAACCCTATGCATAAACGTGCGTACAGCGCGCGCACACAAACACACCCACCCACCCACACACACACACACACACATATACACATATATATATATATATATATATGAGAATAAAAAAAGCAGCATTTCTCAACCTTCGGCGAAAAACAAAACAACTGGGGCAGCGCTATAAGGTTCTCTAGCGGGATTCGGGGCGAAGCCCCTGCGACAAAAAGCGTTTTCTTGCTTTTTTCACTGCTGAAACGCATTCTCCTGACATCTACATCTCATTATACTTTAATGGAGTTCGGGGCGAACTCGCCCCTACAGCCCCCCCCCCCGGATCCGCCAGTGTCCCTGGGCTAGGCTTCAGTTACTAATGTCCTGCTTCTTTCAAGCCTGTAAGCAGTATGGCTTAACTATTAGCATGAAGAAAACAAATGTTATGGGATCACCTGCTACAGCACCATCCTCATAGACGATAACAAGCTGGATGCTGTAAATGAATTCTGCTATCTGGGATCCACAGTTCAAGATGTCTCTAGAAGAGAAGATTTAAAATAAAAACGCCTAGGGAAGGCTGCCTCGACCTTCGCTAGATTCAGGTCAAGAGTTTGGGAAAACCAGAAGCTCACTACAGTGACCAAAATGGAAGTCTACAAGGCATGCACACACCCACCCACACACCCACCCACACACCCGCACACACACACCCACACATACACATACATATATATATATATATATATATATACATATAAAAACATATATATATATATATACATATATATACATATATATATATATATATGAGAATAAAAAAAGCAGCATTTCTCAACCTTCGGCGAAAAACAAAACAACTGGGGCAGAACTATAAGGTTCCATAGTGGGGAAAAGCGTTTTCTTGCTTTTTTCACTGCTGAAACGCATTCTCCTGACATCTACAGCTCATTATACTTCAATGGAGTTTGGAGCGAAGCCCCGACGACAAAAGCGTTTTCTTGCATTCTTCACAGCAGAAACGCATTCTCCTGACAAGTACAGCTCATTATTCATCAGTGGAGTTCGGGGCTAAGCCCCGACGCCAAAAGCGTCTTCTTGCATTCTTCACTGCAGAAACGCATTTTCCTGACAAGTACATCTAATTATTTATCATGGAGTTCGAGCGAAGCCCCGACGCCAAAAGCGTTTTCTTGCATTCTTCATTGCAGAAACGCATTCTCCTGTCATCTACAGCTCATTATTCATCAATGGAGGTCGCCCCGACGCCAAAAGCGGTTTCTTGCATTCTTCAATGCAGAAACGCATTCTCCTGACCTAAAGCTCATTATTCATACTATTAAAAAAGGACCTTTTGAATAATGTTGTACTTCCTTGTTCCTTGAAGTACTTCAGTTTTCTGTTATTAGCCATATAATAAGGGCTCGCAATGGCGTTCTTTCAGAGATGGGAAGACAATTTAAAAGAATGGACAGGCCTGTCAATGCGAGAAATTCTATCCATAGCAAGGGACACGGATGATTAGAGAAAGGGTCAACAGATGGTGCTTCAACGGTTCAACAGACTAAGAAATATGTTAAAGTGATGGAATTGATTTAGGCAGGGGTGGGCAAATTACGGTCCGCGGGCCACATGCGGCCCGGCGGAGTGTATTATGCGGCCCGCCGACACCTACTGAAATTAGGTGTGCCCACGGAATATACAGATTAAAATGCAAATATATAAAAAATAATTCCTATATAAATTATTGAAACTGACTCATTATAAAAAGTTTCAAGTAAACGAAGATTATGCTTATTGGTTATACTTTAATTCACTCAATTCAAGACAATCTCAGATCAGTATTTATTCAATACTATGAAAAACTGTGTTGACTGTCCGGTATGCTTGAAAAAAGATGGCAAGTGTAGCAACTGATGGAGCTCGATCTTTGATAGACAAAAATTGTTTTTTTTTTTTTGTTGTTTTTATATTAAAAAAATATATCCCAATCTTAAACTTTAAACGGGAAAGTTTGCACAAAGCTGCATAAAATTTCAATATATTATTGATCCAAATTACGTAGTAATCAACCTTATTAGAGCTAGGGGTGTTAACCACAGGTATTTCTTATTTATCAACAAAATAATCCAATGTATCCGCTATCTTAGCATGGGCAAGACACAAGAGAACAATCTAAAATCTCAAGGAAGAAATTGTTATGCTACTTGAATGACATTGACTGTGACTTTGTTACCAATATTTACAATGAAGATTGGAAGACAGATTTCATGTGTTTCATAATTGCTATTGCGATGTTGTTGTTTTTTTTTGCATATGAAATGTAAATTCATGTTAAATCCTTTCAAACAAGGCTTTCCCATTTCTACAAGCAAGCAAAAGAAAACAGGTTTTGTCATTTTCCTTTGCTAAAAGGTGAAACTATTTCTAGATTTAGATTTCTTAATTGTACAATTTATAAAAGCTAATTTTAAGACGTCAAGAACCAGTTTTCAATACCGTCAGCTCACCATTTAGCGCAGAAGCTGATTCAGCTCCAGAGGACCTATCTCCAAGCAAAGAGAAGTTCCAGTCAGTACTTCCAAGAGAGTCTTATGGATGCCAGAAGCTGTATTTCCACACTTTAAAAAATTTTCTGCTGTTCACACTATTTGTGTACACATACATCTATTCTTCTTCTTCATTCTCATTTTACATGTTGGAGAGTTCAGATAAGTAATCGTATTTCTGAATAGTTTTGGTTCTATAGGAGGGTTTTCGGGCCAAAGTCTTGTTCGGGTCTCTCGATTGAGAATGCACCATTGAAGGACATGGTCAGCATTTTCTGGTGATGGGCAAGTTTCTCTCGTCCCGACATTTAACTGCCGGAACATATATTGTCTCATTCAGTGAAAAAGCATTTTCTTTTGTGGAAACTAAACAAGTATTATTACTGGTCGATTTTGACTGACTGTAATTGGACAGCATTTACAAGCATAAAAACTAGTAGGCTAATTCCACAGTTCATGAACATTATGCACGAGTGTAAAAAAAATACTGCACATTAAGTGCAACTGTATATTTGTCAGGATATTTTAATGTAAAATTACAACAGCAATTTGAAAAAAAAATCGTTAAATTGGTTTCAAAAATTGCTAACTCGTGTTGTAATTCCTTAACGTGAATATAATTAAGTGTAAATATGAATTAAAAGACATTCTACAGTATTCTACACAGTAAGCTTGAGTATCTCTCTAAGTTGTATATACATATGCGGCCCGCCATTCCTTTTTTTTTAAAATGCGGCCCTCGATACAAAAAGGTTGCCCAACTCTGATTTAGAGCCATTTATTATTGAAGTTTGTCTTCTCTGTAACAGGAAATTATGAATTCATTGGTGTAACTGTAGAGGACCGAGATCCCAAAATATTTTGAAAGCTATGGTGGTGAACTAGTCCATTGCTCATTATTATTCAAGACCTTTGAAGAATCATCAATTAGTATTTTTAGTTGGGTTTCACAAGATCTATACATCCTAAGGCCATGTTGGTATAAAGTAAGGACATTGTGTTTCTAGGCGATGTTTAATGATACTACGTATTATGTGTTCAAATATTTTACTCGTGATGGTTGTTAGTGATATTTATCTTCAGTTTCCTAGAACAGATTTTTCTCATTTTTTAAATAGGAGACTTACATTATTTTCTTTACTGTCCCTTGGTACTTGAGACCCTAGAAAAAAGTATATTTTAAACTAGCTCATGCTGGCTCATTGCTTAGTTTTTTCAGTTTTTTAAGTCTGTCTTAAATACCATCAGGCCCAGATGCTTTGTTTGGTTTTATGCTTGATAATGGTTTTTGGGATTCCCTTTTCTAGCACATCTATTTCCTACATCCTATAGTTTAACTTGGTTTAAATTAAGCAATATATCTTTTGTCTTCTAGGACTGGGAATGCTGGTGCCAAGTATTTATTGAGCATGTTATACTTAAGTTTGTTATCTTTTTGTGTAATCTTCAGCTTCTAATATGGCTTCAATTGTCTTAGCTGTGAAGTATGGGAATGTGGGTGTTATTTTTAGATATTATTACTTTCTTTATATATTCACTATGTCTGATAACTTTTTGGGTTAGCTGTTTAATTTTAAAAGAATATCTATAACTATAAAAAGGATCTCCATTAACTAGTAAACAGGTAATTGATATAAAATATTTTTAAAAAATAATTTTTTTCATTACTTGTTTAATGTTTAGTTGTTGTTGTTTTTTTTACACGGAAACTGGTGAGCACATGTTACAGACTCCGCAAATTTAAAACAATAATTAATTAATTTATAATGTCGTAACGTTATTTTAACAGATAATATTTTAGAAATTTGTATCTATGGCGGAGAAAATACAAATATAAAAAGCTACTTTTGGTGTATCCGGTTTTACAAAAGAAAGGAAGTTTTGATGAGGTATGTATTTTTAAAGAAATTTTTTTTTTATTTTTTGGCACCGCATAATCAAATTTGCAAAAGCTTTTCTATTTCTAAAGCTCAGTTGGAGTAACAAAGCATTGTGGACCATAATAGTTTGGCCATGCCTTTCGATTATATATTATATTACGTTTTATTAGAGTGATGTCCCTTTTTTTCAATAGATATTTATATTGTGTGCCAAACTATTATGGTCTACTATGCCATGTTACAGTTGGTAAAATAGAAGCTTCATTGAATAACCTTGACATTATTTTTTTTAAACGTTAAAATCCCCCTTTACACACACACACACAGCAATAGAAGAGTAGACAATAACAATCCATATTTTCGATGGTCTTAAGCGACCCCTGGCAAATCGTCAATCGACCCCAAAGGGGTCGCGACCCACAGGTTGAGAACCCCTCGTATAGAGGGACTTATGATCCAACAGTTACGCTGAGGTGCCCCACAGAAACGCTTTAAAGAGCAGCTTTGGCGCCAACGTGCTTTAACTGAAATAGAAGAGAGCACCTGGATGCATGTGTTTTCAGAATGAGACAGCTGAATGTCATTTACAAAGGCCGCGGGGTACACATTTGAGACTAAAAGAAAATCCGCAGCGTAGGACAGACGTGGACGACGAAAAGAAAATCTTAATCGACCACCGGCAGACAATGGCTTGGCTGCATAAAATGTGGCAAAATATGTAGGTCACAGCTGGTGCTGCATATCAACGGAAATACTGCATTTCTCATTAATCTTCGGACTCGAAGACAAGCCTTATTATTATTATATTTATTATTATTATTATTATTATTATTATTATTATTATTATTAAATTAACACACTCTGCCTGGTAAAACGTTTGTAAGAGCGTTATTTCTCCCACACTCAATCTCGTATCAAGCTGAACTTTTGCACATTTCTTTTACATTTCAACTCAAAAATGAAAAAAAAAAACAAACAATTAGTTAATTAGCTATTAGTAATTAATTTGATTGGGTATTCCAAAAAAGGAAAATACATTTTACTTAACTGATAAGGCACATTGGTTACCGTATTGGCTGTAGGACAGCTTCAATTGAATTACGTGATTGAAACTTATTTCTTCTGTTCTAACTTATTTTAAGTGATGTAAATGTCTGGAAAAAATATTTTGCCTGTAAATTTATGAGGAAAATTTTGTTTTTATATTTTTTTTGAGGCGAAAACAACACAAAATATGTACATTTTTGTACACAATGTTTCAGAAACTAACAAAGATATTCAAATAAAACTTATATAGTTTGTTATATCTAAATCTATGTGAACTAGAATAAATATGAATGCTGTACAAAACTTCCTTTTTTTTTATTTTACAAATTTGCAATGGGCTTTTTCTTAAAAAAAAAAGGAGTAGGGAAAAGAAAATTATTTTGGGGAAAAAAGTATTATAGCAGAGATGCCTACATGCCAAAATGGAAATGCGTATTCCCAGAGCTGAAAAAGCGTATTTTGAGTGGCAAATGTGTATTTTCCCAAAATATTAAGAAATATACTCAGGAAAGACTAAAAATCATTTAAGCACGTAATATACACGAAATGCAGCAATCCTAAAGTAAGCACAGCATTAGATTATTTAAGACATTTTGTACATTTGTCAAAATGTGTACACTTTTGTCATAGACTTTTCTAGAACGTTAGAATGATGCCGTTCTTGTCACTTGGCAATGATTTGATGATCATAATGTCTCTAGTGTAGTCCACATTCCTTAATAGCGGCAACAAAAGTTCATTAAAAAGAATAGGAATTTTTGTTACAAGTGAAATGAGACTTACACCTGATGTAATGGTTCGCTTAGCTGGATCAGTGACATCTTATTCTATATTATTATTTTTTTGTTTATAGGCAATTACTTTACAAGATATCCAGACACTGGAAATATTTTATCACATTTTGAAAGAATTTAAATTTTCTTCTTTAAGACCAATCTTTGCAGAGTTAGTCACTAATAATAAACATTTTAAAGATTTTTACCTGGCAGATAATCCTAATTAGCCACTGAATGTGTATATAATATAAAAGATGAGCTGTTGAGATAAAGCTTTGTGTTCTGGTTTCTGATGCTTGAAGTTGTTCTATAATATAAACTAGAATTAGATTTAGATCTATATCTAGATCAAAATCTAGCATAATCTAGACCTAGACCTAGACCTAGATTTACGGAAATTCTATTATAGGTGCCTGACATCGTAAAATATCTCTAGTTCTAGATCCAGTCTAGATGAATTAGAACTAATCAATCAATTCCAAATCAGTCTGAAGACTTCATATAAATGGACCTCATTCACAAATCGTAAACAAACAACATTTAACCACATGATTCTCTATATCTTCTATACAAATTATGTAATCAATAAAGGCTGTCACATGATACGTATTTTCCCCTGTTTTATCAATATTATGACGTGGCTAAATGTGTTTATTTACGATTAGTGAATGATGTCCATTGACACACTGAAAGAAACTTTGCTCTATTTAGATCGCTAAAATCTAGTAAATATTTAAATCTTCGCGCGCGCCGAAACAAAAAGTGATACTATCTCGTGGTAGATCAAATAAGAATAGCCATTTCAGCATTGACGCACTGATCTCTCTATTTTGTGTGTTTGTGTGCTTTAGACTACTTTAGAGGGGAAAATGCGTATATTCAGATGATAAACCGTACTCGCGCTCGCGTATTTTCGTGTCCATTTGCGTGCAAAATACGCAAGATGCCTACTTGTAGACAACTGTGGATTATAGATATAGAAATAAATGTAGTTCACTAACGGCTAGATAATGTCTAATGATTATCATAATCTAGATATGAGAGATTTAGATGTAATATAATTCAAATCTTGATTTTTAAAAAATTTTTTTTTCCTTTTTCAACTAAATCTTTATCTCTGGTGTCTATAATGTCGAACATAAGGTAGATAAGAATAAGAATAATGAAAAGATAAATGATTGACGCTATCGCTAAGGATTACCGGGAAATATAAGTAAAAATGTTTGGGAAATAAACAATGCCAGTTTTGTAAGGCGCTTTCTGGTTGGTTGAAAAGTGTGCTTTTTAGTTTGCTTTTCAAAATACTAACCAATGAAAATTAAGTTTACATACATAATAGGAATGAAAAAAATGTGTTTTTTTGTATTTTGATTCTGAACAGGTTAATGAAAACATTTCGAAAATTGGTTAAATAATATAAAGTTGTGCTATTGTTTTTTTTGCATAATAATGAGCTAAAATATACCTATAGTGACATTTTTTAAAAAATATTAAAAATATAATTTAGAGTATTTAAATTACAAGAAATACATAGAATTGTAGGAAATTGAATAAACTTTATCATAGAATCATTGGTACAAATTAAACATTTTTGTCCCGATATTTTTAAATTGGGGGTTTAAGCTATCCTTGAGATTGCTAAAAATGCCCTAGCTCTCGAGTTTCAATTCAAGTCGCTCAGTTAAAAAAAATACTTTTAAAACGCTATCACCCAGATATCACCTTTCTTTCTCCCCCTTACTCAAGTGATAGGATCATGAGGCCAAAGGCCGATCACTTTAAGGTAGTATAGATTAGTTCTTTTTTTTAGCATACAACTGATGACGTACGAAGCCCGGTAAAGTGCTAAGACCGGCTCTGTTTAAACATTTGCACTGAACATTTATAATAAACAAACGAGGATTTCTTCTTGTAGAACACTATTTAATACACAAGTAGAATATATTAGTCACAGTACACCTTAGCTTTGAAGGAAAATATTTTAAAACCATATAAAATGTAAACAAACATAAAAATTATAGTTGACATAATCAGTATGTATTACCTTAATAAAAACCACAGTAAAAATTAAATTAAAAAAAAGATGACATTTACAAAAATTTTGTTGAAAAAAGTCTCCAATTTAAAAACTCATTACATAGTAGTACACTAAATAGAAGAAAAAAAATTGCTCTGGAAGATACCGCTATAAGAATAGTTTGATATATTTACTAAACATTGAGGAAACACTGGATATCGTTACAACGCAGAACATAATTTCATTTTGTGTGTGTGTATAATGAGATTCATTTCAATACTAGAAGGTTAACAGGTTAATGAGTACCATATTTAAATATAAAAATAAATTACAACACAATGAGTTACTAACAAAGTATAAGGTGATTAACTAATCTGAAGTCGTATATAGCATGTTATTAATATAGTTAAGTAGTGTTAGCCTGGTTCGAGTATTTATATCAAACTAAAATTAAGAAAGGATCTCATGTTGAGTTAGTAATCGTAATAAAATTGCAAGTGGCTGCCCCCTACGTTATATTTTTGGACGTCCTTGAAAGTGCCAATATGAAAATAAATAAAGACAAGAATGTGTGTTGAAGTTGGCACTCTTTCGTTGGGATTATTATGGTTAAAACGCTTCTGCGATGTGTCACACTGGCCAAGATGCAATTTTCACGTTTTATTAACAGCACTTTTTGGTACTGTCAATCGAAATTTCGTTGAAGCTATTTCGTTTGTTCTTTGCTTCTTCTTAATCCCATTTTTGGCGTGTGTGTGTGTGTTTGCTGGAGATGGTGTCAGGTATGAAATTCATGTATTGTGCATGGTCTATTATGAAAATTGTTGGCCTTGGTGTCATTTGTGTTGCATTGTACACGATGTGCTCAGATAGTTGCTCCATGGTCCCACTGGCGATCTCAACTGATGATGTATGCCAGTGGTGATGTTACGAATAATGCCAGGGGCGTAGTCTTGTACGATGACGAGAAGATGGTCATCTCAGTCTCCAAAAAATTATCTCGAAGTGGGAGCATAAGAACTTTGGTATTGTTCGGTAAAATGTTTGGAGCTTGTGATGTGGGCGAATGTACAGGACATGGAACTTTTGTATGTGAGGCCGATGACGATTTTGTTTGTGGTGGCAAAGAAATGTATTTTGCCATTTGTCATTCCAGTGGCCAAATAATGTGTGTTGTGTAGTGCGTCCCTATATAATGTGGCACGTATTTCGGCATGGATTCTGCTGATGACAATGGCAAATAGGGTACCGGTGGCATAGAAAAATATGGTGCCGGTGGCAATGACACGTGTTGTGCCGGTGGCAATGACACGTATTGTTCCGGTGGCAATGACACGTATTGTTCCGGTGGCATTGACACGTGTTGTTCTGGTGGCATTGACACGTGTTGTTCCGGTGGCAATGGCAGGTATTGTTCTGGTGGCAATGACACGTTTTGTTCCGGTGGCAATGACAGGTGTTGTTCCGGTGGCAATGACACGTATTGTTCCGGTGGCATTGACACGTATTGTGCAGGTGGCATTGACACGTATTGTGCAGGTGACATTGACAAGTGTTGTGCTTGTGGCAATGATGTGTTTTCTCTCAGCGGGAATTTTACTTGCTGTTCCAATGAAGATGTGAAGTGCGGTGATGTGAATGGTAGCGATGTCATTTGCCCCGGCATGGGCGTTGTCATGTTCCCCTGTCTGTGCGTTGTCATTTGCCCCTGCCTGTGCGTTGTCATTTGCCCCTGCCTGTGCGTTGTCATTTGCCCCTGCCTGGGCGTTGTCATTTGCCCCTGCCTGGGCGTTGTCATTTGCCCCTGCCTGGGCGTTGTCATTTGCCCCTGTCTGGGCGTTGTCATTTGCCCCTGCCTGGGCGTTGACATTTGCCCCTGACTGGGCGTTGTCATTTGCCCCGGCGTGGGCGTTGTCATTTGCCTTGGCATGGGCGTTGTCATTGGCCTTGGAATGGACGATGTCATTTGCCCCGGCATGGTCAATGTCATTTGCCCTGGTAAGGGCGTTATCATCTGCCCCGACATGGGCGTTGTCATTGACCTTGGCATGGGCATTGTCATTTGCCTTGGCATCGGCAATGTTATCTGCCGTGGCATGGGGGATGTCATTTGCTGTGGCATGGGTGCTGTCATTTGCCGTGGCATTGACGGTGACATTTGCCGTGGCATGGACGGTGTCATTTGCTGTGGCATGGGCGTTGTCCTTTGTTGGGACATGGGCGATGTCCTTTGTTGTGACATGGGCGATGTCCTTTGCCGATTTATAGGCGACGCCCTTTGCTTAAGCATGGGCAATGTCCTTTGTAATACCACAGAAGATGTCGTGTAAGGTTCCAATGATGATGTTACTTGAGAGGATGGCATGTGAGATGGTAATGGCGCTGTCATTTGCGGAGGCATTGGGGATAACCAGTGTAGCGAGACAGATGATTCCATGTCAGGTTCCGATGATGATGATACAGGAGATGATGATGATGGCCAAGGAGATGATGATTCTGATGACATTGGCGATGTCATGTCTGGGCGCTCAGATGATGTCGACTGTAATGCCATTGATGTCGTTGTGTTGTGCGGTGCTAAGATAGACGAAGTGTGCGGCGTCAACGAGGATGTCATCTGCAGTGGCGAGAATGACGTGAGTGACGATCTCAAATGTGAAGGCAATGATGACATCTCTGTGTGTGTGGCTAACGTCGACGTCGTTGTGGTGTGCGGTTCAAAATACGATACATCCGATGAAGTGGTTGGCATTGACTCCCGGGATGGTAATTGTGATGTTCTACTTGAAGCTGGAATATCTGAAGCCCATGTCATGTGTTGTATCGACCTCAACAGCTCTGGTTTCGACGTATTCGCATGTTCCGCATTCGAGGTTAAATATGATGCATTTGTTAGCTGCTGACCGTACGCTGAAACTGGTGTTCGGTCGTTATCGCCAATTTGTGGGACGCTTTCTTTAACTGATGTTGTCGATGGCGATGGCATAGAATTTTCCGTCGCAAAAAAACTGGTCCTTGCGGAGCTATCGGATCCGACAAAATGAAATCTGTTAGCTGAATTTAATCCTTGCTCTTCATGCATGCTGAGATCAGAATGACCATTTACAGAGCTGATTAGTCCAGGTGCTTGTATGTTTAAATCGCTGCTCTGACTCGCTGCCCGACTCAAAGGTTCCCTTATAAAGAGAGATTTGCTTGCATCGTTGCTGGAATTGACATTTCCACTTGAGTTCAAATCGAGCGCCACCTCTCGGATTGGGTACATAAAAGAAGCTGTTGAAGTATGGCCACCGTCTAAGTGAAGAGGTCCAGAAATGCTATGGTCGTCAGAACCATTACACAGCTGGGATACAGACTCACGAGCTGTCTGTAATGCAGGCAGACTTTGATTGCAGTTTTGAGTATTTGTTGCACTTCTGAAAGGAAACGAAAATGAGTGCTTTCAATTACATTCAATCCTTTTGTCATAATTAGTTTGGCTTACTAATGGTTATATTTTTCTTGAAGTGCACATACTTTTTCTTTTTTAGCTATTTTGAATATTAGTTAATTAAACTTCTAAATTAATTATTTATTTTTTATTATTCAGTAAACATGTTTTGAATATGTATTCAAAGTGGTTGTCGGCGCGTAGGTTCTAGTATTCTAGCACCAATGTTTTTTAGATGCACAATATTGGAACACACCTTCTTTGTTGCCTTGCTTTTAAGCTTATGGAGGGGGGGGGGTGTTGTTGTGCTGGTGGAACGTTTCTTTGAGGTTTCTCTGGTGTACCCCTGTTAAGGGTGAGCATCTAAGGCAGTACTGCAATTCACAGTTGTTTCGCTGCCATAGCGTATTAGACTAGACCTTCCAATTTGTCTTTTCTTATGGTCTCTACAGGGAATTAGTTATGGGATTATCAAGTTTACATTTGAGATTAGAGTCGGCAGTTGGAAAGTGTTGTGCGTACTAATGTGCTGCGTTGTGGGATAGCAAGGTGCAGGATGATTGTTTAATTAATATAACCACAATATTGTTACGAATCTCACTATCAAGGCTCTCTGCAAACTGCACCTTACACCACCAACTTAAAGAACTTGACAACTCAGGGCTCCAAAGTAACTTAAACTTTAATAGTTGAATAAATAACAGCCAATACTGTACAATTGGCAACACGTACACTGTACAAATATCTCTTCGATAATAGCGTATCAACTCTTGCACTGGCCTCTCCGTCTCGTTCCGGGCTTGCACTGGGTTCAACAGTTCAGGACTGACTTCACACACTAGGCTCGTTGTGTCAGACTCGATCACAGACCAAGATCAAGACGCCAGTCGTCTCAACTGTACTTGACAGTAATCCGCACTGAACCGTCGTAATGCTCCGTACAGAACCACACCGTTGAACTGTGCTGTAGTCGACCGTGTTCTGAACCCCTGTCGTGAACCCTTTCTCGCGAACATTGCTGTATTGAGCCCCTTTTCTCGACCGTCTTGACTGCGACACCTCCGTTCTTATATAGGGTCCCTAATAGGCCTTCTAGAACCGGACGGAACATCGCTCGACGTTTCTGGGTGGTCAGATGACTACATCCCTCGTGACGCTCCTGAGCTCTGTTCACGACGTCGATCCTTCCCGAACCGGCATGTTGACACTCGTCTCGGTTGACCGCTCGTCTAGCGCTGGCCTGGGGCGATTTGCGTCGGCTGACTACACGCACACCACTACCCCTCTCTGTGCTACCACCAGGTTTATTATAATGTTTAAAACTCAATGATAGTGTCGTTATAACGTTTATTCATATCCTTAAACTATTACATCACCAGCGAGTCATTATTTTAAGCACGAAGGTATTAGTCGAATGTCAAAAAAAAAAATAAACAGGGCCAACAAGCTAAGGCTTTAACACAACCCTGACAGTGGTACTCAAATTTCAAGAGAGCCTGTTGTCTATAAAATAATTTGTTCACTGTAGTTTATAAACACTTGGAAATCCTATCCCCCATGGAGTTCACTTTTTAGATGCTTTCATTTTACAAGGCTTATATCAGCTTATTCTGTCTGTCATTTTATTTCTACCACTTCCCATTCTCAGATCCAGTTAAAACTTTGCTCAATAATACATTTAAGAAAGCGTGAATCGATCAAGAAATTAACCGATTTGTTAATAAATAGTGGCAATAAATTTTGTTTTATGTGGAAAAGGGAAATCAGTGTTTAGTTTATATGGCTGTAAATAAAGAGTTTTTCCTCTAGGATACGCTTTTTTCTTTGTTGTTTAATTAAAGTATGTTTCTTAATAAACATTTTGCTAGTTTTACAATACCTTTGATCAAACTGCACAAGTGGAAGGCTTCTCTCTTTTTCAGTGGGTCCATCATTGCCACTTTGTAGACTATGAACTTCTGAAGAATTGTCAGTACTTGATGCATTCACTTCATTCGGTGGTGCTGTCGTCAGGCTAGACTGACCAAAGACACTTCTACGGACGGCTTGAAGGTGTTCGCAATGCTGGACCGGACACTGGCATTCCTTCTTGCTGAGTTGGTCTAAACTGTTATAGTATTGAGTCAGCTTGTTCACCACCCGTTGCTGCTCTGCTAAGGAATTGGTCAAGGCCTCAACCTTTTGTCTCATTTCTATGATGTAACTCACAGCAGTTTTCAGCACAGAGTATTTGCTATTCTGGCATAATGGCCTAAGCAGTACCTTCAATTCGTTTATAGCATCACTCAAGGTCTTTTGTCTGACTCTTTCCTGTTCAAAAAGAGAATATATTAAATACACACACACACATATTTGTTACGTGTATATTTGGGACATATGTTTATATTTTTCAGTAAAAATAATTTTGATTGTAGTTAATATAAATCCTATCGGTTTACAAGTGTGTGATGTTGACTACTGTGGAGTCATAGTCCTAGACAGCTCTATGTGAAGAGAGAAGGTGACCAAATGAAAAAATCTGGCTTTACCACCAAAGTGAATGACACCTTTACCTACATTACGTGTGAAGGAGAATGTCTCTATGTGTCTCCACAGTAGGACTCTACAACCACACGAGAAAGCGCTCTACGAGATTAGCCCTAATCTTTCAACTACTAAAGTAAGCCGATGCCTTACAAATTTGTAGTGTTAAGTTCGAGCTATTATATCAGCTCTATCCCTTTCAGTACATTGCCTCAAGCTCAAATTTTGGCCGGACAGACTGCCATGCACATTTTAGATACTAGTGCAATGGTTAACATCAATTCAGCCTTAGTAACGTCAGTTTGCATTGCCGGAACAAGCTTCGATGGGTCGGACGGCACCACATCAATGTCCGTATGTGCCCCGAAGTTTGGATGTCACTAGCTTATAGATAAATGATGCATCGCAGTGCTTTTGTGTGTGTGTATATATATATATATATATATATATATATATATATATATATATAACGTAATATTAAAGGGTAGTGGAATGAAGTTATATTTCTAAGTATGAACTGCACCCTTATGTATCTATTACGTTGTCTATGTTCCTACTTGATTCATTTAAAAAGAGAGATGAGGACACTACTGATTGCTTAGATAACTGCTAAAGGTTGAGGAATAAGTGTAAAACACTAATCTCAATACAGCGCCACAAGAATGTGTTTATAATTATTTTTAAAACAAATTTATACAAGAAAAATCTTTAAAAAAAACAACAATAAAATTTCATCCTTATAATTTTGCACGATGTATTACTAATAAAAAATAAAGCATTAAAGCTTTATTTTGCTGTATATGGTAGTTCATGTTTTGAAAAGACTTTAATGCATAAGAAAGATATACTTAATGATAGCCAGAATTAAATTAGAAATATTAACACAATTGGCTTACAAATGCAAATATATTCTATTGCTTTGAAGATGCTTGTTTATCGTCTTAACAATGCTAATACTGAATAAATCAATGCAATATCTTATTGTTCAAAATAAATTACCCTTCAATAACTTTTATATTAAATACCATCTCTGTTCCCCAAAGAACAGCTGCACGGCTTATATGGTACAGAGATGGAATATGGAAGAGTCTCCCCTGTGTGCTCAGTTTTCGGCTATAACCCGAGCGTTCTGGAAAAATGAACCATCGGTATTAGGAATGTAACAAATGTACATCTGCTTGGATTCTTAGAACAGTTTTTTTCAGGCAGCCAGATGGAGGCGAGTTTCCGTGGACCCAGAGTTCCAAGACTTTATACGAGTCAACTCTTGAAACAATTACAATCCATCAATACAAGCTGGAAACCATACAAAACCTTGATGCATTCACTTCCTTCGGTGTTGCTGTCGTCAGGCTAGACTGACCAAAGACACTTCTACGGACGGCTTGAAGGTGTTCGCAATGCTGGACCGGACACTGGCATTCCTTCTTGCTGAGTTGGTCTAAACTGTTATAGCATTGAGTCAGCTTGTTCACCACCCGTTGCTGCTCTGCTAAGGAATTGGTCAAGGCCTCAACCTTTTGTCTCATTTGTTCAACAATTTTCTCTTTATCGTATACATTTAAAATACCTTTAAAAACCAAAAAAAAAAGTTTTCTTCTTGCCTCTATGTACTCTATGTATAAATGTAGTTGAGAATGTTAGATACTTATTAAACACTTTAAATCACTGGTTTTTCTGGCTAATTCATATTCTTATACATTTTTTTCTAGGGAGGAATGAGCACTTAGTGTATTAACATTGGGGAAAATAAACACCGTTTGTCTAACAAATATGAGCCGCGTGGCTGAGCGGCAAAGTGCTTGGCCTTGAACTGGGCGGTCCCGGTTCAGATTTTTTAAATTTTTTATTTTGAGATCTTTGGGCGCCTCTAAGCCACCCAGCTCTAATGGGTACGTGACAGTTCATGAAAATTAAAGGCGATTGGTCGTTGTCTTGGCCACATGACACTTTCGTTAACCGTAGAAAGAGATGACCATCATCTGTCCTACAGAAAACAAGGTCTGAAAGGGGAAACGTTTGATGTTTAACAAATAGATCGAGATACTAGCGAACATTTGTTTATCTATACTATAAAGTAGAATGTGAGGTGTATGTATGTGACTTATAGACATCAAAACCGCTTGACCAATCTTGATAAAACTTGGCAGGAATGTTTCTTGGGTACCAACTTAGACCTTAGTGTATGTATTGTAGCCCTAAAACAAACTTAAGACCCTAAAAAAAAATAAAGTTGTTCGACTTTATTACAGCTATAGTATTTTGTGGATCTAGGCCATGGTTAACAATGTTGACATGAGAAAAGATCGAAAGGATTTAGACATAGATCTAATTTTAAGAAATACACTTTGCGCAGATAGTTTTTTACTTTGACACATGAAACTACAAAAGAAGATCCATTGATTTCATTGTATAATAAAATTAACCTTCAATTTTGTGTTTCAAAAGCATGTTTTACATAAATTAGTTTCTTATATCTGTGACTAGATTTCCTGACGAACATTCTTTCATTAGACAATACCGTAATGAATCGCGTACTAAAAATTAATTCGTTTAATTGTTTACTTTATAATCCCATCCCTAGATCTAAAACTCTAATTCAACTCTAAGATGATAAAACTTCTCTTCCCACAGATAGTTTTATACTTTAACACATTAACATACTAATTATAGTCCATTCATTTCATTTTTGATCAAATAAACATTCAAATTTGGTTTTCTAAAGCATTTTTAAGCGACTACATTCGTTTACGAAAGCTGCGAAGCCGGCTTGAAATAGGCCTATATTCATTCATGAATCGCGTACTAAAAATTATTTCGTTTAATTGTTTACTTTATCTTATCTTATATAATCCCATTCATTTAACAGCTATCGCTCTTTTCGTTTTTAATAGATATGAATGTATCGACTTCGGGTAAAACCATTTTCGCAAATCTAATTTTATTTTCGTAGCGAAAGAGAAAAAACTTGAAAGGATCATTAGCTAAGTTTAACATACATCTAAATCCAATCCACTAGATTAGTCAACACAAACTTAGGCCCGCAGGCCGCGGGTAATGTCTGGCTAGTAGTAGAGAAAGAAAAAGGGATTAGGCTGACAACGTAAAGCCTATGACAACAGAAATTAACGTTTACGTTTTCAATGGTCACATTATTTTGCTTGAAAAAAAAGAGTATATTAAAAAAAAGATTTATCAGAAATGTTTCTACCTGTTTGTTAGTCTTAACATTATCCCTTTTGCGGCGTTTCTGGAAAGCGAGATTTGTTTGATACCTCTGGTTCGGTGAATAAAAAGAAAAAGATCTTCTGCTCTGTCCATTTCGTAAGACACGGCTAGAACCATGTAATGAAACCGTCTGCTCAGAGACTGCTGGGATAGTGTTTTCTTCCTTTTCCATGATGTCTGAAAATCGCCTTAATATTCGGCACTAAAACTAGATAATTTATTTTAAAACATTCTTCATGCCTTTGTATAAATATGTTTCGAAAAAGTTTCTAGTTGACGATTACAGAAGTGTTAAAACCAATATGGGTCGGCACAGAAACATAAAGTACAAATGAATTGTTGCACGAGCGTTGACTTTTGAATTTGGGTCAGATCCTACACCTCGGAGTTGTCATCAACACACACACACCCACACATACTGGTAGTGTGTAAACTCGTGTAAAGCGAGTCTAAATATCTAAACCTAGCATGTGACTGAAATGCACATCAATATCGGACATTCGGACATGTCAATGTTAATATGTTAACTGTCTTAGTCTTAGAAAATAACACATCCAGTATATTTAGGTCGTGTCGTGTGTTACGGGAAAATCAGAACATCTCATCGTTGTAAGATTACAACGAAAAGAAGATTACAGAGGCGGCCCCATCGTGCGCTAAAAATGACTGGAAAAAAAAACTTGGACAACGTGAATATATATATATATATATATATATATATATATATATATATATATTAGTCTTAGGCTCTATAATTTGACTTTTAAAAATGTTTATATACTATACATAAGAAAAAAACAAATAACATTTCAATTTACTAGCGTAATGATCTGGAATTAAGGGGGGGGGGAAATATGGTAAGAAGATTATGGTCTAAAAATAGCAAATCAATATAAACACTTATGAAATGTATGTCGTGTCTAAACAAATAGTTTATATTTAAAAAGGTATCCTTTTTAAATTAGTGGTCTATAGGGAAGATGATTTAAAGGTCATCTGTTTCTATGGCCAACGATTAACGAGGGTGTCAAGTGGCCAGCACAACGACTGACCGCCTTTTCTTTTTTTCCCCAACTAATGTCAAGTAACGAATCTCGAATTTAAAAATGTTTGTTTAAAAAAAAAGGTTTCTTTGTACTATGACAAATACTAGAATTTCTAACTGGTAGTATTACAATGTGTGGGCTGTTAGCATGAAAAAGTGTGGACTTAAAGCATTCTAAGGTGTGGGCTGGAAGCACACACAGTGTGGACTGCTAGCATTATCATGTGTGGACTGGTAGCATTATCATGTGTGGACTGGTAGCATTACAATGTGTAGACCGATAGCACAACGAAATGTGGACTGGTAGCACAACAAAATGTGGGCTAATAGCGCAAGACATAGTGGACTGGTAGCACAACGCAGTGTGGACTGGTAGCACAACACAGAGTGGACTGGTAGCACAACTCAATGTGGACTGGTAGCACAACACAGAGTGGATTGGTGACACAACACAATGTGGACTGGTAGCACAACACATTGTGGACTGGTAGCACAACACAGTGGTAGCTCAACACATAGTGGACTGGTAGCACAACACAGTGTGGGTTAATAGCACAACACATAGTGGACTGGTAGCTCAACACATAATGGACTGGTAACACAACATAGTGTGGGTTGATAGCACAACACATTGTGGACTGATAGCACAACACAGTGTGGACTGAGAGCACAACACAATGTGGACTGATAGCATTACAATGTGTGGAATGGTAGCACAACACAGAGTGGACTGGTAGCACAACACAATTTGGACTGGTAGCACAACACAGAGTGGATTGGTGACACAACACAGTGTGGACTGGTAGCACAACACATTGTGGACTGGTAGCACAACACATTGTGGACTGGTAGCACAACACATTGTGGACTGGTAGCACAACACAGTGTGGGCTGATAGCACAAGACATAGTGGACTGGTAGCACAACACATTGTGGACTGGTAGCTAACACATTGTGGACTGGTAGCACAACACATTGTGGACTGGTAGCACTACACAGTGTGGGCTGATAGCACAAGACATAGTGGACTGGTAGCACAACACATTGTGGACTGGTAGCTAACACATTGTGGACTGTTAGCACAACACATAGTGGACTGGTAGCACAGCACAGTGTGGACTGGTAGCACAACACAGTGGTAGCTCAACACATAGTGGACTGGTAGCTCAACACATAGTGGACTGGTAACACAACATTGTGTGGGTTGATAGCACAACACATTGAGGACTGCTAGCACTACACATAGTGGACTATTAGCACAACACTGTGTGGACTGGTAGCACAACAACGTATGGGTTGATAGCACAACACATTGTGGACTGGTAGTACAACTCATTTTGTACTTGTAGCATTCTTAGGTGTGGACTGGTAGCATTACAATGTGTGGACTGGTAGCATTACAATGTGTGGACTGATAGCAAAACACATTGTTGATTGGTACCTCAAGGAAGCGTGGACTGGTAGCATTACAATGTGCGGACTGGTAGCTCTAGGAAGAGTGGACGGGTAGCATTGCAACGCGTGGATTGGTAGCACTTTTAAAGCATTTATCTTTATCACCAATTGCTTTTTTTTTTTGAGCCCTGATCAATAGAACTTTGACTAGGATGATGAGTACAAAACTAATTTGATGCTAAGTCAGTGCATAAGTTCAGCCTGAAAAATAAATAGCTTATCAAAACCCTACACTCTACCGGATACACCTAAAAGTTATAGTGTCTCCGCCATAGATGACGAAAATGTGAGTATATAGTAACTATATAGTTTTAGGAGGCGCCATTAAAGGTTGAGATCTCAGCCCAGTGTTGTCGTACATCTGACCATGTCGCTGGCCATGACAAAGACAAGTTCCGATTGTTTTTTTTTTGTTGTTTTTTTTTTTGCAATGACATTATCTTTTGGTCCGCATACACTTGAAGGTAACTGTGTTTCTTTTTTTTTGACTCTCAACTCTAGCCATGACTCCCTTTCCCCTAAGACCTTCACGCCCCATCTCTCAAGTCTATCCAAGTGTAACATCCACCCCTGCTCTACACACACCCATTTTCTGAACTCGTATTTTAAGTGTTGAAATATCACGTGACTTTCTCACTTTCGTGTACTACTGACCAAGACAGAGACACATCGGCCAGGGAAACAAAATTACACTCATACACACGAACACACACACCATTCCTTATCACACGCAAAAAAATCTAACACACTTGCGCTTTGACAAAAACACACCGATTTAAATACAAACCGTAAGGCATTTTTCACTTTTAATACGTAACCGCGCGCGTCTTAGTCGGTAGTGATAGTAAATCTTGAACATACATTTTTTTTCTGTGATAATTATTTGAATAATATGAACAAATACTTTATTTTATAGAGCCTTTATATACATTTATTATACTATTTTAAAATATCTTTCAACTAAATATTTCAACGTCAAGTGTGAAAACAGTTGTAATTCTTGGTTTCGGAGGTCATTCCGTGTTTTTAATTGTTCACAAGTGGATAGTGTTTAAACTTCCCTTGGCTAAAGACACGAATCAAGACATGAATGACATTTCTTGGAGACAACAGAAAAATATAAAAGTAAGTCAACTCTTTGTATTTTTATTTATAATTGTTCACTTTGATTTTGTTCAACTTTAATTTTCCTTCATTGGACAGTTGGTGCACCAGACATGATCTGTTGACCGTTTCTCTCTATTCCTCTTTGGCGCGGTCTAGAAGTTCTTTCAATGACCATTTTTAGCGGCCCCCGAAAGGGGAAAAGACGCTATTAGTTTTGTGCGAAATGTCTGTCCCTCTGTCCGTCCGTCCCGTTTAGATCTCGTAAACTAGAAAAGATATTGAAAATCCGACATCACAATATTTTAGACCATTCAAAGTTCTGATGCAACGGCTACTTTTTTTTTTCTGGGGAAAAGTATAGGCTGTTGGTCGTTGTGCTGGCCACACAAAACCCTCGTTAACCGTAGGTCACAAAAACAGATGAACTTTACATCATCTGCCCTATAGACCACAAGGTCTGAAAGGGGAACTAGTTAGGCCAGGTTCACATCTAACTTTACATTCACTTGCACCTATCCTTTGATCTGCTGTACCGTTGGGGCACTACACAAGATCTGTCAACCTTCTTTCTCCATTCTTATCTCTCATTTGTCTTAGATATAATTTCATTTGGATGTTCTTTCTGAAAAAGAGATATGGAAAGTGCCAATTCTCAAATTCGTCTAGCTTTAATGAAATGCATGATGGGAATGTAAAATGGTGTGAAAAACTTAATACCTTACTACACATCCAACAAATCTATCTATGCACTAGCTGATAGCTTCATTTCTTTTAACTATACAGTAACACAATTATTTCCCCTACCAACTGCCATTATCGTCGTACCAGTAAAGTGTACAACAAAGTCAATAAGCTGTGTTACTTTGTTATTTATTGTTTGTTATCATAGAACTTTAATATAGCGTCCTTGCCATTAATAATAAAAATGTTATGTATAAAGAGCTGTTAACAAACAAAATGTAGGGCTCAAGGCGCTGTGATAACATTACAAACATAAACAGAGAGCTAAATGACAAAATGATTTATACAAGTTTCGAACAGATAGGTCTTAATGTTCTGCTTGAATGTAGCGCTGCATGTTTTCTGTCTGAAATCAATGGAGAGTGAGTTCCAAATTTTTTGGCCGCGCACTTAAAAAGCCCGCAGACCGTAGCTTTTGAGGGAGAAACGTGGCACCACTAGAAGCGTTGAATTCATTGCGTAGGCTTAATGTGAAAGTCCACAGGAGTCACAAATATTGAATCAACTTTTTTTGGCCACTTTTCGTCTTTGAGAACTGAAATGTCGCACATACTCGCCGTTCTGTGTAAAAACACATTCTATTTAATTTTAGAAAGATCACTTCATTAATTTTCAACTTTGTATAATCCTTTATTTAGCGTTGAAGCCAAGGTTCCACCTATGGGGAACTAACAATTATTATACTCTTTTTTTTCTTATTGCTGACTATCAGTAATATCCTTTTTGTCTTTGGCTGACCCCACGCAAAGGTAAGACAGCATCTTTTTTTCGTTGATAAATAGATTATATTAAGTATTTAATTTTTACATTTAATCTCTGTGTATAGAAATTAATACTCCATATGTCTTTCGTTAGTAAATAAATTATAAATTATAAAGTATGCAGTTGAAGTCAATATGAATGTATGTATAGAAATTAAGACACAACATTTCTTTCATAAATATGTAGATTTTCCAAATTATATATTTAACTCTTTCTCTCCGTAGTTATTTTTCTTATTCCGATAGTATTATTTGTTTTGCTCATTTGCATTTCACTCTCATGTTAGGAGTAAGCTTCAACAACGTTTTTGTCTGTTATCATAAAATGTTTAATTTGGTATTGAATTACAGGACAAAGCATTTTCTTTTTACACAACACAAATTAAGGTTTATAAATCCAAAAACCAATTTAGTTCAACGTTGGCATCGTCAATTAGGAAAGAAAGAGTTAAATTTAGAGTGGTATTGGCCAGCGCAAGCCAATTATCACTATACAAATACTGAGCGCCCTCTGGAGGAATTATTTCTCAACGTCTCATGCTTCACCCCTTAATATTCGGACTCGAAGTAAAGCCTTCATTTAAATGTAATCAATGTTTATAGCATTTAACATACATGTGTTATCTATATGAATGTCAAGGTTGGCATAATAGTTGATATAAAGTTCAAATAGATTTTTAAAAATAAAATCTTTCATGTCCTTTGTACTATTTTTCTGTTGAATAGGAAAGGCAAAGACAACAAGAACTAAACAGAATGTATGGAGAGTTGATGGCTCTGGATATACCTCCTTATTCTGAGAGCGTACCCAGTTTAAAGCCACCTGCCAGGATTACTCTGATAAGGAATACAATCTCCCACATTCAACAGCTTAGAAGTCAGGAAATGCTTCTAGATCATTACGCAACACTCCATCAAGAGGATGTGAGCAGGTTAACCGTCGCATGCCATTTCCTTGAGAACAAGTGTCAGAAAATAAAGTGCGCTTGTCCGATCATGAAGTACCCACATTACGTAGCTGACCATGTGCAGCTGAGTGGACAGCTGACGTCAATGACGGATCATATTGCCAGACCAGAGAATGCTGGATCACGCTGGGTGACCATGGGAGACAGTTTTACGACCAGCATCAACGATGGAATAAACAAAAGCTTGGGGTGTCATCCCTATGAGGGGATCAACGCGATTGGGTAATTTTACTGTTTTAATTCACAAATAGTTTACATTCAATTATAAATAATTGTGGAAACAGAAAAAAAACAGTATAGACATAGAGATACATAAAAATACAATACTATATTATAAAAATACGCATACGAACTCATAAAACACGAAGATAATCATTACAATTAACGTCTACCAATCGCGTGAGGCCTCTGCTCAATTAATTTCTTGCAAAATTCCTGGACAATTGCGCGCATGTCCACATTCAAGAGAATACGTAGACTCAATATTAACTGCTAGACAGAAGGAAAATTTTATTTCACAACTTGCCAATCAAACTTCGCAAAATGTTATCGCTAGCTATCTAGACATTTTTTAATAAAATAAACTATTACACGAAACTCATTGGTCTATATACAGGCCATAGAATATTTTTTTAGTGTTTTATAGTGCTACCGGACCGCAATTTGTAGTGATACCACATCCACACTTTGTACTGCTACTAGTCAACACAATGTAATGCTACAAGTCCCAATTTGTAGTGCTACTAGTCTATACTTTTTAGAGCTACCTGTCTGCAATTTTTTATGCTACCAGTCTGCACTTTTTTAGTGCTACCAGTCTGCACTTTTTTAGTGCTACCATTCTGCACTTTTTTAGTGCTACCATTCTGCACTTTTTTAGTGCTACCAGTCTGCACTTTTTTAGTGCTACAAGTCTGCACTTTTTTTTAGTACTACCAGTCTGCGCTTTTTAGTGCTAGCAGTCTGCTCATTTTAGTGCTACAAGTCCACACTTTTTAGTGCTACCAGTCTATTCTTTTTAGTGCTACCAGTCTGCACATTTTAGTGCTACTAGTCCACACTTTGTAATGCTACCAGTCTATTCTTTTTAGTGCTACCAGTCCACACTTAACATATTTCTATAAATTTAAAGATACCATTTCACCATTTGCTGGGCTACCACTCTATTGTTTTAGTGCTACCATTCCACACTTTGTAATGCTACCAGTCCACACTTTGTAATGCTACCAATCTATCCTTTTTGTGATACCAGTCTTTTGTTTTAAGTGCTACCAGTCCACACTTTGTAATGCTACCAGTCCACACTTTGTAATGCTACCAGTCCACACTTTGTAATGCTACCAGTCCACACTTTGTAATGCTACCAATTTATCCTTTTGTGCTACCAGTCTTTTGTTTTAAGTGCTACCAGTCCACACTTTGTAATGCTACCAGTCCACACTTTGTAATGCTACCTATCTATCCTTTTTGTGCTAGCAGTCTATTGTTTTAAGTGCTACCAGTCCACACTCTGTAATGCTACCAGTCCACACTTTGTAATGCTACAAGTCCTCACTTTGTAATGCTACCAATCTATCCTTTTTGGGCTACCAGTCTATTTTTTTAAGTGCTACCAGTCCACACTTTGTAATGCTACAAATCTATCCTTTTTGTGCTACCAGTCTATTGTTTTTAGTGCTACAAGTCCACACCTTGTAATGCTACCAGTCCACACTTTGTAATGCTACCAATCTACCTTTTTTTGCTACCAGTCTATTGTTTTTAGTGCTACAAGTCCACACCTTGTAATGCTACCAGTCCACACTTTGTAATGCTACCAATCTACCTTTTTTTGCTACCAGTCTATTGTTTTTAGTGCTATCAGTCCACGCTTTGTAATGTTACCAGTCCACACTTTGTAATGCTACCAATCTATCCTTTTTGTGCTACCAGTCTATTAATTTTAGTGGTACCAGTCCACTCTTTGTAATGCTACCAGTCCACACTTTGTAATTCTACCAATCTATCCTTTTTGTGCTACCAGTCTATTGTTTTTAGTGCTACCAGTCCACACTTTGTAATGCTACCAGTCCACAATTTGTAATGCTACAAAGCTATACTTTTTGTGCTACCAGTCAACACTTTGTAATGTTACCAATCTATACCTTTTGTGCTATCAGTATATTGTTTTAAGTGCTACCAATCCACACTTTGTAATGCTACCAGTTCACACTTTGTAATGCTACCAGTTCACACTTTGTAATGCGACCAATCTATTTTTTTAGTGCTACAAGTCTATTGTTTTTGGTGCTACCAGTCCACACTTTGTAATGCTTTTAGCCCACAATTTGTAATGCTACAAAACTTTACTTTTTTGCTACCAGTCCACACTTTGTAATGCTACCAGTCCACACTTTGTAATGCTACCAGTCCACACTTTGTAATGCTACAAATCTATACCTTTTGTGCTACTATTCTATTGTTTTTAGTGCTAGTAGTCAGAACTTTGTAATGCTACCAGTTCACACTTTGTAATGTTACCAATGTATACTTTTAGTGCTACCAGTCTATTGTTTTTAGTGCTACCAGTCCACACTGTGTTATGCTACCAGTCCACACTGTGTTATGCTACCAGTCCACACTTTGTAATGCTACCAATCTATACCTTTTGTGCTACCAGTCTATTGTTTTTAGTGCTAGTAGTCCACACTTTGTAATGTTACCAGTCCTCACTTTGTAATGTTACCGATCTATACTTTTAGTGCTACCAGTCTATTGTTTTTAGTGCTACCAGTCCACACTTTATAATGCTAACAGTCCACTTTTTGTAATGCTACCAATATATACCTTTTGTGCTACCAGTCTATTTTTTTAGTGCTTCCAGTCCATACTTTGTAATGCTACTAGTCCGCATTTTGTAATGATACAAATCTATACTTTTTGTGCTACTAGTCCACACTTTGTAATGCTACCAGTACACACTTTGTAATGCTACAAATCTATACTTTTTGTGCTACCAGTCCACAATTTGTAATGCTACAAAGCTATACTTTTTAATGCTACCAGTTCACACTTTGTAATGCTACAAATCTACACCTTTTGTGCTACCAGGCTATTGTTTTTAGTGCTGCTAGTCCACATTTTGTTATGCTACCAGTCCTCACGTTGTAATGTTACTAATCTATTCTTTTAGTGCTACCAGTCTATTGTTTTAGTGCTACCAGTCCACACTTTGTAATGCTATCAGTCCACACTTTGTAATGCTACAAATCTATCCTTTTTGTGCTACCAGTCTATTGTTTTTAGTGCTACCAGTCAACACCTTGTAATGCTACCAGTCCACTTTTTGTAATGCTACCAGTCCACACTTTGTAATGCTACAAATCTATACCTTTTGTGCTACCCGTCTATTGTTTTTAGTGCTACTAGTCCACATTTTGTTATGCTACCAATCCTCACGTTGTAATGTTACCAATCTATACTTTTAGTGCTACCAGTCTATTGTTTTTAGTGCTACCAGTCCACACTTTGTAATGCTACCAGTCCACACTTTGTAATGCTACAAATCTATACTTTTTGTGCTACCAGTCTATTGTTTTTAGTGCTACTAGTCAACACCTTGTAATGCTTCCAGTCCGTAATGCTACCAGTCCACACTTTGTAATGCTACAAATCTATACCTTTTGTGCTACCAGTCTATTGTTTTAGTGCTACTAGTCCACATTTTGTTATGCTACCAGTCCTCACGTTGTAATGTTACCAATCTATACTTTTAGTGCTACCAGTCTATTGTTTTTAGTGCTACCAGTCCACACTTTTGTAATGCTACCAGTCCACACTTTTGTAATGCTACCAGTCCACACTTTGTAATGCTACAAATCTATCATTTTTGTGCTACCAGTCTATTGTTTTTAGTGCTACCAGTCCACACTTTGTAATGCTACCAGTCTACACTTGTAATGCTACCAGTCTACACTTGAAATGCTACCAGTCTATTGTTTTTAGTGCTACCAGTCCACACTTTGTAATGCTACCAGTCTACACTTTGTAATGCTACCAGTCTAATTTTTTAGTGCTACCAGTCCACACTTTGTAATGCTACCAGTCCACACTTTGTAATGCTACAAATCTATACCTTTTGTGCTACCAGTCTATTGATTATAGTGCTAATAGTCCACACTTTGTAATGCTACCAGTCCACACTTTGTAATGCTACCAATCTATACTTTTTGTGTTACCAGTCTATTGTTTTTAGTGCTACCAGTCCACACTTTTGTAATGCTACCAGTCCACACTTTGTAATGCTACAAATCTATCATTTTTGTGCTACCAGTCTATTGTTTTTAGTGCTACCAGTCCACACTTTGTAATGCTACCAGTCTACACTTGTAATGCTACCAGTCTATTGTTTTTAGTGCTACCAGTCCACACTTTGTAATGCTACCAGTCTACACTTTGTAATGCTACCAGTCCACACTTTGTAATGCTACAAATCTATACCTTTTGTGCTACCAGTCTATTGATTTTAGTGCTACTAGTCCACACTTTGTAATGCTACCAGTCCACACTTTGTAATGCTACCAATCTATACTTTTTGTGTTACCAGTCTATTGTTTTTAGTGCTACTTGTTTAGAAAGCGCATTTTAAAAAAAACTTAAATCCCCACGCTTACCTTTTGTCTGACGTATAAACATTATTAAAGTTTCTAATCTTAAAAAAAGAAACGTAGTAATCTTTTGTTACCGAAATCATCATCCACAATCTTTAATTAGAAAACCAACTTCATGGATTCTTTCTTTCCTCAGAGATGTACCAGATCAAAGTACGAATTTGAATGTTCCTGGACCATCCAAAGCTAACAGATCAATAACAAAAAGGACAAATAAGGGTGTTAAGAATGTCAAGGCTTCTGATAACCAATTAAGTTTTCATTTTAACTATGGACATCCTATTTGGAAATCAGGCACAGGGTATGAGAACGCTGGTAGTTCTTCCAGAGGAGACAACGCTGGATTTAATTCTGGCAATTCTACCACAGTAGACAATGGTGGATTTAATTTGGGCAATTCTACCAAAGGAGAAAACGGTTACACCCATTCTGGATCTTATGTAGAGAACGATAAGATTAATTCTACCAAAGGATCCGATGAAGGATATACCTATAACGATTCTATCCTAGAATCTGATGCAGGATATGACAACTCACAACATGAAATAGCCGTTAAGGCAAATAGCAACAGTAGTCATGATCAGAACTTGCATTGCGTCGTTAGCCTTACCAGAAATGGAAAAACTAATTTCATTACACCAGCCAGCGTCGGGATGAGCTCATCTGAAAGATCTGATAGTGTTATTGTCAAACCGACCGCTGTGTCTTTATCTCAGCCAGCCGAGACAAGCATAACGCCAGCCATGACAAACTATTTAAAATCTCCATTAACGTCATCAGAATCTGAAACATATATGACACAGTCTTTACATGACATTGTATTACCAGATGCAACAGAGAAGGCGTCATTAATACGAGAACTTCCATTAACAAATACAGGCATGATAACACCAGACCTCACAACAGCTGAAGCGGCTGACACAGCTGACACGACACAAAAAATGAGTCGGTTTTTAAATGATATGACAAGTACAACTCAAACGGACGTGACACTTCCTGTTGCAACAGACATGGCGTTATCGTCTGCAACATATCTGATAGCGTCGGATTCAAGCTACGGAACACCAACTACATCATACATTACACAACCAGCTGTAACATGTAAGATACTACCTACAGCAACAGCCATAACACCAACTACATCTAATTTGACATCCAGCATGACTATTTCTGCAACAGGTGTAACACCGGCTGCAGCATGCTTAACACAGACTACAACAGGCTTAACACCACCTGCTACATATATGATACCGTCAAATGCGACAGTCATAACGTCAGCTGCATCTGATTTGACAGCGTCATCCAGCATAACTCTTTCTGCAACAAATGTGACACCAGCTGTAATAGGTTTCAAACCGTACGCAATAGGAGGCACATCGTCTGGTGCAAAAGACACACTATCACCAGCTGTGTCAGAAGTGATAAGACCAATGATCTACAGAAAACATTCTGAAAGACAAACTAAATCAAATGTTTCAAGTCACTCAAGAACAACAGCTCTTGCAGAAATTACAAATATTGCAAAAAGTAGAAAAACGGCTGTAGCAGCAACACAAGAGTGTCTCACAATAAAAGCTACAGAACGTATGTTACCTACAGACCACATGACAAGTGATGCCAACTCTCCATCTGCAACACCGATGAAAAAATTCTGTGCATATCACATGACGCTGCCTCCTGTTGTACGTCGAGGCAAGTCAGTTGCACAAAGATTGACTAGAGCTTCAATCTGCATGATATCTTCATCAAATACCGTAGCAAACAAGACAGTAATAAACAGCATAGAACAATTGACCTCTCGTCTAACAGCACCAGCTGTACCACAAATTTCAGCACCATTGCAAGCAGTTTATGCATCGCCTCTGACTGCCATCATGACAACACAAGCCTCCACGTACGTGCCAGCCCCTCATGCGACATCACTGGGTGCTGCATTTATGACATCTCCTCTGCTGGCCTTTTTCCTGTCTTCATCATTGAGCAACATGACAGTTCCAACAGCCACACAGTCTGTGGTACATCTAGTCCCGTGCACAACAGACATGAGAACACCAGCAGGCATGTATCCCCGATCAACAGAAGAAACACACTTGGATACTTCCGGTTCTCACTTCAAAACACCAACTGCAAAACGAAGAATAGCTCCAAAAGCTAATATAAAAACACCAGATGTAGATATAAAAACACCAGATGTAGATATAAAAACACCAGATGTAGATATAAAAACACCAGATGTAGATGTAAAAACACCAGACATCGGTGGAACGAGAAAAAGAACATATTCAAAACGAACCTTTACTGAAGTCACAAATAATTACATTTTATTTTTATAAAGTGAGTTAATCTTAAACATTTATATTCAGTTAAAATATTTTAGCAGCAAAAGAAATTTATTTTTAACATGTTTTTCTTCCACAATTTTGTTTTTCATTTTTAAACTTTTTTTCTCTTCAATAAAACATATATCTATAATAAAAAAAATATGATAATCAATTTATTCATTTTGTGTGTGCTTGTTTGTAATTTTTGAGTGTGTGTGACTTTTGTAAATTTGTTTCTAAATGACATACTTTGGCACTCTAGCAATACCAAATTCATTGAAGCCATAGATTTAACATGTTTGCAGGCCCGCACTTGATTTGTAACATTCGTACACATTTTAAAAAAAAATTCTACTTATTGCGTTCCTTCAATATATCATGCTTTCCGATCGCAGATAATCAGAATCTTCTTTCCTATGAGCTCGAAGATGGCTGTGAAGACTTGGTTTTAAAAAACCTGCAGCACACAAGACATTGGAAGGTTGGGTCTGTTGCAGAGTTGCCCCGCTTTCATTCTCAGAATTATTTTTTTTATCTGATAGTTGATCTAAAGATAATAATAATCGTAATAATGATATTATTTTTATTATATAATTAATAAAATAAAAATTATAACGTAATCTTAATGGCGACGCATAGTTTCTGAAGGTTTCATTTCAAATAATTAAGTATTTTTATACAATGCTTTCTCCCAACTTCAATGTCTAACAAGCCAAATTCATGAATGATGTGTATGTGATAGATACAACCGTGTCAGCTTTAGTTTTCATAATAAGGTATAGTTTGATCGCATGAAGAGGTCGGCATTATAGAGTGTGTCCACTTACATATTAAAGTGTGAGTAAAATAGTAAAAGTCAATTTTTAAAAATTATTCTCCAATATTAAAAATCGTAGGTCTTTTTTACTACTACAATTTTTCTGATTAAAATTAAAGACTTTTAAAAAAAAATTATTTTAACATAATTATTCAAGGTGCACAAACAATACATCTGGCATAACTTGTCTTTTCGCTACACGATTATCTCCCGTTTGTTTGAAATACAAGTTGTACTTAGTTCCCCTTTTACAACATCATTGATGTCTACATTGTAGTTCATTGGTTGACGCATGTCAACAAGGGCACAATCATAAGCGTCGAGTCGGACACCGATGAACGGACACTTCTTTGAGCGGCTGGTTAGTTCTTAATCCTGTCCGGAAAAAAGAGAAAGTAAAGTTGACTTATAATCTTTTTATATCTTTATATAGTTTTTCTTTCAGACCTTGTGGTTTATAAGGGAAGATGATGTAAAGGTCATCTGTCTGTGTGGCCTACGGTTAACAATGGTGCAATGTGGCCAGTAACGACCAATCGCCTTTACTTTTCCCCAGCTAATGACATGTACCCATTTGAGCTGGGTGGACTCAGAGGCACTCAAAGATTACGTAAAAAATTCACGTAAAAAATCCGTCTTTACCAGGATTCAAACCATAGACCCCCGGTTTGGAAGCCAAGCGCTTTTCCACTCAGCGCGCCTTCACATATATACAATAAGTAATAATAAAAACATAAATAAAATAAATAATATAAATAACTGTAGTAACTGGCCTTTTTCATGACTTCATTTTGGCGCTGTATTCAATGAACATCATCTTTGCTTACAAAGTGCGAAAAAAAAAATCATAATTTAAAACCTAAAATAACCCGGAACACAAAAAAAAAAAAAAAAAAAGCATGTCCAGTAAATTAACGGATCTATCGTATTAAGCAGGTCTATAACAGATTTAGAAATTTAGGAATCATTAATACAGGGCCGGCCTTGTACGTGGCGGGGTCCAATTTAATGGATGCTTGCGAGGCCCCTCTGCCCTCTCTCTCTAATGTGAACTAAAAAACTATGGTGGATGGGAAGGGGTGGGGCAACATTTGGGTAGAGATGAGGCGGGGGATAGACCATACTTTTGGGGAAGTTTCAATAATTCGAAAAAGTATATATTCTCTTTCTCTCTCTCTCTTTTTCTCCGCCTTAGCAGTGTGCGGGACCCTAGGAGAGTGTCATTACAGGGTCACGAATATTTGTTCCATGGGTATACAGTGACAAAAAATTCTCTTTATCCCACGTCCCCCTAAGGCGAGGGGCCTCCCCAAAGGCCTCTCTCTCTCTTTTACGTTCCAAAAGAGTATGATGACAACAGAGCTTGTCATTTCTCTTACCTCGGAGCGAATGATCTTATTGTCTAAATTTCATAATAGTTCGGAATAATCAGTTGATATATGTGATATCTGTATTATGTGGGTAACATAAATTGAAACTACCAAAGGTTACTCTAGTCACACGAAATGTTAGCCACCCACCCATCCATCCATCCATCCACCCATCCATCCACACATCCACCCACCCACCCATCCACCCACCCACCCATCCATCCATCCATCCACCCACCCATCCACACATCCACACATCCATCCTTCCTCTCCGGGGCCCTACCACGCGGGAAATCCATCCATCCATCCATCCATCCATCCACACATCCATCCATCCACACATCCATCCATCCACACATCCATCCTTCCTCTTCGTGGCCCTACCACGCGGAAAACCACGACAAAGTCATGGAAAGATAACTTTTTCATTTCTGCTAGTAGGACTAGAGTTACCCTATATACCTTCGCGGCGACAGAGAGCACGGCTTAGAAATAAAATGGGGGGGGGGGGGCGGGCGAAAATAAGTAATATTTCTCTTTATACATTGTATATTTGACTACATTTATTATGTTTTATGTGTGTATTTTGTACACACGTCAATTCAAATAGTTGCATTATTTCATGTAGTTTGTTTTGATTTTGTCCATTCGTATTGCCCTTCGTCACCTAACCATGGCCACCGCTTCACATTTATTTCGTGGAGTCAACAGGTCTTCACTTACTTCAATCTGAATAAAACTTTCCCTCAGCTTTTATTACAGCCAACAATCTCTCGCTATAACTACTCGTTGTTTTCAGATGTTTTCTATTTTGACAAAGCTTATATCAACTCATTCTGTCTTTCTATCTGGTAATTTATTTTTAACACGTTATTTCTCCTACACCCATTCTCTGATCAATTTGAAACTTAACAACATTAGTTATTGTAATTTTTTCTGGGTGGTATCAAAAAGGGAAATAAATGCTACTTATTGGGATATGTGCTTGTGTTAAGCTATTAAGTTTTTTGTACACATTCTTCTCCCACGTCCTATTCTCAAATCAAGTTGAAAATTTAGCATAATTATCCAAAGCCTATGACGGGGTCGGCAACCTTTTGAGTCGGAAGAGCCAAAAATTACAATTTACAAAATTTAATCATTTTTAAACAGCTAAAATTTGTTTTCTTCCAAACAATAAATAGTGCTAGCATAAGTAAATTTTTTTTTTGTAAAAAAAAATAATCTATTTATTCATAAGAAAAAAAAACATATTTATCTTTATATAAATAGTTTTTTTCACGAGAAATGTATATATATATATATGGTATTATTAGATCTATACTTTTATCTAAGAATCAAATGTAAACAATTAAACGTTGACATATAAAACTAGCTTGTACTTCAATAACAAACGATTGAGAAAACAAATTCATCTGTAACTATCGGCTTGGTATGGTTTATAAGGTCTGAATACATTTGGCTCATAGCTTGTTTTTAGGGGCTTCTTACTTTACTTTTAATTATATTAATGCAAAAGAACGCTTGCTCGCACGAATATACCGATCCGACTATAATAAGCCTTCCAAATGCCAACTTTTTCACCTGACTGTACCAATCTGTAAGACTATTCCATGCGTCGAATATAAGTGCCTCATCTCGCGCCTAAGCTGTCTACTTTTGTTGTGTTACCTACATTTCTCGATCTTCAACTCTTCCAACTTGATTTTCAACTTTGTAAATGTTCCACGCCACAAGCTTTACTTTTTAAATCAATCAATTGCATGTCTAGAGATCCAGTAGGCAATCCATTCCAAATAGCTCATTGTGGATTTCGGTACTATTTGTGTTGACATTATTTACTATGAATGCTACAATGGTTTTGTTGGTTTTGAATTTCTCAAATCTATCAAGAAATTTATATTTCATTTTTTTTTATAACTTTGATAAAGTATTTCGTGTCAACAGTTGCACTGGTTTAATTGCGATATTGCTTTAAACATTGAAAATAAAGTAATGGACCACTTTAAATAAAAAATTGTTTTCTTCAAAACAAACCAATTCTTCTACCTTGCAGTTTTAGATTCAGTTCATTTAATTTCACTGTTATATCCACCAAAAGTAAAATGCTTGCAACCATTTTTAATTCTCTAATTCAGGGGGATTAATGCTTTTTTCATTAAGCTATGTATTTGATTCATTCAAGCACAAAGCAAAAATTGGAAAGTCATCGCATTTTTTTTGTGGATGTTGGAGTAGGCCTACTGAGTTCCATTTTTTGTTAAAAATTCTTTACAACTAAAGATGGTAGAGTGTTTTTGACAATTTACGTTTAAAAATCCTGATTACCGAATTCATGACCTCAACAATTTCGGTCGGAAATAGTTTCTTGGTGTATTATTCAGTAAAGCATAAGAATTAGGTGGTTTATTTTGCGCCAAAGAATTGTAGTTGCCCCTTTATTTTTTCCTGTCATACTTTTGTTGGCTACATCAGTTGTTATTGAAACGATTCTATTTCTATCGATTCTATTGTCATCAAGGTATTTTGCACGACATTAGCTCTATCTTTTCCTCTAGTTTGTCACGAGAGTGTTAGCAGTCCTAAAAGCTCTTATTTTGGACCTTGGGAAGACATATATCTGACAACAAGGCCAACTAGTGCCCTGCCTTTTATGTCGTAACACTCATTGATAGCAAGTAATAAGGCAGAAGAAAGTTGAATAGATTCCACTTGCAAATAGGTTACATTTCAAAACATGGGGGCGGGCTGCGATGAAAAGCTAGTGCAAGTGGCTGAGAGATAGAATCGGTGCCTAATACTCGTTAATCGAAACAGAACGATTTTTAAATGTTTTTTTTTTCGATAAAATAAATTATATTTGCGTTGCGCATGGAACTAAAGAGCCGCAGCTTAACATCTAAAGAGCCGCATGTGGCTCGCGAGCCGCAGGTTGCCGACCATTATTGTCTATGACAATACACGAATCAATAAAAAAAATTAACAAATTTTTTAATCAATTTGTGGTAATTAATAATTTTCTTTTATTTATAAAAAGGGAGCAAATTCCTGCAGTATTGATATATATGACAGTGATTTTGCGGCTCTTCCCCTTGGATAACATTTTTTTAAAAATTGATATTATACTTGTTACACGTTTATACAAGTCACAATTATTCATTACGCTGGCAAAATAAATATTAAGAGATGTAGGAAATAGCCTGTTTGAGTTTTAAAAAATTATATTTACCCTCTCCTCCCTGAATCACTGACCATAGCTCTAATTTTTTTAAAAAGATATTTGAAGGATGTCAAAGAAAAGAGGATGGCTATGAAGTTCGAGCTTTGATGCAATAGTATTTGTCAATTACTTTCGGGGCATAATTTTAATAGGCCTGATTCAGATTTTTTTTTTAGCTTTAATCATTTTTTACCCAATGGACCTCATTCATCAATCGACAAAAAACATTTAGCCACGTGGTTCTCTACCTCTTCTATACAAATTACGTAATCCATAAAGGCTGTCACGTGATACGTTGATTTTTTTCATTGTTTTATCAATATTATAACGTGGCTAAGTGTTGTTTGTTAACGATTGGCGAATGGGGTCCATTATAGTTCACTGTTAGTGTAATTGGGTAGACAAACTTATTGGTGTCGTATTCGTTACATTATTGATGTAAAACTGTTTATTTAGAGGCTATAAGCATAAATGGCGTCATTAATTATTGTATTCCTCATACATTTTAGAACTCAAACGATCAGTTTCAAGCAGGGTGTAGTTCTTTCACGGCCCAAAATGTAGCCATTGATCAACATCACCACCAAGCTGCAATGCATGCGAGAAATCTTTGGCCAGGACCATTTATCTGTGACAGTACAAGGTACAGCCTAACGATTTCTCTCTCTAATTCTGAGTTATTTCAAAGTCATGGAAATTACTACTAGTTTTTCTAAATGAAAGTCTAAAATTTTCTTATGCCTCAAAGATGCCAAAATTTAAAACAAGTTCGTATATTTCTATAAGGATATCAGGATTTTGATGAAATATTTTTTGACAAAGCTGATATCAACTCACTCTGTCTGTCTGGTAAAAAGTTTGTATTTATGTAATTTCTCCCACATCTCGGATCAAGTTGAAGTTTTGCACACTTATCTAATTTTGTACCTGACAAAATAAAAATAAAAATAAATAAAAATTAACCAAAAAGTTAATGAAAGTTATTTTGTTTGGTATCGAAAAAGGAAAACAAACTGGACTTGACTGAGGTGGTGGTATCTATACTTATAGTTCTCTTCATGGCTCAAGAGATTGAACAAGAAGTAGAGAAAAGATCTTTTTTTTTATTTCTGCAAGTCGGACTAGAGTTACCCTACAAAAAAAAGAGAGAGAGAAAAACAAGTAATATTCACCCGTCTCAAAATAGCAGAGCCGGACTTTACCGTTGTGACCAGAAGTCATGGAAAGATCACTTTTTTTTTTTATTTCTACTCCACGTAGTTTTAGCGGCGAAAAAAGAGGGGGGGGGGGAGGAGAACAAGTAATCTAATCTGTATTCATCCGTCACTAAACAGCAGGGCCAGACTCAGCCGTTTTTTGGCCCTATGCAATACAGATTTCGAGGGGCCAAGTTTGGGTAGGATACGGATAATACAAGAAATTTAAGACTTTGTATTAGATAATAATTTTTTCTTTGCATTTTATTCATTCTTTACTACGTACAGAACTACTTTACGAGCCTTGCGTGCAGCGAAATCATACAGCAGGCCTATATCATAATAATACTGTTTCCTACATAGATCACGCTCAATAGCAAGAATTACCAAATGTTTCAATCTATCTACGAGAATTGTTGACCTCAAGTAAGTCAGCATTAGTTTGAGGCGCGAGAAGCTTCTTTTACTTAATTCCACAATTACGGGTATTGCATAATGCCTTTTTTTTTTAAATCGCGGGTAGGATTGGCGTTTTCCGTACTGAATGACACCTCACAATGACAATTTTTGTCTATATATTTCAGTGGATATGTAAAATTTTAAAAAAGATTTTGATAATTTCTGGACATTTTCAGGACTTTTTCCTATACTTTGCAATTTCAGGATATTACCAGGAGCTCCTGGTAAATCGACAGGAGGCCAGGGAAAATCTGTTTTAATTTATAAAATGGTTTAATTTAATAATTTATACACCTAGATGAAAGTGCGGGGCTCACTGTGGTCGCAAAGGTTGAAGTGGCCTAATGTCCGCCCTGCAAAATAGTGGCGTATGCTACGCCGCCGATCGACTATTAAGTTAAATTAGTCCCATTGAGGAAGCTTAAATCGTGAGCTCGAATTTAAATCTTTCAACATGTTTCTTTTTAAAGGGAAACTCCGATGGTTTTGACAATTTTTTATATATCTTATCTTATCTTATTTTATATAATACAGACGTTACTTCAAAAAAAGAAGATGATTACGCCCTACGCGTCATGCATTTAGTCATGCATATTAACCAATGACTTAAATTCTGCCAAGTCACTGGTTTTTCTGGCTAGCTCAGGCAACCCATTCCATGCTCTAATAGCACTAGGGAAGAAGGAGTATTTGTACAAATTTGTCCTAGCATAGGGGACAAGGAATGTGCCTTTATCTTTGTGTCTTTCAGAGTATTTTATTAAATTTTGTTTTTGTATTTGAAGATTATGTTTCAGTGTTTTATGTATAATTGCTACTTTACTTTTGAGTCTTCTGTCCTGAAGGCTTTCTAAATTTAGTGATTTTTAAATAGGTGTTACTCTAGTTAAATGTGAATATTCATTTGTTATGAATCTCACTGCTCTATTTTGTGTTTGTTCCAGTTTCTTAATGTTTTCTTGAGTTGAGGGGTCCCGAACGGAGAATGCATATTCTATTATTGGCCTAACCAAGGTTAAATAACATTTTAGTTTTATGTTCTTATTTGATTTATACAAATTTCTTTTAATAAATCCTAATGCTTTGTTTGATTTTTTTTATTGTTTCATCAATATGGGGATTCCATGACAGTTTTTCATTTATTATAACACCTAGGTATTTTGCGTTTTTAGTCTCTGTTACTGGTTTGCCATGAATAAAATAAGTGGAATTAATTTGTTTTAGTTTTTTTGTTACTCTTAACAACTGACATTTTTCTGGGTGGAAAGACATGCTCCTATTTGATTCCCATTTCTGTAATTCATCTAATTCTCTTAGTAAAATATCTGTGTCGTGTTCTTTTTATTGTTCTATATATTATGCAATCGTCTGCAAATAAACTGACTTTTGTTCCTGAAGTAATGCAATTTGGTAAATCATTTATGTAAATTAAAAATAGTAGTGGACCCAAGACTGTTACTTGAGGTACACATGAGTTTACTGTTATCCGTGTTGATTTAGAGCCATTTATTATTACAGTTTGTTCTCTCTCTATCAGAAAATCTTTAATCCACTGATGCAGTGGACCATTAATGCCAAAATATTTTAATTTTTTTAAGCAAACTATGGTGGTGAACTTCGTCGAAAGCCTTAGAAAAATCTAGCAAGATAGCATCTATTTGTTCATTATTATCTAAACCTTTAGAAAAATCATCAATTAGTCCTATTAGTTGTGTTTCACATGATCTATATTTCCTAAAGCCATGTTGGTATGGTGTGAGGACATTTTGTTTGTCTAAGTGGTTTATGATGTTGCTACATATTATGTGTTCTAGGATTTTACATGTGATGCTGGTAAGTGATACTGGTCTGTAGTTTCCTGGGTCAGATTTTTCTCCTTTTTTAAATAGGGCGGTGACATTAGCTTCTTTCCAGTCCTTTGGTACTCTGCCCTGGTTAAGTGAAGCCTGAAAGAGTATTTTGAACACTGGGGCTAGCTCATTTAGTTCTTTGAATAATCTAGCTGGAATACCATCAGGTCCAGACGCTTTATTTGGTTTGGTGTTGGCTAATAGTTTTTGAATTCCATTTTCTTGTACTACTATATCTTCTATGTTGTCTACTTGGTTCAAATTCAGTAATGTCTTTGTCTCCTGGGGCTGAGAAATACTGATGCAAAGTATTTGTTTAGGATGTTTGCTTTAGTTTCATTATCATTATGTATTATGTTATGTTCATCTTTTAATGGCGCAATGCCTGTTGTTTCCATTTTCGTAGACTTAATGTATGACCATAGGTTTTTGTTGTTATCTTTAGATATTACATTGTTTATGTATTCACTCTGCAGCTGTCTGTCTGTTTGGGTTAAGTGTTTAATTTTTATATACTTTTTGTAAACTCTTTCTGCCTTAGTTTCTTTAAATTTTCTATATAGGTTTTCCTTCTGTTTACAAAGCTTCTTTAGTCTATTATTAAACCAGCATTTATTTATTTTGTTTGATGTGTATTTAGTTGGTATATGATTTTCTATAATGCTTTTAAGATGGTTTTTAATGAAATTCCAGAGGTCATCGACTGGTTGGTTAATGTCCTTTTCTAATAAGAATGTTTGTTGAAAGTTTAATGCAGCTTGGTGTAGTTGTGTTAGGTTACATTTATTCCAGAGTAAGATTTTTCTTTTGGGTTTTGAATTGGCTACTGCTTTTATCTGACTGTGTATTTTTATGATCTCATGGTCTGATAGACCAGGGATAATATCATAATCAACTACTAATCCAGGTCTGTTGGTTAAGAAGAGATCTAATGTGTTGTTTAATCTAGTTGGCTTTTTAATGATTTGATCTAAACTTAGGTTGTGTAAAAGTTTCTATGAAAAGCTCATTTATGTCCTTAAGGTTTTGGTGTTTATCTATGGTTAGTGTTTTCCAATTTATATCAGGTAGGTTGAAATCACCCATAATCCAAAAACTGCATTTTCATTTGTCTCTTTAAGTGTAGTAATCTGATTACATAGTTCCTGCATGTATTCTAAACTAGAGTTTGGTGGGCTGTAAATGCTGCCTATTATTAGGTATGTTGAGGTGGTATTAATTTTACTAAATGTTGATTCTATATTTTTTGAGTTAGGTAAGGTAATTTCTTCTGCTATAAGAGTGTTTTTTATTGCTAGAAGAACTCCTCCATGATTATCAGCCCTATCTTTTCTAAAAATTTCATAATTACTATTGAAAATTTCTGCATTATAAATTTCAGGATGTAGCCAAGTTTCTGTTCCTGCAATCATGTTTGGTTTCTCACATTCTAATAAAATTTCTAAGTCTGCTGTTTTGTTCCTAATCGTTTGAAAATTTATTACTAAGGTTTTAAGGTATTTTGGTATTACTTCTTTAGTAGGTTTGTTTAGTGAGGCTGTTGTATTAATTTTAGTAGATTTAGGTTTAACAGGAGTGGATCTGGCTAGTGGTTGGTGAGTTTGGTTTGGGATGGTGTTGAGAATATTGTATGGGTTAGAAGTGTCTGCATCAAAGGAATCAAACAGTCCTGATGTAAACTGAGGTAACCCACACGGTACACAGTGCCATGATGCGTCTTTGTTGCCTAAGGCATAATACACAGGTGTATTCATATGGAGACATGATGCATGGTACCATTCATCGCAGGTGTCACATTGAATGGCTTTCTGTTTCATGGTGCATACTTTTTTGCAGATGTTGCATCTATCTTTAGATCTAGACCCTGGATTTGACTCTACATCTCCTGCTATTAATATTAACAGTGATAGGTATTTATTTCTGCTGTGTCTGATTGAGAACTTCCATTTGTGATGGGTGATCTTCTTTAATGTTATGGATGTGTATGTTAGGTTATTTTTGAAGTTGCATTGATCTAGAGTGTGATGATTGATTATGACTGTTGTTTCCTTTTTAAGTTTAGTGTTTACTAAGGTAGATCTAGTTCTATGTTCAGCAAGTATGTATTTAGTAATTATTAGGATAAATAGCCAGAGCAATTTCATGATGACTGTTGTTGATTTTAGTTTTTAAAGGTCTATTCTAAATCTAGTTTAAGGTTTACAATATAATATGTGTATTGATGTACAGATAATGAATATGTTATTATTTTGTTTTTATTTGCAATAATAACTTAGTAATTGATATTTTTCTGACGTAATTTTCCTGCGCATACAAACGGTCAGACATTCACCGGGTTTCTATGTGAAGTCACACAAACCTATTAATTTAATCTATCGACTTATTGTATAACGGAAAATCATACAGTGACGTTTACATTCTCGTAAAAGAAATATATCTCCGTCTATGCAGTTAGATTTAGATCTTGTAAGCAAAGAAAAAAATGCGTGTTATAAGAGATTTACATGCTTGACTAAACAAGGCTGTGTGTATTTTCTGGCCTGACCACTCAACACACAACAAACACTATCGCTAGGTTGTCTTTTCATGACCGACTACACGTATTCTAGACTAGCCTTACACTGACCAGTTTGTTCGAATCAGTCAGACACACATATTGGGACATGGAGAGGCTTAGTTGAAAATGTTACTTTTTTTCTCGAGTTGGTTATCCTAATGCTTTTAGATCTATCTATCTATCTATCTATCTATCTATATATATATATATATACATGTATATATAACCAGTGGCGTCACTAGGGTGGATGTCACCCGGTGCGGTAAGCTCATGGTGCCACCCCTTCTACCCCCCTAATGTTTTTTACGTTTTTTTTGTTGCGCTGTAATACATGCAGTGTATAATTACCTATGTTATTTGATTGTTCAAGAACTATAAAATGAGTGTCTATGAATTTTGAAATTCAGTTGTTTATTACAATTTATCTATAGTTCAGTGGGTTTGTGTAGTCAAGTGAAACTATGCAAGCATCCTTGATTTTTGGATCTATTGAATGACTTTTTTGTTGCTTCTTAATACATTCCCTGTACTCCTCCATGGTTACAGACATTGAAGCTGCATTTTTATATCTTTGAACTCAAAAAATAAATTCAAGCTAAACTTTTCTAGGCAATTTAAGATATTACGTTGATCTCATCAGCTTTTTTGTCTTTCTTAAAATCTGATAAGTGTTTGCTATGTTAAGAAGTGTGCTATGTCAGGTGTCAAATAAAATACAAAGGTGCTTACAGTCATTCAGACTCAATCTTTTATATCTGCTAAAACATTTATAAACATTTTAACATTACAAATTTACTTTCAGCTATGGGTTTCAGCTACATAACATTTTCTATCATCTCAAATAATTTCTTTATTCAATAAAGACTCGTTGATAATATAGTCGCAAAATGACAAATATTTTGCATTTTTAGAAACAGTCCGTGCAATATTTCCATCCAATGTTTTTCTTCTTTACACCAATCATAGCCACGACTTCCTTGTCAAATGTATTTGTAGCCGATGTTCTTGTTTATCAATGTTCTAATCCAGATGAATTCTTCATACGTCTATTAATACTCCTATTTCTGACTTTATTTCAACCACACATTTAATTAAGTTACAAATTTATATTTTATTTCTATACAGTTAGTTGAAAATAGACAACAAAATACAGATCTTTGCTATTAAGTGACTAAATTGTCCCCATTAGGAAGCATCAGAACCATTCTTGGCACTAGCCAAGAAAAAAATAAATTCCCGAAAATATTCAAGTAGATCTATATCCTTTGAGAGACACTTTTCCTTCACCTTGGCTAGAACTTCTTTTACAGAAAAATGAAATGACATATGTTCACAAATGTCAATGGCCACTTATTTACTATGCAATTCTACAAAATTTACAATAATTACGTGCAAGTTCAATAATATTGAATGCCTGTTAAACAGTGACGATTGGCATCCTAATTTTACGGTGCTAGCTACAAAGTCAATAGATTCAATTAAAACTTTTTTTTTAATCAAAGCAGTGTTCATATAAAAAAAAACATATATACGTGCAGCTGGTATACATATGAAATTAAGGTTTCACTTTTCGTTGATATATTAAGTATGATATAGCATTTAAAACATTTTGATAGAATTAAACAATTAAAATATGTTTAGTTCAAATGAAAAACAAAGTATGTAGATCCATTTATTAATTGTGAATAGCATGTTCCAATAGTTAGCCACTGTCGTTTATTTTTTTTAATTGTCAGTTATTCATAAAGTGCATTTTTTTACTTGGGTGTCACCAGGTGCGGACCGCACCCCCCCCCTAATGACGCCACTGTATATAATTGTAACATAGCTCTGGACTAAGCCGTCAACTAGCCTAACAGCCTAACAACTTCTGTAAGAATGAAGCGATACGATTGGTCAAATTTTGTTTCCCTTTCAGTAATGTTGAGGGAAGTGACGTATGCCTAACCTGAAAACAAAATATCAAAGAACCCCGTTTTTTTTTAGATGTCAAAAATTTACTGGCTTATTTATTAAATATAAATGTTTCTAAGCATTTAATACAAAATGGTAAAATGTTTACTTTTACAACTTTTTACTTAGAATTTAAATATGTCATTAACTCAAATTAAAAAAAACTAACGGAGTTTCCCTTAACCTTCAGTAACATTCACCTAGGTACCCCCTTCTTTTCTCCCGCCCCCTTTCCTAACTGGTCCAGACAAGTGACAGGATCAGAGTGCATTCAGAAAGCTAAAAGCAGGAAATAGTGCAAGACAAAAACAATATTGGTTCAAATATTTCTAATCGTGTCATGATTTATTATCGTAAGTTTAGATCTATTAAGAATTGAATGACCTGAACAATTGAAACGAATTGATACACAGTTATACACTTTAAACATAAGCTTTCTTGTTGTTGTTCGTTTTAGTCTTTTAAAAAAAAAGATTCTGTTTTATTCTCTATTAAACAATCATTTCAGTAAATGTCATTTTGATTTTTACTTGAATATTATATAATATTATCAGTTAGTATATAAGATAAGATAAGAAGATAAGATAAGATAATGTGTCTGTGTTATTTATAGCTCAATGATGGAGTCACGTGGGACACAAAGTCACGTGACAGTTGAAACGGATATGTCTAGCTCTCTTCGGGACAGGATATCTCACGAAATCCGATTGGGGAATTCAATCCAGTCCTTAAGTACTGTTTCACAGCAGATGTCAAGACCTTCTGTCCAGGCACACTTTCCGCATTATTTGTCGCAATCTTGTTTGCAGGAAAACATTTCTCAACAAATGTCATTGCCATCTACACAAGCAAAGATTTCACGGCATATGTCAATGCCTCATGAAAAACAGATGTCATGGGCTCATTTACATTCAAAAACTTCACATCAAATGTCACTGCCTCTAGCATCCTCAAACATTTTACGACAGATGTTATTCCCAAATGGACAAAGGTCAGTGCCTCCTGTGCAGACAAACTTTTCAGCACATATGTCAATGCCTCCTATTCAGTCAAACCTTTCAGCACATATGTCAATGCCTCCTATTCAGTCAAACCTTTCAGCACATATGTCAATGCCTCCTGTTCAGTCAAACCTTTCAGCACATATGTCAATGTCTCCTGTTCAGTCAAACCTTTCACAACAGAGATCAGTACCACCAGTACAAACAAACCTTTCACAGCAGATGTTAGTGCCTTCTGTTGAAGCAAACATTTCAAAGCAGAGGTCAATGCCTCCTGTTCAAGCAAACATTCCACAGAAAAGGTCAGTGCCTTCTGTTCAAACAAACATTCAACAGAAAAGGTCAGTGCCTTCTGTTCAAACAAACATTCAACAGAAAAGGTCAGTGCCTTCTGTTGAAGCAAACATTTCACAGCAGAGGTCAGTGCCTCCTGTTCAAGAAAAAACTCCACAGAAAAGGTCAGTGCCTTCTGTTCAAACAAACATTTCACAGCACAGGTCAGTGCCTCCTGTTCAAGCAAACATTCCACAACAGAGCTCGATGCCTCCTGTTCAAGCAAACATTCCACAGAAAAGGTCATTGCCTTCTGTTCAAACAAACATTCAACAGAAAAGATCAGTGCCTCCTGTTCAAGCAAACATTCCACAGAAAAGGCCAGTGCCTTCTGTTCCAACAAACATTCCACAGAAAAGATCAGTGCCTCATGTTCAAGCAAACATTCCACAGCAGAGGTCATTGCCTCTTGTTCAAGCAAACATTCCACAGAAAAGATCAGTGCCTCTTGTTCAAGCAAACATTCCACAAAAGAGGTCAGTGCCTCCTGTACAGTCCCATTCTTCACAAAAGGAGACTTCGCAATCTAAATTAACTTCTAAACAACTTACGGAGCCACCTGTAAAGAGAAAAAAACATTCAAAACCGAATACTCCAGTTACATCCTTAACGTTTGAGTCTGTGCTTCCTTTCGATTCACAACAGAAAAAAGTAATTCAATCTAAGAAAAATTCTTACCTTGACATGGTTTGGAAGACAATGCTTAAAGAATGGTTTGGCCACACTGACGACTCAATAAAAGCTAACAAAAAGTTCTTGCTTGGTTTCAGCGAATCAAGAATGACAAAAATGATTCATGAAATACAGGTGTCAGCATCCACAGGGGCGAAAGAAACTCAACTAAAAATAACAGAGCCTACTTTTCAGCCAAACATTTATCAGTATATGACAGTACCTATTGTGAAAACAAACCTTTCACCACATATGGCAGTTCCTCCTGCACATGCAAACGTTTCACAACAGTTGAAAATGCCCTCATTACAGACAAATAATTCTCAACAGATATCACTGCCTCCTTCACAGCCAAAAATTTCAAATCATGAAACTTCGTCTACATCACAAGCGGTCATAACTTCACAACAAGCGACTGTCCAGGCCTTATCACAACATGTAACAAAGCCTAGACAAGCTAGTTTAAATTTACACCAAAATTTAACTTTACAGCATTCTCTAGAAAAGGTAACAGGAAAGATAAAAGCCAAACCCTCAAACCTTACCAGTCAGTCTGCACATAGTAACACTGTATTGACACATACTGGGCAAAGATCCTCTTTATATCTCGCTCATCAGAGATCTGACAATGAAGGGTTGACTTTAACCTATACTTCTGACCTCAACATGATTTTGCAGAATAAGTTTGAAGAAGTCTTGCTCTACGGTGATAAATGTTCATTCCATCACCCTAATATATCTGATCAAACTAAAGACCCTTATAGTAGCTCCAGCATTTCACAGACTTCAGAGTGCCAGTTGGTTAGAGGTTCAATGAATGGAGGCCTCAGAGTGTCACGGTCTAACTCACAAAAGACTAAGGTTCCACAGTTTGACCAAATTTCTTCTACTTTTGAAGCCAAAGCAAAGGGACCTAACTCAAGAACGGATGACACTGATAGCGCCTACTCTAGCACTTCTCCTTCGATCAATGTCAATGAAGAAATTGATTGGCAGAAAATATTTGATGGTCTTACTAGCCATTCAAATAACGTTGTAAACAATTATTTAGATACATCGATTGACCTCAAAGTATTTGAAACGTTTGACCAATGAATATGTATTTTGTTTTAACTCATGCAAATATATACTTAAATATTTAATACTCAGGGAAAAAAAATTAAATTATCTAGTCTATAATGATTTTTTTTTTCATTTTTAACAAAGCAATTTTTTTAGAAGGGAATGAAAACGATGCTTTTAAAACACGTTTTTTTATCTGTTAAAAAAAGTTATTTATAATTTTTTCAAGTTTTAATTTGTATATATATAGTATATTTTTTTAATGAGATTGGAATTTTAAAAACTACTCCAGTATATTATAAATATGATGCTTCCTTTATGAAGAATCATTGGATTCAAACATATATGTACGTTATAATATATGCTTTTCTGTGAAACTACGAATACTGGTTAACAAAGTGTTGAAACGCTCCGGATGCAACAGTCACTATTAAAAATCATTATAGAACATAAGTACACCTTTGTATATTGTCCCATAGGAAATCAAGTGTTCTAGAAATGTGTAAAGTTTTTGACCTTATAGGTACTGTAGGATTCAGTGTATGAGATGTCTCCTATTACTTTGATTTTATTAATCTCAACATGAGATAAAGCCTCACATTTCTTCTCGGTAGAGAAAAGTCTTTTTAATGTACATAAAAGTCGAAGTTATATAACTTACCACATGTAACAGAAACCTTATTACTACGGGATTTGTTAAGAAAGTCAGATGTAAGTCAATAAAATGTGAATGTTTTGCTCTAATAAAATGTATTTCTTATTCACTAATAGAAGTCTTCTTGTAATTCTTTAAAGCGGAACCCAAAAAGGGTCCAGCCACTATTAGTTTTGTGTTTTCTGTCAGTCTGTCCCTTTCAGATCACATAAACTAGAAAAGATATTTAAAATCCATAATAATTATATTTTAGACATTTTTAAGTTCCGATGCAAACTCTACGTTTTTCTATTTATTCATTTAATTTTCAAACGCAGATAGTTATATTTCGTAAATTACGCAATTTTATTATTTCTTATACTTAAATAGAAAAAAAAAAAAAAAAGACTATATTTTCAAAGAGTAGTAACCACTAGTATAGTTTTGAAAATATTGATGCAAACGTTTTCTGCTTTTCCTAGAAAACAATTTTAATAAGCATTTGTATTATTATAATAAGAGTGATCTGTTATAAAATAAAATCTAATTAGATTTAGTATAAATTTTTGCTTTTTTGTTTAAAAAGTAAAAGAATGTATAAAGTGTGTATATATCAAATATAGTTTAAACCATCGTTTAATAAGCATTTTTCCCATTATACCCTTGCAATGTAATGTCCACCTTAATACACCGTAATATTTTCCTAAAATAAAGAAATATACTAATGAATTACTATAATCATTCAAGTATGCAACAAACACGAAATGCAGCAATCCTAAAAAATAACACAGCATAAAGATATATAAGACATTATTTACTTTTTAGAACCATATTGACACATTTAGTCTTTATCGTGTTGTTGTTTTAAACTGTATACTAGAATGTTGCATTTCTTTAGTGTTTTATTCCTGATACCATACATAATAGCATTAACTGCCACCATCAGAAAATTCATTCAAAAGAATGGGGCTTTATGCTAAAAAGGAATTTAGACTGAAAACCAGATACAATGATTTGCTTGGCTGGATCTGTGACATCTATTTTTGTTAATGGGGGCTTTCATTAAAAGGTATCATCATCATCTTTCCTTTGAGTTCCTCATGGAACATAGGGCCTCAGTAAAAACACGCCAGTCTCCACAGTCTCTTGCTAGTTTCTCATGGAACATAGGGCCTCAGTAAAAACACGCCAGTCTCCACAGTCTCTTGCTAGTTTCTCATGGAACATAGGGCCTCAGTAAAAACACGCCAGTCTCCACAGTCTCTTGCTAGTTTCTCATGGAACATAGAGCCTCAGTAAAAACACGCCAGTCTCCACAGTCTCTTGCTAGTTTCTCATGGAACATAGGGCCTCAGTAAAAACACGCCAGTCTCCACAGTCTCTTGCTAGTTTCTCATGGAACATAGGGCCTCAGTAAAAACACGCCAGTCTCCACAGTCTCTTGCTAGTTTCTCATGGAACATAGGGCCTCAGTAAAAACACGCCACTCTCCACAGTCTCTTGCTAGTTTCTCATGGAACATAGGGCCTCAGTAAAAACACGCCAGTCTCCACAGTCTCTTGCTAGTTTCTCATGGAACATAGGGCCTCAGTAAAAACACGCCACTCTCCACAGTCTCTTGCTAGTTTCTCATGGAACATAGGGCCTCAGTAAAAACACGCCAGTCTCCACAGTCTCTTGCTAGTTTCTCATGGAACATAGGGCCTCAGTAAAAACACGCCAGTCTCCACAGTCTCTTGCTAGTTTCTCATGGAACATAGGGCCTCAGTAAAAACACGCCAGTCTCCACAGTCTCTTGCTAGTTTCTCATGGAACATAGGGCCTCAGTAAAAACACGCCACTCTCCAAAGTCTCTTTGCGTCGCCATGTTCTTTTTGGTCTTCCTCCGTCTTGCTCCCTTGGTGTTACACACTAGAGCCTGTCTAGCTCTGTTATTGGTACCTTTTCAAAGGCTGTGTCGAATCCATCCATTTCCTCTCTAAGATCTGCACCTCCATTTTACAAGGTATGCAGATTCCGATTTCCTTCTTTCGGACCATTCTTTGCGAATCAGCAATGAAAAACTAACCCGGCATCCTCTACAATCACTAATTTTTAACAAAAATTGTTTTCAGAAAGATAAACAATAAACTTCTTTCATTGAAATAAGCAGGGATATTGAGTCTGCTGAATATAAAAACTATATTGCTGATGTAAGATAAAGATTTTTATTCTGTGTTCTGATAGTTGAATTTTTTTGTTAAGAAAACAGGTAGATGTGTTGATGGAGGGTGCAAGCAATCAAGAATGTAAGGGTGCAAGCAATCAATGAATGTAAAGGGTGCAAGCAATCAACGAATGTAAGTGTGCAAACAATCAAGAATGTAAGCGTGCAAGCAATCAACGAATGTAAGGGTGCAAGCAATCAAGAATGTAAGGGTGCAAGCAATCAATGAATGTAAGGGTGCAAGCAATCAAGAATGTAAAGGTGCAAGCAATCAACGAATGTAAGGGTGCAAGCAATCAAGAATGTAAGGGTGCAAGCAATCAAGAATGTAAGGGTGCAAGCAATCAAGAATATAAGGGTGCAAGCAATCAACGAATGTAAGGGTGCAAGCAATCAAGAATGTAAGGGTGCAAGCAATCAACGAATGTAAGGATGAAAGCAATCAAGAATGTAAGGGTGCAAGCAATCAACGAATGTAAGGGTGCAAGCAATCAAGAATGTAAGGGTGCAAGCAATCAACGAATGTAAGGGTGCAAGCAATCAACGAATGTAAGGGTGCAAGCAATCAACGAATGTAAGGGTGCAAGCAATCAACGAATGTAAGGGTGCATGCAATCAACGAATGTAAAGGTGCAAGCAATCAAGAATTTTGAATATATGTTTCCTAATACTTAGATGCTAGATAAGCACGAAAAGAGTGAAACAGAATTAAAATATATTTATTAACAACATTAGTTTTTAAGAATACTTTGAAAATGACTTTCATTATAAAAATTCGAATAGTTTCATTGTCCTTTTCTCTTTTATTCCCTTTTCTATATCTCTTTCTTTCTCATCCTCTCTTCCTCTATATTTATCCTTTCTGTTGGTTAATGTCGTGATCACATAAACTTTGACCTTTGAAATAAGACTATTTTATTTGAGATATTACACTGTAGACGATTGTCAAGACATATATATACTTTTTCTATACTAATTCGTTGTCACCGTGGACAACAGAGTAAGATCTAAAAGTGTCACTGCAGACACCGCCGAACGGCGGATAGTTTTACAGACAGTGTAAGGGAGTGCCTTATATAATCATCTGAATCAACACAAGCAGAATAAAAGAAATTAAAGTCCAGATATTGTTATCAATAAATGATAGCAACTTTAATGTCCGCCGTTGACACCGTTTTGTTGACTTAACTATAACAAAGACCTCTAATGGCCGTCGCTGTGGACGGTTTTCTGTGTAGTAAGTTATTGTTTACAGAGACTTCTATTTCTTATCTTCAATGGGGTTTTGACACCTATGATGTCCGCCGATGAAATCATCTTGTTGACTTAACTATAACAATAAACTCAAATGAACGTCTCAGTGGGTATGCAGTGGCGGAGCACGCTATTGTTTTACTATAAATAGTGCCGTGGCTTAGATAAATAATCAAGTCTTGAGTATTTGTCTAGTTGTTTTTCTTTAAATAAAAAGCTAGTTCCACCTCTCCCCCCTCCCCTAAAAAAAAAGCTAAAAAAGAAATAGTCAGGTGCCTTCTATACTAATGTATAGCCACCGTGGTCAACAAAGTATAATATCAAAAGTGCCACTGCAAACACCGCCTCACGGCGGCAAGTTTTAAAGACAGTGCAAGGGAGTGCCTTATATAATCATCAGAATCAACACAAGCAGAATAAAAGAAATTAAAGTCCAGATATTCTTACCAATAAATTATGACACCTATGATGTCCGCCGATGACACCGTCTTTTTGACTTAACTATAACAAAAACCTCGAATGGCCATTCGCAGTGGACACGTTTTGGTGTAGTAAGTTATTGTTTAACCTCGCAGGCTGCTGCGGCTTATATCAAAAAAACTCACAAATGTACAATCATGTCTAAAGTATTTGTTTAGCCGCGCGTTCTTTAAGATCTCAACTTACATACTTCATTTCTTCACGTTTCATGCAATTAGAATTTACTTCTAGTATATTTTTTGTTACATTGATTGTGTTCGAAATATATTTAAAATTGTCAAGCTTTATATTATTAAAAATATTTATTATAAAAAAAAACATTTTACCTTCAATGGTTAAGCTCTAATGAGTTTGTATCTTTGACCAAAATGTAAATGGATTGGCTTCTGACACAATGAGCAAAGAGTTTAAATCTTCAGTGGGATAATGATTTTTGAGATTTTTAAAGGGTCTATCATAATATAATGCTTTACATCATCTGAAAGAATACTAGCGAAATATCGTTAATCGGATACTTTTCAATATCTTAAGCAGCACAGCTGAATACACCTTTCTGTTTTGTTTTAAATATCAATACCTGTGCTAAAAAGGAGCAACACATTCTTTTTTATTCTCTTTATAATAATTAAATTAAAACAATCAAAATCATAAAAAAAAGAAAAACCAAACGTCGTTTAACTTGATAGAATCTAAATTAAAAGACTCATATGTTGATTATATAATTTAAATAAAAAATAGTAATAATCTAATTAAGTTAACAGAGAAAATGCTTATGTTTAAAATCTTAAATCTCTGCACTATATTTTTTTAAAAGAAAAACAAAATAGGTTTCGGCATCTTTCGAATAAAAGAAAAAGAGATTGTAGTAAATAAGAAAAAAAAATGGATCAAGTTATGCTAAACGTTAATTTCTACACCAAAAAATAAGACCATTTACTATAAAAAAAGAAATACAACCCCCAATTACTTTACTATTATATTATTATATTATACTATTATTATATTTGTGTGTGTATGTGTTGTGAAGGGGTAAAGGACATTAGTTTATTATATTTTTATTACTTTAACTTTATATTCAACGGTCTGGTTTAGATTAGAAATAAAGCGTAATATTTTACTTTTTCTTATTTACTACAAACAGTTTTTCATTTTTTTTTACGTGGTCACTTCGGTGTGGACAATCGTTCGTGCGTCATTTGTTGCTTGTGACGTATTTGATTGCTCTATGATTGGCTAAACAAAACGTAGCGCGCGGTGGGGACAGCGACGCAAGGTCACTAGTGGGCGGAGTCTATTACAGAATCCAAGTCTATATAAGTTTGAGATTGTGACTCTAGATCTGTTCAGTTCAACCTGAGTATCTCACAGCGTTCTCATTGCTTTTTATAATATTAGTGTTTGTTAGGATTTCCAATCAGTTTTCTGTTTGTTATAGACAAGTATTCGTTAAGGTGTCTCTGTTTCGTGTAAAGTTTGGAAGTGTGTTTTTTTCTGAATTATCTGTGACTGTTTACAAAGATGGCTACAGTGACACCAACAAAAAGAAATACTTATGTTGTCATCACGAGTCCTATTTCACCTCCAGCACAAACTTCTAAACGCACAAGAGATGAATATTATGACACATCTTCAAAAAAACATTGCCTAGAGGTAAGTTTTGTTTTTTTTTCTTTGTGATTTAAATTGTTTTGCTTTAAAACTAACTTGCTTCTAGTTAGCATTGTTAGGACCAAAGCATTATGTATGTTTTTCAAGTTATATAAAATTCTAGAGCTATGTGTCTATACAATAGTCTAGTTAGAGTTCTTGAAACTTGTTACTTAAATGCAAAATAAGGAAAGATTGGTGTACTTGTACAATTGTTTACATGTTCACAAAAAAGAAACAACAACACTCTGTTTATGTGATCTAGATGTAGAGCTTCCTCTAATTAAACTTGAAGCCAACAAAAATGTGTCATTTCTTTGAAATACACACAAATTTTAATCTATACGAGATAATACTATCTTTATTGTTTTTTTGTTTCATCTTCTCCTTATCTTTTATATTTTATTTAAATAATTCATCTTAACCAATTAATATCTTTAAACACATCACTTGTCTAATATTTCATAAATATTCTTATGAAGCTTATAATATGTGATATATATCTTTTGTACGTTAAAAATTCAAACTTTAATTTATGAGCCTCTCTACCTATTTGTGACTCCATCTATACCGTAACATTATTAACTATCACAAAGTGGAGTAAAAAAGTTCGGTTTTTGTTTGTAACCCGTTTAATTGGGTTGCAAACGTTAATATTAGTTTTTAACTTATAGTTACTTCTACACAAAGCAAGCAAACGTTTTACATATAAATATGTTTGAGATGTAGGATATAATAATAATATAAACATGTGTTGTTTCAAGCATGTATCTATCACTCTTATTTAATATTTGTCTTTAATTTTTTCAATCAGTTTGTTATTTAAGTTTTAAAATTCTAGCGTATACAATTATCAATTCAACATTTTTATTTTAAAATTATAAAAAAATGATTTTTTTTACCATCCATGAATTCTATATTTATTTAACGAATTATCTGTTTATTAGTAAATATTGACATTAACTATCTATATAGCCTATGCAATTATTAAATTATAAAAATATGTTACCATTTATGCAACCATCCTTGTGCTCAGCATGGTTTCCATCTATTTATCAAACAAATCAAATTTTAATTTATAAAAAAATGAAATACAGGAGAATAAAAAAGTTGAATGGAGTTTGTAAAACTTTCCCATCTAATGCAGTCTATGTAAATATGAAGTCCAATACAAATTCACAGGCAGTCTAGTTTATTTTTTGTATTTAAAAATGTCAAGCGAGATTAAAATATTAATGGTGACATTAATCCAAAAAAGTAGCATACGTACAAGTATTTGTTCCAACAAAAAAGAAAAAAATAAACAAGAGCTGTGTGGTCTAAGAACTCTATGAAGTTACATTCAAAAACGACGCATTTAATTCTATTGGTTTTGATACAAGGATGTTTTTCTTTTAAAAGAGGTTTTACAGAATTTTCTGATTCAAAATACAAATCTGGCAGATTTCAAAAAAATATTTTGATAATTTCTTAAATAAACAACATTGTTTCGTCATTGGTAGACCTTTGAATTCAACTTTGAATCTGACTTTCACATCATGAGAGATATGAGTGGATCTGGATCATTGAACCAATCAAAACCTGGAGGATACTGGAACAATCGGTAATGAATAAGACGTAAATCTTTCTGTGTTTCATGTCCTACAAGTTTTGTGCTGACCATTTTTTTTTTAATTTTGTTTTTATGCGTTGAATGTTACCTATCTATCTATCTATCTATCTATCTATCTATCTATCTATCTATCTATCTATCTATCTATCTATCTATCTGTCTGTCTGTCTGTCTGTCTGTCTGTCTGTCTGTCTGTCTGTCTGTCTGTCTGTCTGTCTGTCTGTCTGTCTGTCTGACTGTCTGTCTGACTGTCTGTCTGTCTGTCTATCTATCTATCTATCTATCTATCTATCTATCTATCTATCTATCTATCTATCTATCTTTGTATCTATCTATTTATCTATCTAAGTATCCTTCAAAGTATCTATCTACCTGATTACTTATCTGTGTATCTTTCAATAAATGAATGTCAGTTTGTCTGTCTTTTAAATTGTACTACTAAATTGTTTGTGAAATAGTTACATCACTCGAAATAGGCAATAAACTATAAATATTATTAATATTCTGAATAAATAATATTTAAATAAATAAACATTTTTATCTCAAATAAACAATGTTTCTAATGTCTTATACATGCAAATTGAAAAAAAAATTTTTAAATATTCCAAAAGCATAAAAATATTTTATTGGCAACAGGAATAAGTAGGAATTAATTCACCATTACTTTTTTTCAACTTTCCTAATATTAAGCATCTCTTTTTGTTGTATTTTTGTTAAATACCTTAAAATGTAAACATAATTATTTCTCTTTATTTATATACATAAATTAAAGTGTTTGTTAAATTTTAATTTTAAAATATATACTTTTAAATAGTGCCATTTATATATGCATTTTTTTCCATTTTAGAAATCATATGATCACCTCCAAGCAGATTACAGTTCTTACACTCCAAGGACTACCACATATCAACAGCCAAGTTTTCAGAGGAATCTTTGGCCAGGATCATCTGATGTCCATAACATCGTTAGGTATATATTATTTGTAAAATTTTTCTTTTCAGAAACTAGTTATAACACTACCTATGAACGGTTAGATGATATAAATATATGGTCAGAATAATACTTTGTAATCGCAGTTTGCTCCTTAAAATTTGTAAATACATTATTTGTTTCAAACGTCCGTAGAAATTCGATTTTCAACATAACTTATAGTCTTGAAATGCATAAATGTCCATCGAAAATTAAAAAAAAAGCTTTTAGTATTAGTATTTAAATGTCTGTGTATATAGAAATGTGGTTTTGTTTTAAAACATTAATGGAATTTATATTTTATAAAAAGTTTTTATTACATACATTAACATGTTGTAATATTTTTGTATTTTACAGCTCAATGCTGGACACACATGGAGTGCACAGAAGTCATATGATGTCAATTCCTCCTAGCCACTCAGATTTCTTAAAAGAGATTTCAGTACCCTTTACACAGGGCCCTTTAACGCAAGAAATGTCAGTGTCTCCTAGAAACAGACAATTTTCACAACAAATGTCAATAGATCCTGTGGAGTCATCTGTTTATAAAAAAGCAACTTTTTCACAGCACTTGTCTGTACCTGTACAGGACAACTTTTCATCATCAATGTCAGGTCATCTTTTCAACAGGTCTTGGCCTTATTTGCAAGAAAACGTTGCACAACAGATATCAATGCAACCTGTAAAGACAAACACTGGAAATCAGCTGTCAGTACCCAGAGTACAGCCAAACTATTCACATCAATCGAGTTTTATTTCACAACAGAAAAAGATTCTTTCAGCAAAGAGGACAAAATCTTCAAAACAGAAAAGTGTTGAGTTATCAAAACATAAAGATGTTTTTCCTCAAGAGATTGTAATTCCAACTGAAGTAGAACATGACAAGGTCTCTAAGAATATTTCATGTCTTGACATGATATCGAAAAACATTCCCCAAGGATACTTTGACCAGAATGATAAGTCTTTAAAGGCTCTAGAAACTCATGAAAAACAACCTGACGCAAACATTTCACAAATGATATCAGAGCCTCTGAAACATGGCGATCTTCATGATGTTATACACATTGAGGAAAGTTCACGTATAGACACCTCTCTTCTAGAATGGGGCATTGAAGAGTTTAATATAGACCTTGCTTCTGAACTTGAAAAATGGTGTCAAAACACCCGTCATGGCATAATTAATGATCAGAAGGAATCATTCCATCACCAGAATAAATGTGATCAAACTAAAGACCATCATAGCAGCTCCAGCATTCCACAGACTGTGGAGTGCCAGTTGTTTGCAGGTTCAATAAATGGAAACCTCACAATGTCTAGGTCTGACTCACAACAGATTAATGTTCTAGAGTTTGACCAAATTTCTTCTCTTTTTGACCGCGATATGCCAAAATCTAATGCATGTAAAAATAACAATGATAGTGCCTACTGTAGCACTTCTCCATCTATCAATTCCAATGAAGACATTGATTGGGAGGAACTGTATGATACAATTCTGTCTCTAAATTAACATAGTTAAAACCAAAATGATCAATAGTCCAATATGTTAGTAAATATTGTATGTGTAAATAATCCTTTAGGCCCTATAGAATACCAAAAAGTGTATGATGTCATTTGCATGCAATTGTTACTGATGGTATTTAAAGGACATTTTAAATTTTCATATTTTTAAATAATTCAGTGAATTTTTTTTACTTGTTCGAACTAGTATACCATTTTTCAAATAAACACATATTTACTTATTATTTCAATGTTTTAGTTGAGATTTTTGTATTTTTTTTTTTTTAATTTTAATTTTTTTTTTGTTTTAAAATATGTTTTATCGATAAATCGTCATTATAAATGTAAAGTTTTAATCTTTTTGACAAAGTGATATGTAATTTTTTGCTATAATAAAAACTGTAAAAGAGAAATTTACTTAGCTTGTGATTTGTTGTTAACTTCTACAATACAACCCTATACAAATGTTTGCCAATGTAAAATGTCAATGTTTTTGCTTTTATCAATAAATTATATGGTAATAAAACTCTTTGTATTATCTAAAAAAAATTGTTTGAATTTTCATTGTGTTTGTTTGTTTTGTCTGTTTTTTAAAAAGTGAAATAATAAGACAAATACTTTTTAGAAACTTTAACGTTGATTAATCTTTAAAAAATGTATGTCTTACAGAATTAAAAAAATAAGCAATAATGAAATTAGGATGTAATTTGTATTTAATATACTATTAAAATAAAAAAAACATATTTTATCCACGAAATTAATCTAGATTAACCAGAAAGTAAATTGAAGTTCTTTACTATAAATTTAAATCGATTCAACCACGGGAAGGTGATCCTTTTTAAAAACATTCAACTAAATTACCGTATAAAAATATTTTCAGTAGATAAATTATCCCCAATAATCCATTAAAATGAGATTTTGTTGTTATTAATTGTATATTATTAGAGGAAATAAACTAGAAAAAATAATAAGTATATTATAGAAATTATTATATATCTTTAATATTATTTGTTATGGAAATATTTTTGGGAGGATCTTGAAATGATGTCTGTTCTAGCGATACATAAAGATTAAAGTACTATTATAATTTAATTTGTGAAAGTCATTTAGTTATTTTGATTAAGGTTTATTTATTAAATATTGAATTTAAAAAATAAATTAGAAACACAAATATAAATATTACTTAACAATAGGATTCGAATGTTTTATTTCATAGAAAAAAAATAAATAAATAATTGAGTGTTACTTTAACACAAAACGCAATTATTAATAATTATAACAAGTGAAGTCATGTATCAAACTTATTAAAAAACAAAATTTATATACAATAGCACGCTTAATTAGATAATTTGTTGTTAAAAGTCTTATTTCTATTTATATTTTAGTTTTATTCATCTCCCCGGCGCGCATCCCTTTTTTTTTTTTAGCAATCATAGACAAAATTTGTCATCAATGGAACGTGATACCTATGATGTCTGCCGATGACACCGGTTTGTTGACTTAACTATAACAATGACTCTAATGAGTATCGTGGTGTACAAACGGCGCTGTAGCAAGCTATTGATTTACCACAAAAGACTCCATTGCCGAAATCTCCTTTTTAAACGAGTACTATTACGGTATCGTTAACTACCGCGCGCAAACTAAAATCAGAAAATACATGCATACTTGAATTCTAATGTAATGTTTTTATGGATAATGCTTAATTGTTAGTTTGTAAATCTGCGTTTGGTTTCTTAAAGTTATAATGTCTTTTGTTTGATGTAAGACAAATTTCCATACTAAAATTAAAGATTATTATTATTGTTATTATTATTATTATTATTATTATATAACTAAAAAATTGTAAACATATTCAATGTTTAGTGAAGTAAACTTAAACAGACTTCTTTTAAATAAACTTGCGTACAACGTTTACATATAAGCATACAAACATTCCACTTGACAGAAGAGCTTGTAGAGCTATATATATATATAATTAAAGTGATACAAAAAAAAAAAAAAAAAAAAGTAAAGTTCATAATTAAGACCTATGAGCCAGATGATGTTACAATAATCATTTTCTATGGCCTACGGTTAACGAAGATGTCATGTGGCCAACATAACGACCAATCGACTTTACCTTTCTCCAATTAAAGCTAGAGTTCAAAACATTAGAGTTTTTTTTTTAACTCAGGGATGTCCTGAAAATCCCGAAATTAAAAATCGCAGTCTACAGTAATATTGGTGCCAAGGACGTGATCTTTATGAACATTCATTATGATAAACTAGGTCCTGATTTAATTAGAAACGCTCAAGTCTACCCAATAAGAACCCTTCACGTCTCTTTTTTGTCATTACCTCGGAAAAAAACTACATATAATCCAAATCAAAATTATTTTGAATAAGAATATATTCAAATAATTGCAAATAGAAATATTTTTTTGACTAAAAATCTATAGGCGTTAGCAAAAATGTGTTAAAAAATTGATAAAACGGTAAAATAATCATCTCTATTTTAATAGTTTCCCGTGTTTGTTATTATTAATAGTGAATAGTTGTAAAAATGATGTATTTTTTAATAAAAAATACTGCTTGCATAATAGATAGTTTACGAGATATAAACGGGAAGGACGGACAGACAGACCACACAAAACTAATAGCGTTTTTCCCTTTCAGAGACACCTAAAAAAACTATACAGTTATAATTTAAAATATAGTTGGTATTGATTTTTCTTTCAGCGAGTATATTGGTAAAATCTCAAACATAAACCTTGTTAGGTACAATTATCCGTTCTAATCTAGATACTTTAATGTAATAATACTTGTAGCGGCATGGAGCTACGCATTCTTTAGTTTTGGTTGTATATATGTCTCCTAGTATTTATATGTTAGATAAACAAGAAAATAGTCGAACACAATAAAAATATGTATTGACAACCTTAGTTTTTAAGACTACTTTGAAAGATGATTTTCGTTATAAATATTCGAATAGTTTCATTGTCCTTTATCCCTTTTTTCCCTTTCCTTCTCTATATCTCTTTCTTTTTCTTCCTCTCTTCCTCTCTCTCTATCTCTTCTTTCTGTTGGTTAATGTTGTAATCACATAAACTTTGACCATTAAAATAGGACTATTTTAGTTGAAATATTATTTGAAATATCGTGTGAACGATTGTCAAGACATATATAGATGTAGTCTATTTAACATTTATTTAAATATATTTCTAAATGTACTGTAATTGAAAATTAAAAGACAGGCCCTAATATAGCGGTAACAGTTAAAAGAAAAGCCACTATTATGTATGTGCACAATGTCCCTCTGTTCGTTGTCCGTGTGTCACATTCAGATTACAAGAACTAGAAGAGAAATTAAAAATCTTATTTCTTCATGCGTTTATGCTTGCTAAGTATAAGTGCAACATTCCAAATCACCAAATACTTTTTAAAATCGACTTCTAGTAGTAGTAAAGAGAGAGATAGAGAAAGAAACAAAGAGAGAGAGAGAGAGAGTGAGGCAGATCGGTTGATCTGGATTTTTAAGAAAAAAGGTTATCTCTATGTAATTGTTTGAAATCGTACTTATATCTTACACCACAAATAACTGTCTAGTTAAAAACATTACAAAATTATATTTATCATTAATTTTATGTTCAGCTAAACAGTGTGACGATGCAGAATGTTTTATCGTCATTTGGAATAAATTCTTTAAATGAAATGCTAAAACATCTCGGTTCATTTCAATAACCTTAGATCATTACTCCAAGGTCTAGCCCAGTCCCACCACTTCTATTTCTTATCATCGATGGGGTTATTACACCTATGATGTAAGCCGATGAAATCATCTTGTTTACTTAACTATAACAATAAACTCAAAGACCGTCTCAGTGAGTATGCTATTGTTTCACTCTAAATAGTGCCGTGGCTTAGGAAAATAATCAAGTCTTGATTGTTTTTTTAGGTTCTTTTTTAAATACCAAGCTAGACCCGCCTCTCCTCCCCCCCCCCCCCCTCAAAAAAAAATTAGTCAGGGGCTTTCTATACTAATTCTTTGTCACCGTGGACAACAGAGTAAGATCTAAAAGTGTCACTGCAGACACCGCCGAACGGCGGATAGTTTTACAGACAGTGTAAGGGAGTGCCTTATATAATCATCTGAATCAACACAAGCAGAATAAAAGAAATTAAAGTCCAGATATTGTTATCAATAAATGATAGCAACTTTAATGTCCGCCGTTGACACCGTTTTGTTGACTTAACTATAACAAAGACCTCTAATGGCCGTCGCTGTGGACGGTTTTCTGTGTATTAAGTTATTGTTTACAGAGACTTCTATTTCTTATCTTCAATGGGGTTTTGACACCTATGATGTCCGCCGATGAAATCATCTTGTTGACTTAACTATAACAATAAACTCAAATGAACGTCTCAGTGGGTATGCAGTGGCGGAGCACGCTATTGTTTTACTATAAATAGTGCCGTGGCTTAGATAAATAATCAAGTCTTGAGTATTTGTCTAGTTGTTTTTTCTTTAAATAAAAAGCTAGTTCCACCTCTCCCCCCTCCCCTAAAAAAAAAGCTAAAAAAGAAATAGTCAGGTGCCTTCTATACTAATGTATAGCCACCGTGGTCAACAAAGTATAATATCAAAAGTGCCACTGCAAACACCGCCTCACGGCGGCAAGTTTTAAAGACAGTGCAAGGGAGTGCCTTATATAATCATCAGAATCAACACAAGCAGAATAAAAGAAATTAAAGTCCAGATATTCTTACCAATAAATTATGACACCTATGATGTCCGCCGATGACACCGTCTTTTTGACTTAACTATAACAAAAACCTCGAATGGCCATTCGCAGTGGACACGTTTTGGTGTAGTAAGTTATTGTTTAACCTCGCAGGCTACTGCGGCTTATATCAAAAAAACTCACAAATGTACAATCATGTCTAAAGTATTTGTTTAGCCGCGCGTTCTTTAAGATCTCAACTTACATACTTCATTTCTTCACGTTTCATGCAATTAGAATTTACTTCTAGTATATTTTTTGTTACATTGATTGTGTTCGAAATATATTTAAAATTGTCAAGCTTTATATTATTAAAAATATTTATTATAAAAAAAAACATTTTACCTTCAATGGTTAAGCTCTAATGAGTTTGTATCTTTGACCAAAATGTAAATGGATTGGCTTCTGACACAATGAGCAAAGAGTTTAAATCTTCAGTGGGATAATGATTTTTGAGATTTTTAAAGGGTCTATCATAATATAATGCTTTACATCATCTGAAAGAATACTAGCGAAATATCGTTAATCGGATACTTTTCAATATCTTAAGCAGCACAGCTGAATACACCTTTCTGTTTTGTTTTAAATATCAATACCTGTGCTAAAAAGGAGCAACACATTCTTTTTTATTCTCTTTATAATAATTAAATTAAAACAATCAAAATCATAAAAAAAAGAAAAACCAAACGTCGTTTAACTTGATAGAATCTAAATTAAAAGACTCATATGTTGATTATATAATTTAAATAAAAAATAGTAATAATCTAATTAAGTTAACAGAGAAAATGCTTATGTTTAAAATCTTAAATCTCTGCACTATATTTTTTTAAAAGAAAAACAAAATAGGTTTCGGCATCTTTCGAATAAAAGAAAAAGAGATTGTAGTAAATAAGAAAAAAAAATGGATCAAGTTATGCTAAACGTTAATTTCTACGCCAAAAAATAAGACCATTTACTATAAAAAAAGAAATACAACCCCCAATTACTTTACTATTATATTATTATATTATACTATTATTATATTTGTGTGTGTATGTGTTGTGAAGGGGTAAAGGACATTAGTTTATTATATTTTTATTACTTTAACTTTATATTCAACGGTCTGGTTTAGATTAGAAATAAAGCGTAATATTTTACTTTTTCTTATTTACTACAAACAGTTTTTCATTTTTTTTTACGTGGTCACTTCGGTGTGGACAATCGTTCGTGCGTCATTTGTTGCTTGTGACGTATTTGATTGCTCTATGATTGGCTAAACAAAACCTAGCGCGCGGTGGGGACAGCGACGCAAGGTCACTAGTGGGCGGAGTCTATTACAGAATCCAAGTCTATATAAGTTTGAGATTGTGACTCTAGATCTGTTCAGTTCAACCTGAGTATCTCACAGCGTTCTCATTGCTTTTTATAATATTAGTGTTTGTTAGGATTTCCAATCAGTTTTCTGTTTGTTATAGACAAGTATTCGTTAAGGTGTCTCTGTTTCGTGTAAAGTTTGGAAGTGTGTTTTTTTCTGAATTATCTGTGACTGTTTACAAAGATGGCTACAGTGACACCAACAAAAAGAAATACTTATGTTGTCATCACGAGTCCTATTTCACCTCCAGCACAAACTTCTAAACGCACAAGAGATGAATATTATGACACATCTTCAAAAAAACATTGCCTAGAGGTAAGTTTTGTTTTTTTTTCTTTGTGATTTAAATTGTTTTGCTTTAAAACTAACTTGCTTCTAGTTAGCATTGTTAGGACCAAAGCATTATGTATGTTTTTCAAGTTATATAAAATTCTAGAGCTATGTGTCTATACAATAGTCTAGTTAGAGTTCTTGAAACTTGTTACTTAAATGCAAAATAAGGAAAGATTGGTGTACTTGTACAATTGTTTACATGTTCACAAAAAAGAAACAACAACACTCTGTTTATGTGATCTAGATGTAGAGCTTCCTCTAATTAAACTTTAAGCCAACAAAAATGTGTCATTTCTTTGAAATACACACAAATTTTAATCTATACGAGATAATACTATCTTTATTGTTTTTTTGTTTCATCTTCTCCTTATCTTTTATATTTTATTTAAATAATTCATCTTAACCAATTAATATCTTTAAACACATCACTTGTCTAATATTTCATAAATATTCTTATGAAGCTTATAATATGTGATATATATCTTTTGTACGTTAAAAATTCAAACTTTAATTTATGAGCCTCTCTACCTATTTGTGACTCCATCTATACCGTAACATTATTAACTATCACAAAGTGGAGTAAAAAAGTTCGGTTTTTGTTTGTAACCCGTTTAATTGGGTTGCAAACGTTAATATTAGTTTTTAACTTATAGTTACTTCTACACAAAGCAAGCAAACGTTTTACATATAAATATGTTTGAGATGTAGCATATAATAATAATATAAACATGTGTTGTTTCAAGCATGTATCTATCACTCTTATTTAATATTTGTCTTTAATTTTTTCAATCAGTTTGTTATTTAAGTTTTAAAATTCTAGCGTATACAATTATCAATTCAACATTTTTATTTTAAAATTATAAAAAAATGATTTTTTTTACCATCCATGAATTCTATATTTATTTAACGAATTATCTGTTTATTAGTAAATATTGACATTAACTATCTATATAGCCTATGCAATTATTAAATTATAAAAATATGTTACCATTTATGCAACCATCCTTGTGCTCAGCATGGTTTCCATCTATTTATCAAACAAATCAAATTTTAATTTATAAAAAAATGAAATACAGGAGAATAAAAAAGTTGAATGGAGTTTGTAAAACTTTCCCATCTAATGCAGTCTATGTAAATATGAAGTCCAATACAAATTCACAGGCAGTCTAGTTTATTTTTTGTATTTAAAAATGTCAAGCGAGATTAAAATATTAATGGTGACATTAATCCAAAAAAGTAGCATACGTACAAGTATTTGTTCCAACAAAAAAGAAAAAAATAAACAAGAGCTGTGTGGTCTAAGAACTCTATGAAGTTACATTCAAAAACGACGCATTTAATTCTATTGGTTTTGATACAAGGATGTTTTTCTTTTAAAAGAGGTTTTACAGAATTTTCTGATTCAAAATACAAATCTGGCAGATTTCAAAAAAATATTTTGATAATTTCTTAAATAAACAACAACATTGTTTCGTCATTGGTAGACCTTTGAATTCAACTTTGAATCTGACTTTCACATCATGAGAGATATGAGTGGATCTGGATCATTGAACCAATCAAAACCTGGAGGATACTGGAACAATCGGTAATGAATAAGACGTAAATCTTTCTGTGTTTCATGTCCTACAAGTTTTGTGCTGACCATTTTTTTTTTTAATTTTGTTTTTATGCGTTGAATGTTACCTATCTATCTATCTATCTATCTATCTATCTATCTATCTATCTATCTATCTATCTATCTATCTATCTATCTATCTATCTGTCTGTCTGTCTGTCTGTCTGTCTGTCTGTCTATCTATCTATCTATTTATCTATCTAAGTATCCTTCAAAGTATCTATCTACCTGATTACTTATCTGTGTATCTTTCAATAAATGAATGTCAGTTTGTCTGTCTTTTAAATTGTACTACTAAATTGTTTGTGAAATAGTTACATCACTCGAAATAGGCAATAAACTATAAATATTATTAATATTCTGAATAAATAATATTTAAATAAATAAACATTTTTATCTCAAATAAACAATGTTTCTAATGTCTTATACATGCAAATTGAAAAAAAATTTTTTAAATATTCCAAAAGCATAAAAATATTTTATTGGCAACAGGAATAAGTAGGAATTAATTCACCATTACTTTTTTTCAACTTTCCTAATATTAAGCATCTCTTTTTGTTGTATTTTTGTTAAATACCTTAAAATGTAAACATAATTATTTCTCTTTATTTATATACATAAATTAAAGTGTTTGTTAAATTTTAATTTTAAAATATATACTTTTAAATAGTGCCATTTATATATGCATTTTTTTCCATTTTAGAAATCATATGATCACCTCCAAGCAGATTACAGTTCTTACACTCCAAGGACTACCACATATCAACAGCCAAGTTTTCAGAGGAATCTTTGGCCAGGATCATCTGATGTCCATAACATCGTTAGGTATATATTATTTGTAAAATTTTTCTTTTCAGAAACTAGTTATAACACTACCTATGAACGGTTAGATGATATAAATATATGGTCAGAATAATACTTTGTAATCGCAGTTTGCTCCTTAAAATTTGTAAATACATTATTTGTTTCAAACGTCCGTAGAAATTCGATTTTCAACATAACTTATAGTCTTGAAATGCATAAATGTCCATCGAAAATTAAAAAAAAAGCTTTTAGTATTAGTATTTAAATGTCTGTGTATATAGAAATGTGGTTTTGTTTTAAAACATTAATGGAATTTATATTTTATAAAAAGTTTTTATTACATACATTAACATGTTGTAATATTTTTGTATTTTACAGCTCAATGCTGGACACACATGGAGTGCACAGAAGTCATATGATGTCAATTCCTCCTAGCCACTCAGATTTCTTAAAAGAGATTTCAGTACCCTTTACACAGGGCCCTTTAACGCAAGAAATGTCAGTGTCTCCTAGAAACAGACAATTTTCACAACAAATGTCAATAGATCCTGTGGAGTCATCTGTTTATAAAAAAGCAACTTTTTCACAGCACTTGTCTGTACCTGTACAGGACAACTTTTCATCATCAATGTCAGGTCATCTTTTCAACAGGTCTTGGCCTTATTTGCAAGAAAACGTTGCACAACAGATATCAATGCAACCTGTAAAGACAAACACTGGAAATCAGCTGTCAGTACCCAGAGTACAGCCAAACTATTCACATCAATCGAGTTTTATTTCACAACAGAAAAAGATTCTTTCAGCAAAGAGGACAAAATCTTCAAAACAGAAAAGTGTTGAGTTATCAAAACATAAAGATGTTTTTCCTCAAGAGATTGTAATTCCAACTGAAGTAGAACATGAAAAGGTCTCTAAGAATATTTCATGTCTTGACATGATATCGAAAAACATTCCCCAAGGATACTTTGACCAGAATGATGAGTCTTTAAAGGCTCTAGAAACTCATGAAAAACAACCTGACGCAAACATTTCACAAATGATATCAGAGCCTCTGAAACATGGCGATCTTCATGATGTTATACACATTGAGGAAAGTTCACGTATAGACACCTCTCTTCTAGAATGGGGCATTGAAGAGTTTAATATAGACCTTGCTTCTGAACTTGAAAAATGGTGTCAAAACACCCGTCATGGCATAATTAATGATCAGAAGGAATCATTCCATCACCAGAATAAATGTGATCAAACTAAAGACCCTCATAGCAGCTCCAGCATTCCACAGACTGTGGAGTGCCAGTTGTTTGCAGGTTCAATAAATGGAAACCTCACAGTGTCTAGGTCTGACTCACAACAGATTAATGTTCTAGAGTTTGACCAAATTTCTTCTCTTTTTGACCGCGATATGCCAAAATCTAATGCATGTAAAAATAACAATGATAGTGCCTACTGTAGCACTTCTCCATCTATCAATTCCAATGAAGACATTGATTGGGAGGAACTGTATGATACAATTCTGTCTCTAAATTAACATAGTTAAAACCAAAATGATCAATAGTCCAATATGTTAGTAAATATTGTATGTGTAAATAATCCTTTAGGCCCTATAGAATACCAAAAAGTGTATGATGTCATTTGCATGCAATTGTTACTGATGGTATTTAAAGGACATTTTAAATTTTCATATTTTTAAATAATTCAGTGAATTTTTTTTACTTGTTCGAACTAGTATACCATTTTTCAAATAAACACATATTTACTTATTATTTCAATGTTTTAGTTGAGATTTTTGTATTTTTTTTTTTTTAATTTTTATTTTTTTTTTGTTTTAAAATATGTTTTATCGATAAATCGTCATTATAAATGTAAAGTTTTAATCTTTTTGACAAAGTGATATGTAATTTTTTGCTATAATAAAAACTGTAAAAGAGAAATTTACTTAGCTTGTGATTTGTTGTTAACTTCTACAATACAACCCTATACAAATGTTTGCCAATGTAAAATGTCAATGTTTTTGCTTTTATCAATAAATTATATGGTAATAAAACTCTTTGTATTATCTAAAAAAAAATTGTTTGAATTTTCATTGTGTTTGTTTGTTTTGTCTGTTTTTTAAAAAGTGAAATAATAAGACAAATACTTTTTAGAAACTTTAACGTTGATTAATCTTTAAAAAATGTATGTCTTACAGAATTAAAAAAATAAGCAATAATGAAATTAGGATGTAATTTGTATTTAATATACTATTAAAATAAAAAAAACATATTTTATCCACGAAATTAATCTAGATTAACCAGAAAGTAAATTGAAGTTCTTTACTATAAATTTAAATCGATTCAACCACGGGAAGGTGATCCTTTTTAAAAACATTCAACTAAATTACCGTATAAAAATATTTTCAGTAGATAAATTATCCCCAATAATCCATTAAAATGAGATTTTGTTGTTATTAATTGTATATTATTAGAGGAAATAAACTAGAAAAAATAATAAGTATATTATAGAAATTATTATATATCTTTAATATTATTTGTTATGGAAATATTTTTGGGAGGATCTTGAAATGATGTCTGTTCTAGCGATACATAAAGATTAAAGTACTATTATAATTTAATTTGTGAAAGTCATTTAGTTATTTTGATTAAGGTTTATTTATTAAATATTGAATTTAAAAAATAAATTAGAAACACAAATATAAATATTACTTAACAATAGGATTCGAATGTTTTATTTCATGGAAAAAAAATAAATAAATAATTGAGTGTTACTTTAACACAAAACGCAATTATTAATAATTATAACAAGTGAAGTCATGTATCAAACTTATTAAAAAACAAAATTTATATACAATAGCACGCTTAATTAGATAATTTGTTGTTAAAAGTCTTATTTCTATTTATATTTTAGTTTTATTCATCTCCCCGGCGCGCATCCCTTTTTTTTTTTTAGCAATCATAGACAAAATTTGTCATCAATGGAACGTGATACCTATGATGTCTGCCGATGACACCGGTTTGTTGACTTAACTATAACAATGACTCTAATGAGTATCGTGGTGTACAAACGGCGCTGTAGCAAGCTATTGATTTACCACAAAAGACTCCATTGCCGAAATCTCCTTTTTAAACGAGTACTATTACGGTATCGTTAACTACCGCGCGCAAACTAAAATCAGAAAATACATGCATACTTGAATTCTAATGTAATGTTTTTATGGATAATGCTTAATTGTTAGTTTGTAAATCTGCGTTTGGTTTCTTAAAGTTATAATGTCTTTTGTTTGATGTAAGACAAATTTCCATACTAAAAATAAAGATTATTATTATTGTTATTATTATTATTATTATTATTATTATATAACTAAAAAATTGTAAACATATTCAATGTTTAGTGAAGTAAACTTAAACAGACTTCTTTTAAATAAACTTGCGTACAACGTTTACATATAAGCATACAAACATTCCACTTAACAGAAGAGCTTGTAGAGCTATATATATATATAATTAAAGTGATACAAAAAAAAAAAAAAAAAAAGTAAAGTTCATAATTAAGACCTATGAGCCAGATGATGTTACAATAATCATTTTCTATGGCCTACGGTTAACGAAGATGTCATGTGGCCAACATAACGACCAATCGACTTTACCTTTCTCCAATTAAAGCTAGAGTTCAAAACATTAGAGTTTTTTTTTTAACTCAGGGATGTCCTGAAAATCCCGAAATTAAAAATCGCAGTCTACAGTAATATTGGTGCCAAGGACGTGATCTTTATGAACATTCATTATGATAAACTAGGTCCTGATTTAATTAGAAACGCTCAAGTCTACCCAATAAGAACCCTTCACGTCTCTTTTTTGTCATTACCTCGGAAAAAAACTACATATAATCCAAATCAAAATTATTTTGAATAAGAATATATTCAAATAATTGCAAATAGAAATATTTTTTTGACTAAAAATCTATAGGCGTTAGCAAAAATGTGTTAAAAAATTGATAAAACGGTAAAATAATCATCTCTATTTTAATAGTTTCCCGTGTTTGTTATTATTAATAGTGAATAGTTGTAAAAATGATGTATTTTTTAATAAAAAATACTGCTTGCATAATAGATAGTTTACGAGATATAAACGGGAAGGACGGACAGACAGACCACACAAAACTAATAGCGTTTTTCCCTTTCAGAGACACCTAAAAAAACTATACAGTTATAATTTAAAATATAGTTGGTATTGATTTTTCTTTCAGCGAGTATATTGGTAAAATCTCAAACATAAACCTTGTTAGGTACAATTATCCGTTCTAATCTAGATACTTTAATGTAATAATACTTGTAGCGGCATGGAGCTACGCATTCTTTAGTTTTGGTTGTATATATGTCTCCTAGTATTTATATGTTAGATAAACAAGAAAATAGTCGAACACAATAAAAATATGTATTGACAACCTTAGTTTTTAAGACTACTTTGAAAGATGATTTTCGTTATAAATATTCGAATAGTTTCATTGTCCTTTATCCCTTTTTTCCCTTTCCTTCTCTATATCTCTTTCTTTTTCTTCCTCTCTTCCTCTCTCTCTATCTCTTCTTTCTGTTGGTTAATGTTGTAATCACATAAACTTTGACCATTAAAATAGGACTATTTTAGTTGAAATATTATTTGAAATATCGTGTGAACGATTGTCAAGACATATATAGATGTAGTCTATTTAACATTTATTTAAATATATTTCTAAATGTACTGTAATTGAAAATTAAAAGACAGGCCCTAATATAGCGGTAACAGTTAAAAGAAAAGCCACTATTATGTATGTGCACAATGTCCCTCTGTTCGTTGTCCGTGTGTCACATTCAGATTACAAGAACTAGAAGAGAAATTAAAAATCTTATTTCTTCATGCGTTTATGCTTGCTAAGTATAAGTGCAACATTCCAAATCACCAAATACTTTTTAAAATCGACTTCTAGTAGTAGTAAAGAGAGAGATAGAGAAAGAAACAAAGAGAGAGAGAGAGAGAGTGAGGCAGATCGGTTGATCTGGATTTTTAAGAAAAAAGGTTATCTCTATGTAATTGTTTGAAATCGTACTTATATCTTACACCACAAATAACTGTCTAGTTAAAAACATTACAAAATTATATTTATCATTAATTTTATGTTCAGCTAAACAGTGTGACGATGCAGAATGTTTTATCGTCATTTGGAATAAATTCTTTAAATGAAATGCTAAAACATCTCGGTTCATTTCAATAACCTTAGATCATTACTCCAAGGTCTAGCCCAGTCCCACCACTTCTATTTCTTATCATCGATGGGGTTATTACACCTATGATGTAAGCCGATGAAATCATCTTGTTTACTTAACTATAACAATAAACTCAAAGACCGTCTCAGTGAGTATGCTATTGTTTCACTCTAAATAGTGCCGTGGCTTAGGAAAATAATCAAGTCTTGATTGTTTTTTTAGGTTCTTTTTTAAATACCAAGCTAGACCCGCCTCTCCTCCCCCCCCCCCCCCTCAAAAAAAATTAGTCAGGGGCTTTCTATACTAATGCTTTGTCACCGTGGACAACAGAGTAAGATCTAAAAGTGTCACTGCAGACACCGCCGAACGGCGGATAGTTTTACAGACAGTGTAAGGGAGTGCCTTATATAATCATCTGAATCAACACAAGCAGAATAAAAGAAATTAAAGTCCAGATATTGTTATCAATAAATGATAGCAACTTTAATGTCCGCCGTTGACACCGTTTTGTTGACTTAACTATAACAAAGACCTCTAATGGCCGTCGCTGTGGACGGTTTTCTGTGTATTAAGTTATTGTTTACAGAGACTTCTATTTCTTATCTTCAATGGGGTTTTGACACCTATGATGTCCGCCGATGAAATCATCTTGTTGACTTAACTATAACAATAAACTCAAATGAACGTCTCAGTGGGTATGCAGTGGCGGAGCACGCTATTGTTTTACTATAAATAGTGCCGTGGCTTAGATAAATAATCAAGTCTTGAGTATTTGTCTAGTTGTTTTTTCTTTAAATAAAAAGCTAGTTCCACCTCTCCCCCCTCCCCTAAAAAAAAAGCTAAAAAAGAAATAGTCAGGTGCCTTCTATACTAATGTATAGCCACCGTGGTCAACAAAGTATAATATCAAAAGTGCCACTGCAAACACCGCCTCACGGCGGCAAGTTTTAAAGACAGTGCAAGGGAGTGCCTTATATAATCATCAGAATCAACACAAGCAGAATAAAAGAAATTAAAGTCCAGATATTCTTACCAATAAATTATGACACCTATGATGTCCGCCGATGACACCGTCTTTTTGACTTAACTATAACAAAAACCTCGAATGGCCATTCGCAGTGGACACGTTTTGGTGTAGTAAGTTATTGTTTAACCTCGCAGGCTACTGCGGCTTATATCAAAAAAACTCACAAATGTACAATCATGTCTAAAGTATTTGTTTAGCCGCGCGTTCTTTAAGATCTCAACTTACATACTTCATTTCTTCACGTTTCATGCAATTAGAATTTACTTCTAGTATATTTTTTGTTACATTGATTGTGTTCGAAATATATTTAAAATTGTCAAGCTTTATATTATTAAAAATATTTATTATAAAAAAAAACATTTTACCTTCAATGGTTAAGCTCTAATGAGTTTGTATCTTTGACCAAAATGTAAATGGATTGGCTTCTGACACAATGAGCAAAGAGTTTAAATCTTCAGTGGGATAATGATTTTTGAGATTTTTAAAGGGTCTATCATAATATAATGCTTTACATCATCTGAAAGAATACTAGCGAAATATCGTTAATCGGATACTTTTCAATATCTTAAGCAGCACAGCTGAATACACCTTTCTGTTTTGTTTTAAATATCAATACCTGTGCTAAAAAGGAGCAACACATTCTTTTTTATTCTCTTTATAATAATTAAATTAAAACAATCAAAATCATAAAAAAAAGAAAAACCAAACGTCGTTTAACTTGATAGAATCTAAATTAAAAGACTCATATGTTGATTATATAATTTAAATAAAAAATAGTAATAATCTAATTAAGTTAACAGAGAAAATGCTTATGTTTAAAATCTTAAATCTCTGCACTATATTTTTTTAAAAGAAAAACAAAATAGGTTTCGGCATCTTTCGAATAAAAGAAAAAGAGATTGTAGTAAATAAGAAAAAAAAATGGATCAAGTTATGCTAAACGTTAATTTCTACACCAAAAAATAAGACCATTTACTATAAAAAAAGAAATACAACCCCCAATTACTTTACTATTATATTATTATATTATACTATTATTATATTTGTGTGTGTATGTGTTGTGAAGGGGTAAAGGACATTAGTTTATTATATTTTTATTACTTTAACTTTATATTCAACGGTCTGGTTTAGATTAGAAATAAAGCGTAATATTTTACTTTTTCTTATTTACTACAAACAGTTTTTCATTTTTTTTTACGTGGTCACTTCGGTGTGGACAATCGTTCGTGCGTCATTTGTTGCTTGTGACGTATTTGATTGCTCTATGATTGGCTAAACAAAACCTAGCGCGCGGTGGGGACAGCGACGCAAGGTCACTAGTGGGCGGAGTCTATTACAGAATCCAAGTCTATATAAGTTTGAGATTGTGACTCTAGATCTGTTCAGTTCAACCTGAGTATCTCACAGCGTTCTCATTGCTTTTTATAATATTAGTGTTTGTTAGGATTTCCAATCAGTTTTCTGTTTGTTATAGACAAGTATTCGTTAAGGTGTCTCTGTTTCTTGTAAAGTTTGGAAGTGTGTTTTTTTCTGAATTATCTGTGACTGTTTACAAAGATGGCTACAGTGACACCAACAAAAAGAAATACTTATGTTGTCATCACGAGTCCTATTTCACCTCCAGCACAAACTTCTAAACGCACAAGAGATGAATATTATGACACATCTTCAAAAAAACATTGCCTAGAGGTAAGTTTTGTTTTTTTTTCTTTGTGATTTAAATTGTTTTGCTTTAAAACTAACTTGCTTCTAGTTAGCATTGTTAGGACCAAAGCATTATGTATGTTTTTCAAGTTATATAAAATTCTAGAGCTATGTGTCTATACAATAGTCTAGTTAGAGTTCTTGAAACTTGTTACTTAAATGCAAAATAAGGAAAGATTGGTGTACTTGTACAATTGTTTACATGTTCACAAAAAAGAAACAACACTCTGTTTATGTGATCTAGATGTAGAGCTTCCTCTAATTAAACTTTAAGCCAACAAAAATGTGTCATTTCTTTGAAATACACACAAATTTTAATCTATACGAGATAATACTATCTTTATTGTTTTTTTGTTTCATCTTCTCCTTATCTTTTATATTTTATTTAAATAATTCATCTTAACCAATTAATATCTTTAAACACATCACTTGTCTAATATTTCATAAATATTCTTATGAAGCTTATAATATGTGATATATATCTTTTGTACGTTAAAAATTCAAACTTTAATTTATGAGCCTCTCTACCTATTTGTGACTCCATCTATACCGTAACATTATTAACTATCACAAAGTGGAGTAAAAAAGTTCGGTTTTTGTTTGTAACCCGTTTAATTGGGTTGCAAACGTTAATATTAGTTTTTAACTTATAGTAACTTCTACACAAAGCAAGCAAACGTTTTACATATAAATATGTTTGAGATGTAGCATATAATAATAATATAAACATGTGTTGTTTCAAGCATGTATCTATCACTCTTATTTAATATTTGTCTTTAATTTTTTCAATCAGTTTGTTATTTAAGTTTTAAAATTCTAGCGTATACAATTATCAATTCAACATTTTTATTTTAAAATTATAAAAAAATGATTTTTTTTACCATCCATGAATTCTATATTTATTTAACGAATTATCTGTTTATTAGTAAATATTGACATTAACTATCTATATAGCCTATGCAATTATTAAATTATAAAAATATGTTACCATTTATGCAACCATCCTTGTGCTCAGCATGGTTTCCATCTATTTATCAAACAAATCAAATTTTAATTTATAAAAAAATGAAATACAGGAGAATAAAAAAGTTGAATGGAGTTTGTAAAACTTTCCCATCTAATGCAGTCTATGTAAATATGAAGTCCAATACAAATTCACAGGCAGTCTAGTTTATTTTTTGTATTTAAAAATGTCAAGCGAGATTAAAATATTAATGGTGACATTAATCCAAAAAAGTAGCATACGTACAAGTATTTGTTCCAACAAAAAAGAAAAAAATAAACAAGAGCTGTGTGGTCTAAGAACTCTATGAAGTTACATTCAAAAACGACGCATTTAATTCTATTGGTTTTGATACAAGGATGTTTTTCTTTTAAAAGAGGTTTTACAGAATTTTCTGATTCAAAATACAAATCTGGCAGATTTCAAAAAAATATTTTGATAATTTCTTAAATAAACAACAACATTGTTTCGTCATTGGTAGACCTTTGAATTCAACTTTGAATCTGACTTTCACATCATGAGAGATATGAGTGGATCTGGATCATTGAACCAATCAAAACCTGAAGGATACTGGAACAATCGGTAATGAATAAGACGTAAATCTTTCTGTGTTTCATGTCCTACAAGTTTTGTGCTGACCATTTTTTTTTTAATTTTGTTTTTATGCGTTGAATGTTACCTATCTATCTATCTATCTATCTATCTATCTATCTATCTATCTATCTATCTATCTATCTATCTATCTTTGTATCTATCTATTTATCTATCTAAGTATCCTTCAAAGTATCTATCTACCTGATTACTTATCTGTGTATTTTTCAATAAATGAATGTCAGTTTGTCTGTCTTTTAAATTGTACTACTAAATTGTTTGTGAAATAGTTACATCACTCGAAATAGGCAATAAACTATAAATATTATTAATATTCTGAATAAATAATATTTAAATAAATAAACATTTTTATCTCAAATAAACAATGTTTCTAATGTCTTATACATGCAAATTGAAAAAAAAATTTTTAAATATTCCAAAAGCATAAAAATATTTTATTGGCAACAGGAATAAGTAGGAATTAATTCACCATTACTTTTTTTCAACTTTCCTAATATTAAGCATCTCTTTTTGTTGTATTTTTGTTAAATACCTTAAAATGTAAACATAATTATTTCTCTTTATTTATATACATAAATTAAAGTGTTTGTTAAATTTTAATTTTAAAATATATACTTTTAAATAGTGCCATTTATATATGCATTTTTTTCCATTTTAGAAATCATATGATCACCTCCAAGCAGATTACAGTTCTTACACTCCAAGGACTACCACATATCAACAGCCAAGTTTTCAGAGGAATCTTTGGCCAGGATCATCTGATGTCCATAACATCGTTAGGTATATATTATTTATAAAATTTTTCTTTTCAGAAACTAGTTATAACACTACCTATGAACGGTTAGATGATATAAATATATGGTCAGAATAATACTTTGTAATCGCAGTTTGCTCCTTAAAATTTGTAAATACATTATTTGTTTCAAACGTCCGTAGAAATTCGATTTTCAACATAACTTATAGTCTTGAAATGCATAAATGTCCATCGAAAATTTAAAAAAAAGCTTTTAGTATTAGTATTTAAATGTCTGTGTATATAGAAATGTGGTTTTGTTTTAAAACATTAATGGAATTTATATTTTATAAAAAGTTTTTATTACATACATTAACATGTTGTAATATTTTTGTATTTTACAGCTCAATGCTGGACACACATGGAGTGCACAGAAGTCATATGATGTCAATTCCTCCTAGCCACTCAGATTTCTTAAAAGAGATTTCAGTACCCTTTACACAGGGCCCTTTAACGCAAGAAATGTCAGTGTCTCCTAGAAACAGACAATTTTCACAACAAATGTCAATAGATCCTGTGGAGTCATCTGTTTATAAAAAAGCAACTTTTTCACAGCACTTGTCTGTACCTGTACAGGACAACTTTTCATCATCAATGTCAGGTCATCTTTTCAACAGGTCTTGGCCTTATTTGCAAGAAAACGTTGCACAACAGATATCAATGCAACCTGTAAAGACAAACACTGGAAATCAGCTGTCAGTACCCAGAGTACAGCCAAACTATTCACATCAATCGAGTTTTATTTCACAACAGAAAAAGATTCTTTCAGCAAAGAGGACAAAATCTTCAAAACAGAAAAGTGTTGAGTTATCAAAACATAAAGATGTTTTTCCTCAAGAGATTGTAATTCCAACTGAAGTAGAACATGAAAAGGTCTCTAAGAATATTTCATGTCTTGACATGATATCGAAAAACATTCCCCAAGGATACTTTGACCAGAATGATGAGTCTTTAAAGGCTCTAGAAACTCATGAAAAACAACCTGACGCAAACATTTCACAAATGATATCAGAGCCTCTGAAACATGGCGATCTTCATGATGTTATACACATTGAGGAAAGTTCACGTATAGACACCTCTCTTCTAGAATGGGGCATTGAAGAGTTTAATATAGACCTTGCTTCTGAACTTGAAAAATGGTGTCAAAACACCCGTCATGGCATAATTAATGATCAGAAGGAATCATTCCATCACCAGAATAAATGTGATCAAACTAAAGACCCTCATAGCAGCTCCAGCATTCCACAGACTGTGGAGTGCCAGTTGTTTGCAGGTTCAATAAATGGAAACCTCACAGTGTCTAGGTCTGACTCACAACAGATTAATGTTCTAGAGTTTGACCAAATTTCTTCTCTTTTTGACCGCGATATGCCAAAATCTAATGCATGTAAAAATAACAATGATAGTGCCTACTGTAGCACTTCTCCATCTATCAATTCCAATGAAGACATTGATTGGGAGGAACTGTATGATACAATTCTGTCTCTAAATTAACATAGTTAAAACCAAAATGATCAATAGTCCAATATGTTAGTAAATATTGTATGTGTAAATAATCCTTTAGGCCCTATAGAATACCAAAAAGTGTATGATGTCATTTGCATGCAATTGTTACTGATGGTATTTAAAGGACATTTTAAATTTTCATATTTTTAAATAATTCAGTGAATTTTTTTTACTTGTTCGAACTAGTATACCATTTTTCAAATAAACACATATTTACTTATTATTTCAATGTTTTAGTTGAGATTTTTGTATTTTTTTTTTTTTTTAATTTTAATTTTTTTTTTGTTTTAAAATATGTTTTATCGATAAATCGTCATTATAAATGTAAAGTTTTAATCTTTTTGACAAAGTGATATGTAATTTTTTGCTATAATAAAAACTGTAAAAGAGAAATTTACTTAGCTTGTGATTTGTTGTTAACTTCTACAATACAACCCTATACAAATGTTTGCCAATGTAAAATGTCAATGTTTTTGCTTTTATCAATAAATTATATGGTAATAAAACTCTTTGTATTATCTAAAAAAAATTGTTTGAATTTTCATTGTGTTTGTTTGTTTTGTCTGTTTTTTAAAAAGTGAAATAATAAGACAAATACTTTTTAGAAACTTTAACGTTGATTAATCTTTAAAAAATGTATGTCTTACAGAATTAAAAAAATAAGCAATAATGAAATTAGGATGTAATTTGTATTTAATATACTATTAAAATAAAAAAAACATATTTTATCCACGAAATTAATCTAGATTAACCAGAAAGTAAATTGAAGTTCTTTACTATAAATTTAAATCGATTCAACCACGGGAAGATGATCCTTTTTAAAAACATTCAACTAAATTACCGTATAAAAATATTTTCAGTAGATAAATTATCCCCAATAATCCATTAAAATGAGATTTTGTTGTTATTAATTGTATATTATTAGAGGAAATAAACTAGAAAAAATAATAAGTATATTATAGAAATTATTATATATCTTTAATATTATTTGTTATGGAAATATTTTTGGGAGGATCTTGAAATGATGTCTGTTCTAGCGATACATAAAGATTAAAGTACTATTATAATTTAATTTGTGAAAGTCATTTAGTTATTTTGATTAAGGTTTATTTATTAAATATTGAATTTAAAAAATAAATTAGAAACACAAATATAAATATTACTTAACAATAGGATTCGAATGTTTTATTTCATGGAAAAAAAATAAATAAATAATTGAGTGTTACTTTAACACAAAACGCAATTATTAATAATTATAACAAGTGAAGTCATGTATCAAACTTATTAAAAAACAAAATTTATATACAATAGCACGCTTAATTAGATAATTTGTTGTTAAAAGTCTTATTTCTATTTATATTTTAGTTTTATTCATCTCCCCGGCGCGCATCCCTTTTTTTTTTTTTAGCAATCATAGACAAAATTTGTCATCAATGGAACGTGATACCTATGATGTCTGCCGATGACACCGGTTTGTTGACTTAACTATAACAATGACTCTAATGAGTATCGTGGTGTACAAACGGCGCTGTAGCAAGCTATTGATTTACCACAAAAGACTCCATTGCCGAAATCTCCTTTTTAAACGAGTACTATTACGGTATCGTTAACTACCGCGCGCAAACTAAAATCAGAAAATACATGCATACTTGAATTCTAATGTAATGTTTTTATGGATAATGCTTAATTGTTAGTTTGTAAATCTGCGTTTGGTTTCTTAAAGTTATAATGTCTTTTGTTTGATGTAAGACAAATTTCCATACTAAAAATAAAGATTATTATTATTGTTATTATTATTATTATTATTATTATATAACTAAAAAATTGTAAACATATTCAATGTTTAGTGAAGTAAACTTAAACAGACTTCTTTTAAATAAACTTGCGTACAACGTTTACATATAAGCATACAAACATTCCACTTAACAGAAGAGCTTGTAGAGCTATATATATATATAATTAAAGTGATACAAAAAAAAAAAAAAAAAAAGTAAAGTTCATAATTAAGACCTATGAGCCAGATGATGTTACAATAATCATTTTCTATGGCCTACGGTTAACGAAGATGTCATGTGGCCAACATAACGACCAATCGACTTTACCTTTCTCCAATTAAAGCTAGAGTTCAAAACATTAGAGTTTTTTTTTTAACTCAGGGATGTCCTGAAAATCCCGAAATTAAAAATCGCAGTCTACAGTAATATTGGTGCCAAGGACGTGATCTTTATGAACATTCATTATGATAAACTAGGTCCTGATTTAATTAGAAACGCTCAAGTCTACCCAATAAGAACCCTTCACGTCTCTTTTTTGTCATTACCTCGGAAAAAAACTACATATAATCCAAATCAAAATTATTTTGAATAAGAATATATTCAAATAATTGCAAATAGAAATATTTTTTTGACTAAAAATCTATAGGCGTTAGCAAAAATGTGTTAAAAAATTGATAAAACGGTAAAATAATCATCTCTATTTTAATAGTTTCCCGTGTTTGTTATTATTAATAGTGAATAGTTGTAAAAATGATGTATTTTTTAATAAAAAATACTGCTTGCATAATAGATAGTTTACGAGATATAAACGGGAAGGACGGACAGACAGACCACACAAAACTAATAGCGTTTTTCCCTTTCAGAGACACCTAAAAAAACTATACAGTTATAATTTAAAATATAGTTGGTATTGATTTTTCTTTCAGCGAGTATATTGGTAAAATCTCAAACATAAACCTTGTTAGGTACAATTATCCGTTCTAATCTAGATACTTTAATGTAATAATACTTGTAGCGGCATGGAGCTACGCATTCTTTAGTTTTGGTTGTATATATGTCTCCTAGTATTTATATGTTAGATAAACAAGAAAATAGTCGAACACAATAAAAATATGTATTGACAACCTTAGTTTTTAAGACTACTTTGAAAGATGATTTTCGTTATAAATATTCGAATAGTTTCATTGTCCTTTATCCCTTTTTTCCCTTTCCTTCTCTATATCTCTTTCTTTTTCTTCCTCTCTTCCTCTCTCTCTATCTCTTCTTTCTGTTGGTTAATGTTGTAATCACATAAACTTTGACCATTAAAATAGGACTATTTTAGTTGAAATATTATTTGAAATATCGTGTGAACGATTGTCAAGACATATATAGATGTAGTCTATTTAACATTTATTTAAATATATTTCTAAATGTACTGTAATTGAAAATTAAAAGACAGGCCCTAATATAGCGGTAACAGTTAAAAGAAAAGCCACTATTATGTATGTGCACAATGTCCCTCTGTTCGTTGTCCGTGTGTCACATTCAGATTACAAGAACTAGAAGAGAAATTAAAAATCTTATTTCTTCATGCGTTTATGCTTGCTAAGTATAAGTGCAACATTCCAAATCACCAAATACTTTTTAAAATCGACTTCTAGTAGTAGTAAAGAGAGAGATAGAGAAAGAAACAAAGAGAGAGAGAGAGAGAGTGAGGCAGATCGGTTGATCTGGATTTTTAAGAAAAAAGGTTATCTCTATGTAATTGTTTGAAATCGTACTTATATCTTACACCACAAATAACTGTCTAGTTAAAAACATTACAAAATTATATTTATCATTAATTTTATGTTCAGCTAAACAGTGTGACGATGCAGAATGTTTTATCGTCATTTGGAATAAATTCTTTAAATGAAATGCTAAAACATCTCGGTTCATTTCAATAACCTTAGATCATTACTCCAAGGTCTAGCCCAGTCCCACCACTTCTATTTCTTATCATCGATGGGGTTATTACACCTATGATGTAAGCCGATGAAATCATCTTGTTTACTTAACTATAACAATAAACTCAAAGACCGTCTCAGTGAGTATGCTATTGTTTCACTCTAAATAGTGCCGTGGCTTAGGAAAATAATCAAGTCTTGATTGTTTTTTTAGGTTCTTTTTTAAATACCAAGCTAGACCCGCCTCTCCTCCCCCCCCCCCCCTCAAAAAAAATTAGTCAGGGGCTTTCTATACTAATGCTTTGTCACCGTGGACAACAGAGTAAGATCTAAAAGTGTCACTGCAGACACCGCCGAACGGCGGATAGTTTTACAGACAGTGTAAGGGAGTGCCTTATATAATCATCTGAATCAACACAAGCAGAATAAAAGAAATTAAAGTCCAGATATTGTTATCAATAAATGATAGCAACTTTAATGTCCGCCGTTGACACCGTTTTGTTGACTTAACTATAACAAAGACCTCTAATGGCCGTCGCTGTGGACGGTTTTCTGTGTATTAAGTTATTGTTTACAGAGACTTCTATTTCTTATCTTCAATGGGGTTTTGACACCTATGATGTCCGCCGATGAAATCATCTTGTTGACTTAACTATAACAATAAACTCAAATGAACGTCTCAGTGGGTATGCAGTGGCGGAGCACGCTATTGTTTTACTATAAATAGTGCCGTGGCTTAGATAAATAATCAAGTCTTGAGTATTTGTCTAGTTGTTTTTTCTTTAAATAAAAAGCTAGTTCCACCTCTCCCCCCTCCCCTAAAAAAAAAGCTAAAAAAGAAATAGTCAGGTGCCTTCTATACTAATGTATAGCCACCGTGGTCAACAAAGTATAATATCAAAAGTGCCACTGCAAACACCGCCTCACGGCGGCAAGTTTTAAAGACAGTGCAAGGGAGTGCCTTATATAATCATCAGAATCAACACAAGCAGAATAAAAGAAATTAAAGTCCAGATATTCTTACCAATAAATTATGACACCTATGATGTCCGCCGATGACACCGTCTTTTTGACTTAACTATAACAAAAACCTCGAATGGCCATTCGCAGTGGACACGTTTTGGTGTAGTAAGTTATTGTTTAACCTCGCAGGCTACTGCGGCTTATATCAAAAAAACTCACAAATGTACAATCATGTCTAAAGTATTTGTTTAGCCGCGCGTTCTTTAAGATCTCAACTTACATACTTCATTTCTTCACGTTTCATGCAATTAGAATTTACTTCTAGTATATTTTTTGTTACATTGATTGTGTTCGAAATATATTTAAAATTGTCAAGCTTTATATTATTAAAAATATTTATTATAAAAAAAAACATTTTACCTTCAATGGTTAAGCTCTAATGAGTTTGTATCTTTGACCAAAATGTAAATGGATTGGCTTCTGACACAATGAGCAAAGAGTTTAAATCTTCAGTGGGATAATGATTTTTGAGATTTTTAAAGGGTCTATCATAATATAATGCTTTACATCATCTGAAAGAATACTAGCGAAATATCGTTAATCGGATACTTTTCAATATCTTAAGCAGCACAGCTGAATACACCTTTCTGTTTTGTTTTAAATATCAATACCTGTGCTAAAAAGGAGCAACACATTCTTTTTTATTCTCTTTATAATAATTAAATTAAAACAATCAAAATCATAAAAAAAAGAAAAACCAAACGTCGTTTAACTTGATAGAATCTAAATTAAAAGACTCATATGTTGATTATATAATTTAAATAAAAAATAGTAATAATCTAATTAAGTTAACAGAGAAAATGCTTATGTTTAAAATCTTAAATCTCTGCACTATATTTTTTTAAAAGAAAAACAAAATAGGTTTCGGCATCTTTCGAATAAAAGAAAAAGAGATTGTAGTAAATAAGAAAAAAAAATGGATCAAGTTATGCTAAACGTTAATTTCTACACCAAAAAATAAGACCATTTACTATAAAAAAAGAAATACAACCCCCAATTACTTTACTATTATATTATTATATTATACTATTATTATATTTGTGTGTGTATGTGTTGTGAAGGGGTAAAGGACATTAGTTTATTATATTTTTATTACTTTAACTTTATATTCAACGGTCTGGTTTAGATTAGAAATAAAGCGTAATATTTTACTTTTTCTTATTTACTACAAACAGTTTTTCATTTTTTTTTACGTGGTCACTTCGGTGTGGACAATCGTTCGTGCGTCATTTGTTGCTTGTGACGTATTTGATTGCTCTATGATTGGCTAAACAAAACCTAGCGCGCGGTGGGGACAGCGACGCAAGGTCACTAGTGGGCGGAGTCTATTACAGAATCCAAGTCTATATAAGTTTGAGATTGTGACTCTAGATCTGTTCAGTTCAACCTGAGTATCTCACAGCGTTCTCATTGCTTTTTATAATATATACCAGGTCCTCCAAAGAAAATGCTAAAAATACGCAAGATAATTCTTTACGATAACCAGGATAAATGTGATCAAACTAAAGACACTCAATAACTCAATCATTCCTCAGACTGTGGAGTTGCAGGTGTCTAAAGGTTCAATAAATGGAGACCTTATAGTGTCATGGTCAGACTCACAACAGATTAATGTTCTAGAGTTTGACCAAATTTCTTCTTCTTTTGACCGCTAAATGCCAAAATCGAATGCATGTAAAAATAACAATGATAGTGCATACTGTAGCACTTCTCCATCCATCAATTCCAATGAAGACATTGATTGGGAGGAACTGTATGATACCATCCTGTCTCCCTTAATTGATAAAATTGACTGCATTTTTAGTTTAGATTTTATTGTGATTTGTATTTTTTAGCTTTAAATGTTTTAATGGTGCAAATATTTTTGTGTGTTTTTTAGTGTTCATGAAGACTCATGAGGATATATAGCATCGTCATTCTCGAGTTGTAGTCTATTCATACGTTAAGACTTAAGTCTGGAATTAACTTTTCGCTATGGAGAATAATTTGTTATTGCCTTCAACAACATCATCAGCACAAGAAGTTTCAGAGAACACAAAGAAGCCAAATGGGAAAAGAAATTATACCAGGTCCTCCAAAGAAAATGCTAAAAATACGCAAGATAATTCTTTACGATAAATTCGTGTAAACAATTATGAAGAAGTAAAACGCTCCAAAAGTAAGAAACTGAAAGGACTTTCGTTAGAGAGAGCTGATCGATTTCTCGTCAATATAAATGTTACATTTTAATCTTTTTGAATGTATATATGACAAAGTGATACATCCTGTTTTGCTATAATAAAAACTGCATTACAGAAATTTATTTAAATTGTGATTTGTTTATAACTGCTATACTGCAACCCTCTACAAATGTTTGCCAATGTAAGACAATTAAATGTCAATGTTTTAGTTTTTATTAAATATATATATGGTATTCAAAAATAAAATTTTGTTTTATTCTGTAAAAGAAAATTACTTACATGTATTTATTTTGTTTATTTGTTGTGTCTTGTTTTTTCTTTAAAGCAAAGTCAGATTACAAATAGCCATACTTTATCGACGATTTATCTTAATAAGTTTATGTGGAAATAGACTTCCAAAAATTAGCAATAATAATATTAATAATTTATTATTTTAGCCACGTGATTAATGTAACAGTACGCGATAAAGGTTATCTACTTAAATGTTGGTTGTTTTTTAGTTATAAACACAAATAAAAAAAAGTACTAAAAAAATTTTTTAAAATATTTCAATACATGAAAATAAAGAAAAAAATTGGAGTGTCTTAAGCACACAAAGCTTTCATTAACCTTTATAACAAATTAAGTCATGTATCCACCCCCCACCCCAAAATGAAATCCCCCCCCCCCCCCCGCAAGGGGGTGTCGGAATTTATTGACTGATTTTTTGCTTTAATTTTGTTTATTTTATGTGAGATTTTAATACTAAACCATCACTTGATCCAACCCCGCCAAGGGGTTTTAAGTTACTCTTATAAAAAAAGATACAAACGACATAGCTAAGGAAGATGATTTAGATCTTAAAATTCCCTCAGAAATTTACTATAACCCTCCCCCCTTCAACATAAAAAAAGCAAATTACACACTCAAAAATTCTTTGAGAGTAGCCAAAGGATTTTGGGTTTAAACGCCTCTTCAGAGGGGTTTGAAGCTAAAAAAAATATCTCTTCAATATAAAAAAGCAATATACACACTCAAAAATTCTTTGAGAGTAGCCAAAGGGGTTTTGGGTTTAAACCCCCATTCAGAGAGGTTTGAAGCTAAAAGATACCTCTTCAATATAAAAAAATAGCAAATTACACACCCAAAATGCTATGCGCGTTGCCAAAAAGGTTTTGAGTTAAAACCTCCCTTCAGCGGGGTTTGAAGCTAAAAAAAATACCGCTTCAATATAACATAAAGTAAATTACACACTCAAAATGCTAGGAGCGTTGCCAAAGAGGTTTTTGAGTTTAAACCCCCTTCAGCGGGGTTTGAAGCTAAAAAAAAAAACCTCTGCAGTATAAAATAAAGTAAATTACACACGAAAATTCTTTGAGCGTAGCTAAGTCAAGGGGTGTGGGGGTGTGGGTTTAAACTCCCTCCTCCAGATGGCTTTTTTTAAAATTTAAAACTCCTCCAGATGGTTTTGAGTTTAAAATCCCCCTACAGAGGGTTTTGAGGTTGAAAACCCCTTCTTCAATATTATTTTAAAGCAAACTGCCAAACTCTATGAGCATAGCTAATGGGGTTTTGAAGTTGTTAAAAAATACTCCAGAAATTATTTAGTTTAAAACCACTCAACAGATGATTTAGACTATAAAACATTTCTTTTTTAATATAAAATCTAAAGCAAGCTACAGTCACCTAGAGCGTAGCCAAGAGAGGTTACAAATTTCTACCAGTTACTGGGCTCCACTAATAAAGTGCAGTGAATTGTCTGCCAAAATTGAAAAAGACTAAATGTGGCTCAACAAAGATAGCTAAGACGGATTTTAAGAGTCAGTTAAAGAGATCAGGTCTCAATCAAGGAAATCCTATGCCGAAATGGGAGTGGACCCCTTGATAAGTCATTAGTTAATATGCATGACTGAATGCAAAACGCGTAGGACGTAATCATCTTCTTTTTTGAAGTAACGTCTGTATTATATAAGATAAGAAGATAAGTAAAGTTGTAATAGAGGGTAGAGATGAGGTTTGGGGGACATGTTCTCCGACAAAATAAATTACGCTTAATAAGAGTTGTGATGACATGGAGGACATTCGAGGTAAGCGCAAACAGGGGCATCTTGGCGCCACACTTCTTGGAGGTCCTCAGAGAAGGTGGGAAGAGGCTTCAGACATTGCCAGTGAGAGAGTTTTGTGGAAATAGCTTTCCGCCCAATGCGCCGAACGGCGCGGGAGGATCTAAGTCAGTAAGAATAGCAAATTAGGTTTTTGAAATAAAAACTTTTAATAGCATCATGTAAATACCTCAGCATATGTATTATGTTGGCTTCGGCCCGCGCTGGGGGAGCGCTGCGAACTCCCCCAGACCGCATTGCTGTCAAGTTGGAGTCAACAATTTTTCCACTAACTCCAGGAAGAACCTATTCTCGGGTACAATAAACATATTCGGAAATAATGAAGGGTCAGAATGTAATAAAGATTAATTATATAAACAAACACAAACGCACACAAGTCTATAGGGCAAATGATTTAAAGGATATCTTATTTTCTTATGTCCTACGGTTAACGAGGGTATATTGTGGCCAGCACAACGATCAACCGACTTTATTTTCTTCAACCTATGTCAGGTACCCGATAGAGCTGGGTGGACTAAGAGGCCCCCGTAGATCCTGAAATTAAAAATCCTAGCCTTTACCAAGTTTCGAACACCGGATCGCGAGCCAAACGCTTTACCGCTTAGCCCCCTCGCCTATCTAGATTCATAGATATATAAAATGGTTCATCCGAGTTTTTAATAATATGTAATTGTTAAAAATCGAACTTCTATCTTAAAATCCAAATAATTTTCTAGCTAAAAACGTTTTAAATTTTTTTAGTCGAGCTAGGTCGTGTGAGGTAGTTGGAATTTTTTTTCCTTTGACGTTATATGCAATAAGTTCTTTAAATGCAATGCAATACCAACTAGGTGCATTATTTTTATTAAACCTTGTTAATATTCTCGTATAAAGAAAAGGACATTTTAAGCAGCTTCTGTAAAAAAAAAAGGAAATCCACAATTTTTTTTGGTGTAGTCTGTGTGACCATCTGTCCATCATATTTGATTTTCCATCCAAAATATCGACGTATCAGTCTTGATCTAGTCTAAGAAATCTAGATCAGGCCTACTCTAATAATCTAGATTAGATTTAAATCGAATTTAGTAGATCTAACAGGATATCAGACTGGTATTTCAGTATGCGAGCTGTGGTAACCTTCGGATTAATCAATGGTACAGGCTTCATAACCTGCTCGCTGCCATCTTCCGTCGTCCAGCGGGTGGTTTGGACTAAGAAGTAGATTATCTTCAACATTAAAGGAACATCCGACGCATTCAAAACATTTTTTTAAAAATTACAATGACAATAAACCTTTAAAATAATATTTAAACTTTGGATAATAAAAAAAAAATCATGTCTTAAATATTCCTTGCAAATAGGCGGATCCGATGGGGACGTAATCTTGTTTTAGTCATTGTTATGTGCATAAAAGCCCACTAATATTTGTCAGTTGTCATTTCAATGAGCCTAGATTTTTACCCCCAATCCCCCAGTCCTATTTATGATCATCAATGGGGTTATGACACCTTTGATGTCTGACGATGACATCATCATGTTGACTTAACTATAACAATAAACTCAAACGACAGTCTCAGTGGGTAAGCAGTGGTGTAGCATGCTATTGTTTCACTCCAAATGTTTCCGTGGCTTTGAACAACAAACTTTTCATCAAGTCTTGTGTATGTGTTTATCTCGTTTTTCAAATACCAATCTAGTCTCGCCCAAGCTCACTCCCCCCGCCCCCCCCCCCCCAAAAAAAAAGAAAAACAAACAACGAAAAAAAAAGATAATCATGGGCCTTCTAGACTAATGTGTAATCAATTTACTCAATTAAGTCAACAGAGGAAGATATCAAAAGTGTCACTGCAGACACCACCGCACGGCGACAAGTTTTAAAGACAGTGTCAGAGAGTGTCTTATATAATCATCAGAATTAACACAAGCAGAATAAAAGAAACATTAGGACTAAGAAACTCTTAGGTCACCAATCTAGGTCTACATTTTTGTATTCTATGTACTTAGCCAACAGCCAAAGTGCATTCTTCATTAAAAAAAAAAAAAAAAAAAAAAAAAAAAAAAAAAACTAACTAAACACAATATAAGTTGGTAAAAGTCGTCAGTATAAATATACTACTCATTGCACTGAAATCATATAATATTCTAATTACTCTGGATACATGTAGGATAATTATCGTTTTAGTGGTTGGTATTGACTTTTTCCTTCAGGTTTTAATACAACATAAACAAATCTCAATTATTTTCGGTATGAAGAGATATCTTTTTTAATCAGATTTTGACAGCAAAATAACTTAACGCTAATAATTGTTTTAATGGAAAAAAAGGAATAATATTAATAAATATATAGCTTCTTTCTAATCTCTAGGTGACCTGCCCTTATTTAGTGATGTCTGAAAAAGTATTTTGAACACCTTTTGGTCTTATGGTATCTAATAGTCAATTACTCCAATCGTTCACGAAACACCTATTCAGACATCTAGAAACTTCCAAGGAACCCTAGTGTTTCTAGGAACTTAGTTTGGGAAACACTGAGGTAAAGCGACTGCAGTAATAATTCTGAACAATTTAGTATAACTTGTTACTGTGTATTATTTGTCAACAGATTAGACCAAGTAAGTTAGCACATAGGAATACTTTGCCGAATTAATGTGACAATTGCTGCGGCCAAACGTGTATAAATAATGAATCTTAGTTTGTGATAAATCATACTACTTTATATATTAAAATACAAATGGAAAATATCCCACAACGCAGCTCAGGAGAAGAAGCCTTCGAGAAGAATTTAATACGATCTGCTATGCAGGAACGACGTATTCCAACAGAAATGATGGCGTCGACTTCCTTGCAACATTTTAATGAACAAGACCACGTGATACCCATCACTGCTGCATTCCAACGAGCTGCCTAAGACGGCATGCAGAGATCATCCTTACCCGGAACAAGGTCTCATTCGTATTAAACAATTCCTTTAAACAATATCATAGACTCGGTTTCCACTTCTTCCGAAATTAATGAATATTTTTCCAGTTCCATGAGTGACCCTGAGTGTTTGTCTAATGCTCAATGGTTTATTTATAATGTACAAGAATGTTTTCGCGATGGGCCAACATCGCCATGCAGTACATCGTTCGCATATATTACACCAACATCTGCCTAAGAATGTCCTTCAAGATTTCAGCACTTGTATCTGACGTGAAATGTCGCCTTCTCCGAGTTAGATTTAATAGATGATTACATTAGAGAATGTCTAAAAAAAGAAAATCAGCTTTTGAATGAAGCAATAAGTAATGATGCTAATACTTCAAAGACTTCCAAGACTTCAAATAAACTTTGTCTTAGCAAGAAATCAAGAAAGTGAAGCGCTGAATATGATGACTTATTAGAAAGTGAGGTAAGTCAAAACATTTTTTTTCTTCGGTAGCAAAAAAATGTTTACAACATTTTATCTCCAGGCATTTTATCAACGGTGATTATTTATGACAAAACTGCATACCTTTGACAACACCACATACCTATGACAACACTGTGATAGTAAGTGTATGTGTTTTCTTTGAATGGCTTTGTTGAGGTCTTTAGGGTCTAGACAAATCCTTAATCCGCCTCCTTTCTTTTCAACAATAACAAGTGAGTTGACCCATGCAGTGGGATGATCTACTTTTTTAATGAAACCCTCATCTTCCATTCTTCTCAATTCCTTTTTTAATTCCTCACGTAGTGCCGCTGGGACTTTCCTTGCTGCGTGTACAACAGGTTTAATGTTGGAAATGACCTTTATAGTATATTCCTCTTCCACGCAGCCTAAGCCAGTAAATACATCTGCGTAACCTGAGGGTGTATCGTCCTCTATAAAGTCAATTCTTCTGATTAAATTCATTTGTTGGCAGCCTGGTAGACTCATAATTGGCTTTGAATGTGTTTCCACAATTTGAAATTCTATTATGGCTGTCTTACTTTTAACAGTACATTTAATGTGTGCTTTGCCAACAACCTTCAATCTTTCTCCTCTATAAATAGTAGTCTGGATGTTGATTTGAGAAGTTTCTTTCTTTTTAATTGCTTGAAGATTCTGTATGGGAGAATATTGACTTGTGCTCCAGTATCCAACGTGAATGTGACTTGTTTGTTTTCAACAGAAATGAGTGAGTTCCATTCGTTGCTTAGACTATGAAAGCCAATACTGCCGATGAAAAATGTTTCCTCAACGGAGTCATCTCGACCTTCTGACTTCACTATACTTACAGGCTTTGATCTGCACACTGACGAGAAATGACCTTTTATATGACACTTGTGACAGGTCTCCCCATAAGCTGGGCACTGGCGTGGTCTGTGTTCCTTGCCACAATAGCTACAACTCACATTTCCTTTTGTTCTTTTAAAGCTATTGGTAGCTGAATTCACAACTTGTACCCCACTTTCTTCATTCATGAGCTGAAGCTGCCATTCAGTTGCCTCAGCTGCCCGACATATATTTTCTGCCTTGTTAAGGTCTAGATCTGGTTCTCTCAAAGGACTTGCTCGGGTGTTCTCATTCCTTATGCCACCAACTATCCTATCTTTTATTAGGGAATCTTTAAGCAAATCAAACTCACATGTCTTTGCCTTGAGTTTGATGTCAGTGACAAAGCTGTCAAATGACTCTCTTCATTTTGAGATCGCTGGAAAAAAACATGTCTTTCAATGGTAACATTTTTTCTTGGTAGACAGTACTTCTCGAACTTATTAACAATGCGGTGAAGTGTATGGAAGGACTTGATAATCTCACATTCATTGCATTCATTATCCGTCCATTGGAAAGTGTTATAGACTTGCACTGCTTCTTGGCCGATCACATGCAATAATGTCATAGACTGTACTTCTCTGCTTTTGTATTCAGTCCACTTGCTATCGAATATATCTGAAAGGATTGTTTGAACCTTTTCCAATTTTCTGCTACGTTGCCATTTAATTTCAGCGGTTGTGGCGGGTGGAGTCGGTCCATCTGACACCATGTAATAAGCACAAACAACATGAGCTTCAATAAACACAATGAGTTTATTAGTCTATATTTATGTTCTTTACTCCAGCCACTTGTTCTCTAAAACTGACCTCCTTTTACACAGTCCTGACACACTGCTGTTCACTCAACCATGCACACTCAAGGTGCACTGGTCATTTCATACACAGGCACACACACTGCACTACCAGCCACTCAAAACACATACACTTACTATCACATCTCTTTCCTTGAAAGCTTTGAGATATCAATTGACTATACAAATGATTTCTCTGTCTCACTATAAACAAATTAGTAAACTGAATACATGTTAAACACAACAAAATGTTCAATTGATAATATTATCAATAGTAACAATATAAATTATAAAATGTGTAATCATATCGAGTTATTACTGGCTGCGGATTGGTAAAAGTGTTTTTTGTTCTTGTTGCATTTGTATCGCTCACATTGAAGAGTTAATCTCTATTTGACCTTTTTTGTTATATTTTTCGCGCGAAGCATTTCATAAGATAATATTAAACAGTGCAGAATAAAGATATAAAATATTATTGTAAATCTCCCTCATCGATTTCGCAAAACAAAAAACAACATCTCATGCCTATGACAACACCGCAACAACAACAACAACAACAAACAACAGAAACCATGCTTTCTATCTGTACAGGCCATACCAAGTGAAATGCTAGTAGTAAACGTAAACTCTTATTAGAGTATTGACCTTTTCAATTCAAGTGACAGAAATATAATACGATGAAGTTGACATCATTTATTGTCTATTTTATTATTTATTGATATGTATTAACTTAGAGTAAAGTACATAATGCATGCTGCTGGTAAAATCATGGGCAAAAAACAAACCCCATTTAGACTGCTGTTTGAGAAAACATCCATAAAAAAAGCTAAAAAGATTCCAGAAATATAAAAAAATCCCCCTTTCGGTCAGGATTTTGTGATTTTACCATCACAAAAGAGATAAAAAATACACTGATAGCAAAGACAGACACAAAACACAAAATTCAGAATATTTTTCATATAAACGTCTCAAATTTCATAACACCATCATCAATAATTACACAACTAGAATGATGTAGAAAATCTAGAATACCTTCAAACTTAGGGATCTTGGCAATCAAATCATTAAATAGAAATAATCTGATATATTTTTTTTTCACAAGCAAATTTTGAATGAGTCTGGTATGAATTACATTTTTTAGCGGCCCCCGAAAAGGGAAAAGACGCTATTAGTTTTGTTTGAAATGTCTGTCCGTCTGTCCGTTCGTCCGTTTAGATCTCGTAAACTAGAAAAGATAGTGAAAATCCGACATCACAATATTCATCCTAATTCAACCTGCGGGCCAATTTTATTTCCGACACTCGTGTTGCGGCCACGTGACAGAAAAGGTAAAAACAAAAACAAACGAAAAGATAATGACCTAAAACAATTTTTACAGAAACATGTGGATCTAGTATTTACTACTTACATTAATTAATGGCATATCTGAAAGACATCTTTTTTTTTTTACGCGTCAGAAAATGGCTTAATTTCTCTTCTTAAAATGTGAGCAAAATTATAGCTATCTAACAAGCAACTCATTTTCTTGTCTCTATTTGGTAAATATTCCCATCCTCCAATTTCTTGGTGTAGTTTAAAAATATTTTTTATATTGCTGCTCAAAGCAAGAATGTCGTCATATTTGTTTTATAATGCCGTTTATATGTTGTTTTTTGAAAAAAAAGCCACACTTTCTTTCCAATCCAATAAGTTGACTAATCATCATGTTAAATAAAAAATAAAATAAAGATCTGTTCATTTTTCCTGGTAGATTCTAAATTCCACTTTTAGTTTCTTCAACTCATCCATTTCATAAACGTACAAAGTTAAAGGTCATGGTACCAATCCATCAGAGTGCCCTAACGTAGGTAAGATACATTTTTCAACATTTTTATTTTGGAAGGGGGTGGGGGGGAATTTTTTTTTTACCTTATGTGCCGACGTTTCGGTGGGCCGGATGGAACCACGTCGCGGGCCGGATCTGGCTCGCGGGCCATATTTTGGGCATCACTGTTTTAAACAATTCAAAGTTCTGATGCAACGGCTATTTTTTTTTCTGAAAGCGAAAAATCTAATTTTTAAAATCACTTATGCAAGCAGTTTGTTAAAGGAAAAAAGCTATTTAGTATGCATTACAAGTTAGACATAATTTAAAACGAATCAAAATCTTGTAAACTGCATTTATCAATCATAAATGACCAATCACACCTCATACACTCTATATTTGAGGATTCGATTTAGAGATTGAACCTTTTCAAAACAATTACATCAATTGTAAGACTTCAGTTAGGCCAGGGGAGGCGCAGTAGCTGAGCGCAAAGCGCTTGGCTTCCGAACGGGGGTACCGGGTTCCAATCCTGTGGAAGACTGCGATTTTCAACTTCGGAATCCTTGGGCGCCTCTAAGTCCGCCCAGCTCCAATGGGCACCTGACATAAGTTGGGGAAAAGTAAAGGCAGATGGTCGTTGTGCTGGCCACACAAAACCCTCGTTAACCGTAGGCCACAAAAACAGATGAACTTTACATCATCTGCCCTATAGACCACAAGGTCTGAAAGGGAAACTAGTTAGGCAAGGTTCACATCTAACTTTGCATTCACTTGCACCTATCCCTTGATCGGCTGGACCGTTGGGGCACTACACAAGATCTGTCAACCTTCTTTCTCCATTCCTATCTCTCATTTGTCTTTGATATAATTTCATTCAGATTTTCTTTCTGAAAATATTGAAGCCTGCCTGGGTGGACCACTTTGAGTTTGTGTTTCCACGCAAACTGTCCTTGTAACCTTGTTTTATAGTTATAATGTTTTGTTGGGTGTAATGCACAAATTGTAAGACAAATTTTCTTACGGACAATAAAGATTATTATTATTATTATTTTTATTATCATTATTATTTTTATTATTATTATGCTAGAAAGGAACGAGCATTCACTCTCTGGCGCTCCCAGGGTCGAGTTTTGTTAAAGGGAAACAAAATTCATAGTAGTCCCTTTATCAATTTCCACTGAGGAATTTTCTGGTGATGTGGCAGGTCTGCAGTAGTACCGCCCTCTGACAGGCAACGAGAAGGTACTACTGCAGAAGGTATCTATGAGGTTGGTTGTTATATCCCCTCGGTTGATATGACAATTGGGTATATTGTTGTTTTAGATCATCTCCATAGACCCTTCATCTCCATAGACCCTTCATCCCCATAGACCCTTCATCTCCATAGACCCTTCATCTCCATAGACCCTTCATCCCCATAGACCCTTCATCTCCATAGACCCTTCATCTCCATAGACCCTTCATCCCCATAGACCCTTCATCTCCATAGACCCTTCATCCCCATAGACCCTTCATCTCCATAGACCCTTCATCTCCAAGCCAAAAGGTTCCCATATATTCGTCGTTTTTTTTCCTATCTCAGTTGTTCTTCAATTATGAGACAGTGGTACGGCGATATCAATAATGGAAGCGGCTTTTTCTTTTTATCGGTGAGAAGCAAGGTGATTAAAATCTACCGTTTTGTGGGTCAAGATAGGCCTGCCCCAGTACAGCAAATGATCAGTAGACTCGAGAACCTCTTGTGGTGAGTATTTGTGACAGGGACGATCAAATTATGAGTCGAAGCCAAGTGTTGGTGTTATGGCGACCTAGGTAGGCAGATTCCGATAGTGCTGAACATCCTGCCATTATGTGTTCAATTGACTCACCCACATTTCCACATTTTCGGCATTTGTCAACAATATTGAATTTTAAGATATGTTTCTTGTAATTTTTTGTCCTGTCTACTCTGTCCTGTATTGCTGTAACAATGCCTTCAGTTACAGGGCAGAGACGACCTGCTTTGAGCCATGCTAAGCAAGCAGCCTTGTCAATGTTGTCCCCATCTAATAAAGCCGGGAATTTTCCGAGGAGTGTTTTTTCTTCCCACCAGTTGACCGGCGGCGTAGCGTACACCGCTTTTTGCAGGGCAGACCTTAGGCCACTGCAACCTATGCGACTGCAGTGGGCCCCGCACTTTTATAGGACCAGCGCTAGTTATAGGTGTATAAATCATTACATTAAAACATTTTATAACTTATAACAGTCTTCCCGCGGCCTCCTGTCGATTTAACAGGAGGTCCTGGAAATCTCCTGAAATTGCAATAATATACGAAAAAGTCCTGGAAATATCCGGAAATTTTAAAAATCTTTTGAAAACTTATACAAATCTCCAGAAATATATAGACGAAAATTGTCATTTTGGGGTGTCATTCAATATGGAAAATGCCAGTCCTAAGCGCGATAAAAAAAAAACGGCATTATGCAATACCAGCAATAGTGGAATTTAGTGAAAGAAGCTGCTCGCGCCTTAGACTAAAGGAGAATTATTTGAGATCAACAATTCCCGTAGTTAGATTGATTGAAATATTTGGTAATTCTTGCTATTAAGCATGATCTATGTAGGAAATAGAATTTTTATGATATACTGTATGACTTCGCTAAACGCAAGGCTCGTAAAGTAAATCAGTACGTAGTAAAGAATGAATATAATTCAAAGACGAATTTATTTTCTAATACAAACTCTTAAATTTTCACTTGTTATCCGTATCCCTACCCAAACTTGGCCCCGAGAAATCCGTTTCGCATAGGGCTCTACAATGGTTAAGTCCGGCCCTGCTATTTTGTGACGACGTTTTCTTCCCCTCCCCCTTCTTGTTTTCTCGTGGACTATCCGCAGAAATAAGAGAGTGATCTTTCCTTTACTTCTTCTTGAGGGAAGAAGAGAAATATATATTTAGATTGGTGAATCTCATGCCCTTCTAAAGACATTTAATTTGTTTTGTTACGAACACATCTCTTGCTAACACACACACACACACACATACACAAACAAACACACACAACAATTACGAGAACATGTAATATCTCTTAACGCTAGACAGCTGATTAAGTCAACACATGGCATCTCTTAATACACTTGACATAATTTTATATATACAAGGACATCTATTTATACATACACACGTCATCTCTTTATACCTTCATATGACATCTCTTTAAACCTACTAATGACATCTCTTTATACCTACACCTTTCTTCTCATCAATAGTGACATGACATCTTTTACATGTGACATCTCTTAATACCTACATATGAGTATGACATATTATTATACCAAGTGTGAACACTACACATTAATTTACTTTTTTCTGACGACTATTTCCCTAGACTGAAAATGGCCACACCGGTTCCGAGTTTTAAATTATATCCACGGGTTTGTAATAAAAGAGCTTTATTTTTTTATTTAATGTTGTTGTTGTTGTTTTTTGTATATTTTCTGCTATCTGATCCACGACACGTGTGTTCAAATGACCCTTCGGTGGAGTAAGGTTTAACATCACTGTTTTATCTAATTAATAATTGAATTTAACATTATTTCATGTACCTTGTTGTTGATATTACCTAATTTCTAAACATCGAACCGAACCCGAACTTTAGAACTGACCAAACCGGACCCGAACTTTAAAAGTTGGGTTCGATTTCTATCTCTACTTTATGTTTCCTAGAATCTATTGTCATTTCTTTAGTTTTCTAAACATTTAAAATTAGAAAGTTATCTACTCAGATTGATTATGTAATACTAGTAAACCCGCGAAGTAGCACACGCCGCTATTTGCGGGAAGTATTCATGTAGGCAGAGTAGTGTCGAGCAGAGTGTATGACTGTGCTTCCGTAAATAAGAACAACGGCAGGGCGTCGTCAATGTTTGCAAACAAAGCTTACGGCTTTGCAAAGTTCGAGAGCAACAGTTTCGTCGATGACATTTAAACAGAAATATGCGACTGATAGAAACAAACAGTTTACCTGATGCAGGAATTATGAATACATTGAAAGACCTGTTGGCTCCACGAAAAATATATGAAGTGGTGGCCATGGTTAGGAAACGAAGGGCAATACGAATGGGTTAAAGCAAAACAAAGCTACATAAAACAAGGTTACAAAGAGTGTTTGTGTGGGCACACAAACTCAAAATCGGTCTCCGAAGTGGTCCACCTGGAGACACATGGACAGATCTAGAATTGGAAGAGGATATAATATATTAGGCTGTAAAAAAAATATACTTTAAAAAATCATCGAAAAATGCATATCTATTTTACTGGATATGACGCACACAAAAATGTCGAAATATTTATTTTAGTAATAAAAAATAACATAAACCAATGTCTCAGCTGCATTTTGAACTCAGGACCTTCTGCATGCGTGTTTTGCAGATGTGATAACCATTACACTACGGAAACACATATCGAAATGAACAATACTTATGAAATCTTTCCTTATACTTTCAGTTTGACACCAAAGGTATGTTACTAAATAGTATCTTCATTGTCATTTGACATACAAAGACTAGATTCAAGATTGAAGTCTAATCCTAGATCTAGAAATAGATCTAAATCTAGATTCAAGATCCAGTGGCGTCACTAGAGTGGGTGTCACACGGCGCAGTCATCTCAAGGTGTCACCCCCCCCCCCCCCCTTTAAAAATTCTTTTTTTTTTCGTTTGTTTAATGCGCTGTAATACATATAATGCATAATTACCTACGTTATTTGATTGTTCAACAATAATAAAATGAGTGTCATTTAAATTTTATAAATCAGTTGTCGATAACCATTTATCTATAGTTAACTGGGTTTGCATAGCATTCTTACTCTTTGGAATCGAAGACATCGCCATTAGTCTATAGTTCAATTTTGCAAACAATGCAACCATAAGTGAATTACACTGTTTTTTTTTTTCTGGATTTCAAACTTGAAAACGTATCATGATGTTAATTAAAGTTAATGTCTTTAACGATCTCAATTTTAATGAAATCCCCCTTTGTGAAAGTGTCGTTTGTTCCTTTATCTCAAAAATGTTTTAATTTTAATATAAAACACTTTTTCACATGACGCCATAGATAAGCGGATGAAACGGTTGAAGGCTTTGTTAAATGATTTAGAGCAGGGGTGGGCAACCTTTTTACTATCAAGGGCCGCATTACAAAAATTTTGGGAAATGGGGGGCCGCATATATATTTATATATACAACTTACAAAAATGCGCTAGCTACCTGTGCATACTATCTTTCAATTCAAATTTATACTGTATTATACATTTAGATTTCATTTTTTTTTTACACTCCCAATTGAGGAATTACAAGAGTTAGCAATTTCTGAAACCAATTTTACTAATTTAAAAAAAAAATTGTTATCGTCTGTTTACATTTCACCACAAATGAACTGTTGTACTTAATTTAAAGTTTTTAACTTATTACACTCATGCATAATGTTCGGGAACTGTGGAACTAGCTTACTATTTGTTATCCTCGTGACTGCTTTCAAATTACAAGCAGTCAGCATTGACCTGTTCTTATTCTAGTTTATTTTCAAACGAGAAAACTCTTGTTCACAAATGAATGTGAACCAATATAATGTGAAAGTTTAGCGTCAACTTTTTTAAAGTGTGGAAAAACAGCTTTGGCACCCATAAAACTCCCGCGGAATAACTGAATGGAACTTCTCTTTCAGGTCATAATTTGCTTGGAGGTATTTCCTTTAGAGCTTAATCAGCTCCTGCAATAAATGATGAGCTGAGGGTATTGAAAACTAGTTCCCAGTTTTTGACGTCTTAAAATTTGATTCCAAGTTCCACAATCAAAGAATTGAAATAAGTCTTGTACTTTTCAACCATTTCACTTTTAGCGAAACAAACTGACAAACCTGTTTTCACATGCTTGCCTGTAGAAATGGGATAGCTTTGTTTGAAAAGACTTAACGTGTATCAACCTGCTGATGAAAAACATGAAATCTGTCTTTCACTCTTCATTAGAAATATTAGTAACAACGTCACAGTCAATCTCCTTCAAGGGACATAACAATTTCTTTCGTGTGCTCGCATATTCTTCTCTATACCTTGGCCATGCTAAGCCAGAGAATACTGCTGTGATACCAAACATCGGAATGTTTTGTTTCCAATCTTCAAGTACTTCTAGGAACTGCCTGTGGTTGAAGACCCCTGGCACTGATAAGTTTGATAACTGAGATAAATAAGTTAACAACATGTCTGATATTAAATGCATCTTGCTTTTCTTTAATTTCTTTAAAAAAAACTATTTTGTCAGCTAAAACACGGTCTCCATCAGCTGTTAACCCATGTCAATTCGTTCCAAGCTAACCAAAGACTTTCAACACAGTTCTTCAAGCAATGCTAGCCCACGTGGAAATGTGTACCAGATAAATAATGTTACGAGTTGATTCACACTCTGGTTAAGACTGAGTCTGTCTTCCTGCAATAGAATCTAACAATAAAACATAATAAAAAACAAATGTCGAGAGTGAGGAGGTGTAGTGGCTGATATTATTTAGTATATTATTTATTATGTAAATGTGTGCAACAATTATTTTGTTTTAGGTTAGGGTGGATAAATTATTATTATTAATATTTTTTATTTTAGCATTTAATGAATAAACATACATTTTCTTGCTTCAATCTGAGATATTTATGTTTTGTTCCTTTTTCAATTTTAGCTTAAATTGAACACGAGTGTGCAATGGGATGTCAAATATAATTACAATGTTTGTATTTTTTAATCAACAAAAGTAAGTCTTGTCTGTTAAAATAAATGTATTCCAGTATAGTAACTACTTCGTTTAATTTATTTAAAAGAAGGCTCCACGGATTATGTAGAGAATAACTTTCATGCCATTTATTCTTTAAATATTTTTCAAACCAAAACTTCTATTTTTAAAAGCTACAAAAAAGTCTCAGTTTAAATGATGCTGTCATTTCAGTGACTTTGTTCAAACAGTGGAATGTTCGTTAGTCCGACATTTATCAAAATATTAAAACTTCAAATTTTTTTAGTGTTTTCCCATGATGTTATGAGAGTGTCTAATCAGTTGTTATTTTTACTCGCCCAAGAACGCAATGACCACTGCCACAGTTGTCGCTAACTACCGCCTCTCAAAGAAAAGCCAACTAAACTACGTTTAACTTGACACCTTTGATGTCCGCCGCTTTTAAAAATACATATGTTTTGTTATTAAAACACAAGCTAGACTTTATTTTTTCTATTAAAAATAGTTGACACTCACTCCGTCTTTAAACACTTGTTCAGTTTTATTTTTCAAAATGATAAAAGGTTTTAGAATCAAAGATTAGTTTATTGTGTATTATTGATTGTGAGTATGTTAATAGTTTAACAGTCATTGAATGTAGCACCAAAATTAAATCTTAATGGCTTCATTGACGAATGCATATCTTATTGTTATAGTTGTGCTACTTGATATAAAACTCTGAGAGGGCATTAAAGATTTAGTTTGAATCTCAAAGTACACTTTATTTTTAATTTAGATTTGAGCTGAAGTGTGTATACATTGAAACCTTGTAGATGTAAACGTCATTACATCTTTCGGTTGTGGCTCGTATTTGACTTAGCCCACATATCTTAATGAACTCTATAGTAGAGTCATAAAGAAAGCCAGTAGTTATAGTTATAATATTATTTTATTATATTTATTTATTTATTATTACTTATTATATGTATGTTGAGGCGCAGTTGCTGAGTGGTTAAGCGCTCTTTGTGTTTTTTCTGAGAATTTAATTAGATTATTTTTGTATTTGAAGACTACTGTTTAATGATTTATGTATAATTGCTAATTTACTTTTTAGTCATCTTTGCTGAATGCTTTCTAATTTAGTAATTTTACTCTTGCATGATTTGGTTTGTTATACATTAAAGTATAATTATTTGAAATGAAACCTTCAGAATCTATGTGTCGCCATTAAGATAACATTATAATTATTTTTATTAAAGATAAAACAGTATTACTATTATTATTATTATTATCATTATATTTAGATCAACTATAAGGAAAAACATCTTTAAAAAAGCTGAGAATCAAAGCGGGCAACTCTGAAACAGATCCGACCTTCCCAAGTTTTGTATGCAGCAGGCTTTTCAAAACCAAGTCTTCACAGCCATCTTCGATCTTATAGGAAAGAAGATTCATCTTCGACCAGGAAGCATAATTTATTGAAGAAACGCAATGTGTACTAATGTTAAAAATCAGGTGGGAGCTTGCTAACATTTCAAAGCTATGGATTCAGAAGTCTCTGTCTTCAATAAATTTGGTATTGACAAAGTATGTAACTTAAGAAAATAAATACAAAAGTCAAACACACACACAGACAAAAAGTATAAATTGATTATATTTTTTTATTATAGATATATGCTTTGTTGAACAAAAATGAAGTTTAAAAATTTAAAAAAAAAAGTTAAAAATAAATTTCTTATGCTGCTTAAATAGATCAACCGAATTTAAATGTTTAAAATCAATTTAGTTTACAAAATAAAATGTAATTATTTCTGTCTTCAATAAACGTTCGTGTTTCGTTTTGAATATGTTCTTTTTCTCGTTCCACCTATGTCTGGTGTTTTTACATCTACATCTGGTGTTTTTACATCTACATCTGGTGTTTTTCTATGTACATCTGGTGTTTTTACATCTACATCTGGTGTTTTTATATTAGCTTTTGGAGCTATTCTTCGTTTTGCAGTTGGTGTTTTGAAGTGAGAACCGGAAGTATACAAGTGTGTTTCTTCTGTTGATCGGGGATACATGCCTGCTGGTGTTCTCATGTCTGTTGTATACGGGACTAGATTTACCTCAGACCGTGTGGCTGTTGGAACTGCCATGCTGCTCAATGATGAAGACAGTAAGTATGTCGGTACAGGAGAAGACATAAATGTAGCACCCAGTGATGCCGCATTAGGGGATTGTGTCGTCTTGATGGCAGTCAGCGGCGATTCATAAACTGCTTGCGATGGTGCTGAGATTTGTGGTGCCGATTGCACAATGGTGTACGGTGCCAACGACAATGTCAAAGGAATGTTTTGCGGTGGTACCATTAAATTAGTGTATGGTGCTACACCTGAAGTCGTGTTATGTGTCGAACCCGACATTATTTGAGGTTTGGGTGATGTTGTCCAGGGCTCAGTCGGGTCATTAGTTTGTGGTAGAGCTGGTGCTGTTAGACTTGAAGTAAATTGTTCTATGCTGTTTAATACCGTCTTGTTTGCTACGGTATTTGATGAAGATGTCATGCAGGGTGAAGCTCTAATCAATCTTTGTGCAACTGACTTGCCTCGACGTATAACAGGTGGCAGTGTCATGTGATAAGCACAAAATTTTTTCATCGGTGTTGCAGGTGGAGAGTTGGCATCACTTGTGTGGTCTGTATGTAACAAATGTTCTGTAGCTTTTATTGTGAGACACTCTTGTGTTGCTGCTACAGATGTTTTTCTACTTTTTGCAATATTTGTAATTTCTGCAAGAGCTGTTGTTCTTGAGTGACATGAAACAGTTTTCATAGCATTTAAAAATGGACTTGTTATCTGTGTCGTGTAAGCTGCTGCAGCTTTTGTGACGTCTGGCGTTTGGATGCCTGTATTTGTTAATGCCAGTTCTTGTATTAATGATGTCCTCTCTGTTGCATCTGGTAATACAATGACATTCAAAGACTGTGCCATACATGTTTCAGATTCTGAAGATGTTAATGGAGATTTTAAATTGTTTGTCATGGCTGGCGTTGTCGTTGTCTCTGCTAGATGAGATGAGATGAAAAAAAAAAAATAAAACTACATTTGCATGTTCATATATGTTCTTAAAAATTTCACTAACACTTTTAAAAAAGAAAAATTATCGGTTTGTTTAATTGTTTCAGCCCTAACTAACATTTATTTGTAATAATGTATATTGAACAAACTTGAGTTGTGGAAAGGGGGATAATACAAACAAAATGTTAAGATGATATTAGGCTTAATGGCTAAATTGAAGAATGCATATCTTATTGTTATAGTTGTGCTACTTAGGCTTGAATGGATGATATAAAACTCTGAGAGGGCATTATATATTTAGTTTGCACTGAAGTGTGTATAGAAGGAAACCTTGTAGACGTAAACGTCATCTCACCACATATTCAACGTAGTTATTTGACTTAACCAACGCACCATAGAGAACTCTGTACTACAGACACTGGTATGACAATAATAACATTTGTTTTATATTTTTTCTTTATTCACACAGATCAATGCACTAAACGATAAATCTTTTCCTTTATACTAATATTCTTAGCTAGTCAAAAATACAGAAAAGAATAAACACACGATAGCCATGATGATGTGTATGTGTCCCACTTATTAATGATTTGGTGGCACCATATTGAATTAAAACTCTTTAAGAATTATTAGAATCATGAAAAATGTTCACTCCGCCCTATTGTTTAACTAGTTTCACTAAATGTTAGATTGCCCTAACTCAAAGTGTCCCCATGAATGAGTTGAAACATAGGTAGAAGACAGACCCCTATATAAATGAATAAGTCCATCTTATTGAGAATGGGGATCTACACGTTCACAATATGGGCCAATGTGATCATAAGAAAGAACTTTTTTTATTTTGTGTACTTGACGAACTAGTAATGATAAAACATTTTATGATTGATATATTACACATTTAATACAATGGACTAAAAGTGTTGGATAGATAATATTTTACAGAAGTTGATCTATTTGAAAGGACACAACAGGCTCAATACTAGACGTTACAGCTTAGACTTATTCAAATAGAATAAACATTAGTCTATATATTCAGTTTCACTTTAAACTTTGCTTTTATTAAACAAATTTTGTAGTAATGTTAAATTGTTTAAAAATTAAGAACATGAGGTCTAGAAAAGCTCTATTCGTTATCGCATGCCACATCTGTTGAATTTGCAGCAACAGTCTATGATTAATTTCATAACTCTAGACTTTACTTTAACTGCTAAAGACATTTGCTTGACAGTATCAGACTAAATTTATTCATAATCCTAATCCTAACTATACCTGTTATTGACATTCACTTAACAGTAACATACTTAATTTATTTCATAAACCTAACTATAACCAGAACTGTTATTGACATTTACTTTACAGTAATATATTAAATTATGTTTCATTAAAAGAAATATTAATTAAATAATAACAATGCATATAAGAAATAACGTACTTACCCGCACTAAGGTAAAGATGAACGGAACACTTAGAAAAGAATGTAAAATAATCCTCAGAGAATTAAGCAACACAATTTAAAGTCGTCAAAAAATATCCGCTAAGAATGCACTGAATCTACGACTGATACAGTTTAGAAGATCAGGACACGAATGACGCTGTAGGCGTTAAGTGAGCTTAAATAGGACATGCGACAAGCGAGGATACAGGCCACCACCTGGGCACTTAGGTCACTCCCACAGTTGACCACTTGGGAGTAGCGAAACAATAGGGTACTGACTGGTAGTGGCTCTAGTTGATTGGTTACTAGCTATGATAACAATAGATGGACATAACAAAAATAAAAGAAGTTTGTTTTAATGTTTTAAATTGCCTTCTCTAGTTTTATTTAGCACCTGGGGTGGGGAGATATGCATATTTATCAACACCCATTAATTACAATTCCAAACATATATATATGATGAATGGATTTGATTTGCATTTCCATTCCCTTTACGAATTTTAAAGCACTAATAATAACGTTGAATCATCATTATTAGGCTCCAACTAATATGATTATTTTCTTTTTAATTTGAAATATTTCTAAAAATGTTTTTAACATTTAAAATCATTCCGGCATTTAGTTGGTATTTGATTAGATATGATTTGTTCCTTTTTAGTGATTTCGTTTAGGTTTGTCATGTATTGGTGGTGAGGGGGGGGGGGGCGAATCTAATTAATGTAATACGCGCACATAATTAACGGATAACGTAAATGCTAATTACTTTGAATTCTACTCCAGAAAGAGTACATGTTCATTGTCAAAGTAGATTGATAGGTCTAAATTTCTACGTGCATATGTTTTATTTCGCTATTCATAGTGTTACGTATTTCTGAATCTTCTGGCTAAATGTACTAGTAGGCACACAAATAAAAACACTGTAAAGAACTTGACGACTAAACTTTCAGCTTCATATAACTTTATTGACTATTAACTCTAACAAATTGTTACTGTAACATGTAGCGTAGAAGACTGTACAATATCTGTCAGTTTACTGTTAGCTATACTTCGTTGCAATTCATCTCTTCACTTCCTTGCAATTCATCTCTTCTCAACTTGCATCAAGCCGTATTCCACAGAACAGACCAACGACACACTTCCCAGTGTCGCTCCAGGTCTCCCAAAGCTGAACCAAGTCGTACTCAAGTCTACCGAATCAGAGCCGTACACGTCCTACATCGACTGTAACGGCTCAACCCCACTGTAGTTCGCTGTATAGACTTTAACGACAGTAGTCCACTCCAGTTAACTCTAACTTGCATCGAGTCGTACACATCTCTCTTCTACTGTCTCGCACAGTAGACAACAGTACCGACGACTCACTCACGACTGACTTTTTACATTAACTCTCTGGCTTATATAGAGTCCCTAATCGCTCCTCCAAAGTTGGACAAACACTGCTAGTATCATCTGAAACAACACGTGAGGAAACGCCACATCCTGTCTTTGTTTTTACATGTAGATTCCAGAGAATACCTGCTGCAGTGTCATCTTGTCAGGGTCACACGTTAACCTCTTCCTGTCACTGGTCATTTGTAACAATAGATAGGTTTAAGTGTTCTTTTCTTCTATAATTTCTATTGATTCAGTTTTTAGTTTGCAGGGACATTGGCTTGCTATTTATATAGACTAGCACAAACCCAACTTTGCCAACCAATGAAGATCTCGTATGTTAATTGTAATTGATTTCCATCTTCTTAAGTCTAGTCTCCTCCTTTTGTCTATAGCTTGGTAACTTTCTTTGACATTCTATCAACTAATGAAATTACGTATTTTGATGTCTTAACATTGAACAATATCTACCAACAATTTAAACCACTTCAACTTTATACAGGGTTCAATGAACTTTATCGTTTTCAGACTAATTAAAAGAATTGTGTTATGTTTTACATAGCCACAGGATCCGATTGTTTACTTTAGATTGGGAACAGTGAGTTTTCAGGAGATTGATTAAAACTAATAGAGAAAAGAGACAGAGAAATGGGCAAAATAAAAGGAACAAGAGAGTTGTGTAAGTCTGAGAGAAAGAAAGGGAAAAGAAGGATGAGAATAGATAGATAGATAGATAGATAGATAAATAGATAGATAGATAGATAGATAGATAGATAGATAGATAGATAGATAGATAGATAGATAGATAGATAGATAGATAGATAGATAGATAGATAGATAGATAGATAGATAGATAGATAGATGACCAGAGAAGAATCATTTTATGTAGAGGCGATAGTTGTGGCAGTCCAGGAGTAATTTATTCAATATTGTTGCTATCCACTCCACCCACCACCTGGTCACAGTGGCGGTCGCTTGTGATCATTAGATAAACAAGATGTCTTTGTCGGCAGAAATCACAGCTCTCATACCGAGGTAGACGTCTATTGAATGTTTGCCAACGTGCAACGAAGAAATTTTCTGTTTCGGATGTAAAATAAAAAACAGCAACATGGTGTATGCGGCGCCTTCGACATAGTCACGGAGGTCACGGGTGTATGCCGCCAAGGCTTACACAAAAAAAACGAGAGCGGTGGAGGGAGCAGGAATGGCGAATATCACTGAAAAAGTAATCTATATTATAAAGTAAAAAGTAAGGCGTATGTATGTATGTGCCGAAAAGAAATAAAAACCGCTTGACCAATCTTGATAAAACTTAGCGGAATTGTTCATCGGGCACTAACTTAGACAGTAGTGTATGTATTGTAGCCCTAAAACAAACTTAATAGCCTAAAATAAAAACACCAACTCTATGAAAGCATTATAACTTTATCGATCTGGGCTATGTTTACTATGTTTACATGAAAAGATTGAAAGGATCTAGATCTAGATCTAATTTTAAGAACTATGCTTTGCGCAGATAGCTTTTACTTTGACATATTAAAATACAACATATAGTCAATTATTGCATTATTTAATAAAATTAAGCTTCAAATTTGTGTTTTAAAAGCATTTGACATAAATTCGTTTTTTATATCTGCGAACTTAGAATTCCTAACGTACATTCTTTCATTAGACATTACACAAATTGTTACACATCTCTCTATTCCTAGGTCTAAAACTCTAATTCAACTCTAAGATGATAGAACTTCTCTTCGCAAAGATAGTTTTAGTATTAAACACATGAACATATTAATTATAGTCCATTCATTTCATATTTTGATCACATTAACATTCAAATTTGTTTTTTCTAAAGCAATTTTACATAGATCTACATTCGTTAGTCTATGTTTTCATAAAAAAATGAATTCAGGTCAATTAGCTATTCATGATTTTGCTTTACTTATTGCATTATTACTTTCTTTAATTGTTTCTATTGCACTATATCGGTGACTACATCAGCAATACGCAATTAAAGACCCGTGGGCAGCGGGTAAATACTGTCCTTTATATAATAATATTGACAAAACACAATATCGATTACATAAAATTTCTAGTATATCCATTTTTATAAAAAAAAAATGCAAACTTTTGAGTCTTTGCATTTTGAACAATTAGTTAGCAGAGGTGGTAAGGATCTAATAAATGTATTGAAATCTGTGCACCATCTCTAGGTGATAGAAAATAGTTGGAGGTACCTTTCCACTTAGACCTTACAGATCATACAAGAGTGATTAGATTTTAGTTCTACAATAGAACGCTCTTCAATATACTTGGGATATTAGGATTATAAAGGTTAATTGTAACATCAAGCCTTACGAGAATTTATGTGACAAACTTATCATTTACATTAACAATAGATTTAGCCAGAGGCGCGGTGGCTGAGTGGTAAAGCGATAGGTTTTCGAACCGGAGGGTACCGAGTTCGAATCCTGTTGAAGAATGTGATTTTTTTAGTTTCAGGATCTTTAGGGCGCCTCGGATTCTACCCAGTTCTAATGGGTACCAGACTTAAGTTGGGTAGAAGTTCAGACGGTTGGTCGTTATGCTGGCCACATGACATGACATGACACCCTCGATAATCGAGAGCCAAAGAGAGCCTTTACATATTTCTGCCCCATAGATTGCAAGGTCTTAAAGAGAAACTTTACTTAACTTTATAAATTTAACCATTCGTTTTTCCATTTGATTCAGGCAATCAATTCTAAGCTTAACGGCAATAGCAAATGAAAGAGTACTTATATGAATTTGTCCTAGCAAGTTTAATAAGAATTATACATTTATCTTAATGTCGTTTTGAGTATTACATTAAATTTGGTCGTGAGCTTTACAAATCATAGTTGAAATTAAGTTCAATTCCGAAATACATTCAGGTCTTTTGATAGCCTATCGGTAGTCTAATGACTGTATTATAATCTACGCACAGATGTTACTCCAGTACAGAGTTGGCCTACACTATTGTTTCTTTAGTTGGACTGGAGAGGGATGGTCAGAGAAAAACGAATAAACAGAAAAGCGACATAGGCTATCACGTGGAGAGACAGGAACTACAGCAATGATTGTGGAAACTCGGTTGCCCACTACACACATTTGCAAACGCGACGGTCGCTCTTGGTCACCCGCGGTCATTGTTAGGATTAAGTCAACAACTGCGTGTCATAGGTGGACATCCAAGTTATAATACCAAAATGATATTTTTTTTTATTGTTGTATCACCGACATCGGTTTTGGATTTCTGTCTACATTTAAAAGGGAAAGAGAAAAGCAAAAGTATAGTCAAGCCAGACAAGATATATAGTAGGAAAGGGAAAAAATGAGAAAGAAAAGAAGTGAAGGATAGAGATGGAGGGGTGGGAAAGGGGAATTAATAAAATAAATAGTAAATAATGGAGAAAGAGAGAGGTTAGTGTTAAAACTGGGGAGGGTCTCGAGGGACAAATGTAGGGAGAGAGGTAAGAGAATGGGAGACGGAGAGAGGGGGGGGGGAAGTTGGATGTTGCAAAATAAAGGGAGAAAAATAATCTGTTTCAACAATACAATATAATGAAGTTTTAATTTAGATTGCAGTTTGAAACTTACAATAACGTTTTAAAATAACTCTTTATCTACAACATAACACCAGACGTCCTGCAATTGATGTGGCGGCTTGTGAGCTTCAAATAGCAAATTTTTACGTGGTAAGCAATGGGTGAATGGAACGTAAAGATCTAACAGGTAAAACATACTTTAAAAAAAAACAAAGCTGTATTAATTAGTTTGGATCAGTCACGTAATTAAATTTGTAATAGATCTACCTAACAATAATAAATCTTGGCGATTAGAAATATTTTTACCAATTGTTTTTTTGTTTAGCGCAATTTCATGCTTTTAGCTTTCTCAATACGCAATGATACCGGGTTTGAATCCTGGACCAGATAGGAAAGGAAGAGTGGGGGATAGTAGGTGCATCTTGTGAATGCTACCGTGATCACTTTTTAAATGGATTTAAAAGAAAGTTGTACTGCTTGAATTCGAAATCAAGGGGACTAATTCAACTTATACCACCTTATCTGTCGAGCACGATTTATTTCTTTTATTTGATACCAAACAAAATAATTAATTACCAATAGCTAATTATCTAGTTAGTTATTTTTAGAAATTAAATCTTGATTTGTCAGTTATTAGAAATAATTGTGCAAAATTTCAACTTGTTACGAGACTTTACCAGATAAACAGGGTGAGTTGATGTAAGCTTCGTAAATCATATACTAAAACATGACCGGATTTAGACTTGAGAGATGTGGGCTTTTATGAGACTAATTATAATTACTTGGAAATCTTATCTTATCTTATAAAATACTGACGTTACTTTAAAAAAAAGAAGAAGATGATTACGTCCTACGCGTCATGCGTCTAGTCATACATGTTAACCAATTACTTCGATTCTGCCAGGTCACTGGTTTTCTGGCTGGCTTAGACAACCCATTTCTTGCTCTAATAGCACTAGGAAAGAAGGAGCATATGTACAAATTGTCTGGGATCCCTCAACTAAAGAAAACATTAGCAAAATTACTAAACTTAGACGACATATACACACTTTGGGAGAGCAGTACCAATAATAAACAAAGCACTGAATCATAATGTACAAATACAAAAACAAAACCGAATTAAAATACTCAGAAAGACACAAAGGTAAAGACACATTTCTTATTCCATATGCTAGGTCGAATTCGTACAAGTACTCCTTTTTCCTTATGCCATTGAAGCATGGAATGGGTTGCCTGAATCAGCCAAAAAATCCGACAACTGAGAAGAGTTTAAGTCTCTATTTATTTTGCATGACTAGATTAACATATGAATATGCGTGGAACATAATAATCTTCTCTTTGAAATGACTATAATTTATAAAAAAAAAAGATATTGATAGTGACATAGTAAATCTTTTATTTAAAAATCATTATTATTCAGACAGAAAATGTAAACGTAAGCTCTTGTTTAAAAATCTGAATATAAGTCCATGATTTGCACAAGCTTTCTGGACATATCACATACGCATTAAGAATTTATATTGAACAAAAATATTTTCTTACTTTAGCAAAGTCAGTGATATCATCCAATAAATAGTTATATTTTATATATTTATTTTTAAAAGCAGCCGTCGTAGTATTAAAAAGCCTCTATTAGTTTTGTGTGATGTGTCTGCCCGTCTTTCACGTATAGATCCTAAAAGAAGAAAAAACTGTTGAAAATATAATGCCCCCATTTTGGCACGAGAATTAAAAGTAATCTAGGTCAGAAGTCTTCCTCTCCTGAGTTACATTACAATTACATTTTCTTTCCAGATGGTCGAGTTGTCTCATTATCGATAATAGTTTGTTTAAAGTTAAAAACAAAGTCACGTGATTCTTTAGAATTGCTCATTTGATTTACATTGAGTTAATTTATTTTACTAAAATGAATCCTGAAATTCAAAATACCAAACTCGGTGAAGACATTTTTAGCGCCCCTGAGTTACCTAACTCTAAGGGGTACCTGACCTTAGTTTGGGGAAAATAATGACGGTTAGTCGTTGTGCTGGCCACACGACACCTTGTTCGTAAACCGTTTGCCAAAGAAACGGTCTGAATGGAACTTAGGTTAAATAGTGCGCTCTATACACCAGGAGAATGCATTTGCCAGAAAGAAATACAAGACAATATTTCTAAATGGGCCCGTTCCGCCCTTATAATAAACATTTTTTTTCTTGTGTACTTTTCTAACTATTAGAAAAAGTGGATTGTAATAATTTGAAATTCCGCAGCATTAGACCTCTATATATCTTGAAAATTACGAATCCTCCATTAAGCAGGAGTTCGCATCAAATTCTAGAAAGAAAAAAAGTGAGACTTTTGTCTTTATTCTTAAACTAGATCTATGTTGAATATAAAGGTAGCGGGTGGTAGTCAGGACGCAGAGGTTGTAACCTAGGGAGTGGCTCTTACAGTTTCTTTCTTTCTTTAGTCGGTCGACGGCTGAGATAAAAAAAAAATTCGATGTAGTTTGTGATCATGCAACCGAGTTATCTTCGTCGCGTAGCTATTGTGTTGGTCACTAGTGGTCATTGTTATTGTTAAGTCAACAAGACGGTGTCATAGAGGCATACCGACGCGGTCACTTCACAAAAGCCAATATTTTTCTTAAAGCCGTGGAAGTCCACTTAGAGATTTGTACCAGACAAATAATGTTATAAGTTGATTCACACTCTGGTTGAGACTGGGTCTGCCTTCCTGCAGTAGAATCTAAACAATAAAACATAATGAAAAACAAATGTCGGGAGTGTAGTGGCTGATATTATTTACCATAGTATTTATTATGCAAACTTGTGCAACAATATTTTTTTTGGGGGGTAGGGGAGATAAATTCTTATTGATATTTATTATTATAGCACTAAAGGAATAAACATTCATTTTCTTGCTTGAGTCAAGATACTTAAAAAGAAAAAAGGTCAGTGATTGCAGTCCAAATAACAATGTTCATTGAGAAATTTTCGAGGTGGATGGTCAGCAGCCGTTGGCCTACCGCCTTCTGACAGTTGACCAAAAACTTCTTATGGAGGATTTATGCCTCGAAGCTGACAGCGACGTCTGTTGTCATTATCCTCTCGGTTGTTATAACAATTCGGTATATTTTTATTGTTGTTAACTTTTACACTCGTTTAAACTTCAATATGAGATGCTTAAGTTTTGTTCGTTTTACAATTTCAGCTTGAAATTCACACAATTGTGCAATGGGATGTCAAGGATAATTGTAGGGTTTTTTTTGGTCAACAAAAGTAAGTCTTATCAGTTAAAATAAATGTATCCCAATATAGTAACTACTTTGTTTAATTTATTTTTGAAAAAAAGCTACACGGATTAAGTAGAAAATCCCTTTCATGTTATATAGTCTTTAAATATTTTTTTAAACCAAAACTTTTTATTTTTTAAAAGCAACAAATAAAGTCTCAGGTTAAAGGATGCTGTCATTTCAGTGACTTTGTTAAAACAGTGGAATGCTTCGTTACTCCGACATTTATCAAAATATTGAAACTTTAATTTTTTTTTATTGTTTTCCCATGATGTTATGAGAGTGTCTAATCAGTTGTTGTTTTTACCTGCCTCAGAACGCAATGACCACTGCCACAGGAGGGGGGGGGGGGTGCGAATTTTTTTTTAAAATCTCTATGTAAACCCTAACCGTAATTATATATATACACACACATCATGTGACATATGGTCAAATCTAGTACCTATATGCAATCACCCTCCCCTCCACTCTTTGGAATCAGCCAACGTACCAGAGGGGAAGACAATATACAAATGGGTTAAAATATAAATAATTAGCATATATTATATTAGCAGTTATCATATACACATTTTGACTCTTTTTGTTTACAAACTCGGATTTAAGCTTAAAAGTTAAATCGGCCCGCCCCCAATCAACCGAATTGTTTGGGTCGAAACGGGGGCAGATGCAATCGCCCTCTTACCGCCCAACCCAATAGAATTGTCCAACATAACAGATAGTGGAGCGTCAAAATATACAAATTTGTTACTATATAATTCTATTTTAAATATCTAGAAAACGTTAGTGATTTGTACCAAAGCTAATCAAACACGGAAGTTTTAGGAACACACACACACAAACAACTGATGTACGTTGCTGACACTATTCTAATTATGTCCACGAGCACTGCACTACTGTATCTATCATTTAAAAAGCTGCATTCTAACATTGTGAATACAATAATACAGTCGTCAATCCTACTATATGTGACCAGCACAGAAATAGCATGCAACAATTTATTACAATATAAATGATTTGATGTATACAAAATACAATTCTTATTATTTCTATTTCTAAATGTTCATTAGGATTTTTCTTACTTTTATGTTTTCATAATTAACGAGTGAACTTTTTTTTTTAAATGGTCACTCTAAATCACTCTGAATCTTCAGAAATAATATTCTTTTTAAGATGAATTATTTCCCTTCGTTTTATGTTGTTTTGAAAACTGCTAATAAATAGTGGTTAGCTCGCCAGCAGTGCATTTATAATAATATAAAGTAAGTAAGTTATATATATATATTATATATATATAATTGGTCTCCCGAGCTGCCTTTATATATGCGATATGTATTCAAACAAAGAAAAGTTGCAGCACATATAAGACGGCCATTGCATTGACATTGTTTTATAAAAAAAATCAGTTTGAAACTAATGTCTGCCCTTTATTCCAAACACTGAAACTTTCTCTTTCTCTTGTTTCGCCTGTTTGTCATAGGAGTGTCTTATCGGTGATTGTCTTTATCATCCGACTCGGTATGTACTGACCACTCCCGCCACCGCCTTCACCATTATTCTATTCAATAGAGTGACCGTTGGACAATGTAATCTTTGATCTGTACCGCCATGACAATGAATATATTCTGATTTGAAGTAATAGTCAAACTATGTCCATTGTATAACATGTGTTAGTTTTTGTTTGATACAAACTACGTCGTTACAACTTTCTCCACAATGCATATTCACCTAGGCTTATATAGATACAATGTTCTATTGTACAATTATATTATTTTAGTCAATGATATTTACTGTATACTCTGATAGTGATCTGGATGTAGGTAGATCGTATTTCATTCAGTAAGACTTTTAAAATAATATGGGTATATTTTTTATCAGTGATATCAATTCAGGAACCATTATTAATATATGGTTCAGATGTCATACGTTTCATATTGTTTCCCTTCACGAGCCGATTGGTAATGAAAAGATTTGTAGACCTTTACCATTGAATTTCCATCTAACATTTAGGTTTATATGTATATATGTAAATCTACAAAATTGTATCATTATTATTTTACATTTTTAAATAGTAGGTCCAGCAAGTGGTATAGCCTATTGTGTAAAGTAGACGTTACAGCTTAGCACTATACTGTATTTTTTCTTTTTAAAATCTATTCAAAAAATTATTTTTTTTCTTCAACATACTGATTTATTTGTTCTAGTTGTCCTGTGGTATAACACCTCTAGTCGCACACGTTCATTTTCAGCATTTTGAATAAATATTAAATACTTTTTTTTTACTGTTCAAAATAAATAGAAAACAAATGAATTAAACAAAATTAGAATTATAATCCTTTAAAGAATTCTTGATATTAAAAATAGCTCTGTCAGTGCTTTTGGATTGTATTGTATGATATATCCAGTGATGTTTAAAGACCACTTACATTGAGCCCCTTTCTTTATTGCCATATAATATTTTAAATGTGTGCAGATCTATGAATAACTTAAATTCATTTCCGATAATTAATTTAGTGCTCTACATTTTATATTCTACACTTTGAACTTAAAAATGCACTATTAGATAGAGTCAACTATATAAACAACAAAGACAAACACAAATCTAAATGGTTGAACAAAAAAATCAAAGAATACAAAAACAGTTTTAAAATTTCATTGAAAATTTTTATTTCATTTTATTTCATAAAAAAACTATGGATAGTTATAATAAAAATACAATGGATTAAAAATTTGTTTCAGTGTAAAAATAATAAGCAGATACAGTCACAATTCAATTCATTAAAATAGGAATATGTTTGATACATCACACATTGTGAGACCAGAGAAACAGTATAACAGTGAAATAAGTTAAAATTATAAGAATAATATAATATTAATAATAATAATAATAATATCAACCGAGGGGATAATAACAACTGACCTCACAGACACCTTCAAGGCCCTTAACATTCCTAGGAACATCCTCGTTGCCTGTCAGAGGGCGGTACTGCTTCAGACCTGCCACATCACCAGAAAATTCCTCAGTGGAAACTGTTAAAGGGACTACGATGAATTTTGTTTCTCTTTGGCTAAACTCGACCCTGGCAGCGCCAGAGAATGAACACTCGTTCTTTTCTAATATAATAATAATAATAATACAGGAACAAGAAAAATAAAGAGATTTTTAAAAAAGATGAACAGAAATGTGGAAATGAAAAAAATGAGAATGTGTTTGAAATAATTTGCAAAGGGAAAAGATCGTCTCTCGAGTCTTACAATGCAACATAATTTTTTGTTCTATATAAATTGTAAATAAATGTCAACTGAATGCTAGTTTTGATGCATTTAAAAGTAATTCTGGAATGGACTTAATGGTTATTGTTCACACAAATGAATAGATTTCTAATAAGGTATACAGCCTTAACAACATATTATTCTAAGAATTATGTTTAAAAGTAGATTTTAAACCAAAGGAAAAAGGACCATTAAATTTCTAAGAATCATAAACTAAGGTGGCATCAACTAAACTACAACAGAAAATGATGGTGAGGTATACATAGGCTGAATATAAAAAAATACAAGAATTAAAAAGAGCTTATTTTATATAATACTTATGGCTTACATATTGAATGGCAATTTAAAAATCATATAGAAAAGTAATTAAATTTAGTATCATGGCTTTGTATCACAAACAGAATAAACTTTTAGTACCAAGTATCACATTTGTGTGTATTTTTAAATTTCGTGTTAAATCGCCAATATTTTTATTATAATTTATCTAAGTTTTCAAAAAACTGATCAACAGAAGCGGCATCCAGCAGCCAATCCGTCTTCTCAATGTCACTGTTTTGATCTTTGTTGTTAGCTTAATCGACCCCCATATCGGACTCTCTGCTGATGGATCGGCTGGAGTAACCGCTGTCACTAGGGGTTGGGCCACTTGCTCTTTGGTCAGACGTTGGCAAGCAAAAATCCGAAATTGTGTCCGAAAATGTGGGGCAACTAGTATTATCAAAGACGATATTATTTTGGTCATCCAGAACTGTTTTTTTCCTTTTAGAACTTACACCAGTGTGACTTCCTGGGTCAGATGATGCTGTTGATGTAGTTGATGCTGTTGTAGATTCTGCTGCTGCTCTAGCAGGGTTAGTAGCTTTGCCCTTTTTAGACCTTGCTTTGCGACTGGGTTTCTTTTTTGAGCTCTGGCCTTGATTCATTAAATTGACATCAGGACCTACAGAAACATGTCCCAAGAGCTGACCATGGGGTTCCCACGACATCGGCGCTGGATAGTATTGCGGTGCAAATACAGGCAGCTGAAAGTGGTTAACTCCACAGTGATGGTACTGACCCTGATACATAGAACTAAAGTGTTCATTAGATCCAACAGATCCTGGGGCATGATTAAATGATGTGCTGTTCATCGGTGGAGCCGACAGATGACTGGGAAAACCGCTTGGGTTGATAGAAGGTAATAAGGATTGTTCCTGGTCAGTCTGCTGTTGGTGTAAAAGTACCGTAATTGGAGGCTGTACATCGAGTTTTTGTGGATGAAATTGGGGCGAAATATGTTGCTGTAGTTGAGGCTGGTAATTGGTACTTAGCAGCTGCTGAGGATTGAACAGTAGCTGTGGTTGTTGCAGATTAGACAGTATCTGCTGTGTTTCAAGTTGTATCTGTGGTTGCTGTTGTATTAGCTGCTGTTGTTGTACAGATTGCTGTTGGTGCAACAGTATTTCTTTCTCTAGCTCCTGTTGTTGTAACTGATACTGTGCTTCTTCTTGTTGCATCACATTTAGTTTCTCTTGTAACCGCTGTTGATGCAGCTGGGTCTGTTGCTGGAGATGTTCAGATACGCCGTGAATCTGGTCGTGATTCTCTATCTGGCTCATCATGTGAGCGATGTAAGCGATGACAGTTCTTAACGTGTGACATTTACAACCAACTTTGTAATTGTCCACGCTTAGGAAGTCAGGAATGTCCATTTGTTTCAGCTCACCAATGGCCTCCCTTATTGCTCTTTGACGATTTCTTTCCTAAAATAAAATCAACATTAAAAATAAGTAACGGATAAAGTAATAAATTATATTTGCAATTTTAACAAAACTTTGTCTAACAAAGGGAATAGTTCATGCGACATTTGAATAAATACTATAGAAAGAAGCATTAGATATTCTTATCATCTAATGTGTGTACTTAAGAAAATTAGGAGTCTGGATTCATACCACTTTATACAAAGTAAACGATTACCGCTTTATTTAATATAAAGTACATGAGTATAAAGTTAAATGCAGTCCAAATGTATATTACAAAGTTTCATATCGAGCCTATAGTAAACAAAAGAACACATTTTATAGTTTAGTCTTTTCTGAATGAAAAGAAAATTTAACACACACAGTCACAGTGTGTCACCCACATTCGCTCTATTCACTGAAATACAAATTTTGATATTTATTCTTACTATTCATATTTTTAATAAAGTGAAACTATTTTAGACTAAAGCAAGCGGACTCAATTATAATACACTTATATTGGTTGAAATCAAAAGATTTGTTTTAAATTCAAAACAGTTTTTGAAAGCTTTAGTAAATAAAAATTCTGCCGTCAAGTGGTAACTGAGTTTAAACTCATTTTTAATGGTCATTGTTAAATGAGTTTGTATTGGGACCAACACAAACACTTTTACTTTCCTCCCTTTAATGGTAGTGTTTAGCAGCATAGTGAACTGTTCTACTCGAGTGAGCGTCAATAGCTATGGTATTGTTTTAAGTGCAAAATTTTATATCATTTAAAACGTTCAAAGCTTTAGATGCATCTAAGAGATTGGATAGTATGATGTTATGTAACACTAACTAGCTCCCAAGTTTCATCTATATGATATAATATTAGACCTTTGTATGTATTGTATCTTTTTAAAATATGATTTATTTCAATGTTGATCAAAGCCTATAACTGTATCCAGACAGTAATTTTTGCATTCGTAAAGTTGGATTAAAAAGAAATGCATTACAAACTCAAATAGTCAAAGAAATAAAAGACTCATTGAAGAGGATAGAAAAATTCTCCGTATATATACACACATATATAATTGATATCAAGACTACAGTTTATTAACGATCAGAGCTTTGTCTATTTGTATGCTTCATACCTTTCATGTAGTAATATTTTTCGAAATTATATTTTCATCTATTTAGTGAATGTTTTGTTGACAAGAATTCATTATATCATCAAAATACCAGTGAAAAAAAACGGTTATTCTTACCTGTTCATTCAATTTAAGTCTCAACTGCTCAGCTTTGTCTAATGGAAGTCCTTTCAGTTTCTGACTTCTTGAACGTTTCACTCTTGCATAAGGGTCTTCAGGTGTATTGTCTCCCTTCTTCTTTCGAGCTTTTCCCTTGGACGATTTTGGCTTGGCCGTTTGTTTTATTTTGTTGTCTGGAACTTGTTGTGAAGATGTTGAAGGAAAGACACAGTTATCCTCCATGTTAAGCACACTATCAAATGTTAAAGAACACAATACTTGAGGTTCTGAAGAAACATTTGCACCATCGCCAAGGTTAGCCTCTTTCTTCTTTTTAGCTTTTCCCTTGGAAGATTTTAGTTTAGCCTTCTGCTTCGTCTTATTCTCTGGAACTTCTTGTTGAGATGAGAATGTTGAAGGCAATAAAAAGTTATCCTCCATGTTAAAGACACTACAGACTAAAGGAGACACTATTTGCATTTCTCCAGAAGAATTTTCACCTTCACCAAGGTTAGCCTCTTTCTTCTTTTTAGCTTTTCCCTTGGAGGAACTGGCAGATTTTCTTTTTCCATTTGGCTTCTTTGTGCTCTCTGGAACTTCTTGTGGGGATGATGTTGAAGGTAATAAAAAGTTATCCTCCATGGTGAACACACTATCACAGACTAAAGAAGACACAACTGGAACTTCTTGAGGTGATGATGATGTTGAAGGTAGAGAAGAAGTATTCTCTATGGGAAACATTCTACTTCGGGCTTTAGAATTCACTAGAAAATAAAATAATATATCCACACGGAATTCTTCAACACTGAATAGAAAACAAATTTAATTTCCAACTGAATAAATATGAAAGTTTTATAAAATTGATTCACTAATAAGTAATAAAAAATAAAGCAGGTCAAGACAAGTAGATCTAGTCATAAAATGAGAAAAGTCGAAGTTTTGGTCAGCTTTATATAAGGTGAGGATCACAAAGCTACCGAACGGAAGGGGCGGGTTTTGAACAGTAATATGTAGGCGCGATAGCACTAATCAGCTTTGTGTCCAATCGAGTCGTCGTGTGGTCAGTCCAGGTACAGAAAATGCGCTATGATTGGTTAGAGTAGTAGGGGTAAGTAGCCAGCCGCTGGCCATTGTAAACGGACAATGTATCTATCATAAAAGAAAAGCGTGATGGGATGTGGGGGGGGGGGGGGGCATTTTTTTTCCTTGTACTTTATTTTTGGTACGGTGGGGGAAATATATATATATTTTTTTATATATTTTTTTTTTTACATTTTCTTTTGCATTTTATACATTAAAATTTATGATGAACTTTAAGGGCAAAATACAAATTCTTAATATTCATGACGTTTAGTGTATTATTTTACTGCTAAAATAATAATAACACGTTATCTTTAATTTCTATTAAGTTAATGTTGTCTGTCTAAGCATGTCTCAACGAATTTTAAAAAATCTAACTATTAGCGACTTTCATGATACATGGTATGTGCTGTGGAGTCTTTGGGTTTATCCACCTCTGATGTGTTTCTTTTCAATAGTTGTAGAACGTTGGTTAGTCGTTGTTCTGGCCATATAGCACCCTCATTAACAATTGGCCACAGAAAAATGACCTTTACATTATCTGCCCCATAATCGTACCAAGAATATAATTTATATGTAAATAACATATTCTTAAGAATCGAGTTTTAAAACAGTGAGCAAGAAGTTACACGCTTGTTAAAATATAAACTAACTCTTAAAATGCAGAAACTATGTTATTATTGTATAAAAATGTGAGTTGGGGCGCATACATTGTTTTAGTGTTGGAAGTGGCTCATAAAAGCTTGTTTCTTCTTCATTCGGTCGACGAATAAAATAAGAACTGTTTGTGATCATGCAAGCGCGATATCTTCGTCATGTGGCTGTTGTGTCGGTCACTAGTGATCATTGTTATTATTACGTCAACAGGACCGTGTCATAAAGGCATACCATACCCTACATACGATAAGAACATGTCGGTGCAGTTTGTGATCATGTAAGCGAGTTATCCTCGTCTCTTAGATATTGTGTCGGTCATTAGTGGTCATTGGTATTGTTAAGTCAACAAGACCGTGTCACAGAGACATACCAACACAATCACTTCACAAAAGCCTATGTTTTTCTTAAAGCTGCGGTAGTCCACTTCGAGATTTTAACAAGATAAATATCATTTAGAGTTGAGATGTACAGTGTCAGCCTGTAATAGAGTTGAGATGTACAGTGTCAGCCTGTAATAGAGTTGAGATGTACAGTGCCAGCCTGCAAGAGAGTTGAGATGTACAGTGCCAGCCTGCAAGAGAGTTGAGATGTACAGTGCCAGCCTGCAAGAGAGTTGAGATGTACAGTGCCAGCCTGCAAGAGAGTTGAGATGTACAGTGCCAGCCTGCAAGAGAGTTGAGATGTACAGTGTCAGCCTGTAATAGGACGAAATAATAAAGGGAAAAAGGAGAGAAAATAAGCGAGGGGGAGAGGGGAGGCTGAACGCATAGACTTTTCTCGGACCATTCCAAACTGAAAATGAAGAGTTCCTTGGGCGGTGTCCAGCTTGACACCTTTGATGTCCACCTCTTTTTCAATTATACATTTCGATATTAAAACACAAGCTAAACTTTGTTTTTTCTATTACAGTAGTTTATACTAACTCCGTCTATAAACAATGGTTCAGTTTTGCCATGATGGCATGTGAATGTTTTATCAGCAGTTGTTGTTTTACCCGCCCCTGTGAGCATTGATCACTCATGTCGCCCTCGCTAAATATCGCCGCTTAAAAGAGTCCTTTGGACGGTGTCCAACTTGATACCTTTGATGTCCACCGTTTTTTGTATTTGTCTTCTGATACTAAAATATAAGCGAAACTTCGATTGGAGCATGGTGACTGGGTTGTAAAGTGCTTAACCTCCCAACTAAAAAGACTCGGGTTCGAATCACAGTGAAGACTGGCTACCTAACCTTTGTCGGGAAAAGTAAAGGCGGTTGTTCGATGGGATGGTCCCATGATACATTCTACAACCGTCGGGTTTATATTCTTAATTACAACTAGTTGATAGTAACAGTGTCTGAAAACGATTCTCCAATTTTTACAATCTAATTAAAAGAGTAATTGGCGCTTATAATTAATGTTTAACACACTTGCATTGTTTAATTAAAAAACAACAGATAACGTGTTAAGAATAGATTACGATTGCGGTTACGAGGGTGTCATGTAGCCAGCATAGCGACTAACCGTCTTTATTTTTATTTGTCCCCAATTATTGTCAGGTACCCATTCTAGCTGGGTGGCCCATTCTAGCTGGGTGGCCCATTCTAGCTGGGTGGCCCATTCTAGCTGGGTGGCCCATTCTAGCTGGGTGGCCCATCCTAGCTGGGTGGCCCATTCTAGCTGGGTGGCCCATTCTAGCTGGGTGGCCCATTCTAGCTGGGTGGCCCCAGAAGCGCCATCTAAAGATCCCGAAATTAAAAATTCCAGTCTTTATACCAAGATTCGTATCCGGAATCCCAAAGATCGGAAGCCAAGAGCTTTGCCACTCAGCCACCGCGCCTAGAGTATTGGTATACTTTTTGTTTATTAGTACAAATTCAGAAACCATTGTATTCTATTTTATTGTTTCTAATTTACATAAAACCAGTCGGAAGTTTTATAACTGATTATTGGCTGCGGCCCCTCAGGTCGTAGTTAGTATTTATGTGACCCATACACCTTAATGAGTTTGACATGCCTGTATTACACTATGCATACACCAATAAAAATCACACTTAAATAATGTTTTGCTGTTACAGCAATTATCTTACATTTATGTTGGCCTATTGTTTTAAAAGAGGAGTATTTCTATAAAGAAAATTAATTTTAAAAAAAATTTCCATTCAATAAGATAGAAAGTAGCCGTTGCACCAGAACTTCGAAAGTGCTCTAGAATCAGTATATCAGATTTTCAAAAAGTTAAAAAGAAACTTGACAGACGAGCAGAAAGACAGAGCACACAAGTCTAATAGTGGCAGGGCAACCTATTCAGCTACAGTGGACCCCGCACGTTCATAGGCCCGGCGCTAATTCTAGGTTATTAAATTAAACCATTATAACTTATATTACAGGGTTTTTCTAAAACAAAATCTGAATTTTCGCTTATTATTCTTATCTCTACCCAGTCTGGATTCCGCGCAATCCGTTTCGCATTGTGCCCCGCAATTGTTTGGGCCGGCCCTGAATAGTGGCATGTCTCCTGTCTTCTTCACGTATAACATATTATATAAATTAAATATTTCGGGTACAATAGTGCGAACTGTATTGCACTACATTGTAATCAAGACATAATAGTTTAAATTTGGTTAAAAACATGTTTTAGATGTGTTTTAGATGTGCATATAATATGCAAATTTAATGTTCAATACAAAAAGGGGAGTGGTTTCGATGAAATCGTGTGTAGATTGTGCAGCTAGGAATATACTTTAAATATATTTTGATGATATGACTTCGCTACACACAAGGTGCGTAAGGTAAAAGTTAATTTGATTGTAATTTTGTACTTAGTAATCGGCAAAGACGAATTTCTTTTCTAATACAAAATCTGGATTTTCACTTATTATCCTTATTCCTACCCAGACTGGGCCCCGCGCAATCCGTTGGTTAAGGCCGGCCCTGGATGTAAACCTGGCCTAACTGGTGTCATATAATGATTATCTAATTCAGTGATGCCCAACATAATTCCATCTGCGGGCCAATTTAATTTCCGACACTCGTATCGCGAAAAGGTCAAAAACGAAATGAAAGTGATGAAAACAAATTTATTAGAAGCCTCTGGATCTAGTACTTACTACTTGCTGTAATTATATTAAATATCAGGTGACCGAGCCTCGCTCGGATGAATAATTTGTTAAGGAAGGATATATACCAGAAGTCATTTTGGGAATATTTTTGTAATTACGAAAATGAACGATCGGGTAAAGACTATCAATCCGAAGAGTTGCTTTTTCGTTCTGTCAGTTCTCAATGTCATTGTACATGGCGATTAGAATAGAAAGTCCCCCCAACAGTAGGCCTATGGAAAACCACAGCTCACGTCTTAACGTTTTACATTGCTTCTTTCGCGTAAAACTATTGGGCTATTGTTGTAATTACGAAAATGAACGATCAGATAAAGATTACTAATCTGAAGAGTTGCTTTAGTGTTCTGTTAGTTCTAAATGTAATTGTACATGGCGATTAAATATAAAGTCCATTAAGTCCTCCTATAGTCTAGACCAACCACAGCTCACATCTGTCTTATAGTTTTACAATCCATCTTTTGCGTAAAACTATTGTAGGCCTACTATTATTGGCTTAGAAGAAAGTCTTTGCAGTGTTACTTCTCTGATGGTTATGTTCAGACATTTAATTATGGAATTAGTATATATTCATTATGGCTATAAAACGAAACATCAAGTGACACAAATCTCTACGATATAGGGTAAAACAGGCACTTTGTGACAAAGTAAAATGGCGCATTTTTTCTTTATAGACTTAAATCATTGCATTAGTTCTCTAAAGAAACGTTTCCGTGGGGCACCTTTTTAACGCCGAAAAATATGTTCGTCCCCCATACGGGATACGTGCCCTGCTCAGCCTGACTGTCGGACTATAAGAAGCTCATAACGGCTTTTGTCATCCATCCATCCCAGTGGTGCTACAGGGATATGGCCTGCTTTTACAGATCTCTCCATTCAGATCTCTCCTGGGCCTTCCGTCAACACGCCCTAACTCCAAGCTTTTTAGCGAGGTTTATAATTAAATCAAAAAAGGCTGCAGCGTACGCAAACTCGTTGACCGCTAGATGGATATCATGTTTAGTGTAAGCAAGTAAGGCGTAGAGAAGCTGTGTTATGACCATTTCCTTTGTTTTGGTACAGGACAGTAGACACCGAAGCATGAACACATGGTAATAATTCACTAGCAAAATAATAATAATAATAAGGCTTGCAGCTGTGACCTACATATTTTGCCACATCCAGGGCAAGCATAACCATTGTCCGCGGTGCTCAATTAAGATTTTCTTATAGCGTCTGCGTCTGTCCTCAGATTTTCTTTTGGTCTCAAATGTGTATCCGCGGCCTTTGTATTGAGGGAATTCTTTAAGTCCGACAGTTACGCTGGACAGAGCAGTATCCTGTATGGGAGACGAATCTTAGACGAACGTATGCCAAAGGCAGTCTTTTTTGGTGAGCTAAAAAGTGGTCGACGTAACACCGTAACGCTTAAAAGACCAGTTAAGCCGCCAACTTGCCTTAGCTGACGTAGAATATAGCACATGGTTGCATGCGGCCTCAGTTATACCTTGGCACATTTAATTTCATTACTTTCCTTTCATAGTTCTATAATAAATCAATCTACAGTAAGATGGTGCGCAAATGTTTACTTAGGTCTAATGGTTCTTTAAAACTCGTTCTTGTTTGCAAAGAAATATTTGAGTGTACTGCGGTAAGCCTTGTGACGTAAGCAGCGTTTTTCCCGTTTAAGTCATGGAAAATTTTCATTCATAAAACATTCTAGCCAAAATTAATGTTTCGATAATGAGGTATTTTCAAACCGATATAACGGTCAACCTTGAGGTTTCCCGATGTGGCCAATGAGTTAAGAATTTTTTTCTCACTATTATGCACATACCTTGAAATTTTAACGAAAATCGTTAGAGCCGTTTTCGAAATAAAATTTATATATATATATAAATATACATACATACATACATACATACATACATACATACATACATACATACATACATACATACATACATACATACATACATACATACATACATACATACATACATACATACATACATACATACATGCATACATGCATACATACATACATACATACATGCATACATGCATGCATGCATATATGCATACATACATACATACATGCATGCATGCATACAAGAATTGCTCGCTTAAGAGTATAGGATTAGTGGGACATCTGAAAATGGCTTTATTTCTCTACTTAAAATTTGAGCAAATTTATAGTTAGCTAGCCAAGGACTAATTTTTTTGTCTTTTTTTGGTAAATATTCCCATCAATCCTATAATTTCTAGGCGTAGTTTAAAAATCTTTTTTATTGCGGCTCAATCCAAGAATGCCGTCATATTTGTTTTATAATGAGGTTTATAATATGTTGTTTAAAAAAAGAAACAGCCCCGACAGTTTCTTTACAAACCAATGATGTTAGCTTATTGCCATGTTCCAACAAACAAAACCAATAAAGATCCTCTTCATTTTTCCTGCTAGATTCTAGATCATAAAGTTCTCTTGTAGTTACTTCAAATCTCTTATTTTATAAACGTATTCACTTAGTGGATCCTATTTAAAGCGATAATGGCTACAAGAATTGAGATTCCAACCTTTTTGAAAGAGAATGTCTTAGGAATTATATCAGAAAGAATGAAATCATGGAGATAAAGAAAGAGAAGAGAGCGATAGCCGCAGCCCTTTCATTACCACAAGGCAGTGAGTCAAGGAGTAGAGAGAAGGTATTTGAGCAATTAGAGCTGTCGGAGCTCAAGTGTCAGGATGGTTTCGAGAATCTGTTGAAGTTTCTAGATACGAACTTGGCCAAAGACGACCTGGCAGACAGTATTGATAAATATGATGATTTTGAAAACTTCTGGCAAAGGGAAAATCAATCCATACATGATTTTATCTCAGAGTTTGATACAAAGTATAGGAGATTAGAACAGAAACGAATGAAGATGTTACCTGAGGTTCTGGCCTTCAAGCTGCTCAGAAAGGCAAGAATTACGCAAACTGAGAAGATGCTAGTTCTGACAGGTATGAACTTTGCTCATCGGGAGACGCTGTAGGAAGAAGCGAAGGCATCTCTTAGAAAGTTCAAAGTTTTCAAGTTGAAAGACGAGGTAAAGAGCAGTTGAAATATACCCGCAAGCCGAAATTGGAACATCATGGAAGTAGACTATATGAAGGTAGAAGTCACTTTAGAGGTGAAGGTCAAGTCAGAATCATTGCTCGAGATCAGTTCTCTCAAGAAAGAATGGTTTAAACCCATTAGGTCGTGATGAAAATGTTTTGAGATGCATATCTTGTGGGTCATATAGGCATCTTTTGTCTAAATGTCCAGACAGCTGGGAGAATCTGACAGAAACTCTCATAGTTGTAGAGGACGAAAAGGGAACTTGTCCGTTTACTGGAGACCACAGAGAGAAAGATTTCCCAACTAGGTTATGAGGGCAGTGCTCGCTCCAGTATAGCCATGAATTTTTTTTTATGATTGACAGTGGTGGAGAAATTCAAGGCTGACCTGCTTCTAGAATGTGCACGAATTTTGAAGTTACACATGTGTAGTAGAGTTGCTAGTATAGTTTGGACAATACTCCAAGGTCACGCTCAACAAGTTATTATCATACTGTAGCTGACTGTGTGTGTGTGAGGAGACTACTTTCAGTTCATGTGACTGAAAAAAAAACAAAGTGAACACACCTGTGTCGAAATAGTAGTCAGAATATTTGACTTAAGTGACCTTTGTTCTAGCGACCAGAAGGAAACATCTGTGTGCTAGTCGGAGACAATGTGAATCTATCTGCTCTAGCCACAAGTTTGCTGTGTATAGAGACATTGTTCCTTAACAACTGGCAATACTTTCCCGTATCGCCTTTGAGTCACTCTTGATTCATACGATGCGCATCATGTTTGAAAACAGCACTGCAACAGAGCAGATTGTTAACAGTCCCCCCCCCCAGTCTTGTTACCCCCACTACATTTGATCAGACTGCAGAGCATTGTCAACAATTATTTACCCCACTATATTTTATCTTCTTTGTGTGGGAAGAACGTTCTTTGAGACCTGGGCGTATGAGACTGTGTGTATTTCTGGTTAGTGCCTACAACAACAACAGAAAGATGACGGTCTACACTTGCCACTGTTAACATCAACGTTACCCTCAAAGAATACAGAACTAGTGAAGAAACAAGAAGCAAGGTGAAGTCTGACAGTACAAGTCTTTTGGTGGGGCAGCTTAACACCATAACATCCTCAGAACAATTGACTCCATTCATAGCGTCTTTTGAGCATTACATTCTTAGGATGTATGGATCAATACATAGTGTTTTACCCCCCCCCCCCCCCCCCATCCTCAGGACATTTATTCTATTGCTAGTCTTATCAACTCTATGTCGACAACCTATTTTGACTCCATTCTATGTGCACAGTTTGACAGTTAGGTTGTCTTCAACTTACAGCCAATGCTTGACCAGATACGAAGGTACACGAATCGCCGTGATGAGTGACCAAGGCCCTGCATTACCAAACACCAAATATGAATTCTGATCAGTTGAGACGGGCACATAAAGAAGACTGGCTGATATCTGGGTGTTTCTTATTAACAATTATTTCTATATTGTGCAACATGATACACCGTATTTTTGTTTCTCTCATTGTTATGATACTTGTTCTTGGTTTTAGTTTCGCTTCACACTAGTATTTTGCTTACGTTTCTCTGATACCTGTTCTTTTGTTTTCATTATGTTCAAATTTTGATATATTTCTTTAATGAACACACACTGGCAGAAGACGTAATACAATTAAATTATTTCTCTCCAGAATACTCCTCTTACCATTTGACATATACTACTCAAATCTATCCATTTACGTGGGTAGGTCTAACATCATGTCATTTTATTGTATGTCATTGATATTTTTTTTCGTAGCCTACACGTTTACATTATGCATGCATAAAATTTAATATTTTGATTAGTTAAAATTTTGCTGTACAAGTTTTATTGAATGTAATGCTAAGGCAACTCTGAACATACGAGACAGTGCTACAATTCTTTTTTAAAGTTGACATTTTTTATTTTTTTTAATTCTCGCTCTACACATTCTCCTTGATGTTTGAGAAGATTGAATTGTATATAGTAGACAAGGACACTTGTAAAGTTTTCATTATTAAATTATATCACGAGGTAGTCAGAGGTACTATCATCTATTTTTGTTTCCTTATGTAGCCTATATGCTCAGTTTTACTTAGCCTTCAAATTACAGTTAAAAAGAAAAAGAGAGGAAGGAATGAATGAAGAAAGGAATGAAAGAAAGAGAGAAAAAAGAAATAGTAATTAATGTTAACATTGTGTTTATGTGTATATGTTTGTTATTAGTATGTAGAGTGATTCCCCTTGGTAAGAAAGTTCCAGTGTTGTGTGTAACCTCGTACTATGAGGGTGTGTAAATAAATGGATTGATGAATCTGGCGTTATAGTGTTGGCGTTGTTTATGGTTATTAAGTGTAGCGTTTTCTAGCTTAACAGGTACAAATGTTAAAGATGGTGGTGCCAATCCATCAGAGGGCCCTAACGTAGGTAAGATACATTTTTCAACATTTTTGGGTAAAAAAGAGGGGGGTGGGGATTTTCTACTCTTTGTACAGACGTTTTGGAATGGAACCTTGTCGCGGGCAACTTTGATCTAATTGATCAAACTGTTTTATAAAAAGGTTAATCTTTTATTCCAAGTAAAAAAATAAACTTTTCTCTTTATGTGGTGCGGATGTGAGACCGCGCAGCAGCTTACATGATAAAATGAACAATTATTGTTTTAAATTATGTTCCACTTATATGCATATTAAATATATTTTTTCTCTTTAAAAATAAAGTAAAAATTTTTTTTTTGGAAACGTTAATATGACAGAACCTATTAAAACTGGCAATATAATTGTACAAAAATTATTATTATTGTCAAAAAATCTAAAACATTTGGCATATATATGTTAAAAATATGGTAAATAGACATCTTCTTTACTAAATAGCCTCCAGTGTTCGTTACTATTAATAGTGGATAGTTGTAAAATGGTGTATTTTTATGAAAAAAAATATGATTGCATAGTTGATATTAGAAAAGAAAAAAAAAGCCATTGCATCAGAACTTTGAAAGTTCTAAAATATCGTGATGTCGGATTTTCAATATCTTTTCTAGCTTACGAGATCTAAACGAGACGGACGGGCGGACAGACAGACCTTACAAAACTAATAGCGTCTATTTTCCTTTCAGTGGGAAAATTATGTTGCTTTTTTTCTGTGCTGGCCATGTTTTTTGTAGCATTGGAGAGCTAATTGTGTACTTCAACAATATGCCAGGAATATTTAAAAATAATTTACTTCTCTAGTGGAAAATAAAAGTATATGGGTTTACAGGTTTACAGGTTGGATGTTAACGGATGACCTTTTATCAGCTTAAGTATGACGAAAGCCACTCTTAAATGGCAGTTGGTGTGGTTAAGTGCTCAGGTAGATACCATTTTGCCAGTAGCGCATGAGTTCCAATCTTTCTTTGCCTATATATACAGTGTTTGATTTCCTTTAGCTCAAAACAATGTGTTTTTTTTGTGTGTTGTTTTGTTTGTTTTTAATTTTTATTACGAAATTATTCAGAAAAATTAAGAATAAATTTTAAAAAGTTTCGCTGTAGCTCGGTCAGTTTAATCAAAAGGGAAAAAATGTAACTCATGAACCCCTAAATAACACTGTGCTATACATCTACATTCGTGGGAATCCTAGTTGTGGTTCAAAAGGCTGGATCTTTTATGTCTATTTTTCTGAATGGGAAAATTATTAATGGATGCTACAACATGACAGATGATATTTAAAAATGACATTCAATAGTAAAAGAAAAATTTGATAAACAATTATTTTTTTTTATTCTTCTTCCAATCCAATAAACTGATAATCGATTCTTAAAAAATTATCATTTTTTTTAATTATACTATGCTTGTGTATTAAACATTAATTATAAGCGTTAATTACTATTTATTTAGAGTGGCAAAATGGAGCCAGAGAATCGTTTCAAAAAGTCGTTAGTATCAACTAATTGTAAAATAAAGAATTTTTTCTCACACACCCGCACGGTTATCGAATGTATCATAGGACCAGCACAACGACCAACCGCCTTTGCTTTTCTAATGAAAAAGGTTAGGTACCTAGTGCTCGAACTCGAGACTTTTTTATTTGGGAAGTTAAGCACTTTACCACCCGGCCACCATGCTCCGATCGTAGTCTTAAATATAATTTAGTATCAGAATACAACCATTTAGAAAACAAAACAAACGGTAGACATCAAAAGTGTCAAGGGACTCTTCTATGCAATAGTTCGCGAGGGCGACGTGAGTGATCAATGCGCGCAAAGGCGGGTAAAAACAACAACCACTGATAAGACACTCCTATGACATCACGGCAAAACTGAACAATTGTTTAAAGACGAAGTTAGTGTCAACTATTGTAATAGAAAAAACAAAGTCTAGCTTGTGTTTTAATATCCGATTTTATTCGTTTCAAAAAGCGGCGGACATCAAGGGTGTCAAGCTGGACACCGCCCAGAGAGTGATCCGAGAGTAGTCCATGCGTTTTGTGGCGGATAAAACACGTATTGCTGATAAAACACTCCTTTAATATGATAACTAAACAATATAAGAAATCTAAAGTTTCAATATTTAGACAAATGTCGGACTTACGAAGTCTTCTACAGTTTTAACAGACTACAAAAGCATCATATCTCTAGTATAGAATTTGTAGCTTTTTAAAAATATACGTTTAGTTTTAAGGAATATTCAAAGACGTTTTGTATTGTCTACGCCATCCGTGTCATCTTTTTAAAAAATAGATCATACGAACTAGTCACTCTATTGGGATACATTTATTTTAACTGACAAGATTTTAATCGACCAGATTTACTTTTATTGACAAAAAATATCATTGACATCACAGTGCAACATACTGTCGATATTATACTGAAAGAGAAGAAAAATATGAAAATCGAAGCTTCAAAATTAAGCGATCATGGACGTTACTAGAATATCATCCAAGGGGATAGCGTCAACTGACCACGCAAAAACATCCATAAGAAGATTCTCGTTACTTGTCAGAGGGCATTAATACTGCAGACCTGCCACATCTCCATAAATTCTTCAGTGGACACAGTTATTAGGAGTAAAGTTTCCTTTTCAGACCAAGCCATCTATAGGGCAGATGAGGTCATCTATTTCTATGGTCAACGGTTAACGAGCAGGGTGTCATGTGGTCTGCACAATGACCAATCGCCTTTGCTTTCCCCAACTAAGGTCAGGTTGGGTGGATTTAGGGCGCCCTAAAAATCCAAAAATTGAAAATCCCAGTCTTCACAGAAATTCCAACGCGGACCCCAAATTCGTAAGCCCTTTATCGAAGCTCGACCCTGCATGAGAATAAAAATGAGTTCATTTCTACAATAATAATAATAATAATAATAATTAATACGAAAATTTGTGTTACTCAAATATGTATAATAAACACTATCATTGTCTAGCCCCTTCTTCCCCCCCCCTTCCTTTTTTTTTCATCCCTTCCGTCTGTATGAGATGTTATTGTTCTACTATTACATTCTATTACAGGCTGACACTGTACATCTCAACTCTAAATAATATTTATCTTGTAAAAATCTCGAAGTGGACTACCGCGGCTTTAAGAAAAACATTGGCTTTTGTGAAGTGACTGTGTTGGTATGTCTCTATGACACGGTCTTGTTGACTTAACAATAACAATGACCACTAGTGACCGACACAATATCTAAGAGACGAGGTTAACTCGCTTGCATGATCACAAACTGCACCGACATGTTCTTATCTTATGTATGGTATGGTATGTCTCTATGATACGGTCTTGTTGCCTTAACAATAACAATGACCACTAAATTTTTTAAATTTTGTTTAAAATTAGTTTTAGACTTGTTTATATATTATATGCAATTTTAATATTACACACACACACAAGAAGATGATCATATATAATTTGTGAAGTTGTAAGTATAGTTTAAACATAAGTAGGCCTATACTTTAATTATTAAAAAAAAAAAAACAAGACAGAGGCCTCTAAAAATGTTTACCTTTTCAAACTTTAGGATTACGGGGCAGGTAATGTAAAGGTTATGTTTCTGTAGCCCATGTTTAATGAGGGTGTCATGTGGTAAGAACTAAGACCAACTACCATTACACAAATATTTTAAACGTACACATCAGAGTTGGGTGGACTCTAAGGAGCTAGTGATTATGTGGTATTAAAATGACAGTCACTAATAGTTACATTTTAAAATTTAGTGATACAAGTTTCTGGTTATTAAAGTAAATATAAACTATTTATTTATTTATTTATATAAAAAAAAATCAGGACGTTATTTAAAACTTAAAATATTCGAATACATCTGATGCTGAATGCCAAAAATGTTCGTATATTAAGGTGAGTCCACGCATAGTAAGCATCTAGTAAAGCTGTGTTTAAAACAATAAAGCTTGTCTAAGTAGAATAACAGCATAATTACTTCTATACATCTCAAGACGGCATGAAGAATCTCCTTTATCTCTATATAAAACAGAATAAATTAATTACAACTCATTGATTAACTAATTGGTTAGTTGTTGTTTTTTTATTGATTCGTGTTTTGTCAAAGAATAAATATGCAAAATTTCAACATGCTCCTAGAAAGAAAAGTGAGACAAAATGTACTTATGGAAATAACTACACATAATAAATACACATGTCTCAAAAAGAAGAATTTGTTTCCTTTTTTTCAGTATCAAAAATAAAAGTTAATTTTCGATAATTATTAATTAATTTGTTAATTTTTTCAATGATTCATGTTTGTTAGGTATAAAAATAATTATTTTAAGTTTCAACTGAAACCAAGAATTGAAGAAATTCAGTGTGAGAAAGAAAGTGTACAAATGTTCAGCTCAAAAGAAAATGTAAAATAAAAAAAAATTATATTTCCCCACACTACCAAAAAAAAAAATAACAAGCGAAAAAATGCCCCACCCTCCTACATCCCATCACGCTTTCTTTTATGATAGACATACGGTCCGTTTACAATGGACAACGGCTGACTACTTACCCGTACAACTCTAACCAATCGTAGCGCATTATCTGTTCCTGAACTGACCACTCTATTGGACACAAAGACGATCGGTGCTATCGTGCCAACTTATTACCGTTTTAAACCCGTCCCTTCCGTTCGGTCACTGTGCGATCCTCACCTTATATAAAGCTGAACAACACTTTGTCTATTATCATTTCACGACTAGATCTTCTCGTCTTGAAAAGTTTTATTTCTTATTAGTGTCACTGCTACTGAATCCATATCAGACTTTCATATTTATTAATTGGACATTAACTTGTGTGCTATTCATTGTGGATATATTGTTCTCTTGTGTACTATTCAGTGTGGATATATTATTCTCTTGTGTACTATTCAGTGTGGATATATTGTTTTCTAGTGAATTCTTAAGCCTGAAGTAGAATGTTAGCCATAGAGAATACTCCTTCTCTACCTTCAACATCATCATCACCTCAAGAAGTTCCAGTTGTGTCTTCTTTAGTCTGTGATAGTGTGTTCACCATGGAGGATAACTTTTTATTACCTTCAACCTCATCACCTCAAGAAGTTCCAGAGAACACAAAGAAGCCAAATGGAAAAAGAAAATCTGCCAGCTCCTCCAAGGGAAAAAGTAAAAAGAAGAAAGAGGCTAACCTCGGTGAAGGTGAAAATGTTTCTTCAGAACCTCAAGTATTGTGTTCTTTAACATTTGATAGTGTGCTTAACATGGAGGATAATTGTGTCTTCCCTTCAACATCTTCACAACAAGTTCCAGACAACAAAATAAAACAAACGGCCAAGCCTAAATCGGCCATGGGAAAAGCTCGAAAGAAGAAGGGAGACAATACACCTGGAGACCCTTACGCAAGAGTAAAACGTTCCAAAAGTCAGAAACTGAAAGGACTTCCATTAGATAAAGCTGAGCAGTTGAGACTTAAAATTAATGAACAGGTAAGAACAACCTTTTTTCTTTTTATGTAAGTTCATTATTAAGATAACAATTATTGTGTAAATTCTCATTTTGAGAAATATTACACCTTGAATGTAGAATATATATACATACATGGAGAATTTTCCTATCCTCTTCAATGAGTCATTTATCTCTTTGACTATTCGGCTTTGTATTGCATTTCTTTTCATCCAACTTTTTGAATGCAATTACTGTCTGGATAGAGTTATAGACCTTTATCAACATTGAAATAAATCGTATTTTTTTTATAAAAGCTACAATACATGATCAATGATCTAAAATTATGGTGTTATATTCTGTTAATGATATCAGTACAATACAATCTCTTAGATGCATGAAATGCTTTAAATGATATAAAGTTTTATACCAAAACAAATTATAACAGATTGACGCTCACTTGAGTAGATCAGCACACTATGTTGTATATACTATTTTAAATAATCTGGACATTACAGAAAAACTACTTCGTTAAATAATGGAAAGTAAAAGCATTTGTGTTGGCCCCATTACACCATAATTTAAAAATGACCATTAAAAATGAGTTTAAAGTTAGCATCACATAATCGACTATGATTTTCTTTTTATTTACTGAAGCTTTTTAAAAACTGTTTTGATTTGCAAACAAATCTTTAGGTTTTTAGCAAATATAAGTGTATTATGACTGAAGCCGCTTGTTTCAGTATACACTAGTTTCTCTCCCTCCAAAAAAGTAAAACTAAATATAAAAAGATATTTTGTCTAATCAAACGTCCATAAAACGTTATTGTTTCCAAGAACCAACAGAGATGACGCTTTGTGTTTATGTGTGTGTGTTACTAAACTTTTCTTTTTATTCAGAAAGTTATGATAAAAATATACAATGGGTTCTTTCGTTTAATATAGGCTCAATATGAAACTTTTTTTGACTATATTTGACTTTATGTTTATGTACTTTGTATTAAACAAAGCAGAGATCATTTACTTTGTATAAAGCTACATGGATCCAGACTCTTAATTTATTTTTAAGCGCGCATATTAGATAATTAGAATATCTGATGCACATTTCTATAGTATTCATTAAAATATCGCATAAACTTTTCCCTTTGTTAGACAAGTTTTATTTAAACAACAAAAAAAAAACAATTCTTTTTGATCCTGTTCTTATTTTTAATTTTGATTTTCTTTTAGGAAAGAAATCGTCAAAGAGCAATAAGGGAGGCTATTGATGAGCTGAAACAAATGGACATTCCTGACTTCCTGAGCGTGGACAATTACAAAGTTGGTTGTAAATGTCACACGTTAAGAACTGTTATCGCTTACATCGCTCACATGATGAACCAGATAGAGAATCACGACCAGATTCACGGCGTATCTGAACATCTCCAGCAACAGACCCAGCTGCATCAACAGCGGTTACAAGAGAAACTAAATGTGATGCAACAGGAGGAGGCACAGTATCAGTTACAACAACAGGAGCTAGAGAAAGAAATACTATTGCATCAACAGGAATCTGTACAACAACAGCAGCTAATACAACAGCAACAATTTCTACAACCTACGACAAATCTACAGATACAGTGTGATTCACAGCAACAACAGTTGCAGTCAGATCAACAGCAGGTGACTCTTGAGCAACCACAGATACAACCTGAAACACAGCAGATACTGCCTAATCTGCAACAACCACAGCTACTGTTTAATCCTCAGCAACATCAAGAAATGAATCATTACCAGCAACAGAGTTCATTGCAACAATATCAACAACAACCAGACACAATAGTAGAGCAACAAATAACAATCCCAGAAAACCAGCAACAAATCCCTCAGCAACTGCCCAGTACCAAGCACCAGCCTCTACAGCCTCAACTACAGCAACATATTTCGTCCCAATTTCATTCAAAACAACCTGATGTGCTGCCTCAAATTACAGTACTTCTACACCAACAGCAGACTCACGAGGGACAATCCTTATTACCTTCTATCAACCCAAGCTGTTTTCCCAGTTATCTGTCGGCTCCAACTACTTCTCTTACACCTATGAACAGCACTTCATTCAATCATGCCCCAGGATCTGTTGGATCTAATGTACAAAATAGTTCTATGTATCAGGGTCAGTACCAACACTGGGGAGTAAACCACTTTCAGCTGCCTGTATTTGCACCACAATACTATCCAGTACCGATGTATTGGGCACCCCATGGCCAGCCCTTAGGACATGTTTCAGTAGGTCCTGATGTCCATTTAATGAATCAAGGCCAGAGCTCAAAAAAGAAACCCAGTCGCAAAGCAAGGTCTAAAAAGGATAAAACTACTAGCCCGGCTAGAGCAGCAGCAGCAGAATCTACAACAGCACCAACTGACCCAGGCAGTCACACTGGTGTAAGTTCTACAGGGAAAAAAAGAGTTCTAGATGACCAAAATAATATTGTCGTCGCTGATACGAGTTGCCCAACATTTTCTGATACAACCTCGGCTTTTTTCTTGCCAACTGCTGACCAAAGTGCAAGTGGCTCAACCCCTAGTGACAGCGGTTACTCCAGCCGATCCATTAGCAGAGAGTCCGATATGGGGGTCGATTATGTTAACAACAATGATCAAAATAGTGACACTGAGAAGACGGATTGGCTGCTGGATGCCGCTTCTGTTGATCAGTTTTTTGAAAACTTAGATAAATTATAATAAAAATATTGGCGATTTAACACGAAATTTAAAAATACACACAAATGTGATAGTTGATACAAAGTTTATTCTATTTGTGATACAAAGCCATGATACTAAATTTTTTCTATATGATTTTTAATTGCTACTAAATATGTAAAGCATAAATTTTAAGAAATATGCTCTTTTTTATTCTTGTATTTTTATATTCAGCATATGTATATGTCACCATCAATTACTGTTGTAGTGCACTTGATTTTCACCTTATTGTTTGATTCATAGAATTTTTATAGCCCATTTCACTGTGGTTTAAAATCTAATGTTTATGTTGTATATCTTATTAGAAATCTATTCAATTGTGTGAACAATAACCATTAATTTCATTCCATAATTACTTTTAAATGCATCAAAACTAGCATTTAACCACAATTTCTTCACAATTTATTTAGAACAAAAAAAATCGATAGCATTGTAAGTCTCGAGAGACGATCTTTGGCCTTTGCCAATTATTTCAAACACATTTTTGTATTTTTGTTCGTTCCTTTTTTTTTCTTTTCATTTCACTTGTTCTTATATTATTATTATAATTTATAATATTATTCTTTTAATTTTAACTTTCTGTACTGTTATACTGTTTCTCTGCTTTCTCAATGTGTGATGTATTCATATTTCTATTTTAGTGACTTGAAATGTGATTGATTCTGAAAACTATTTTAACACTGAAACAAAAAAAAAATTCAGCCGTTGTATTTTAATATCAATCATTCATTGTTTATGAAATAAAATGAAATTTAAAAAAATGTAATGAAATTTTAAAACTGTTTTTGTATTCTTTAATTTTTTTCTTCAACCATTTAGATTTGTGTCTGTCTTTGTTGTTTATATAGTTGACTCTAATAAAGGGTTTTGAAGTTCAAAATGTATTATATAAAATGTAGATCACTAAATTAATTTTCGGAAATGAATTCAAGATATGCGTAGATCTGCACACATATAAAATATTATAAGGCAAAATCTAAAGAGGCTATAAGCATCACCAAATATATATTTATAATACAATACAAAAGCGCTGACTGAGCTAGGGTTTTTTTTAATATAAAGCATTCTATAAAGGAATATAATTCTAATTTTGTTTAATTCAGTCATTTAATTTATTTTGAAAAAAAAAAGATAATATTTAATATGAATTCATAATGCTTGAAATACATGTGTACACTTGGAGGTGCTGTACCACAGTACATCTAGAACAAAGGAATAATGAAAACAAACTAGAACAAATAGTTCAATACATTGAGAAATACAAAATGAAATCTATATATAAATTTAAAAAAAGAAAAAAATCAGTATAGAGCTAAGCTGCAGCGTCTACTTTATACAAAATAGAAACACCTAGATTTAATAATAAACAAGGTTACAAAGACAGTTTGTGTGGGGACAAAAACTCAATATCGGCCCACGAAGTGCTCCACAAAGGCCGATAAAAAGGCAGTTTTCAATATTTTCAGACAGAATATCAAATTCAAATTTTATCAAAGGTAAATGACAGAGAAGAATGGAGAAAGAAGGTTGACAGATCTTGTGTGGTACCCCAACGGTCCAGCAGACCAAGGGATAGGTAAAAGTGAAAGAGAAGTTCGATGTGAATTTGGACGAACTTATGTCGTATAATAATTATCTAATTGATCTAATTGTTCTCTAAAGGGTCAATCTCTCTCATTCAATAAATAATAAAAACATTTCCAAAAAAAAAAAAAAACTCCTTATAGCTTATCAAATGTGCAATAGAATGGGTGTTGCTGTTCATGCGCTAATATGAAACAAACTACTTATAAATTATTGTTTTAAATTATATTCCGCTTATATGCATACAAAATAGATTTTTTTCTCTTTTTAAAAAAAGTAAACCTTTCTTTTGTAAATGTAGTAGTTAGTAATGACAGAAATTACTTACTTAGCAATATAATTGACAAAAAATCTAAATCCGCTTATGTTTACAATATTGTATTTGGAGGTCTCCGTTATTAAATAGCCTCCCGTGTTTGTTACCAGTAATAGTAAATAGTTTTAGAAATGGTGTAATTTTATGAAAAAAACTGCTTGCATAGTTTATTTTAAAAATTAAAATTTTCACTTTCAGAAAAGAAACAAATAGCCGTCGCATCAAAACTTTGAATGATCTAAAATATCAAGATGTCGGATTTTCAATATCTTTTCTACATCTAAGAAATCTAAACTAATAGCGTCTTTTCCCCTTTCGGGTGCCGCTAAAAATAATTATGTGATTTTGTAGATTTACAATATACATTTATACATAACTGTTACATAGAAATTCGATGGTATAGTTCTACAAATCTTTTCTTTACTTATCGGGACGTAGAATGTAACAATAAGAGACTTGTAGGATATCTGAACTGAAGATTGATCATGGTTCCTGAGTTTATATCTTACTGAATGAAATCTATCTATTATATATGAGCTATTATCAGTATATAGTAAATTGTCCCTATGTAAGCCTAGCTGAATATAGACTCTGGAGAAAGTTGTAACGACATAGTTGAGGTTGAAAATCGATTCACAGAAAGACATTGTTTGACTATTACTTCAAATCAGAATATATTCATCTTCTAGGCGGCAGAGATCAAACATGTCACACTGGACACTGTCCAACGAGGAACAATTTTTAGGACGGTGGCAGTGGTCAGTGCTTTCCGAGGTAAATGATAAAGACAATTACCAATAATGACGCCCAGGCAGAGTAATAAGAGAAAGAGAATGTTTCAGTATTTGGATAAAAGGCAGACATTAGTATCAAGCCGACTTTTGATTAAACGAATGTAAATGCATTGGCCACCTCATTTGTACTGCTTCTTTATTTGTATGAATACATATCACACATATAAAAGTAGTTCTGGGGATCAATACCTTTTGTATACAAATAAATAAAAATATATATATATATATATATATATATATATATATAACAAAGGGAAATAGCTCATCTTATGCAACAATAATTTATATCTTTTATCTTCGTAGATTAAATTTAGTGTGAGCATTTTAAAAGAAATTTACTCGTTAATTATGACATTAAGAACATGTAAGAACAATTTTAATGAACATCTCAAAATACAAATATAAGAGTTTTATTTTCTGTACATCAAAATATGGTATTTCTATGCTGGCCACAGAGATAGTAGGATTGACAACTGTATAGCTTTATTCACAAAGTTAGAATGCAATTTAAAGTGATAGATGCAGTAGCGCAGTGCTCGTGTACATGAATGGGGGAGTGTCAGCATTGTGCGTCAGTTTGGCTTTTTTTCCTAAAACTTGAATGTTTGATTAGTTTTGGTACAAAGCACTAGTGTATTCTAATTTTTATAATATAATATATAGTAACAAATTGCATTCGCTCTCATTTCGAATCAAACAATTCTGGAAATGGGGAGTGGCGATTTACCTTTTAAACTATCGACCTTTTTTCCTATCCAATAAACTAATCATCGATTCTAAAAACGTCTAACATTTTGGGAAATAAATTTTTAAAAATATACGTCTATATTTCACATGACAACACTGTTATGTATTTGATAAGATAGAACACTAGAACTTAATTAGTCTTTTGTCTTGTCAACATTAAACTGGATCATCGTGTATAGACTTGGTTAGTGTCAACTAGTAATAGAAAAAACAAAGTTTTATTTTTGTTTTAATATCAGAATACATTCATTTTTAAAAGCGGCGGATATCAAAGGTGTCAAGCTGGACACCGTCCAATGGACTCTTCCAAGCGGCGAAATTTAGCGAGGTTGGTGTGAGTGATCAATGCGCAAAGGGGGTGGGTAAAAACAACAACCGCTGATAAAACATTCCTATGACATCACGGTAAAACTGAACAATTGTTTAAAGACGGAGTGAGTGTCAACTATTTGTAAAGAAAAAATAAAGTCGAGCTTGTGTTTTAATAACGAAACATTTATTTTTAAATCGGCGGACATCAAAGGTGTCAAGTTGAACGTAGTTTAGGTGGCTATTCTTTGAGAGGTGGCAGTTTGCGACAACTGTGGCAGTGGTCATTGCGTTCTGGGGCGGGTAAAAACAACAACTGGTTAGACAGTCTCATAACATCATGGCAAAACAATCTTTTTAAAAGTTTCAATATTTTGATGAATGTCGGAGTAATGTACCATTCTACTGATTTAACCAAATGACAGCATTATTTCAACTGAGACTTTTTGTAGCTTTTAAAAATAGAAGTTTTGGTTTAAAAAATATTTGAAGACTAGATGACATGAAAGTTATTTTCTACGTAATCCGTGTAGCCTTTTTTTTAAATAAATTAAACAAAGTAGTTATTATACTGGGATACATTTATTTTAACTGACAAGATTGATATCGATTAGATTAACTTTTCTTGACCAAAACAAAAAAAAAAACTGCAATTATTATTGACATCCCATTGCACAATTGTGTGAATTTCAAGCTGAAAGAGGAAAACGAACAACACCTAAGCCTCTGAGATAGAAGTTTAAACATCTGTAAAAGTTAACCACAATAAAAATATACCGAATTGTTATAACAACCGAGGGGATAATGACAACTGACATTGCAGTTATCTTCGAGGCATGAGTCCTCCGTAAGAAGATTTTGGTCAACTGTCAGAAGGCGTTAGGCCAACTGCTGCTGACCATCCAAATCGACAATTTCTCAATGAACATTGCTATTGGGACTGCAATCACTTACATTTTTTCTTGTAAGTATCTTGACTCAAGCAAGAAAATGAATGTTTGTTAATTTAGTTCTATAATAATAAATATTCTTAATTTATGCCCCTTTCCTGAAAAGAAAAATAATTGTTGCAAACGTTTGCATAATAAATAACATTAAATTCCCCACTCCCACCTTTTTTTTTATTTTGAGAGAAAATTTTAATATTATTTTGTAAGATTCTACTGTATGAAAACTGATTAAGTCTTATCGAAATTGTGAATGAACTCTTAACATAATTTAACTGATGAAACATCTAAGTGGACTACTGCAGTTTTAAGAAAAAAACTTTAGTTATTGTGAAGTGACCGCGTTGGTATGTCTCTATGATACTCACTGTCTTGTTGACTTAAGTACATTCAGCACAAAAATATATCTTTTGAATATATTACAAGTATATTTTATTTGCATAATTGGAAAATAGGGAAAGAAATAGTGTATGTGTGACACATTGTGTGCATATATAGGGTGGGAGTTGGTAAGCAATGCTTTTGTCATAACTGTGAGCGTTCAGAAGAGTTGATATAACAATCTTATTATCATTTGAATATAAAGCAACAAAGTTGGGTTGACCATAAAAATCACGAAATTAAAAAACCCAGTCAGGGTTTCCAGGTTAAAACTCCGTGATTTCGAAGCCAATCCCTTAGCCATTTGGAAACCAGGCCCATTACAAAATATAACTCTTGTGAGTATGGGTATACCATAGAAGTTACACTAAACTAAAATAAACTAGATTTTATAGAACTCTCTTCATGTCTGAGAGACTCCACATAAAGTCTTGGCTAATCGCGAATAAAAAAGTTCAATAGAAACATGTTTTTATTTGTATTAGATCCTTTTTTTTAATTTCTAGCTTAAATTTTATAAATATATTTAGCACAAAATCATTTTAAAAATACTACAAAAGTCAAGTCTAAATGCAATAGAAGTAGATGAAAAAGTTATGTATGCATGTTTGATGAGATTATAAAGAACGTGCTGATTAGAAACATTTAGGTTTGTTGATATAAGCTACGGCGTCTTTTTGGAGTGAAACAATAGCCAGCTGTACCACAGCGTATCCACTGAGACGGTCAATTGAGTTCATTATTCAAGTCAACAAGACAGTGTCATCGGCGGACATCATAGGTGTCATAACCCCTTGATGATAGGAAATAGAGGTAGTGGGATAAGTATGGGCTGGGGGAGGAGGGCAGTAAAACTTGTAGCTCACTGAAATGACAATTTTTTTTTCTTTCTTATTCTTTCTTATTTTTTTCCATTCTTATTTATATGTTGAAAGGTTTAGACAAATAGTCCTGTATCTGCGTTATTGTTTCAAGATTTGGCAACTCTTCATATAGTTTTAATTCTAATTGGTGGGGGAATGGTCAGTGGCCAGTACATTGGGTTCCAAATCCGGTAGCTCTTCATTTAGTTGTTGTTGTTTTTCGGTCTGTAGGGGCTTTGGGGGCGAGTGCTTTGATAGGCCTCTCGATAGAGTATGCAAAATTTAAATGATATGGTCGGCATTCTCCGGTAATGGTTCACTACGTGAAATCTCACTATTACCTAATTTAAGTTTCCGAAACATGAGTTGTCCCATTCTGCTGTGTCCGCTCTTTATCGTCTTCATTTTAATGTGGCCTACGATACGTTTGAGGACTGTTACTAGGCTGCTGTTGTGGTGTACAAGAGCTGTCCTGAGTTGGCCTATATAGAAACAATTTAATATACCAATATTAGCTTAGTTGTATTGCCTAGGTAGAATTACAAACCAACTACTGTGCTTAAAAATTATACAGGTACATTCTAATTAAAGTATCCCATATTTTGTGATTTTAGGGACGCTCTAGTAAACAATCCCATAATCATACGCATTCAGAGAGTAGCATTTCAGCCGTGACGCTCTTTGATGTCAAACTATAGGTTGCTAACTCCATCGCTTGTCCACTACGATGATCATTAGAGGTCAGTGTTATAGCAAAGTCAACAAGACGGTGTCATTAGTGGATATCATAGTTGTCAAGTTTCATTGATGAAAAATTATGTTTAGAATGGTGGGGATTTGGTAGGATTTAGCACTATTTTTTTTTTGTTTCACGGCATTAAATTAAATGTTACTAAGTAGCTGTATTTAAACAAGTTTTTCTTTAATAAATAACACGATTTCAATTTAGATTTTGTCATTTCTTTTTAGTTTATCTACAATATAATATTCTTGGTCCTGACCAATCATGTATTCACTTACTCATAACAAACACTTATTCTCCCGTGTAGATAATTATGAAACACAATATGAGGGGTTATTCTTAAATCATTGTGATGTGATTATCAAATGTGTTTTTACATCTGTATGAGCTTGTGTATTTGGAGAAATTGATTAGATTAATTAAAAATCCTTTAAAAATGTCAAATCATTGAAATTAAATATAAGGATCTAATACAATATGGCGACATGGACTCTTATAGTGTTCAGTTATTCAAAGGATCGATTATCCAGACATACACTGTTTCCCAATTAATCAGGATAATTGACATTCTATTAAACCTCTATTATTTGCGGGTACAAAATGTGTAATGCTGAATATACAAGAGTCAAACAGTGTATTGTTGGGAATTGGCGTTTTATAAAATATAGTGTGTGTGTGTGAAAGATATGAATGCTATATTGGAGTATTATCTAAATTTAAGATTAAAAATTAAAAACAAAATATTTAATTAATTAATCTTTATCACAATTCACCCAATGACTTACAAAAATTAATAGAAATAATAACATTTGTATAGCCTTATAACAAAACTTACAAAGCCGCAAGGCGCTATGACAACATGGCCAAAAAATCACGATATTTAAAATGGCAAACAAATCTAAATAAGTTTTGAACAAGTTTGGTCTTCCTGTAAATGTGTAAATTGAAGAGACTTCAAACTCGATTTTCTTTTTTTTTTATGTGTAAATATTTGCTTTGGTTAGAAGAGAAGCTCAGACCAACTCCATAAGCAATTAAATGTTTTAGTTCATTGAACGAAAAAAACGTTTTAAAAATAATGTTTAAACTATATTTTCTTTCTTTAAAACATTATATCTTCGCAGTTATTAATTGTATCAAAACTAGATAGAAAAACAATTTGCATACTTTTAGCGAAAGTTTTTAAAATGTTAAATAATTTTTTTTTTTTAAATCCACCTTCTTATTTTGTTCCTCTTGATTTTTATTTTCTGTCTTTACATTTAGATATTTATTTTTACTTTTTAAAATGGTCATTAAATGATACGAATAAATATCTTTTTAGTGTGTCCCCTTAAACAATAGAGGTTTGCAACAAAAATAATATAAATTATGGTATTATTCATCGACTGCAAATAATTCAATTTTTTTTTAATCTATGACCAATTCCATAGAAATCTATCTTAGTTGCAGTGGTGAGGAAAAGTTAAAATTGGTTTGCTAACCCTAACCCTAACCCCAACTCATATACACAAAGAAAAAGTCAACATTTTTTTTTTAGAATAACAAGAAGAGCTTTATTTTTCAATATGGAATAATTTATTAGATTAAAAGCATAGATAACACATAGACAAAATATAGTAGTACATTAATAAACATGTGTAGTAGAGTCATAGAGTAAAATTTAACAACAAATCACATTGAAAATATATTTCTATTATACACTTTTATTTTATTAAAAAATTCTACATCACATTAATTTCATTTTCACAATTACAAACAAAAAATAATGTTAAAAATCACATAGAACTAGCACAACATTAGACAATTAACATTAGACCATAAGTATCTCTGAACTTTATGTTTTAAGATAATCTGCAAATACGAAATTGAAAGTCCTAATTGTATCTATAAATGACTTTATATAACGGTAATTCCTAATATTTGTCTCAATAAAAACATGTATTGATAAGCAATTATAAAGTAAGTAATTTCAAACAAAAACAGCCCTGTACTAATTCAAAAGATATCTAGATAACAATTCATAAGTTACCATTGCTTGCATGACGAAATTACTTTTAAAAATATTTTTTTGGGTTAAACTTAAATGACATTATGCAATTTGTAGATGTAAATGGGTTATAAGAAATACTATCGCATATGATGTTATAATAGTTATTAGCCAAATCGATCAAATACACAAAGGTCAGTAAGTTAGAGGAAAATAGTTTTTTTTTATTTTGTTTATTTAGAAAATTTATTGTATTTTATACATTAAATTAATATAATATTGTAAAAAAAATATTGTAAATAGTATTGTAAAATTGTATATAATATATTGATCTAAAATATTGAGGTCGATAATTACATTTGAGGAAAGTTTAAAAAAGGTTGTTTTTTTAATTTAGAGAAAGGATTTTATCATACAGTTCCTGCCAATCAATATCTTCATTTGAATTGATTGATGGGGAAGTGCTAGAGTAGGCACTATCATTATCATTTTTATTTCCATTAGAGTTTGGCACATTGGGGTCAAAAAGAGTAGAAATTTGGTCAAACTGTGGGATATCAGTCTGTTGTGAGGCAGACTGTGACACTGTGAGGTCTTCATTCATTTGCCTTTTTACCAACTGGCACTCTGCTGTCTGTAGAATGCTTGAGCTACTATGAGAATCTTGACTTTGATCAGATTTATTCTGCTGATGGAATGATTCCTTCTGATCATTAAGGAAGTCATGAAGCATGTTTTGACACCATGTTTCAAGTTCAGGGGGAACGTCTAGAGAAGAATCTTCACTTCCACATCCTAGAAGAGAGGGCTCTAGGAGTAAACTTTCCTCATTTAGATCGCTACGTTCAAGAGGCTCTGATATCATTTGTGAAATGTTTGCTTCTTTTTGTACTTGTTGAGCTTCTTGAGCCTTTATAGCGACATCTTTCTGGTTAAAGCTTTCTTGGAGAATGTTCTTCGAAACAAAGTCAAGACATTGATTCTCCACAGAGACCTTGTCATATTCTACTTCAGTTGGAATTACAGTCTCTTTATGTTTCGATAGCTCAACAGTTTGAGGGAAAACATCTTTATGTTTCGATGGCTCGACAGTTTGAGGGGAAACATCTTTATGTTTCGATGGCTCGACAGTTTGAAGGGAAACATCTTTATGTTTCGATGGCTCGACAGTTTGAGGGGAAACATCTTTATGTTTCGATGGCTCAACAGTTTGAGGGAAAACATCTTTATGTTTCGATGGCTCAACAGTTTGAGGGGAAACATCTTTATGTTTCGATCGCTCAACAGTTTGAGGAGAAACATCTTTATGTTTCAATGGCTCGACAGTTTGAAGGGAAACATCTTTATGTTTCGATGGCTCGACAGTTTGAGGGGAAACATCTTTATGATTCAATGGCTCGACAGTTTTCTGTTTTGAAGATTTTCTCCTCTTTACAGTAAGAGTCTTTTTCTGTTCTGAAGCAAAGCTCGACTGCTGTGAATAATGTGGCTGTACATGAGGTACTGAAAGCTGATGTGAAATGTTTGTCTGTACGGGATGCTTTGATTCATCTTTATTATTTGAAGGCAGAACAGTTTTCTGTTTTGAAGATTTTCTCCTCTTTACATAAGGAGTTGTTTTCTGCTGTGAGTTGTGAGGCTGTACATGGGGTACTAACATCTGTAGTGCGATGTTTGTCTGTACATGATGCATTGACATCTGTTGTGCAACATTTCCTTGCAAATAAGGCCATGACATGTGGAAAAGAGGCCCTGACATTCGTGGTTGTGACTGTACATGAGATATTGACTTTTGTTGTGAAAATTGTCCGTGTCTATGAGACACTGACATTTCTTGCGTTAAGTGTGCCTGTATAAATGGCACTGACATCTCTTGTGAGAAATGTGCATGTCTATGAGAAGTTGACATCATGTGACTTCTTTGCGCCCCATGTATGTCAAACATTAAGCTGTAAATTACAAAATATAACAATATTTTTTATACATAATAAAAACTTATAAAGTAATATAAATGCAATAAATGTGTTATAAAAACACAATATTTATATATACACAGACATTTAAGCTTGAAACTTAACTATTTTGTCACTCAAGACATGTATCAAGCTTAGACTATAAGGTATGTTAAAAATCAAAAGTTCTACAGACGTACGAAACAAATAATGTATTTATAAATTTTAAGAAGTAAATTGCGAGCACAAATTAAGCTATTATGCTGACCATATAAAAATATTACCTTACCGTTCATAGGTAGTGTTATAACTAGTTTTAAAAAGTAAAAATTACAAATAAAATGTACCTAACGTTGGTGTGGACATCAGATGATGCTGGCCAAAGATTTCTCTGGAAACTTGACTGTTCATATGTTGTTGTCCTTTGAAATGTGTAAGAACAGCAATCTGCTTGGAGGTCATCATATGAATTCTAAAATGTAAAATAAATGCAAGAATAAATTGCACTATTGAGAAGTATAAATATTTTATCTATATCAAACAAACATTTTAATTATTTTTTTATCAATAAAAAGTAATAATATTTATGTCTAAGTTTTAAAGTATTCAACAAATATACAACAAAAAAGGAGTGCTTAATAACAGGAAGATGAACTGAAAGTAAAAGACAAATTAATTCCAATATACTTATTGTTCAAATAAAATATTCTTATGTTTTTGGTATACACTTTTAATGAATCATTGAGATTTTAAAAAAGTTGATCTATATAATATTTCATTTAATATTGTTCATTGCCGACCGTTTCATTTAACACAAAAAGAACATACGTATGGCAGAAAAAAATAGATAGAAAGATAGATATACGCATTTTGTCATTTGACTTATTAAAATACAAATAAAAAAAACAATACCCATTGACCACACATTTTTTATAAATAAAGAGATTAAAAAATTGTGGGGCCGATAAAAAAATTGTGGGATCGCAAAAATTGCAGTATAAAGAAATTAACTTATAGATTTGAAGTTGTATATTCTGTAAATTTAACAGGTAACTGGTTTACTAAAATAAAAGAATTTCATATCTTCTACCGAGTAATTGTTAATTTAAAATATTATAGATGTAGTTACAAATAGGTAGAGTGGCTCATGAATGAAGATTTAAATAGATACAAATGATTATAAATACTACACAAATTATCAGCTATATGAGAATAAGTATGGAAAATTTTACAATTCTCATTATTAAAAATGTCAATGGAATGATAATGTAAAGTTAAATTTCAAAGAGAAAAAGATAACTAAAAGGCATAAGATAGTATCATTTCATAGAGTTTAACAAATGTGTGTGTATTTTAAAGAAATTTTACTTCTTGTTATTGGTTAAAGTTTGTTTGAAGGAAGCTTTAGGTCTACATCAAGTAAACAGATGAATTTTTGTGTGTGTAAATGTAGAAATTTCTAATAATAAAAAACTTAAAAAATGGTAACTAATAACTGCGTCCATGAGCCTTTATATATAGCTCCTCCTTCGTGGTCAAAGATGATCACATTTAACATTTCCTATGGACTCGAAGATGACTGTAATGTCCAATCCTCGCTTTGAAAAGCCGGCCGCATACTATTTTGTTTTGTTAAACTATATTGCATAATCTACATATTAGTTTTACTAAGCTTTACAGCTAATAAATAAAACAGATTTAATTGCATTGTTAGGCCTCATGTTTCAAAAGATAAGGTTCTATTACAAATAGAAAATGAATCCAAGTTATGATATTGAATGTGTATTCTAATAAACTATGTAAACTCTTCTAGATCTAGTCTATTAAATAGATCTATAGCACTAGAGTTGTTATCACATTAAAAACATACTCTATGTTTTAGTCCCAATATTGCTAATTAGAAGCAGGTAAATTTTACTGCAAGAAGAGTGTTAAAAAAAAAGAAACCTTACCTCTAGGCAATGTCTTTCGGAAGCCGTGTCAAAATGTTCTCTTCTGGTTCGTTTAGAAATTTGTTCTGGAGGCGATATTGGACTCGTCTTGACGATATAAGAATTTCTTTTCGGAGGTGTGACAGGAGCCATCTTTGTAAACACTCACAAATGATTCAGAAATACACAATGTCACAACACAAGAAAGACACTATGAAGAAAACTTGTATATAACAAACAGAGAACTGATAGAAAGTCTTCAGAAACTTGACACTAAGATCATGAAATACAATGAAAACGCTGTGAAGATACTCAGGTTGAACTGAACTGATCTAGAGTCTTACACTCAAACTTATGTAGAATGGATACTGTACCAAAAGAAAGTAATGGACTCCGCCCACTAGTGACCGTCGCTGTCCCTAGCGCACGATAGGTCTTTGCTTAGCCAATCATAGAGCACTCGAATACGTCACACGCAACAAATGACGCATGAACGATTGTCCACAATGGAAGTGACCAATTAAAAGGACCATCCGCTTTAATTTTTGATTGATTTGAAATTGATTGTTTATTAATAAAACATCGAATATAAAAAGAAAACAAATTACAATAACACTGCGTGACAAATTTTTTTTATAAATTATAAGTTTCTTTAAAATGAAATGATTTGTATTATAATTATTTTAATGTATTTATTATTGTCCCCGAAAGGGGAATAGCCGGTATTAGATTTATGTGGTCAGTCCTTCTCTTTAAGAACACATTTAAGACAACTAAGCAGTGTTTCACATTTTACACGTAAAGTACCAAACACTATACAAATACACACTTTAACACTTACAGTGTTACAGTTTAGACCATGCAGTACATAGGACAAATGATGCAAAAATCATCTGTTAACGATGGTGTCATGTGGTCAGCACAACGACATAACATCCTTTACTTTTCCCCAATTAAATTTAGATACCCATGAGAGGGCCCTAAAGAGCCTAGTGTTTACTAGGGCTTGAGCCCGGGATCCTCTTGCTCAGATTTATGTGGTCTACCACTCAGCCTCCTCTCCCTCTACTTAACCAAAAGGAAAGGTTATCATGTCCTTGGTCAAACTAACAATACAACTGCATCAGCAACATCTCTTCTTTTTATATCTACTAGTTTGTAGTTTACAATGTAAGTAAAGTTACACTTTCAGACCTTGTGGTCTATAGGGCAGATGGTGTCATATGGCCAGCACAATTAACATCCAGCTTTACTTTTACTTTTAACTAATTAATGTCAGGTACCCATTAGAGTTTGTGAATGTTTGGTGAATGGTTCTGAATGTTTGCTGAAAATATTCCAACCTGCCACATCAGTTGTGCTGGTATCCTTGTTTTTGATCCAGATGTATAAGAAGACCTCGAGGTTTCTCTAAGACGTTTGTAAACATCATTCGACTGTATTATCTAACACTAATGCCGATCCAGATTAGACAAGTTTTTATATAGCCTTAGACTCATTTGCCTTTAATTCATATTGCTCTTCGTGAAACAAAAGCCATTGGAAGAAATAAAAGAAAACTATCCAAAGTCTCTTGGTAGATTTATCTGCTTTGTAGATCTTTCCTGCCAATTCTTATTCCTATAGAACACTGCTTGAAAATGTTTTTTTTTTTAGTTTTTTACTTTTTCTTGTCAAATGGCGGCTCCCAATTTAGATTAATACTAATGACATCTGTATCTGTGTGTTATTTAATATTGTTTGTTATTTTCATTAAAAAAAATAACAGCGTTAAGATATTTTGATGTAAAAATAATTTAATACGTAATAGAATTGAGATGTTTTATGAAAGTTGTATCTAAACTTGAAGGAATTTGTCAATACAACTTAAACTGATTTTAATACGTTTCAGTCCTTTAGTATCCAGAATAGTTAGAAATACTACATGATTTTTGTTGAATACAAAAGGTATATTCATGCTGATGACTTTTTTTAGAATGAAAATAAAATACAAATACATTATCCTTTAAAGGTATAGGAAGAAGTTTGTATGTAAGATTAAAGAGAGCACGACACATTGGTAAACAAAGACTCGAGACTTCATTATAATCCTTGAGTTTGTTGATATAAGCCGCGGCACCATTCAGAGAGAAACAATAGCCAGCTGCATCACTGGTTATCCACTGAGACGGTCATTTAGTTTATTTTTATAGTTAAGTCAACAAGACGGTGTCGTAGGCAAACATCATAGGTGTCATAACCCCATTGATGATAAGAAATAGAAGTGGTGGCTCTAGGGGAGGGGGAAGCATGAAGCTCATCAAAATAACTAGTAAAATATTTTAGTGTTTTTTAATGCATACAATTGTGCTTTAAAAAAAAAGAGCTGTAAACAGTTTTTCTTTACGAAATAACTTAGTCATCTATTTAAGCTTTTCGAGATATAGAACTTACTATTATGCTATATACCTATGAAGTTTCAATAACTTTACATGTAAAAGAATAATTATAAAAATGTTAAATATACCACATCTAATTATGTTTTCACAATCGCCTACACAGTATTTCAAATAAAAGTTCTCTCGTTGCAAAGGTCATAGATTACGAATTTAACCAACAGAAAGAAGAAAGAGAGAGAGGGATAGAGGTCTAGAAAGAAGAAAGAGAGAGAGGGATAGAGGTCTAGAAAGAAGAAAGAGAGAGAGGGATAGAGGTCTAGAAAGAAGAAAGAGAGAGAGGGATAGAGGTCTAGAAAGAAGAAAGAGAGAGAGGGATAGAGGGTTAGAAAGAAGAAAGAGAGAGATATATAGAGGGTTAGAAAGAAGAAAGAGAGAGAGATATAGAGGGCTAGAAAGAAGAAAGAGAGAGAGGGATAGAGGTCTAGAAAGAAGAAAGAGAGAGAGGGATAGAGGTCTAGAAAGAAGAAAGAGAGAGAGGGATAGAGGTCTAGAAAGAAGAAAGAGAGAGAGGGATAGAGGTCTAGAAAGAAGAACGAGAGAGAGGGATAGAGGTCTAGAAAGAAGAAAGAGAGAGAGGGATAGAGGTCTAGAAAGAAGAAAGAGAGAGAGGGATAGAGGTCTAGAAAGAAGAAAGAGAGAGAGGGATAGAGGTCTAGAAAGAAGAAAGAGAGAGAGGGATAGAGGTCTAGAAAGAAGAAAGAGAGAGAGGGATAGAGGGTTAGAAAGAAGAAAGAGAGAGAGATATAGAGGGTTAGAAAGAAGAAAGAGAGAGAGATATAGAGGGCTAGAAAGAAGAAAGAGAGAGAGGGATAGAGGGCTAGAAAGAAGAAAGAGAGAGAGGGATAGAGGTCTAGAAAGAAGAAAGAGAGAGAGGGATAGAGGTCTAGAAAGAAGAAAGAGAGAGAGGGATAGAGGTCTAGAAAGAAGAAAGAGAGAGAGGGTTAGAGGTCTAGAAAGAAGAAAGAAAGAGAGGGATAGAGGTCTAGAAAGAAGAAAGAGAGAGAGGGATAGAGGGTTAGAAAGAAGAAAGAGAGAGAGATATAGAGGGTTAGAAAGAAGAAAGAGAGAGAGATATAGAGGGCTAGAAAGAAGAAAGAGAGAGAGGGATAGAGGTCTAGAAAGAAGAAAGAGAGAGAGGGATAGAGGTCTAGAAAGAAGAAAGAGAGAGAGGGATAGAGGTCTAGAAAGAAGAAAGAGAGAGAGGGATAGAGGTCTAGAAAGAAGAAAGAGAGAGAGGGATAGAGGTCTAGAAAGAAGAAAGAGAGAGAGGGATAGAGGGCTAGAAAGAAGAAAGAGAGAGAGGGATAGAGGTCTAGAAAGAAGAAAGAGAGAGAGGGATAGAGGTCTAGAAAGAAGAAAGAGAGAGAGGGATAGAGGTCTAGAAAGAAGAAAGAGAGAGACTGATAGAGGTCTAGAAAGAAGAAAGAGAGAGAGGGATAGAGGTCTAGAAAGAAGAAAGAGAGAGAGGGATAGAGGTCTAGAAAGAAGAAAGAGAGAGAGGGATAGAGGTCTAGAAAGAAGAACGAGAGAGAGGGATAGAGGGCTAGAAAGAAGAAAGAGAGAGAGGGATAGAGGTCTAGAAAGAAGAAAGAGAGAGAGGGATAGAGGTCTAGAAAGAAGAAAGAGAGAGAGGGATAGAGGTCTAGAAAGAAGAAAGAGAGAGAGGGATAGAGGGCTAGAAAGAAGAAAGAGAGAGAGGGATAGAGGTCTAGAAAGAAGAAAGAGAGAGAGGGATAGAGGTCTAGAAAGAAGAAAGAGAGAGAGGGATAGAGGGCTAGAAAGAAGAAAGAGAGAGAGGGATAGAGGTCTAGAAAGAAGAAAGAGAGAGAGGGATAGAGGTCTAGAAAGAAGAAAGAGAGAGAGGGATAGAGGTCTAGAAAGAAGAAAGAGAGAGAGAGATAGAGGTCTAGAAAGAAGAACGAGAGAGAGAGATAGAGGGCTAGAAAGAAGAAAGAGAGAGAGGGATAGAGGTCTAGAAAGAAGAAAGAGAGAGAGGGATAGAGGTCTAGAAAGAAGAGCGAGAGAGAGGGATAGAGGGCTAGAAAGAAGAAAGAGAGAGAGGGATAGAGGTCTAGAAAGAAGAAAGAGAGAGAGGGATAGAGGTCTAGAAAGAAGAAAGAGAGAGAGGGATAGAGGTCTAGAAAGAAGAAAGAGAGAGAGGGATAGAGGTCTAGAAAGAAGAACGAGAGAGAGGGATAGAGGGCTAGAAAGAAGAAAGAGAGAGAGGGATAGAGGTCTAGAAAGAAGAAAGAGAGAGAGGGATAGAGGTCTAGAAAGAAGACAGAGAGAGAGGGATAGAGGGCTAGAAAGAAGAAAGAGAGAGAGGGATAGAGGGCTAGAAAGAAGAAAGAGAGAGAGGGATAGAGGGCTAGAAAGAAGAAAGAGAGAGAGGGATAGAGGTCTAGAAAGAAGAAAGAGAGAGAGGGATAGAGGTCTAGAAAGAAGAAAGAGAGAGAGGGATAGAGGTCTAGAAAGAAGAAAGAGAGAGAGGGATAGAGGTCTAGAAAGAAGAAAGAGAGAGAGGGATAGAGGTCTAGAAAGAAGAACGAGAGAGAGGGATAGAGGGCTAGAAAGAAGAAAGAGAGAGAGGGATAGAGGTCTAGAAAGAAGAAAGAGAGAGAGGGATAGAGGTCTAGAAAGAAGAGCGAGAGAGAGGGATAGAGGGCTAGAAAGAAGAAAGAGAGAGAGGGATAGAGGGCTAGAAAGAAGAAAGAGAGAGAGGGATAGAGGTCTAGAAAGAAGAAAGAGAGAGAGGGATAGAGGTCTAGAAAGAAGAAAGAGAGAGAGGGATAGTGGTCTAGAAAGAAGAAAGAGAGAGAGGGATAGAGGTCTAGAAAGAAGAACGAGAGAGAGGGATAGAGGGCTAGAAAGAAGAAAGAGAGAGAGGGATAGAGGGCTAGAAAGAAGAAAGAGAGAGAGGGATAGAGGTCTAGAAAGAAGAAAGAGAGAGAGGGATAGAGGGCTAGAAAGAAGAAAGAGAGAGAGGGATAGAGGTCTAGAAAGAAGAAAGAGAGAGAGGGATAGAGGTCTAGAAAGAAGAAAGAGAGAGAGGGATAGAGGTCTAGAAAGAAGAAAGAGAGAGAGGGATAGAGGTCTAGAAAGAAGAAAGAGAGAGAGGGATAGAGGTCTAGAAAGAAGAAAGAGAGAGAGGGATAGAGGTCTAGAAAGAAGAAAGAGAGAGAGGGATAGAGGTCTAGAAAGAAGAACGAGAGAGAGGGATAGAGGGCTAGAAAGAAGAAAGAGAGAGAGGGATAGAGGTCTAGAAAGAAGAAAGAGAGAGAGGGATAGAGGGCTAGAAAGAAGAAAGAGAGAGAGGGATAGAGGGCTAGAAAGAAGAAAGAGAGAGAGGGATAGAGGTCTAGAAAGAAGAAAGAGAGAGAGGGATAGAGGTCTAGAAAGAAGAAAGAGAGAGAGGGATAGAGGTCTAGAAAGAAGAAAGAGAGAGAGGGATAGAGGTCTAGAAAGAAGAACGAGAGAGAGGGATAGAGGGCTAGAAAGAAGAAAGAGAGAGAGGGATAGAGGTCTAGAAAGAAGAAAGAGAGAGAGGGATAGAGGTCTAGAAAGAAGAACGAGAGAGAGGGATAGAGGGCTAGAAAGAAGAAAGAGAGAGAGGGATAGAGGGCTAGAAAGAAGAAAGAGAGAGAGGGATAGAGGTCTAGAAAGAAGAAAGAGAGAGAGGGATAGAGGTCTAGAAAGAAGAAAGAGAGAGAGGGATAGAGGTCTAGAAAGAAGAAAGAGAGAGAGGGTTAGAGGTCTAGAAAGAAGAAAGAGAGAGAGGGATAGAGGTCTAGAAAGAAGAAAAAGAGAGAGGGATAGAGGGTTAGAAAGAAGAAAGAGAGAGAGATATAGAGGGTTAGAAAGAAGAAAGAGAGAGAGATATAGAGGGCTAGAAAGAAGAAAGAGAGAGAGGGATAGAGGGCTAGAAAGAAGAAAGAGAGAGAGGGATAGAGGTCTAGAAAGAAGAAAGAGAGAGAGGGATAGAGGTCTAGAAAGAAGAAAGAGAGAGAGGGATAGAGGTCTAGAAAGAAGAAAGAGAGAGAGGGATAGAGGTCTAGAAAGAAGAAAGAGAGAGAGGGATAGAGGTCTAGAAAGAAGAAAGAGAGAGAGGGATAGAGGTCTAGAAAGAAGAAAGAGAGAGAGGGATAGAGGTCTAGAAAGAAGAAAGAGAGAGAGGGATAGAGGTCTAGAAAGAAGAAAGAGAGAGAGGGATAGAGGTCTAGAAAGAAGAAAGAGAGAGAGGGATAGAGGTCTAGAAAGAAGAAAGAGAGAGAGGGATAGAGGTCTAGAAAGAAGAACGAGAGAGAGGGATAGAGGGCTAGAAAGAAGAAAGAGAGAGAGGGATAGAGGTCTAGAAAGAAGAAAGAGAGAGAGGGATAGAGGGCTAGAAAGAAGAAAGAGAGAGAGGGATAGAGGGCTAGAAAGAAGAAAGAGAGAGAGGGATAGAGGTCTAGAAAGAAGAAAGAGAGAGAGGGATAGAGGGCTAGAAAGAAGAAAGAGAGAGAGGGATAGAGGGCTAGAAAGAAGAAAGAGAGAGAGGGATAGAGGGCTAGAAAGAAGAAAGAGAGAGAGGGATAGAGGGCTAGAAAGAAGAAAGAGATATATATATAGAGAGAGAGGTTTAGAAAGAAGAAAGAGAGAGAGGGATAGAGGGTTAGAAAGAAGAAAGAGAGAGAGATATAGAGGGTTAGAAAGAAGAAAGAGAGAGAGATATAGAGGGTTAGAAAGAAGAAAGAGAGAGAGATATAGAGGGTTAGAAAGAAGAAAGAGAGAAGACAGGGCTAGAAAGAAGAAAGAGATATATATAGAGAGAGAGGGTTAGAAAGAAGAAAGAGATATGGAGGGTTAGAAAGAAGAAAGAGAGAGAGGATAGAGGGTTAGAAAGAAGAAAGAGAGAGAGGAATAGATGGTTAGAAAGAAGAATAAAAAGGAAAATAGGAGAATGAAAATATATATGAATATTTATAATAAAATGTATCATTCCAACTAATGTTTCTCATGTTTTTTTACACCCAGTTTAATTGTGTTTGATTTTTTTTTTTTTTTTTTTGTTGTTGTTTTTAGCGAACATAAATATTAAGAAACATAATTACAACGAAAAGCAGAGAATGCTGTTGCCTTTATATTTAAATATCTAGAAAAAGAAGAAATTTTATACCAAACAATGTTTATAATTGAGACTTTTACTATATACTCTCTGAGAAAAGTCAATAGCAACTAAACTATTATGATTACATTAGATATTTTTTTTATTATAATGTATAGTATTTATAGGCATTTATAGCAGCCCCTGAAAGGTGAATAGCCGTTATAAGTTTTGTATGGTCTGTCTGTCTATCCGTCCGCTCTTTCCGTTTAGATCTCGTAAACTAAAAAATAAAATATGATATTTTAGATCTTTCAAATTTCTGATGCAACGGTTACTTTTTTTTTCTGAAAGTGAAAATTTAAATTTCTTAAATCAACTATGCAAGCAGTTGTTTTTTTATACAAATACAACATTTTTAATACTATTCAACAATTTGCATAAATCTGATTAAAATATGTCATGTCAAGTGTTCATCTCCCTTACTAAAGAGCCTTCTGTGTTTGTTACTATTAATAGTGAATAGTTGTAAAAGTGGTGTATTTTTATGAAAAAACTTCTTGCATGAGTGATTTAAAAAATAAGATTTTTCGCTTTTAGAAAAGAAAAAAGTAGCCGTTGCATCAGAACTTTGAATGGAATAAAACATTATGATGTCGGATTTTCACTATCTTCTATCACTATTCGCTGTCTTCCCATCGCTTTCTCTATCTTTCTCTTCATCTTCTTCCTAGTACTGTTTCCTGAATATAGGTCTTTTCATTCCCTTTGCAAGCCCTGAGGACCTTTTGATGTGGCCATAGAGTTTACGTTTTTTGTTGAAACGGTCATCGTGGGGGCCAATTGTTGTATAAATCCTGTTTCTAATCTCTTCATTCGTGATGCGGTCTTTGTGACACCTTGGCTTTAACTATATATTTATAACTTTCAGTTCATCAAATACATATATATGAATATTAACAATAAAATAATAATAACATTAATATATCTCCGTATTCTGTAGTGGGAAGTCGTGAGTCCAAATACAACAGCTCGTCTCTACTTTTGTATCGACAGAGATTGATAGGGTTGTAGCTGTTGATAGGGTTGTAGCTGTTGGTAGGGTTGTAGCTGTTGATAGGGTTGTAGCTGTTGATAGGGTTGTAGCTGTTGATAGGGTTGTAGCTGTTGATAGGGTTGTAGCTGTTGATAGGGTTGTAGCTGTTGATAGGGTTGTAGCTGTTGATAGGGTTGTAGCTGTTGATAGGGTTGTAGCTGTTGATAGGGTTGTAGCTGTTGATAGGGTTGTAGCTGTTGATAGGGTTGTAGCTGTTGATAGGGTTGTAGCTGTTGATAGGGTTGTAGCTGTTGATAGGGTTGTAGCTGTTGATAGGGTTGTAGCTGTTGATAGGGTTGTAGCTGTTGATAGGGTTGTAGCTGTTGATAGTTTGTAGTTCATAGTTTCTGACGGAGATAGGGTTGTAGCTGTTGATAGTTTGTAGTTCATAGTTTCTGACGGAGATAGGGTTGTAGCTGTTGATAGTTTGTAGTTCATAGTTTCTGACGGAGATAGGGTTGTAGCTGTTGATAGTTTGTAGTTCATAGTTTCTGACGGAGATAGGGTTGTAGCTGTTGATAGTTTGTAGTTCATAGTTTCTGACGGAGATAGGGTTGTAGCTGTTGATAGTTTGTAGTTCATAGTTTCTGACGGAGATAGGGTTGTAGCTGTTGATAGTTTGTAGTTCATAGTTTCTGACGGAGATAGGGTTGTAGCTGTTGATAGTTTGTAGTTCATAGTTTCTGACGGAGATAGGGTTGTAGCTGTTGATAGTTTGTAGTTCATAGTTTCTGATATTTTTGTCTAAAAAAATGGAAACCTGCTATTTTATCTACCTAAGCGGACCACTGTGTTTCTACAAAAGTTTTTTTGTAGCCTTGTTGAATTTATTATTAGGCTATTTGAGATAAGAATGTTATGAAGTGTATAATAAGTGTTTTCCAAAGGGAATAGTTAAAAGGGAGAAAAGAGTTTTCTGATTGGGTTGACGGAAGCGTCTATGAAACCAGGACCTGGTTGGTCATAAACAATGTTAATAGGGTTCACGTGATTGATATTGGATGATTTTTTTATTTTGAGAGACTTGAAACAGAATTGACGTGATTTTCCAATGAGTTATAATTTTTTGGGGGGGCGGTGCGAGGTGGCCGAGTAATTAAGCGCTTGACTTTTGAACGTGGGGTCCTAGGTTCTAATCTTGGTATTGTAGTACTAGTGACCGACTCTCGCTCTAGTCTCCTAGCTATGGGTGGCGGCGGGGGAGTGTCCCCCATTAATACAAGCGGCTGTCGCGCCGCAGATAACATCCATTGGAGCTGTTGTTTTTATGCGGCGTGAGGGTCAATGAAACGGCAGACACCCTTGCACGAGACGTAGCATTGGCAGCCACACATCGAAGCACCAAGCAAGTTTTTTACAAGCAACGGCAGAAATTCGAGCACTCATTCATGAGAAGTGGTTAAAGTCCTGGGAGGAATCCGACAGAGCACTTAGTGTCTAGCAGCATATGCGTCACCCAGATCGCGACGATCCGTGGTGGCGGTTAAGGAGGTCAGAGCAAGCAATCATTGCACAGTATAGGACGGAACATTGTCGTATTCTGGGCATACTTTGCCTGGTTACGCCCGAACTACGACTCCCGATGCGGTCACTGTTGGGGAGAGCGTCGAAACAAAGTCGAGTGTCCCAGCCCCGAGAGCTAAAGGGGGGAGGGACGTGTTTGAGCAGTCACTCGACATGTATGGTAGCTACGAGGAATTACGCCGAACGGCCCAGTTTTTTGACAAAGCACTACGGAAGGACTGAGTCCTCCCTGCTCTGATTTTTCAATAGGAGTTCATCTCAGGTCACTAGTGGTCATTGTTATTGTAAAGTCAACAAGACCGTGTCATAGAGACATACCAACAGGGTCACTTCATAAAAGCCAATGTTTTTCTTAAAGCTGAGGTAGTTCACTTGGATATTTTTTACAAACATTTTTAAATTTTAGAATCAAACAATACAACATAAAATCATCTCTTAGAGGGCAAAAAAAAAGGGGGGGAGGAGAAGAGGATGATGCTAATAATTAAGCATTTTTATGCATAAATAGGGATAAATTGATTAGGATTATGATTATTATTATGATTATGGTTACAAAGGAAGTCTCAGCTTTAAAAAGGCTGTCATTTCCGTCACTTTGTTGAAACTGTTGAATGCTTCGAAGGTCAGACCTTTATTCAAATATTGAAACTTAGTTTTCTTTCATTGTTTCTTATAAGCGGTGATTATTTTTACCTGCCCACTAACCGCACCTTCTGCCCTAGCTAAATTCGCCACTTAATGGAGAACCTCTTGGACGGAGTCCAGGTTGACATTTTTTATGTCCGCAGCTGTTTTTTAAATGTCTTTCGATATGAAAAAACACAAGCTAGTCCTCTTTCTCTATATATTGACACAGGTGATACTTTGTACGATTCTTCATATGAGGTTGTTTTTTTTTTATCCGCTTGTTTATTTACCAGACCATGTACCCATTGACCACTCCTGTAGTCGTCGCTAAATATTGCCGCTTAGAGGAGAATCTTTTGGACACTCCTTTGATGTCCACCACTTTTCAAATGAATGTATTCTGACATTAAAACACTAGTGAGACTTTGTTTTTATTTAAACACGCTGTAGGACATTGGACGTTAACTACAAGGGTTTACAATGTTCACATAAAATGTTGACTTTCGTAATAAAAGTAGTATTTTTTTAACTAAAAGATAAACCTTAGTTGTCAGATTTCTAACAAATTGGTTAGAATCGTTTTCGAGATTCTATTCTACCCATCAATTAAGAGTTTGCAAGCTGAAAAAAAAGAAAGAATTGTAAAATAAAATTGATGGTGTTTTTATATTTGAATACTTTATTTAAGTATATTATTGGAAATGAAATACTTTGCTTTAATTTCTAATGTCATATCGAGTTTTTATTTATTTTCTTCTTTTGTAAAACAAAATCAATTGCAGACTTCTTTAAATGAAGCATCATTATGAATGCAGATTTATAGTAAAGTATAGTAAAGTTCCCCTTTCAGATCTTATGATCTATAAGGCAGATGATGTAATAGATATCTGTTTCCGTGGTCTACAGTTTACGAGGATGTCATGTGGCCAGCAAAACTAACTATTGCCTTGACTTTTCCCCAACTAATGTCAAGTACCCATCAGAGCTGGGAGGACTAAGAGGCGCTCAAAGATCCCCAATTTAAAAAATCAGAGTCTTCATTAAGATTCAAGCCCAGCCAAACCGCACAGGCACAACGCCCCCATGAATTTAGATTTACTTTATTTAGTTAGTCTATGAATTAATTCTTATTGTTCAAAACACAGATATTTCTATTTCTATATCTATTCACTGTTTAGAACATTTACCAGTTATCATTATAAATCAAATTTAAAAAAAATAAATATTAATATTTTTTTTTCAGAACTTTCTAAAGCTAAAAGAGTGAAATAAAAAAGCGAGTTTCAGCCACCGAAGAAACTGATGAATAACAGTGCAATACTTAGAAGTTTTAATTTTTCTTATTAATTTTAGAGACTGTATCAAAGAACAATAAAACAAACAAAATTCTCTCTTGTTCTGAAGTCTAATAATAAAAAGACTTAAGTGTCGCCTATATTCGTTTAAATGTATTTCATCAATAAAATAATCCGTGTATTTTAAGTATTATATGAATAAGTTTGTTTCAACAATTTTTTTTACTTTATTCTATTTTTATTCTTTTCATATTTATTTTAAAGTGTAATAAAAAAATACCACAACAACAATTAACAAACATATAAAAGTAATAAAATCAGAATTTAAAAGGAAAAGGAATTTTAATCATAAATATTTGTATAATGTTTTAATATTAACATAACATTTACATTTTTAATTGACATAATGACAAGCAATTAAAATTTATAAAGATATTTTAAAATACAAACATACAAATAAATTCAAGGCATTATATATGTATACATAAACATTAAATAATTCAAGGCATTATATATGTATACATAAACATTAAATAATTCAAGGCATTATATATGTATACATAAACATTAAATAATTCAAGGCATTATATATGTATACATAAACATTAAATAATTCAAGGCATTATATATGTATACATAAACATTAAATAATTCAAGGCATTATATATGTATACATAAACATTAAATAATTCAAGGCATTATATATGTATACATAAACATTAAATAATTCAAGGCATTATATATGTATACATAAACATTAAATAATTCAAGGCATTATATATGTATACATAAACATTAAATAATTCAAGGCATTATACATGTATACATAAACATTAAATAATTCAAGGCATTATATATGTATACATAAACATTAAATAATTCAAGGCATAATATATGTATACATAAACATTAAATAATTCAAGGCATAATATATGTATACATAAACATTAAATTAATCAACCAAGTTCATGTCAATATCTGATTGAAAATCAGAGTTTTGAAAATCCTCAGACCCGGCAAATATTTCAGTTAAAAAAGTTTGCAAGTCATTGTCTTGAGCGTCAGTGCTGCTTGAGAAGGAATCATTAGCACTGACAATGTTATCTGAGTTGGAACTGGACAATCTTGGGTTTAGGTCAGGTAGGTTATGGTCAATTAAAGCAAAATCTGGAGTAGTTAAAATTACGTCATTTTCAACGTTTAAATTTGAAGAATAGCTATTTGTGGTCACTTCATTCTGTACATTAATCAAAGACTGTGGACTGGCCGGGCCTTTCCGGGACATTTGCGTTTGCAGACTTGCAGGTTTGTTCTGAGATTCCTCACTCAAAATAAGAGTTGGACGTGGCTGTAGACTGTCATCTTTCTGCAACTCTTTAGCTTGGACTTCATCAGGAATGTCTGTAGCTACGTGTACTGCCGGTGATTGTGAATGAAGGTTACTTTGTAGACTGACTGTAGCCTGGGTTAATTGTTCAGACCTACTCTGAATAAGCAGTGCAGATGTTTCGGGACCTCCGTTAATGTTTGGTAAAAGTTCATTTGAAACAAGTGACATAGTGAACTGATCACAAGTAGTGCTTGGCGACATTTCAGTTGACTTAGATGTGAATGTTTGTCCTGAACTCAAATAACCATCTTGTTTACGACCTGTCTTTTTTGATCTGCGTGATTTCCGAGTGTTAGAGGTGGCAGGATGAATTGATCTGCAAGTTAAAACAAAAAGATTGTTTTGAAATATTTGTTTTAAAATTTGTATTAAAAGCTAAAAAGACATTTTTCATTAAATATTCAAAATCAAAAATTTAAAATATCATTTCGACTTCACAACTATCGATGAAAAACAATATGAATGCGTTTTTTTACGCTGTACAAGTGCAACACGTTTACCAATCTGGGAATTGAGACATCACAGACTCAGTCTAGTTTATACTTAATAAATGTATACATATTTCTAATATAATTTAGAATTTTTTACCTTATATTAACAGATGAATGAGCTTGTCCTAAATCACTATTAGAGTTGTTTACATAATTGTCTACAACTAGTTGTCCATGTGACCAACCATCTTGATTAGGTTGACATTGTAGTTGACCAGCAAAGAAATTTGACTTGTATAAGCTAGACTGATGCTGAGATAGTGGATAAGTCTGGTTGCCAACGGGTGGCGATGCATGTAAACTAGAAGGAGGTTGAAATTGTGGATACATCTTATCAGAAACAAGTGGAGATGTGTTAAGAAAAGACTGCTGGGCTTGTTTTGAGAAAAAAGACGATGTTTCTTCTACTGGCTGATACATTGAACTTGGCGATGATGTGGACACAGACTGCTGCACATGACTAGGTAGAAAGGATAGTGCCTGGGGCCAAGACTGCTGCACTTGGTTAAGGGTAATTGGTAAAGCAAGCTGCAATTGATTGGTCATGATTGGTATTGTTTGAATCCCAGACTGTTGCACTTGATTAGGTACTAATGAAGGTGTTTGGGGCCTGGCCTTCTGTTTTTTATTGGGTACGATTGGTAAGAACCGCTGTACTTGACTTGGTATGAAGGTAAATATTTGGGCGCCTGCATGCTGCACTTGGTCTAGAACATTTGGCAATGTTTGGGGCCCAGACTGCTGCTTTTTGTCAAGAGCAATGGTTAATGTGTGTGGCTCTGAGTGCTGCATTAGAGTAGGACTAATTATCAAATTTTGAACCCCAGACTTCTGCATTAAATTATCATTGATAGTAAATTGAACTGCCTGCTGCTGTGTTGGCTGATCTATCATATTGGAAGTATATGCTGATGTTTTAGGCCCAGTGACTAGATGAATAGGTTGCTGTATTGGACAAGCATTAGATCCATTTTGGGATATGTTGCCATCCAACATGTTGGGCAGGAAAGCTAAGACCTGGCTACTATTATTAATACCTTTAGCCATGTCATCTACCCTTATAATGTCTTGTAACTCCTGAATGTAATCAATTGTATTATTTAGCACATGAATTTTGCTATTTTCTTTGTACTGAGAGAGTCTTGGGTTTGGGGGCAAATTGAGTTTTCTTAGGGCTTCATAGCCTTCAGCTAAACCTTTATTTCTTTCTCTTTGCTAATAAGAAAGGAAATAAATAAAATACAAATAGAAAAAAAATCAAACTCTATCAAGTATTTAAAGTAACTAAATTTGTAAACTGTCTAAATTATACTTCTCGCCCAGGTAGATAATAACAATAATAAACATTTACAATTTAGGTTTAACGTATTGATTTAGTTTGTGGTTTTAGTTCCATTATTTTAACACTTTTCAATTTTATAAATCTATTTATATCAAGCTATTAGTTCTAAATGTATATTGCATTAACAACAGATCTTTTATCGCAATGACACTATGCGTAATTCTATGAAAATATTAAGGCCTTTAAGTTCCATCTTATTAATAGTTTTTATCTTGTTATAAACACAAATTAACGTTACGTGTTTCATAAAAAAATAACATCAGAACCATGTCAATATTGTCTTGTGATAATACATCTAATGATATTATGTAGTGTGTTTATTTTCATTTTAAAAAATTTCCTTTATAACAAACTTTTAGATGTATGTTAATCAAAAGTTGAGGGCCTTATCTAGTATTTAAATAACAGACCTTTACATTATTGAAAGTAGATTGTTGAATTAACTTATGTTTTTAAGAATGCTGTTGTAAAATTAAGTATCGTTTTATTTTTAAGCCTTGGTGTTTATAATGTAACCAACAGTTTACCAGGATGTTGTGTAGCTAGTATATTACCATTATCCTGTTCCTAAACCTCACCATTTTAAAGACAAATATAACTATAGGACTAACCATTATCTTTTCGTCTATTAGACTACTTTAATTACAAATATTTAAATACTAATATTAGATGCAGCTTTATTGTTGTGTTTGATAACCTTTTCATTTTGATAGACTTTCGTAGCCTTTGAATATATTGTAGAAAACATTACAGAAATAACATTTTGTTTTAAAGTTCTAAGTAATAAAATTAAACTAACCTCCTTATTAAATTTCAATCTCAAATGATCCGCTTCTTCCACTGACAATCCTCTGAATTTTTTGTTTCTTGATTTTTTAACAGCTTCATAAGTTTTGACCTCTGATTGGTCTTTAGAGACATCATCATCGTTGAGTTCTTTTTCTTTAGAACCTTCATCACCGTTGATGCTATCTTCTTTAAAGAGATCATCATAGTTGAAGCTGCCTTCTTTAAAGAGATCATCATAGTTGAAGTTACCTTCTATAAAGAGATCATCACTCACGAGCTCTTGTTCTATAGAGTTATCATCAGCATCGTAAAATCTTCTTTTAATTCCTCTCTTCTCACTGGAATTACCTTTTTGGCAAGACGAGGCCATGTTGAACTATTAGACAGTAAACACAGATGCCCTCCTTAATCAGAATGAACAAAGTAGAAACGTCTTTCTCTCCAAGAAATACACAAAATAGTTTACGTCTCAATTGGAACACTAAATGGATATAAAATATAAGTGTCACTTATGAAAAACACTAAACACGATATTCCGAAGCACAGACTGAGCTAAAATGAAGTTTTAAACACCAATGGTCAGCTATTTATATTGTGCTTACTTGCAAACTTAACAAAAGGCGGGAGTTTACGTTCCTTTGTTCGTGTCCTTATCAAAATAATGTCCAAAACGCCGTGTCCAGTTGAATGAACAGCTAATGAATGAGATATGGCCGCCTTTGATAGGCGAGAGCGGCAAAACTTAGACACAGTGTCAATATTATGTCAAAGGGTGTGCTTATTGTTTTGTTTATTTTGGGGGGGGGGAGGGTAGAGGCGGCGGTGGTGTGCTGCAAAGTTTGTTTGATTTAGGTGAAATTTTGTAGTATTTTTAAGAAATATTTCTTAATTAGTTTTAAAATACGATTAAATTTATTATGAACTATTTAACGATAAGAAATTTCCTTAACAAGAAATATTATGGATGAAATAGTATTTTATGTATTTTAACGTATATTTTTAAAAAGTCATTTTAAGAAAAATTGAAGAGATTATTAAACATTTAAAATTTATTTTAAAAAAAAAATTAATATATTTTCTATATCACTTGTTACATCCTTATGGCTTTAAAAACTTTGAAAAAAAATTATCATTAGAAAATATACAGTAGAAAATAGCTTTCATTAAAAACGTGTATCTATATGTATATTTATATTGTATTGTTACTGAAACTTGAAGGTGTTTAACAACTAATTTCTTTTTTCTTTTTTATGTAATTCATACTTTATCTAACTCATAACAAAAGAAGGGGTGGAGGTGGTGTGCGGTGGGTAGAACGTGACTTTAAAAAAAAATTGTTATAAGTAATACGAGATGGGAGGGGTAAAGGTAAACGGTTCATAAACATTTAGCATTGGTTTGGATGTTGGAGATTTGAACGGCGGCGTTCCTTGTTGTAACACGATCCTTACCTACACCACACTACAGTGACTTGAGTAGAAGTTAATGTTAGAGTTAGATCAAAAGGACCGAGCCGACGGCAGACACAAAAGTTGTCAAAAGTTTTTGAACTGCAAAGGCATTACCATACCTGATTTAAATTTTAATACTAAGAAAAAAAGTTAGTATGTATCGACTTAAACTCATCTGAAGCGAGAGTTTAAAAAAATTAAATTAAAAGAAAGTAAAGAGAGAAAAAGGGGAAAAAAGAGAGAAAGAGAGAGGGGGGGGGGAACGAAAGAAGTATAAAAAAAGAAAGGGAGAGAGAAGAGAGAGAAAGAGAAAGAAAGATAAAGAAAGAGAGAATGAGAAAGAGAAAGAGAGAAAGAGAGAAAGAGAACTAGAGAGAGAGACTATGTTAAAAAGCATTATTTAAATCAACAAAAGTTATCAAAAGCTTTTGAACTGCAAATGTTCTAAGATTACTGATTTAAAATTTTAATACCAGAATATTGAGTAGCTCATCTTTGAGTCTAACTGTGATATAAAATTGTCATCTATAGATTTAGTTTATCAAATTTTTTTTGTGTTTGTTTTGTTTGCTTTTTTAGACAATTTTTCTGTAATATTCCTGAGCCTTGAACTATACATTTTGCAACATTGTACACTATAATATACCCTGCATTTGTAGTAACTTTCTGGAGACTTTAAACATTAAGAAAAAATTGCCGGGTTAATTTTTTTTAGATATTCGGACTTTTTTTTTCTTTCGATATTGGTCATTTCATCATAAATAGTTTCATTATGTTTAGAAATGAAATGTGTCCAAACATTCATTATAAATCTCCTCGGTTTCTCTGTAAATTAGATACAAGGATTTGTCTTTAAAATTCCTTGTTGGAAGAACATTTACCGCACACCGCATCTTTGTAGACTGAGTTTTGAAATCTTAGGCTACTACCAGAATTGAATCATTCAAGATAATTTCACAATATTACTAAAAGAGTTCAACTCGTATTAAAAACTAGAATTTTTACAGTGTGAACAAAGTTATGATTTCTTTAAAGATTAAATATATTGTCGACGGGATTAAGACTTTTCGCTGTCCGGGTTGGTCGTAGGTCGTAGTTTGGCATCCCTAGTCTAGAGCAGTTTTTTCAAACTGTGGTCCGATAACCCCCGGGGATATAACTACTTTCTAATATGTCTATTACGTACTATTCTATGACGCCCTGAACCAAACATTTAAATACATTCTTTACTTGTATATTACCGATTGTGTATTAAACCCTTTCAAGCGTGGATAAAGTCACTTCCTAATCACAAATAAAGCCATACTAATACAGGAGTAGCTTTTTGAAGTATCCAGAAATGAGGAGCTTAAATCAATGCTTACATAAGAGTATAACAAATTTTGGTTAAAAAACGTATTCCAAATATATATCCTGCATTATGAGTCATTGTAACAAAAAATTGTTGAATGATTTCCAGTCTTCTTTTTATTTTGATAGAGCATGAATAGATTGCCGCAATGAGCCTCATCACAAATAAAAGAAAACGATGCGAAATTTGTGTTCATTGAGTCAGACATAAATACACTTTCGCCAACCTCATCCGTGCTAGTAATTTATTTATGTTTACATTTGTTACTTATAAATATATATTGAATTTATTTAGCTTTTTTACTTAGGTGCCCGTTTTGACTATATAAAGGTTCCCCATGTCAAAAAGATTGAGAACCTCTGATCTAGGTGTTTTGAGGGGAGAGAAATACAGATTTAAAATAACAACAAAGAAAAGTTGTATAAGTAATTGATAAAAATGGTCTGGAATAGCATACAATTAACTAAATTATATGTATACATTTAAAATTGGATAAAATAGTGATGATATATTCTTAATACAATCTCCATTACATTTATGTATTTCTTCAAAAGAGGTGTATTTCCAAGACAAAGAACTCCTGGCGTAATTAATTTTAAAAACAAATTGTTACATTTCAGAAAAACTAGGTAGCATAGCATTAAAACTTTGCAAGTTCTAAAATATCATGAAATCGGATTTTTCTTATGTTTTTGCTATCTAATGCTGACAATCGGACAGACTGACAGACTAACGATAGGAAACTAATAATAGATTTTCTCCTTAAAAGGGGCTACTTAAAAAAAACACACTAAAGACGACCATTTGTTACTTCATTACGTAAATCATACAAAAAGCATGCTTCTTATGGATTTCATATGTATACCCATCTTTAACTACATAGTTACCTAGAGATAATATTTGTAATTTGGCTTAAAACTTGTTTTAGAAGTGTTTACATATAATATGCAATTTTAATATTTAACACACAAAATTGATGATAATATATAGTTTGTGTAGTTATAAGTATAGTTTAAACCTTCAGCAGGCCTATACTTAAATTATTCAAAAAACAAAGAGCGGCTGTTCTCAACAAAGGCCTTTAAACATGCTCACCTTTTTAAAACATTACGATTATGTGGCAGATAATGTAAAGGTCATGTTTCTTTGGCCCTTGGTTAACGAGGGTGTCAAGTGGCCAGAACAAGGAGCAACCACCATACCACAACTAATGTAAAGGTACCCTTCAGAGCTGGATGGGCTCTCAGATTTCCTTATTAAAATCCCAATAGCTAATAGATTGAAAATTTAATGATACATGTTTCTCTTTTTCAAAGTACATATACACCTTTTTAAAAATTTATTTTGAAATATTCATACTTCTAAAAAAAAAACCACAAAATCAGGACGATACTTAACATTTAAAATATTCGAATACATCTAAAGCTGATTAACCAATGTATTTGATTAGTAAGGTCAAACCACAAATAGCTAGTATTTAGTATACTCATGTATGGTATCGGAAGCAACTTTAAAAAAGCAAACGTTTTAGAAGAATAACAGCAAAATTACTGGTATATATCTGCAAGAAAAAGCTCATTTTCTTTAATATAAAACATAATTAATTAAATACCACCAATTTATTTAGCGATTGGTTATTTTTTTTATTGATTCATGTTTTGAATGAATAAATTTGCAAAATTTGAACTTGCTCCTAGAATGGGAAGTGGGACAAAACGTAAAAATAGAAATAACTCCAATATACGGCCATATATTTATCTCCCTTTTTCAGTATCAAACATAATAATTAATTACCAATAAATATTTAACTAATTCTCTTTTCATTGATTCGTGTTTTGGTAAGTACAATAAATAATTGTGTAAAGTTTGAACTTGATCCCAGCATGCATGTGGGAGAAATAACTTTTAAAAAAAATTTAAAAGACAGACAACAATTAGCAGTTATTATTGAAGAGTCAAAGGTGCATAGAAAGACAACATCAACAGTAACTTAATAAAAAGAAAAGAAAATGCTTTGTTATTATTTTAGCATTAAAATACATTATATACATTATATTACATTCTTTTATTTTGCCCTTGAAGTTCATCTAAAATTTAAATGTATAAAATGCAAAAGAAAATGCAAAAGAAAAAAGAATATTATTTTTCCGCACCCTGCAAAAAAAATGACAAGGAAAAAAATGCCCCACCCTCCCACAATCCTTCCCGCTTTCCTTTGATAGACACACAGTCCGTTTACAATGGACAGGACTGGCGACGTACCCCTACTACTCCAACCAATCATAGCGCTTTATCTCTTCATGGATTGACCACTCGACCTATCGTGCCTACATATTACCGCTTTAAGCCCGCCCCTTCCGTTTGGTCACTTTGAAATCCTCACCTTATATAAAGCTGACCAACACTTTGACTGTTATCATTTCACGACTAGATCTTCTTGTCTTGAAAAGTTTTATTTCTTATTTGAGTCACTGCTACTGAATCCATATCAGACTTTCATATTTATTAATTGGACATAAAAACTTGTGTGCTATTCAGTGTGGATATATTGTTCTCTTGTGAATTCTTAAGTCTGAAGTAAAATGTTCGCCATAGAGAATACTCCTTCTCTACCTTCAACATCATCATCACCTCAAGAAGTTCCAGTTGTGTCTTCTTTAGCCTGTGATAGTGTGTTCACTATGGAGGATAACTTTTTATTACCTTCAACATCATCACCACAAGAAGTTCCAGTTGTGTCTTCTTTAGCCTGTGATAGTGTGTTCACCATGGAGGATAACTTTTTATTACCTTCAACCTCATCTCCACAAGAAGTTCCAGAGAACACAAAGAAGCCAAATGGAAAAAGAAAATCTGCCAGCTCCTCCAAGGGAAAAAGTAAAAAGAATAAAGAGGCTAACCTCGGCGATGGTGAAAATGTTTCTTCAGAACCTCAAGTATTGTGTTCTTTAACATTTGATAGTGTGCTTAACATGGAAGATAATTGTGTCTTCCCTTCAACATCTTCACAACAAGTTCCAGACAACAAAATAAAACAAACGGCCAAGCCAAAATCGTCCAAGGGAAAAGCTCGAAAGAAGAAGGGAGACAATACACCTGAAGACCCTTATGCAAGAGTGAAACGTTCCAAAAGTCAGAAACTGAAAGGACTTCCATTAGACAAAGCTGAGCAGTTGAGACTTAAATTGAATGAACAGGTAAGAATAACCGTTTTTTTCACTGGTATTTTGATGATATAATGAATTCTTGTTAACAAAACATTTACTAAATAGATGAAAATATAATTTCGAAAAATATTACTACATGAAAGGTATGAAGCATACAAATGGACAAAGCTCTGATCGTTAATAAACTGTAGTCTTGATATCAATTATATATGTGTGTATATATACGGAGAATTTTTCTATCCTCTTCAATGAGTCTTTTTTTTTCTTTGACTATTTGAGTTTGTAATGCATTTCTTTTTAATCCAACTTTACGAATGCAAAAATTACTGTCTGGATACAGTTATAGGCTTTGATCAACATTGAAATAAATCATATTTTAAAAAGATACAATACATACAAAGGTCTAATATTATATCATATAGATGAAACTTGGGAGATAGTTAGTGTTACATAACATCATACTATCCAATGATAGATGTATCTAAAGCTTTGAACGTTTTAAATGATATAAAGTTTTGCACTTAAAACAATACCATAGCTATTGACGCTCACTTGAGTAGAACAGTTCACTATGTCGCTAAACACTACCATTAAAGGGAGGAAAGTAAAAGTGTTTGTGTTGGTCCCAATACAAACTCATTTAACAATGACCATTAAAAATGAGTTTAAACTCAGTTACCATTTGACGGCAGAATTTTTATTTACTAAAGCTTTCAAAAACTGTTTTGAATTTAAAACAAATCTTTTGATTTCAACCAATATAAGTGTATTATAATTGAGTCCGCTTGCTTTAGTCTAAAATAGTTTCACTTTATTAAAAATATGAACAGTAAGAAAATATATCATAATATAGATGCATATGTATATATTTTTAAGAGATGACACACTGTGACTGCATGTGTTAAATTTTATTTTCATTCAGTAAGTTATGACTACACAGTGGGTTCTTATGTTTAATATAGGCTCAATATGAAACTTTGTAATATACATTTTAACTGTATTTACCTTTATACTTATGTACTTTATATTAAATAAAGAGGATATCGTTTACTTCGTATAAAGTGTATGAATCCATACTCTTAATTTTCTTAAGTACACACATTAGATGATAAGAATATCTAATGCTCCTTTCTATAGTATTTATTCAAATGTCGCATGAACTATTCCCTTTGTTAGACAAAGTTTTGTTAAAATTGCAAATATAATTTATTACTTTATCCGTTACTTATTTTTAATGTTGATTTTATTTTAGGAAAGAAATCGTCAAAGAGCAATAAGGGAGGCTATTGGTGAGCTGAAACAAATGGACATTCCTGACTTCCTGAGCGTGGACAATTACAAAGTTGGTTGTAAATGTCACACGTTAAGAACTGTTATCGCTTACATCGCTCACATGATGAACCAGATTGAGAATCACGACCAGATTCACGGCGTATCTGAACATCTCCAGCAACAGACCCAGCTGCATCAACAGCGGTTACAAGAGAAACTAAATGTGATGCAACAGGAGGAGGCACAGTATCAGTTACAACAACAGGAGCTAGAGAAAGAAATACTATTGCATCAACAGGAATCTGTACAACAACAGCAGCTAATACAACAGCAACAATTTCTACAACCTACGACAAATCTACAGATACAGTGTGATTCACAGCAACAACAGTTGCAGTCAGATCAACAGCAGGTGACTCTTGAGCAACCACAGATACAACCTGAAACACAGCAGATACTGCCTAATCTGCAACAACCACAGCTACTGTTTAATCCTCAGCAACATCAAGAAATGAATCATCACCAGCAACAGAGTTCATTGCAACAATATCAACAACAACCAGACACAATAGTAGAGCAACAAATAACAATCCCAGAAAACCAGCAACAAATCCCTCAGCAACTGCCCAGTACCAAGCACCAGCCTCTACAGCCTCAACTACAGCAACATATTTCGTCCCAATTTCATTCAAAACAACCTGATGTGCAGCCTCAAATTCCGGTACTTCTACACCAACAGCAGACTCACCAGGGACAATCCTTATTACCTTCCATCAACCCAAGCTGTTTTCCCAGTTATCTGTCGGCTCCAACTACTTCTCTTACACCTATGAACAGCACTTCATTCAATCATGCCCCAGAATCTGTTGGATCTAATGGACAAAATAGTTCTATGTATCAGGGTCAGTACCAACACTGGGGAGTAAACCACTTTCAGCTGCCTGTATTTGCACCACAATACTATCCAGTACCGATGTATTGGGCAACCCATGGCCAGCCCTTAGGACATGTTTCAGTAGGTCCTGATGTCCATTTAATGAATCAAGGCCAGAGCTCAAAAAAGAAACCCAGTCGCAAAGTAAGGTCTAAAAAGGGCAAAACTACTAGCCCGGCTAGAGCAGCAGCAGCAGAATCTACAACAGCATCAACTACATCAACAGCACCAACTGACCCAGGCAGTCACACTGGTGTAAGTTCTACAGGGAAAACAAGAGTTCTAGATGACCAAAATAATATTGTCTTTGCTGATAAGAGTTGCCCCACATTTTCGGACACAATTTCGGATTTTTGCTTGCCAACGTCTGACCAAAGAGCAAGTGGCTCAACTTCTAGTGACAGCGGTTACTCCAGCCGATCCATCAGCAGAGAGTCCGATATTGTGGTCGATTATGTTAACAACAAAGATCAAAACAGTGACACTGAGAAGACGGATTGGCTGCTGGATGCCGCTTCTGTTGATCAGTTTTTTGAAAACTTAGATAAATTATAATAAAAATATTGGCGATTTAACACGAAATTTAAAAATACACACAAATGTGATACTTGGTACTAAAAGTTTATTCTGTTTGTGATACAAAGCCATGATACTAAATTTAATTACTTTTCTATATGATTTTTAAATTGCCATTCAATATGTAAGCCATAAGTATTATATAAAATAAGCTCTTTTTAATTCTTGTATTTTTTTATATTCAGCCTATGTATACCTCACCATCATTTTCTGTTGTAGTTTAGTTGATGCCACCTTAGTTTATGATTCTTAGAAATTTAATGGTCCTTTTTCCTTTGGTTTAAAATCTACTTTAAACATAATTCTTAGGATAATATGTTGTTAATTCTGTATATCTTATTAGAAATCAATTCATTTGTGTGAACAATAACCATTAAGTCCATTCCAGAATTACTTTCAAATGCATCAAAACTAGCATTCAGTTGAAATTTATTTACAATTTATATAGAACAAAAAATTATGTTGCATTGTAAGTCTCGAAAGACGATCTTTTCCCTTTGCAAATTATTTCAAACACATTTCTGTTCATCTTTTTTTTTAATCTCTTTATTTTTCTTGTTCCTGTATTATTATTATTATTATATTAGAAAAGAACGAGTAGTCATTCTCTGGCGCTGCCAGGGTCGAGTTTCGCTAAAGAGAAACAAAATTCATCGTAGTCCCTTTAACAGTTTCCACTGAGGAATTTTCTGGTGATGTGGCAGGTCTAAAGCAGTACCGCCCTCTGACAGGCGACGAGGATGTTCCAAGGAATGTTAAGGGCCTTGAAGGTGTCTGTGAGGTCAGTTGTTATTATCCCCTAGGTTGATATTATTATTATTGTTATTATTATTATTAATATTATATTATTCTTATAATTTTAACTTATTTCACTGTTATACTGTTTCTCTGGTCTCACAATGTGTGATGTATCAAACATATTCCTATTTTAATGAATTGAATTGTGACTGTATCTGCTTATTATTTTTACACTGAAACAAATTTTTAATCCATTGTATTTTTATTTTAACCATCCATAGTTTATGAAATAAAAATTTTCAATAAAATTTTAAATCCGTATCTGTATTCTTCAACCATTTAGATTTGTGTTTGTCTTTGTTGTTTATATAGTTGACTCTATCTAATAGTGCGTTTTTTAGTTCAAAGTGTAGAATATAAAATGTAGAGCACTAAATTAATTATCGGAAATGAATTTAAGTTATTCATAGATCTGCACACATTTAAAATATTATATGGCAAAAAATAAAGGGGCTCTACATAAGTTGTCTATAAACATCACTGGATGTATCTTACAATACAATCCAAAAGCACTGACAGAGCTATTTTTAATATAAAGAATTCTTTAAAGGATTATAATTCTAATTTTGTTTAATTCATTTGTTTTCTATTTATTTTGAACAGTAAAAAAAAAAGTATTTAATATTTATTCAAAATGCTGAAAATGAACGTGTGCGACTAGAGGTGTTATACCACAGGACAACTAGAACAAATAAATCAGTATATTGAAGAAAAAAAAATATATTTTTTGAATAGATTTTAAAAAGAAAAATTACAGTATAGTGCTAAGCTGTAACGTCTACTTTACACAATAGGCTATACCACTTGCTGGATCTACTATTTAAAAATGTAAAATAATAATTATACATTTTGTAAATTTACATATATACATATAAACCTAAATGTTAGATGGAAATTCAATGGTAAAGGTCTACAAATCTTTTCATTACCAATCGGCTCGTGAAGGGAAACAATATGAAACGTATGACATCTGAACCATATATTAATAATGGTTCCTGAATTGATATCACTGATAAAAAATATACCCATATTATTTTAAAAGTCTTACTGAATGAAATACGATCTACCTACATCCAGATCACTATCAGAGTATACAGTAAATATCATTGACTAAAATAATATAATTGTACAATAGAACATTGTATCTATATAAGCCTAGGTGAATATGCATTGTGGAGAAAGTTGTAACGACGTAGTTTGTATCAAACAAAAACTAACACATGTTATACAATGGACATAGTTTGACTATTACTTCAAATCAGAATATATTCATTGTCATGGCGGCAGAGATCAAAGATTATACTGTCCAACGGTCGCTCTATTGAGGAGCAATGGTGAAGGCGGTGGTGGGAGTGGTCAGTACATACCGAGTCGGATGATAAAGACAATCACCGATAAGACACTCCTATGAAAACAATAAGAAAAAGAGAAAGTTTCAGTATTTGGATAAAGGGCAGACTGACTTTTTGTAAAACAACGTAAATGACATGGCCGTCTTATTTGTACTGCAACTTTTTTTTGTATGAATACATATCACATATACAAGGGCAGCTCGGGAGACCAATGATTTATATATATATATATATTCATTCATTGGCCTCCTTCAATAGTAGAACGACTATGGTTCATCTCAGAGCACACTTCCTCATGTGGCTGTGGAGCATTATTTTGGAGAGACACTCCCGTTCACAGATTGCGCAGGTTAAGGTGGCTTTTGCTTCGTGGTAGAGGAGCTGGCCTTTCTCCAAATTGAACGTTTTTCTTCCTGAGCTAAGACCCATGTACTTTCACTGTCCATATCTTTCTTGATCACTGTCTCTCTCCATCTGGTGCGGTCTAGAGCTATATATTCCCAATTGTCAGTATTGATGTTCACTGATTTGAGGTCACGTTTTATTACATCTATGTAACGGAGGCATGCTATTTCTGTGCTGGTCACATATAGTAGGATTGATGACTGTATTGACTGTATTGTTGTATTCACAATGTTAGAATGCAGCTTCTAAGTGATACAGTAGCGCAGTGCTCATGGACATAATTAGAATAGTGTCAGCAACGTACGTCAGTTGTTTTTGATGTTTGATTAGCTTTGGTACAAATCACTAACGTATTATAAATATTTATAATAGAATTATATAGTGACAAATTTGTATATATTTTGTCTCTCCACCCTCTGTTATGTTGGACAATTCTTCTGCCCCCCTTTTCGACCCAAACAATATGGGTGATGGGGGGCGGGGATTTACCTTTAAGCTTAAATCCGAGTTTCTAAACAAAATTAGTCAAACGTGTATATAATAAATGCTAATATATATGATATTCTAATTATTTATATTTTAACCCATTTGTATATTGTCTTCCCTCTGATATGTTGGCTGATTTCATATAGTGGAAGGGAAGGTGATTGCATATAGGTACTAGATTTGACCATATGTTACAAAATGTGTGTGTGTATATAAAAATACGGTTAGGGTTTACATAGAGATTTAAAAAATAAAATTCGCCCCCTCAATCAAACGTTCTGGAACCTTTGATGGTACAAAGTTTTCTAACGTTTTGATAAACAAATACTTGACAGATGACAATCAACAAATAAGTTGGCCCCTAGATAGTTTCTCTAGTTTTAAGCCAATTCATTTAAAAGGGTCTAGAAATAAACATTCAAACTTACAACCCTTAAATGACACAATGCTATCGATCTACATTTGTTAGTATCCTATTTGTGATTCAGAAGTCCAAATCTATAAAGTTTATTGTTCTGAAGAGAGAGAGAGAGAGAGAGAAATAAAAAAGAAAGTTGCTAGAACAAGACGCAAATGAAACCATAACGTTGAAAATTACAACAAAAGTTGTGGACTGTTTGACTATTGACCTTTTTTTTTCTTTCCAATCCAATAAACTAATCATCGATTCTAAAAACTTTTATCATTTTGAGAGACAAAACATTAAAATATATACGTCTCTATATCCCATGACAACACTGTAATGTATTAGATAAAATAGAACACTAGAACTTAGTCAACATTGAAATGGATCATCGTGTAAAGACTTGGTTAGTGTCAACTAGTAATAGAAAAGACAAAGTCTAACTTTTGTTTTAATATCAAAATACATTCAATTTTAAAAGCGCGGACATCAAAGGTGTCAAGCTGCCTAAGAAAAATCGAAAAAATCTTGGAAGACAACGGCCACCCTCTCCATCAGAACTACGACAGGTCGTCGCGAAGTGGGCGACTGCTGTCAATCAAAACAAGAACAGAGCGGTACAAAAACTCGTTCGTACCTCACTCGGTCAGACTCTATCACCGCCACTCATTGATCAGGGAACATGAAATGCACCAAGATACCTGTGTGTAGTCGCTGAATGAACTCTTTATGTTGTCTGTTGTATTTGTGTGTATTTTTCTGTTGTGTTGTCTTTATATGAGAAAAGAGTCCTTGTAATCACAACAAATTTCCGTAAGGATCAATAAAGCAGTCTTAGTCTTAGTCTTAGTCCAATGGACTCTTCCAAGCGGTGATATTTAGCGAGGGCGGTGTGAGTGATCAATGCGCAAAAGGGGCGGGAAAAAACAACAACCGCTGATAAAACATTCCTATGACATCACGACAAAACTGAACAATTGTTTAAAGACGGAGTGAGTGTCAACTATTTCAAATTGAAAAAAATAAAGTCGAGCTTGTGTTTTAATAACGAAATATATTTATTTTTAAAAGCGGCGGACATCAAAGGTGTCAAGTTGAACGTAGTTTAGGTGGCTATTCTTCGACAGGCGGTAGTTAGTGACAGCGGTGGGAGTGGTCATTGCGTTCTGGGGAGGGTAAAAATAACAACTGATTAGACACTCTCATAACATCATGGCAAAACAATAAAAGAAATTTAACGCTTCAATATTTTGATAAATGTCGGACAACCGAAGCATTTCACTGTTTTAACAAATTCACTGAAATGACAACTGAGACTTTATTTGTTGCTTTTAAAAATAAAAGGTTTGGTTTAAAAAATAAATCAAACGAAGTAGTTACTATATTGGGATACATTTATTTTAACTGACAAGACTTACTTTTGTTAACCAGAAAAAAAAACAGCAATTATCATTGACATCCCATTGCACAATAGTGTGAATTTCTAAATATAACTCCAAAACGAACTAAGCATAAGCCAACTGCTGCTGACCATCCACATCAACAATTTCTCAATGAACATTGTTTTTGGGACAGCAATCACTAACCTTTTTTCTTTTAAGTATCTTGACTCAAGCAAGAAAATGAATGTTTATGCCTTTAGTGCTCTAATAATAAATATTAATAAGAAGTTATCTCCCCTATACCAAAAAAGAAAAATAATTGTTGCCCAAGTTTGCATAATAAATAACATTATCAGCTACTGCACATCCTCACTCCCGACATTTAATTATCATGATGTTTTATTGTTAGATTCTACTGCAGGAAGACAGACCCAGTTTTAACCAGACTGTGAATCAACTAGGAACATTATTTATTTGGTACACATTTCCACGTGGACTACCGCGGCTTTAAAAAAAACATTGGCTTTTGTGAAGTGACCGTGTCGGTTTGTCTCTATGACACCGTCTTGTTGACTTAAAAATAACAATGACCACTATTGACCGATATAATAGTCACGTGACGTAGATAACTTGATTGCATGATCACAAACTACATCGACATTTTCTTATCTCAGCCGTCGACCGAATAAAGAAAGAAACTGTAAGAGCCACTCCCTAGGTTACAACCTCTGCGTCCTGACTACCACCCGCTACCTTTATATTCAACATAGATCTAGTTTGAGAATAAAGACAAGAGTCTCTCTTTTTTTTTTCCTGAAGAATTTGATGCCAAGTTCTGCATAATGGAGGATCCGTAATTTTTAAGATCTATATAGAGGTCCAATACTGAGGAATTTCAAATTATTACAATCTCCTTTTTTCTAATAGCTAGAAACGTCAACGTGAAAAAAAAGTTTATTATAAGAAAGGGCGGAACGGGCCAATATAGAAATGTCTTGTATTCCTAGCTGGCAAATGCATTCTCCTGGTGTCTAGAGCGCACTATTTAACTTAAGTTCCATTCAGACCGTTTCTTTGGCAAATAGTTTACGAGCAAGCACAATGACCAACCGCCATTACTTTCCCAAAACTAAGGTCAGGTACCCCTTAGAGTTTGGTGAACTCAGGGGCGCTCTAAAAATCTGTCTTCGCCAAGTTTGGTATTTTGAATTTCAGGATTTATTCTAGTAAAATAAATTAATATAGCTCAATTTAAATCAAAGGATCAATTTCAAAGAATCACGTGTAGTTGTTTTTAACTTTCAAACAAACTAGTATCGATAATGAGACAACTTGACTCTCTGGAAAGGAAATGTAATTGTAATGTGACTCAGAAGAGGAAGAGTTCTGACCTATATTACATTTAATTATCGTGCCAAAATGGGGGCATTATATTTTCAACAGCTTTTCTACTTTTTGGATCTAAACGTGAAAGACGGACAGACATATCACACAAAACGCCTTCCTACTACGAAGGCTGCTAAAAAAATATATATTTACAAAATAACTAATCATTGGATGATATCACTGACTTTGCTAAAGAAAGAAAATATTTTTGTTCAATATAAATTCTTAATGCCTATGTAATATGTCCAGAAAGCTTGTGCAAATCATGGACTTATATTCACATTTTTAAACAAGAGCTTACGTTTACATTTTCTGTCTGAATAATAATGATTTTTAAATAAAAGATTTACTATGTCACTATCAATATCTTTTTTTTTTATAAATTATAGTCATTTCAAAGAGAAGATTATTATGTTCCACGCATATTCATATGTTAATCTAGTCATGCAAAATAAATAGAGACTTAAACTCTGCTCAGTTGTCAAATTTTGTGGCTGATTCAGGCAACCCAATTCATGTTTCAATGGCATAAGGAAAAGGAGCACTTGTACGAATTCGACCTAGCATATGGAATTAGAAATGTGCCCTTTATCTTTGTGTCTTTCTGAGTATTTTAATTCGGATTTGTTTTTGTATTCGTACATTATGATTTAGCTTTATGTGAATTATTGATACTGCTATCCCGAAGTGTGTACATGTCGTCTAAGTTAAGTAATTTTGCTAATGTTTCCTGGCTTATCGCGTAAAAGTTTGCTATTTGAGGCTCACAAGCCGCTACATCAATTACAGGACGTCTGGTGTTATGTTGTAGATAAAGAGTTATTTAAAAACATTAATGTATATTTCAAACTGCAATCTAAATTACAGCTTTATTATATTGTATGGTTAAAACAGATTATTTTTCTCCCTTTATTTTGCAACATCCAACATCCCCCCCTCTCTCTCTACGTCTCTTCTCTTACCTCTCTCCCTACATTTGTCCCTCGAGACCCTCCCCAGTTTTAACACTTCCCTCTCTCTTTCTCAATTATTTACTATTTATTTTATTAATTCCCCTTTCCCACCCCTCCATCTCTATCATTCATTCCTTTTCTTTCTCATTTTTTCCCTTTCCTACTATATATCTTGTCTGGCTTGACTACACCTTTGCTTTTCTCTTTCCCTTTCAAATGTGGATAGAAATCCAAAATCGATGTCGGTGATACAACAATAAAAAAAAATATCATTTTGGTATTACAACTTGGATGTCCACCTATGACACGCAGTTGTTGACTTAATCATAACAATGACCACAGGTGACCGACCACGAGCGACCGTCGCGTTTGCAAATGTGTGTAATGGGCAACCGAGTTTCCACAATCATTGCTGTATTTCCTATCTCTCCACGTGATAGCCTATGTCGCTTTCCTGTTTATTCTTTTCTCTCTGACCATCCCTCTCCAGTCCAACTAAAGAAACAATAGTGTAGGCCAACTCTGTACTGGAGTAACATCTGGGCATAGAATAGAATACAGTCATTAGATTACCGATAGGCTATCAATAGACCTGAATGTATTTCTGCTTTGAAATATATTTCAACTATCAATTTTAAAGCTCGCTACCAAATGAAAAGTAATTCTCAGAACGACACAAAGATAAATGTATAATTCTTATTAAAATTGCTAGGATAAATTCATATAAGTACTCTTTCTTTTGCTATTGCCAATAGAGCTAGAACTGGTTGCCTGAATCAAACAGATAAACGAATGGTTAAATGTATACAGTTAAGTAAAGTTTCTCTTTCAGACCTTGCGATCTATGGGGCAGATGATGTAAAGGGCATCTGTTTCTGTGGCCCACGATTAACGAGGGTGTCATGTGGCCAGCACAACGACCAACAGTCTTTACTCGTACCCATCTAATGTCTGGTACCCATTAGAGCTGGGTGGTATCGGAGGCGCCCTAAACATCCCGAAACTAAAAATCGCAGTCTTCAACAGGATTTGAACCCGGGATCCTCCGGTTCGGTAGCCTATCACTGAACCACTCAGTCTCCGCGCCTCTGGTTAAATCTATAGTTAATCTAAATGATATGTTTAACACATAAATTCACGTAAGGCTTGATGTTACAATAAACCTTTATAATCCTAATAGCCCATGTATATTGAAGAGCGTTCTATTATAGAACTAAAATCTAATTACTCTTGTATAATAAGGTCTAAGTGGAAAGGTACCTCCAACTATTTTCTATTACCCATATTGCACAGATTTCATTACATTTATTAGATCCTTACCACCTTTGCTAACAAATTGTTCAAAATGCAACGAATCGAAAGATTTGCGTCTTTTTTTTTTTATATAAATATAAAAAAGTATATATAAATGGATATACTAGAAATTTTATCTAATCGATATTGTGTTTTTTCAATATATATTTTTTTTTATTATTTTGACGCTACGCACAGGTACAGCGTACCGGCACCTTTTTCAATGTGGGGAAAAATTACTGTTCTTGCATTTTAAAGTTTATTATTAATTTATTAGTAGTTAAAAGTTAGGCAATCCATCACTGAGTTACGGCACCCATTTCTTTACCAAAAAAGCACTGTATATTCACCATCCCTGCTCGCAGTACCCCAACTCTTAATGTACTTTATCTTCATTGTCTTCGTTGTACGTTGGCAAACATTCAAGACGTCTACCTCGGTATGAGGGCTGTGATTTCTGCCGACACACCACTACTATATATATATATATATATATATCATATCTCCTTCTTTTCTTTCTTTCTCTCAGACTTACACAAAAGTACATAACTCTAATTTTCCTTTTTTTTTTGCTCATCTCTCTCTCTCTATCTCTCCCCTATTAGTTTAATCAATCTCCTAAAAACGCATTTCTCAATCTTTAGTAAACAATCGGATCCTGTGGCTATATAAAACATAATAAAATTCTTTTAATTAGTCTGAAAACCATACAGTTCATTGAAAGTTGAAATAGTTCAAATATTGGTAGATTTTGTTCAATGTTAAGACTTCAAAGTGTGTGCCTACAATATCATCAGTTGATAGAATGTTAAAGAAAGTTACCAAGTCCTAGACAAAAGAAAGAGACTAAGCCTGAGAAGATGGAAATCAATTACAATTAACATACGAGATCTTCATTGGTGGGCGAAGTTGGGTTTGTGTTAGTCTTTATTAATAGCAAACCAATGTCCCTGCAATATAAAAACTGAATCAATAGCAATTATGGGGAAAAAGAACATTTAAACCTATCTATGACTATAGAAAAGAATATTTATACTTATCAATGAATATAGACAAGAACATGTATGCCCACATATGAACATAGACATTTGGGCCTACATTTAGACCTACCAATCTACTTTGACAATAACCATTTAGACCTACGAAGGTACTTTGACAATGAGCATTTAGTCTTACTGGAGAATTCAAAGTAATTAGTAATTATGTTATCGAATAATTTAAAACTAAGAAAGTGTGACCTTCTGTACAATCTATTCGATTCATTGACTACACAAAAAGTTCGTTAAAAATAAGCAAAACTATTTTCTTTTTAAAGCTATACATTATTTTTATTTTATTTTTTCCTAATTAAATATTGGTATGTCGCCCCCCCCCCCCTCACCACCAATACATGACAAACCTGATGGGAATAGGGCACTTCATATAGGAAATCACTAAAAAAAAGGGTCAAATCATATCTAATCAAATACCAACTAAATGCCGGAATGATTTTAAATGTTAAAAACAAATTTAGAAATATTTCAAATTAAAATGAAAACAATCATATTAGTTAGAGCCTAATAATTATAATTCACCGTTATTAATAGTGCATTAAAATTCGTAAAGTAAACATTCCAACAAATGGCAGATCAATACTTCATATATATGTATGAAATTTTAAATAATGGGTGTTGATAAATATGTTAGGCTCATTGGAGTATTATATATATATATACTCTGATTTTTTAAAATTTTGCCCATTCCCAGGTGCTAAATAAAACCAGAGAAGGCAATTTTAAACATTTAAAAAGTTCTTTTATTTTTCTATGTCTATCTATTGTTATCATAGCTAGTAACCAATCAACGAGAGCCACTACTAGTCAGTAGCCACATTACCCTATTGTTTCGCTACTCCCAAGTGGTCAACTGTGGGAGTGACCTAACTGCCCAGTTGGTGGCCTGTATCCTCGTTTGTCACATGTCCTATTTAAGCTTACTTGTCCGGCCTACAGCGTCATTCTTGTCCTGATCTTCTAAACTGTATCAGTCTTAGATTCAGTGCATTCTTAGCGGATATTTTTTGACGACTTTAAATTGTGTTGCTTAATTCTTTGAGGATTATTTTACATTCTTTTCTAAGTGTGCCGTTCATCGTTACCTTAGTGCGGGTAAGTAGGCCTACGTTATTGTTTATATGTATTGTTTTAATTTAATTAATATTTCTTTTATTGAAACATATTTTAATATATTACTGTGAAGTAAATCTCAATAACAGTTCTAGTTATAGTTAGGTTTATGAAATATATTTAGTATGTTACTGTATAGTAAATGTCAATAACATGTATAGTTAGGATTAGGGTTATGAATAAATTTAGACTTTTACACTTAAGTAAATGTCTTTAGCAGTTAAATTTATGTCTACAGTTACGAAATAAAACCTAGACTGTTGCTGCAAATTAAACGCATGTGGCATGCGACAACGCATAGAACCTTTCTAAACCTCAGGTTCTTAATTTTTTTAGACAATTTAACAATACTATGAAATTAGTTTAATAAAAACAAAGTTCAAAGTGAAACTGAATATATAGACTAATGTTTATTCTATTTGAATAAGTCTAAGCTTTAACGTCTAGTATTGAGCCTGTTGTGTCCTTTCAAATAGATCAACTTCTGTAAAATATTTTCTATCAAACACTTTTAGTCCATTGTATTAAATGTGTAATATAGTTGTTAGTCAAGTACACAAAATAAATCTTTCTTATGATCACATTTGCCCAGATTGTCAACGTGTATATCCCCATTGTCAATAAGATGGACTTATTCATTTATATATAGTCTGTACTACTACAAATGTTTCAACTCATACATGGGGACAGTTTGAATGTAGGCAATCTAATATTTAGTGAAACTTGTTAAACAATCGGGCGGAGTGCACAGTTTCAATGATCCTAATATTTTTTAGAGTCTTAATTCAATATGGTGCCACTAAATCTATAATAAGTGGGACACATACACATCACCATTTGAAGGCCATCGCGTGTTCACTCTGTTCTCTATTTTGAATCTTAGTAATTAGAATTTTAACAAAGTATTAATGAAAAGGATTATTATTTAGTGCAACTGGTCAGTGTGAATAATGAATAAATATGAATCCAATGTTATTATTATCATCGTAGTTACTTTAGTATAGAGTCTTCCGTGATATGTGGGCTAAGTCTTATAACTTCGTTGAGTTTGTGGTGAGATGACGTTTACATCTACGAGGCTTCCTTGTATACACACTTCAGCTCAAGTCAAATCTAAATTTAAAATAGCAAGTGTACATTAAGATTCGAACTAAATCTGTAGTGTACTCTCAGACTTTTTACATCATTCAGTCGAGCCTCAGTATAAAACAATTACAATAACACATGTATTCATCAATGTAGTCATTAAGTCCTATATCATCTTCACATTTTGAATCTATTTACCACCCCCCTTTTTTCCACAACTCAAGTAAGTCAATATAAATGTTAAAGTTGAAACAATTTTTCAAACCGATAATTTTTTTAAAGAATATATATTTACATACATATGTAGTTTTAATTTTTTAATGGGGGTTGTTAACATCAATCCCCAACTCCCTTTGAATACGCTCAGTGCTGGATTTACCCATAGGTAACGTTAAGGCCCCCCCCCCCCCCACTTGTTTGATGGCTCCCAAAAATGGTTCCATGGATATTTTTAATCGTGTTGAAGATATAGTAAAGGAAAAGGGGCTCCATTTCTTAAATAACTTAGAGCGTTTTAAGACCGAATCCAGGTCAACTCTCTCCCCACTACTTTTAGGCTCTGCTTATGAAATTTAGTTCCTGTAGGTGTTTGCTATAGTTTTATTAAGGAGCTTATTGCTGTTTTCTAATTTTTAACATCAAAACTCCCCCATGAAAATTTGTGACAGTTTTTTTTATTTATATAGAAACAGCTTCCCAACCTTCTATTTAAGCTACGGTGACTAAGAGTGGCTTTAGTTGTTTTTTTTTGTTTTTTTAATCAGTAAATTCCCACCTCCAACCCCCCTGCGGGCGTGGACTTTTATTTCGAGGGGGGGGGGGGGGGGAATTGAGGAGTCTCCTTCCTCTCAGCCTATGTGCTGAACAAAGTGTTCAGCTATGTTGTTTTTTTTAAATGTTTTATGATTATTGTGTGCATTATTTAGCATTGTAGAAAAGGGCCTAAACATTTTTAACCCCCATCTGTTTGTTGCTTATGTTTTGTTTAGTTGGCAACAGTTCAATTTAGGGCCATTGGCATTAGTTTAGTTTATCGCAAACCCCCAAAAAATTGAAATTGTTCACTAATTGTCTCAAATTTTGGGGTTTTCATCCCAGTATTCTCCTCGCTTTACCTATGGATCCTGAGGTCCCTGTACTCACCTGTGAGTTTTAGAGAGTAGGCCTTTCATTTATTACATTCCGTCCGTGTGTAATGTAGAAATGATGGGGGAACTCTTTTTTTTTTTTTTGGGGGGGGGGGGGGGTAAGCATGACGTCATTCTTGCATATGAAACAAACTACGATTAACTTAACAATGTCAAAGACGCTAAAGTAAGCTACAAAATCGCTAGCTAAATAAAAGCTACAAACTTAAATATAAACGTCAAGCTAGGTGCTGAAACAAATCAAAGATATATGCATATTAAATATATTCAAGGCAGCAACAGGTCTCAAATTTTAATGAGAGTAATTAGTGAATTGAAATGTGACAAAAATAAGGGACTGCACCGATAAGGCACGAACCAGCAACCCTGGAAACGGAAACGCCGCCTAGCATCAATGCAGTATCAAGGGAACTAACCTCTAGATCAGTGTTTCCCTAAGCGGGGTACGGGAAGAGATTGAAAGGGATACGAGTTGCATATAGTTAACTATGCTGATTTTCTTAAAATACCAATTTAATTTATAAATTGGAATAAAATATCTTAAATAGTAAATTATTTTTGTTATTTATTTCAACTTTTTTACAAACTAAGGCACTATTTTACATTTTAAGACACCGTAAGTTCTACAAAGATCAGAAAATGGATAGGGATGTTACACTGTCGACACGCCCACTTTTTCATTATAAAAACTGCGTTTCCATTTTTTAGAATGTCTTTTATAGGTCTCTAAAGCATGCAAAAGATACATTCACTAATAAAAAAATAATAATAACATACATTTTCATTGTTATTAAAGTAAATACTTTGTGGAGAGGTACTCAGCGTGATAGAAATTCTAGAAGGGGTACGCATAAGTCATAGACCATAAACATGTCTTAAAATTTTGTGACATTAAAGTTACAAACGAAAGAGTTTAAATCTTCATAATTATATATTTTAGTGCTAGTCTACACAGGACCATAATTTCACATAGCTTAACTACGCCTCTTTATTTTTTACACCGGATACACCAAGAAGCTTGTTATTTGTAGTTTTCCGCCATGTATGAAAATTTCCATTAGGCTACTTTTGATTGTATGCACGTTGATAGGTCAAAACGCTTATATGTCTGGCAGTACAAAAGTAAATGGTTGCTCGGGGAAGTGTGGAGACCCCCATATTCCTTTGATCTTCTATAGGGCAGATAAAGTCAAGTTCGTCTGTTTCTTTGACCGACGGTTAGCAAGGATGTAATGTCGCCAGCACAATGGTCAACCGTTATTAAGGTTCCTCAACAAATATTAGTTACTTTTAGAGTTGTGTGAGCTCAGGGGATATCCCGAATTCAAAGTCCTATCCTTCGTAGGAATTCTAACCTGAGGAAACCTGCTTTCCCCCTTCCCACTCTCTGTTTGGAAACCAAACACTTGCCACTTTGTTTGAATGTCAATTCTTCTAATTAATACCAAAGTAAACAAATTTATCCATTTAATCTTGTTTATTTATTTTCGTTTCCGTATTTTCTTTTGTGTGTGTGTGTGTGTTTATTGAGAGGGGTTGAAAGTGAGGCTTTGTGTGGATGCTCTCTTTGCACTGCTGTAGAGCATGGCACAGCGTCCTGATAGAAACTATGTTCCTTTTAAACTTACGATATTCTGTACTATCGTCCAACGAATGTCCATGAGCTTGAATAGAATAGGGTGTACTTAGCATGCAGCACCATGTCAAAGAAACTATTTTATTAAAAACTAACATTATTTGGTATCCTAAGGCGACTCACGTGTTGTTTTTTTTAGCTGTTCAGCGATAGCATGTATATAAATACAGAGAGAAAATACACATGACAAATCGAAGTAATTTATTCATTAAAACAAATTTATTTCAAATATCTTTACAGAAAATGTATCGCGGGAATTCCAACAACTCATGGGCGCCTTTAAGCCTAGGATTCCATGATATTGAGAGATATCTTGAAGACCTTGACACTCAAGATCAAGAGCCACAATCCCAACAACCACTTTCAGTTGGTGTGCAACCTCAATTTCCTGATCTGCACTCAGACCTTGAACAACGACCACAACCGACTCCATCTGTTGATAGGCCTCCACAATCTTCTCAACTTCAATCACACGCTGGGCCACGACCACAACCAACTCCATCTGTTGATAGGCCTCCTCAATCTTCTCAACTTCAATCACACGCTGGGCCACGACCACAGCAGCAAGTTCCAGAAGTTCCACGACCACTCGCTCAGCCTCTACAGCCAGAAGACAAGGACAACTCTAGCACTTTCGACAGTGAGCAGACGAATGAACTTAATACTAACGAAGTTCTTGAAATGGCTTTAGACCTGGCTGAGACATTTCCGAATCACGTAAGTACATCACTTAATTCACATTATCATTATTTGTAAGTGCATTTAAAAAATATTTTTAGCAAATCAGTATAGTTTCCCTTCGAGACCTAGTTAGTGTTACTTCTGACTGGAACACCAAAGACATACACCGTTTTTTTTTTTCGACTTTATAAACCAAGCTCCCATTTGGCTTGTATAAATTGACCCAGCATTGTTTTATATGATGTCCCTTATTTCTTTCACTCGCTTCACAGCAACTCACCAAAGAAACATCAACTCATTAGTTAAGTTACTAACAGCGACTTTATATTTGTATATATTAAGGGACTAACACATTAAATATAAACAACTAGACACTAATAAACCATGCTATCAACAGCGTTATTAATCTAGTCAGTCTGTCACAAATGGTTTCCTCTAAAAGGTTTCTGAGGTCAGACCTATATGTAAGTCATGTAACACGCTCACTGAATAGAATTAAAGCAAAGCGTTAAAAAAAAAGTGACACTCCTTTTCCACACAAACTAATAAAAAAATACTCAGTCTGGTGGTACATGTACTTTCAGAAATCTAAAAGTAATCTATGTATGGGTAACGTTAGACTAGTGGAAAATTACTCCTATCTTGAAATTTAAGCTCCTGTAAGCTCTGTTAAAGTTAGATTGTCAAAGGCTTTCTCAATATCTTAAGTCTATCTCTGCTGTTTATAGGCACACTTTTTTTTAAAGTTCTATCATGTATCTTAAGTCATCTCATCAACCTGAGATGAGATAACCTAACTGTCACAGCTTTCCTATTGTATTTATTATTATATAGAATCTCCCTTAGGTCTCGCTACGTCTAGGTGTCCCTGGTTCAGTTCTAGTTAATGAAATAAAACAATTAAACCGCTAGATCAAACACATACACTTTAATAAACTTTTACATCCGCGACACTAACCATATCTCAACTGAAATGAATGAATATCCAATTATAGTACATTATTTGTAGGTTCTACAATTATTTTTTTTCAGAAGAAAGATCTTTCTTTTCCAATCTACTATGACTGTCCATTTCTGCCTAAAGTGAATAAAGTTACCAAACAGATTGTAAAAGCTGATAAGTTCATAGACCATTTGGTTAAAGTTAGGATGGATTTTGACACTGAGTGTGAAAAACTGTCTCTGCCCGCTAACAATGAATTCAAGAAAGCTACTACATATATGAGACGAGCTAACCGAAGTAAAGGTAGTTTGTCTGACTCTCTACCGAAAGGGACAGATTCTAAGTTGGTGCTCAGAAAAGAGTCTGAAAAAACAGGTTCGCCGAATTCTTCATTCGTCGATGTTGAAACTCTTGATAACTCTGACGAAGTCATGCTTAAAGAAAAGTTGCCGAAAGTTGATAATGCAGGGGTTGCAATGTCTGCAGCTTATGCAACTGATGTAAGAATGTCTGCTTCTGGTAATTGTCAGGTTGATTTATCAAAAATGGATTTATCCAAAGCTGGGATGTCAGAAATTAAAGATAAACTTGATCTGCAATCAACAGAGAATGATGCCCTAGAAATGGCACTGGAAATTATTACTGTTGAATTGGACCAGCAAAAACAACTTGAAGGCTTAACAAAAAATGCAACAGTTGTCACAGCTGAATTGGATACTGAACAACGCCAACTACTTAGAACACACATTACTTTTGAACATGAAAACAAGTATCGATCATATAATTCAAAAGCATCAGTTGTGACTGTTGAATTGGAAGATCAACAAGAACACTGCCTGATCAAAAAGTCACCAACTCCTGTTGAACTAGAACACCATAAACTTCAAAGTCACGCTTCAAGTGCAATGGCGGCTAGTGCTGAGTTGGCTCAACGACAATCTCAGGGCTGTAAAAGGGCAGCAGTTAGGGATGATGTGAAGCATAATCAAAGATGCCAGAATGCAAACGACAGATCAACTACTAATGAAAATGAGTACCATCAACTAAAGCGTCATAGATCTGAACCAAAAACAGCTACCTCTGAGCTGGATCCTCAACAGCAGCAATGCCAAACATTGGATCCAATGGCAGCTACTACTGAACCGGAGCATCATTGGCCACTGTTTAATGTATCAGAAGCAACACCGGTTACTGCTAAATTGGAGAAACGTAGCTATAAACGCCGAAAGGCAAAAGAATCAACAGCTGATCTGGAGCATCATCAACAAGAGGGGCAGTCTTCAAAAATAACTTCCGCTATTGCTGAATGGGAGCAACAGCGCAATGCAGCAAAGGCAAAATCAGCAACAGCTAAAATGGAAAATCAAAAGCAATACAGATCAAATGCAACAGTAGTGGCTTCTAAACTGGAGCACCATCAGCAGCAGCATTGTTCACCAACTCTAGATCACTATCAACAGCAGTGCAATACTACGCCAAAAGCAAATTTCGCTAGTGCTGAATCGGAGAACTATCAGCGACAGTGCCGTACACCAAAAGAAACAGCTTCGGCTGAATTTAAATATCCCGAACAACAGCTATATGCTTCAACATCAGCTACTAATCAATTTCAGCTTCATCAACAGCAATTTTTTTCCTCAAATGCAGCAGTTTTTTCCTCTGAATTGCAACAATATGAACAGCAGCGCCGTACACCTAAAAAAACAATAGCTTCGGCTGAATACATTAACATGGAGACAGCAGCACCAAACAACGCCCCACAGAAACTTCAACAAAAGCACTCTGCGCTAAAAGCTACAACACCTTCTAGTACATTGGCGAACCTTCTACAACAGAGCTACATACCAAATGAAGCATCAGCTACTTGTAAACTACAGCTTGATCAACAGCAGTGGACGTCAACTCAAAGAGCAACAGCTAATTTTGAAGTGGGGCAACGGAGCCATACACCAAATAGACTAACACCTAATGCTCAAATGGAACTGTATCAACAACAAAGTCATACTTCAAAAGAAATAACTTCTACTGCTGAAGTGGAACAGCACCAGCAACAACGCCGCACACCAAAAGAAACAATATCTCCAGGTGAGCTGCAGTTTTATCGCAATACTGCAACTACTGGCCAACTTGATCATCACCAGCAAACAAACTTTACGCCTATAATAAAAAAAGCTACTTCGCAACTGGCCAACCTTTTGCAGCACCGCCCTGCATTACAGTCAACGGCAAATACAGATCAACTACATCGTTATCAACAGCAAAATAGCATACCAAGTTCACCCACTTCTGGACTGCAGCCGCGCCATACACCAACACCAACATCGTCTACTAATATGCAATTAAATCAACAACAGCGCCAAAAACCAAACGCATCAACTGCTACTGTTCAACTGGCGCAGTATCTCCATCAGCGTCAAATTTCAAAAGAAACTTCACTTCCTACTGGACCAACTCATCAGCAGACACAGAATACATTGAAAAGAACAGCAGCTGATGCTGCGCTAGACTACCATCAACACCAACGCCATAACACAAACGCAGCAACAGCTACTTCCACTCAAATGGAGTTCAATCAGCAAGCACAGCCTTATGCATCCAGAAGGACATCAGCTTCTGTTGAATTCGGTGAAATACAACGTCAAATCCAGACACCACAACCAGCGTTTGTTACTTCGAATCAACACTCAATGCTTGTCAACTATGATTCAGAACCAAATAATTGGTAAGATTTTTTTTTTCTTTTTTTCTTTTTAAATTTTAAAGTAAAATAAATGTTTTATTATTTAGAATTTGTGTCATTTTACATAGACACATTTGAGAGCAACAATGAATTTACTGAATAGATATTTGTTCGTACTGTTAAAGAACTTGAGCAAGATGACTAGTATGTAGAAGTATGTCCACTGTACAATGTCTTTTAGTAGCCACGTGACTTTATTTCCTTTTGTCTTTTGGTATTCAGGGCAAATGAAAAAAACAGCTAGGAAATTGTCAGATTTAAAAAAATTCTATTTGTCATCTTCAATTTTTTAATATTTTTTTTTTAATTTTTCATTTTCAATAATACATTTTTCTTAAAATACTTTTTGCAGCAGTAACTACAATCCTCAGTTGTCCATGGATCAGAACAAGGCTACGAAAAGAGTATTTGCTCCTGTCCAATTTACTGCACAACCCCAACAGCACTGTCTGAATCCATATCAGTCAAATCTCAATCTTCAAACCAGGTAATACTTCACGCTCTTAATCAAAAGCTAAATATTTTCGCACTTTTTACAAACAGTTTATATCAGCTCAGTGAATACACGCTATTTCTCCCACTTCCGATTCTCGGATCGCGTGGAAACTTTGCACAATTATTTATTGCTCAAAACAAAACACGAATCAATTTTTTTTTAAATAGTCAATTAAAAAGAGTTGGTTTATTGATTTTGTTTGATGTTAAAAAGGGAAATAAATCGCATAGAGGTTAAATATGTGGCTGTAAATGCGGAGCTCTTCCCCTTAGAGAAGCGCTCTTTTTTCCCCTTTTTTATATTTTCCATTTTATTATTTTTTTAAATTCACATAGATGTAAGTGATTTTACTTTCAAAATAAGTATAAGTATGTAGGGTTGGATTATTTTCTATGAGATAAACTAATATATCCTTTCGCCAATCAATCGTAAAAGTAATATATATATATATATTTATTAATATAATTGATTATTTTTAAATGGATAGATGTAGTATATTCGTGATACAAATTTTGGGCAAGTTTTTAGTCTGTACACATCACTCTGTTCGTTTTTTTTTAAATTTTAGAATTTTGTTTCCATTCAAAGTTCAACTTGTTTCCAAATATTTTGTTCTTACTATCTCATTACTTTTACTTCTTGTAGCCTCTGCCGTCCTTCAACCAATCCAATGGATCTCCCTGCAAACAGTCAACCCTCTTTTGAATCGCACCAGCGTTTTGATCAGGCTATGCACCAGTTCCATGGCAACCAAATAACAGATGGTCGTCCACAAAGGTAATTTTAAAATGTCTATTTTATTTCAAAATGTCTATTTTCTTACTTTAAAATTATTTTTTCTTATTTTAAAATGTCTATTTTCTTATTTCAAAATGTCTATTTTCTTATTTTAAAATGTCTATTTTTTAATTTAAAATGTCTATTTTCTAATTAAAAATGCCTATTTTCTAATTAAAAATGTCTATTTTCTTATTTAAAATGTCTATCTTATTTATAGTACACATTTTATAGTATTTCTAAATTTCAATTTCAATTTACCAATACACAAAAAAATGATTTTGATATTTATATTGTTAATGATTGCTGTTTGCATCTTTCAGAACCCACAATGATCAGATGAACAATTTACCACAGGTCAATAGTGGCGAGAGGCTCATGATCAAGTATAACCACAGAACACCTGAATCTTCACAAAGTTCTTGGAACACTTCCAACACAAGCGGTGCAGCACCAGAACGACTTCGAATACTCAGCAATGCAGAAAGAATTCAACCCCAGTTGGCTCACAGAAATTATTCTAGTCCTATGTCAGCTTCAAATCCTTTTGATCCCCAGTATTCTTATCAATCCATTCAAAATTTTAATGTTTCCGCCCCTGAATTCCGTCAGCCGTTCCCTCCACAAACTCCAAGAGGGGCACAACGTCAAACAAAAGATGAGATTCGATATAAGCTACAAAGCCAGCGTTAAGTCTGGGCCCACAGCCAGCGTTAAGTCTGGGATCACAGCCAGCGTTAAGTATGGGCCCACAACCAGTGTTAAGTCTGGGAACACAGCCAGCGTTAAGTCTCAGCTAACAGTTGTCCAAAGTTATACAGAAAGTTGTTATCAAATAAGTAATGTACACCTGTTTTTGTTTTGCTATTCAAAATTTTATGATAGATCTGAAATGTTGTATTTTTTTAATTTTAGCGACAATTATTTTGTAATACAAAATTTTCTTGTATGATAGATATGGAATGCTGTGGTTTTTTGTTTTTTTATATACAATTTTCTGGTTAAGATTGGTTCTCCCTTGCTATGTACGTGCATGTTAAGTCTGGAGAAGTTGTTCTAGTTTTGCATTTATTGTCATTTGTTAATCTTTCTGTAATAATTACACTTTGGATTTGGTGAAACTTTTTTCTGTTTAACGTATGAAGCTGAACGTAACAATAAATATTTCAAAGCATCATATAGTTTGTTTGAGTTGTTGAAAAGTTTACTTTTTTAATTACAAGTCGTCAAACCATTGATCTTTTTTTTTATACAAAAACAAAATTTAAGACATAATTCACAGAACAGATATGTCCTAGGCAATACGTATGGTACATAAAGTTCAACTTCAAAAGAAGTCCCTATTCAAATAAATAAATGATGAAAGTACAATATTGCAGACTACTTTTAAGACCAAAGCGATAACAGACCTGCTTTAATCCAGTATATTTACAAACCCTTTTAAATAAGGTTATTTAATTACAGAAATATAGAAGACTAGGTCGTCACGTAAGCCAATGTGTTTGTATCCAAGCAAGAATTGATACAGGACAATAATATGATAAAGACAAAGTTGCTTTATTTTAAACTTTATTTCATTTGTTTTGTCGAGTTCTGTACCTAGAAACAAAACATGAAAATATGCATAAAACAATTTGCTTAATAAATAATGAAAACCTGATTTTAACGTTTGGTCTCAACCATTATATATTGCACACGGATACATAGGTTGCTAGATATTTACACGATTTGCAGATAGACTACAATAAAAAGTTTTAACGTTTGGTCTCAACCATTATATATTGCACACGGATACATAGGTTGCTATATATTTACACGATATGCAGATAGACTACAATAAAAAGTTTTATATTACAATAATACACAAACGCGCACACACACAAACACACACACACACACACACGAACACACACACACGAACACACACACGAACACACGCACATACGAACACGCACATACGAACACGCACATACGAACACGCACATACGAACACGCACATACGAACACGCACATACGAACACGCACATACGAACACGCACATACGAACACGCACATACGAACACGCACATACGAACACGCACATACGAACACACACACACACAAACACACACACGAACACACACACGAACACACACACGAACGCACACATACGAACACACATGCACACTAACATACACGAGCACACACGCAAAGATACTGGGACATAAGAAAGAAAGACTTTTTAGAATGACTGAAATGAAATAAAAAATCTTAGTATAAAGTATACATATTGAAAGACTGTAGAATTATTACATTCTATATAAAAATAATTTAATACTTGGTGACTAAAAGCTGTTTAATTGACAACGTAAAAGTCAATCAACACAATTTAAAATTTTAGTTGATCAGTGTTATTGCACAGACAACTACTCTAAATTGGTATGACAGCGAACTGCCAATATAAGAACAAATATTGCAAGTTACATTTAAAAAGAGCTAATTAACATTATGCAAAATATTTTAAAATATTTTAATTATATAATTTGTTTTTCTAAACATCTGAAAAAATGATTTAAAAAAATATTAAAATAACTCAATCCATGCATTTTATTCTTTTTTTTTCATTCACACCCCCCCCCCCCCCCCCACTCTCTCTCTCTCACTCTCTCATATTCTCATACACACAATAATATTTAATTAGGGATGAAATGAAAGGAGAGGATGTGTTAAAGTGTCAGAATACTTTGACATTCTGTTAAAAAAAAAACAGTTTAAGAACTCCAAATAAGCAGTCCTGAATTCAAATCAATGCGAGGTCACAACTTCATGGGTTAAAAGGATCTCTGTCCTCAGGCCTAGCTAGCCTGCATGAAACAGGAGGTCTGGGGATGATATTAGAAGCTGAAGCTCTGGGTAGTATATTTGAAGCCGAAGTTCTAGGAAGTATATTTGAATACGAAGTTCTAGGAAGTATATTTGAATCCGAAGTTCTAGGAAGTATATTTGAATCCGAAGTTCTAGGAAATATATTTGAATCCGAAGTTCTAGGAATTATATTTGAATCCGAAGTTCTAGGAAGTATATTTGAATCCGAAGTTCTAGGAAATATATTTGAATCCGAAGTTCTAGGAATTATGTTTGAATCCGAAGTTCTAGGAAGTATATTTGAATCCGAAGTTCTAGGAAATATATTTGAATCCGAAGTTCTAGGAATTATGTTTGAATCCGAAGTTCTAGGAAGTATATTTGAATCCGAAGTTCTAGGAAGTATATTTGAATCCGAAGTTCTAGGAAGTATATTTGAATCCGAAGTTCTAGGAAGTATATTTGAATCCGAAGTTCTGGGAAGTGTATTTATATCCGGAGGTCTGGCAATTAGGCCTAAATGTATAGCCCATTCTGTGGGTGAAAAAATTGAAGCTGGATATCTCGTAGGTCTACATAAAGCCTGAGGTGGTTTGAATTCATATGAAGATAAAAGCCTATTTGTCATTTTCTGTACTGTAAGAAATCGAACTGAGCTTGAAGGCTGTCGAAGAAACTCTAAGAAGTTCTCTGTGTGGGACTCAGGTTGCGCTGACGGAGTCTGACAGTCAGTGTTAATGAAATCTAATTTCTTCTGTATTCTGTTTCTTTCCATTGAACTGTGCGCCACGAGGCCCGTGGGTTGACCCGAGTCAGGGCGAACGTATGCTAGAGGTCTGGAAGTAAACAAAATGCGTTTAATTGTATAAACATATAACATTAACCTATAAAAGAAATACTAAGGTACAGCCAATAGAAAGAAAAATTGGTGTCTGATGGACAAACAAGATCTCAAACTACAGCCTGGGGAAAACAACCCAGGAAAACCCCAAATAGAACAATATTATGGGAATTATTAGGGTGAAGTACAACAGGAAACATTGCAAGGCAGGCTTTAGACTGGAAAGGCTGGAAGACCAATGCAAGCATGGAGGTGATCGGTAAATCAAGAAGCAGAGATAACATAACAGGATAAACATGGAACCAACTGATGGGAATAATCCAGAACAGAGTCTGATGGCGAAGTACCGTTGCGGTAGTATGCTCCAATAAGAGTTAAAGGGTTGAAGTCAAGACCATTGTACAGTTAGAGTTTAATCATTACAGTACTGTAGCTTTAAACTATTTCTGTTGCACTGAGTCTAGAATAAGTAATAGGACTATAGTTTGAATAGACAGTGACCGAACGTGAAATATTGAGATAGAGGCAAGCTAAGAAAATAGGGGAAATACATAGACTATGAAAAGAAACGAAGAAATTCATGGAATAAAGACAATTAGAGAAAAGGTTTGTTATAGAGACAGGGACAAAAGAGACTAATGGCAATGAAACACTCGGTTAGAGAAATGAAAGTATAATTAATGAAGTTATACTAATTGAATAGATTTAAGATAATATGAAATAAATATTGTTTTGGCAATATAAATAATGGACCATAAATATTTAACAAGTACAGAAATGGAAATCTAATATTTCTTCATCCGTTACAAGCAAAATGGAAGCAAACTAACATCATACACTTTACTTAGTGATCTGTCCAATGTTGTTGTTGGCTGTCAAGGCAAACTAAAAATGCCCAGATACAGGTGTAAAAAAAAGAGATTTTGAAAGAGTAAGTCCTACTGGTGTTGAGTATGGGTGTTACAATCAGGATCTGATGTACCTGCAAGTAAAGCCATACGGGGCCTCTCCTTAAAAGAGGTCCTGAACATTTAAAAAAATATGATATTTAAACTATCTATATAAATAATTCTCTTCATGGCTCAAGAGTTTGGACGAGAAGAAGTAAAGGAAAAATCACTTTTTTATTTATGCTGATAGTTATTCCACGAAAAAACAAGAGGGGGGGGGGGAGGAAAGTAGTATTTACCGGTCATTACGGATGGCTGCCTGGCGCGGTTTGCGCGTTGGACTGTCGTTTGGGTTTATAGATAGTACCGGGTTCAAACCCAGCCCGCTCCCACCTCACTTCGTCCTGCGGGAGGTATGGACTAGGAAGTAAACTATCTTCAACTCTGAAGGAACATCCGAAACATGTAAAACATTTTACAAACAAACATTTTAAAACACTAAATAGTAGCGCCGGACTTAAACATTAAGACCAAGAAGTCATGGAAAAAGAACAAGTAATCTATTATGTATATTCACTAAATAGCAGGGTCGGACTTAACCATTGTGGGCCCCTATGCGAAACGGATTTCGCGGGGGCCAAGTTTGGGTAGTGATAAGGATAAAAAGTGAAATTTAAGAGTTTGTATTAGAAAATATATTTGTCTATGCATTTTATTCATTCTTTACTACGTACAGAATTACTTTACGAGCCTTGCGTGTAGCCAAGTCATACAGTATATCAAAATAATTCTGTTTCCTACATAGATCACGCTCAATAGCAAGAATTACCAAATGTTTCAATCTGTCTTTGAGAATTGTTGACTTCAAGTAGTTCTTCATTAGTTTGAGGCACGAGAAGCTTCTTTCACCAGATTACACAATTACGGATTATGCATAATGCCGTTTTTATTCATCGCGCTTAGGATTGGTGTTTTCCATATTGAATGACACCCCAAAATGACAATTTTTGTCTACATATTTCCATATATTTCCAGGACTTTTTCGTATATTTTGCAATTTCGGGAGATTTCCATGAGCTCCTGGTAAATCGACAAGAGGGCGCGAGAAATCTCTTTTAATGGTTTAATTTAATAATTTATACACCTTGAATTAGCGCGGGTCCTATGAAAGTATGGGTCCTGTGAAAATGCGGGGCCCACTGCGGTTGCATAGGTTACAGTAGCCTAAGGCTGGCCCTGCAAAATAGCGGCGTATGTACGTCGCCGGTCGACTAGTACATTTAAAAAGCTTTAAGTGTGGTTATATCGATTAACTTGGATCAGTCAAGTAATTAAATTTGTAATAGATCAAGGCTAACAATAATGTATCTGCGCGATTAAAAATATTGTTTTTGTTTAGCGCAATGTCATGCTATCACCTGTCTTGACCAGTTGAAGAAAGGTTGGGATGAAAGAAGGAGTATCTGTGTAAATGTCCCCGTGATCGTTATTTAAATGCATTTATAAAAAAAAAAAAAGTTAAGTCAATACATCAAGAACTGTGCCAGGGAAGTGCTTATGAAAAAATTATAAAGTTTTATGGTCATCTATTTTTAGTTTCAATTTTATAAAAGCTTTCTGTCTACGGAATATAAAGGGGGCTAATTCAACTTATACAACCACACCAGTACAATTTATTTCCCTTGTTTAAGCAAAATAGTTAATTACCAATAGTTATTTAACTAATTGGTTAATTTTTTTTATTTAATACTTATGTCGGGTAAAAGAAATAATTGTGCAAAAATTTCAGCTTGATCTGATGGTGGATGTGGGAGAAATAACGTGTACAAACTTTTTACCAGACAGACAGACAGAATGAGTTGATAGAAGCTTTGTAAAAAAAAAAAAGCGTTGGTGCATTTGTAATAAAAATGAAATTCACACCCAACGCTTTTTAAAAAATTATTTTCCACTTTTTTTTGCTTTTTAATATCAGCTTTGTTTAAAAAAAATGTACTTCTTCTGTTCTTTCATATTTCCAATCTTTGTCATTTGTTTAATATATGATGGTATGTACCTAGATTAATGCATTTTTGGAAGTGAAAATATTTGTGAAATAGTTATTAAAAGTATTCAATGTTAATTATCAATCCATTATACATTTTTCTTTATAATTGATTAATAGACATAGTTTCTTATATAATCTTTACACCAACTTTCAGTCTTTGATATTACTTTTTACTATAATTTAATTATTTTATTTTACTCTATCTATAAATTCCCATCGCCAACGTTACTTCATTAAGTTTATGTCCCTTTAGCTAATTCTCTACTTAAGGCTTATCTCCCCTTACCCTTGTGGCTAGCATACTGACACATAGAATACTACTTCCACAATTGTCAGATTTACACAATGCGATTACATTAAGACAAATTGTAAGAAATACTAAAGTAAAGAACAGTGGCGTAGCTAGGAGCTAGGTTGTTTGGGGGTCCAAAATCCTACTTGAATGGTCCCTGCCAAATGAGTATTTGAAGATTTTTTACGCTAACTGTTACAAAACTGCCATGTAATCTTGCTATTCACATTGTTATCAAGTTAGTAACCCTGTTGCATGTATTTCACACATTAGACGTATATATTTATTAAGTAAACCAAGCCCCCCCCCCTTCCCTTTTGGCTTCCAAATCTCTAGAAGCGCCACTGGTAAGATGATGAACCAAACAATATTGACGAGATTTGAAAAGTGATGACCAGACGGACTAATGTAGTCACCCTAAATTTACAAAATTATAAACCCTCGGCTAAGCATATGGACTATATACTATGATATAGTCTGCTCTTTTTATTGTGTGATTTTTTATTGCAAGCTATTTTTTATTATTGGACTCTATGTATTGTTATAAATAGTTGTTTCTTCTGTAGTAGTTAATGGTCAGGTCATTCGAAACAAAGTTTGTTACATTGTTTTTTAACACAAAAGTCATTTTGGTCCCAATAAAACATGTTATATGTTAGTGACTGTCTACCTTTGTTGGGCCGCTGTGTGACTCCTGCCATTAGAATTAGATGGCCTTGACACCGTTTGTTGGGCCGCTGTGTGACTCCTGCCATTAGAATTAGATGGCCTTGAAACCGTTTGTTGCAGTGGGTTAACGAACACGCCATTGGTTGCCATGGCCACGTTCGCAGAATTGTTGGGTTGAAGAATGGGTCTGTGAAAAAAATATTTCAAGAGTACACAAAATGCAGTCCCATTTGTTATATTTCAACATAGTTGGAAAATTGAAAAGTAGCAGTAACAGAAAGAGTCAATTACACACACACACACACACATACACACACACCAAAATACTTTTAAAAAATAAAACAAAACTTTTTTAAGGGGAATAACTCAACATTTACATAAGTTTTTAACATTGTAGGGTTTATTACCCTTTCTGATATTAAACAAAAAAGTAATAACCAATAATTATTTGAATTATTGACTAATTTGTTCGATGATGTTTTGTTAGATACAATACGTTATTGTGTACAGATTCGACTTGATCCTAGAATGGGTGTGGGAGAAATAATTTTACTAGACAGAGTGAATTGTTATTAGCTTTGTAAAAAAAAAAAACAAACTCGTAGGCTCGTATTACGTTGATGCACTATAGGGCCTTTATTTCGTCGTGTGATACAATGAGGGGGGGGGGGGGAGTAGTGATCCAGCGTTTAGTTGATCATCGTTTTGTTTCCTGTTTGCTCGCTGGGCAGTGTGGGACAAATTCTACACATTCATCCGTTTAGCTCTCACACTTATTATGTAACAACAAATACATAGATATAACAATTCAGACCTACCTCCAAAGGAAGAGGCCCGTACTGGATGCACTTCCTATCGTTTGTAAGACTCCTGCACGTTGAGATGCAGCAAGCTTCGAAACTCTGGATCTCTCTTCCGATTCTTTGTCTCTGATGTAGTCGAGAATCACGTCGAACTCCTCCTCCATGGAAAGTCTGGGGACTTTGCTTCTGGGGGATTTCTCCGGGGAATCGGGAGGAGATTCAATGTAACTGGAGAGACGGGGCATAAACGAAGCGTACCTCCTCTTAATACTTTGCATGAAGCTGATCGATTCGCTGAAGGAAAGATCGAAGCGCCAATTTTTCCGCATGTCATCGTGCATCTTTTTCAGCAAAATTAAACCGTCAATGTCATCGCTCGCCTCCATCATCTCATATGTGATTCTCTTGATCTTAGGCAAGTATGGGATGTTGTAATACACAGTGTCAAGGTACTCGGAATCGGTGTGACCATTTTCAGTCTAGGGAAATAGTCATCAGGAAAAAAAAAGTAAATTAAGGTGTAATGTTCACACATGTGTTGTTATAATAAGATGTCATTCTCATATGTAGGTATAAAGAGATGTCACGTGTAGGTATAAAGAGATGTCACGTGTAGGTATAAAGAGATGTCACGTGTAGGTATAAAGAGATGTCACGTGTAGGTATAAAAAGATGTCACGTGAAGATATGATGAGAAGTAAGGTGTAGGTATAAAGAGATTTCACTTATAGATAGAAAGAGATGACATTTGTGGGTTTAAAGAGATGCCATATGAAGGTTTATTGAGATGGCGCATGTATGTATAAATAGATATCCTTGTATATGTCATGTGTTGACTTAATAAGCTGTCTAGCGTTAAGAGATGTTACATGATCTCGTAATGGTTGTGTGTGTGTTTGTATGTGTGTTTGTGTGTGTGTGTGTGTTTCTGTGTGTGTTTGTGTGTTTATGTGTGTGTGTTTATGTGTGTTAGCAAGAGATGTGTTCGTATAAAAACATCTTGACATGTGATATGCCCAATTAAATGTCTTTAATAATAATAATTATAATAATAATTATTATTATAATAATAATAATAATAATAATGATAATAATAATCTTTATTGTCCGTAAGAAAATTTGTCTTGTATCTTTTTTGTGATGGTAAATCACAAAATCCTGACCAAAAGGGTGTTTCTTTATTTCAAAAATCTTTTAGCTTTTTTATGGATGTTTGTCTCAAACAGCTGCCGAAATGGGGTTTGTTTTTTGCCGATGATTTTACCAGCAGCATGCATAATTTACTTTATTCTAAGTTAATACATATTAATGAACAATAAAATAGTCATAAATGATGTAAACTTCAGCGTATTTAGTGTCCATTTCTGTCACTTGAATTCAAAAGGTGATAAGTTACTCTAATAATAGTTTTTATGTACGACTAACATTTCACTTGGTATGGCCTGGACATTTAGAAAGCATGGTTTCTGTTGTTTGTTGTTGTTGTTGCGTGTTGTCATAGGCATGCAATGTTTTTTTTGTTTTGAGCAATCGATGTGGGAAATTTATATCTTTATTCTGTACTATTTAATATACATTATGAAATGTTACGCGCGAAAACAATACCAAAGTGGTCAATAGAGATTAACATTTAGTGCTTTGGTAAAAACTTAAGGAAGAGAAAAATCTTAACTTGAGATATTTCTGTGAATTAACTTTGAAGAGTAATGTAAGAGACATTGCATTAAGAGGAAATCACCAAAGTAGGCTTTAACATAGTTATGTGGTGTTGTCATAGTTACGCGTTGTTGTCATTGGGAAGTGTTGTTTTCATAGGCATGCGGTGTTGTCATGGATATGTGGTGTAGTCATAGATAAGCGGTGTTATCATCTGTATTCTTCTGTTGTCAAAAGCATGGGGTGTTGGCATAGGCATGCAGTGTTGGCATACGTATGCGGTTTTTTCAAAGTTATGCAGTTTTGTCATAAATATGCACCGTTGATAAAATGCCCGGAGATAACATGTAAAAATTATTTTGCTTCCGAAGGAATAAAAATGTTTCGACTCACCTCACTTTCTGATGAGTCATCAGAGTCATCAGAGTCAGTGCTTCGCTTTCTTGATTTCTTGCTACGGCCAAATTTATTTGAAGTCTCGGAAGTCTTGGGAATATTCGAATCATTACGTTTTGCTTCATTCAAAAGCTGATTCTCCTTTTTTAGACATTCTCTAATGTACTCATCTATTAAATCCAACTCGGAGAAGGCGACATTCCGCGTCAGATACAAGTGCTGAAATCTTGAAGGACATTCTGAGGCAGATGTTGGTGTAATAGATGCGGATGATGTACTGCAAGGCGATGTTGGCCAATCGCGAAAATATTCTTGTACATTATAAATAGACCATGGGACATTAGACAAACACTCAGGGTCACTCAAGGAACTGGAAAAATATTCTGTAGATTCGGAAGAAATAGAAATCGAGTCCATGGAATTGTCTATAGATGAATGCATACTCCGAGACGATTCCATGGTATTGTCTAAAGATGAATGCATACTCCGAGACGATTCTATGGTATTGTTTGAAGACGCTATCGCACTAGAAGCAAGTGACGCATCAGAGAGAGATGATGTGGACATTTCAGAAGCGTCAGTTTCTCTCCTCTCCCAAACACTTGTTCTTGCCGAGGAGCTTGAGTCCGAAAGCTTGAACCACTTTCTCCTATGGGTTTGAGACAATAAAATGGAATCCAAAAACTATTAGCCAACACCAAACCAAATAAAGCGTCTGGACCTAGATTACTCAAAGAACTAAGCAATGAGCTAGCCCTAGTGTTCAAAATTACTATTTCAGGCATCGCTTAACCAGGGCAGAGTAACAAAGGACGAAAGAAGCTAATGTCACCCCCCTATTTTAAAAAGGAGAAAAATCTGACCCAGGAAATTACAGACCAGTATCACTTACCAGCATCACATGTTAAATCCTAGAACACATAATATGTAGCAACATCATAAACCACTTAGACAAACATAATGTCCTCACCCCATACCAATATGGCTTTAGGAAATATAGATCATGTGAAACACAACTAATAGGACTAATTTACGATTTTTCAAAAGGTTTAGATAATAGTAAACCAATAGATGCTATCTTACTAGATATTTCCAAGGCAAAGTTCACCACCATAGTTTGCTTTAAAAAATTAAAATATTTCGGCATTAATGGTCTATTGCATCAGTGGATTAAAGATTTTCTGATAGGGAGAGAACAAACTGAAATAATACATGGCTCTAAATCAACACCGATAACAGTAAACTCAGGTGTACCTCAAGGAACAGTCTTTGATCCACTACTATTTTTAATTTACATAAATGATTAACCAAATTGCTTATATCAGGAACAAAAGTCAGATTATTTGCAGGCGATTGCACAATATATAGAACAATAAAAAAAACACAAGATAGAGAAATTTTACAAAGAGAATTTGATGAATTACAGAAATTGGAATCAAATTGGAGCATGTCTTTCCACCCAGAAAAATGTCAATTTTTAACAAAAAAACTAAAACAAATTAATTCCACTTATCTTATTCATGGCAAACCCAGACACAGACTAAAAACGCAAAATACCTAGGTGTTATAATAAATGAACAACTGTCACAAAATCCACCTATTGATGAAACTATAAAAAAAAAAAAATCAAACAAGGCATTAGGGTTTATTAAAAGAAATGTCTATAAATCAAACAAGAACATAAAACTAAAATGTTATTTAACCTTGGTTAGGCCAATAATAGAATATGCATCCTCCATTAGGGACCCCTCAACTCAAGAAAACATTAAGAAACTGGAACAGACACAAAATAGAGCAGTGAGATTCATAACAAACTAATATTCACATATGACTAGAGTAACACCTCTAGTAAAATCACTAAATTTAGAAAGCACTCAGGACAGAAGACTCAAAAGTAAAGAAGCAATTATACATAAAACACTGAACCATAATCTTCAAATACAAAAACAACAAGGTTACAAAAGACAGTTTGTGTGGAAACACAAACTCAAAATCGGCCCCCGAAGTGGTCCACCTAGGCAGGCTTCAATATTTTCAGAAAGAACATCCGAATGAAATTATATCAAAGACAAATGAGAGATAAGAATGGAGAAAGAAGGTTGACAGATCTTGTGTAGTGCCCCAACGGTACAGCAGATCAAAGGATAGGTGCAAGTGAATGCAAAGTTAGATGTGAACCTGGCCTAACTAGTTCCCCTTTCAGACCTTGTGGTCCATAGGGCAGATGATGTAAAGTTCATCTGTTTTTGTGGCCTACGGTTAACGAGGGTGTCATGTAGCCAGCACAACGACCAACCACCTTTAATTTTCCCCAACTAATATCAGGTACCCATTGGAGCTGGATGGACTCAGAGGCGCCTAAGGATTCCGAAGTTGAAAATCCCAGTCTTCACCAGGATTCGAATAAGGGACCCCCGGTTCGGAAGCCAAGCGCTTTACCGCTCAGCCACCGCGCCTCTCCTGGCCTAACTGAAGTCTTATAATAGATGTAATTGTTTTGAAAAGGATCGATCTCTTTTTCGATTGCTCAAAGTCCCGTTTAGATTTCGTAAACTAGAAAAGATATTGAAAATCGGACATCACAATATTTTAGACCATTCAAAGTTCTGATGCAACGGCTACTTTTTTTTTTCTGAAAGCGAAAAATCGAATTTTTAAAATCAGTTATGCAAGTATTTTTTTAAAGAGAAAAAGCTAATTAGTATGCATTATAAGTTAAACCTAATTTAAAATGAATAGTAACCTTATAAATTCCATTTTCCTGAACTATTTTAAAGTCAGTGATAATGTGATAGAGAATTCGAATAAGAAATTGAGCCTTTTCAAAAAATTAGATCAATTATAAGACATCAGGCCAGGGGAGGCGCGGTAGCTGAGCGATTACGCGCTTAGCTTCTGAACCGGGGGTCCCGGGATCGAAGACTGGGATTTTTATCTTTGGACGCCTCTGAGTCCACTCAGCAATGGGTACCTGACATTCGGATGTTCTTTCTGAAAATATTGAAGCCTGCCTGGGTGGACCACTTCGGGGGCCGATTTTGAGTTTGTGTTTCCACACAAACTGTCTTTTGTAACCTTGTTTTAATATGTAAAGTAATATGATTTATCAAAAATTAAGATCAATTATGTATACACGTTTGGTAGCAGCAATCGTCACATAAATTCGGCAAAGCATTCCTATGTGCTAACTTACTTGGTCTAATCTGTTGAAAAATATATAGTTCGTCCATCGTGGTTCGATGATGACCACTTTGTCATCCAGGGGGCTGAGTGACAAGTTATACTAAATTGTTCAGAATTATTACATTTAGTCCCTTTACATGTGTTTTCCAAACTAAGTTCCTAGAAACACGAGGGTTTTTTGAAAATTTCGCGATGTCTGAATAGTTGTACCGTGAACGATTGGAGTAAATAACTAGTAGGGATACACTTGAAGTAATTCTAAGTAAATGCAGAAACAAATATTTTAAAAAATAATTTTATAAAAAAAGCTTTTATTAAGCATATTTGTATCAATTAAATTGGATCAGTCATGTAATTAACTTAGTAATAGATCTAAACTAGCAATAAAAATCAGAACTCATTGCTCAAGCCTTCTCAGGCTTCTCAAGCCAACACGTTAATCACTCTGCTAGTAGAGAGCATATGAACACGTAAGATTGTATAGTTATCTAATTTCTATAGTCTCGTTCTATTTTTCTTGTGTTCACTAAGACTCACACGAAAACCTATAAAAGGGACTAATTCAGCTTATACCACCATCAAAACCTTAAGGATATTCATAGAAACAATATACAATTTAAATTTAAATCAAATTATTTAAAAAACCAATTAGACTAAACAACATATTAGATCTACTTCTAGCTAAAAGATCTGGATTAGTGGTAAACTATGAAATAATCCCTGAACTATCTGACCATAATATCGTTAAAATACACAGTCAAATGAAAGCAATAACCAATATTTAACTCAAAGAGCATAGTACTCTTTAGAACCAATGCTACCTGACACAACCACACCAAGCTGCATTCAACTTTCAACAAACATTCTTATCAGAAGAAGACATTATCCAACCAGTTAAACCCATCTTAAAAACATTATAGAAAATCAAATACCAACCAAATACACATTAAACAAAATAAATAAAAGATGGTTTAATAATAAATTAAAGAAACTTTGTAAACAGAAGGAAAACTTACTTTAAAATTTTAAGGAAAGTAAGGCAGAAAGAGTCCATAAAAAATACCATAAAACCATAAAACCTAACCCAAAAAGTTGGCAGACAGCTACAGAGTGAATAATAATAATAAGTAGTAATAAAGTAATATCTGAAGACAACAATAAAACTTTTGGTCATACATTAAATCTAAAAAAAAAAATGGAAACAACAGAAGTATCCCCCATTAAAAGGCGAAGATAACACATAACAAAAATGAAATCAAAGCAAACATTCATAATCAATATTTTGCAGCCTCAGGAGACAAAGACATATTAATACAATTAAACCAAGAAGAAAACATAGGAGCTATAAATGTACAAGAAAAACGGATTAAAAAACTATTAACTTGCATAAAACCAAAAGGTGTTCAAAATACTTTTTCAGGCATCACTAGATCAAGGCAGGTTACCTAGAGATTGGAAAGAACCTAATGTTACTTCCCTAATTTAAAAAAAAAAAAAGAGAGAAAATCGATCCGGGGAACTACAGACCAGTATCACTCACCAGCATCACATATAAAATACTAGAACACATAATATGTTGTAACATTTCAGATCACTTAGATAAAGATAATGTCATCACTCAATACCAACATGGTTTCAGGATATGTAGGTCATATGAAACTCAACTAATAGGATTGATTGATGACTTTTCAAATGGATTAGATAATAGTGAGCAAATAGATGTCATTTTATTAGACATTTCTAAACACTTCAGGACAGAATAATCAAAAGTAAAGTAGCTATACATAAAGCACTAAATTATAACTTAAAAATAGAAAAACAAAACCTAATGAAATACTCAGAAATACACAAAGATAAAGGCACATTTCTTTTTCCATATGCTAGAACAAATTCGTACAAGTGCTCCTTCTTCCCTAATATCATTATAGAATGGAATGGAAACAGCCAGGAAAGCCAACGACTTAGCAGAGTTTAAGTCATTGATTAATATGCATGACTAGATTGACACATGAAATGCGAAGGACGTAATTATCTTCTTTTCTTGAAGTAACGTCTGTAAGATATAAGATAAAATACCACCCCTTCAGAACAATTTCTGTCCCTTGTTCGAGATACTAAACAAAATAATTAATTACCAATAGTTAATTAATCAATTGGTTAATTTTTTTTTACTGATTCTTGTTTTGTCGTGTAAAAGAAATAATTGTGAAAATTTCAGCTTGATTCGAGATTGGGTGTGTGAGAAATAACGTGTACAAACATTTTACCAGACAGACAGGATGTTTTCATGAGCTCTTTTCAATACGGACAAAAAAAATCTATAACATCACTATGAACCTAGAACTGATCTAGATTCGGACTCCAGTTTCAATTAAAGATGCAAGGATCAACCATTAAAAGATTTCTGTGAGCGTTTAGTGTGTACACCAATCAAAACACACTTTCACTTACACTCCAGAAATCCAATGTGTAACAAAGTCTAAGTATAGAAACAAACTTCACGCCACACCAAATATTAGGATTCAGTTTACCCTTATCAAATAGTTATGCTCTTCAAGGGCGCAATATCGCCATTCAATAAACCTTCAATTTTGTTATGCTTATGTCTGTATTAAAATATAGTGTGTTTTTTACTAAGCAATAAGTAATAGTGACATATTTAGAATATGTTTGAACTTTGATTATGTTTTATTTAAAACAAATAGGAAATAATCAAACCTAAAGAATAAAAGGAAGTGCCCCGTTAGAGTCTTGAAACGTGCGAGGTGTTACATTAAAGCTATAATATGGAAAACACTGTTTACCTGATATTTGATCTAAGTATGTATATTCTTATATCTTTAACATTAATCGAATTCAAACGAAGCCATATTATTCATTGTAGTGAATTGCTACCTACAGGAGTCTTAATTATTAATAATATTTGTTATGTATAACATAGGAAAGGACAATGTTATACTTACATTTTTAATAGCAAACTCTAAAGTATTGACACAAAAACACAAGATACAGAGTCCGATCTTTTTAAAAAGTCTCTCTTGGCGATCGCTAAGTTAGTCAAAGTGTGTAGATCTCTAGCCACTCGGTGACCATTGTTCATACAGATGTGTAACGTCATAGCGCACTCCTTAAATCAGCGTTTCTCAAACTGGGAGCGCAATTACCTATGGGAGTGCGACTTGCTGAAAAGGGGTGGGCGAAGGTGTTATTTTTTAAGAACAAAAAAAAAAGGTGTATTTACACTGTAGTTATAAATCCATTTTAAGTATTAATGAAATTTTAAAAAACACGACATTCCCACCAAGGTTTTATTAAATAACATTAATAAATTAATCTACTGAGTAAAAGGATAGGTGCTTAAATAGAGTTTTCTTAAGAGTCGTCCGCAACAAGATTGATTTACAACGTTCTTTTAAAGAAGACATTTCAATTGTGTCTTTTAAAAGAAGACATTTTTAGTAAGTCTTGACCAATGCGACATTACAGTCTACCCCTCGTTCTTTCGTCAGAACGGTCAGATTACTAACAGGTGACGTACCATCGATCTATTGACGTCTTTTGCGTAAATAAAACAGACCCGCTACCAGATTCATTGCTAAGCATTATAGCCATTAAGCCCATCACAGACAACTCAGCTGCAATTAATACCTCGAGCATTTCAATATCGGCCTGTCTTTCGACTTATATCTTTATTTCGCTCTTCTAGCTTTGAGAATATATAATAGTGTGACCCCTGAAGGATGAATTACTGAAGTTCAGAAGACAAGAAAACGTTTATTTTTATCTGGGGCGTCTCTGATAAAAGTTTGAGAAACATTGGGAGGACTAAGAGGGGATGGCTAAGTGACTAGCGCTGAAAATTTTGATTAAAGTGAGGAGGATTCGCGCAACAAGTCGACCTCACTCTCTTGCCCTAAAGCCCATCCTTTCTCGGAAGCAAGATTTGGTCAAGACGTCCGGGGACGAGTTTGGGTGTAGTGGATGACCAGAAACTTTCTGTGCGTCTTGTCCTGCTCTAGAGTGGTCCACACTACTGTGCTGGTAGTCGTCTTTCTGTCCGATTTGTCTAGTTTTTGTGACGTTTCGTACAGGCCGCGAAGTCCAGACTTCACATGCTAGGTTGAGTTCTGAGTGTCATTGACACGTCAGGTACCCCCCCCCCCCCCACGTGGTTTAGCCGGCCAGTCAAAGCCGTTTCCGAGGTGTGGCCGGGGTGTGGTGAGAGTTGGGTATCGAGTGGGGCCCAAGACTTAGCCAAGCTACCTTCAGTAGAGAGTTGGCTCACAGAAATTATTCTACTCCTATGTCAACTTCAAATCCTTTTATTCCCCAGTATTCTTATCAATTCAATCAAAATTTTAATGTTTCCGCCCCTGAATTCCGTCAGCCGTTCCCTCCACAAACTCCAAGAGGGGCTCAACGTCAAACAACAGATGAGATTCTATTCAATACCAGGTCTACTATTTGATTTACTCATTGGGTTTGATTTATTAGAGAGAGATAAAAAAAAGGAAGACAATGAAGAGCTAAAGGCAAGCTTGTGAAAGTTTAACTACATACATAAGAATTGCTGTTTTGTTTGTTTTCACCTTGGTATTTGGCCCCAGTTGCTTTGTTGCTTTGTTACTGTCTTGTTCATTTCGGTTTAAAAATAAAATAACATTTTTCAATGGCACACAAACAAACATTAAAATACGTAATAGTAGACCTACTATTCTGCCCACCACCATTCTCTGCCGTTAAGCAGAACAACGTCTGACAACCTAAAAGTCAATAGTATCTTTTTAAAAAAAACAAAACAATGTAACATTAATACTATCTCCCCCACTCCCCCACCCCTATTGTTAGTCAATGTTTCCGATTAAAAACCAACCAATCAACTCTTTAAGTTCTCTCTTTCCTCTTATTTCCCACACACTTTTCTCCCTCTATAGTAGCTTTTATCCTGCCAAAGATTTAGATGGTAAGAGGTATACATTAAAATGCTGATAAAGGGAAAGCATACCCTGAATATTCTAGAAACTTTAGTTTCAGAGTTGCTTCCCTTAATTGGATTTAGAATACGTTTACTTTTCCTATGACTATGTGGATTTGTTTGTTTTGCATTGTCGAATGTTCCTTCAGAGTTGAAGATACTCTATATCCTAGCCAAAACCTCCAGCAGGACGACAAGGGATAGCAGCGGGTATGTTATGAACCGGGACCGTCGATACAGTCCAGTGCGCATACCTCACGACCAGCCAGCTGTTCCGTAATGCTGCTATTGCCGGTAGTGGTAAAGGATACAACCCACTTCTTCTTAAATACTTCCTATGTCATGCTTCTCAAAAAGTGTCTCGTAAATTAGTCCAACTCGTGGCCTTCACGTATGGCTCAGGTATTGGGTCCGGCGGAACTGTGATCATTGATAGGGGAAGGAACAAAGGAAAGAAACCTAAAAGAAGAATGAAAACTCTGAATCCAAACAGGGCCGGCCTTGAATAATTGGAGGCCCTAGGCGAAGGAAATTTGAAAAAAAAAGAAAAGAAACATCGAAAAATAAGATTTAATTAAAAACCTGCCCGCCTATTCTAAATCGATAAATAACTGAAATTCCCAAATCGTAATTTTCATTCTAGACACAGTTAGATTAGCTAACATAGAGTCATAGAGCTCTACTATGTTTGAGATCTGGTCCAAGTTTGACTTTCATTTTTATTTTAGTCCTGTGTAGAATAGACCAATTGTTATAGTAGGCCTAAGCAATGATATGCAACGTCGCAACCTGTGGGCAGTTTAGACCAACAGCTCGCTGCTACGTCGTGGCAACGAGCTGTTGGTCTCCACTGCCCATAGGTTGCGACGTCGGAGGCCAGCGATGAGGCCTTCTATAACGATTGGTCTCGGTGTAGCCCCCCCCCCCCCACCTATTGGATGCCTTAGATGGTTGCCTAGTTTGTCTATGCCTATGCCTAAGACCGGCCCTGATCAAACCTCTGCTACCTTACAAGACATGCTTTGGGAGGAAAATCAGGAGCCCGCGACCTTTAGGCAACATGCAGCCCATAGTGCTACACCCTCGCACTGTATTGGCCACTGGTCAGTTTAAAACATCAGCTGCATGGCAAGGGGTGGAAAGATAGCTGCTTTATCGTTCCTAGCATATCTTTCCGAGCATATCGTTCCGAGCATAGCTAATGCCCAGCCATAGACAGTTCGTTTTAAACGTTATAACGCCCAAGTAGTAGATTATGACGAGATGATATTGCTTGATATTATTTTGTAAAAGATTTATGAGTTTTAAACTAGTTCCAGAACCCCAAAGCATCTTGTATCAGTCGCTAATGTAATAGTGTGTAAAGGCCAACAAACGCGTGTAAAGCTGTATCTAAAGGGTTTTCAGATTTACTTCCCTTAGAATGTGTAGTTACATCAAGAAAAACAGCAAAAAATACTTTTAGAAAAAAAAAATAAGACAATAGCTGCTTCGTAGCCTACAACTCATATAGAGATTATTTTACTATAAATAAACAATTGATGTTAGATTAAAAAAAAAAAAAGATAAAGGGAATTTTGTACACCTTCCTATTAACCTTTTTAATGTATAATATCAGTATAGTCTGCTTAAAATAAATATTTTCTAGTTCTCAAGCCAAATCAAAATTATTTTTTTTTTATACTTTCAAAAAATTGTAACGGTCATACTAGAGTTTTAATATGCTTTTTAATATATTTATTTAATATATATTTTAATATATTTCTAGGAAAATCGTTAGAACCGTGTTTTTTTTTTTTTTTGTTTTGTTTTTTTTAATCCGTGTGAATTAAATGTAGGTATTGTACAATTTTTTAAAAAAAGGGGAAAATATATGTATGTATGTATGTGTGTACGTGTGTGTGTGTGTACGTGTGTTTGTGTGTGTGTGTGTGAGAGAGAGAGAGACAGAGAGAGAAAATACAACACCTCTTTTATACAATTTATAATAAAGCTTGCCTTCGAGTCCGAAGATTAATAACAAGCAACTTATAGAGCAGAACGTCAAAGTTAATAATTTTTATAGAGCGATTTTTTGGCTTTTAATAACTAATGAATGTTGAAAGAGCAAGCACCTGTCCTCATTCTCTTTAATCTACTCTATATCTTCCCTAGCCCATGTGATAGGACAAATTTGTGCTATTATAGCATGAAATAGGAGGCGCAGTGGCTGAGAGGTATAGCCCGGGGGTCTCGGGTTCGAATCGTGGTGAATTTCGGGATCTTTGGGCGCCTCTCCATCCAGCTTTAATGGATACCTGACATTAGTTGGGGAAAAGTAAAGGCGGTTTATCGTTGTGCTGGCATCATGACACCCTCGTATACCGAAGGCCACAGAATCAGATGTCCTATAGACAATAAGGTCTGAAAGGGGAACTTTTTTTTTTTAGAGCATGGAATGGGTTGCCTGAATCTGCTAGGAGAACCAACGACTTGGCAGAGTTTAAGTCATTGATCAACAATCGTGAATAGATTGAGCTAGGGGCACAAGTTGGACTTAATGTCTGTATTTTATAAGATGAGATTAGATGTCGAAGATTTTTTCTTGTTGAATTAGTCGAATTTCAATTTTTAATATGTCTACTACCAGCTATTAATATAGGATAAGAACTGGTCTAGTGTTTTACATTCTTGAAACTTACCTTATTTGTAGTAATAAATGAAACTCTAAGACAACAATTGACAAAAAAAACTTGATTTGTTTACATTGGAACAAGTAAAATTTAAAAAAACTTATTTTAAAAAAGCTTATTTTAAAAGGGAAGAACTCCGCCCTTAAAACTATATCTATCAATAATATACAAGCTTTTTCCCTAAATAATTAAATTAATTACCAATAATTAAATTAAATGACCAATTGTTTTTTTTTTTAATTGATTAAAGTTTTGTTGGGTACAATATAATTGTTTAAAGCATAGGCGTGGCCATGTTTTTTTTTCGGGGGCTGGGGGTACATAATTAATCCCCTTCTTTCTTTCGGAAGACGTTTGTTGTACCCTAGAATAGGTTTTTCTTGGAGCTAATGGAAAAATTGTAGACTACCCAGCCCCGCCGCAAAGCACGATTGAAATGTTCTGTCTTGTCTGTTAGTACAGCTCTATCCCAGCAGACTTGGTAAGGTAGCTATCTAGAAGGCTCGAGAACATCCAGTGGTGAAAATTTATACTCTCTTTCTTCATCAGATCATGTGTCGTTGCCAGATCCTGATTAATTAGGTTCGTAACCTGGTTAAGTCGATCTAGAATCTAGATAATCAAAATCTAACAATGATGAACATCCTGCCCATAGACCTATTTATATTATACCTAGACTTGAAAAGGGAAACCAATTCTTATCCGATAATGGTCAGATCACAGACCTATATGTATATGCCAGCCACACATGTATATATATATGAAAAGTCATACATATATATCATGGTCGTAGCCAGGGGGGGGGGGGGGGGGGGTTCAACCCCCCCCCCCCCGAAATGAAACCGGAGGGGGATCAGAATTCAGTAATTGATTTTTTGATTTGATTTTGTTTATTTTGGGTGACATTTTAATACTATACCATCACTTTTCCCAACACAGCCAAGGGGTTTTCAGTTTTAAAAAAACCTACCAGGGGGGTTTGAGTTTAAAACCCCTACCAGGGGGGTTTGAGTTCAAAACCCCTATCAGGGGGTTTTAGTTTAAAACCCCCTACCTGGATTTTTTTTTGCAGATAAATCCCCCTCTTCTAATAACAAAACAAAACAAAAAAAAAAATCAAACGACTATCCCCCAATTCCACAGTTCAGGAAGATTGTGATTTTATAACTCCCTAGTCAATATAAAAAAAAGCAAATTACACACTCAAAATTCTATGAGCGTAGCCTAAGGGTTTTGAGTTGAACCCCTCCCCCCTCCTCTTCAGTAGGGTTTGAAGCTAAAAAATACCTCTTCAATATAAAAAAAAAAGCAAATTACGCACTCAAAATGTTATGAGGGTAGATAAATGGGTTTCGACTCAGCTTTGAGTTTAAAAACCCTTTTAACGGGGTTTGAAGGTGAAAAATACCTCTTTAATATTAAAAACAAAGCAAATTATACACTCAAAATTCTATGAGTGTAGTCAAAGGGGTTTTGAGTTTAAACTCCCCTCAGTGGAGTTTGAAGCTAAAAAAAGAATTCTTCAATATAAAAAACGCACTCAAAATGCTATAAGAGTTGCCAAAAGGAGTTTTGAGTTTAAACCTCAGAACATTCACTTTGTTGGCTTTCAATATCAGAAATAGTGCATGACATATTTATATGTATGTATGTGTGGGTGTATATAATCTTTATTACATTCTGACCCATCATTCTTTCGAAAGACGCTTATTGTGCCCTAGAATAGGTTCTTCCTGGAGTTAGTGGGAAAATTGTAGACTCCCCGCCGTTGCCAGCAATGGGGTCTGGGCCTCTTCCCACCTGCTCCGATGACCTCCATAAATGTGTGGCGCCAAGTTGTACTAGTATGTCATCGCAACTCTTCTTATGTGTAGTTTATTTTGTCGGAGAACATGTCCCGAAAACCTCATGCGACGCTCTGTCACAATCTTACTAAGGGATCGACTCCCATTTCGGCATAGGATTTCCTTGATTTCGACCCGATCTCTATAACTGACTCCTAAAATCTGTCTTAGCCATCTTTGTTGAGCCACATTTAGTGTTTTTCAATTCACTGCACTTTATTAATTGAGCCCCGCCACTGGTAGAAATATGTAACCTCTCTTGAAATTTTATCGTCAAAATCATCTGTTGGGTGTTTTAAACTAAAAATTCTCTGGAGTTATGTTGTTTTTTTAATTCAAAACCTCATTTAACTACGGTCATAGAATTTGGTGACTGTAGTTTGCTTTAGAATAATATTGAAGAGAGAGGTTTTCAACCTCAAAACGTTCTGTAGGGGGATTTTAAACTCAAAACCAACTAGAGTAGAGGGGTTTAAACTCAAAACCATCTCGAGTAGAGGGTTTAAGCTCAAAACTCTTAATCGTCTTGTCTACGCTCAAATAATTTTAGTGTATAATTTTTTTTTATATTGAAGAGCTATTTTTTAGCATCAAATCACTCTGAAGGGGGGTTTAAACTCAAAACTCCTGTTAGCAACGCTCATAGATTTCTGAGTGTGTAATTTTCTTTTTTTTATATTGAAGATGTAATTTTTAGCTTCAAATTCAACTGGAGGGGAATTGAAACTCAAAACCACTTTGAATACACTCATAACATGTTAAGTGTATAATTTGCTTTGTTTTTAATATTTAAGAAGTATTATTTACCTTCAAACCCCGCTGAAGGGGGGTTTAAACTCAAAACTGAGGCAAAACCCATTTAGCTACGCCCATAACATTTTTAGTGCGTAATTTGCGTTTTTTTTATACCGGGTATTGAAGAGATATTTTTTAGCTTCAAACCCTACTGAAGAGTGGGTGAAGGTTAACTCATAACCCCTTTGGCTACGCTCATATAATTTGAGTGAGTAATTTTCTTTTTTTCATATTGAAAAGGGGTTCATAATAAGTTTTGGAGGGAGTTTTAAAATAAAAATCTTCCTTAACTGTGCTCGTGAAATTTGGGGGATTGTCGTTTGAATTTTTTTTTCGTTTTGTTTTATAGAAGAGGGGAATTTAAATGCGAAAACCCCTGGTATGGGGGGTTCTAAACTCAACCCCCTCTGGTAGGGGTTTTTAAACTCAAAACCTCCTTTGCTGTGCTGGGGCAAGTGATAGCTTAGTATTAAAATCTCACCTAAAATAAACAAAATCAGAGCAAAAAATCAGTCACTAAATTCCAATCCCCCTTCTGCGGGGGGGGGGGGGGGAATTTCGGGGGGGGGGGGTTGAACCCCAAGAACCCCCCCCCCCCCACTGGCTACACCCATGATATATATATATATATATATATATATATATATATATATATTGTTATGTACGTAGGCCTAACTCTTTTTCAAGCTGTAAGGAAAATCGATCTTTCTGTCTTATCAAAAGTAATGATCTTTAGTTTTCAAAGTTTAGAAATAATGCATTACCAGTTTGAGGATTTTTTATAAAATGGGCTATTAATCACAAAACTATATATTCACGCAAATCTATGAAATAAAGCCATTTCCTGTTAGTTTCCTTTGAGATAATGTTTCGAAAATCATAGATCGAAATAATTCACGTCTATTGATTTTAGTCATCTTATGTACATTTAAATAGATTGATCACATAGATCGTTTTAAATTATGTATCTAAAAATTGCAATGATAATAGTTACGAGAAGAGAGTGCTCTTATTTTCGATGTTCGATTACCAGATCTAAACATTTAATTATTTGCTTCATAGGTTAGGGTTGAAAAAAACAACTTTACTTCTTATAAATGATTTACAAAACAACGCCTTATTTAAACTTTTTTGAAAATGTTCACATTTTTTTTGTAGTGTTAAAAGATCTCCATGTCTAGTCTAGATCTAATATATATATAGGTTCTATGATCATGCCACTATGTGCTTTATTAGCTCAGCATTTCTCACATTTGAACATTTGTGGGAAGCGGGGGCTCGAGGTTCGACACCCGACTAGGGCAGAGTTGTGTTTACTGAGCGCCTAAAGGCAGCACGGAAAACCAACTCCTAGATACCCCCCCCCCTCCACTGGTCCACAAATGAGACTGGGCAAGCTATAAGCATGAAAGTAGCGCTATATAAAAGCTATAAATATATTTGTCTACAACACTGAGTTTCAGCATATATTGTTATTTTGTTAGTCCATATAACTCTGTTTTGCATTGTGGAGACAAATTCTTCTTGTTGTTATTGGAGCATTTCGTTGTTTTTAAATCAAATAAAACTGATGAACATTGGCGTAGCTAGGAATTTTCCAACATTTGGGGGCCCGGGAGGGGGCTCGGCCTCTTAGGGGGCCCCTGTATTTTACTTAATATTTATTGACAAAAACATTCATTGTGGGGGGGGGGGGGTCTCTCTAGTGGGGATTTTCACATTCTCCCCCCTCCTCCCCCACCCTAGCTACGCCATTGCTGATGAATTATTAAAATAAATTTTTACTAACAAAATCACACAACTTTTAACTTAAGGACTACACAGTCTACACATTTTATGATGTGTAAATTAATATAATAAAAAGTGGTAAAATTAGTCTACAGTCGTGTTTCTTTTTATTTCACACTTTTTTTGTAGTCGTCTCAAAGAATCACATCTGAGAAAACGTTACTTCAAATTTATTAAAGAAAAATTTATGTTGTTTTTATGTTACGCGGCCAGATTTTCAAAGCAGCGCCAATATAATAAGTTAGCTAATCATATATTTATTTTGCTCATGCGTTATTTTAATATCGTCAGCAAAGCTGGCAATGCAAATCGCACGGTCAAATTGGTTTTAAAAATCTGGCTAATCGTCGGCAAATGCGCTCATTTCGGTTTAATTGAGGAGGAAATCTCTCCAACTCTGCGTGGCGTCACGCGTCATTTAAATCTTTATCTTGTACCTGGTCAGCATTCTCACAGCGCTCAACTCCTCCTGAGATTTGGAGTAGCCGAACCTGCAGGTAGCCAGTGATCAAGTGCTGTTATAGCGAAATGTTTATCTGAGACAAGTCGTCAAGTGGGAGTCAAAATATTTCCTTCGTCTCCAAGGATGTCACGTGACTCAATCGAGTCCCTTACTTTACTCTAGTTATATTTATCATTGCCAAACTTGCTTTGAAATGCAATGGCGTGGCCAGCGATCTCGACTCCCAGAGCGATACAGTCGTCTGACCCTTTCAGATTCGGTTTAAAACAGTCAAACCGGGAGGTGTTATAGATGGACCTACCTAACTTGACTTTCGATGCATCCTTAGCCCCTTTATGTCGAGACACACATTGCAGGTCAAAAAATTAGTATACATTGTTTAGTATAAATCAAGACAAAGACATCCTTGCGAGTTTAATTTGCCTTTAAGTATTAGGACACCCTTAATTGAAGATTCTTGACATTCGATTGTCCGCCCTTGTCTATATTCTTTAGGAATATTTTGTTAGTTTTTTGGTAGTTTTGTTTCTACTCTCTTCTCATGCTGCCAAACGGGTTGCGTTTCGTTTCACATTCTTGTTCCTCTGCTTCGCCTTTGCTGTCCAAGCAATCGAGGGGAAAATTAAATGCCCTTTGATCATTTTGGGGTTCTAGTTGTTTTGTTTGTCCATACCGATGCAATTCTTGCGACGCTCCCTTTTGGTGTTTCTTAACCGTGGGTCGTTTTCATAAGGTTCATATAAGAGTTTTCCTGGGGTCAAGATCGTAGAAAATGTTTTTATTTCCTAGGAGACCTGGATTATCTTTCTTATATGTAGATGTTTTCTCTGTCTGTCATAACCACGTCCTGAGATCTTATCAAAGCTCCATTTGTTTAAATATAGTATCTATAATGTTAGAGTTTACATTACCATTGAATCAAATTTGGTTTATTGTTTGTTTTTGTTGTTGTTGTTGTTGTTGTTTTGGTATTTCATTTACATCGTTGAATAGTTTATCTTCTGTTATGATTAGAGGAGATTTAGAGTGTGGCTGAAATATTTCTGGGGAGAATTGACACAATTTGTGTCAACAAAATGTGAATGTAAATGACTTTGCTGCTTACTGACATTTTTTTTTATATTTTATTGTTTTGCACCCTCTCCAAGCAAATTAAATGTCAGGTCTACCAAAAAATGACAAATTTTATTTGTTAATTTAAAACTAAATTGGAGGGAGAAGTTTCCAGTTTGTAAGTTTCCGCTAAAGCAGTTCTCTCCCCCTACCTTTTCCAAAGTGAACAAAACAGTAACTGTCTTGCAAAGGGTAGGGGTCTGGAGCGGCCAACAGCGTTTACAAGGTTAAAGCTCCATCTGTTGAAATCATAGACAATACATGTGATATCTATTTTAAAATAAAAAAAGAAAAACAAAATAAGTGATATACTTTGAAAAAAAACTATTTTAGCAGTGAGTTTAACATTTTTTAAAATAGAAGTGTACGTACTAAATATGCATTAAACTGTATAATTAATTTGCAGATTCACTTATCTTGTTACAGTCTCAGAGACAACCCACATCAGCCTCATGAGTAAGATTTGAAAGTCAGGTTACATTTTAGTTCTATTTCACACACACACACACAAACACACACACACACACTTAGTCCTTCGCTCGTACACATACGCCCTTCTTTTCAGAATTGACCATAACTCTGGCTCAAGTCGCTGACCACCTGGAAAAAAATTGTGCTCGACCCATCTCCCCCTTTCATGACTTACAGTGAGCAAGTTAACACAGCTCCTGATCCCTCGCACTCCCCCCCCCCCCCCATTTTATTTTCACTTTTATTACTACTGTCAATCAAGTGAAAATGTTTCCAAGTTTTTTCCGGCCAATGGGCGTTACTTGCAAATGATTGACACGATACGCATGGCTTAAGGTTGATTATAAATACCCTTTAATGAACATTTTCCAATTTCTTCTTTTTAAAAATTCTTTATCCAACTCTATGTGGAGGATCTAATTTATATTTTGTTTGCTAACATCTAAATGTTTGTCAATCATAACTTTATATCAACAATCAAGTGGATTACACCCGAAAATTAGTTTGAGGTACCTTAATTTTAACTTCACTTGTTATTATTTGATAACAAAGATTTTCGACTAACTAATTATTTTAAAATATATTCATGGAAAACAAGAAAAAAGGTGTAGATGAAAAACAGCAGGAGCTGATCCAAACTACAAAAGACATTCAATTGAATGCTAAAGACAAAGAGAAGATTGTCAAGCAACACAAATACACAACTTCATCTGAAAAAAGAAAAGATTTAGTTCGTGGCGACGCAAATTCCAAGCCAGATAATATTGTTCATGGTGACCCAACTTCTAGACAAAAAGATAGAGATTGTGGAGACAATGTTTTACCTAAAAATATCATTGACACTCCTGTGATTACAAAGCAGCTTTCTTTGAAACCTCAACTAGCAACGAGTCCAGGTACACCTTTGTCAAGACATACAGGTGTTGGCCTGAAACGTAAACCTGATGGCGGCGGCTCTGATGCAAGAGGCAGTGATCAGAGCTCAATGGTGGACAATGGTGTGCCCCCTGTTAAAAGATCACGAGCTAAGAAGATGCAGGGGTTGACCTTTGAACTTTCCGAGATGAGGAGATCAAGGACAAATGAACAGGTAAAAGAATATATATCTTTTTACAAAGCTTATGTCAGCTCACTCTGTCTGGTAAAACACCCAATTTCAGATCAAGTTGAAACTTTGCACAATCATTTCTTTTACGTGACAAAAAAAAAAAAAAAAAAAAGAATCTATACAACAATTAGCCAGTTGCTTATTAATTATTTTGTTTGCCATTTCGAAATTGTACTTGACTAATAAGGTGGTATAAGTTCAATGAATAGTTACCATGTAGAGAAAAAAGTTTGAAATTAAAATAGATAACTATAAAACCTTCTATTTTCATAAGCACGTCCCTGGCACAATTGTTAGTGTATTGGCTTGATGAAGCTGGGGAGGCGTTAGCCATCCAGTTCGAACTCACTTTTTTTTTTAAAACATAAATACATTTAAAAAGCGATCTTCTTTCTCCCCCAAGCCCTTTCCAACTGGTCCAGACAAGTGATAGGATCATAGCCTACAGAGAAAGCTAAAAACATGAAATTGCGATAAACAAAAAAAAATTGGTAAAAATATTTGTAGCCTAATCGCACATATTTAATATCTTATCTTATATAATACAGACGTTACTTCAAAAAAGAAGATGATTACGTCCTATATTGTTAGTCTAGATCTTTAAAAATTTAATTACATGACTGAACCAGACTAATAGATACAACTACACTTAATAAAAATATTGATGTTTTTTTAATAGTCTTTTTTCTTGTTTTACATATCAAATACAAATGACCAACCATTGATTAATGGTCACCTAGTTGAAAGTATGATGAAAGTATCTGGAACTTCGAGAACCTCTTTGTAAAATATTCTCCTCCCAGCCTCCCCCTCTGAGAATTGGACTCATCTGTTTCCATGCTTCTTGTTATTTCATTAGAAGTGTCAGCCCAATGCATCCGATGTCCAGTAACAATAAGAGCACTACACTACCTTAACCTTTACCACACTGCTTGACATTTAATTGCTATATCAACAGATAAGATATTTGCATAGAAATTAACTTATTTTATCAATACACCTTGTTATATTGAAATATTAAAGTAAAGCATGACTTCACGAATTTGAAAACTAAAGTAAAAGTTCAAATAAATTGAGGATTATAACACATATCAAGAGAAATAAAATTTCTGTATTTTATAAAAAGAAAAAAAATAGATTGCTAATAGATCATCGTAGCTTTGTTGTCTTTCTTGAATAGTATTTAGTTAGGTCTGTAAAATGTGTAAGTGGAAAATAATATTCCTATGGATTAAAACAAAAAGGTTTATGGTTATGGTTATATCTTTATTGTATTATAGTAAAAACTTATGTGTTGTTGTTTTTTTTAAATAAATATAGCATACATTTTTTGTGTGTGCATAAATGTATATAATATTATTGTAAGTTTGCACTTCAAATCGATTGAACTGGCCTGTCTATTACTGCACTAACGTTGAAGTCTTCTGTCTGGGAAGAACGGCAAAGGTCAAGTTGCAAACACATTCACAGCAGACCCACTAGGAAAATTTAAAGTCATAACAATCAATTAAATCATGACCGTCACTTACAAATATTAAAATTCAACCAAATAAAACAAAACTCAAAGACACAAAGCTAGCGGCACTTTTCTCGTTCCATGTGCTAGACAAATTAGTGCCCCTTCTTCCCTAGTGCCATTAAAGCATGGAATGGGTTAGCTGAATTAGCAATGAAAATAAACGATTTAGCTGAATTTTAATCTCTAATGAACATGAGCGAGTTGATTAACACATAGATTAGGACGTAATTATATTCTTCTTTGAAGGAACATCTGCAATCTATAAGATTATTATAAAACAATTTTATTTTTAAATTGTCAATGTCACTCAAGATGAAGGTAATTTGCATAATTTTTAATGTCAATATATGTTAAGCTTGAGGACATTTCTGAAAAGTTAAGTAACATTGTGTGTATAATTATTTTTTCTATTGCGACTTATGTGTAGTGTGTTGTATTTTTGTTAGATCTTAGATCTATTGCTTTTACAATAAATTTTGACTTCATTCCTAGGAACGAGAAAGACAGAGAAATATTTCTGAAGCTCTCGAGGCACTGAAACAGTGCGAGATGCCTTTCAATCCTTACCTCAATCATAAAGAGGATTCTAAAATCTACCTGCTGAAAACTGCCACTGCTTACATATACGGCATGAGCAGGATGATCCATGACTACGACAGAGGTCTCGTCCATCGCTGCGACCACAGGTTATCACAGGAGCGCCTCGTTGCTATGCATAATGCAATGTTGCCTAACATATTCGGGACATTCAACTTTCCCAATGGATGCGTCTTCTCCGATTCGTCTAGTACAGCAAAAGATCAACCCTTCATTTCATCGAGAAGTCTTTCTCTAGGGATCGGCAAGGCGGTTTCTGATGCATATCCTTCTACATATGTATCCAACTTAGCTGAGGATCAGAGTGAACAAAGGTTAGTGAAACATTGCACTGATACACGAACAAATGTTTTACATCCAAATAATTTTACGTATGACAGGTTACGAGTGTAACGTTTTCTTAATTTAGTCAAGTTATGTTTTTCAAAAGTAATTTTTTTTGGTCAGTTAATTTTATTTTTTCTAAGTATTAACCATTGACATAAATAAATATAGACTGGCCTATAAAAGAGTTTTATGAAACGAAAATTTGTGACTTGCAATTTTGTGTACTTTATTATACAGCAGTGTAGTTTTGTTTAATCTCTAAGAATGAAGATCATGCAACTTTTCAGAATTTGGAAATCCGACAACAACAGATATACATGTTTTCAAGTTACATGAAGTTATTTCCTTTTTCCAGTTTATATTTATGTATGTCTATGGTATTAACCCAATCCATATTTTTTAAACTAGATAAGGTAAAATATTTAAATTGCGTACACAATAATAAATCTGAATCCTTCCTTTTTCTTTAAAATCTATTTCAGAAAAAATAATGAAAGTGCTTTTAACGACAACATAGATCTGTGTGCTTCTGAAAAGAGTGCTCCCCAACTGAGCCCTTATTTCCCAAGTTTTCTACATCATCCCATGAGCACTTCCGCTGAAGGGAAACAAAAGGGAGATCATTATGCTCATGGTTCCCCTTCTGCAAACGCTTTCCCTCTTTCAGAAGAAACACTTTCACCCCAGAATCCTGTTGACCCTACATTTAAATGTGCCTTGAAAAAACTTTCAGAAGATACATACCATCAGTCAACTCCAAAACAAATCAGCTCCTTACTAAACGAGCGACTGAATGGAGCAAGAAAAAGTTTTGATGTAGAATCGTCCCCTTCATTGGCGACACTTCTAAGTCAAGAGTCAAGAATCAACCTAGATGCTTCTGCACGATTCAGCGGCAACAGCAGCGTCAATAGTAGTACAAACAGCAGCGGTTATATGAGCATGTTGTCTGCCCATGGCAACGATGATTCCGCAGTTTTCTCCCCCGACAGATTACAGCAGACGATTGATGACATGTACAGTGAGTCATTTTTGGCGCCAACGCCGACTCAGCGACTCCATTTTGACGGTTTTTAAAGGTAATATCTCCTCAAAATAGTATATATAAGGCCTCAATATTGTACCAGAGACTTAAATAGGTAACTCTATGGTGACTCATATTTAGTTAAAAAAAAATAGATAGAGATATTTACATATATGATGGCCGTATAATTTTATCGTAATCAGTTACCAGTTATAGCAGATCTGCTTTTGTTCCTTTAACATATGTCATGAAAATAGAAACAGTTACTTTACCATATGTCATGTTTTTATAATATACTTGGCCGCGTTCGATTAAGAAAAACAAATGCATTTTAGAAATGTGTGTTGATTCCAATCTCGTAAAATCCTAATAGAAAAAAAAAAGCCAAACGCATTTTAATTTTTAAAGTCTACGTTTAGAAGTCTCTTGCCTCCTTGTTCTTTGATAGAATTATATTTTATTTAATTTGAAAAAAATGAGTACACATGAAAATATACGCGATTTTTATTTATCCTCTCTCTCTCCCTTTCTCTCTCCCTCTCTCTCTCCCTTTCTCTCTCTCCCTTTCTCTCTCTCCCTCTCTCTCTCTCCCTTTCTCTCTCTCCCTCTCTCTCTCTCCCTTTCTCTCTCTCCCTCTCTCTCTCTCCCTTTCTCTCTCTCCCTCTCTCTCTCTCCCTTTCTCTCTCTCCCTCTCTCCCTCTCTCTCTTCCTCTCTCCCTTTCTCTCTCTCCCTCTCTCTCTCCCTTTCTCTCTCTCCCTCTCTCTCTCTCCCTTTCTCTCTCTCCCTTTCTCTCTCTCCCTCTCCCTTTCTCTCTCTCCCTCTCTCTCTCCCTCTCTCTCTCTCCCTCTCTCTCTCTCCCTCTCTCTCTCTCCCTTTCTTTCTCTCCCTCTCTCTCTCTCCCTCTCTCTCTCCCTCTCTCTCTCTCCCTTTCTCTCTCTCTCCCTCTCTCTCTCTCTCCCTCTCTTTCCGTCCAGTCTAGATAATGTCGTACTGGTGTTAAATTTGACCAAATTATTGGCTCACCTACCACTACCTCCCCCCCCCCCCTCCTATTTGACTCTCTCCAATAGTTTCTGTCACTGCAATCTCTGGGCACCACCAGTTCCCCGCTCCTCCACGACTCTAAGTGAGCAAATTTGTTACTACGAAGTGACTAAAGATACGTGAAATCTACCCCCGTCCCTCCCCCTCTCTCTGTTTACTTTACTCACTTTCCATCCCCAACAAGTGTCAGAGCCACGGTGTGAGCAATTTGAAACCAATAACTCATTGACCCAACTACTTGGCCCCACGCGGAGACCAGCGGGCCGTAGGAAGAGCATTAAAGTGATAAAACGTTCTCCGGGCTTGCCGGCGCAGCGCCCCCATCCTTATTTTTTGGGCACCTTCCTAGCAGCGCCGTCCTAATTCGTTCTTAGCACACACACACACGCCCTCTTTCCCCGCACCCCAGCCAAAACTTTATCCGCCTAGACGTCCGGGGTGAGAGGACGAAGTCGTGTCAACATGAAATTGTGAAAGTACTCATCTAGATAGCCACGTCGGACAGCATGCACCGAAGGCAGTACCATCTTGTGAATGTGTCGCTTAATGGGGCCATCAGCGGAAATTTGTTACGACATGGCCACAGCGTTTAATAACATCCTTTTGGACAGACTCAATGAATTGATTTAAAAAAAAAAAAAATTAATTGTAAATGTATTAGCGAATTTGTAACTACCTAGGGCATACATAACAATGAAGTGTGTGGACATTGCAAGAATAAGTTCGTCATATCTAAACTATGATAGGCAATTCCCTACGTAAAAATAAAAGACTTTATATCCAGCAATTTTTTTTTAGTTAATTGTTTTAAATAGCAAAATAATTTTTAAAAGCCATCTTTAAAATAAATACATGTCACTCATCACTAAATGGATATCAGGCTTAGGGCCGGCCTTAGGCCGATTTGACCGATTGCTTCAATTGGGCCCCGCGCCTGGCAGGTGCTCTGACATTTTTATTAAGCATAGGCCTATCTACCACTTTCTTGTCACAGGCTTTTAAAGATTTAGGACTTAAAGGGTTAGCATATTTAGTCTAGGCCCTTGGCCTATCGTCGTACTATTGACATAACTGGCGTTGTTCTGGGTAAAAATCTGCTCCGTTAGCTATTGGCAACTAGACATGTCAACTTTACATTATCTGCCTTATGAATGAATGAGACAATAAGTGCGTTATGAAAACAAAAGAGGTTGAGAATAAAAGTAGGCCTACTCAATAATTAATTTACAGATACTAAATGAGGCATAACATTTTTCGGATTGAAGATAAATGTTAGCATGCTTTTATTATGTTTTCTGACGAATACATGTTATGTAGCAATCTCCTTTTATTTCTAGCTCTCTGTTGCGATACATGTAGCAAAATCCTTTTATTTCTCTCTGTTGCGATACATGTAGCAATCTCCGTTTATTTCTCTCTGTTGCGATACATGTAGCAATCTCCTTCTATTTCTATCTTTCTGTTGCGATACATGTAGCAATCTTCTTTTATTTCTCTCTGTTGCGATACATGTAGCAATCTCCTTTTATTTCTATCTCTCTGTTGCGATGCATGTAGCAATCTCCTTTTATTTCTATCTCTCTGTTGCGATGCATGTAGCAATCTCCTTTTATTTCTCTCTGTTGCGATACATTTAGCAATCTTGATCAGATCAATTAATTAGCTAAACTCCTAATTTAATTTGGTATGTATCCATATTTGCAATAAATGGACTACACAATCTAATTCAGGTTTCTCATTCTTTAAATTCACAATATTTAATCTAGATTTTACAGAAAATAAAAATAAAAAGTATTATTAGCTGCTGTGTTTAACTTTGTCAATTTGTTCTATATTTCAGTGATGACAGTCTTCTACAGAACGCTAATATGAAAAGCCCCAAGCTAGTAAGTATATGCAACAAGTACATCTGGTAAAAGTGAGACAGTAAGTCAGAGGCTGGGTATTCGTCTGAGAGACGACACTATATCTCTTTACTTGAAGACAATTTATCATTAAGTTGTAATAGATTCTGTGTGGGTATGGCTCTTTTTTTTTTTTCATGAAAAAATAGCATCCTGCTTTTGTGAGAATGAAACCCTGTAGGGTAAAAGCCTATGTCTAATAATTCTATAACTATATTTACAAAGAACCAATTTATAGTTGATAGAATTCGGCCCACTTTTTTTTTGCATTTTTAAAACTTCTATTTAATAATAAACAAAATTGATTTGAAACGCTACTCTAATTGTATGATTTAGAGAGAGAGAGAGAGAGAGAGAGAGCATTGCAATGAGTCAGTGACTAATGTATCCTTCAAACCTTTAAAGGTACTTGTTATCGACACGTTAAGTTCACTAATTACTTTATTACTGTTGTTCAATTATTAAAGGGACATAATGAATTGGTCATTATTAAAGTTTATTTCTCTTAATAACTTCCCTTGAAACAGTCAACAAAACATTGTAGTTTTACTCGGGCTTACCTTATTACAGCCCCTTATCCTTTTTTAAAATTATTATGATTATTTAATATTAGATCTTTATTGTAAATGATTCTGAATGTGATTCCATTTTTTTAAATTCATGTTTGATACTGTCATAATTTTCTTTGAATTAATAAAATAATCTTTGTATACACATGCAGAGTTTTTGTTCTAGCCGAAATGAACTTTGTGTTTTATTTTATTGTACTATAAAAAGAACTCATAGGCCTAAATACAAATATTATCATGCGAATTAAAATTGACTTCTGTAACTGGGTTATGCATCGACCATGTCACATAATGACATATTCAGACTTAATAATATACATTGCATGCTATTCGCATGGACTTGGTCATGTTTTTGGCTAAAACCTCAACCAATGTCCCAAAGTTTCCTTCAACCTTCTACTACGAAAATAAACAGAAACTTTGATGCGAGGCACGACGGGATCTTAGATTCGATGGAAGACATTTCTGACAATTTAGAGAAGAATTTCTTGTTGCCTTTCTTGGTTCAATGGGAATCGAACTAACTAGTAAATATAACATTTAGAATGCTTTCTTAAATATCAAACGTTCAACATGCGGCGTGTAGAAAAATGGTGCTTAGAGGTTTATGTAGCCCAGGCAATATCTTTTAAAACTACTAGGGTCCCAACAGAGCTTTAAAAGGGACATCAATATTGGAGGAGAAAAGCTGACATGAGTCAGTAGATTTAAATACCTCGTCTCAGATTAAGGAACCAAATTTGAACTACTGTCTCGAATTGCACAGTCTACAGCAATACTTCAAAACAATCTGGAAAGACAAAGACATAGCCCTCGAGACCAAAGTCAGACTGATGCGCACCCTGGTTATGGTCAATTTCCTTTATGCTTGCGAATCATGGGCGCTGCTTGCAGAACTAAAGAGGATCCTATCAATGGAATTAAGATGCTACTGAAAGATTCTAGTTATCACATACAAAGAACGCATCACAAACGGAGCGATAGAGACATGATAAGTACAGTGTTTGGACCCCACGATGATCTGCTAACTACTGTCAAAACACGCAAACTAAAAATCTATTTCCAAATTACGAAGTCTTCAGACCTTCCTTCAGGGACATGTGCCAGGAAAAAGAAGAAAAGGTAGACAGGGAAAGCGATCGAAGACAATATAAAGGAATGGACGGGCATACTATTGTGGGAGGTTCTGTCCAAGGCAAAAGACAGAGAGAAATGGAGAGGAACGGTTGACAGATCTTGTGTGGTGCCCCAAAGGTCCACTAGAAGGGACATATAGGGACCCTTGAAATAAGAAAAAATGTGAATTGACTTTAAGAATTTTAATTTTGTTTAGTCTTCCATGTGTATTTTTCGTTGTTCTGTTCATCAAGAAACAACCAAAATTTAGAAGTAGCTGCATGTGTCTCTGAAGACTAGAACTACACAATTTTAATATCAACTAACATTAATTCCTTTGATAAAATTGAAGCTGAGACTGATGGAGATCAAGAGTTATAGCAGGTCTCAACACTGACCTGTAACGTCGCAACCTGTAAGCAGTAGAGACCAGTAGCTCGTTGTCACGTTGAACAGACCTTGGTCTCCACTGCCCACAATTTGTGACGTTGCAGGCCAGTGTTCCGGCCTACTATGACGATTGGTCTCGGACTGATGGACACAGAACTCTATTAGGTCAATGTTGAACAGTTCTCACAGAGAAGTCGTCCAAATGTAAATAGCTGTAATAGGAAAAGAATTCAAAGATCTAACCTTCCTCATCATAAATTGGCGTCCTTAGAAGTACGCTGGGCGCGGGACGAGTGTCATAGGCAGCCCCGTGAGCCGTAAGCGTGCTCTAAATAGTGTACCACATCACACTAACGGACTCGTCCGCCTCTAATGCTGTAGGTCTTATTGTTACGTTGGGACTGTGCTATAGGACGTTTGACTACAGTTCTTAGTGTATTGTAATTATTCTGCAGGTAACATTTTGCTTGTAAAATTTTTGCACAGTCCTCTTATAATGATTTAGTAGCCTTTAATCGATGTACATAAGGATTCTGAAACATGTGCATTAAAATCAACAAACTAATATTTTTACTTTTAAAGAGACCCCGCTTGGGCTGGACGATTGCCCCACTCACCACCCCTAAAAACGCCTCTGATCATCATCATCAAACTCAATCAGAATGAAAGCTTGAGAGAGGTTCAAGTCCTCTCCTTCAAAAGCTTTGCACAAAAACCCTGCTGTTTCGCGCAGTGGTTGTATGTATTAATATCAATCTTTGTTAGTCGCTGTCGGTAGTGCAGAACAACTGGAATCTAATGATTATGTCATGTGATTTACCTTTTCAGAATTGTAAGACTTCTGTTTTAGCGCCTACCCTTATTATCCAATTACTAATGTTCATAGACCATGCTTTTTTCTATATTCAGCGCCATTTTTTTAGAGCTTTCCGTTTTAATTCATTTACGAAGTTCCATTTCTATGTTCCTCATAGACTTGTCTATTTTTTTTATTTCAGTATCCTTTATACCAGCCCCAATGGCCTCCAATTAAAAAAAGCTATAACAATTCGCTTCTAGAAAGTTTTCAACCATTTGAAAAATGAAGATGATTTTTAAGTTGGCCTTTTTAGCGGCCCCCGAAAGGTGAAAAGACGCTATTAGTTTTGAGTGGAATGTCTGTCCATCCGTCTGTCCCGTTTAGATCGCGTAAACTAGAAAAGGTAGTGAAAATTCGACATCATAATATTTTAGTCCTTTCAAAGTTCTGTTGCAACATCTACTTTTTTCTTTTCTGAAAGCGAAAAATCTCATTTTTCAAATCATTTATGCAAGTAGTTTTTTTTAATAAAATACACTTACAACTATTCACTATTAATAGTAACAAACACTAGAGGATCTTTAGTAGGGGAAATGACGATTTACCATATTTTTAACACATTTATGCAAATGTTTTATATTTTTTGTCAAAAAAAATATTTTTTTACATTTTTATTTGCTAAGTTAAATAAGTTCTGTCATACTGACTACTACAGTTACACACAATAAAATGTTTACTTTTATTAAAGAAAAAAATCTATTTAGTATGCATATAAGTTGGACATAATTTAAAACAACAATTAATAAGTAGTTTTTCATGTTATCACCTGAACTGCACTGCAATGACCCTGTCATAAAACATTTCACTAAAGGAAATTTTTTCTTCATTATTTGAATAAGAGATTGATCCTTTACAAAACAATTAGACATTCATTATAAGACATCAGTTAGGCCAGGTTCACATAACTTCACATTCACCTATCCTTTGGTCTGCTGGGGCACCACATAAGATTTGTCAACCTTCTTTCTCCATTCTTCTCTGTCATTTGTTTTTGAAAGAATTTATTGAAACCTGCCTTTTTACCTGCCTGGGTGGACCACTTTGGGGGCCGATTTTGAGTTTGTGTTTCCACACAAACTGTCTTTGTTCTACTTAGTTTTACAATATAAACGCAAATCAATAGCAACTGTGTACAGAAAAATGCCAACATTCCATTAGGAGGCTTGCTGTTATTTGCATTATGATAAAATATTTTCCAATAGTAGTGAAATCTTTGTTAAAACCACACTGACATCCTGAAAACAACTTAGGAAAATATATTTATACTTCTACTAGACAATAAAATACCGAACAAAAAACTGAAACAAGCATTTAGTAAAAATCATTTATTCCTGTTAACATCTTAAACATCACATTTGGATTAAACCTCATAATGTATCAGCTTATACAAGTGATTACATAATAGAGAGAAAAAATATCTTTTAATGATAAAAAAAAAATTTAACCGACACACACGAAGTGACCCAGGTCTCTATTTTTTATACACAATCATATGAACAAACATCTGTTTAATTATGGTATGCTTGTTACAAAGAATGGCCATAATCCCCTTAGAGCATGCATACAAACACAGAACATGTTTTTACATCTTTCAACATGTCACAAAAGATTCTTAATAATAACAATAGGCTAAATGTATATTTTTAAAAAAATGAAAGAAATGTAATTTTAAAAAATGGAATAATAAATAGGAATGTCACTGACTAGCTCCTCTAGGTTTGGAGTTGATCAATGTATTGAGAGGTGTCACTGGATAACTTGCATTGTAGGTAGGCTCTGTTTAAAACAGTCATCTGTTTATGTTCAAGTTAACAGTGACACCAGAGACTTCTAATCCCAAGAGCAGTCTTAGCCAGTCATTTATTGCTACATGTGGATCACTAGAACATCTTTACAAACTAATTGTAGACCTGGACATGGAAGGATTCAAGCTAACATTTATCAAACAAACAGCATTGACTTCAGAGATGGTGGAAAAAAACAATGGTGAAAAATTTGAAAAACCTTTTCATCCACATAAGTGTTGAACCTCACCATTTGGTACACACCCAGTAATTTATTATTGATCAAATAGCCAATGTGACTAGAAATGGTGTTTGTTTGTTTTTTTCACTGTGTCTGATCTGTTCTGAAAAGATGCAATGTTCTCTGGTAATGCACTGAATTCTGGACATTTTAACATTTTTTTTAAAGGCACTTTAAAAAAAAAATATATTACTAGATAACTTAGCCAATAATGAAAGGCATTAAAAAAAGATATTGCTCTAAGGATATTTTGACCTCTCAAAACATGAACAGTTAGCCTCTTATTTTGCAGCCTTGATAGTAAGAAACTGTGCACCCAAAATCAATTTACTTTTAGACGTCATAAGGGGATTCTTTTCAACAATGTTTATAGTACCTGAGCTCTCTAGATTGCACAGAGAAACCTTTAGAAAATGCTTATTGAATAAAGAGAAGCGATTTAAACGAAATTATGTAAACAAATTTTAGACAGTTAAAAAAGTTATGTACATAATGAAATGCAACAATTTAACCTACATTATCAAAAACTGATTCTTTAAGATAAGCAGTTATTACCAATAAAGTTTAATGACCAGTTTCAGAATGAAATAAATGCAAATAAACACAAGTCAAGAAAAAAGTTGTTTTTCACAAATAAGTAGTTACCGAGGCATTGAGCAGAAGAAAAAGTGGACTATTGGTGTTAAAGAAATGAATACAAATAGATTTTTTAAAATAAAGCCATGAATGAGAATCGAACAATGAACAAAATGCATAATACTAAACATAACGTTCATGATCACAATCTGTTTAAAACATATCTCTACAAAGACTTTTTCACAGTTCAAAGTGTATGGACATCTCACAATTAGGTCAAGTGTTAAGATATTAAGCTTGAACTAATTAGACTTTTATTTGTTTTTGAAAGATCAAAGATTTCACACATACTTTTTACTATACCTTAAACATTAACTGAATTCCAATTTTCTATTTCTAACAAGCTAACTTTTTTTTTATCAGAATATAATATGCTGTAAGATATACCAAGAAAATTATACAAAGAAAATTTCAGCCAGACACAATGCAATGCAATAATGTGTGCAATAATACTGCATAAATTGATCTAATGTGCAGCTTGACCTAGTTGCTAAACAATCACAAGAAACTTTATTTTTCATCAGGTAGATTGGTATTAGTATACTAAAAGCAATCAGGGAAAACAAGAACAAAAAAAAAATAATAATAATAAAAAGTCTGCCTTAACAAAGAGACAAAACACACAATACCTGATGGAAATATTTGTTTCTGTAACAACCAGTTTAATGGGCAACATAGTGAATATATTTTCAATCATGTTATATAAATATAAAGTTTACTTTGGTCAGCTTAAGGGGGGAAAATGTGTCCAATGAAACTCATGCCTAGTGCTTGTGGGCATCAGGGTGCTTGCACACCAGGACAGGGATGTGAGAGTGGTGCATGACATAGTCGCTGACACTGCCAATCAACGTGCGCCGGATGGTGCCCATGCCTCGTGAGCCAATGACGATGAGATGAGCTTTCTCTTCGTTGGCGACTTTAACCACAACCTCTCCAGGACTGCCTCCAACACTTTTCACTTTACCCCCAATCTTAAGAAAACATAGACATGTGTCTTAAATGTAGAGATAAAATATAATGACAACATTCAGTTTCCCAAATATATATACATGTCACCCTGTCCCTTGAACTGCCACTCTCCATATTGCACACCATTCAGAACTGGGCCAAGACATTACTGTTTTAGACAAGAGAGAGAAGCTTCCTTCTGTCCAAAGTGACATGAAGGAAATTACAGAGTCTAGCAGTCTGTAACAAGGGGAAACAAGCATTAGCTGCATAATTTGTCCTTCCTTGAGAGGCTAATGCCAAGGAAGGCTGTCTGAAATGTGGATAGGTTGAAGCGAACCCGAGACTGATAGTCGCTGTTTTGTTGTGATCATCTACACACCCTTCCTCATTATAAATAAACTATATGGCCTGTCTCCAATAAGTGGTACAAATCTAAATATCTTCATTGAGAAAAAGAAAGGACCACATGGGAGAAGAACAATTAGGATCTTATTATGGTTAATTTCATGAATCATGATTGTTACTCTTAATGTCACATACCAATAACCACTAAAAAAAAATTTATTTTTTTTTGAGAATAGACCAAGTTAGGGTAAAAGGCAAACTAATCCAGGGGATAAAGAGCTATAAAACTTTAATTATTTTAAATCTTAATGAAAGAAGGATATTGAACTGCCATGGTACATGTAGGCATACAAGATTTCTAAGCCAAAATGCTGAGGTTAAATTCATGATCTCAGATGTTTATGACTTTTACTTAGAATTCTAGAAACCCACACAGCTAATTTTTCTATCAAAACAAAAGTAGATGTGGTGGGTCATTGTGCTGTCATGTGTAAATCTTCAGCAAGGGAAATAAAGTAATCTGTTGCACCAGCTCTATGAGCATCAAGATTTTTTTTTTTTTAGCTTTAGTGCCACCTTTGGAAAAAAGCAGCCATTGATTTTTTTGTGCGCTATGTTTGTTCATGCTTACATCTACTTTTGACAAATTTGATTTTACCATTGCCCTAAAGGGTAACGGTGGTAATGTTTCTTTCATATAGATTTTTACTTCTAGTTCAGTTTTAATTAATACTATACATATTGACAAAACAGCTGACACAAATCATGTGACACACTATGTGGAGAGATGTAGTTTACTTACTCCGGCAGCCTTCAGTTTCTGACCCAGCTGTTCCAAGAATCCTTTTATTCTTTTTTCCTCATCTTGCAGGAGATCGGTGACGACACTGACATCTGTCATCACCATAGCTGGCGTCAGGAAAGAAACAAAATTATTTTAAATGTTGCTTTTGATTTTCATTCAGTTATACAGGAACATACAAGTGATTTATTCATTCCTTTTTCAAGAGAAACTTAAGTATCTTCTCGACATACTTTGTCAACACAAACCTACCAAATGTCATTATGAAAGAAATAAATGGGCTCCATCACATTTCTTCCCCTAAGATGTTAGCTACAAAATCTGGCACAGGAAGATCATTACATATTAAAATATATATCAATTTAAAAACATACAATTTAACCAACCAACAAAATATATGATTGTGGAATAGTGCATACACAAAATTCAGACCATTTGCTTTAACCCACTTTAGCAACTAAAACACAAATAACCATATCTTATAAATATGAAGGTTTCAGCATAAAAAATAGGAACCACACATCAGTATTGCAAAACAAAAAAAAAATCAGCAGAATTATTAAATAATACATTATCCCATGATTCCATAAACTTTAAATTCATCTAATATCTAACTATTAAAACCATAAATTGTAATGAGATTGTATTAAATAGTTACTTTATGTATGTATTTTATTTTGGTTATCATGTACTTCGAAATACTTATCAATATTGTAAATATTTAAATTGACTGAAGTAGATCTTGAAGCTGTATAAAGGTACTATTACTTCTAAAGTAAGCAAGCCATTTACTAGGCCAAGCATTAAGTATGGTCTAATGGAAGTGGAAAGAATATTTATGACCCATACAAACTTTTTGTAGAAATTTTTTTATATATGATACTATTAGTAATAACATTACCCTGTAATAAAGCAACCCACATATTTTTATTTGAGTTAATAAATGATACTCCTATACAAAAAAAAAAGCAGATGAGAATAGAAAAAGTTTCAAAATGAAAAATTTCTAAGGTCAAAGACCTTTGAGAGCAAATGAAACTTTAGCCTAAAAAAAAAAAAAATTCTAAGCTAAGTTGGTCAACACATCACTCTAAGACAAATGTATACATTTTTTATTTCTAAACTAGTATCAATGCAATATTTTTGACGTCACTATGAACAGGGTTGAAGATGATGACTGGTAAAAATACAATTTTAAGAGTTATAGCCACCAATAAAATAACTATTTTTAGTCTACACACACACACATACACAGAGCATTGGTTGTTGACATTTGACTTTAATGGAATTCATATGGAAAGTAAGACAAAAATAGATATAGATACTTTTTTATTGAATTCCTAAGCTTGACATTTACTACTATTAAGGTTATCTGAGGAAAAAAACAGAGGAATGAAGAAGACGATCAACAGATCTTGTGTGGAGCCCCAATGATTCAACAAACTAAGGGAAATTTAAAAAATAACCTAAGTTGAACTAATTTTTCCATTTAATAAGAAGATGTTATCTGCTTAACTTTGACAATGTACTCTACTAATAGATTCAAACATTCAATTTTGAGAACTGATTTTAAAACTTAAAACTAATGGTCCACACAATTAAGGAAAAAAAATATTTTCAGATGACATCTTCAAAGTGTTAATTGCAAATAGTTTCCTGTCTGTAAGCAATAATTAAGTTGGAACTCAAAACATTATTTCTTTGAGAACTAAATCAAGTCTTGAAATATTCATGATTTACACTTCAACAACTTGAAGATTTTAAAGGTAACTGAAGCACTCCTTATGAAGTACTAAACTTTTAAGTAGTTTCTTTGTCCATTTGCGCTCTTTCTCTCCCCCCCATATAAATTTAATTATTACTATAAATTAGAAAATGCATAAAAATAAAATAGCTGAATTTGAAAAAAAAAAAACAAGATATTAAAATATAAGAGCATCATTAATACACTAATATTTAAGTCAGTTAATATTCTTGTCAAAAAAAAAAAAAAAAAAAGACTTACGTGATTGGATGACTGTGTGGTATTCTGGGACATACAGAAGGATCACATGGTCATGGGGCTTGTACACATTTTTCATAAAAACTGTGGACATCAAACATAAATACATTTTTTACTTTTATTTGGGAGACATACAATGCAGTTGGATGTAGGGCACAAACACAAAATAAGAATTGCTATAGTTAAACAAAAATGTCTTGACTTTAAATAATAATTAGTGATAAACAGCATCTTACTACAAGTCATACATTCTTTTTTTCTGAATGTGTTACAGACAGTTTTTTCCAGAAAGATATGAATTAGATATTTTAAAAAATACAATATATTCCTGTGATTCGTTATCCTTTCTTCTCAGGACTAGGGTGAAATTAACTAAACCAAAATGTTTCTTTCCAAGCAGATTGTAAGCCCATGCCTTCTAAGACATGAAGTTTATTGAAATGAGCTCATTCCAGTGAGCACAACTTTCACATTCACTTCTATAAAAGTTAGACACTTACCTATCCAAACAACTTAACTTAGTCTTTAAACATCTTAACACCTTCACATCTATAAAAGTTAGACAACTACCTATCCAAAAGAGCAGAACTTAGTCTTTAAACATCTTAAGCCTGGAGTTCAACCCAAGTAGTGGAATGTTTAAGATTAAAATGAGAGCTAAAACAAAAACATGTGCCAGAAGACAAAACACCCAGTAACAAAGCTTTTTCTTCTGAACTATAGAGCCAGGCCAGAGGAAATCTAAACATTGAAACAAACTTAAGCCTATCTTGAATAGGACTCCATACACTATGTGAGTTTCAAGCAAATCTTCAACAATTAGTAAGCCTGAGAAATTCATTTTTTTAAAACTACATATGCAAACATACAAAGAGACATTTTTAAAAAAACTACAAGTTCCATTTTGAGAGTGCATTTATTTATAAGACTGGTTATTATGTCTACACACATCCTTAAAAAACTATAAACAAACTAAGACCAGCTAGTGAATACTGGACCTTACTGACCCACTATAGTAGCCATGTGTGTCTTATCATGAAACCAATTTTTAAATATATATTTTAAGTACTCTGACTCCAGTGTATTTTCAGCACATCAGCACTAATTCTAGAATTATGTATGATTACTGACACTACTGGTGTTGAATCTATACAAGTGATCATGGTTTAAAAAAACAACATCCCTACATGAAGTCTTTAACATGAAGTCTTTAGCTGCCGCAAATGTTGTCAACTTTAATTTGGTTCTAAATTTGTATTATTTACAGGTCAGAAGTTTCACACAACCTAAAGTGGCTAAGGTTGGACTCACCCCTGACGATTGTACATTTTCTAACGTAGTTATGAAACGTTACAGGATTTCAGGCGGACGCATAAATAAATATGTAGCTAACGGTCTCCTTCATTTGAATGTTTTAGTTTCGTATTTTCCTATCAAGATGAAAGAGTGGTTGAGTGCAGAAAAAGGTTTTTGTTTAATGTGCTTCATAAAAATGCTAATGTGTAGAGGCGACCCAATGGTGACCCTACCAATAGCATGCCTGCGTGAGCTCGTTGCACCCAGAACTTGTGAGACACCAGTTCTTGCATGTCAACGCTATTCAAGTCAAACTACTCATAGCATAGTGAGTGGCATGTTGAAACTAGTCAACAGATTAAAGGCCTGACTACGTGTGTGACTGTACATACGTTAGCCCACTAGATAGAGAGCTAAACACGCATGGGGCGATTTCTTAATTGACTTATTTGATGTCCGTCTCGCTTTACTTCCAAGTATACGATTTACGCAATGAGCTTATAATAGACGCTGCAGTAGGAAGTTTTGGGACACGGGATTTTTTCTTTCTACTTGACTAAATGTTGTCACTTATTTGTATCTATAATTTCAATGCCAGTATCAACTATTAATAATTACCTAAATCCGCAAAACTCTTTTAGGTATGGAACTTCAAACTCCAGCACTGCCCAGTCTAACAACGTTTGACTAGCAACGTGCCCGTGTTGAAGCAGTTCAGAGACTTTAGTTAACTGAGTTTAATGGGGGGGGGGGGGGGGGGGGGGTTGAATAAAGGCCAGAAAAAATAAAGACCATCTACAATACAGTGCATCTCAACCTATTTCGAAAAAAAAATTGGTGGAGGGTCTTATTCATTTCTTACACACGGGTCATGTGCCGCTGAAAAAGAAAAAAAACGGATGAGGTCCAGCGGAACCAGAACTTTGTGGCGTCATTATGTACTTCAAGCAGAAATTTCCTCAAGAACTGAAAATCGTCCGTAGTCTGGACATCGCTGATCTAAACAGACACGCTCTATGACGTAAGCATCTAAAAAATGTAAATGATCCACGGCAATGGCTTTTAACTCAAATGAACTATTATCTGAAGTAGAGCTCAAACTTTTTTTTATAAAGCTGCATGCATAAACCACTTGCCTCTCACCCTTTGAAAGCCCCCAAATCATCTTTTAAAAAAAAAAGCAGTTAATATTAAATAATGCAAATTTTCATTCACAATTTGTATTAGTCCTTGATAAACATACGACATTGTTTCTTTCGAAAATTCAAAGCGACCAAAAGATAGATAGGTGACAGGAGAGACGTTGTCAAGTTATCAGAGTACAGCCGTGTCAAGGTGCAAGATAATGGACACCGTCCACATTAAATACCGTTAAGTCATAAACGCACAGCTACAAGTACCTTAGAACGTTATCACTTAACGTTTCTGTTCATCGGGGCAGTGAAAGGGCGTACGGAGAGAAGTCAACGAGTTAAAGTTACTGTTAATAAAACTAGTTAGTAAATGTACACTTCTATGTTACTGCCCAGCGTCATGTTGACCTTTGAACTGATTCAAATGCCGGCTTCAAATATGTACTGCGTATCTATTTGAAAATACAACTAGTTCGATCTTTCATTCTGTTTGTTTTGATCTTCCTAGTTCTTGAGCACTAAAGAAACACCAACGCACAAAGTTAGGATAGCGCACGTTGATTAAAAATACAATGGACAAGTCGCCATTAAACAAATAAGAAGGAGATTTGTAAGAGAGAGAGAGAGAGAGAGAGTGAGAGAGACGTGAAGGACACACAACTGCTTATGAAGAAGTCGTAAAGAAGAACTACAATAATTAGAGAACGAAAATGGAATCAAGATGAAAAGGTCAAATATCGTTTTGATTTGCCGCGACAACAACTATTTACTTAAGCTTACTACCTAGTCGAGATTTCACTATTCACTTAGCATTGTACAGACTTTTTATAATGTTACTGAGTGTTACTGCAAAGTGTGCGATCTACGGGGGAAAAAAAAGGAGCAGGTCAGTCGTGAATCACGCCCAGTAGCTGTTGCTATCAAGTGGTCGAGATGACCACCGCATGACCCAAAGGATGCCCCCGTTAGTAAAATAAGGCTAGTGGTTACGTGCTATCTTCCAATAGCTTTTCCATTTCTCAGATAAGAGTAAGATCTTGTCATCCGTATTCATTGTATAATACAAATAAACGATGAGTAGAAGCCTCGGTAGCTTACAGTGAAGCATCTCTCCTTTGCATGGGTCGAGATCAAAGTAACTTATTTAAAACACTGAGAATGATATTTAAACGTGCATGTCACCTCTGAAAGAAAAACAAAATTGGGTGATGCACTGCCACGGTGTTTTCAATCGATGTGTTTGCGCCAGTTCTTATCTTTATTGATCTGTCAATCAGATTAGACTCATTAAAGCCTAAAATAACTGTGTCCATTTTAATGAGAAAGGGAAAAAAACTCGTTTGCTTCACGTGAGGCGTGATTTAAATTTGAAAGTGGTTCTCAAACGATGATTGTTAGTAAGACTCAATTGTTATTTGTGTTTTCGCCACTTCGCTCTCAATCAAAAGAAAAACTTTGAAACAACAAAATTTAATCACTTTAAAAAAAAAAGGAGGTGGGGTATTAACAAATAAGAGTTCCCTACGAGAAAGTCACTACACTCACGAAGAATCTGGCACTCCGCGAACCAGCCACGATGAAATCAACAATGTCAAGGACACTAAATTGAACCTCAATGTTGCCAACTGAACAAAAAAAAAAATGAGCTACAAATGTAGACAATGATAAGGCAGTGCTTCAAAAGTGCACACACACAAAATATCATATTTATAGCTTAAAACTTCCTTTAATCTGTACATCTGATACATCGAAATAGCTTAAAACTTCCTTTATACTGTACATGTGATACATCGAAATAGCTTAAAACTTCCTTTAATCTGTACATCTGATACATCGAAATAGCTTAAAACTTCCTTTAATCTGTACAACTTATACATCGAAACGCTAATTATAAATTTGCCGCCTTAGATGAGAATCTCTCATAATGGATCTTTTGATATTCAACAGCTCGGCCTGAGGAACTACATGGTAGGCAAGGAGGATTTGCCCACACACACAAACAAGTGATGTGCTAATTTTCTAGCGCAGTGCGCCGCCCCTAGTCACAGTTATACAATAGTATATATTATTAACACTACTTTATAGTCATTATCAAGTCAAAAGTTTATAAAGGCAGAAAACACGCCTGTGAGCCTAAATCAATCGTGTACTTAATGGATAACTCATTTATTTCAACCCGATCTTTCTAGAATAGTCTAGAAATAACATGAAATGTATTTCTAAGTTTTACCCCTGCCCAAGCGTGACGTCAAGTGGGTAGAAATACAAACTACGTAAACCAATGACATGAGAACGTCAACATTTTTTAAACTAGGAAGACGCAGATATTCAGGAACGAAGCCACATCCGGACAGGAAGTGTCGCTAACAGCTGGGTCAGTGTTACCATTAGCCGCGCTATCTGATAAATAGGTTCTAAACCCTTTCAAGATAAGTTGTAACAAATACAGTGTTGGGGAAAAAAATATTTTTTATGCTTTAAGTGTCGAAATGAAATTGTTTCAATTTTCAAGAAACACGGCACATGTGCCTGGATAAGCTTTAATCTGAGAACATAGCATGCTTAATAGACGTGATTTTGTTTTGTTTTTAAAAAGGGCTTGGAACGGCAACGTGATGGATAAGTTTACTTAACAGAAAACAAATTTTAAAAAAAAACGGTATGACAAGTAACACAAAGTTGAGGACACTTATGGCATGGTTGACTGAGACGTAAGCCAATACCAGTATACAAATACTTATTCAGTGTTACTAGGGACTTGTGTCTCACATCTTTGGTGAAATTGATTTTTGTAACTTGTTTGTTTCTACAGAGTGTCATAATGAAATTGTTTCAATCTTCAAAAAAAAAAATATATATATATATATACTGATTATAAATTGTTTTTTTTTTAAAGTTGCATCCTACTTAGAATCCATATAAATGTTACATTTTGATTTTAAAGATAATCCAACAAGACAAAATTACATAATAAAACTATATACATGTTGAAAACAAAGAAATACTAAGACATCACAAGTATTCAATGATTAGCAGTATATACATGCGCCGCAACGCGACATTACATGTGAGCATTCTAATCAAGTAAAACAGGACACAAAGAAGAATAACTAAATAAAGCTTATGAAATAATCTAGAAACTAAACCTTTACAACACAATAATGCAGCACTCTCGTCATTTATAAGAAGATGGTGGCTAACGGTCCGGAAATAATACATTATTACAAAGGAACGAAAGTATATCCAACAAAAAAAAAAAGATATACAGAAAGTTTGTAAGGCATCTGACTCTTTCCAAGCCTCACACGACATTAGAGAACAACTTGAACATATCAAAATAAGGCAGTTCTATTATAATCTCAGGTCGATAGAAACGACAGAAACACTGAAACTTTCGTAGACTTAGTTCCAAATTATTGTTTAAAATCCTTTTTTAAAACCTCTGTTTTGGCTACAATTAATAATACGTACGATCAGTGAATGTTGATGTAATAAATTGTTGTTTTCTTATATAGGACTATTCTACAAATACTTTATTCTACTGTTCTTTTTTAATTTTAGACTTTGAAACAAATAACATCTATGCTAAACCATCTATCAGTATATAACTTTTGTTGTCTCTTCAATTCTTTTGACCCAATTTTTTTTTTAAACTTCAACAAACGAAGAAAAAAGAAGTCGTTACCACTGCATGCTACTGAAATAGACCATCGATCTTATGATTTTTGTGTTTACCAAGCCATGTTCGGTAAATTTTATTTTTTTTAAAACCTATTTTTTTATATGGAAAGGGACATAATTTGGTTACTAGAACTAGATCTACAGACTAAACTTAAAAGAATAGCTTGGACGTTTATCAGTAGCTCAATTCGTCCGGCGTTACGCTGAAACGGACGATTAGAGTTCTTCTGTTATCTAGATCATACCGTTATAAGCAAACACACGGTTCAAGGGGGTCAGAGATATGACAGCACGTCTTCCTTGTAATGGTATGCGAAGTCATACATGTACCATGGACAAAACTGTTCCAAAGTAGATGCTTGGCACAACTCCCACCTCCCTCCCTAATCCCCTTCTCCACAAACTAAACCCATCTCAAGTCCAAAAGCCCTTTGCTTTCGTTAACCTCTCCCCCCCCCCCCCACAACATTACAAGTGTGTAGTCGTGCAATGTCCACATTATATAACAGGCTCAACGCTTTGCACACAATGGAAGATGTAAGTAAAGCTGGGGAGGGGGGGGTGCCCCATTAATCGTTAACGTCAGGACAATATGGGACAGTGAGAATGTAAGCAACTGGATGATCTGCAGGCCAGTGTGCAGAGAAGTGAGTGTGTACGTGAGCACGGGGGATCTGTACACGAATATGTCATAAACACCAACCATTGAAACTAGTTGCTTTAAGCTACACAAATAAAGATGATGCATATCGAGGTCAGTGATGGTAGTCCAATCATTGTACCACATGATCCAAAAATTAAGGATTGGGATTGTCTGTTTTTTCTTCTTTGATCTGTCCACGCCTACTTACAATTTTACGATGCGATTACTCTACTGCTTTCTGTTGATATATTAACATAAAAGTTTGTTGCTGTTGTTTTTCTTCAAACCAAACAGGCTTGACTTTATTTTAAAATTACATACAGCTTTCAATATCAATGTAGGAAAGTATGAAAAAAAAAGTTAAATGACAGAATTAAATGCCCATCTCTGATAATTTAAAAAAATTACTGCCTTCAACAAACATTAATGATTATTTCATAAGGATAGTCCTACTCAAAGTTACATTAGCCACTAGACAGATACACACACTCAGCCTAGCTGTACCCTTTCCACATTTCTTATATATTGTTATAAACCTGGTGGTGGCACAAATGGGGGTAGTGGTGTGAGTGTAGTCAGCCGACGCAAATCGCCCCAGGCCAGCGCTAGACGAGCGGTCAACCGTGACGAATTACGACGGTCAGCCGAGTCTAGTGTCAACAGGACGGATTCGGGAAGGATCGACGTCGTGAACAGAGCTCAGGAGCGTCTTGTAGTCATCTGATCACCTAGAAACGTCGAGCGACGTTCTGTCCGGTTCGAGAAGGCCAGCAGGGACCCTATATAAGAGCGGAGGTGTCGCAGTCAAGACGGTCGAGAAAAGGGGCTCAATACAGCACGGTTCAGAAAAGGGGTTCTCGACAGCACAGTTCAACGGTGTGGTTCTGCACGGAGCATTACGACGGTTCAGTGCGAGTACTGTCAAGTACACTTGAGACGACTGGCGTCTTGATCTTGGTCTGTGATCGAGTCCGACACAACGAGCCTAGTGTGTGAAGTCAGTTCTGAACTGTTGAACCCAGTGCAAGCCCGGAACGAGACGGAGAGGCCAGTGCAAGAGTTGATACGGTGGTACGGTGTTATCGGAGAGATATTTGTACAGTGTACGTGTTGCCAATTGTACAGTATTGGCTGTTATTTATTCAACTATTAAATGTGTTACGTTACTTTGGAGCCCTGAGTTGTCAAGTTCTCTAAGTTGGTGGTGTATGGTGCAGTTTGCACAGAGCCTGCATAGTGAGATTCGTAACAATATATACAGCCTTAAATAAGCACTAACCAAATATACTGCACACTCTTGTATTGCAATTTATATCTATTTTGACTAGAGCTAACTACAAAAACTGCTATCCTACAATGCTTCCCAGAGTGACTGTCCATGAACTCCTCAGTTTTAAATAATCTTGGGTGTATTACATTATTTTTCCATATCTATGCTTATACAATGTTACAAACCAGTAGTCCCAAATGGCATAATGTTTGAGAAGCCATAACCCTGTTGTAAATACAATACTATCTATATGTTGTATGTTTATCTCAAGATACATATCCTTTTATCTATAGCCAGACTTATCAATTTAGCTAAAGTACACACTCTACACTTGAGCACATTAACATTTCACACACTTTTTGTAGAACTGGAAGGAATCCCCTTTTGAAATTAAATCAAGTCATTTAAACATAATGAGAAAGCTGCAGCTTTTAGTTCAAAAATATGCACTCTCTCGTTCACTCAATACACTATTTCTATATGCTTTTCTTTCAATAACATTTGGGCAAAAGCAAGTTCAGTTTGACTTGCTTTGATGGTGTGTGTATGTCTAGAATCAGTTAATATCTTTGCATCATAGCTAGCTGGAAACTTCAACATGAGAATTACACATCAGAGGATGGAATTTGAGATCCTATACTATTACCACATATATAATCTAGATCTTTAGAGAGTTTAGAATTAACCACATGTTGAATGTGTTGCAAACCTTATAAAAAAAAAAAATCTTGTACAAAAAACTAGTATAACAATATAAATAATATAATAATTAATCTAGAGATCTTATTCTCTAAGTATAACTTTAGACAATGTGAGAGCAAATTTGATAATAGTAACACCAGTAGTGAAATCATTAAAAACTTAGAGACAGAAGAATAAAAAGTAAAGTAGAATCTAGATCTAAAGTAAATAATGTACATAAAACACTCAACCATAATTTACAAAAATAGAAAAAAACAAAACCTAAGAAAATAATCAAAAAGACACAAAGAGTTCATAGAGGCATATTTTTTATCCCATACCCTAGAACGGTTCCACAACAATTCGTTCATCCGACATATCGCTCACGGACTATTCGCGCACAAACAACTCATTCACGAAAAATGGTTCACGGCACGGACAAATTGTTCACTGAATAGTAACATATTGTTAATATTATATATTCTTGTCGCGTGTTTAATTTATTTACATTAAAACTTCTGTAGCTATTATTTCCAAAAACAAAAAAATTTCTAGAGATCAGGTCAAATGGACATGAGTGTAAAAGAAGGCCTACATGTTGAAAGTAAAAATGTTACCTATAGTGAAGTGAGGTCCCATTTAAATGTTTCCGCTGGCTTGTAAGATCTCTTTTTTCTTTTAAGTATAATTTTTTATCACATACTGTCCTCGTTAACAAAATATTAACAACAAACAAACAAATATTTACAAAGAATTTCGGATCAGGCCCGATCTCTAGCATTTTTTTGTTTTTGGAAATATCCAGTAAACGATTTGTCGTGAACCAACTGTCGGTGAACAAGTTGTCTGTGAGCGAATAGTCGCGTGAACGAATTGTCGGATGAACGAAATGTCTGGTGAACTAATAGTCGTGAACGATTTGTCGCTGAACGAATTGTTGTGTCCCCCCCCCCCCCCTAGAACAAATTGGTACAAGAGCTCCTTCGGAGAATAGCATGGGTTGCCTGAATCAGCCAGGAAAACCAGAGTTTAGAGTTTGTCATTGAATGATTGATTTACAATACATCTTATCTTATATAATACAGACGTTACTTCAAAAAAGAAGATGATTACGTCCTACGCATCATGCATATTAACCAATGACTTAAATTCTGCCAAGTCACTGGTTTTTCTGGCTAGCTCAGGCAACCCATTCCATGCTCTAATAGCACTAGGGAAGAAGGAGTATTTGTACAAATTTGTCCTAGCATAGGGGACGAGGAATGTGCCTTTATTTTTGTGTCTTTCAGAGTATTTTATTAAGTTTTGTTTTTGTATTTGAAGATTATGGTTCAGTGTTTTATGTATAATTGCTACTTTACTTTTGAGTCTTCTGTCCTGAAGGCTTTCTAAATTTAGTGATTTTACTAATGGTGTTACTCTAGTCAAATGTGAATATTCGTTTGTTATGAATCTCACTGCTCTATTTTGTGTTTGTTCCAATTTCTTATTGTTTTCTTGAGTTGAGGGGTCCCAAACGGTGGATGCATATTCTATTATTGGCCTAGCCAAGGTTAAATAACATTTTAGTTTTATGTTCTTATTTGATTTATAGAAATTTCTTTTAATAAACCCTAATGCTTTGTTGGATTTTTTTGTAGTTTCATCAATATGTGGATTCCATGACAGTTTTTCATTTATTATAACACCTAGGTACATGCATGACAAAACTGACAATGTGAAATTGTCTGAAGCAACGTCTGTATATATACTAATATAGTATGTGCAGGAAAACTCATTAACTATGATTAACTGATAGTGATACCAGATTAGATATATATGAATTAAGACAATTAAGACTTAAGTCTATTATTATTAGAGAATAGAAAATTTGTAATTTACTTTTAAAGAGTTTTTAGTCTTCGTCTTAGTCAACTTAGTGAATAAGTAGAATCTAGACTGTGACTCTACTTATAAGTCTACTACTAGAGACTCTGTCTCTAGTAAATAAAAAATTATTTAGACATTTACTAGTGTAAATTAGTCTACTTACACTGGAAGGCGTCATCAGAATGGTGGCTCTCATCCATTGCAATGACAATGTTTCGTGGTTCTGCCATAATGAATCTGAACAAGTAAATCTAGAGTCTATCTTACAAATAGTTTAAATACCTTACTCTACTTTCAAAAGTACCAACACTAGATATAACAGATTGATCAACAACACTAACAGAATAGCCTAAAGTACTATCTTTTATAGTTTATTCAGCTTCTAGCCAGGTATTCGTGAATTGTAAGCTACATTTGTTTATGTAAAACGCAAAGCCAAAAAAAAAAAAGGATTAGAATCTCTTCGATAACCTATTTATATGTTTGTTTCCTAAATCAAAATTCATTTACTATCATAAAATGTAGGCTATTTTACATGTATAAACAAAAGTTAAATTGTTCTCAAGAGAGATATTTTACTACATTGCCAAAATAAAGCCGATTTACACTAAATTAATACATATTTTAGTAAAATTTGTATTTATTTTTTTACCTTTTTTTTTTAGAAAAAAAAAAAACAGCTAAAAGGGAATCTTATTTTACATTATTTTGATTGCCTATTAAATATTTCGATAGGTTTCTGAACGTGCAATATGCGCTCTAGATTGTCGTCTTAATGGTCTCTGGTTCGAACTCTTCCAAATGCAATATCAACATCAGAAACATATAAAACAAAACAAAACATGAAATAGATCTAGTTACACAAAATACATTTAAATCTAAATGTTCTGAGATTTATATAATTTTATATAATTATTTGTATAATACGCGACCTTATATCTCCTTTTTTTTTTTTTTTTTTTTTTTTTTACAAAAACAACGAATGAACTATAATTGATATAGTGTATTCTGCAGAGGACAGACGCAGACGGCGAAAAGAAAATCTTAATCGACCACAGGCGACAATGGTTATGCTTGCTCTGGATGTGGCAAAATATGTAAATACTGCATTCCTCATTAATCTGCGGACTCGAAGACAAGCCTTACTACTGTTTAAATTTATTGTCAATGTTATTCTTAAGAAAATGTTTAACTGGCATATTTACTTAGACACATTGACCTAGAATGGTTTTAACAAAATAAATATAAAAATTTCTTTATCGAAGGGAGACTACCAAAATAAACAAAAGCATTACTTTCATAACAAAACTGCATTAATTTCCCTTTTATTTTCGTCTTGTTTAACGTAGTAGGCCTATCAGTGTCACATTAACAAATTAATGAGAATTTTCTATAATAGATAGATCTATTTTTAAAAACATTACATATATTTTTAATAAATACATTTTATTAACCTGTTTAAATATATATTTTTTAACTTGTGTTTTTAAGTTTCAAGGCACTTAGATTACTTAGAACATACATAGTAACCTAGTTGTTTTTTTTCCAGCCCTTTTTAGTTTTCGGTCTAAAATTGTTCAGTTATCCTAATTTCCATTGGCTGGCTTGTATTTGTAACATATGCCTCAAACGATTTCATTGGTTACCTAAATCTGACCGTGACAAAATATATCGGGAAATGTTCATGAATGGCCGAACCAGATATTAACTTCGTAAATCTTGTCCTTGGTTTTATAAAAATATAACTGCAATATTGTGAAAATATAACTGTCTAAAAATAGATCATAGCCAGAGAAAAAGAAAGCACAATTTGTGCATAGATCCAGATCTATGTCCTCCTCTGCCCATATCAAAACGTTATCATTCAATGGCTGACCGTGACATTTCCGAAAGGATAAAAATAACAAAACTCTTTGTGCCAAATAATAGTAATAATACACCAGAAACAGTCGTAGACTCACTAGAGCAGGACGATTCTGCGAACTTCACCAAAGAAGATCCAAATCTCAATAACGAGGTCGAGGATTTGAACAAATTAAGTTCACCTGTGTTTGTAAAAAAGAGTAAAACAATGCAGCTAAAAGTAAAAGCAGGCACGTAGATTCTAGACTCTGTCTCTATAGATTATAATACAATAATTTAGATCTATATAAGAATCTAGATTTCTAGATCTAGTGAATCTAGTCCTGAAGTCCTATGCCTATATGAATATATTCTAATTATAGATATATCATATAAAGTAAAGCTCTATTTAAGTATTTAATTAACCTAAGTAGATCTAGATTATTCTAGATGCTATAAATTATTGTATAGTATAAAATGTATATCATTATGATTATGAATATCTAAATCTACATAGATCTAATTGTTATATAATAATAATATGTATAAAATCTAGATATGTAAATATGTAGACATAGAACATAATCAAGATCTAAAATAATCTAGATCTAGTGATCTAGACACTATAGTCTATAATTACTATATATCTAGATGTAAAGTCCTATATACTATATAGAATCTAGTGTCAACAAAAGTCAACATTCTAGAATAGTCTAGATTCTAGAAGATATTAGTAATTAGTCTGAATATAGATTTGTAAGTTTCTAGATTATAAACTTGATCTGATCTGTAGATATATAAATAAATAAAAAAAATAAATTGCTTTTATATAGCGCTACTTTAATGCTTATACTACTTATAGCAAGCTCAGAGCGCATGCCTATGGTCCAATCTCAATTGTGGACCAGTGGGGGGAGGGGGTATCTGGGAGTAGGTTTTCCGTGCTGCCTTTAGGTACTCAGTAAACACAACTCTGCTCGAGTCAGGTGTCGAACCTGGAGCCCCCTTCATAGGTAGCCAAGCCAAATTCAAGCGTACTTAACCTCTCTAGATCTAATTTTCTAATGATCTATTTCTTTTTATTCTATTACTAGAGTATGCCATGCCATTATATCTGATCTACTATTATCTAGATGAAGAAGATCTGTATTCTAGATTATTTATTACTATTCTAGACATTCTAGAGTAACTCTAGACCTAGATTGCCTACATCTAGAACAGCGATTCTCAACATTTAAAGTGATACTATTCCCAACTAGGCAGGGACCCCCAACCATAATTTTTTATTTCGTCATAGGCCTACGTTCATGTAAAATTTGCTAATGTTATAAAATCGTTATCATAATGTCTATATTATATCTAATCTATGACATATTTATTGCCAGTGATAGAACACAGAAAAATGCTTTATTTATGTAATTGTAAGTTGTGTAAAATAAATGTGTTTTATAATTAAATTGATAACAAAAAAATTATCTTTATCAGTTGCATTTATTAACTTTCTATTGTGTATTCACCATATTCATACGCATGCTTATGACACAATTTGAAAAGCATGGTGAAACATGAAGGATGATATTAAATGATGTAAACAACATTTCTACACACTTGTTAATACGTCAATGTTAATGCGAAGGTTGTGGGAGTCATGGTAAGAGAACAATAAATGTCATCCTCAGCATCAAGTCTACTTCTTTATTTAGACTTCATAACTTACAGGCTGGAAAACCCTGATCTTCAAAGATATAAGCCTACTGTTAGAAACACTATCTCAAAATAAGATATGACTGCAAACAGAATCCAGAATTGTGTAACTGACATTGAAAAGAAATCATTTTTAGCTGCATCGCTTTTGATGACCTCAATAAACGCTTTATTTCTCCAGAACATATTCAACTTTGACCTCTAGAAAGTGTAAACAGGATGTTATGTAGATTTGTAAGTTAAGAGAAATTTCACTTGCACCGTAGTGCAAATGTTCTTTGACAGAAATTACCATTGTATTCGATCTGTTAGATTCAGAGCTCTATTTCCTCACAGAAAGCAGATAAAGTTGGAAAGATATTTTTTTTTTTTTCATCCAATTTTGTTTGACAAAGTTGAAGTTTCATTTGGACGAGCTGATCTTTTGAGACAAATGGAAGCAGAATGTATTTGATTCTCGCATTGAAAAATTTAATTATTTAAGGTGTCAAAGATGTCTACCAGGTCCGCTTTTTTCCTGTATTTTTGCTTTCTGATAAAAAAACAACAAACTTCTTCACAAAAATTTAAACGCATCAAACTTATAAAAAAGAAGTAACTATCAATTAAAAAACATGTCTACCTTCAAACAATGATGTTACAATCACTAACTCAAAGTATCCACTAAAAAAATATCCGTCTTCTTAAATATGTGTCATCATTATTTTTTATTTGATTAAATTTATGTTTGATGGTCGATTCATTGTTTATACAATTTGAATCAATCTGAGTAATTTCCCTTTGTTTTGTTAACTGACATGAAAACGTATACCAACAATGGTACAATTATGCTTGTTAAGAACGGCCCCAAAAAATTTTCAGATGATAAATAGACCGAAATCCCAAATTTCCGATGGTCTTAGGCGACCCCTGACAAATGGTCATTTAACACCCAAAGGGGTCGTGACCCACAGGTTGATAATCCCTGATTTAGAGTAATCTAAGATGGATTCCATATTGACATTGTCTATAACAAATAAATATATATATATAAATTTTGCCCCATTTACCGCAGGCATAACCATTGTCTGCCAGTGGTCAATTTATATTTTCTTTTCACCGTCTATGTCTGTCCTTAGCAGCAGATTTTATTTTGGTCTCAAATGTTTATCCTGTTTATTTTAATTTTACAAGGATTCCTTTTATCAGCAATTTTTTTGTAAAAGATTTTTCAAATTTATAATGTCTCTTTAAACAACTGCTTGAGAACCCTTCAAAATAGACAAAAGGTTCCCCTATAACCCACTCAGCATCAACACCCCAAGTTCTACCTAATATGTAATACAAAACAAATTTATTCCAGGAGGATAGAGATATTAATGAATATAAAAAAAATTCTATCTAGGTATATAAAATATCTCTATTTCTTTTATTTTTAAATGGACACTTTTTTTTGTTTTTTGGCAGATGAAAATGTCCCCAGTTACTCTTGGGAACAGGACATGTCCAGTGTGACAGTAACACTTCCACTTAACCCAGAGACTTATAAAACTCAAGATCTAGATGTCTCATTTACAATAAAGGAAGCCAATATCAGAATTTCAGGTTCATATTTTAAAGCACTAAATTGAATATAAAGTTGTTGTTTTTTTAGTGTTAAACTGTTATAAACTCATCCTAATTCCTTGTCAACTGAATTGAATGTTACTTTTCATTCTTCATTGCAGATGATAAAGTTAAAATTATTCACTTTTATGATGCCATTCAGAAAGACAGAAGCAGAGTTCAATTGAAGAGGGATGCTATCAAATTACTTGTGGTCAAGCTTCACCCAGCTGTATGGCCATATCTGGAAGTAATAAAACATTTTAATCACCGTTTGCACCCTATTAGTGTAATCTAATCAGTTTTAGCTATTAGTGTCATTTGAAATCTTTGTAAAGACATTATTGCAGCTCTAGACTAAAGGAATATTTTTGTTCAAGTATTCTGAAATTAGCAATAAAAAACTTTGGACATTGGAAATGTTGCTGTAAAAAACAGGTCTTAAGTGGGCTCCAAATGAGGTATTCTGCCATGTTGGGCATCAGAGTTTTATATATTTGTTCAGGATGACAACAGTTTGTGTCATATGGCATTCAACTCTTGCCGGGCTACTGAATCGAACCTGAGCATCTCACCAAGTATCCAACTACTGACAAGAATCACCCCCAAAAAAATTTTGAACTTAAAACCTTGATATTATATTCTGAGATTTTCTCCTGCTTGATAGTATTTCATGTTTCTCTTATTTTTATATCTAGGCACAAGATGATGAGCAAGAAGACTTGTCTCTGGGCAGCTGTACTAAAACTATGGAAGTTGATGACTGTTTAGATTATGATGATGTTGGCTTAGCAGGAAAAGAAGATGTAAAGTCGAAGATGAAAGAGATGCTGGAAGTTGAACTTGTGGAAAAAGAGGAAGGTCTGACATCTTTTGGAATCCATTTTCTATGCTTTCTTTATTAAAATTTATTTTTGAATTATTCTTTATTACTGACGCAAAACATTTTTTAAAAGAATAACATTATTTAGTCCTATTTTAAAATTATTTTACAACAGAACCAGTCTACGTCTTAGAACAGATCAAGCATGACTTCATTGAAAGAGTAAGTAAATAATAAATATCTCTCAATTTTAAAAACAATTTTTTACTATTTAAAAAGAAAGAAAAACATCTGCAAAGTATTAGATACTTGTGATTTAGTACTAGTTACTGTTTTTTTTAAATTATAGTTAATATCAAAGTAGGAAATTTGTAAAGCAATAGATTCAAAATAACTAATATAGGCTTACAGGCTGCCTGGTCATGCGGTTTGTGCGCGGTTCAAACTCTGCACGCTCCCATCCTCCAAAACATGTAAAATATTTTACAAGCATGTAATAATTTTTGCTTACAAAATATTCAAAGTATAAAGTTTAAGGCAAAGTTTGAAGTTCAAGAAATGTTCTTTTTTTTACTGTTTTTGTTACCATTTTTTTTTAAGCCTTTTATTTTCTACAGGGTGACACATTCACTGTTTGTGTGTATGTTAAGGAACTAGACAAGGACGCAGTGAAGGTCCTTTTCATTCCGCAAGGCTTTCGGCTCAATTTTCAATCTGGGTTAGTCATTGTCTTTCCAGCCTTTATTTGCTGTATATTTCTTGTTTTTTTTAACTCTTGTACAGTTGATGTTTTTGTACCAAGTACATGCATTAATTCCTTAGAAACAGATGACATTAACATCATCTGCCCCATAGATCGCAAGGTCTGAAAGGGAAACTTAACATGCATTAATCCATTTTATCTGACATATGAATGTAGCCTTCTTAATTTGTTTCAGCCTAAGTTCTCTTTGTTTCATATTTTCAGAGATCCCAAATTTTTGCAGCAACATAAAGACACAACAAAGGACACAGTCTTTACTTGGCAAGTAAAAACAAGGTACAGTTTTTTACTCCTTTGAAGTAAGGCACAGATTCATTAGTAGCAACTGCACAGTTTGCCTATAGGCTTGCAGACAGAAGATTACAATAGCTACCAAAACTACTTTGCCTGTGCTTTTTAGTGATATCACACAAATATGATCACTACTGTTTATAATAAAAGCATACATCAGCTGCTTTTTGTAACACTAGGACTTAGAGAGAAACATTTATGTAAGATCACCTTTACATATCTCTTAGTCTGTTGAACTGTTGGTACACAACACATGATCTGTTGGCTTGTCTTCCTCTATTCCTCTCTTGTTCTGATTTTTGTCTTAAGTAGAATCTTTTCTAGTGGCAGGCCTTTCCACTCTTTGATGTTGTCTTCCCATCATTTTGTCTGCCTCTTCTTTTTCCTGGTGCTGTTCCTTGTAGAAAGATCTTTGCCAGACCTAAGGACCTTGTGGTATGGTTATAAAGTTTTAGTTTGCATTTTTCAACTGTGGTCAGCAGGTCATCGTGGGACCCAATTGGCACTGTGATTCTGCTCCAAATCTTTTAATTTTATTAAAAATACTTAACAGCATTCAATATATATATATATATATATATATATATATATATATATATATATATATATTTATTAAAAAATTACTGCACAAATTAATACTTTTATAACAAAATATTAATAGCTCGTTCTTGAGGTTTGAGAGAATGTATGCAATTTAAAAATCTAATATGAGCTTTATTGGCCTATATGATTTCTTCCAACTAGTGATTCATAGCTAATAAATTATTCACTTTTTCATTGTTATAGAAGTCTTGTGGCTTCTGGCAATTTATCAGCGTTGTTGATGGCTTGGCACTTACAAAATGTGATTTGAACTCACAAATGGTCTAAAAATAAAGACCACTACTATGTCCCCTTCTACTATTATTAAATCTTTTCAATTATTTTTTTGTTTACTTACCATTTCTTCAAACGTCTATATACAAATTTTATGCTTAGCATTGTGTTATACTTGCAAATGTTAAGGTTAGGCCACCCATACATTGCCTATTTAGCTTGTTACACTTTATGTTTACCAATTAAAATGGATGGGTTGGATTAATGTTGATTATAATCAATAATTATTAGTTCTTCTTTTAGTTTTCAAATCAGCTACTCTGATTCTTATTTTATTCTTCAGGAAAGATATTGAACCAGATAAATGTAGTTTTGTTGTGAGGCCAAATAAAGTGGAGATAAAAATAGTTAAAAAAACTTCTTCCACCTGGTCTTCCTTAGAGGACCCAGTAAAAGGTACCGTACGTCTGTATTGTTCTTAACCTGTGTACTTGTGTGAAAGTATTGCATACCTTATCACTAATTTCCAACATACATTGACCATTTATTAGCGGCCCCCAATTGGGGAAAAGATTCTGTTAGTTTTGTGTGGTATGTCTGTCCGTCCGTCCATCCTGTTTAGATCTTGTAAACAGAAAATATAGTGAAAATCTGACATCATAATATTTAAGACCCTTCGAAGTTCTGATGCAATGGCTACTTCTTTCTTTTCTGAAAGCAAAATCTAGTTTTTTAAATCACTTATGCAATCAGTTTTTTTCATAAAAATACACTACTTTTATAATTATTCACTATTAATAGTAACAAATACTGGAGGCTTTTAGTAGAGGAGATGACTATTTACCATATTTTTAACACATTTATGCAAACGGTTTTAGAATTTTGGTAAAAAAAATATTTTTTGATGTTTGATGATTTTTGATCTATTTAGTATTCATATAAGTTGGAACATAATTTAAAACAACAATTTATAAGTAATTTTTCATATTATCGCGTGAACTGCAGCGCTTCACTATAGCAATAGAACACTGAACTAAAGGAATTTTTTTTTAAGGAAATGTTTTTTCTTGAGGAATAAGAGATTGTCCCTTTACAAAACAATTAGAGCAATTATATATTCATTATAAGACATTAATTAGACCAGGTTCACATCTAAATTCACATTCACTTTCACCTATCCTTTGGCCTGTGGACCACTGGGGCACCACACAAGATCCGTCAACTTTCTTTCTCCATTCTTCTTTGTCATTTGTTTTTGATAGAATTTCATTCTGATATTCTTTTTGAAAATATTGAAACCTGCCTTTTTACGTGCCTGGGTGGATCACTTTAGGGGCTGATTTTGAGTTTGTCTCCACTCAAACTGTAACCTTGTTATTGTTACTATTATTATTATTATTATTATTATTATTATTAGCAGAATAGCTACATTTAAATGCAGACCCACTATTCCTTGTTTTGGCTCTAATGACTGCATTTTTACTATTTTTCAATATGTCATAAGCATACTTTCACTTATGAATTTTAAGGCAGACATAGAGGTTTAATTTAAAAAGGTCTTTTCCAAGAACTGGTTTTTCTATGTTTGTTTTTTTTAATCACAAAATAAACTTTATAACATAGCTTCATATCAAAATTGAAATTTTACCAGGGTAGGCTTTTTTTTTTAAAAAAAGAATTTTAAATCGGATTCAGGTTTTTAAACAAGAAAGGATCTTTTTTGAACATGTTATGACAATTTTTTTTTATTAGATTACACTCTATAATCTATACCTTAAGGGGTTCTAATAAATAATAATAATAATAATAAATAAATCTGCTCACTGCTTACTATCATGACTCACTGCATCATGTTGTGTAAAGAAAACTTAGCTTCAGGGTAGAAAAACATAGATACAATTGGCCGATGTTGTTGTTTTTTTCTTATCCATCTTAAAATAATACTAGTTATCACCCTAAACCTAGCCACAATTATTTTTCAATTATATCTTCTTTGTTTCATTTTTAAGCAGAAGTCAAAGACTCATCCCGTTCAGACACTTGGATGCCACTGACAAAGTCTAACTGTTCGTCATCATCCAAAACAGTGAAGGACAATGCTATAAATCTAGAAAAGATAAAAAATTCAAAGGTTATGTTTGACGATATGGCAGATATTGAAGTAAATGATGATAATCAGGACAGAAGAGCCATGCCCATACCAGGCTATTCTAACAGTCAGCTGGATGATGATAATGATGACCCTTCACCTATCTCTCAGTTTGGAGATAATTTAAAAATGCGGAATCAGCCTGATTGGAATGTTAGTAGCCTTGAAAAAGTTTTTTGGTTTATTAAGCAAAATTAGTTCCATATTTCATCCGATAAATCTTGTATTTGTGATTACAAACTGAGCATAGCTGCCTTAACATAATTAGTTATAGCAATATATTGATTACACATTGAACATTTGCATTTCATTAAAAAAATTTCAAAGCTTTGCTTTTTTTACAAATATTTATTGATCTAAATTTGCATGGAAAAAAGAAATAATCAAATGCGCAATTTTTGTTTTTCAATTAATTTTATTAATTAAATATTACAATTTAAGGAAATGAAATGTAATCTATTCATTTTTTCCATGCATTATTTGAAGCATAATTTTAGCTCCAGAATAAAACAATAACCTTAGCTTCATCTTTACTTGACTTAGCATTAGGGTAACTTTATTCTATATAACTCAATAGCTGTAGCTAATATCTCTTTATTTTCACATCATACCAGAAATAATTTTTCCTAAGTCTAAATCTCTTACACACAGCCGTGGAATTGATAAATTATTATGATACTGTGATGTTGTTTTTTTTCTTTTGGTCATTCTAGAAACCCACTGCCAAAGTGCATCCTATGAACAGCTCCGTGCTTGAGTCTGGCATGATTGTTGCCCCAGGATATGCTGGACTTGTCAATCTCGGCAACACTTGCTTTATGAATTGCGTCTTGCAAGTTTTGGCCAACACTAGAGAGTTCAGAGATTATTTCCTAGGTAACTGATGACTTTTTATTATCTGATATATTCAATGAGACTGGCTCTAAATTACAACCTAGCTTGAGAGTAAGGTTAGTTAACTTGGCATGCTTTGGAGTCCTTCAAAGCTGCAGCCAAACCCCAAACAACTTAACATAATCCTTATGTGGTGAAAACAGTTTCAGTATTTGTTAATTTGGTTCCTGGGAAAAAAAATGTCATTCTGGTTTCTTAGAGAAAAAAAAGAGTATTTACTTTACAAGCTTCTAATATTTGTTTATAAATTTGAATATTTTATAGTTACTGTCAACAATATGTATTTTTATTGTCTCGTTTTATATTTTATTTATACTTGTACTCTTTATCAAAAGTATTCATTTCTGTTTGCTGTCAACAGAAAACAGATTTATAGATGAGATCAATGAGGACAACCCTTTGGGCATGAGAGGTCAGCTGGCTGACACTTTTGGCCATCTGTTACATTCTCTATGGTCATGTAAGAAAATGTGCCTTGAGCCTCGCAGGCTGAAGGTATGAACTCAGATTTTATTTTTATACGAGTAACGTGGGGGAAATCTTTTTTTTAATTATTAAAACCTACAAGTCTTATAGGCAATGCAAAGTGCTTGAATTGATACTCCCAATAACTGAGACCGGGCCCAAACTGGCTGATTTTAGAGGATCATGATCATTTATTCATGATAACATTTACAAAATTTAGAGTGCCAATTTTTATTTCGATGTTAATTGATATAGACTACTTCAGCTTTCATGTTTAAATAGTTAGCTTTCTTTGTTCAATAGAATAGGATATTTAGCTTTCTTTGTTCAATAGAATAGGATAGTTAGCGTTCTTTGTTCAATAGAATAGGATAGTTAGCTTTCTTTGTTCAATAGAATAGGATAGTTAGCTTTCTTTGTTCAATAGAATGGGGTCTTTCTTTTTTTGCTAGGCTGTATAGATAACTTATGTTTCTTGTATGTTGTTTGAATTTTCGCAATCGATTTTTCTGCCGTTTCTACTCATCCAATCAATTTTTACTTACAATCACATGCTCGATTACAACTTATGAATCAATTTTTGAAAAATCAACCAATAAGTTAATCAATTAGTCTAAATAAATTAATTTTGTTTTTATAAAGAAAATGTACAAAGTTAAGGCAAGATAAGCCTTGTGTAGAGAATTATTTGATTGGAATTAAAAGATAGCTAGAGGAAAAAAAATAATCACCTATTTTTACAACGATCATATCAATGTATGTATATTGATCAACTCTATAAAGAAAACTTTGTAATATATTTGGTAATTAACGTTGCCTTAACTACTATTTTCTTAGATGATAAAATCCTTTTGTTTTTTAATTTAAAACACTTTTTTTTCTTAAATATGCATAAAACTTGTGCCTCTTTTAAATGTTTTTATAGAAAGTTAACATGAACGTATTGAGTACTTTTTTTAAAAAAATTATGTGATATATATAAATAATAGAATATTTCAATGTTGTTAAGATACATTCATTAGCCTTTGGGTAATTTTTGTTGTTTCCCTTTCTAGGATCTGATTGCAAAGAAAAATCACCAATTCTTCGGCTTTGCCCAGCATGATGCACATGAATTTTTAGCTTTCCTGTTAGATGGTCTACATGAAGTAATTAATTTCTTCTTATTGCTACCAAAATTTAGGCTAATATGTTGATTGACTACATTTATACTCAGTTAATGAATGAGATTTCTTGTTTATTTAGAAATACTTTTTAAAAAAAAAAGATCTATAAATATAAATATCAAATTTGCAAAAACGTTCTAAAATATGATTTTTTTTTCCCTTAGGATTTGAACAGAATAAAAAAGAAGCCTTATACACCAACCATTGATTCTGACTCAAGGCCTGATGAGGTTTTGTACATATAGAAGTTTTTTGTTTGTTGTTTTAGATATTTATTGACATATAGCAAAGATTCAAGCACCATTGTCATAAAAAACACTTAGGCTGATTATCATCAACTGTGTAATTTTTTCATTATAACTGGCACTATCACCTATCTTAAAACTTAGCAAAATTATATATTTAAAAAAGAAACTATTGACTTTTAAATATCTTTATTGTTTAAAACAATTGTTATTCAGCAAGTAAAATGTAAGGTTTGATAACATTTCATATCTATTTTATATCAGTAAATTTTAATTTACATTATACGTCATTCTTTGATATATTTTTATTTTCATTATAGATTATAGCTGCTGAAGCATGGTCTCAGTATAAACAAAGAAATGATTCCGTGGTTGTAGATCTGTTCCAAGGCCAATATAAATCTAAACTAGTCTGTCCTAAATGTGGCAAAGTAAGTCATTTCTTCACTTCTCTCTGCAGCTTAAAGATAAAGCACATTTTAAAACGTAAACTTGTTTGGTAGCTTGTACAAGGTGCATATTTGATTTATTTATAAGAGTTGCATGACACGAAGGATTTTTGAAGCATTAATGGTTTCTGTAAACCTCTGTCTTTTCTGTATGTAATAAAACTTTTATAAATCTTTCAATTTATTAGGTTAATATCAAAGGTCACACTTCTTGTTATCCATTATTTGGCAGGCAGATTTTGTTTAATGGTATAGTCCTAGCAAAACTTTAAAATAGAACAAAAAATGAATGATTTCAAAAAATGTAAGAGGATTCTATTGTAACATAGAAATTTGTATGATGATGAATCTCCCCAAAACTTTGGTATTTTCAGGTGTTCATCATTGTATTCATCTCATTACCTCTGCTACTAAAAGTTCCTTTTATATTTCAGGTGTCCATTCCATTTTATTCCTACAATTGGTACTAACAGCTTCTTTTATAATTTTAGGTGTCCATCTCATTTCATCCCTACAATAGGCAATAACAGCTTTTATCATTTTGGTGTGCATCTTATTTTACCCTTACTATTGGCACTAACAGTTTATCAGTTTAGATGCCCATCTCATTAGACTTATACATATTAGTAGCTAAGGTTCTATTAAAAGTTGCCACAATTATTTTCCTAATTCATCGCATATGGTAGTGCCTTTAAAATTGAAGATGTTGTTAGCTTTGACCAAAACATAACTAACAGCTTCCTTTATACTTACAGGTGTCCATCACATTTGATCCCTTCCTTTACCTCTCAGTGCCTCTGCCTAAGAAAATGAAAGTTATTCCAGTCACCTTTATGTGGAAGGAATACTACAAAAAACCTGTCCGGGTAAAAATAAGTGCCATTGTTCTTAATTTATTTCAGCCCATTGAGTGATGTATCTACAGGGATGGTGAAGTAATATATTCTTTTAATTTGTCCACCAGCTTTATAATGGAAATGGTAGCAGGGATGCTCAATGTCCAAACTTTATATTCACCAAGAGATCTTAAGCACCTTAGAAATAACAAAATCAGGGAGTTACATCTCGCCACCCTATTCATGTAAAGCTTACCATTTTTGACACCAATTCACATTTAGTACATACATCTTACAAATGTTCACGTTTAGAAATTGGTTTCAGGTATCAAAATCATATTGTGCTGACTGTGCACTTTACAAGGCACTTTAATTTATCCTAATAGTCTTTGGAAGGACTGGAATATTTGTTTGTGTGTATGAAGCATAGGTTATGTATGGGACATCAAATGAATAATGTATGGTATTGAACTTGATTATTTTGTTCTTCACAAACATTGTTTTGAACGTCTTTTTTACCCTCAAGGACATTATTAGTTGAATCATTCAGACCTACTTAAAAATCTACTACTAGTCTCCCACATTTAATGTAACTAGATTATGTTTCCTTTTGGAGTTTAAGGAAATTGTATTGTTATTATTATTATTAAAAGTCTTGCAGGTTAAGTCATCAGGAACTATAATTATATTGAAGCTAAAAAAAATTAAAGAAAATCCTTTTACTGTAATACAATCTTTTTATAGTCATTAAAGTTTGTTTTTTCTTTTTCTACAAACGTTGGTACCGTAACTTTATAATTTGCAGCATTATTTGATATATTGTGTGAAGTTATGTTACACTACAAAACAACTATCTATTTCAAATCATAAAATTCTAAACTTTGACTTACCCTCTTCAGTTTCAAATACAAGTTGGCCAGGACAGTACTGTAGAGAAACTAAAGGAAGAATTGTATGCTAGAACCCATGTGCCACCTAGTCATGTAAGTCAATGTTTATAGCAGACGACTAGCTATTATTCTTCCAAGTTTTGTAAGAGTAGTGTATAATTCATTTCTCTTTTTGATTTGTCTCTTCTATTGGGACATTTTATGGTACTATTTGTCCTGATATCTTTAGAGATTTTATTGATAGCACAACTTAACTCTTTGTCTCTGGAATGACTAGGGATGGCTAAATCAGTGCATTTTTTTAAAAGCCAATCATTCTGATTTTCACACAAAAAAACAAAGCATCCAAAGTTATTACTATATTTATTTATTGTTTTTATCAAATAGGGACTTAAATCCAGCATTTCTCAAACCTATGGTGCACATTCTAGTGAGATGTGACATTCTGATGCTTAGACACTTAGACTGCCTTTTATTTTTTTGTTCAAGGAAAAAAAGTCTGTTGTATTTGCACTGTGGATATATATTGATATTTTGAGTATTAAGAAAAAAAACATTATTATTACCAATGTTTAAAAAATAAATTAATTTATGGTTCATCATCTAAGTAAGACCTTATTTTACTGTTTTCTTGAGAGGCATATGCAACAACATGAATTAAAAATGTCTCTCACACTTAAATATCTGCATGCCATTTCCTTCCTAATTTAACTTTATTTAACCAGTACTTTTTTTAATGTGGAAAATAGTGTTCTATGTTAAATTTTTTGGTTTTGAGCTATTTCTGCCATTCCCTCTGTGTTCACTAAGTCTAAGGTGTCATTTGCATGTCATTTATAATAGTCAAGTATTGTATTAAGTATTTAGTAAGATTTTAATTAAGACACCTACATTTGGTCTTTAGAGTTTGCATACTGTATGAACCTAACCTACATTATACATTTTTTTTTACATTAATCAGATACGAGTGTTTGAAACCTATGCAGGGCGCATCCATAAAGTTTTTGGTCATGGAAGTAGTTTAGCTAATGTGGAAGCAAAAGATCTTATAATTGCGTAAGTAAATACAAACTTATTTTCAAAATTTTCTTAGCTGCTCACTGTTAATAATTTGTTTCCTTACTGTGCAAATTGATATTTTTCATCTCATTGTTTCTGCACACAAAAGATCATACACAAATATTTAATAAGATTTACTATCATTGCGTTAGCATGAAATTTTAAGTTCCTTTTGGAGGTTTAATAAAGCAATTTTAAAAAATATTCTTCTTATTTAACATGTAAATTTTATTTTGTTTTCAACTCGACCTAACAAATAATGATTATGACTTTTTAAACTTCTGGTAAAATAAAAACCCTGAATTATTTTTCCAGCTGTGAAGTTCTGTCTGAAGAAGTTGCAGGAGAGCCAGTTAAAGAAATATTTGTAATGCAGGTTTGTACTTAAAGATCTACATAGTTAAAACACAACAAAATACCTAGACATTTGAAACAAATCAAACCAGTTAGGTTTATTAGTTATTTTCTAAATTAGACTTAAAATGTTTATTTACAAAAAAAATATGTATATTTCTCATTAATCTTAGGGCTCGTAGATAAGCCTTATTATTATTATTAATGAAAAAAAAGGTATCAAAAACATTTTACATAAACGTTATTACCATTAGTTTCAGATTGTAAAATTCAAATCTTTAAAAATAAAATAAACATGCTTATATACTATTGTCTTTTTTTTATCAGAGAACTCTATACCCATCAGAGTATCCATCAAATTGTGCGTTTTGTCACAAAACTGTTGTAGATACCAATCCACTCAAGAGATGTACTAAATGTTACAGAGTTGGCTACTGTGACCAGTTAAGTAGCTGTTGAGAACTTAAGATGTATTTAATGTTTGACTCGCTGCGGAACAATTCATTCATTGAGATTGAAACATTTTTCATATGAAATGTCCAACTACTAAATGACATATATTTTTTTTAGTCGATTGAACGACAAATTTTGTTCTGCTGAACATGGACATTTTTCATAACCATGCCTGAGCGTTACATTCTCATCTTATCATTCTTTTTTCTTGAAACTTTAAATATCTTGCCTTGGTTTTTATATCTTGACTTGCTTTTAATGTTTTTTCAATGAAAAAGTCTGTCCCATTATCACTTTTGTCTTGAACTAGAGATTTTATCACTATTATTATTGCTGTCATATCAATTGAAAGATAGTATGGTTCTACAGCTGTCAAATTGTAGCAAATTAATGCCCAAAGACACATATTCATGTAGACATCTTCATTTTTTATGGCACCCCCACACATAGGTCTAAGAAGGAAATTATGCAGCTAGCAAGATGAAATGTTGATATTGTTTATGAATAAATTTTACAATAAAAAAATAAAAAGATCAAATTCCACTTTAAAGCCTGGCTAATAGTAATAGTAGTATTTATAACTTAGGCAATTTTTTTTCTATTTAATTTAATTGCTGAGATAATCACATTAGGCCATTACTGCTATAAACTTAATAATTATACTTATAATAATTATACATTCACATGAAATGTACCTCGAAAACCAAAAGAAAATCATAAATGTCATAATTGTTCTCTTCTGGTTTAAAGATTATGTCAAAGAAATCACTGGAATGCTCATAAACCTACCTGCAGTAACTCACCTGAACCTATTGGGTGCCCATTTCTTCTCTCTGTTCCTGCTTCAAGAGCCACGTATAGCTATCTAGTCAAACACATGGAAGGTTTTTCTAGGTACTTTTTTTTTTAAGTTTAATTTTGTTTAAAAAAAAATTTGGCAGAGTTTGAAAATGCACACATGCTTAAAATTTGTTTTTCATTCTTGTTTTTTTTTAAATGAAAAAGTTCTGCTTACATGAGTTACATTCAAAGAAATGTGAAAGTCAAATATGACACACAAAAATGTTCACATTACTTACTTGTGATTGCTGAATTGATAAAAAATGAGGTGGTTGGTGAAAATTCTTGGTGCTAAATAGTATTAAATACCTTTTTTACTCTTCTTAAAATTGTAAACATATCTTTGATTTCAGCTGTATTTGAAACTTATTTTCTTGCCCAGGTATTCTGTAGACATATTTCAGCCACCTGTGAAGTCTGAAGGTAAACTGCCATCCAGCACACTGCCAGTGACCAACTTGAACACTTCCCTTAGCCAGTCCAGTTCCAGCTTAAACAGCTTGGACAGCCTGTCCTCTGCCAGTAGCACCTGCACCCTGACAGGTGACCCGTCAGACCCACAGACACAACTAGAGAGTGGAGGTGAGGAGTCAGGTAACTCAACTCTTAGTGATGACCAGTCCAATGCTAGATGAAATGTAGTCCCTAGACCACCTAATGTACATTTCCCCAGTGTCTCATCTGCAAATTAAATGTTTGAATTAAATTAATCTTATTACTTTAGCAAAGAAACTCTTTTTTTTAAAGGATTTTTTAATCAGCCAAGTAAATTTGTTCTTGTCATCCAATATGCCATGTCATTCAATATGCCAATAATTTTAAATTAGTTTGCTATACTTGAGATCAGTACAGTATAACCTTAAAGCTTTAGGTAAACTGAGAATAGCTTTAAAAAAAAAATATTGCGAGCTCATTACATATAATGTGGCAACTGTAACTAAGTATTCGTTGAACAATAGCAATATTTAATACTAAGTACAAATTCTAAATATTCAGAATGCATTATTAAATATACAAATGATCACACCTCACGCATGCACATTCAGTTCGGGCCACACGGCCCAGTATCTCCAAATACTAGAACAGAAAGATGCAAGGCTCAAGCTAATCAAGGGTCAGTCACGGCTCCAGGAGTGAACTCAAAACTACACATTCCACCTTAGTCCCAAGCCTAACACCCTAAAACTAAGAATAACTTAGATCTAGCTATTCGCTAAATCACACCCATTAACAACACCTATACCGATATATCAACCTGATTGATACAATTATGTACTTACGTACTGTTAAAATGGGGAAACTGTGAAAACTGTAGCACAGAAAGACCACAGCCAGAACTCCCTCTCCATTAAAAGAACAATGCAGTAAACTAAACATGATGTAAAACACACTCAATATCCTTGACAACAAATCATGCCTGATGCATCCTAATTCATATACCTCTAAACTCAACTATTAGGCAAGAAAGAAAGCGAACTCGAAACATTACATAAAAATTCATGTTTTTTTCATTGTAAAATGTAAAATTCTGTATTGATTGATTACAGAATCCTTGTTTTTAACCTTCTGTGACTTTTGATTTATAAAGATTTTTTATTTTTAAATAAAGCTGTGTAAACCATTTGTTTGTGTGTGTCACAGTTTTGTTATTCCATACATCTTCAGGATCTCTGTCCCCAGCTACAGAAATAAAATGCAATTTAAAATGGAACAAAAAAAATCAATAATTAGACATCATCATCACTTTCAGCCCCTAATTATGATCACATGCTGCAATTACTTTTTTTTGTGTGTGAAATATCTTTTCTTCTCTGTATGATCAGAACTCATTGATAACCAAGATAGTGGGCGCTACAGTACTAGTGATAAAGGTTATGAATCAAGTTCCTCAAAGGTAAAGGCAATATTCCTATAATTTCATTGATTAATTAATATAATTGTAATACAATTGCAGTTTAAAGTAAATTCATGTTCAATAATTTACCCCATATTATTTGTCATTGAACAAGATCTTTAATTACAGTCCTTAGAAAAGATAGTTCCCATGTCCCATGTCATGGGAGTCCAGGCAGCAGAAGTGGACAGAGAAAAAGCCACACCTACATTCTTCATCAAACCTGTTAATAAAGATGGCATTGGTATTAAAGTAGCTGACAGGTTTGAGGACAAGGGTAAGTTATTTAGTTCTGTTCTGTTGCTTTAAGACTTACACCTTTTCTATAAGTCAGTGGTTTCAACTTTTGCAATAATACTTTCATTTTCATCTCCAGGATAGACTTTACTTGCTTAGTACAGAAGCCCAAATTTTTTATAGAATGCCTGGGGTTTATAGGCAAAGTAGGCAATAATTTGCCATTGTTTGTAGTCTCATCACATCCAAACATTTCTACAGATAACAGATCAAGCCCTACTCACCTCATTTGATCTTCACCTATCCCTGAGTCTGGTGAATCGTCTTTCTCCATTCCTCTATGTCTTTTTGCCTTGGATAGAATCTCTTTCAATAACAGGCCCATCCATTGTTTTATGTTGTCTTCCTATCGCTTTCTCTGTCTGCCTTTTCTTTTTCCTGGCAATGCTCCACTGCCTTCTATTTTCTATTGCTCGTACACAGTGGCTAGCTAGGGTAGGTGGAGAAGGGAGAATTTGAAAATCCCCCTGAACCACAACTGGAGGGGGGGCCCCCTAAATGAGTGTTTTTACATTAATAATTAAATAATATGCAAAATGCAGGGGCCCCAAAAGAGGTCAAGCCCCGGACCCCCAAACAATGGCAAATTTCTAGCTATGCACCTTTTCATATGTCCCAGTATGGAACAGCTTGTCTTAAAAATGTATGTTGCTGAATAAAGTGACTGCACAGCAAACACATTTACATGCTCAAAATAAAAACAAACTCCACATTTTAAAGTGTTAAGATTTACTGGCAAATAGAAAGATAATTCCATGAAGCTTGTGTCATCAATTAAATGATATTAATTTTATGCTTTGCCAGAACAACTAATTGTCATCCTATAGTTTGCTTAGGCAACAGTAGGATTTCATACTTTTCCAGTAATAAATATAATCCTTCATTAAATAGAATATAAATTAAATAGTGATCATACTGATTTATTAGATTTAACATATTCCTGTTTGTAACATTGTTACAACATTATTGTGGCATGGTTAAAATTACTTTACTTGCTTAAGTTTCTCAATGTAAGTTTGTTGCAACCCAAAAATTTCTTTTAGTAGCATTTCCCTTCAAGTCTTATGTCAATCTGCACTGTGTAATAGGCCTGATATGTATTCTTGGCTGTCTTGTGCTTAAGTACTTCCCATCTACACAACACACTGTTAAATACTTTAGCATTGTTAAAGGGGCTGCTGCTTTTTTTTTTTTTTTTTTTTTTTTTTAAAAGATGTTCAAATCTTGAAGTTCTACAACCCAAGCTTTTCTTTTCTATTGCTAGTTTACCATTATAATTTTTAAAAATTGTCACGTTGTTTGTTGTTTTTTTTTTTTTAATTTTTGTTTTCAACACCACTTATTTTTTTAGGTGACCAACCTCTGGATTTATCAAACTGTGAGATTTTGTCCATGGACTGGCGTAATAGTGAAAAATTTAATTCCTATGTGTTAGTTAGATCTAAAGAACTTGTAAGTACATAATCTAGCTTGCTCTTTTTTTTCTTAAGTATTAATAAATAATAAAATTGCCTTTAAAATGCTACAATTTCCTTTCCTCTAGACATTCTATTCTATGCTATTCACTAATGAATTTATAAATGTATGAATTTTTTTCCTTTTAGTTGTTTTGCATTTCTTTTTTTCTCAGGAAGCAGAGGAAGTGGACAATCTCAACAATATGGCAGCAAGTAAGCGACCTTGATCCTAGTACTTCACTTTAAAATTTTTAATATCATTTGTACAAATTGTTGCGATTCTCACTTTATTCTCAGTTCTACTTTTATTGTTCCACAGTTCTATCTTAAATGTTTCTGTTTTTTTTTAAGGTAACTGGAATAAGCCCTCACTTCATCAATGTTTAGAATTGTTTACAGAACCTGAAGTACTGAGTCCAGAGGAAGCCTGGTTAGTTCTAGATTGTTTTTCATTGCACATAATATTTTTCTACTTAGAATTTTACTTTAGGAAATCTTATTGTCATGTAAAATATACATAGTGACATACATTTACACCACTATTAAGCTTTCACAATGTAACAGTGTATAGGTCTTCTGTTCTAATTTTATATTGGTTGTTTTATAACAAAGCCTCGTGCACTGCGAAATGAGATAATAATACACTAGCTAATAGATATGAGTAAACAGTAGTGCATGAAGTTGTGAGGAATATAAAATCTTATGACATGAAAATATTTGTGAGCAGGTAGCTAGAGACTAATTTTTATCTGCTGTTTAAGAGATCATTTCTCTCTCTTTAGGTACTGTCCGTCATGCAAGAAGCATGTTGAAGCCACAAAACAAATGGCTGTCTGGAGATTACCACACACTCTTATCATCCAACTCAAGAGATTCTCTTTCCAAAACTTTCTCTTGCGCTCAAAGATAAAAAAGCACATAGATTTTCCAACCAGGTAAGTAAGGATCATTTAAAATAGCAATCATAAGCATCACTTAGGTAGTCATCGAGCTCAAGTTTATATAGGTTTTGTTTTTGTTGCTTAAAGCGAACTATTTGAAAGGTGCCAAACTTTCAAATAGGTGCTGAAGGTTTTGCAGCTTGAGAATTATTGATTTTCAAAAAGTCTTCCATCAAATTCATCTTATTAGTTAATGGTTTTGTTGTTGTTTAAAGTAATCTTTGATCTGCTTGCATCACATTTATATTTGAAAATAAATTTTCACAATAAAAAAAATTCTAGAAGGTTAAGATTGAAATGAAGGAATAATCAGATATAATAACATCCATCTTCTTATCTGTATTATTATTATTATTATTTAAAATAGATTGTGATAAAATTTTATTTTAAGTTATATTTGAATATTATAGCAGAAGTATATCCAAGTTTCATTTCAATTGAGTTGCCTCCACTTTTCCTATTGTTTCTTCAGGGGGTTAGACATGAGTCCGTTCTGTCAGGGCCTTAAAGCAAGTGATCAGCGTCCTATATACGATCTGTATGGTGTGGCCAATCATCATGGACTTCTTATAGGTGGCCATTATACATCTTATGTTCGACTGGCTAGTGACGGCACGCCTGGATCTTCAGAAATTGGTAAGTACTCTGTATTTAATGATATAATTAAAGTAAAACATGATGTACAATATTAGACTGTTAGACTAGCAGTTCATTTAGATTTGATTGTATTCTTTAAAAATTATAGTTAATTACAAAAGCGGTTGTCTCTTAAACAAGCAAAAATTCAACAGTATGTTCACTTACTGGACTGAATGGGTCTTTTGTATTTATATTGTTACTTGAGAAACAGCCAAACTTTCTTTGTCTGTGAAGCTATGTTGATTTCTTTTCAGGAAATTAGAGGGATATTTACCAACACAATAACCAATCCCCTATTTTTCCCAACTAATGTCAGCAGGTACCCATTTGAGTTTTGGGAGGGGGGTGGATTCTAAGTTTATAAATGACCATGATATTGTGTTAATTTAATTCATTATTATCAATCACTCAGTTACAAATTTAGTTGTTTTTTTTTAAGAGTGTATTTCTTCATTTAAGATTATGTTGTACTTTTAAGGTTGGCGACTTTGTGATGACAGTTGTGTCACTCCAATAGCTAATGAAAAGTCAGTGGTAACAGCGGATGCATATCTACTCTTTTATCGCCGCCGTGGTTGCCATGCTGTGATTGGAATTCCTCCTTCTTTGTCATCAGCAAGCTCTAGACGTTTTATGGACACTGCATTAGGGGCAGCCCCTGCCCCTTATGCCATCCCAGATGATGAGAGAAATGGGAACATAGTCTTTCCTACCCAGAACTCAACCAGGCTCAAAGAATCCATCAACAATAAACTCTTGTGGGACTTGAACAATGGAGAGGCATCTGGACGAGCTAGCTTTGAGGCCATGAACATAGAGAACATGAGCAGGGCTCAGGCAGCATCCTCTACCAACCCCCTGAGCATAATGACCAACTACACATCCAGCAGCAGTCTTTCTCCCAAACTTCTTCAAGCCCCAGTATACAAAGATGTGTCCGAAAAGAGTGATCCTGAGAAAGACTATTTTGATTGTGATAACAGAGAAAACAGTAATGACTACGATTTTGTTGATGCTGATGACAATGATAGAGAGGATCAGAGTTTTGTGATGGATTCTGTGGCTAACTTGGGATACACAGACATGGAAGCTGTGGACTAAGTCAAGTTGAAAAGATCTAATGTGTGTTAGTTGTTGTTTTTTTTCTCATCCAGTTACATTTCAACATTAACCATAAGTTATTTTGTTGTCTCTGTCTCAACATCTCTCAGATGTTGTTGTGTTTGTATGTACCCAAATATATTCAGTATTATTTTTTTCTGTATGTTCTCTCATGTCTTTGTTTTGTCTCTCATGTTTTTTTTGTCCTTTCTCTTTGTATTGATGATTCAATACATTGACCTGTCCTCTTAATTACCTGCTAATTTATCTGTAAGTAGAAATTAAGAATTGCTTTATTTTTAATGCATAGACTATCAAACTTGATCTAAGTATCAGTAGCAATCCATTAAGTCTTTGAACTATTTTTAAATACAAATGTAGAATTTAAAAATATACCTGGCCCTTTTTTTCTTATGATTGCATTAATGCAGAAAGTGTTTCTGGTGTTCGCTCTCTTTCTTTCAAATTTAGTCAATATTTGAGTCACATGGGCTTACTATACAGTTAAATCCAGTTAATCAGACCACATCAGGACAGGATCCTTTGGTCCTAATAAATGTATAAGATTCATTCATTACTAAAGCTGGTCCAATGTGAATGAACCAGTGCTCTGATTAACTGGAGACAATTGTATTTAGAATCTAGAAATAGGGACGCAAATTCATTTTAAACTTCCTGAAAATAATCCTTTCATGTGTTGTCTCTTTTGTAAATGTGTCTTGAAATAGTAAAGCTAAGTTTGTAAATTTGTTTGTTTTGTTTGACCATGTACTGAGATTGTATAAATACATGGGAAAGTTGAGAAATGGTCAAGTTTCTAACATATCATAAAAACAGAGAGCCTCTATTTCAAAATGGCACAGGTTGGTGACATGGCAACTATTTTTAACTCTTTGATCATTTTCTTCTCTGTGTATATAACAATTTATTTATTTATGTAAAAAAAATAATTTTAAAGCCCTCCCTTAGTTTGTCTCAACCAATTTTTATACATTTGAATATTTGAAATAATTATTTTCATCTTTATTTTTTCTAATGGATTATTATTTCACTATTATTTCAACTATTCCACTTGTAAAATAATACATGGGCTATATAGAGTTCCAAGATAATAGTTATGGTAAACACACTTAAAGTTAGATTATTTAGTAATCGGTCTTAGACTAATTTAATGGGCTAGACTGAATGGTATGCACATAACGCTGACATGTTTGGTTGTGGCCCTATTCTTTGGAGGTAACAGGAAATACACACATATGCTTGTTGGATAATCTAATTATATCACAGTGTATTGATCAGATGCACTGAAGTGGAATCCTATCAAGTCTTGATTGTAAAACTTATTTGAATTCTTAGAAGACTAGATTTCAGTTCACATTGTTCTTTAATACTGCACTTGAATTTTGTTATCACTTAAATCACATTTTTCTAAAATATAGTTATGTTTTTGTTTGTTTTTTTGCATGACCTTAAGAAGATTGGAGCACATCATTTAAACTTTACATGATTTTTTTTAGTCATTGCTAGAAAACTTCATTTCACAGCACAAACTGTTATGTTTAATGAAGTAATTAGGTGCCTGGACAATGATTCATTATGTTTGTTTTTTTTTAATCCCATAAAATTGTATATTTGTTGTCTCATGTACAGTTACTCTTATGTGTGCACTTTCAATGCATTGTCCATAAAAGTGTTAATGGTGGGGGTCAGGGGGTCATGTGGTTTTCTTATCCGCTGTGCTGTGCTGTGTGATATAGTTTAACTAAAATCAGTATGCATGTTCTGTATTGCCATCACACTAACACTACATACTAACTTTTTATATTGAAAAAAATATTTTTTACTTACTGACAGCGCTTGAAAAAAAAATAGTAAGTTAAAAAAAGTTCTCTATTTACTTCATTGTGAAAGTATTTGCAGTTAGATTTCTGACATTTGTTCACAATAGACAGTTTACAAAACCATTGTACTTCTGTTTAATCCAAAGATGTTTCTTGTTATAAATGTTTATTTTTATGTGGCACTATTCTTAGCAAGTCTTATACTCAACACTGGGACACCACTAGAAGATCATTTATTGGCCCCTACATTAATGTGTAGGACATAAAACAAATTAGTTGAGTGTTTGGCTGTTTGAGGGACCCAGGTTCAAATCCAATTGAGTCTTATAATTTATCTGAGTGCTCCCAACTTTGATACATGAAACATTTGGTCATTGTGCTGGCCTTTCAATACCATTGTTTATATATGTCAGAGAAACTCTGTTAGGTGTTGTAAATGGCTTATTTTAGTAGGATGGCAATCATGAAAACAAATTTGAGCAAAATGATCTAACATTGACCACAAACAAAAGTTTATATTACCATTTGGAATATGTTTTACTTTTAGAATGGACACTGCACTGTAATAGAATCTGTGGTGGCAGCAGTCTGAAGTTCTGTAGTTAAGTCTAATGTATACAATGTATTTAGAAGCATATACGTCACACACACACACACACATATAACAATGTATTGCTTAATTTTTTTTTGTTTGTTCTTCCCAGTTTGACTTTAAAAAAGCACACTGATACTGTGTTTCATAGTTTGTTCTACCACATTTTTTTTTCTCCAATTTTTCGATATGATGTGTTGTTTTTATACAAAAATAAAGAGAAAAAATTTTGAAATTTTTTTTTTTTTTTTTATTATTTTTTTTTATACTATACTTTACATCTACTGGGATTCAAACATACAAATCACATAAGAATGAGAAAGACGTGAGTTAAAAATGAAACGTATGAGTTAATTAAAAGTCCATGAATTCCATTGTGGGTCTTGAGTTTGATATATGCTAGACAAACATCCTATTGCATAATTCAATGTTTGAGACTTATTGTTACTCACAGAATAATTAAGGTTGTGCTCGTAAGCATTGAGATATGAAAATACCAGCATCCCTCCCCCTACATGTTGAACTTTAAGTTAGACAATCCCCGGCATGTTTTTTAAGTTCCTTGCATTTTCAAAAGTGTAGGCCTACATATGAGGGCAGGTACTTATCCTAACCATTATTATATGGCACACTTTTTTTGGCTTTTCGTAGGCTAATACCTGGGCCGATTTGACATTTTTAGTACTCGTGGTTGGTTTTAACTCGCATTATCAAATTCTTAATATTAAACAGAAACAAACATTAACAAGCTTCTTTCATTTTTTAAATTTACGCAGAGACCACTTTAAAGTCGATGTAGGTAAGACACAAGTGAAATGAGAATTGAAACAAAATAGAACTCTCAAAAAAGTTCATGTCTCACATTTACACCTCTATTCCCTTAAACTACCACAGACTATCTCGTGATTTCATCAGAATTCCATTTAGTCTTCACCCCCCCCCCCTTTTTTTTTTCTTCTCTTCTCGTGGTTGCATCAGAAACATGCATACAGTGTACATCAGGTCCGCCATTGATCAGTTAGATCTAAGTATTGTCGCTGGGTCTTGTCAACACCATACTGTAGTACTCTGATGGTCTTTCATAATCACGATGTTTAAAAGTTTCCCCCAAAACGACCGATCCCGAGGTACGGGTACAAAATGTCCAAGCGTACCTCTGGGCCAGTCCTATTGGGGGTGGTCCTCAGAAGCCGTGTCCGCCCAACCTGCATAGCACACTATAGAAACTATATGTGTGATGGCGCGGCCGCTAATTTGGGCAAACGACGACCTCCTTCGGACCTGGGCTCATCCTGCCTGCCTGCTGCTGTTTCTATGGGGCGCTAAAGTGATCAGAGTTGTTCAGGCTCTTGACACTAGACGCCCCCAACAAACAGACGGAATTCAGAGCCCTTGTGAGGTGGGGGAAGTTTGGAAATGTTCACAGTGCACATGTCCACTTTATCCGAACACAGAACTTCCACAAAACTGAGTCGAACGAGTCGTCAAGACGATGGCTGACGCCCATGGACTTGGGGTGGGCCCGAAACTCTTGAAAGAGTCCCGGACCCGCCAAGATTATCTGTCTATCATTTTGACTCAAAGGTGATCGAAGTAAGCGGCTAAATACTTAAGCCTACAACGTTGGGTTGTTCACCCTCCGCTGATGTGACCAAGTATGAATGACTACGCTACACAGCAAACCGTTTATATACTCTCGGCTCTATCGATTCGCATAATTGGTAAGCCTTTTGTGAAGAAACATTTCTCATTGGTTAACCCATTTCTTCCTATGATAAATGTTCTATATTTAGTAACTTATTCGTGTCTAATTCTAGCCCTACTTTAAACATAGCAGAAAGCTATTTCTGGGAACATTCACCCAGTGCATACGTAGCACACACGCTGCATGTCGGTGTCAATCCAACAGCAATGTGTGTGTGTAAATAAAATGCTACTGGTGCAACTTGTGTCTATGAGGGCTTCTACACTACAAGAACTAACTTTTTCTTTATCAAACGGGAGTTTACAGAAAAATCTCAATATTCTACATTAGTGAAGCTTTTGATACCTGGCTGTCAAAATTGGGGACGAGGCGGAATATTTCGGTCCCCGAAGTGGTCCACCTAGAGTCTTCACCAGGATTTGATCACGGGACTTCCAGTTCCAAGTGCTTTACCCCTCAGCCGCAGCATCTCCATATATTTATTTAGCGTGCTTATATTTTTTAAAATAATTATTAACCTTATCCATACATTCAAAATTAATAACATGTTACAATGTAATAAAGAGAAACTAAAAAAGATTTATTCTTCTAACAAAATTATATATATTAGCAACACGAAAAAAAAAATTCTTGAACTTCTTTAGTTAGATCTAATTCTATATCTAAGTCTAGATCATATTAACTCTAGATCTAGATATAGAATCTTGATATAGAATCAACTAAAGAAAAATGTAGCTGTTGCATCAGGACTTTGAATGATCTAAAATATTATGATGTCCGATTTTCATTTGCTCTTCTAGTTTTTGAGATCTAAACGGGGCGGACGGACAGTCGGACAGACAGGCCACACAAAACTAGAAGCGTCTTTTCCCCTTTCGAGGCCGCTAAAAAGCAAATTACACACTTAAAATCAGGGGCGGACTGGGTATCAAAATCGGCCCGGGCATTATATTCTGAGGTATCTACAGTGCAATGGACCTCATTCACCAATCGTAAACAAACAACATTTAGCCACCTGATAATATTGATAAAACAATGGAAAAAAAAACTGTCTAGTGACAGCCTGTGTGTATTACGTAATTTGTATAGAAGAGATAGAGAACCACGTGGCTAAACGTTGTTTGTGTACGATTGGTGAATGAGGTCCATTAGCCTGCTATTCTTCCGCTAAAAAAATTCAAAAACCAAATCTGCTTTTCGCTTGAGTCCACCGACTGGTAGAAAATGGTAAAATGCTTTAGAAACTGTAGTTTGCTTGCGTTGGCTGCACTGGGGCAGTAAGTAAAGTTTCCCTTTCAGACAATGAGGTCTGAGGCAAGTGATGGTTTGAAGACCCTCCCCTCCCGACTACGCCCAAGTGTTATATTATAGGTGTAAGCCTAATTCTCTACAAAATATATAAAGTTTGATAAGGCATCGAAAACTGGATGTATGCATTCGCAGGAATACATATGTATTCTATTTATACGTGTATGTAGTCTGAAAACTATAAACAATACAATAGCAGCCTAATGAGTTTGAAGCTTTTTTTGGCATTACTTACAGATCACAGACGTTTCTTCAAAAAATAAGATTGTTACGTCTTACGCAGTTCATGTGTCAATCTAGTCATGCATATTGATCTGTCACTTAAAATATGCTAAATCACTGGTTTTCCTGACTGACTCAGGCAACCCATTCCATTAAAAGATAAGAGAAAGCAGAACGGTTAGAGAGGCACTTACCTTATGTGAAAAGCTCTTGCTTCCTCCTAGTATATTCTCAAAAAACGCGATTTGTATATGAATATACCATGACCTATTATTTAAAATATAAATCTCCTTTCACTAAATATCGGATGTGACAGCGCTATATAAATTATTGTAATAATTTTCATCATTAATGACTTCATACTAAGCATAAATTGCCATTAATTATAATAGTATAAAAATTGATTTAGATCTAGATTTATTTTTTAACTAAACAATTTTGTTTGTAAGTCTTAAGTGTAGTATTTTTAGATCTATGTTATAAATAAACAAAAAGAAACCTACTTTTTCTTTTCAAATCGCAGAAAGTAGAGCTTTATACCCATATTGAGCTGTGAATTAGTTGGGTGGTTTGCAATTTCGCGGCTGTGTGTATGTGTCAAAGTTAATTTCTATTAAGTATTGTTAAAGAGCTCATTTGTCGCGCCTATCTTTTTCTTTTTGCTGCGTTATATCAATGTTTTCTTACTTTAACCTCTCTCATCCCTCTTTTTGGTTAAATTTCATTGGAACCATTAAAAGACGGGGAGGGAAGGAGCAAATAAAAATGGGAGTGCCATCAAAGGCCCATGCCGACCAGCAAAATGATAAGACCAAACACAACCTCGAAGACATCAAAGCTTGTGCATAGCAGAAAGTACGGTCTAACGTTTTGCAAATGATAATATTTACAGTGTATAGTGTTTTTTTTTTATATTCTTGTTCAATTTCAAACAAAATTAATTGTAATAAGAATTTTAAAAAAAACAAGAAAACGTGTTCGGGCCTTTGTGTCTTGTTGCTGTCACTTTTTTTTTAAGGTCTGCATTGAAATTTTTTTTTCTTTTGTAGCGACCAGACCGGCCCTTTTGGTACCGGCCCACCGGGCATTTGCCCGTTTGCCCATATAGCAAGTCCGCCCCTGCTTAAAATGCTATGATCGTAGCCAAAGGGATTTTGAGTTTAACCCCCCCCCCCCCTTTTCCCAGCCGTTTTTGATGCTAAAAAATACCTCTTCAATATAAAAGAAAAGAAAATTACACACTCAAAATTCTATGATTGTAGCAAAAGGAGGTTTTGAGTTTTACCCCCCCCCCCCTCCTTTTTGCTGGGTTTGAAGCTAAAAAAATATCAACATTCACGGCTGGGAAAAAATAGCTCTCGATCGCTCCTCATGGCGAGAAGCTGTGAGTCTCGGGGTCTCAGAATTTCAAGCAAGAAGAGAGGCCAGGGCGAAAGAGTGCCGAATCAACAAAAAGCTGAGAGAAGAAGCAAGCCTATCTGCAACTGACAAAACCCACCCATGCCACATATGCAGCCGGCTTTTTAAAGCGAGGATTGGACCTTATAGCCATCTTCGAGTCCATAGGAAATGAGAAATGTGCTCATCTTCGACCACGAAGGAGGAGCTATATACATTTGTGTAAATGTGTTGTCAGGATCCCAATCGTATATTGTCTGTCTACATGTATACAATGTCTAGGGCCTAGTGTGTATGCAATTTTGTTTGTAGGCGTCGTCTGTCAGTTTATCCCGCCCCCAAAGGGAAAGCTTAAACTACCTTTTTTAATTTTTTAAGGCGCTTTTTACTTCCTTCTGACCAATTTACTTTTATAACCTTCACTAAAATAAAATAAGTGATGGTTGAGGAATAGATCTTTAATAGTCTAATTTATTGCCCTCTCCTAAATGAATCGAAGAGTGGCACTTCAATAATTGTGGTTGTCCTAAAAAAATAATTTTCAATAACAAAGTAATTAATTAACAGCAGCAAAGAGAAGGTTTATTCCTGGTTACTCATAAAAACAAAAAACAACAGAAATGGAAAAGTGGTTTGAGTGGTGGGACAAGTCCCAAAAAGCCCGTGGAGTCTTGGAGCGCATGAGGCGCCCTGACCGCACTTCCCCGTGGTGGAGGTTGTCCAGGCCTGAGGAAGCTATTATAGTACAGTGCAGGACAGGCCACTGTCCTGTTGGCTCATATTACTCCCATCTATGGTCAAATTTTGATTCATTTAATCCCTCTCAATTCCTTCCAATCAATATATCTTAGAGTGCACATGTGCCTCTTTCGTCAGCCTCTTCTTAAGCATTACTGTCAGGTGGGATTTCAGATTAGCTAGGGTATGATATGATATTACGGTCCCGTATCCCCAGCCTGAACAGAGTAACACAAGGACCTAAAGATAATAGCATGTAAACTACAAACATTGCATAACAGTTATTCAACTGAACATTTAGTGAATAACAACAGTTGTCAACAGGAACGATATTTAATTAAACTTAATTGTAAGTTTCAAACATATTTGCATGTACATCAATATCCTTGAAGTTAGCATTTGATACTAATTAGTCTAATATCACACCAACAGGTTTCCGTAACACACCTTCACACTCACACTCCATCTCGGTGCCCAACAGAAGCTCAACTCCTTACACCTCAACACCGATAGTTGCTACACAACTCCAAGGGCAGAAAGACGACACACTTTCCCATAGCCCAAACCTAACACACTGAAACGAAAAGACAACCTAGATCTAGCGCTGCCGCTACAAGAAAGAACTTTTCAATAGCGACACCCGTACCGAAAGATCAGCGTACTTAATAAAACTATGTACTTACGTACCCTTACAAGGGGAACCAAAAAAACAGCTACCCAGCTCACAAAAGAAGCTCTCTCTCTCTTGCGGAAACTATGGATGACGTAAACACACACACACACACAATATTCTAGACAACAAAACGCACTTAGAAGAAACTACTTCCTATACGCTAAAACACCAAGATTAAATGCAAAGAAAAACTTCAAACGCGCACGACAATTACGCACAGACACACACACGTAGTCCCACCTTTCTCCACATGAAATAGCCATCTCTACGAAATCTGTTAGTTCCATTAGGTCCAATTGTTGTTTTTTTTATTGTTATTATTTGTTTTTTTCGAATATCTACGTTTGAATAACGCTTGAAACTAGTAGACCCTAATGCCACTAAGCTAAGTCGTTCATCTAACGACCTTCAAATTCTTAGCACTGGAGACCATTAATACCTTCAGTGCTATTTTTGCATAAACTGATGGGTCGGCATAGATATATTCTGGTTCTTACTCATTTCAAATCTTTGGATCATGTGGTAGTGTTTGCAGTTTTGATGCGGAGACCATGGCAGTCTGTGAAGCCTTAAAAGTCATTGACTCTCAACTCGGCGAGGGAGATTGTTGTGGTCACACTCAAAACCTGTACTACAGGCTTTGCAAAGCCATGGACCATGCCCCCCCCCCCCCCAAATATCGACACAGTCATCATGACTTTACACAACATAAAGCAACGCTATGGCACCCCTGTAATAATGCAGTGGGTACTGAGTCACATAGGTGTGACTGGTAACACAATTACAGACTCGTTGGCCCACCAGGGAGGGCTAATTCCACCCACCGAACAGGCTGTAAGTTTTCATCATGCTCTGGCTATAATTAAAAAAAAAAAACAAATTGAAAAGTGGTTTGAGTGCTGGGACAAGTCCAAAAAAGCCCGTGTAGTTTGGGAGCGCATGAGGCGCCATGCCGTATTTCCCCGTGGTGGAGGCTCTTCAGGCTTAAGCAAGTTATAGCACAGTGCATGACAGGCCATTGTCCTGTTGGCTCATATTTCTCACGGCTATGGCCAAATTTCGATTCCCGTTGCCTCGGCTGCGGGGAAGAAGAGGAAACCGTGCCTCATTATCTGTTTGACTGCCCCAAACTTGCTGATCTCCGTCATGACCTGTATGGTGACATGTATCCACTAAGCAAGACAGCAGGGTTTCTGCCCAGGGCCTTGAGCCGCTCAAGCTCTCAGTGAAATGGAGTTTGATGATGATGATGATGTTCGAATAACATTAAACACGTAAACAATTAACTGTGATCTTGCTAATGTAATCGTGAGAACTTTCAATTGTTCGTGAACTCGTGACAATGTAGATCTTGTTCCTATGTTTTCGCACTGACTTTGAAATTTCATTAATGTCACGTTGATTTTAAGCTTAATGTAGTACTCTTGAGGTGGGGGATCTTTCATAATCACGATGTTTAAAGGTTTTCCCCAAAACGACCGATCCCGAGGTAGGGTAAAAATATTCAGAGCGTACCTCTGGGCCAGTCCTATTGGGGGTGGTCCTCAGAAGCCGTGTCCGCCCAACCTGCATAGCAGACTAAATACGTGATGGCGCGGCCGCTAATTTGGGAAGACAACAACCTCCTTTAGACCTGGACTCATCCTGCGCGCCTGCTGTTGTTTCCACGGAGCGTTCAGCAATCGGAGTTTTTCAGGCTCCTGATTACGGACGACCCCCGACAATAACGGGCGGAAGTCAGAACCCGGAGAAGAGGGGAAATCGAAGTTTTACAATGCCATTTTCAACAGAATATCCATAAACAGATAACGTCCATGAATTCGGTACGGGCCCGAGACTCTAGAAAGAGCCCCGGGCCCACCTGGCCTAGCTATAAGTCATTCAGAGTGGTTTGAAGTTTCGAAGTAAGCGGCTAGGATACTTGAACCCACGGCGCCGGGTTGTTCACCCACTGGACCAAGTAGGAAAAGTGTTACACACCAAGTGAAGTTTATAGAGACTTTTAAGCTACACCGATGGGCATTTCTGTGTTGTGCAATGATGTTTGATCACAGGGTTAACCCTTTGAGTCAATATGAAGCTATAAATAGATGCAGGCTTAACCACACATTGCATATTTTATGTCTATGGTTCTATGTCATACAGACACAGAAAAAATAAAGTATTAAAAGTATGTCGCGGAAGTAGCCAGGATTTTGTTCCGGGAAGGGATGTTTTTGGAAGTCATTTGTTCTCTTATTTTGCACACACACATGCATGCACATGCATGCAAATCGAATATATGTATACACACCCACATATATATATATATATATCATGGGCGTAGCCAGGATTTTTTTTTCGGGGTGGGGGGGTTCTGCGGAAAAAAATTATATATATATATATATATATATGTGTGTGTGTGTGGGGGGGTTTGTACATAATTAATCTTTATTACATTCTGACCCTTTCGGAAGGCGTTTATTGTGCCCTAGAATAGATTCTTCCTGGAATTAGTGGAAAACTTGTAGACTCCCCGCCCTTGCTAACAAGGGGGTCTGGGAAGCTCGTAGCACTATTTCTGGTATTGAAAGCCAACAAAATGCATATTCTGAGGTATCTACAGTGTATTATTTTGCTATTAAAAAGTTTTATTTCAAAACCTAATGTGCTATTCTTACTGACTTTGACCGTTTCGCGCCGTTCGGCGCATTTTCCGGCAAGTTGTTTCCGCAACTCTTATTTTGCGTGATTCATTTTGTCGGAGAACATGTCCCGCAAAACCACATGCGACGCTCTGTCACAACCTTACTAAGGGTTCGACTCCCAGTTCGGCATATGATTTCTTTGATTTAGACCCGATCTCTATAACTGACTCCTAAAATCTGTCTTAGCCATCTTTGTTGAGCCACATTTAGTGTTTTTCAATTTCGACAGAAGTCTATTCACACTTTATAAATGGAGCCCAAGCCACTGGCTGAAATTTGTAAACTTTCTTGACTTCGCTCTTGGAATTATATGCCTGTATTTCGCCTTAGATTTTATATCGAAAAGGAAAGTTTTTTCTTCAAATCATCTGTTGAGGGGTTTTAAACTAAAAAATCTCTGGAGTTTTTTTGTTTTTTGTTTTAATTCAAAACCCCGTTTAGCTACGATCATAGAATTTGGTGACTGTAGTTTGCTTTAAAATAATATTGAAGAGAGAGAGGTTTTCAACTCTAAACGCTCTGTATGGGAATTTTAAACTCAAAACCATCTGGAGGGGTTTTAAACTTTAAAGAAAAAGCCATCTGGAGGAGGGGATTTAAACTCAAAACCCCTTTGGCTACGCTAATAGATTTTATAGTGTGTAATTTGCTTTTTTTTATATTGAAGAGGTACTTTTTAGCTTCAAACCCCAACTGGAGGAGGGGGGTTTAAACTCAAAACCCCTTTGGCTACGCTCATAGAATTTTGAGTGTGTAATTTGCTTTTTTTTATATTGAAGAGGGGGGTTATCGTAAATTTTGGAGGGGGTTTCAAAATCAAAATCTTCCTTAACTGTGCTGTTGGAATATGGGGATTGTTATTTGCATTTTTGTTTTTGTTTTATAGAAGAGGGTTATTTAACTGCAAAAAACAATGGAAGGGGGGTTAAAACAAAGCCCCTGGTAGGGGGTTTTTAACTCAAAACCCCCTCGGCTGTGCTGTGGTAAGTGATGATTTAGTATTAAAATCTCACGTAAAATAAACAAAATGAAAGCAAAAATCAGTCATCTAATTCCTTCCCCCCCCGGCTACGCCCATGATATATATATATACATGTACACACACACAAAGTATTTAGACTGTTACGCTATGCAGTCTGGCTACTAGGTTTAATTTCTAGGCCTATCTGTTAATGTATGTAGGCCAGTGATGCTCAAAATACAGCCCGCGAACCAGATCCGGCCCGCGGCGTAGTTCCATTTGGCCCACCGAAATGTCGACACAAAGTGTAGAAAATCCCCCCCCCCCCCTTTTTCTCCTTTTCCGAAAACAAAAAAAAAATATTTTTTTTATCTACGTTAGGGTTCTCAATTTTTCTCAAATGGATTGGTACCAAGACCTTTAACATTTGTGCGTTTATGAAATAGGACTCTGAATGTAGAATCTTATCATATTTTATATAATACAGACGTTACTTCAAAAAGAAGATGATTGCGTCTTACGCGTCATGCTTTCAGTCATGCATACTAACCAATCACTATATTCTGCCAAGACGCTGGTTTTTCTGGCTAGCTCAGGCAACCCATTCCATGCTCTAATAGCGCAAGGGAAGAATGGGAAAAATCAACGGATCTTTACTTTTTTGTGGAACATGATAATAAGCCAACGTATTGAATAAGTAAATAAAGTGTGGGCTATTTTTAAAAAAGAACAACATATAATCGGCATTTTAAACAAATATGGCGGCATTCTTAGTTTGAGCCGCGAATAAAAGATTGTTAAACTACGCCTAGAGATTGGAGGATCGATGGGAATATTTAAAAAGATAAAAGATACTAAGACAATCTTCAAATTTCCCATTATTTAATGTAAGTACTAGATCTACGGGTTTTTAATCAAATAGTTTCAAGCTAATTTCATTTCGTTTTTGTACCTATTCGTAGAGTAGGTCCGCGACACGAGTGTCGGAAATTAAAATGGCCCGCGGGTCGAATTAGGTTGGGCATCACTGCTGTAGGCTAATTGCTTATACATACATTAATCTACTGTGTTGAGTCGATTCTCAGGCCTTGAAAAAACAAATTGAACCTCTATAGTTGTCACTCAAATGGAGTTCTCTGACAATGATCGTGATGCATTGTCCTGTTGACTGCAGTCGAATCTCGTGTTATAGTCTTTCACGACAGAGTTGAGTTATACTCTGGGCCGTCAAGTGGTCGACTAAGGGACAGGTAACGGTGTGAAATGTCTAGGTGCAAAAAAAAAAGAGAAAGACTGGTAGGATTTATAGGATTTCATTGATATGTATTTAATAAGTTACAAATCAGATTAAGGACAGCTGTTTTTTTTTTGTACTGTACTTAGACCAAGTTATAAATCGTAACATTTAGTCTTTAAACAATAAAACACTCAGTACTTTAAAAATATCCATCAAATTTCACAATTCAATACAGCTTTAACAAGCTTTAGTCTTAAAGCTGAAGTCCTAATAATCAGACCTAAACGATCCCAACCCCAAACAAAAGTGAATATCAATATAGGGTCAGATTTACAATATTTCAGGCTGCCCAGTGCGTCATCTTTTAAAGGATCTCCGCAAATATATTCAATGTACAAGTACTCTTATTTCATTCTCCGTTCTTCACAAATAGGACATACTTTAAGATAGTGATGTCTGTTGGGGTGTCAAAATAGGGGCCAGCTCAAGGGTTAGATCGCCATACAGAATGTATTGTTGAAGTCTCCTACTGGCATTCTATGAACGTGGCCAAGTCAGTCAAGGCGTCTGCTGCTGATAACACAGCGGATGCCCTGGCATCCTGCCCTTCGTAGCACTTCCTCATTGGTTACTAAGATACTAGTTCAGATAATAAAGCTGTGGCATTTTACGTCTCGAGAGACGATCTTTTCCCTTTGCAACTTCTTGTGTGACTAAAGAGGCCAATCCTTGATACACAGCTGCGATCGCAGATTGGGCATATATAATCACCAGGCGCCGTTGCATTTTCACCCTTCTTTCTGCTTCTGTTGTGTATGACATCTGCAATCCGTGACCCTTCCTTTATGCTCTCTCTCCATGTGGATCTATCCAGTGCCACCTCTTCCCAGTTGTCAGTGACGATTTTGAAGAGCTTCATGTCGCGTTTGCATACATCCGTATAACGTAAAATTGGGCGACCAGCGGCTCTCCTGCCTTCTATTAGATCGCCATACAGGATGTCCTGTGGAAGTCGGCCTACTGGCATTCTACGAACGTGGCCAAGCCAGCCAAGGCGTCTGCTGCTGATAACAGAGCGGATGTCCTGGCACCCTGCTTTTTGTAGCACTTCCTCATTGGTTATCTTATCTTGCCACCTTATTTTAAAGATCCGCCTTAGGCATCGGAGGTGGAAAACATTCAGCTTTTCTTCCTGCCATGAGTAGGTTGCCCATGTTTCACTTCCGTACAGCAAGATGCTCAACACACAGGTCCGGTAGACTAGGGCTTTAGTACTGCTAGTCAGCAATATGTTGTCCCAGACTCTTTTCTGCAACCGTGACATGGTGGCCATTGCCTTGGCTATCCTGTTGTTTATGTCTTTATCCAGTAGAGTGTTGGATATGATGGAGCCAAGGTAACAAAAGTGATCAACAATAAATAGGGCCTAATGAGCCTCGCGTAACCCTTAATGACCGACCACTAGAAATTGTTGACCATTTTTGCTGTCTTGGCTCCATCATATCCAAAGATGCTCTATTGTATAAAGACATTAAAAACAGGATAGCCAAAGAAATGGGCACCATGTCACGGCTGCAGAAAAGAATGGGGGACAACATCTTGCTTACTAAGAATACCTTAGTCTACATACCTGTGTGATAAGAACTTTGCTATACGGAAAGAAACATGGTCAACCTACTCCATAAAACCTCTTCAATGGTTGGCAAAGTCAATATTTTGCTTATAGTGTGCAGTTTTTTAGAGTTTGATATAAGCCTAAGTAAATATATTGTAAGACGCTCACAAACCTATTCTCTCCTATGATGTTTAATCAACATTTTTCTACTGTGGCTTAATTCTGAATTTAAAAGTTTTCAAAAGTATTTCAAATCTTAATCTATTTTATTTCATGTTGACTTTTCTCGATGTTCCAGATTAGATGGTTTCATAGCGACATAGCTGCAAACTTTGTTACATAAAAATAAAGAACAAATGCAATAGTTGTTCAACAAAGAAAGAATGAAGCCAAATTTTTAATAACCAACAATATACGGTCAACATTTTATTTTATAGACTTGGCCATGTAAATTGTTACTTTCATGTAGACACAATTAAGATATTTAAAATAATACGTTAAAATTTTTAAATAAAAAAAATCATTCCACTAACAGGGTTGAAATTCAAAGGATTAACAACAACAATGTGTGAACGAGTCAATTTCATGAATGGTCATGCTTCAATGAGATCCGCCTTCGTAGACCCCCATTAACAGGACATAGACCCCCAAATTATTTTTTCACTTCCGTAGACCGCTTGGAAGTCCTGGTAGACCCCTGGGGGTCTATATAGACCACTTTGGGAACCACTGCTTTAAACAATTAAATATTGTACCTTTAAAAAAATTAATCAATTAATTATTCGAATTTAATTAGTTTGTTTCATATTGAATAAATGAAATAAATTGCACATTATAGATGAATATAGATATAGTTTTATGGACGGAGTTCTTCATTTTAAGATAGGCTTTGTTGTTTTTTTAAAGGATTTCAATATTTTCATTGTTTGTTAGTATTTTTTTTTTATGTTTTTTTTTTAGTTATTTTCTTCGAATTATGATTGATTACAGCATCCGTTACGTTGGCATACAGCCCTCCCTCCCAATCCCAAGGAATTAGACATTGACACTACAATAGTTTTTAAAAAAAAAAAAAAGGAGCTTCTGCCCTTGAAGCACTTTTCATGAATAGCATTTTAAAAAGTAGAAGAAATAAAAAAAAAAAAACAACTGGAAGTCCTCAATGATTATTAACACACCACAATCGCACGCTACAGTTCGACATCAAACAGGTGTGTAGACTGCCTGAGTCGTCTGCTTGCTACCGGTGGAGGTCACCGAGTTTACGACAGTCAAATCTTTGAAACATGTGTGTGTTGAAAAGTGTGTTTGACATTAACTAGGGGGGGGGGGGGGGGGTAACTGAGTTTGGCTTAGCTAACTTCAAAGCTCTCATGTTTTTTGTTTATATTCTTGTAAATAGTTTATTTTTCTCAAATTATGACCATGTCCATGGTGTTACGTTATTTTGCTTTTGATTGTAACATCAGGGAAATCTTTTTTTTTTACTTTTATTAGTCAAACATGATTGATCGGGACTCTCAGTTCTAGCTGTAGCGATCTAGATCTATAGATTTATCTCAATTCAAGTCTACTGTACATTACTTCTATAAACTTACCCTACTTCCTTTAGTTCATTAATGGACTATTTTCAGAGTGTCTCTTGTTGTCTATCAGATGTGTTGTCTACAGTTACATTTAGATCTAGATTCAAGGTCTGGTAAAGTTTTTAAAACAGCACAGTGTGTGGATTAAATGCTTAGTTTTTGGTTTTACACTAGACAAATGTAGGTAGGCCTACATATTTAATTGTCGGTATTAGATCTAGATTCTAAGTGTTTTGACACTGTGCCCGTAGAATTGATCATATATTCGTTTTAATAATCTGTTGTTTTAAAACGTTTATTTTATATTTCGAACCCTATTCACTCTAGATTTTATCTAGATCTTGGCAAAACACGTTTTTGTGTGGTTTGCTCATTACAAATGGATATTAATTGAATATAAACAAGGTTGAAAGGTAAGTGCATTTTCATTTTATAGTAATTAATCCTTATAGCCTAGATCTAGAGTCAGATCTAAGAGTCTAGATCTAAGAGTCTACAATCTACATAGAACATTGAATCAACAATAGGGCCTACTTAAATTTATTAGAGTGTATGTGGGCTATAGAATCTAGATATAGATCTAGACATAAGAAAATATAGGTCAGACGAAATTTTCTAACCTAAGTTTTTGAATAGTCGTTAGGATGGAAACATGTGTACGCTGTCTTTTTCATCCGTACATGTGTTTGTGTGTGTTTTGTTACAATTGAGGTCCCAGAGCATAGTGCTTGGTACCTGATACTTGCACATCCAAAGTAGGACAAAAATGAGCACATAATCATACGAAAGAGGACACACCATACTTGAAAAAGTAGGCTTAGATGTAAACCATGCCTCCAGGGGCGGACTGGATGTCAAATTCGGCCCAGGCATTTCTTTACAGTACATTTCGTAAATTATATATCATATGATGGGCTTCCAATTATATGCCTATCTGCTCTCAACATCATTATGTTATTTTTAATGACGTATTGATAACTGTATGCATGCTCTTTAATACTCTATATCTTTAAAAGAAATATAAGACTTATGTTGCTTTTGAATCGCTATGTTTGTTAGCCTGAAAGGATGAAGCCTACTAATAGCACTGTCTACGGATGTAGGCTATTACATTATTTTGGAAAACGTGTTAGATTAAATTAGTATTACACTGTAGTCTGTAAAAGATGTATTGAGCTTGACGCTCATATAGCCCCTTATATAAGAGATATTTTAAAACCTTTAACAATTTTATGCATGCCATAGTGGCATTCATGAGACCCTTTAGGCCCATTTGATTACCGGCCCACCGGGCATTTGCCCAAATGCCCATATAGCCAGTCCGCCCCTGCATGCCACTAGTTTAAACTCAAAAGAATGGTAAGCCTATTTTGTTGAATCAATTTCTGTTGTAGTTAGTTATTTGCCTGAACATTTGCGTGGAACTCCAAAACACAACTTCTTTCAGATTTACTTTGTAAACAAGCAAAGTATTTTAAAAAATTCTTTAAAAAAAAAAACGACAATATAAGAACTATGACCGCACGATTACTGCCATATATCTCAATTCTGTCAGATTTATCTTTTTTTTCTATATAAAACAAAATGTATTAATTGTCACTAATTAATTTACTAATTGGTTAAGTTTTTGATTGATTAATGTATTGTCATCGACAATGTGAAAAGTTTCAACTTGATCCAAGAACGGGAAATGGGAAAAAGAACATGTACAAGATTAGTACCAGACAGACAGACAAACAGACAGAGTGTGTTGATATAAACTTTGTAAAAAAAAAAAAGCTTCTAAGTAAGTTATTGGAGAGTCTGTTTCTCTCATTTGTCTCATTGGTTATTTGAACTCTAAGATTCACATTATCTTTTATTGATTTAGGGCCTATCCATCATTCTTTCTCAAATATTGTCCCTTTGGTCTTCTTTTTCTCTCTACCCCTTCCTCTTTTTTTTACCGCGCTTTCTCTTTCCGTTTCAGCTCAGCATCTGACAACTTCTGCTGGAGTTTTATTTTATTTTATTTGTTTAGATTCCCAGAGACAACCAATAAACATCTAACGATGCCCAGACGTTGGCGATAAAATTATCAAATACATCTTTTTCCTACTCTGTCTGTCTTACCGCCTCTATCGATTCTTAATATTGTTCTCTTTCATATTAAACTCCCATTCTTCTTTGCTGTTCTCTTATACATTATAGCTTTCTCTCTCTCTCTGTATATATATATGTGTGTGTCTCTCTTCACGTCACTGTCCATCTTTTCTGTTTCTCTTAGTTGCTAGTCTCTTACATTGTTTCTCGTTTCCTTTCACTGTCTTTCTCTCTTGCAATCTCTTCTCTCTTTTAACACACACACACACACCGCAAACTTTTTTAGCCCCTTTCTGTATCTCCCTACTTCTATATCCCTCTCACACTTTTTTCTCCCCCTTTCTCTCTCTCCTCTTTCTCCTCTCTCTCCCACTCCGCTGCCTCTTTAGTCGAGAAGGCCTGAACACTGACCTGCAAAGTCACAACCTGTGAGCAGTTTAGACAAATGGCTCGTTGCCAACAGGGTTGATTTGTGCAGGTTTTCACGACCACCAGTCAGTCATTACACTCGTAGATTCACTGTTGTTTTTTTTTTAGTTCTTTGTTTTCCTCAAATTTTATTTAGCATTAATTCCTGATTGCATTGTCATGAACACGCAAAACAATGTAATGATCCTCCGGAAGTACACGACTGTTCCGTAAGAGCAACATTATTGAAACATGGTTTATTTTCCGCAATGAAATGTTTACTTTATGAGGATCTCAGTTGATCTATTGATATGTTTTACATGAACTTGGGGGAGACAATTATCGGATCACAATCGTTCCCCATTGCCTTTTATTATTATTCAGTATTTACAAAACATTACATTGCCAGAAAACACAAGACAAAGAAAATATTAAGGTCCTCCGAAAGTAATTGCTCATTTAGATTGTCAATTGGTTCCACTGAAAGCTCTTCTTTAACTCTTTTAATAGTAGTTTACATTATTAAGAATTAAATAAAAAACAAAACAAAAAAAAACAACAGCTATCGGTGCACCCAAAAGCGAAGTCCTTAGAGTCCAGTGGTTCTCAACCTTTTATGCTCGGCGACCCCTTTTTTACAATCCCCCACTCTGCCGCGACCCCCCCCCCCCCCACACACACAGCAATAGAGGAATAGACAATAACAATCCATATTTTCGATGGTCTTAGGCGACCCCTGCCAAATCGTCAATCGACCCCCAAGGGGGTCACGACCCACAGGCTGAGAACCCCTGCATTAGACTGTGTGTCACTGAAAAATTAGAGTTACTGATTTGCCAACTAAACTTCCACGGCTTTGTCTTAAAATACACATAAGTGGTCTACGTTTTCAGAAAATGTTGTATACAGGCCGATATAGTCTTTAATTTATTTGTAATGAGAATGTAGATTGTAGGACTTACAAACTCTGTTGATATTAAAATATGGAATTGTGGAAATAATTTACTGTATATAATTTTGTTTTAAAATAAGTCCTTTTTTGTAAATTCATTTAGCTTTAATTTCTCCCTCCCCCCCCCCCTCTCTCTCTCTGTGTCAATTTACTTCGAGAGACGATCCTTTCAAAATAACATTTCATTAAGAGTTGAGATTTGAACAACTTCTCACGATTGTTAACAAAGAAAGAAATGTGCGTACACTTATTTGTGTATATATTCTAATTAAATGTAGTCCAATTCTAATACTAGTTAATTTTAGTTTTTAATATAATTTGGATTACAGAGCATACCTTTTTTTTTTCTTTTAAGAGTATAAAGTATATTACAACTTCATCCATGAGTCCTCTCTAATGTATCATTCCTTTATTCCTCCGCTTTTTTCTCCTAAACTATGTCCTCTCAAATGTATCATTCCTTTATTCCTCCGCTTTTTTCTCCTTCGACATCTGTCAAGGCTTTTTTCTCCATCTCAGTTGATTTACATTCATAGAGTCTACAAATATTGACACGTAAAGATAAGCTCAGCACTGTGTGACGCAATGGGATACACCCGGTCAGTAGAGTACAAGTCTCAGTACTGGTCTTTGAAATGAGAGCTGAGAACGAGTGGCATGATGGCCTAGAGTGGCTTAGATTGGCCTTGAGAAGACGAGGACCAGTCGATGCTTTGAGAGCTGTGTGCGTTAGACTGGAGTGAGTTCATGGAGTCATGGGTCTGCGAACCAGTGCGCCACATAAATTTAATATCCTCTGATCGACTAGGACTCTTTAACATGCTTGCTAACTATTTAACATGCTTACTAATTCTTTACATATTTATGAACTAGCCATAGTCAGGGCCGGCAATAACAATTGCGGGTCCCTATGCGAAACGGATTGCGCGGACCCAGTCTGGGTAGGGATTAGCATAATGTCAAACTTAAGATTTTGTATTAGAAAATACATTCGTAATGCATAAAAAAATTTTTTTAAATGAAAGCTGACAGTGCGTTTTTCTTTTTTATCGCGCATAGGATTGGCACCCGAAAATATCAAATTTGTCTTTTGTTTTTCAGGAGAAATTTTATTAGTTAGTTTTTTGGAGATTTTAATAATTTCAGTAGATTTCCAGGAAACCATGGGAAATCAGGAAGCTACGGAAACCCTGTTATTATATATAAGTTATAATGGTTTAATTTAATAATTTACACCTAGAATTAGCGATCGCTTACATTGATGTGACCTAAGTCCGGCCCTGCCTATAGTCTTAAAATGTATATTGTGATATTGATGCAGTTAGTTTACTGGACGGGGCGGACTGGTCATGTGGGCTTTTGAGCAAATGTCTGAAAACCCCAATGGGCGGTGATACCACTGCCGAACGGAATAGCAAAAAGCCGGGTACTTCATTGTAAAGGCTGTTATAATATTCTCTTTTTAAAGTTAAAAGGTGCCCACTGAGCCTCGTGATAAACCATAGCAGTACCTTTATCTTTTATAAAAAGATTTGTTAAAGACTTATCAGTGTAGTATTATCCAACTTTTTTTTAACAAGTATCGTTCGGTGGGATGAAGAAATGACTTTTAAAACGACAGTCTTGGTACGCCAAACTGGCATATATTTATTATCTCCTACAATATTTCTGCTCTTGTACTTCTAACTAGGGGTGATAATTTTTTTTTTAAAGTTTAATTATTTTACTTGATTGTTCAAATGTCCCCCTGAGATCACTTAATTGGAAAGTTATAAAAGGAGGACTATTGACATTCGACAAAAAAAAAAAATCGAAACCGTGATTTTTCCAAGGAGCTTGTGACGATCACACTTGCCGGGGATTATATTATCAAACTTGATAATTCAATGAAGTGAAGAAACATCTTTGTATTTTCTTCAAAACTTCTTTAATAATACTTCTTCAACTTTCACATAAAATAAACTTGTCAATATAACAACAACTTGACTTGATACTTCATAAATAAAACTTAAAGATACATGAAACTTCACTTAGTATAACTTTAACTTTTACTAATAAAACTTTAATTAATGGACCTGCTAATATCACAAAACTTATAACCATTACTAATCCAAGACTAAGCGAGGACCCCGTCTAACTGACTTTCCCTCAATTTATACCTTTCTTAAACGTAGATTCCAGAATCATGGAAACTTCTCCCCTAATTATTTTAGTAACTTTGACCTTCTAGAAGCTGACGTGTGCTATTTTTTTCCTGAACCCCTTTCTTTGATTGGATACCTAACATTAACTTGTTTATCTGGATACTTGCACTGGTTTGACCTCTCTTCTAGAAACTGGTCGAAATAGGTCACAGACTCCACTCGTGACAGAGCTATTTGGAATCACCGCTGAAATGTTAGGGGGAGCAAATAACGGACGTTTTCCGTCATTTATTCCAGTATCTTAACTCCATGATTCTTTCAAAACATTCTTCATCGGCAAGATTGAGCAATAAGAAATGACAGGTCCACCATTTCATCACAGCTTGACCATTCTCCAATTATTCAAAATTCTCCTTTTTGCGAGTTTCAGTGTGTCTCTGAAGATTATGTCAAGAGTCTTATTTTAAAGATACCAAATAAGTCATCTGACCTTGATCCCATTCCAACTTCCTTGCTCCTTGAATGTTTAGACCGGTGATGCTCAAAATACGGCCCGCGGGCCACATCCCGCCGAAACTCTGGCACAAAGCGTAGAAAATTCCCTTTCGAAAAAAAAAAAGGAAATTTGAAAACAAAATATTTCCCTGAGTTAGTGTAAATGGATTGGTACAGATAATAAGCCAACATTTTTGTTTTATAAAGAAAGAGTGGCTCTTTTTAAAGAACATAACATTCAACAACTTTATAAAACCAAACAAATAAATAAATAAGGCTGATTTCTATCTTGACTTGGTTTGAGACGCGATTGGTAGAATACACCTAGATTGAACAATATTTGCCAAACAGAGACAAGAAAATGAGTCGTCTGTGAGACTACCTAGAGAGTTGCTCACGTTGTAATAAGAGACATGAAGCCATTTTCCCACGCGAATGCATAAGAATGTGTCGTGAAAAGAAGAACGCCGTTGAATCTGTCTCGTGACAATTACAAAGCGAGTGAAAGATATGGGTAAATATCTACATTCAAAATTAACAAGAAAAACCAGATTTCAAAATATTTTCTATTGCTGTTCAAAATATTGGTATTAATTCTCGGTACAAATAGCAGTTTTGAAATCAGAGAAGTTCGTAGCTATGAGGAGCATTCATATGACACTACTGGCGAAGTATAGTGAAAAGTTTCAACCATCACAGAGGAGCTTTCTCTTCTTTGGGACAAATTAGTGGGAGTGACTACTGATAATGCACACGTACGATTGAAAGCAAGAGTTAGAAAAGTTCCGAGTCAAAATTGAACCGAGCCTGTGTGGCTTCATTCACTAGCAAAATCTATGAGGCGATGTGTTCAGTCTGGATCATGTGATGATGATCGTGTTCAGGGTTATTCTAATATTTATATGCGGCCATTGTGTCAGGTGCCCAGACAGAGCTGTAACTGGAACTGATTGACAAAGCTAGACATCCCTGCTTGACAAAGTTTAAGTGATGCAGAGAGTTGATTTATATTCCGAGTTGTTTGCAGAAACATTTCTGAATTTCCAAATTACAAGCACCTATTTGTGAGGACAAACCTTGTTGTTGATGAATCTTGTGAAACCCACGTTACGTAATCATCTCACCGTAATCATAATTAAGATAGGCACTCGGAACAACTTCTCAAAAATCGAAAGCACAGATTTCTTTTTTATCACAAACTTCCAGATTATTTTTGTTCACGCAGTTCGCAATCTTGGAGTTTTCTTTGACTCAACACTATCTTTCGATCCACACATACGTCAGCTCTGCGAGTGTCAGATTAGGCCACAGCTCCAACCATATTTGACCACGGAATTCACAAAAAAAGCAAGTTGTAACAAAACTCTCCAGCCTTGACTACTCCAACGTGCTAGCAGGTTTACTTGATGACAAAATCGCAACAAACTACAGCGAATTCAGAACACGAATAGTCGTATGGAAAACAAGGCAAGACTCTTCTACTGCTCTCTTGCGCACACTCCATTAGTTTCCTGTGAAATCGATAATTGACTACAAGGTGGTCACACTTTGTTATCAGTTCATTTACAATAAAGAAATGGCCTTGTACCTTAGCGAACTGATCACTCCATATGTCCCTAATAGAACACTGCCTTCCATAAACAATGCTTTTAGTGATGCCATGTTTCTCCCTCAAAAGTTACGGTTTGCGGGCTTTTTCAGTCCATGAATAAAAGGTTTGGAACTCACCATTGATTTCAGACAGACAAGTTTCACTACATTCAAGAAGAACATCAACACCTATCTGTTCAAAACTTTTTTTTACATTAGTTTGTCATTTTAGCTCTCTTGTTTATGTTTGTAATGTTATCACTGTGCATTGAGCCTACATTTTGTTTGTTAACAACGCTCTATAGATTAAATTATTAAAGATCGAGACTTCGATTCTTGAAAAATATGGGACCACAGGAGTACCACTTGGCATAGTTTTAAGTATCATGCCCCAACACATTTGTTTTTTGGTTTCAATCAGAAACAGCTATTATTGAAAAAAAAAAAAACACACACTTAATAGTCCTTATAGACACATAGCTTATGCTTTAGGGTGAACATCGTTTCTCAAGGGGTCGTTTTTATGGCGTACACCTGGACGGCTGAGGAGATACAGAGAAGTAATATTGGGGCTTCTCTAAGCCGAGCATCTTGAGATACGAGCCATCGGCAATAGTGATGTAAAAATTTGTATCTGCCTGGATCTTTCCCAGACATAAGTTTGTTCCTACAGGCAGATGGAGGCGAGCTTCCGTGGGCATAGAGGTGCAAGAGTCTTAGACTCAATCAAGAAGACTTGCTATCAACATTATAGTCGTTGAAAAGCCACCTTTATGGTTAAAATATACATTTAAAGTTTTGAATACATTGGTGGTTGCATTATCATCCTTGATGTTTTGTTACTGTTGTGTTGCCTTCACTAATAAATTTATTGTTTCTCCCCTTTTTACTCTTTTAGTGCAAACTAAGTTTAGATCTCTCCCTTAATAAATCATCTGTTGTTTTATTTAAAATATACCCACTCATTCCAATGGTTGCAATATTTATCTATATCTATCTATAGATGCTTACTCTTTGCATTTTTGGCTTCATAGATTTTATCTCACTAGTAGGAAGCTCAGTCAAGAAAAAATATGTGTTGATGTGGCTGCAATTGCTCAAGTTCTGTTTTTGCAATTGGTGGCATGGGCATTTAGGAATTTCTGGTGCTTCATTAATGTTTGTTACTTTCATAATGATCTTTTTTTTTTTAAAATCAATAGTTTGCGATTACATGGCCAAAATACAATGTACAAGAAAAGCATGTTTCATGATCTTATAAGTACTAAGGTCAACATTTTTCAGAAATTAATCATAATACTGTACATGATCATTTGGTTGTCTCATTGTTTCCTTTTACAGGCACCTGAAGTCCTCATCCATTTCTTTGGGCTCGCATCTCATAAGATGCGAGCTACTCGCCAAACATACATGTGCTCGCATCCCACGCGAACAAGGTCCTTGAACGGAGGAGTTTGTGTGTGTGAATGTGTGTATGAAATATCTTTGGCTACTATGGAAGCCTAAAATTATGTGACACATGATGCAAAACTTTTTTTTTTTTTTTTTGTGAGGGAAGAAGGTTTACTAGATGGCATATTAGCAATAAAGCATTTTGTTTTGTATGTCAATTATGAATACTCTGAATTTATTAATCCAGTGATTATTGACGATAATAATGAAAATTATGGCCACGGCTTCGTGAAGTTATAAAGGAAATGAACGTCGAGTTTACTTAAGACGGATAATTTAATTTAGAAATAGGTTTACAAAAATTACATTTTGCCTTTAGTTTGTTTTTTTTTAATTTGTAATTAAAAGTCTATGCTGAACTTAGACTCTTAATAAAAACAATGTTACAAAGATAGTTTGTGTGGAAACACCAATACCAACTTACATCCGGCCCACCGAAGTGGTCAAGTCAGTCAGGTAAAAAAGTAGCAGATATGAACTAAAAACCATCAACAACCATATCTCCGACATTACCAAAACTAGAGACCTAAATGTATCAAAAGTTCTGCCGATATTATTATTAGGCCGATTCCACATAATTCGGAGATACGAGCGTAAATTAATCTTGTCATTATTACATTGTTAATATTCATATGCATTCAATGAACTGATGATTGAGAAGGTATGGTTCAATGATATTATTGAATGACTATAATTGATAGTTTTCTAAAGGGTTGTTGTCTCAATGAAGAAACTTTTCCCTTTGGTTAAATGTCTAAATCATCTTCCAATGTAGCACATTGTGGAGTCGCTGTGGCTGAGCGGTAAAGCGCTTGGCTTCTGAATCGGGGGAGCCGGGTTTGAATCCTGGTGAAGACTGGGATTTTTAATTTTGAAATCTTTGGGCGCCTCTGAGTCCACCTAGCTCTAATGGCTATCTGACATTAGTCGGTGAAACGTAAAGGCATTTGGTCGCTGTGCTGGGCCACATGACACCCTCGTTAACCGTTGACCACAGAAAGATGACCTTTACGTCATCTGCTCTATAGATCTCAAGGTCTGAAACGGAAAATCATCAATAGGTATCGTACATGGTATTAGGAAAGTATATTATGAAGCGCTGGTTATGAAATATGTTTTAAATTAGATTCGTTGTATATACATACTAAATATATTCTTTCACTTTTAAAACAAAAAGAAATTTTTTTTTTTTAAATTAAGTAGCTTATTAACAGAGCACAATAAATTTAGAGATACAATATTTTTTACATTTTTTAAGAAATAAAAAAAAACGTTTGCATAAATATTTTAAAATATACAGTACAATTGTTTCCCTTCAAAAGTAAATATGAAAGCAGTTTGGTCATAAAAATACACCATTTTCACAAGTATTTACTATTAATAGTAAAAAAACTAACCAAACTGCTTCCATATTTACTTTTAAAAATTATATGATTCGCTTTCAGAAAAGAAAAAAAAAGTAGCCTCTGCACCGAAACTTTCGTGGTTCAAAATACCATGTCGGATTTTCAATATCTTTTCAAGTTTCTGTAATTTAAAAGGATGCATAGATGGACCGCACAAAAAGCGCCTATTCCCCTTTCGGGGGCCGCTAAAAATAAGGTGATTTAGTGAAAATGAAAGAAAATATGCTTTATAAGTAGGGAAGTCTAATTTTTGTGATATTTCTCCTTATGCTTAATATTCCCTAATCGACTTGAGGACTTCACATTAGGATTATAAAGAAGGGTTTCCTCGAATCCATTGTCGAAATGAAAGAATCGCGTTTTGAAATGTCTTCAAAAAGTAATGGTCAGGTGATGTAGCGGACATAACAAAAACAACAAAACAAAAACATTGAAAGTAATACAGTACGTATAGGCACCGATGAGCATCAAAAATTCTGGCGTCTAAAACGACATTTTTTTTAAAGAAAAACGCATGTCAAATCATTGATTTTTTTTTCGACAGCGACCCTCAAAGCCGTGTTTCTCAATTGTCAGTCACACTTCAGTATCAGCCCTCGCCCCCACATTAATTTATTTCATTTAATCTGACCTGTTTTTTTTAAACAGTATTAATAATTAGCTTTAGATGTCAGGAGAAGTTGTTTCTGCAGTGAAGAATGCTAGAGAACGCTGCAATAGGGGTTGAGAAACTCTGCTCTAATTATAATATAGGCTACTTTTTTTTTCTGATATATATATATAATTTGCACTATTGTGTGTGTGTGTGTTTATGCATATGTGTGGTGTGTGTGTGCGCGCGCGCTTTATACATAGGGTTAGAGTATATTGGACGTTAGGGTTAGGTTTTGGAAAAAAAATCCCTTCCCCCCAAAGCTCAAACGTTCTGGATCCTCTAGTAGTACAAAACTTCCCTTCTTTAATGATTGAGTTATTGAAAATAATTCGATTTAAAATACAATCTCCAGCTTACTTAGCTACACAGAGCTTAGTATAAAGGATAATAGTAAATAGAGCTTAGTATCATACCCATATTTAAAATTTAACAAGTTCAACAATATAAATGGTATCCTTAATTATAAGAACTACAAATACTCCTTTTCCTTAGAAAGTCAGGTTTGTATGCTTTACTTAAAAAGATGTCTGATTTTTCTTTTAAAATTAGGACAAACCCATTTCTTTCCCCTGTCATAGATCCATTTTTCGCTTCGTCTGTTGAAATCGAGTTATAATTTGTTTACAAATAAGTTTTATGTTTTTTTCGAAACACTCAGTTAACAACATTTGCTATTATCTCCTCCAAATGTTTGCGCATGAAGTGGCGATAATCCCAAGTTTGGATTTTGAATTTCGGGATTTTTAGGGCGCCCCTGAGTCCACCCCATATCTAATGGGTGCCGACTTAGGTTGTGGAAGGTAAAGGCGGTTGGTCGTTGCGCTCGTGAATGAAAGGGTGTGAACATCATCAGCCCTATAGACAGGGATGTCCGAAATTGAAAACTATAGGGTATTTCGGCGTGCAGCGATTTGATGGAGACACGCGCTCGCGAGCGACCATATTTGTGTGTTATGTTGTTTTCTATCATTGTGCATCATTGAGCCGAAGTCAAGATGCAGCGGGTTCCGACCATCGTTATAGTCTACATTTCTTTTAATTCATTTAGTTAAGAGCTACGGATGTATGATTGTGGTGCTGCCAAATAAATAATTCTGAAAAATCATTTAATGCAGAGAATTTAGTTTTAAAATTGGTCTTCAAAAATTAACCTAGCATAAGTATATATAATATTTTCGCAAATAAAAGTCGATGCTTTACTTAAAAAGATGTTCGTTATCATGCTGAAAACAATATTTACACATATTTAAATGTGTAAATATTTATGATAATATTACACACCGGCTCGCCCTTTGATTTGTTCCTAGGATATGTTGTTTTTTTTTGGGGGGGGGGAGACTACAACCTCCTCTTCTTACTATTTTTGTTCCACATCCAATAAAACAGCCACCATTGTAACGATCTTCTCTAACATCGGGCCCCTCTTACTTTCTTTTTCTTTATAGCCTTCTCTGCATCTCTCTTTATCTCATCCTTTCCTAATCTATCTCCTTCTTCTCTCCTTCCCTCCCATTATCTCTAATTCTCTTTCTCTCTCTCTCTTCTCTCTCTAGACCTCCCTCCCCCCCCCCCCTTTTTTTTGGCACCCTGCGCATCTAAATATTCTCCCATTTACACTTTTAATTTGAATTGGAACGGTACGCTAGATCTCTTCTTGACTTTCTTTGCATATCTCTTTCCTTCTCCTTAACTCTCTAACTCTCCTTGACTCTCCCTCTATTTCTCTCTATCCTTTCTCTCCGTCTCTCTCTCTCTCTGCTTCTATTTATCTCTGGCCCCCAAACCTTTCTTTTCATCATGTATCGTAATGCTCTCCCACATAAATGTTACGAATTGTAACAGCCCACATTATATCGAGTGTGTACGAGCGAGTGTGCACGATTGTGTACAAATGTACAAAGATAATAAGTAAGAGTGAACTAAAATTCAGAATTATATCAACAAAAAAATGAATCATTTCTATTACAATCTACAAATTAGCTTTGAAATTGAATCTGTCCACCAAGATATGCCGGTCCCCAGTGTGCTTCCTATGTCTACCCTAGTGAATTACATTCATCTTTTATATTTTCACCATTGTGAGGAGTCAGCAAGACAAAACTGCTTAAGTACTAGTCGAGGACAAGAGGATAGAGCGTTAGATCTAATTAGTAAAGTTATATGGCGCACTAGTCCGCAGACTAACGGTTCACTGAACTCAACTACTGAAAGCATCGACTCGTCGTCGACTTGTCCAGGCCATCACGTCATCTGGTTGACAAGAACCAGTACTAGAACCTAGCAGCCTCTTCTATCTGTAGTGCTAATCGGGTTTATTCCGGTCCGTCACTTTGTGCTAAGAACATCGTTGGCTGTATTATTAGTGGACTCTATAAATATAAACCAACAGTTCTCAACCCATGACGCTTTACCGGGGGTCGGTGGCACCGTCGGAAAACAATTCTTATCTAATGAGTAAAATTTGACAGTGTAAAAATTTTTCCTTTAGGAATACCTTTTTTTTTAAACTTTAATTGGCATTCGATAATTAATGTTGTAAACAATCGAATTGGAATGATTTCAAATGTTATAACTGTCGAAGCATTAATATTTTAAGTTTAAATTACAGTCCATCAAATGGCGTGACGTAATGCTGTCATTGAGGAATCATGGGTATTACTACTATGGTGAAGATTTAGTTACGTTGTGATGTCAATGACATCATCTTTCTAAAATAAGTAAAGCGCCATGTTATTATAGGGAATATTTGAAAATGGATCTCGAACAAGAACTTTAAGAAGAATAATACAATAACGATCTTTTACCACATGATTTGACTTGAATAGGTAAAGCAGGAAATGAGAATCCCCAATGCATCATTTGTAACTAAGTTCTATTAGCCGAATCTATGAAGCCAAACTAACTGACATGTCTTTTTGATATTTGTTTTCAAATCCGTTGTAATGGGTTTCATGTGCCAACAAGGTTCTGAATGATCTACTATTACACACTTAAGAGAAATTTCGAAAGGCAATGATCTAGAGTTAAATAGTCTACCTGGTTCACTTCTTTACCATATTGAATGAGTTGAATTTATCATTTATCCGCATAGTTATGTCTTTTAATTGATTCATTTCTTGTCTATGTCAATGAATAATTGTGCGAAGTTTCAGCTTCCTTGGAGAATGGGTATGGGAGAAATAAGGTATACACACTTTTTACCAGACAGACAGAGTGAGTTGATAGAAGCTTTGAGCCTTTGAAATATTTCGATATTGAATTGAGAAGTCGAAAAAAAAAAGTCAGAGATTTATTTCAGTCCTTATTGTTGTGTGAGTGGGGGGGGGGGGAGGTGATACCAGCCAAAATGATGTGTATGTGTAGTAAGATTTATGGAGAAATGTTTGCAGCTTTCAATGTCATAACTGATTTCACCAATAATAATAATATTATTGCTTACAGGAATTCGTTGTATATCAATTGCATGGTTGTGTAAAAACAGGTCTTAAGATTTCTTCAGTGACGTTCAGTGACTAGGAAAACCAATGTTTGCATATAATGTGCTATGTTACAGATTATGCTACAGGTCGCAAATAGTCACATCTTAAATAAATTATAGCTTTTATATAGCGCTTCCTTCATGCTTATAAGCGCTATGTTGTGGACCAGTGGGGGGGGGGGGGGGAGAAGCATTGGTTTTTCCAACTATGCTCAAGTTGGGTTTCGAACCTCGAACACCCTTCATAGGTAGCCACGCCAAGCGTACTTAGCCTCTCGACCACGCTTCCCATGAATGTCCACTGTGAGTCTATTCTGAACTTTATCTTTAAGTGCTCAAAAGTGTTACAAATCTTTGGCCTATGTTTTTTTTTTAATCAAGGTGTCATCATCTCAAATGATTCTCCAGCTGGTTTCATGGCGTCGTTACTTAAAAATTTGTTACATAATACGCACATAGGCAATTAAGGAAGGAATAAAGCCCCGTACTCATCACTGTACTATCGACATTTCTTTTTGATTATGTTTAATATTAGTTCCATGTAAATACAATTAAGCTATTTTAATATGATGTTAAAATTTAAAACAAAAAAAATCACTCAAGGTTGAAATTCAAAGAATGAACTAAAAAAAAAACCTTAATTAATAGGAAATAAAATTTAAAGTTGGAAGTCAACTTCTAAAATTGAGAAAAGACTAAAAAAATGGCTGAGACGGATTTTTGGTGTCAATTACACAGATCGGGTCTCAAACAAGGAAATCCTATGCCGAACTGGGAGTCGAACATTTAGTGAGGTTGTGACAGAGCGTCGCATGAGGTTTGCGGGACATGTTCTCCGACAAAATGAACTACACATACCAAGAGTTACGATGACATGTAGGCCAATACGAGGAAGGCGCAAACAGGGGCGTCCTCGTATAACTTGGCGCCTGACTTTCATGGAGGACCTTAGAACATTGTCATCAGGTGGGAGGAAGCTTCAGACATTGCCAGTGACATATCTTTGTGAAGACAGCTTGCCGCCCAATGCTCCGAACGGCGCGGGTGACCTAAGTCTAAGTAAAAAATGTAGAGACTCGATGTTCTTTATTTAGAACCTCTATCCACTAAAATCTCATAGACCCCCAATTTATTTTTTCCCCTCGTATACCCCTTGGAAGTCGCGTTAGACCCCCTAGGGTCTATATAGACCACTTTGGGAATCACTGGCCTTTATGGAAGAATATTTAAGTGAAAAGGTTCCCCTTTCGGCTAGCACAACGACTAACCGTCTTGACTTCCTCAAAGTATGTCAGGTAGCCATTAAAGTTTGGTGGATTCACGGGGCCTCCTTTTTATCCGGAAGTTGAAAGTGCCAGTCTTCACCGGGATTTGAACTTGAGATCCCTCGGTTAGGAAGCCAAGCGCTTTAAAGCTCGGCCATAACATGCCATGACAGTGTAGTCCTAACTTGGGTCATGTTATATCAAAAGTTATTCATGGAAAATGTGGTGAATACTAAAATTTGTGGGTATATCAATGAGTAGCAACACCTATTTGTGGGATTAGATAAACTTTGATTAAAAATACTAGGAATTCTAGGTGCAGGGAGACCAAGATAGCAGCAGACACACACACTCACACGGTGATTTTTTTTCCTCCTGTCTCATCTAATTGCCGTTTTTATAACAGAAGGGGGGGGGGGAGTCCAAATTTAACTCACCCCATCAGAATGTCGACATGATAACTCATTTAGATCCGGTGTTACATCCTCTCGAGAGAGCGCGCGAGACGAAGAAAGATAGGGGGGAGAGATCACTGTGTCTCTACAGAGGAAACCAACCGATGGCACCATGTATTGGCCTCCAGTCTGGAATAAAGTCTGGGAGTAAGAATAGAAGGGGAGACTATTCTTAACTAGAAGGAAATAATTCATTGAGACTTAAAGGACTTGGAATGCCCACGTTCGAATAACGCTTCATTATAATTTCGCAGTTTTTGTGTTTTTCTGTCGAAATATGTTCATTCATGTTTTACAAAATTAGAAGAGAAAAAAGTTTTGTTTGCAGTTGATTCAATTTTTTTTTTCATTGTGTGATATTCAATAATGGATATAAATGTATCTTTATCATGGAAATATCTGTTTTGAGCAATGGACATGGAGAATGTAGTTATGTTCTATTCAATAACAATCTGGTATAGTAAGTATACATAGCAACGGCGTGGTAGTAGTAAATACATGTCAACCATATGATATCTCTATGATTTTAATCATATATATCTACTATAAACATTTTAAATTCTTGCCTTATTTAATGGAAGGGGAGAGAACACAGGTCACTTTGCTCTTTGAATATGCATTGTTTACAAATCTTAGTCTACACATGTCACCTTAACCTATACCTTAGTAAGTTGGACCGAGACCAATCGTTATAGATGGCCTGAACACTGACCTGCGATGTCGCAACTTGTGGGCAGTTTAGACCAATAGCTCGTCGCCAAGTCACAGGTTGCGGGTCAGTGTTTAGGCCTTCTATAATGATTGGTCTTGGTTGTTTCGTTGGAGCACCAGGACCGTCTTTATTTGTTCCTGTCTTTCACCTTGACTAGAATCTCTGCAATGATTAGTACGTCCACTCTTTGCTGTCTTCCCATCGCTTTCTCTGTCTGCCTCATCTTTTTTTCCCCCTACTTTTCCCTGCAGGAATTTTTGCGAGCACCTCGTGATAGTTTATATTGTTGTTGTTTTTTTAACTTTGGTCAGCAGGGCATCGTGGTGCCTATTTGCCGTTGTGATCCTATTTCGAATCTCATTTGTGGTGCGGTGGTGAGATCTTTGTATGTGATACCCAGGTTCCTTCTATAGCATCTCTATTCCATGGTTAGGATCCTCCGATCTAATTCTGCAGTTAGCGTTCAGGATTCGCATTTGAACACCCGTAAATTATTAATTCTTTTATTTTGTATTTCGGTTAAATAGCCACATCGTATTAGATGGTAAATGGCTTGTGGTTTTCTCTTAACTAAAGGTTTTGTTGTTTTTTTACAAAGATAATATTAACTCACTCTGTCTCCCTGAAACGAATATTGAGCACGTTATTTCTCCGACTTCTAGTATCAAGTTGAAACTTATTCATTGTTCATTGACGTTTTAATTATTTGATTTTTTTTCTCAGGCTTGACTCCCGATACCTTTCCCATGATTGGGTATAGCTGCAAGGCATTAGAGTTTTGAATTTATAATTTTCCTTCTCCTACCCGAAGCTTACTACCCTAGTCTTTTTGATAATTTACTTCTGGATGGTTCTTAAGATACGCATATCTAGGTATCACTTATGGGTAGCTCTTTGTTTATTCAATGAGAGAAAGTTTTGTTTTGCATTCACTTAATGTATTTTTATACTAATCACAAATATTCGCTCGTTGAAATTGCAATAGCTTCACACTAATTGGGTTTGAACTTTGAAGATTGTACTCTATTTGACCACATTGTTGGTTCATTTCTCATGAACCTTTTGGGTTTGAACTTTGAAGATTGTACTCTATTTGACCATATTGTTGGTCCATTTTTCATGAATCTTGTGGGTTTGTACTTTGAAGAAGATTGTACTCTATTTGATCACTTTGTTGGCTCAATTACAGTGAACCACTGTGTCCTGGTCGACGAAAGCACATTTCTCATTTCCTATGAACTCAAAGATTACTGTAAAGTGCAATTCTATATTCTAGAAAGCCGGCACACACATGGCTTTGGGTAAGTTGGCTCTATTGCTAATAGCCCTGTTTCTTCTCTCAGCTTTTTTTTGGCTCTGCGTTTTTTTGTTTTTTTATTGTTTTCCTGCTGGCCACTCTCCTTGCCATGTGTCTTGAAACTCTAACACTCCTGATCTGAATGCAGCGGTTAACCTTGCTATAGTTTTGTTTTGTGTCATATTCTTGTCGCTATAATTTACAGTCTTACAACTACTAATTCTGGCACCTCACTGATCTATATATTCCTGATATACTCCGGAATGACATCAATTTATTTTTTTCTCCTCACAACAGCAGAGACAATGGCATTGTATTGATTGTTGTCGTTATCCTGTATACTGTTTCTACTTTCAGATACAAGACCCAACATTTTTTACATCTCTGGCAAATACTAAATACTGGCTACCTCTAAGAGAATAACATTATATGCCTTTGTTATTAAATTGTTATCGTCTTTGTTGTAGGTCGGAGACTCGTGCACTGTGTAAGTTCCACTGAGGACGTGGTTGACATGGTGCAGTAATACTATAATAGTTAAGAGAGAGACAATGGTTGACATGGTGCAGTAATACTATAATAGTTAAGAGAGAGACAATGGTTGACATGGTGCAGTAATACTATAATAGTTAAGAGAGAGACAATGTTTGAGATGGTGCAGTAATACTGTTACAAATGAACAGTGATAGGTAGAGGTCAACGTATGACCCCGGCGAGATGACACAGCAGCGAGTGTTCTCTGGAATAATCAAGTGAGCTTGATTTAGCCAGAAGATTCTGAAATACGTAACAATTGGTGTCAGAAGTGGGATCTTTCTGGCTAGAATGTGTTCCATCAAACTTCTTATTGAACTTGACATGAAAGAACTTAGACAAGAGCTTCGAGAAAGAGGTCTACAGCTTAACGGAAATAAGGAAACGCTAACAGCACGTCTCAGACAAGCCCTGTTGGAGGAAGATGAGAATCCGGACACTTTCCAATTTGAAATCAAACCTAATATGACGGAGCTCCTGAGAACTTTGCAATACAAAACGACTCGGTGAAAGAGAGCATTAAGAAAATAGAATCAGAAATCAACACCAGATTTTCTTCATTTAACCAGTTGATCAAAGCCATGAATGAGAATGAACAAATAGCTACCACGCCCAACAAGACAGAAGAACAAACAAATACGATAAAAGATCAAACTAGAATTATGATTAACGAGCTGATGAACACCCAACATTATCAGATTGAGTCGACAGATGAAAGAGCTACACCATTGATGAACAGTGAACAATTGTCCAACCAAGAATGTGGCGATACAGACAATTACGATAAAGATGCCGGTGATGGCTGTGCTGTCTGTGACTGTGATAGCAAACCAAACGAATGTGGCCCACAAGAAATGAAAAGAGACGGTAGCTGTTACTATTTCAACGAAAAGCAGAATGAGACCGCTGAAGAAACAATAGAAGAGACCTATACTTTGACCGAAGCTTTAGCTACAGATATACCTGATATGAGTACCTCAACCAGCCAAACAGATCAAGACAACGTTGGGTCTGCGTCCAAGCCTGTTGCTGTGGGCCTTAAAGACTTCTATCTATCTGCCAGTGTCTACGAGAGGAACTTGTTTATTTGAGCTTGATTATTGCACCCATGCGTTTGACAAGAACTGTACGTACGTAGCTTTAGAAGAAGACTGTGAATGCCAAGAAATACACCAGCAAGGTCTGGACTTAACAGAAGCTTGTCCAGCTGTCAAGATCAGCGCGAGAAGCCCTGGTGAAAGTCAAGGAAACACAATAGAATCTGATGCTTAAGTTGATGGACCTTTGCACGTTGAATGTTATCAACCTGCCCCACAGTCGAGTCCTTCTGACTCGGATGAAGGTGATTGTCACGTGTTTATTGTGTTTATTTGACTTGAAGATCTTGATGCTATAAACTTGTGACATATGTGTGATTATAGTTCAAACACGTTAATAATCAATGAAGTAACAAAGTGCTGATATGTTTTCTTGAGTTTTAATTATTTAAAACTTGAACTTGAAACAATAAATGTATGTACAAAGATATGTATAAAACAGATACAGAATTCAGTGAAAATGACCAATAAAATGAGTAAATATTTACTTTAAACTAGCGACTTCTAAGTCTAACTTTCTAGCTCTCTCTCTCGTCTCAAGCTAACACTCCGCCTTTTATATCTTTCTTTAGGATAAAGAACAGTGACAATTCAATACCCATCCTTGACTACTTGACCCGTTTACATTTAATTTTCCTTTTAATTGTTTTTGTAATTTAACCTAAGTTAATTATGTTTCCCTGCTGTAGCCTTGAACTAAGCTTTAATCTGCGTCTTTCTGGCATTAAAGCGTGAGTGCGCTGACCTGATTTGAGATACGTACAATGTCCTCATTTTGTAGACAATGAGGTGTCACTAGGGACGTGACAGTGATGACGTGTTTGACAACTTGCCTTCAAGTGGACTTGCAGCTCATTCGCAAAGCACCCATCGAAGAATAATGCTGAAGCAACTTGTTAGATCAACAGTCTTGATGACTACAGCTATGAAATGCAATACCTTCCTATGTGCTAAGTGGCTGCCATCAGCATTAATCGACAAGAAAGCAGGACAACGACAACGACATCAACGCAACCAAAGAAATATCAAATGAATGAGGCGGAGAAAGCGACACATGCGGAGTCCAACGTGGATGGCTCCAACAAGATCAAGATACAAGAACACCCCTTCTTCCACTGATAGGCCTCCAACTGCACTGATGAAACTCAAAAGCCCATGTTGTTAGAAAACAAGCCCACCACTTCTCCCACTGATAGACTCCCACCTGCACTAATGAAACTCCATAGCCCATGTTGTTAGAAAACAAGCCCACCACTTCTCCCACTGATAGACCCCCACCTGCACTAATGAAACTCCATAGCCCATGTAGTTAGAAAACAAGCCCACCACTTCTCCCAATGATAGACCCCCACCTGCACTAATGAAACTCCATAGCCCATGTTGTTAAAAAACAAGCCCACCACTTCTCCCACTGATAGACCCCCCACCTGCACTAACGAAACTCCATAGCCCATGTTGTAAGAAAGATTCTGTCCGGAACCATCAGACCAAAGAAGAAAGCCTTACGAATCAGTTGAAAGTGTAAAGCCGCGCAGCGTTGTACACGTTCTCATGTGAAGCCGCTAAAGAATAATCTAAGAACATTCATGAGAATAGGTTTGATGAAGTATAACAGGTTTTAGAAGAACGATAATCAAGTCAGAAGCAAGAAGGACAGAACTAGTGGAAGATGCCAAAATTGTGAAGTAAGTAACTCTGCGATAGAACTGTACGAATAAAACTGTACGAGAAGATCAACCCAACAGGCATCGTACAAACCCAAAGTCAGTTGCTGTTGTTCAAAAGAATATTGCTGTACTGTGATGAACCTGTGTATCTCCGAAGAAGCTCTGTAAAAAGGTGCTTGAAAATGTAAAACTCAGCCAGTGAAGCACGAACTCGTTAGAATGCTGATGAATTTTCTCGACAACAGTGCCTAATGTCGTCATCTGAAGGTCGATGTTTCCATACCAAGATTGATGAAAACATTTGTGAGGACCTGCTGAAAAATGAGGATTTGGCTCCCATTCTTCTACGAATAGAAGATGGACAACGACCAGATTGAAAGAACATCTCTGAGAAGGGGGCAACCACCAAAGATTCCTACTTGATCGTCGATCGATTTCATCAGTATCGTGGTGAAGTAGAATCTGTTCGGGACGAACAGATCTAAGAAGGGGACAGTGTACAAATGAACAGTGATAGGTAGAGGTCAACGTATGACCCCGGCGAGATGACACAGCAGCGAGTGTTCTCTGGAATCTACATGTACAAATAAAGACAGGATGTGACGTGTCCTCACGTGTTGTTCCAGGGGACTAACAGATCTAAGTAGGGGGACAGTTACTAATGAACAGTGACAGATAGAGGTCACTACGTGTGACCCCGACTTGATGACACTGCAGAGAGTGTTCTCTGGAATCTACATGTATAAATAAAGACAGGATGTGATGTTTCCTCACGTGTTATTCCAGAACATACAAGCAGTGTTTGTGCAACTTTGGAGAAGCGATTAGGGACTCTATATAAGCCAGAAAGTTAATGTGAAAGTCAGTCGTGAGTGAGTCGTCGGTACTGTTGTCTACTGTGCGAGACAGTAGAAGAGAGATGTGTACGACTCGATGCAAGTTAACTAGGGTAGAGTTAACTGGAGTGGACTACTGTCGTTAAAGTCTATACAGCGAACTACAATGGACTTGAGCCGTTACAGTCGATACAGTCGATGTAAGACGTGTGCGGCTCTGATACGGTAGACTTGAGTAAGACTTGGTTCAGCTTTGGGAGACCTGGAGCGACACTGGGAAGTATGTCGTTGGTCTGTTCTGTGGAATACGGCTCGATGCAAGTGGAGAAAAGATGAATTGCAACGAAGTGAAGAGATGTATTGCAACGAAGTATAGCTAACTGTAAACTGAGAGATATTGTACAGTCTTCTACGCTACATGTTACAGTAACAAATAAAGTTATATGAAGCTGAAAGTTTAGTCGTCAAGTTCTTTACAGTGTTTTTATTTGTGTGCCTACATTTAGCCAGAAGATTCTGAAATACGTAACAATACTATAATAATTAAGAGAGAGACAATGGTTGACATGGTGCAGTAATACTATAATAGTTAAGAGAGAGACAATGGTTGAGATGGTGCAGTGATAGTTAAGAGAGAGATTCCATTTGTGCAGACAACAGAAATTAGTTCCTGCTATCGACCTGTGTTTTGTGTAGCCGTCTTATGAGAAGGAAACAGTATCGACTCGCAAAGTCAATGACTTAAACTGTCGCAACTCGAACTTCTGCGAAATGTTCATGTTTGTGTTTTGTCTAAAATGAAAAACCAAAAAGCGACGCAACTTAAATAAAAACGTGTTTTTATCTGGATCCCCGCTGACGGCGGTGGATTCTAAGCTACGGCCTCTGCAATTATCTAATGAAAAATCATATCAAGATTTATCACGCTAGGTCAAACAGTGTTAATTCGCTACACACAAACACCTATGCACAACCTAAACACAGACACGTTACGATGACATGTTGCCTTATGTATTAACAAAATAGCAAAATTGTGTTGCAGGTTTTCCGAGGTGTTTTTTTTTTAAACTTACTTATATCAGTTCACTCTTTCTGGGAGGATTCTTTTACGTCATTTCTTCCACTTCCCCATTCTCGGATCAAGTGGAAATTTCGCACAATTATTTATTGTCGATGACAGCACACGAATCACAAATAAAAATAACCAATTATTTAATAAATTAATGGTAATAATTTGATTTTGTTAACATAGAAAAGGGGAGATAAATCTTGCAGTATTGATAGCAATTCTGAGTTTCTTTCCTATCTAACAGCTTTGCTTTTTCATGTTATATTTTGGAGATTTGTATTTTTATTCTGAGGATAATAATTTTGTTGTTGAGCGCTAGACAGGTCTGGTAAAATAAGTAGGGGGGGGGGGGGGAGGGAAACGAGGTTTTTTCGTGGCTGCGGTCAGTTCGATAATAAATTATAGTGCACACGTTTCAGTAGCCGACGATTAACTATAGTGTCGTGTGGCCTACACAAAGACTAATTGCCAGATTATTGATGTCCTTAAAGACTTTGCCTCTTGAGATCTGCACTTCTTTTTTTTTTTTACTAGTAAGACTTGTACGTTCTAGGGGAATGCAAGTTCAATTCTGATTGCAAGAAAAAAGTTCAATTTCGGTTCATCCCACACATTTGTACTTTAACCCTTTTGATGTTGACTTAAAAGCGTTGTCAACGCCTGGAAAAAAAGAAGCAGAAAAAAACGATAAGGTTGCTCTCCTTGATGTATGCAGTCTGTCTGTTCCATGTACGTACAAATGTATAAACCAGTTGTTTTTTTCTTTTCCGATGTCTCTTTGACCTCGGAACTAGGATGCGAGGCCGATAACCTTGACAGTTTATTTTATTCCTCAGTTCACGCGATGCTCTTCTTTTTCAGTATTCTTAATTCCTGGCCTTTGTATGTGTGTGTATGCGTGTGTGTGTGTTAATCTTTGTTTTCAGTTTAACCATCAACAACAAATGGAATGAACACAGTCAAAACCTTTACACCACAATGGCACAGTGACATAGACTAAATAGACTAATTTAAAAAGCATCGTATATCACGCAAAAATAGCTTTCATCTCTTGAATAACTTTTTCATGAAAGATGCCTTTCCAAAACACGCACGATTCTTAAAGATAACCTGCACCCATTAACCACTGTTACATCAGATCTGAACGAAGTGGTCGTCTCCTTTCCATTAGGACTAAAACAGAAAGATTTTAAAACTCCTTTATCCCACTTTCGGTCAGTGTTACAAGGTCATCTGTCGTCATCGAGAAGTACATAGAAGTCAAATTCATAAAGCGCTGGTTGTGCTTCGTATGTGCATGTTGTTCATATTTGCATCTAGATAGTTATTGTTACTAGATAGTAGTTACTCTGAGGTGGTCAATTCTAATCATACTGACTGAATTTCAATTTGTTTTTACCAATAAAAATGATCTTATCTTTTGTTATCTAAAAAAAAAATCTTCCTCTTCAACAAAACTTTGTTTTATAAACTCTCCCTTGGATTTGACTGTGTCGCTGTTGATGCTGTCCATGTGTTCAGTCAAACGTTTTGTATCGAGTTCCTAGCAACAATAAACAATCACGTTTTCTTTCTCTCCTGAGAATTCCCAAACTGTGGTGGAGAACTCTTTCTGGAAGGGCACCATGAGCTTCTTATCATTGGCGGATTCCTCCATGAATAATGGACACTGACCTTTAATGGGGAAGTTTACACAGAAAATGTTCAGTTTGTGGACTCTGATTATCGAAACTGCTTTTATTTTTTCTTTCTCCCCTTTTTCACTTTGTTAGATAGCGGGAAATCCCCTAACAATCATCTTGACAATAGGGAGATCGAATCAATAGTAAACTGCCCGCTGGCCAGATGTTCCCAGAGGTCAGTGCTGACTGAATATTCTCCACGAAGGAACGGGGAGGGGGAGGGGGGACAGGGAGAGAAATGGAGAAAAATCAAAACATAACATTTTAGTGGTTTATTTTGTAGTCTATGGACATTTGGTTATCGACAGTGTCTTGTTGTAGTCTATGGACATTTTTTTGTATCGACAGTGTCTTGTTGTAGTTCAGGCCTGAAACTCTCTTCACATTCTCCAATTTTATTTCCACATTATAAAAAAAAGTAGTCTGTTGTTTTAATTCACTCACACAGACCAGACAATATATCAGTAATTTGTCACATGATTTGTAGTCAAGTATATGTTGATTGTTAAGTTTACGTCCAGGTAGACATGGATATTTGACTTAGGTCTTGTAATATTATCTTTACTTTAATTTGTTAAAGTATTCGCCAGCTGATATTTTCCAGGCCTCTTATGTCGTGAAGGCTTCCAGCCCTTTTATGTTGTAAAGGCGTCTTTGTGCAACACGCTAGCACAGAAATACGGCATGAACACATTGGTCATTGATTTTCTGCTTAAAGTGTTTTTATGTCTGACTGCACATGTTTCAGTGTTCTTCTTGTATGCGTCACAACCACTTTCCCTTTTAGCAGCGTATCTCACACTGTTATCTACTTAGTAACTATGCACTATTTTGTTGCTTAGTATGCTACACCCTATCGCGATTCTCAAACTCTTTTCTTCCATTTCCACTAAATAATAACAAAAGTTTGTTTTAAACTAAGAAAGAAATTTTTTTCGAGTACTTTAAATAGGTTTACGGGGTCTCGCGTGCTGCAGATTGAGATACACTTTAGCACAGCTTTTTTTTCTCTCCCATGATTGCACTCGGAGATTGTCGCGGTGTAAAACATAGATCTACATATCCCGTGATGGCTGGCGTTATCTTTAAATGTCGCCTCTATCACGAGACATTGACAAGCTTCTCGTTCAGCTTTATTAGCCGCTGACAGGAAGAAATGTTCATGGAGCAGGACTGTTGTACGCGAGCACTGTTTTCTTTCCACATCTTTATACATTGAAAGCCTCGATTGAAGAGCAAATAGTCTCATGGGCAGACGATGAAGACATGTGGTTATGTCCATGTTTAGATGTTGTCTTTAGGACATGATCGCTTCAGTGTTATTAAGCTTGTATCAACTCACTCACTCTGTCTGGTAAAAAAAAAGTTTATCCACGTTATCTCGCATCAAGCTTAAATTTAGCACAATTATTTTTTTACCGGATCACACAAGAATCGGTATTAAAAAAATAACCAATTAGTTAATTAACTATTGGTAATTCGTTATTTTGTTTGGTGTCTCAAACAAAGGAAAGAAATTATACTTGACAGAAGTATAAGCTGAATTAGCCCCCTTTATAGGTCGCCGCTTTAAAGTAAGTTTGAAACAAACAATAGTGTGTCTCAATTCTAGAGATACTGTCCGCATAATAGCTTTTCCAAAACGTCACGGCTCTTATTTCTCCTAGACAATGGACAAGTAATCAGAAGGGTCTTGTCAGACTCTGGTCCGGTTTTTTTTCTTTAAACTTTATGGAGTATGCACCGCCTACTCCCTCCCTCCTTTTTTTTTGTTTCCCCTTGTTTTCCTTTTCAACATTCCCATGATCCTCTCTTTTGTCGTCTGCATGAGGTTCAGTCCCCTGTGATCCAGAGGTTTGTCTTGAAAAACAAATGTCCGATGTGTTTCTTGTTTTTTTTGTTTTTTTTTTGGTTTTGTTTTGTTTCTCTGCATTTGGATGATAATGATTATTATTTGTTGTCTAATTCAATGATATATTATAAACTGCATAGTATTAGGATCGAATGTTAAAAATACCAGTTTCTCTCTCTCTCTCTTATCTCTCTCATCTCTCTTCTCTCTCTTTTCTCACAAATACACATTATCTTTTGCCTTTGTGTGTGTAGTTATTAGTCATGTTATCACTGTATGCTATCTGTCTGTCCCTGTTTTGCTCGTTCACGCCCCCTTTTCTCATTTCATTTTCAATACACGTAATTCAGGTAGTCACGAGTTAGGCTCCATAGGAAACCCAGTAACAAACTGAGGGCTAAATACATCTTGACAGTTTATGGGGCGTACATCTGGGCTGGCATCTTGACATGTCAAGTTTAGAGAAGAACGTCGTTAAACTAACTCAGTAGACCAAACAGAGCTGATACACATCCCTAGGCATGTACACACCGTCACAATCAGGCAAAGAGAATCAAAGACAGAGAGCAAACAGAACTGATACATCCCTAGGCATGTACACACCGTCACAATCAGGCAAAGAGAATCAAAGACAGAGACCAAACAGAGCTGATACATCCCTAGGCATGTACACACCGTCACAATCAGTCAAAGAGAATCAAAGACAGAGAGCAAACAGAGCTGATACATCCCTAGGCATGTACACACCGTCACAATCAGGCAAAGAGAATCAAAGACAGAGACCAAACAGAGCTGATACATCCCTAGGCATGTACACACCGTCACAATCAGGCAAAGAGAATCAAAGACAGAGACCAAACAGAGCTGATACATCCCTAGGCATGTACACACCGTCACAATCAGGCAAAGAGAATCAAAGACAGAGACCAAACAGAGCTGATACACATCCCTAGGCATGTACACACCGTCACAATCAGGCAAAGAGAATCAAAGACAGAGACCAAACAGAGCTGATACATCCCTAGGCATGTACACACCGTCACAATCAGGCAAAGAGAATCAAAGACAGAGACCAAACAGAGCTGATACATCCCTAGGCATGTACACACCGTCACAATCAGGCAAAGAGAATCAAAGACAGAGAGCAAACAGAGCTGATACATCCCTAGGCATGTACACACCGTCACAATTGAGCAAAGAGAATCAAAGACAGAGACCAAACAGAGCTGATACACATCCCTAGGCATGTACACACCGTCACAATCAGACAATGAGTATCAAAGACAGAGAGCAAATAGAGCTGATACATCCCTAGGCATGTACACACCGTCACAATCAGTCAAAGAGAATCAAAGACAGAGAGCAAACAGAGCTGATACATCCCTAGGCATGTACACACCGTCACAATTGGGCAAAGAGAATCAAAGACAGAGAGCAAACAGAGCTGATACATCCCTAGGCATGTACACACCGTCACAATCAGGCAAAGAGAATCAAAGACAGAGACCAAACAGAGCTGATACATCCCTAGGCATGTACACACCGTCACAATTGGGCAAAGAGAATCAAAGACAGAGACCAAACAGAGCTGATACATCCCCAGAGAGAAAGAGCGATTGAGACAGAGAAGGAGCGATTGAGAGAATGAAGGAAGCATTGAAATTAAGAAGAGCAGACAGAGAGAGAAAGACAAACCATACAATGAAACATGGTGAAAATGACATCGTTAGAAAGATCCTGTGTTCAAACCCACGAGGAGACAACTAAATCTTCCCAACATGCCCTGGTAGTATAAGCTAAAGGAACAAGTGCAATATACACTAACTGGTGGATATAACATAAAGCTAAATCTGCACATACACACCTAAAGGACTATCCCCCTTCTTTATCAGTGCTGAAAGAAACGTCTTGCAATATAATTTATTTCTTTATTAAGTAAGTCCCTTCATAGTCTACACATTTTGTATTTTTTGTTTCATTTCTAATGCTTTGAATGATTTATATTTATTGTTTTCAAATACCGGTTTGCAAAGCGTACACCCATGTGCTGCCACAATGAAAAGCATACGAAATGAGTTGGCAACAATGTTTTTTTAAAATCCTTTTTTTTTTAAACATTTATAGTGAATGAAAGATTGACCATTCAGCAACCTCCTTGCCCGTATGTCTTAAGGGTAAGAATCCGCACCTACAGCTATATCTCTAAAAATGTAGAAGTTATTACCCTTTTTCGATATCATCCAAAATAATTAATTACCAATAGTTTATTGATTAATGTGTTAATTTTTAATAGATTACTTTTTTGTTAGGTACATTAATAACTGTTTAAAGTTTCAACGGAAACCGAGAATGTGAGAAATAACGTGTACAATTTTCTAATGGGACATAACCCTACATATTTAATATGTGAATACTGAAGGATTAATTTCCCAATTGGTATTAAACAAAATAATTTTTTTTATTTACCAAAAATTAATTGACTAATTAGTTTTTGTTGTTGTTGTTGTTTTTGTTTTTTTGCATGGATTCATGTATTGTCTACGCCAATGAATAATTGTACAAAGTTTCAACTTGATCCGAGCATGGTTATGGGAGAAATAATGTGTACAAACTTTTTACCAGGCAGACAGATAGTGAGAATCAATAAAATCTTTTTTAAAACGCCGTTGAAACCTCTCTGATAATATTTTAAAGAAGTCTGACGTACTTTACATAGAGTGAACAAACATCTTCATACAAAGCTGTACAGTAACTTTTAAATTGATAGCGAAACATAATATCTTATCTTATATAATACAGACGTTACTTCAAAAAAGATGATTACGTCCTACGCGTCATGCATTTAGTCAATGACTTAAATTGTGCCAAGTCACTCCTGATTTATGCCTGCCTTTACAAGACCACTTAGTGGACGCGTTTTTTTTAAATGGATATTTAATTAGTGTAGAAACTAGCTAAAGAAATCTTTATTTTCTCTCGGTATCAGTGATCCACCAGGGCAGGTGTCCTACCGAGAGATAAACGATGTCTTTAGTTAAAGCGTCCATTAACTTGTATCAATTAATCCTCGAATGTCCGTTTTCACTAAGCAGCTCATTTCCTGTCAATAATTCTACTTTGGTTGCTATGGCAACCTTCCTCACACTTGGCGTCCTAGGCAGAAAATTACAAGAAGTTGTTGGAGCTACTTATAGTTGAAAATAAACGAAACAAGGTCAAGGACGCTAAAGGGAGCTTCAATATTGCCAACTAAATACAACAACAAAAATGAGCTAGAATTTATCTCAATGCATGGCAGTTGATCTTCATATCAAATCTCCTTTATTTCTGATAAGTAGGGGCCCATTTTGTTTTGAACTAAGTTTGAAGTCTTAGAGTGACAGTGTGTTGTTTCCTTCATTTTAAATTTATTTTGTTTCACAAACAGAAGAGCTTAGAACATTTGAACAGATATATATAGCTTATCAACACTTCCTGGATTGTGTACGCCAAAAGGCGAGCTATTTATAGTATTCTCGCCGTGTAAGAAAATCTCTAAAACCATTAAGTTGATTTTTTGTTTGAAAATTATAAATAGTAAAAAAAAATAAAAAAATTTAACAACGCTTATATTAAAATCTACTGAAAGTAGAAAATAATAATTTTAAAAAGAAGCATTGAGTGTGTTTAGTGTGATGTGAAGTGAAATTCACAATCAACGTTTATTATTATTATTATTATTATTATTATTATGTTAACGAATATTACTACCCTGGCACTGTTAAAGAGAAACACACTTCAGTGTAGTCCCTTTATCAGTGTCCACTGAGGAATGTTCTGATGATGTGGCAGGTTTAATTATTATTATCATTTTCTACTTTTTTAGTGCGTTTAATATTGGCGTGTTTTTCTTTTAACTTTTTTTTTTTAATTAATGTAAAAAAGACTGAAGTGCTGCAACAACCTCCTCCAAATAAAGCTGTCACAGAACCAGACATTCTCATAGATGGCCAGAAATTAGCAAATGTCAAAAAGGTTGTCTATCTGGGAAGCATCATATCAGCAAACGCCAATTTAGAGGATGAGGTTGACTTCCGTATTGCTCGTGCCAGTGCTGCTTTTGGCAGACTTCAAGAACAAGTGTGGCAACGGAGAGGACTCAGCATATCTACAAAACTGAAAGTCTACAGTGCTGTAGTTCTCCGGACATCCCATATGCATCAGAGTCCTGGACCCTCTACTCCCGCCACACCAAAAAGCTAAACTCCTTCCATCTACGCTGTCTAAGGAGTATCCATAAGGTGCGTTGGTCCGACCACATACCAGACACAAAAATCTTAAAGCTGTCCAACATGAACAGTATCAATGCGACAGTAAAAAGGTCCCAAATTCGATGGGCGGGACATGTAGTCCGCATGCCAGACAAACGCCTTCCTAAGGAAAGCTCTTCCAAGGAGGCCAATACAAGCGCTACAAAGACACTCTCAAGGGCTCCTTCAAGGAATGCCATATTGACATTCACGGCTGGGAAGCACTAGCTCTCGATCGCTCCACATGGCATGAAGCTGTCAATCTCGGAGTCTCAAGATTTGAAGCAAGAAGAGTGGCCAGGGCAAAATAGCGCCGAACCAACAAAAAGCTGAGAGAAGAAGCAGGTCTATCTGCAACTGACCAAGTCTACCCATGCCACGTATGCGGCTGGCTTTTTATAGCGAGGATTGGACTTTACAGCCATCTTCGAGTCCATAGGAAATGAGAAATGTGCTCATCTTCCAACACGAAGGAGCTATATTTATATATATGTATATCCGGCAATACAGAGGCCACGAGCCCTTTGGATGCTAGAACATTGGCGATGCTTTTTTTTTTTCTAAAGGCCATGAATGAAAGATTGGCCATTCAGCAACTTCCTTGTCCGTATGTCAACATTCAATCAGATGAGCATTCAATCCCAACCTTAAGACCAGGCTCACATATCTTTATAGCAATCTGACCATTGAATATTTATTAATGTAACGCTAATAATGTCACACTTATAATATAACCCTAATACTATAACACTAATAATGTAATACTAATAATGTAACACTAATAAAAACCCAAATCAGTCTAACAATCAACCACATCGGCAACATTTTCGCCCCCCCCCCATCCCGCACATTTCTGTTTTGTATTATGGGCACCAGTCTATTTTGTATCGGCACAAGTCTATTTTGTATGGGGGCACCAGTCTTTTTGTATGGGCACCAGTCTATTTTGTATGGGCACGTCTATTTTGTTTGAGCGCGAGTCTGTTTTGTTTGGGCATGAGTTTATTTCGTATGGGAACGAGTGTGTTTTGTTTTGGCATGAGTCTATTTCGTATGGGCACGAGTCTATTTTGTTTGGGCACGAGTCTATTTCGTTTGGGCACGAGTCTATTTCGTTTGGGCACGAGTCTATTTCGTTTGGGCACGAGTCTATTTTGTTTGGGCACGAGTCTATTTCGTTTGGGCTTGAGTCTATTTTGTTTGGGCACGAGTCTATTTTGTTTGGGCATGAGTCTATTTCTTTTGGGCACGAGTCTTTTTTGTTTGGGCACGAGTCTATTTTGTTTGGGCACGAGTCTATTTCTTTTTGACCACGAGTCTATTTCGTTTGGGCACGAGTCTGTTTTGTTTGGGCACGAGTCTGTTTTGTTTGGGCACGAGCCTATTTTGTTCGGGCTCGAGTCTATTTCGTTTAGGCATGAGTCTATTTTGTTTGGGCATGAGTCTGTTTTGTTCGCTCATGAGTCTATTTTTTTGGGGCACGAGTCTATTTCTTTTGAGCACGAGTCTATTTCTTTTTGGGCACGAGTCTATTTTGTGTGGGCACGAGTCTATTTCGTATGGGCACGAGTCTGTTTTAAATTTAAAAAACAATTAATTAGTCAATTAATTACTTGTAATTAATTATTTTGTTTGGTACCAACAAGGGAAATTAATCTTTTCATTATTCACATATACGGCCAAATATGTAAGGTTTCTTTCCATTAAATAATTTAACTCGTTATTAAGTTTAAACTTTAAACAATTAGTAATGGTATTTAACAAGACATAACTCAATTAAAAAATTAAGCCATTCCTTATTTTTAATGGTGATTTAACATTTTGTTTGATATCAAATAAGGGAAATAACTTCTAAATTATTGTTCTTCAACTTCAACTTGTTCCTAAAGTTAGATCTAGACATCTTCCTTACAAAAACAGAAGCCCGACGGACAGCAAGTTTTCTCTTTCAATAGACTGTGATTCCTTTGTTGTGAGCCGGTGAGTTTTAATCTATTTCTTTGGAGTTGGTGTTAAAAGATTTTTCTTTCAGAAACAAGAAATGTGGCAGCAAATTTGAACATGTACAAACACAGCTGAATGAACCTTTTTTTACTTTTAATTTTCTCGCTTTTTTTTTTCCCCATTTTAATTTCTTTCTTGCACTGATTCAATTTAGCACGCGACATTTACAATGCTGTTCCATTACTTAGTGCTGGTTCTCTGAGCTAATGTGCTATCATGGCCCACCCCAATGCTCGATAGGAATTCATTTGTTTTTATTTTTTTGTCAATCCTTTATTTCTTTCTCCCCCCTCAATATTCATGAAAGCTAATTATTATAGCAAAAAGAGTTTAGTCTGAAAATTGGATGAATTCTGGCTATTTCTGTTGACAACTTGGAACATTTTTCATGTATTTTTAAATCCTTATTCTCCAAAAATCATGAAAATTACAACATTATCTACGTTTCATAGTTTAGTTCGAAACTTCAGTGACTTCTGCTTCTTGTTTTAATTCTCTTTTGTTTTGTTTTATTTACAGATTTAACATTGTTATTGTTGCATTCAATTTGGCCCTTGAAATAATAATTTGTGCACGTAGTACAACGCCCTGTTTCTTGTTTTGTTTTGTTTTTTTGTTGTTGTTATTTGTTCTTATTTGTTTGGTTTTTATTTGTCTATCAGATCTTATTGCTACAACTTTTCTCTTTTGAATTTAGTTATACCAGTTCATTTGAAAGTCATCTGTTTGTATAAAAACTCCCCTTTCAGACCTTGTGGTATATAGGGCAGAAGATGTAAAGGTCATCTTCTTCTTCTTCTTCTTCGTTCTCATTGTTATGTTGGAGTGTTCAGATGACTAGAGACCAATACATGAGATGAACTGCGCAGTGGTTTCCAGATCAGGGAGCTCTCCATATAGTTTCTTTTCTATTGGGGTGATTTGGGGCCAATGTCTTATACGGGCCTCTTGGTATAGAGAGCAGTTTTGGAGGACGTGGTCTGTATTCTCTGGTGATTCTCCACATGGGCAGATTTCACTGGTTCCAATTTTGAGCTTCCGGTACATGTGTTGTCGCATTCTGTTGTGTCCGGTCCTGAGTCGAAAGATTATACGTTGGTCTTGTCGGGATAGCTTATAGTAAGCGTCATCTTTCTTGTGATTTGGATGAGAGCTCGTCCATTTCTCATTTATTTTATTTACTATTAATTTCTTCAATTCTTCTGGATAGAGTGCAGAGTTTATTAGTGTGTTAATTCTCCCACTCTTGGCGAGTGAGTCAGCCTTCTCATTTCCTTCTAGTTCTATATGAGCTGGAATCCATTGAATTACAGTTTTTTTGCTGTTGTTGTTGAGCTTTGTAAGTGCTGTTTTGAGGTTATTAATATATGAGGAATCAGAGTTTTACAGGCTTTGGAGGGTTGTTTTTGCATCGGTTAGTAAGACAATCTGACTGTGTGGGGAACTTGGATGATTTGCTAGGATGGTAGCAGCTAGTGCTAGTGCTTCCCTTTCTGCTCTGTGACTGTCAGAGAGCTCTCCAGTTGCAATGGATTTTTCTAGTTTTCCTCCATCTGGCCATTCGATAAGTATTCCAGCTCCTCCATTTGTGGTGGCTTTATGGGTTGAGCCATCCGTGTAAACTCTGATCCACTGATTGCTAGGATAATTAGTATGTAGAAAACAGTTCACTATTTTCTTGAGCTCTGTTGGTCTGTAATCAGATTTTCTTTTAATGCTTTCGATATGGTCCCTTATAGTAGGAAGAGGGCTTTCATCCCAGGGTGGAGATTCATTATAGTGTATCGAGGATTCCAGGGTAATTTTTTCAAGTTGGTGTTTCTTTTTTAGGTTTAGAGATTCCTGTATGAAATTGGTCCTTTTGAGAGGTTTTTTGGTGCCAGTTTTGTGGATTTTTGTTCTGAGTGGGTGCCTCTCCATGGTCTCCAATTTAGTGAATTGGGAAAGGATTTTTATTTCTCTTCTTTCATCCAGAGAGATCAGGGCAGCGGTTTCCTCCATAGCTCTTATGGGTGTTGTTTTGATTGCTCTTGTCATTATCCTTAGACCAATATTTTGAACCTTGTCTATTTTTCTTAGGTTGGTTTGGGCTGCTGAGCCCCATGCTGTGGCACCATATTCTTGTACAGGTCTCACGTAACTGGTATAGGTCTTTTTCAGGATGTTGTGATTTGCTCCCCAATCTGTGCCAGCTAATTTTTTCAAGAGGGATAGTCTCTGGATGCCTTTACTCTGTGTTTTATCTATTTGGCTTTTCCAGGTTAGTCTCGGGTCATAGGTGACTCCAAGGTATGTAGGGCTGTCATTTTTTTCTAAAGCTTCCTTATCTAATGTTAATTTTATTGTTTGCTGTTTTGTTGACAGTGAGAATATGGTATATGTGGTCTTTTTTGTGTTAATGGACATGCCCCAGTCTTTGGACCAATTATTGAGTATATCGAGAGCATCTTGTAATCGAAATTTCGATGTTCCTACATATTCTTCTGTGCTAATTAAGGCAAGGTCATCTGCATACATGCTGCTTTTAACTTTTCTTGGTAGGTTTTGATTTAGATCGTTTATGAATATTAGGAAAAGTGTTGGGGGTAGGACTCCTCCTTGGGGGACACCATTTTTAATACCCACTGTGTGGCTTCTTTGTCCTTGCATGCAAACTAAGGCTTTTCTATTATTTAGATATTCCTTTATCCAGTTGTACATTCTGTGGGATATGTGATGCTGGATTAGTTTGAGCAAGAGACCTTGCTCCCAGACTTTGTCAAATGCTTTTTCTAAGTCAACCCACACAATTGTTGTTGGTTTCTTTTCTTGAAAGCCATCTTCTATTTCTTGTGTGATAAAGGCGATTTGATCTTCTGTTGATCTGCCTTTTCTAAAGCCAGCCTGGGCTTCAGTGAGTAGGTTATTTGACTCAAGGATCCATGTCAGCCTTCTATTTATCACTCTTTCCATCAATTTGCAGGAACAGCTAGTGAGGCTGATGGGGCGGTAGCTATCCAGTTTGTTTCTTGGTTTGCCGTGCTTTAGTATAGGGATCATAATGGCTTTTTTCCAGATGTTTGGAATTCTGCCAGATTTCCAGCTAGCATTGAATATTTGTAGCAGTTTTCTTTTGGCTTGAGGACCCAAATGAAGAAGCATGTCATTAGATATTTTGTCTGGGCCCGGGGCTTGTTTTGGTTTGAGGACTTTTAGGGATTCATCAAGTTCCTTCATTTTAAGATTAGTGGTCATTCCCAAGGAGTAAGCTGGATTTTTTTCTTTAATTCTATCTTGGATTTCTGAGTTTACATCTTTATTTCTACTTTCACTGATTTGTATTTTTCCTACGCTTTGGAAAAACTTAATGAATTCATTTGCTGCTTCTTGGCCTTCAGGGGTTTGTTGTCCTTTTCTATTACTACAGGAGTTGTTCATCTGTTTCTGTGGCCTACGGTTAACGAGGGTGTCATGTGGCCAGCACAACGACCAACCGCCTTTACTTTTCCCCAACTAATGTCAGGTACCCGTTAGAGCTGGGTGGACTAGGAGGCTCAAAGATCCTTAAATTAAAATCACATTCTTCACCAGGATCCGAACCCGGGATCCCCAATTTGGAAGTTAAACGCTTTACCGCTCAGCTGCCGCGCCACTATCTGTTTGTATGAATTGTCCCAATAGTCCGTTTATTTTTTGGAGTACTTGCCAGGACAATTTTTGTAGGTTGGCTTAAAAAAAAACAATCTAATTTATCATTGCTAGTGGGCCTACTAAATAAGAATATTTTTTTTTTATTTTTTTTTGGTTTTCCTTTTTAAAAAAATAAGTATGACTGTTATTGATTTTGTTTGATTGCATGACCACCACTGCTGATTCTTATCTTACCGCAGGTTCTTACCCTACAGAACGTTCGCTCACAATGGTACAGAGATATTCATGCCTAATCCAGTCTTCTATTCCTGATTCTGTGTTTCATGCTTGAGTACCACTTGAAATTCTCATATTTGGTACTCGACGTTTTGACGCTGCCGTTTTGGCGCGGGCTGTTATGGCGCCAGACATTTTGGAGATAGTTCTTATGATAATTTCAAAAGCGAAATCAGAAAGCTTTCTAAAGTAAATATTTTTTTTACTATAGGCCTACTCAGGGGCGGACTGGGTATCAAATTCGCCCCTGGCATTATTTATATAAACTGGCCCACAAATGGCATGTCATATTTTCGGTGGGGGGGGGATTTTAATTAATCTTCATTACATTCTGATCTTTCATTCTTTCAAACGTTTTTTCTACCCTAGAATACTCTCTTCCTATAATTAGTGTAAAGACAGTAAACACCGCCAAAGGGCAGCTAGAAAGTCCGGGGGAGCATTATTCCGTTATTTTAAGCTTTAAAAATGCATATTCTGAGGTATCTACAGTGCAATTAGCCTGCTACTCTTCCGCTAAAAAAAAAATTCAAAAACCAAATCTGCTATTCAATGGAGTCCAGTAACTGGTAGAAAATGGTAAAATGCTTTAGTTTTTGTATTGGAGGGGGAAGGGAAACCACAAAACCACTTTTGGCTACTCTCTTAAAATTTGGTGATTGTAGTTTGCTTAAGCAGTAAGTAAAGTTTCCCTTTCAGACAATGAGGTCTGAGGCAAGTGATGGTTTAAAGACCCTCCCATCCCGGCTACGCCCATGTGTCATATTATAGGTGTAAGCCTAATTCTCTACAAAATATATAAAATTTGATAACACATCGAAAACTGGATGTATGCATTCGTAGGATTACATAATGTATTCTATTTATACAAGTAAGTAGTGTGAAAACTATAAACAATACAATAGCAGCCTAATGAGTTTGAAGCTTTTTGGTATTACTTATAGATTACAGACGTTTCTTCCAAAAATAAGATTGTTACGTCTTACACATTTCATGTGTCAATGTAGTCATGCATGTTGATCTATGACTTAAAATATGCTCAATCATTGGTTTTCCTGGCTGACTCAAGCAACCAATTCCATTAAAACATAAGAGAAAGCGGAACGGTTAGAGAAGCATTTACTTGATGTGAAAAGCTCTTGCTTCCTCCTAGTACATTCTCAAAAACGTGATTTGTATATGAATATACTATAACCCATTATTTAAAATATAAATCTCCTTTCATTAAATATCGGATGTGACGGCGCTATATAAATTATTGTAATTATAAAATAATTTTCAGCATTAATAACTTCATACTTAGCATAAGTTTGCCATTTATAATAGTATAACTATTGATTTAGATCTAGATTTATTTTTTAATTATGTAATATTTTGGTAAGCCTTAAGTGTAGTATTTTTAGATCTATGTTATTAAAAATAAACAAAAAGAAACTTGCTTTTTCTTTTCAAATTGCAGAAAGTAGAGCTTTATACCCATATTGAGCTGTGAATATGTTGGGTATCAATGTTTTTTAACTTAACCTTTCTCATCCCTCTTTATGGTAAACCATTAAAAGACGGGGGAGGAAAGGAGCAAAAACAAATGGGAGTGCCATCAAAATGATTAGGCCAAACGCAACCTCGAAGACATCAGAGCACTCCATGCCGCTCGTGCATAGCAGAAAGTACGTCTAACGTTTTACGAATGATAATACGTACAATGTATAGTGTATTTTTTTTTTATATTCGTGTTCAATTTCAAACAAAATTAATTGTAATAAGAATTTTAAAAAAAACAACAAGAAAACGTGTTCGGGCCTTTGTGTCTTGCTGCTGTCTTTTTTTTTTTAAGTTGTCTTCATTGAATTTTTTTTTCTTTGGTCGCGACCAGACCGGCCCATTTGGTACCGGCCCACTCGGCATTTGCCCGTTTGCCAATATAGCCAGTCAGCCCCTGGCCCTACTATAAGTACAAATATATATAAATAGGCCTACATTCTGCCCTTAAGCTCACCCCTAACATTTTAATAAATGTTTTGAATATTTCATTAATAAATATCACAAACTGTGTATAGGTCAGATTTCAGAACACAATTTTGACAAACTTTCTATCGTTATTTCATTTTGTTTCCAGAAAATATTAAAAATACAAACATTATGATGTTAAATTACAGAACTATAATTACAAACAAAAAAACAACAACTTAAAGCCAAAATATAATATAAAAAATACACTTATGTGCAAATACACGTACAGAGCATAGATATGTATAATTATTTTTAAGACATAGAAAAATGAAGGTATATATATATATATATTGAGCACCAAAATATCTTGCGCCTAAACGAACATGCCTAAACGGCTGGACCCAAACATCCTGTATGAATCTGTTCTATTTTTCCCCCTGACCCTCTTAACATTCTCCCTGTCTTTTTTCTCCATTCACTTTCTGTTTTCACTTTTTTACTTTCATCTCTTTTTGCTAGTTTTGAGACCCTCACTTGTTGCACTCTCTCTCTTTTGTTTCCTTTTTCACTGTCTCTCACTTTGTTTCTCTTTTTTTTTTTTACACACACACACACACACACACACTGGCTCTTTTCCTTCTCCGTCTCTTTCCTTGTCTATTTCTCTCTCTCTCTCTGTCTTTCCTTCTCTCTCTCTCTCTTTCCTTCTCCGTCTCTTTCCTTGTCCATGTCTCTCTGTCTTTCTCTCTCTCTTTCCTTCTCTCTTTCTCTCTTTCCTTCTCTGCCACTCTCTTTCCCTCTCTGACTTTCTCTTTCATTCTCTGTCTCTCTGTTTCCTTCTCTCTGCCAATTCTCTTTCCTTCTTTGTTTCTCCGTCCCTCTATGTCGCTCTTTCCCCCTCACTGTCAACCTTTCTCCTCTTTCTCTCTTCATAAACTATTAAATCCAAACAATTCACATTAACCTCTCTCTCTTATTACATTTACTAAACCCATCTAATTATTTCATTGACCACCTACACCCTCCAAGCTCCCAGTGGACTAACTTTCTCTGCCACACTCTTCCCTCTTTCGCTCCCCCCCCCCCTCATTTTTGTTGCTCCTCCCAGCACTGTCTAGCTTTGAAACTTTGGACTCACCAAGTTATTATCACTCTTGTCTCTCTAGACTCTCGGGTCTCCTTCGCCTCCACCCATCCGACCCTCTCCTTTTGATTAGCCCTTCGTGGGATTGCACTCAGAAGTAATTTTTCCCAGTAATTTTAAGCCGAGTCCCTGATGGGCGTGCGCGCTGTACTCACTCTCATGGTCGTCCCCGCACTAACTCGGATATGGTGGCAGCATTATGTGATGAGAAAGGGGAGAGACCATATGACTTTTAAATGCGCTGATGGGTGTCAGCGACCAGCTGGTCATTTATCCAGAGAAGCTAATCGCTTTAGTGATTCAGGGTAATCTTTGCACTCTACACTTCGTTTAGCGGCGCAGTAACGCATCAAGTACTTTTACTAAATCTTACATCTACTTCATGGAAACAAAACACACACTGGACGAGACCTAGACCTAAGATCTACTAGTTAGTAGTAGTCCTGTAAGTGTTCCTTTCGTTAAAACTCAATTAAAAATTTCTGATTGCTAACATCAATGGCTTGAAACAAGTAAGCAAAAAAAAAGTTTGTTTTTTTCACTATCATTACTTTTACTCCAGTGGATTATTAGGCTATTTGTGCTATTATTATGATAAGAGAGTTCTTAAAACAAAAGTGGCAGAATCGTGATACTATTGATTACTGTCCAGATTGAGCTGTTAATTCAAAAATTTGGCTTATTGCAGTAACATGGCCAATTAGCTCATTATAAGTCTATCAGTTGTAGGCATATTTGTTTAGTACTATCCCTGGGTTTATAATGTAGGTGAATACGGTGTTCTTGTTTCTTACAAGCTATTGTTTAATTTTCTTTTTTCATCGATCTGCGTGAAACATTAATAATTTAATAATTAATAATTGCCGTTGTTAATTTTTAACCAATTAGATAATTGGGATTTAAAACAAGAAAGACATTAAAAATAGTGTTTTTAAAAGCCATACAATTTATAGAGCGATTGTTTTTCTCTTCAAAATTAAAGATTGTTAGATTAAAAAACAATGGTACATTTTTTATTTACCCCGCCATCTACTCCCCGAGAAAGAATCCTGGCTAAGCGAATGTAAGTATCTAGATCTAGTACACTTTATAATATTCCAATGAAAAGCATTTAGATCTAAACTTAGAAGACGATGCGCAAACTTTTCCTGAACATTTTTATTAAACTCTTGAATCAACAAAGCCTTGCTTCCGGAAATTCCCGAAAGCGATAGTCTTTTCAAGAACTCGATAGTTTTTTCGAAACCGATGTTGGATCTAGACCTAGAATCCTAGATCTCGATCTCTAGACAAATTTAAATTTATTTCATTTTTTTTTTACTTCAGAAATTATAATAATCCAACTCGAGTTTTCCCCGTGTGGCCAACAAGCTATGAATTCTTGTCTCAGCAACTGTTACATTTGTAGAGACATGGTCGGAGCCGGTTGTTTTTTTGTTTTTCTTTTTTGTAGATAAGCTCCCAGACTACTCCACCCTTTATGACTCTCGTGCGGTTTGCGCGCTGGACTGTCTTTCAGATTTATCGATGGTCCCGGGTTCAAACCCTGCCCGCTCCCATCCCCCCCCCCCTCGTCCTGCGGGAGGTTTGGACTAGGAGGTAATTACCTTCAACTCTGAAGGAACATCCGAAACATGTAAAACATTTTGCAAAACATCTCCGACTTGAATAGAGGTTTTGTAAAAGTACACCAGTGTCATTTTACTGTGTAGTTGATACCTTCTCGTTTTATACCTTTTTTGGCTTTCATTACAATTTTTCTTTTTTTTTTTTTACAAAACCTTTTTTCAAGTCAGAATTTCATAGAACCTAGATGTTGGGCGGATGGTAGAACCTGGACACGGATCTCAAAAAACGGCTCTAACGATTTTTCTAGATTTTTAACAGTGGATGTGTATCACTTAGAAAAGAATAACTAGTTCGTTAGTCACACTGCTCTGACCGTACGTGTAGGATGCCCGAAAAAAAAATGCATGACTTATTTGATGCTGTCTCTTTATTTGAACTGGTAAAATGGAGGTATTGCCTTTCTTTAAATGTACTTTTTAGTCATTTTTTTTATTTGTAAAGAGTTTGATTTTCTGATATTCACTGCTTGACTTTAAAACGTTAGCTGCTAAATGGCAATTACAGATTATTAAATTATACCTGAGGAATTACTCTTTTTTTTTTCAAAGAGAAGATAATCGTGTAGCAACAATGACTAATTCATGTAGATAACTTACAACTATAAAGCTACCAACGCATTCGTCTTCACAGAAACGCACGAAAACCCATATACAAGAGATTTCCTTTAGTGTAATAAAACGACTTTAACGTTTGTCAGATAGGCTATCCGTTTAAAAAAAAAAGCAGCATTTAAGAAATAAAGCTAATTGTCTCTTTCTGAATAGTAAAGCATGCTTTAATCTAATCTTTGCATTTCAAATAGGCTTTGATGTTTCGAAAAGACCTAGGCTTACATACGTCACTTTAAAACTCACTATAGAAATATTTTTCTACCTTGTATGCCATACACTCTAATGCAGATTTATTTCACGCTCCCTCGTAACTGTACTTACATTTGGTATTCTAACTAATGACATAATTCTACAAGCGTAGCCTAAATAGTAAATACCATCCCAAATTACGACCAAATTATTAGACCTACATTAAAGGCAAATGTTATCTTCAGTCCGCTCTCACAACTAATTTTACTATAAAATTTTACGTTCTACTGTCGCTGAACGACCTGGTGTCCTAAAATTAAACCCCACTTATTTTAGTGCTCGACCCTTCCTGTCCCGCCCTTAGTTCCTTAAATTCTATTCAATTATTCCATGACTGACTCTAGACAAAACGTTATTTATATATTGTATATTTCAGTTAAACATATGATTGGGATTTAACGACAACAGACAGGAGGTAACAAGGTCAACATGGACTCTCCGCCCCAGACCCCGGCCACGGATCCTCCTCATGACGGGCAGCTCCATTTCTCTCCAGTTGAGATTCCCATCATTTTATTCACAGTCTGGGCCATTGTGGCCAACTCAGTCTTGATCCTGGCCATACTTCGGAATGAACACAGGAGACAGGCTAGTGCTTTGCATACTAGTAATATTGACATGTTGTTTCGTTAGACAACAACTCGATGTTGATACTGAGTGTCAAGCAACTTAAAGCAACTAATTGTATGAATAAAACTAAAGCCTTTATATAGATCCCAGGTCGAAATGTGAGCTTCCTAACACAATACGCATTCAAATATCAACAAGCAGACACTCTAACACAGCGGTTCTCAACCTTTTTTGCTCGGCGACCCCCAATACGATTCCCCACTAGGCGGCGGCGACCCCTCACTAAAATTTATTTCGTTCATAGGCCTATGCAAAATTCATTTTTATAATAGTATATAATCGCATTCAAAATGTAGGTGGGCATCCAAGATGTATTTTCACATAAACTGACCATAGCAAAAGCTTTATTTATAAGTGATTGTATTTATTGTAAAAATAATTTTGTGCTTAAATTAGAAAAATAAATAAACTTTATGACTTTCATTCATCGACTTTACTAGTGCATGATTATTATGTTAATGTAAACTTAAGGGACAATTTAAAAAGTAGGACTAGGCTTGGAAAACGTACATTTGTTAATACAGTGAATTGCGAACGTCAGTTCGAAGATTGACCTTTATTCTGTTTTCCCGGGTGAGAAATTCTCCTAGTAGAAATAATAATGAAAGGAACCTTCAGTATCAAGTCTCTTTGTGAATTAGTCTTAAAGATATGTTGTCAGAAATAGAAGAAAGAGCAAAGCAATCTCAGAACCGGATATGACTGTAAACACCTGAAACAGAATTGTTTAAATCATGAGCGTAGCCAGGATTTTTATTCGGGCGGGGGGGGGGGGGATTTTTTCTTCCCCCCCCCCCCCCCCCGAAAAAAAATATATACATGTTTGTATGGATGGATGTGTGTCTGTGTACATAATTAATCTCTATTACATTCTGACCCTTCATTCTTTTGGAAGACGTTTATTGTGCCCTTAAATAGGTTCTTCCTGGAGTTAGTGAAGGGGTCTGGGTAGCGCCATTTGTGCAGGCACAAAAATATCTTTAAAAAATGAACCTACTTTGACAATAAAATAACGTTCTATATAAGTTGTGTCAACAGGTTTCGAAAAGGAAACCCGTCTTTAAAATCACGTAAACCAGTAACTGAACATTGGCAACATCTTCAGTGAATTCATCAAGTTGGATGCTCAATATTGGAAGTGGAGAATATATCATTTTCTGAATTACATGATCAATGATATCAGTAGACAACTCAACTATTTACATGTGAAGAGTTTCATTAGATAAGGAAACTGCACTAAATGTATTAACCGATTTGGCTCCAATCATCACTCGAACAATGTATTTGACAGCTGGCAATATTCACTTCTCGGCAATGGTGTGAGATTTTAAAGCTCTGTCAATTCTGAGAGCCACCAAATAAGAAACCAATTTGTTTTGATTATGGTATATACCACCTGAGATAAATCATCATTTTAAAAACTAAAGTACTGGATGTTTTTATATACAAACTTGCACGTTTCAGTTCGGCTTCATACATTGCTAGATAGAACCTCATTACATGGGAGTTTTTCCAGTTCCTGCTTGAACGTTTGAAGTAAAATCTAATCGCCAAAAGTGTCATTACATTTTCTCCTCTAACATCGAGATCCATGTTCCTGGGATGTTTTGTAATGAATATAAAGCGATGGCGTCATACTAGTTCCGATTGCTCCACTTTACAATCCCACAATGAAGCTAAGCAAGCCCGTTTGACGAATAGTAATTTCAAAATATTTATGGTGCGACATAATTTTCGAATGAAAATTATATTTAGAAAAAATACTAAGGTAATTACCGATGGAAAAATGTGTCTACCTTCATACATTGATGTTACACTCGCTAAAGGTGCTTTCTATATCCTCTGGTAATATGTCAGTGTTCTTAATTAATATATCTCCCTCACTTTATTTGTTTTTATTAATTTGACACTTCAGATCATTTCATGATTTTGTGTCAGCAACAGTCAGACTGCATAATGTCCCTTTATTTAATTTATTCAAATGTAAATGTATTCCATCTATGGTACAAATGTGTTTGTTACGTTACACATTAAAAAAGAAAAAAAATTCCGATGAAAAATTCTGAAAACCCAAAATTTCCGAGGGTCTTGGGGACCTCCGACAAATGGTCATTTGACCCCCAAAGGGGTCGCGACCCACAGGTTGAGAACCCCTGCTCTAACACAACATATCAACGGCTCTTTTAGTGCAGCCCGTCAACCAAACTTCCTACGGGACACATCAATTAGACAGTATTTACGCATCTACAGGCCGGATTTAAGGGAGCTCACATTTTTAAATATACAATTTTGTTTACAAATTAGATGTATAAGCACTCTATTTCTTTCATCACAAATATGACATGTTTTTAGATTTATTTTATGTACATTTTTATTGAAACTTGATAAGGATAGGGGCCTCTTCAAAAAGTCCTGGCCAGGGCCTCCACTTACTGCCCATCTGTATGTCAATTATCAGCTATGTCTATCTGCATCAATACTGTTACACACTGCCCACCTGAATGTCAATTATCTGCCATGTCTATCTGTATCAATACTGTTACACACTGCCCACCTGAATGTCAATTATCTGCCATGTCTATCTGCATCAATACTGTTACACACTGCCCAGCTGTATGTCAATTATCTGCCATGTCTATCATCAATACTTTTAACGCACTGCTTGACCGCATTTTTTTTACTGGTAAAAATAATGTAGGCTTACGATCAAATGGCATTGAACTTAATTGTATAATAATTATTGTTTTGTTTAAATTTGTTAGGTGAGCTTCAACCTACATGTTTGTAACTTGAGTTCAGTCGGATTGCTCCTGGGCTGCTTCGTTCTTCCTCTGCTCATTGACTTTAACTTGAAAAACTTTTGGTCCTACGATGACAACCTTTGCCGTATCTGGCTCATGGCAGACCTCCTCGTGTGTACCGTGTCTGTCCTGGTTGTCTTGGCCATGGTCTTTGATAGGTTCGTCCTTTTCTCCTGCCCAGGTTCCGCTGAAGGAACTTGCAAGTACGTGCTGTCGGCACTGCTAATCATCCTTCCCTGGGTACTGGGCACTGCCATTGTGCTTCCCATCTATCTGTTCGGTGAGACTGGAGATGGTGTTAAAGAAGGAGTCTGCTACCTTCACTATGAACCACCTTTCCCGATCGTGTCTGAGCTGGCAGGATTCATTGTTCCTGGACTGGCCACGTTTGGACTGCTGGTGGCGACAACTCTGACCTTTTGGCTCAAGCGACAAGAGCTTCGAGAAATGGATTTTAGCGAAGAGAGAGAGCATAAGGGTTGGCAGGTAATTCTGAATGTTTGAATTTACTTATATTATATTTTTGTTTCACTATGTATCTACATTTTTGACGAAGTCGTATTTCCCTTATCAGAGATAGATCAATGTCACAACCTAACTTGTATGTTTATATAGGTTCCAGTTTCTGTGAAATAAGGTCTGACATTGGAAATCCCTTTCATTGGTCACTAATAGAGCTCTATTCTAAAGAAAAAATAATAAAGATTTGTAGGCTACACTCCATGGCGTGGGGGAAAAGGCCAAAGACCTGTCAAGGGTTATTAATCAGCAATAACAGTTTCTAATCAGCCGAGTTATCTCTGTTCTATGAGATAAAATCATAGGACGAAGAAAGATCACAACTCCAGTAATACAGAGTCAATATGACTGCTAACAACGGGACAAGAAAACAATTTTTTTAATGTCTAAAAGCTTATTATTTTTGCATAATATTTGTTTTGGGGGTGAGCTAAAAACTCAAAAGTGATATATACACCATGTGTGTAGATCCATATGTTTTTAAATTAAATTAAACATCAAATCTTTTCCTACTTCTTACTCATATATTCATGTGTGTGTGTTTTACCACATACTCTAAGGGACCAGTATTAGCTGCTTCTTTTCACTTGCATTTCTACATCTGACATTCTTTAGCTCAGGAGGACATTAGGCATGGGTAAACTAGGTAACTGTCGAACTGCCTATGGGGCCTCCAACTGGTGAGTGCACAAGAATATTTTTTCGAGAAAAAATTGCGAAACCTAGATCAAATCTAAAACAGCAGAGATCTGTGTCTACTAGTCTAGTCTCTACTATTAACTCAAAGTTTATTTGCGAAAGTTAAGATCTACTTCATAGACTACCTTTGTAAGAAGAACATTGTAACTTCCTAGTAGTAAATATATCAAAACGTTATTTCAAGTATGTTGCATCCAAATGCATGCGAAGAATGTAAAGAGGGCTTTATTAAATTTCGTTACTCGTCAGCATTTATTGTTTTAACCAAACAATTGACATTGGGTTATTTTATTTGTATGGTGTTTATTTTTATTTGTCTACTTTATTTATTTGGGGCCACCAAATTCACTTCGCCTTGGGCCTCCGATTATCTAATACCACCCTTTAGCTCTCTTCCTCACAATTCCTGTTAGTGGAGGGACCGTAGGCCTATACATGAAACTCATGCAGGTCATACCCAGATAAAGATCTATAGCTAATTGTGTCAGTTCCTTGTTGGCTACAGAACGTGGCCAAATGAACATTGAGGTCTTCTATTGTAACTTGCTTTTTTTAAAGCAGTACTCTATTGTTTATATCACACTGTAAGTATTGTAAACTATCCTACAAGATGACATCTATGCACGTACTTTATTTTGATTTCTCTAAAACCTTATAATGACATGTCGAAGTGTGCATTAAGGTTTGAGATTACTTTTATGTCTCTTTGACCAACGGGAAGGCTTTTATCCGTGGTCAGGAATGAAAGATTGGCTCTTCACCTCAGTCCCGAGTTCCTATATCAACAAGATGATCATGTAATCACAACCGTTTTCATGAGACACGACTCCTTGAGCCAACGTCATGAGTTTCTCCTCTCATACAAAGGCCGAAAACCGAGCCCACGAAGGGTTTCTGCGTGTTCCTATTATGTAGTGCCACTAGCCGTGGGAAGGTCATCACCACGCGTTTACTCCCGTGGATATGACATGGTTTTCAAACCTTTCTTAATCCTCAGCACGTGCAATGTATGGTATCTAGTACTGTGGTAGCCCACTTGGTCAGGGGTAGTGATCGCTACCCGCTTATCCGTTTCCCCTAATGGACATTTCCATGGAGGCACCACGATGACGCCACAGGATTTCATGGGAATGGCAAAGTTGGCAATGCCAAGGGTTCGAACTTGAGACTATCGTAACGATAGTCCGATTAGCATACCATAGTAATGATCTAGGCTGTCAAAAATGTCAAGCGAAACTTGAAATTCTTGATTGAGTCGCATTTAAAAGTATGTAAACGTATGATGTTATCCTTATGTCTTGATAGCTTTATATCTGATTTAAGAATAGCTATCGTTGTCTTTCTATCTTGCATATAGGTGTTAATGTTGTGGATAATAACTGTTGCTGTGTTAGGACTGTGGAGTCCATTTGCTGCGCTTAGGATGGCCAACTTTTTCCTGGACCAAACCTTAGAGAGCTGGATCACTTTTGCTATTTGGTTTGGTTACGCTAGTTCAGGTAATGATTAATTGATTTAGCTTAACCGACTTCTAAACAAACATAACTTGAGAAATGAGGTGTATGTTTTGAACAAACAAAAAAAGTCATATGAATGTTTGAATGACATGGTTTCTAGAGAAAGCAATAAGTGAACACCATTTTTTGATGGATGATGTTAGGTCATTTTAGTGACCAGCCATCAAAATGTATCTAACATTATGTTGTCAGGTAGATCATTACATGATTACATTACATGCTTACTTGATGGTGTTGAGTTGGAATACTTTAACAGACCTTTTTTTTTACATTAACCATAGACTAAAACATTAGTCAATGTGTTACTAAGTCTTGCTTCTCTACACCCTCGTAAACTGTTGGTTACAGAAATGGATGATACTCCATCTGATGTCCAGCATTATTTTAATTCTGAACCATTCGATGCCCCTTTCAGTATTATATTTTTAAATGAATGTGCATGCAGCCTTTCTAATTATTTCATCATATTCATCAGAGAATCTGCTGCAATAATTATTTTTGTGAATCCTTGAAACTTGTTTCATTAAAATATTGAAATTATCACTCTAAAATAAACTATTGTAATTTGTGTGTCTAGGTGTAAATCCCATATTGTGGATGATAATGCCAAGACTAAGACAGAGTGTGAAAGCTTTGCTCTGTTGCTGTTCTAGAAAACACAGATATGATGAGGATGACTCTGTCTTTGGAGATGAGACAAGTACAGCCATGATGGAAGGATATGCAAAGTCTTGAGAAGAGTGGAACAAGTTTAAAAATATGTGTGTTCACAAAACTGAATAACTTTGTTAAACCTTTGTAAATATTTTATTTGCATCTTCATTATAATCCATGTTAAGCCAAACTTTACAGTAAATGTTATCAGTTGTCAAATTATTTCCCGATTTTTTACTTACATTGTTTTTGTGATGTTATAAATTTGGAATTGTCTCCGAATAACTTTTTAAAAACTTTTATTATCAAACAAGATATTAGTACATTTTTGTTTACAAATCCCTAAGAAAGGAGATATTTTTGTGTGGGATATTTGTCTCTCACTTTTATCATGACACTAGAAAATAATCAAGAAGGATCAATAAAAAAAAAAGAAAATATTATCCCTATTCTTGAATCTAGTTGATTGCACAGACTGCTGATCTGAAGACAAGAGTCAGGTATAATTACACAGTTTTGTAAACCTGGACTTGGAAACCATGAGCTCACCGTGTTTAAAATAATTAGTATTAATCATCTGATGTTAAATGATTTGTCATTGTCACACAGACACCATACAGAAACATGAATACAACATACACCCACCCCAAAGACCTTTAAAGTTTTGCTACTGAAACTCCACATTTTAAATTTATTTTTTTTCTCTTTCATTAAGCCAAGACATTCATACCTTCCTCTAGTCTCTGATCATCTACAAAAGTAACCAAGAAGTGAACTTGTCATACTGAAGGAGACATTAATGCTTTCCTCTGTAGCAAACAAACTAAATGATCAATGTCTGAGTCGGTGGTCTCCTCATTTTTAACTTTTTAAGCGAGTTCTTTTTTATTTTAAATGGGACAATGGTCTGGACATTAAAATAAAGTGTTGCTCTTAATTCTAGTACTGCCAGTCTGTCTAGGAAATTTATCTGCACATTCAGTTTATTGTTATTCAACTTTGGAAGAATAATTTCACACACACAAACAAAATCCTCATAATACTCATCAAATCATCTGACCTTTGATATTTAATAACTCTTTAAGATATTTTCTGTTCTCACACCTCTCAGAAATAAACAATCAAAACTCCCCTGCAAGAGATTGTTTTTGTTATAAATGCTTATACATATTATGAAATGTAAAGAGATTTTTTTGATTAGCACAACTTAGCAATGATTAAATGCATTTTCTTGACAGATGTTTGTATCAGCATCTGCCTCATCAGCATTATCTTTATAGCAAAGATTCTTTCTATTGATATGATGAAGGCCTATGGAATTATATGATTATAGAAGCGGGAGATATGTAATATTTGTTTCCATAATATAATTTAAATTATTTGAAATATAAGAGAAAGAATAAAATCCAGGTAAATTAAGAATGTGATTTTACAATTAATTACTTGATTATTTAGTTAGTATTTCTTTTTTTTTTTTTTTTGAAATATCTGCATCAAAACCCATTTCTAAGTTATTTCTAACAAATTTGTATTTTTAAAGTTTGAAGTTTCAACTAATTATGAATGTATCAAGAAATCAAGCTTTTTAAAAAAAAAAAAAACACATTATGTCACTTATGGCTCAAAACAGCTTGGTGAACCTCTGCACAGATCTGTAGGCCATCATTACATGATTTACTTTTAGTATCCTACAACTTCCTATTTAGTTTATGTAATTGTACTTTAGGCTAGCGCGAGTACTTTTATGAAAATGTTTAATTTTTTAATGTTTTTTAACATGACGTGTTAAAAAAGGATGTTAAAAATCCTTAATCCAAAATGTTGCATTTTGTTTGCTTTATGCATTCTAGAATCATTTAAATTATAAGAAATTCTATATTAAATTGTACATTTAAGACATAAGGCATTCCATATCATTGTACACATCTATTTTTAATTCTAATTCAGAACATGTTAAATTGTTTCTAAAAATGTATAACAAGTTTTGTTCCAAAATAGAAATACTATTAAAATATGATGAGATATTTTATATCTGCTATTATTAAGCACTAACATTACCAAGCTATAAAAATAATGCTTCAAAGTAATTTTTTTTCATTGGATGTTTGTATGTAATATTGTATTAAATAAGAAAACAAAAATTTTATTTGAAATTATTGAAAAAATGACTATTATTATATTATATTAAAAATAAATGTAATCCGCAAATTTTTTGTCATGAAAACTTCTGTTTACAGATACTTAAGCATGTATTATTTTTTAATAAAATTAAATCAATAATACATGATTTAGCTTAGTGTTTCTTTCTGTTTGTGAAGAAATAAGTCCTTTTACGTTTAAAGTGTCTTAATTGTGGAACATTTTAACAAAACATCAATACACGGCAGACGTTATATACAGATCTCCTACTTCACTCGCTGAGATTCTCCCTCTCTTTTGTTTACACACGTCACTTCCCCCAAGTCCCCTAACTTTCGATACCCAACAATTGACCGTGTGTCACGGTTAACCACACAGTAACCGTGTCACACCAGTCCTCCCAGGGCAGAGAAAATGAACCCAATAGTTTGGGTGTACATCAATAATGATTTACATCGACAAGAAAAAACAATGACATGTAATACAATGGCATCTTCTATTATTAGAGAACTTATAATGTCTATGACGACAAATAAATCTTCAATAATATGTTATTGCAAGGGACATTTCCAATTGAAATATCGCAGAAAGTTTTCCTATTATGTTATCCAACTTATATACAAAAAAAAATCCACGCATTTAGTTTATTTTCTATGTAACAATAATCTTTTGAATGCCAACATTGTCAGGTGAAAAATGCACAATTAGTTAATTTTTTATGTTACATCAAAACATCTTCCAAATTAAGGGAATTGTTTACTATGTGTTTCTTTCATACCAGTTCCTAAATGGACATCTATCATTTATGACTACAAGCAATGCAACAAACATAAAAAAAAACTCAATTGTAGTACACATTTACCATCACTGAATGAAAATAAAAAATTCTGGAGCGTAATGTTAATTCAATCTTGACAAGACAGACTTTAAAGTTATCTTACAAGGTATTTGTTAATTTTCTCATTATCTGATTAATGAATGAACATAAGTCCAGCGGTCCCTAGCCACATCTTGTCAACACGTCAGCTATCACGTTGATTTGTCCCGGAAAAGCTTGAAGTTTTAAAGCCCTTCTAGTGATCCTCTGGTTGGCTAGCTTATTTGTATTGATATAAGCTAGTGGGGCGTGATCTGTTAACAAGATGAATGATTTCCCAAGCAAGAAACGGGATAGTTTCGTTATGCAGAACACAATAGCTAGAGCTTCACGCTCTATCGTGGAATATTTCTGTTCTGATGCGTTCAGCTTTCTGCTAATGTAGTAAAATGGTCTTAGCGTTGCATCACACTTCTGCATTAAAGTGCCTCCCACTGCTGTGGAGGATGCATCTGTTGCCAAGTAGAAAGGGTTTCTGATGTCTGGAAGCTGGAGTACTATGTCGTCTGAGAAGACATTTTTAATGCTTTGCAGGCATTCCTGTAGTCTGGAGTTCCATGTGATCTTGTTTGGCATGCCTTTTTTTGTCAGTTCAATTAGAGGTTGTGTAATACTTGTGAAATTTGCCAGGAACCGTCTATAGTAATTACATAAACCTAAGATGCTTCGGACTTGTCCTTTTGTTGTAGGTATTGTTAAGTTGAGTATCTTGCTTATATTGTCTGATCGTATTTTGTTGTATTCTGTGCCCTAGAAATTCAATGTCTGTTCTGGTGATTTTAACCTTACTAGGTTTTATTGTAAGCCCGTTGTCTTGTAGTATCTGGAATACTTGTTGCAGACCAGCAACGTGTTCTTCTAATGTGTTGTGGAAGACGCAAATATCATCAAGATAGAAAATGGCATCTGGTCTTTTCCCTATTAGTTTTGCCATCATTCTGTTGAAGGTCGCAGGTGCGTTACTAAGCCCGAAATTCATGTAATTCCATTGGTAACAACCAAATGGAGTAGTGAATGCTGTAAGTGGCTTAGCATCTTCGTCTAGTGGAATTTGCCAATAACCTCTGGCTAAGTCAAGAGTAGTGAAATATTTTGCACCTCTAAGTTTAGGTATAATGTTCTCTATGTAAGGCATTGTGTATGTATCTTTCACTGTGATGGCGTTTAGTTTCCGGTAGTCTACACATAGCCGCATCTTTCCGGTTGTTTCCTTTTATTTCACTAGGACTGCTGGGGCTGAGTGTGGGGATGTGGAAGCATCAATTATTCCCATTTTTAGCAGCGTTTCAATTTCCTTTTTCAGTATCTCTTCATGGTGTAAGGAAACTGGATATGGTTTGGATTTTGTGGGCTTCGTATCAGTCAGTTGGATAGTGTGTTTTATGGCAGTTGTTCTACCCGGTTTGTCTGTGAATATTGGCGCCCATTGAGCTAGCAGTTTATCAATATCTTGCTTAACTGAATACTGGAGGTGTGATGTGTCTATATCTTTCACAGTTTCACAGCTTTCAATAACTGGACATGGTAATTCATCTGGTTCCTCTATTGTTTCTATCTTCATGACTCTCTGACTGTCTTGCGTGTCTTGCTTAGCGTTCGCTGAAAGGGTAAATGGTCTGGGCATGTACAGCTTCAGCATATTGATGTGAAATACTTTGTCTCGACCTCTGATGTTTATACTGTAGTCGACCTTCGAAATCACCTTTGTGACTTGGAATGGGCCCTGCCATTTTATAAATAGCTGGTTATTTTTGTCAAGCATCAGAACCATGACATTATCACCAACTTGTAGTGTTCTCAACTTTCGACCCTGATTTAGCTTTCTCAATAGTTCTGGTTTCTCTCTGTTTGTTTGCTTTTGAACAGTTTTGCATGCTTTGATTATATTTTGTCTTGTTTTGATGACAAGATCGTATCCTGTGAGTACGTCATTTTCTATGTTCCTATTTACTAGAAAGTCTCTGTATAGTGACATGGGTCCCCTAACAGGTGAGCCATAGAGCATCTCGAATGGTGAGAATCCCGTTGTTGTGTGTGTTACTTCTCTGTAGGTGAACAGTATGGGGTTGATCAGCTTGTCCCAGTCTGTTGGGTTGTCCTGTGCTACTTTGTTCAGCATTGTTTTCAGCGTTGAACTCAGGCGTTCGCATATCCCATTTGCTTGGGGGTGAAAACGGGCAGCCAATTGTTGTTAAATATTCAGAGTTTTGCAAAACTGTGCTAATTCATTTGATTTAAACTGGGTGCCTTGATCACTCAGTATTATGCGAGGGTAACCTGTTCTTGCAAATATTGCTGTAAGTGCGTCTCCGACATCTTCGGAAGAAATTCTTTTCAATGGTATTGCTTCCGGAAACCGTGTGCACTTGTCTACAACAATCAATATTTAGCGATGGCCTCTTCCCGATATTACTGGCATTGGTCCAATAATATCTACAGCTATCGTTTCAAATGGCATTTCACTTAAGTCTGTTTGTATTGGAGCTTGCATATATGTTCCCTTTGCTCCATGTATTTGGCAAATATGGCAGGATTTTATGTAGGCCTTGACTTCTTGCGTAATTCTAGGCCAAAAAAATTCATTCAAGATTCTATTCAATGTTCTCTTTACTCCCATATGTCCGGCAAACGGGGTGTCATGTGCAAGCTTTAAAATTGTTTCGCTATACTTCTTTGGAACAAGCAATTGTTGTGTCTTGCCTGCTTTCAGATGAATTTCTCTCACATAAACACCATCTTCGCCTATCTTGATTAACCCTCGTCTTGGTGGAGCTTCACTTTCTATGAGTTTTATTTGATCTGGATCATCTTTCTGTTCACTGACAAATTTTTCTGTTTTAATCTGTAGTGGGTCTTGACTTTCTGTGGAGATTTCATTCGGGTTGTTCACTTGATTATGGCTTCTCGTATCACTATTTTCTGTTTCTGTATTTTCATTTTCATTGTTATAAGGATGTTATCGTTTGTAATTAGCACTTCTTCTGCTTTCTTCTGAGCTCTTGTAGAAACCAAGGAACATTTCTGTGTGTATTTTTCTTTCCACTCGTTCAATTCTTCTACTGTGCAAGGTTTAGAGCCTTTGATACAGCCAATGATAAGGCCAATGTTGTCAGGCTTTTTGTCTAGTACTAAAGCCTCATGCCAACCACTGATGAACGGTGTGTGTATGTTGATACGTGCTACCAGATGTGTAGTTACTTGACCAGTGTAACCAACACAGTCTTGTCTTCTTCCGGTGTACTCTTGTGGGTTGACGTATTCTTTTGCGACTAAAATTGCAGTTGCACCTGTATCGTACAGTACGTTGGTCATTTGTTCTCCCACAAACCCTGGGTATACCTGCAGTTTATTAGTGTGTTTGGCAGCAAATGCTCGATCTCTTGGTCTGTCGTTCCAATCTTTATTGGATGGCTGCCTGGTCGTGCGGTTTGCACGCTGGACTGTCGTTCGGATTTATCGATGGTCCCGGGTTCAAACCCTGCCCGCTCCCATCCCCCGTCGTCCTGCGGGAGGTTTGGACTAGGAAGTAAACTATCTTCAACTCTGAAGGAACATCCAAAACATGTAAAACATTTTTACAAACAAACATTTTATTGCGTCGGTTGTAGAAGCAAGTCTCTGTTGTGTGGTTTGTTCTACCACAAATTTGACATTTGAAACGAACTCTTTGCTGATTACGTTGATATTCTCTATTCTTGTAAGTATATGTTGGGCTCCTTTCTTCATCTTTGTCTTATCGATATCTATAGGTCGGGCTCATTCCTTCATCTTTCTCTCTTCGAGATCTATATGTTGTGCTCATTCCTTCATCTTTCTCTCTTCGAGATCTATATGTTGTGCTCATTCCTTCATCTTTCTCTCTTCGAGATCTATATGTTGTGCTCATTCCTTCATCTTTCTCTCTTCGAGATCTATATGTTGGGCTCATTCCTTCATCTTTCTCTCTTCGAGATCTATATGTTGGGCTCTTGTCAGCGTTCTCTCTTCTATATAAAGGGCTTGGAGTCCGCATTCTTGCAGCGTTGTTCACCATAAAAGCTGATGCCGCAGTTGGGTTCTCTCTAGCTAACACTTCCCTTGGGTGTGCGGCCTTATACTGCCTCAGTTGTGCTATCAGGCTGCTGAAGGTCTTGGGCTCTCGCTCCGTGACGTATGTTTTCACATTATTATTGTAAGCTTCCATCACAGCGTCCATTATGATGTGTTCTCTGAGGGTTTCATATTTGTGATTCACTTTTGACAGGTCTACCCATCGATCGAAATATATCGACATGTTGGTGACGAATATTTGTGGATCGTCGTTCGCCAGAGGTGTGGACTCTTTCAATCTCCTTCTGTATTCGTAACTTGTGGAGCCAAACTGTCTCAGCAACGCCTCCTTCACGGCCACGTACTCTTTTCTTTCTTCAACTCTCATTTGAAGACAGATGTTGATGGCTCTACCTTTTAAGCGCCCCATGAGGCTTCTTGCCCATTCTGTCTGTGGGAGGTTGCATGATGTTGCTATATCCTCAAATCTCAGTAGATATGAGTCAATGCACTCATTCTGGCTCTCGTCAAATGGAGACATTCTAATTGTTGTATTTGTCAAAGTGTTCCTCCTTTTCATTTTGCTGTTCTTTGTCTTTCTATTCTTTAAGTTTTAGTTCTAGTTGTAAGATTTCCTTCCTTCTACTATCTTGGCTTCTTCCCTATTAAATCTCCTTTCTTCCTCCTGTGTTATTTTTAGTGTAATGAACTTTTGAAGTTCTTCGCCTTGCAGGCCATTTTCCTTGCCCGCATCTCTATATATTTTGTATATCGACATTTCCACTTATTTGTGCCTCGTCGTATCTCGTCGTGGTCGCCAGTTGTGAAGAAACAAGTCCCATTACGTTTAAAGTGTCTTTTAATTGTGGAACATTTTATCAAAACATCTATACACGGCAGACGTTATATACAGATCTCCTACTTCACTCGCTGACTTTCTCTTGTTTACACACAGTCCCCTAACTCTCGATACCCAACACTTGACCGTGGGTCACGGTTGACCACACAGTAACCGTGTCACAACACTGTTTAATATTAAAATTTACAGTAAAAAGTGTAAACAATTTTAAAATGACTTTTTAGTGATATACTAGAAAAAAACAAGACAAATAACAATGCATCAAACAAAATGAAAGAAAATTTATTTTATTTTCAATAATCAAGAGCACAATTTGGAGGAAGTGATATTTACAATTCAATTTATACAAATATACAAGTATATGCAGGATACACTGTCATAATAACAATAGCTGATGTAACTAATTTTTTGACAATTTTACCAGAACATTGTCCATTTAAGTAAATGATATAACATGGCATAAAAAAAATCTATTATATATACATATAGGTCACAGCCAAAAGTATTATGTTATTACAATATGAGCATAAGGCATAAATAAATACATTGTTCCATTACAAAAATAAAGATATTTGTTAACCATTACTGCTAGCTGTTTGATATTACAAAAAAAAAATCAAATGTTTAAGTCACAAACATTCTTAAAGCAAAACACAAGTTCTTTGTAAAGCAATTTTTGTTTTCAACCAGCCGATCTTGTTTTATAAGAGTAAGAAGCATCTAATAATGCATAATGATGCAGATAAATATACAAGACAGTTTCGGAAGTGAGCTTATTCAGTTTCTAGTAACTTAAGATAACTGTCCACTTTTAATGAAAAAAATTGCGGCATAAAAAACTTGGAATATTTATTTTTGGGACGAGAGGGCAGACGAAGATTTATTGGACATTAAAGTGGTCAGAAAACTATATCTGCAGTAGTCCAGGAAGATGTGGCAATAAAGAATGCCCACCATGACAATTTATGACATTATTTTTCGCCCTTGGAAAAACCAAATGTTTTTATTCATATATAGCAGTCAGAATTAGCTTTATTTTGTCCTCATCAGTGAGCATAGAGAAACCAGAGAAACTGATGATGATGGAATAAAAGAAAAAGCGATTTGTTAAAATTAACAGCTATATTCATTATTAATAATCATTTAATATCTTTTGGCAGAGGTAACTAAATGTTTAATATTGTCAATTATATAGTTATAATTTTAAAATACAACACCGCTTTAAACCAATGTTACTCTTCAAGTAACATTGTTTAGGATCCATCAGATTTGTGTTTTAAACTGAAGTGAAACTTTGTTTAAGAAACTTCTGCTTAGTAAAGGGACACAAGCTAGCATGTAAATAACAAATACAAAAAATAAAAAAATGGAATACTAACATGGCAACATTTTGATTAGCTCAAGTTATGGATCACCAACAATGAACATTTTCAGAAATATGAAGCATAAGGAATTTTTTAAAAAATCAAACAGTTTCCTGTTTCCATTCACAAAAGAAAAAGAAGAAACATTTTCATGACATGAATGTAAGAAATTAGGCATTAGAAAAAAAAACATAATTTAAACCATGACTTTAGAATATGTAATACATTTTACTGGCACTATACTCGCAATGTTCACATTACAAAAATGATCTGAAAGTAAAATATTCACAATCATGTAAATATGTATACTTTTTAAAGTTCTTTTTTAAATCAGTAAAAGTGAAATTTATATTTCAAGTTATAATACAACTGTATGACTTAACAATGTAACACTCATCAGAAGATAATTATTTTTTTGTGTAAACAAGAACAAAATCACTAACAAACACAACTATATGTAGCATTCAAGAGGATGTCAACATGAGAGTTTCCCAAGGAAAATAGAGAATGTTAAGCCAAAAGAGAATGTCAAAATGAGTCAGGCTGAGTTTTGATTAATTTATATTGAAGAATAGCTTTGCATAATTGTAATGGAATATCTTTACATAATCTAAAAAAAAAATTATGAAAAAAAATGTTGTCACATATTTCTTGAAGTAGTGTCTTTATGAAATTATTAAAGAAGGCTCCATAACACATTTTTTTTTTTTTAAATTGAAGAAATATTTAATACAAATTTCACACAAACTATTTTAAATTTGCTTTCATTGTTAAGAAAAAAAATTAATTCACACTATTAATCTCTTTGAAATTTGCTTTCATTATTAAGAAAGGGATTGAAATCTCAAGAATATGTATGCAACTAAATATACCATTCTCCCAGATTTCTATATCATCTTGTTGTCAGGTTACAAAGAACGAAATTTTTAATAACACAGTACATAAATTTCTTTTCGTCACCTGATAATTAAATATAGCTCTTCAGAGCTAGAGAGGAGGATCATAGCAATGGAATTAAGATTCTACAGAAGGATCCTAGGTATCACAATTAAAGACCTCATCACAAATAAAAGATTAGAGACAGGGTTAGTACAACAATTGGACCCCACAGACCTACTAATTATTGTAAAAAAACAGAAACTAAAACTCTTTAGCCATATTACAAAGTCTTCACGACTCGCAAAGACCTTCCTTCAGAGAACAGTACCAGGAAAAAGAAGAAGAGGCAGATAGAGAGAATAATAGGAAGACAACATAAAAGAATGGACAGGCCTGCCATTGAAAGAGGTTCTATTTAAGGCAAATGACAGAGAGGAATGGAGAAAGACGGTTGATAAATCAATCGAAGAGATAGGTGAATGCCAATAAATGAAACATGAAGCTTACCGAGCCTTAACAACAAATGATGGAACAGAAGTACAAGAAGACCTAGTCTTAGTTCAAAAACTACCTAGTGCTAACATCCTGTCTCTCCAGAAACTTGTTTTTTGACAACAAGTGAGTCTCAATGTTTGACAGAAGGAAATTATTTGTAAAGAAGACAACTAGAGCTATTGTTAAACTAATAATAAATTTTAGTATTGAAATTTTGTTGAATACAAAAATGAAACTGCTTAGACAACAAAATATTATTAATTATGTTCAAATTATGTTATTGTTAGTAGGTTCAAGGTTAGGCATCAATAAAGAAAAGAGTAAGACTATATAAACAAAAATTAAGAGGTGAGGGTCTTTATCTAATTTAACATTCTTTTCTTGTTTGAGAGTGAAAGAGAAGAGAGAGCACAAGTCAAAACAACCTGAAAATATTAGGATTTGTATTTGTAGCTTGTGGGCAGGTTGATTCGGAGTATGAATGGCAAGAAACTTTTTTAAAAAGTTGATAGAAACAAAACTTTATTTTTCTAAATATCTAGGTCCTTGTAAGCTGGAATTGACAGGCATCCTGGACAGACATACTTATACCCAACATAATGAGGAGTAATTAAGGGCAGGAATACAAAAGCTTATATTATGCTTAAGTTAATTATAAATCAATAATGCAATTTTCACTAATTAATCTTTACTTCTGCCACTAGACTTATTTTACTGTTACATAACCTATCTACTACACAACCGCACAATGCTTTGGTGACTTCGGAGACGTCAAAGTCACCAAAGCATTATGTGGAGCTGACTGTTGGACTTATCATCGTCTAATGTTATCTAAGCTAAAAATATGCATCAAACCACCAAGACGGCCCCAATGCAAGCATGCAAAGCGTCTAGATGTTGGTAAGCTCACTGACCCAGATATCAAGCAAGAGCTCATCAACAAACTAGACAGTGAAATTAAAACCCTGCATGAACAAGGATGTGGAAAACAGCTGGAATAAACTAAGGGATTCTGTGTACTCTTTGGCTAGCAGCTTCCTCGGTCAGCCAAAACGCAAGTACCAAGATTGGTTTGACAAAAACAATGTGCAAATTGAACAGCTTTTATAATACACAAGCAACATTGCCTTATGGCCAAAACGCAAAGAACGCTACACTAATGCCAAAGGAGAGGTCCAGTGGAATCTGAGACTCATGAAGGAGTCATGGTATAACAAAAAAACAGAAGAAATCCAGTCCTATGCTGACAGTAAAAATGCACAAATGTTTTTCAATTCAATCAAAGCTTTTTATGGTCCTCAGCAAAATGGCTCATCTCCCATATTCAGTGCTGATGGAAACAAACTTCTCACAGACAAGGAGGATATACTTGTTTGTAGGGCTAAACACTTCAGTACCGTCCTTAACTATTTATCAAGCATTAGCACCGAAGCCATTGCACGCCTGGAACAAGTCCCAATAAACCATTCACTCGCTGATTCTCCCCAGCTCAATGAAGTAATGACTGCAATATCCAATTTATATAAATTTGCATAAATCTTGGCCTCACCATAAATGTAAAAAAAGACAGAAGTGCTGCGACCTCCTCCAAATAAATGTCACAGAACCACACATTCTCATAGATGGCTAGAAAATAGCAAACGTAAAAAAAGTTTGTCTATCTGGGAAGCACCATGTCAGCAAACACCAACCTAGATGATGAGGTTGACTTCGTGTTGCTCGTGCCGGTGCTGCTTTTGGCAGACTTTAAGAACAAGTGTGGCAACGGAGAGGACTCAGCATATCCACAAAACTGAAAGTTTACAGTGCCATAGTTCTCCCGTCACTCCTATATGCATCAGAGTACCGGACCCTATATTCCCAAAAAAGCTAAACTCCTTCCACCTATGCTGTCTAAGGAGTATCCATAAGGTGCGTTGATCCGACCACATACCAGACACAGAAATCTTAAAGCTGTCCAACATGTACAGTATCAATGTGACAGTAAAAAGTTCCCAACTTCGATGGGCGGGACATGTAGTCCACATGCCAGACAATCGCCTTCCCAAACTTCTGTACGGGAAGTTGTGTGCAGGAAAGTGCTCCCAGGGTGGCCAATACAAACGCTACAAAGACACTCTCAAGAGCTCCTTCAAGGAATGCGATATCAACATTCAACGCTGGGAAGCATTAGCTCTCAATCGCTCCTCACGGTGTGAAGCTGTGAGTCTCAAGATTTGAAGCAAGAAAAGTGGCCAAGGCTCATTTTTGACCACGAAGGAGGAGCTATATACTACACAACCATCATCATTGAGTTTTCTTTCATACTTTCTATTTGAGGAATTCAACTTTTTTATGTCATACAACCATCAACACTGGTTATACAAAAGCTTTAGTTATTTGTATATATATCTCTCATTTACCTATTGGGATAATCTCTCATTTACCAATTGGGATGTTTCATTTACCTATTGGGATAATGTCTCATTTAACTATTGGGATAATTTCCCCCTCCTTTTTTTTTCCATTTAAAATAGTCAAATCTTGGTATGAAGTCTCTATTACAAAATTGTTCATTTGAATTCCTTAGGGCCCATACATTTATATGATGACACATATAAAGAGAAAAAGAAATGTGATGTTGCTTGCCAAATGTATAATTAATACATTTTAAAAAAAAGCAAAACCAAGAGGAAAATTGATCACAATAAAAATAACAAAATCTTTTGTAAATATTTTTTTAAATGTTTCAAAAAGAACATAAGTAAAGGTTAGATGAACTGGAGTTGTACTGTATCACTAAACTAAACAATGAGCTGTCTTTACAAAGAAAAAAAAAACAGCTGACATTTAGTTATATATTCTATAAAGTCATTGTCCAGAACATTATCACAAGTTAATATGTTGATATAAAAAAAAAAAGCCCTTTTGATCTATGCAAAGCCAACTTGTTTAAATATATACCAAGTGTTTTTTTTTACAAAATACATTGAAATTCACAAACCAGAACTCTAGTGGCCAAACAAAATATCTTGACTGTGTTTATAAACTCCAAAGAAAGATATAGATTGTGAATATTATTAGATGTGAAACCTTAATTAGATGGCAGTTTGATATGTAAAAAAAAAATGAAATCAAGAAGCAAAGTTGGCAGGAAGGACATGGATCCAACAGAGGGGAATCCCCCAGAAGAGAGTCTGTTGGCAAATTTAATAGTTTTAGATATTACAAGCTATAATAAATTACTGTAATTATTGTCTTAACCAACTCAGTTTTGAATCACTGAAAACTGTTTCTCACTCAAGTACCAACACAAAGAACAACTATGTTATTATTTTTGGCATTTTCTCCATTAGTTGTGTTTGGCATCCCTCTTGAAAAAAACATTTTAAAAATAAAGTTTGTCTTATATAATAATAATGCAATATATCTCTGCTAATTATTATAAATGATTTTTTTTACAAAACAAAAGGCACTATGATAAGTACACAGTGAAAACAAATCTATGCTGTAGCTGGATGAAGTATTGTCTTCCTGAGACATGACATGTTTTTATCTTCTCTCTTGCATGCTAATTAGCAGTAACTTCTTGCAAATAAAGTGCTACAAGTTTTGCTATGTATGGGTTTTGAAATACCATTCGCCAGCACTGAACATAGTGGTGAATGGTTTTGGGCCAATTTGCAGAGGCAAGCACTATTGGTGATAGAAGAGGGACTGGTGAAATCCCTGAAAGAAGAGATGTTGTGTATGGATCTGATGTCTCTTTCAAGGGAGTCTCCATCCGACATAGAGCAGGAGTCATCAGTGGATACAGAGGAGTCTGAAAGAGTTCGGTGACACTCTCGATGATGTGAATTATTATTAAGACTTTGCAGGCCAATAACTTCATGACCTGAACCCCATCTTTGCATTCCCTGCTTCCACTCTGTAATGCCATCCACATTGTGAATAGAGGGTGGTGGATAATGTGGTGGGAGAGATAGAAATGGGGTGACCTCCCCTGAAAAGTCAAGGTCTGAGCTCCAGGACCTGGGGTCACCAGCAAAAGTAGACGACTTTTTATCAGGAGTTCCTTTGTTTGACTGTCCCCACTCCTGGTGCACTTCAGCATGCAGTACAGTAGTTTGGGACCTACCAGGCCCCAGAAATGTGCCATTGATCTGGGATGTCAAATGATTTTCATTTAAATAACCAGCAGATGTGTGCCTTCGATTAGCATGTCTATACTGTCCCATGAGTCTGCACTCTGCCCTGGCTTCCATGTGAGCACTGTTGCAGAAAAGGCATGGAAGCCCATCAGGGTGTAGGCTATTGTCCATAGCAAAGCTGTCCATACTTTTTGACATGGCATGTCGAGCAGGTAGCACAGTCAGGCAGCTGCTTGCTAAGGAAGACGGCAGTGAGTTCTGGCGGTTCTGATAAACAACTGAATTATAAAGCAAGGTTTGATCATTTTCATTTCGTACATACATTTGTGCACGTGGAAGAGTGTTACTGACTTTTACACTCCTTTCTTTTTCATGTATGTACTGATCATCTTGCTGACTTACATGCTCACATTTTAATGGATGATTATCTCCTAAATCCACATTATTGAAGCTTTTATCTGTGGTATGCATTAAAGGAGGAGTCTCTGTTAATGCTAACAGGGGCTGTTCCATAGAATTTCTTCTGCGCTTTCTGTTTTTACCTCGAAGAAAAAAGCTAGGACATCTTTCTGGCTCCAAGCGATCATCCATCCAAGATGGATTTTCTTTGAAAAATGCTTTGGCCTGCTCAAGTATTGCCTTTAAAACAGCTCCCGTCTCTGTTTCATGGTAGTGGTTCTCACAGGTGCTAGACTGGGATACAGAATCAGCTTTCGCAGAATCTGGGCCTTGAGTGTTAAAATGCAAATGAAGTTTGTGGATATCTTTCATTAAACAGAACTGTGAAGCAGTCTCAAGCTGTGGGGGAATATCTGAACGAGTGGAGTAGTCCATATAAGCAGTCAGAAACTTGTTCACAGAGAGCCCCTTCTGCTTCTCTGCTCTCATCTTTTCAGCTACATAATCCACAGCAACAGCAAAGTAATCAGGCAATAACTGGTGGCAGTCAGGCTTGAATCGGACGCCTTTTTTAGAACAGCGGAGTCGAGCCCCTAAAGAGCACAGGACCATAATGTAGTCCGCATCCTGCAGGCGGTCAACCAGCCAATCATCAATTCCTTTGTCTGTAATTTCCTGTTCTTCCATAAGATCTACAGACACAGTGATCCCACATGCCTCCATGAGGAATCCAGCAAGGGCCATCACAACTTGCTGGTGTATGGAGCAGTCATATGCATAAAGCAGAAGTACCAAGGGCTGAGATTTCCCATCGATTTCTGAACAATTAGAAAAAGAAAATAATTAAAATCAGAAACTAAAATAAAATGTTATTATTTTTATTTACAATTCAACCCTTGATTTAATAATTGCTTGGGTATTTGAGTTTTTTAAAAGACTAAGCCATTTAAAGTTATTTTATAAAATGAGTTTAATTTCAATATGTCATTAATAGAAGTTGTTTAAAACTTATAATAAATATCAAACTAAAGAAAATTTCTATTTATATATAGAGCTTGAAAAATCTAGCATTAACTCATTCAATTCCTGCATAAGGAAAGACAAGTAAATAGTTCTTGCTCATAACACTTAAATATTAAAAACTAATGTATTATTTGTATGAACAGAATTTTAAATATTAGCAAAACGATTTAATATTTCTTGAAGTAAATAGGTGATATAAATGGAAAATGTTCAGCTTAATTCATTTAGAATTCAGTTGACTTTAATTGACTATAAGACTTGAAAGTCAACTTTTTTTGTTTCATTCTTCAATAGGCTTAAGTTTCACAACAAATCTTCCAATGGTGAATGGCTTTGATACTGATATAAAGATGAATGTTTTTGATACTAAGATTTTCTAAAGATGAATGGTTTTGATACTATATCAACTCACCTAAACTTGGATCCCTTTCAAATGTGTCCAATATTTCATTGTGTGGATCTGTATTTAAAAAAAAGTAAAGATGATACAAATGTTTTTTATTGTAATCAACTCAATGTTTTTAATATTTCTTTCATCTACAGTCAAACCATTAGATAGAGACCATGAGACTATGCTAGAATCTTTAACTCTAATGTCAAGGCTGTCCTACTGTATGGTTCTGAAACATGGAGAACAACAGATGCCTGAGAAATATTCTAAAAATACACTGGAACGACAACGTAGAAAACACCAAACTGTGGGAGATGAGTGGACAGAAAAATATAGAAGTGCAGATCTTAGAGAGGAAGTGGAGATGGATTGGTCACATCCTTAGAAAAGATATCAGCAACAGAGCTAGGCAGACCTTAGAGTGGAACCCCCAGGGAACAAGACGCAGAGGAAGACCAAAAAGAACATGGCGACGCAGTGTACTTGAAGAAGCCGAGAGGACCAGGAAGAGCTAGGAAACCATAAAACAACTAGCAAAAGACCGTGGAAAGTGGCGTCTTTTTGTCGAGGCCCTAAGTTCCATGAGGAACTCAAAGGAGTGATGATGATGATGAGAGACAATGAAAGACCAAGTGCTTAATAAAAACTTTATCAAAATTATCAAAAAAGACAGTCAACTTGAAAGAAACAAACAAGAAAAAAAAATCCTGTTCTTTGTTAGTAACAGGGTTCCCCCACCATTCTGAGATTAGGATTTCAGGAGATTTCCAAAAGAAAATATTCGATTTCAGGAGCGGAAAAACGTGAACTATATCTATATTTAGTAATAAATATAAGAATTACCATCATCTATACAATTGTTTTTTCCTTTTCAAATTAGCAGATTCAAAAGTAACTGATCAAAGAGTAAAAAAGTACTTGTAAACCAATAAGCCTATTTGCACTACTCTCTCTATATATATTGCTTGTATTAGTCAACATTCTTATAGTTATAATGTTTTTTGTTTGGTGTAATGCACAAATAATGCACATAAGTTCCTAGCTGATTGGTGTAAGCTGGAACGCCAGGGACGGTAGGAGGGGCTTTTTAGCCTCACTGGATAGCTACTGCCTGCCTTAAGCCGAGCAGCCCTCGGACAGTAAAGTGCTATTCCGCCACAGCTTGCCGACCACTGGGTGCTTGGTGCTAAGACAAAAATCAAAAAGCAAGCTGCTCACCCGCACCTGCAAATACAATAAAAAGAAAACCCTCAACATTAATGCGTTTAGCTAGCTGGAACATACGGACAATGTGTCCTGGCTTCAATACTGACCCTGAACTCGTCACTGACATGCGTCAAATAGCTATCATCGACAGAGAACTCAGCAGACTAAACATTGATGTGGCCTGCCTGCAAGAAACCAGACTGGCAGACAGCGGATCTCTTACAGAAAGCAACTATACATTCTACTGGCAAGGAAAACCAGAACAAAGCCCTAGAATACATGGCGCGGCTTCGCAATAAGAAACAGTCTCGTCCCCTGCATCGCGATGTTTCTCATTGGCAATGAAAGAGTAGCACACATAAAATTTGATTCACCGCAAGGCAAAGTTAATATAATCTGGGCTTACTCACCAACCCTTGCTGCACCGGAAGAGGACCAAGACAGATTCTTTCAAGCTCTAGAGGAGGTAATTAAAAGTATTCCAAAATCCGAGCACCTCTATATAAATGGAGACTTTAATGCCCGTGTTGGTGTTGGAAATGATGCATGGCCACAATGCTTGGGACCTCATGGTGTTGGCAAAATCAATGACAATGGCCAAAGGCTACTCGAGTTCTGTAGCTCTCATGAACTGTGTGTAACAAATACATTCTTCTCTGGCAAGGAACGCCATAAAGTCTCTTGGCAGCACCCACGCTCAAAAAGGTGGCACCAGCTTGACCTCTGCATCACCCGAAGGTTGGATCTGAAAAGTGTCATCCACACCCGTTCATACCATAGTGCGGACTGCAACTCAGACCATTCACAAGTGCTAAGCAAAATCAAACTACTTCTCAAGAAGGCTTATACTTCCACTCAACCCAGAACTAGGCGAATTAACGTCAACCATGTAGGTGACCCAGAGAAGTGTGCACTCTTTGGCGAGCTCCTGAACAGTTCAATCCCCTCGTTAAGTAATGAAGAAGACATCTCTATCAAATGTCTTAAATTAAGAGATGTAATCTCCAGTTCGGCAATCACGGCCTTTGGGCCTCAAAAATACAAAAATGTAGACTGGTTTGAGGCGAATCTAGCACATATGGAACCTTGCATCGAGAAAAAGCGATCTGCACACCTCGCTCACAAGACAAAGCCAAGTCCAAGATCTTTGGAGGCCTTCAAAAGTGCTAATAAAGAAGCGAAACAAATGGCTAGAAAATGTGCTAACAACTTTTGGAGGGATACCTGCAACAGAATCCAAGACAGTCTCCACTCAGGAAATAGCAAAGCTCTATTTGATGGCATTAAAGCGGCGCTGGGTCCAACAGTGTCTAAGCCTGCCCCCCTTCTATCCAAATAAGGAGAAAAAATTACAGATCAAACCAAGCAGCTAGAACGTTGGACAGAACACTACTTCGAAGTCTATTCCACACAAAACACAGTAGACGATGTCGCCCTGGCTTCTCTACCAGATCTTCCAGTACTGGAATGCCTAGGTGATCTTCCGAGCCTCAGTGACCTTAAAAAAGTAATTAACTGCATAAAAAATAGAAAATCTCCTGGGAGTGATGGTATCCCAGTGGAAGTAGTGAAAGTCAACGAATCACTCCTGCTCCCTGAACTCTATATTCCCTCTGCCGCTGTTGGGAAACAGGTCATGTCCCACAGGACATGCGTGACGCAACTATAGTCACAATATACAAGAACAAAGGGATCGGAGTGACTGCAACAATTACAGGGGTATCTCTCTCCTCAGTATAGTGGGCAAGATCTTTGCTAGAGTGGCACTATCCAGGCTGCAAGTGATAGCTTCTAGAGTCTACCCAGAGTCTCAGTGTGGATTCAGGAGTGGTAGATCCACTGTAGACATGATATCTTCTCTATGACTACTGCAGGAGAAATTCAGAGAGAGAGACAGACCCCTTAACATCGTTTTTGTTGATCTGACTAAAGCTTTTGACATGGTCAGCAGAAGTGGCCTTTTCAAACTCCTGAGGAAAATAGGTTGCCCTCCCAAACTACTGCAGTTCATTGAGTGTTTTCACGAGGAAACTAAATGCACTGTCAAATTCAACGGAGCCCAATCAGCACCTTTTGAGGTTTGCAGTGGTGTCAAGCAGGGATGTGTGCTCGCACCTACTCTGTTTGGCATATTCTTCTCCTGTCTACTGCAATATGCGTACAACGACATAAATGAAGGTGTGTTTCTCCATACAAGATCCTCTGGAAAACTATTTAATGTATCAAAATGCTGTGGGCAAAAACCAAGGTTAGGAAGCTTACTTTTGAGATAGAGATAGGCTTAGAATACCGGTACTTAGATCTATGTTTATATATGCCAGTGACTACTAAAGTAAACAAAGTATTAGAACTTCCATTTTAGGCTTGAATTCGCCATATTATTACATTTTTATTAAATGAAAGCCGACAATGCCGTTTTTTTTCTTAATCGCCCGTAGGATCGGCGATTTTCATATTGAATGACACCCAAAAAGACAATTTTGTCTATTTTTCAGGAGATTCTTATGACTTTTCAGGAGATTTTTAATAATTTCAGGAGATTTCCAGGACTTTTTCATATATTTTGCAATTTCAGGAGATTTCCAGGAGCTCCTGAAAAATCAGGAGGCCGCGGGAACCCTGTAGTAAACTGGTAAAAATGTTCTTAGTTTAATGCAGTACTTTGCATTAATATTTTCTAACTTACAAGAGAGAGCAGCTTGTCTTGATTTGTAGATCCGATACAACAAGAAGCCCAACGCTATCAGGCCCACTACTGCAATGACACCAAAAGCTGTTCCCAGGACAACCTGAAGATCTTGCTGGTATTCTTCAGACTCTTGCGTCTCTTCAATAATTGGACCAGTGTTGTCTAAAAAAATATTTGCAAACTTTACAGCCACATATGATTAAACATGAAGAATATTAAGCAAAGGGATACATTTCAAAAAATTTATAATTATTTTTAACTAGTATAAAAAAATAAAATATAAAGGAATGTTTAGCCCAACATCAATTTCAATTAATTAACTATTACTAATTTTGTAAATGTTTTTTTATCTTAAATTTTTGAAAAATTTTGGATTACCATTCTGTGGATGTTTGGTAGTTGAAGATCCAGTTTTTACTTCCCCTACTGAATAAACAAACAAAATTACAGATGTTGAATTGTAAGTAGTATCAAAACCTCATTATCAAAAGTGAACTAAATTTTCTTGAAAATGTCAAAGTTTATAATGCAATATTATTATAAATAATGATTTAAAAATTAAATTATAAAAATGAAATTGTCAAAGGAATAAAAAGGACAAATAAGAAAGGGGAAAAAATGAACTTGTTAAATAGCTGTCACAACAAACTCTAATACACTTAAAACAATGGATGAATACAAAATGTTGAAAAAAAAAGTGGTGGTTCAGTTTTGAGGCTCACAGTATTTTGAAACTTTCAAAGATACAAGAAAGTGTCCAAGCTAATAAGCTTATTGTGAATTCTATTTCAAACTTAGAACTAGGTCTACAAAATTAGAAATTTAGTATTAGCATTACAAAGAAGTAGTGTAATTATGCCATGCTGCAAGTTTCCCACCATAGCAGTAAACGATCATATAGGCTTTGAGCTACATGGCATGTTGCGATCAGCACAATGACATGCTAGATATATACTCAAAGCAATATTCTAGGGTGTCTTACAAAACCAATGTTTTAAATTCTCATGTTTTATATTCTCACACACAACCCCATCTTATCACTGCCTGTGGTCCCTTCTAAGGCCAATTAGCTTCTTCCAGGCGTGTCATCTCTGTGCAAGTCTCTCCAGCTGTCCCCTCAACTTTACCATCAGCTTCCAAATCAGGGCACTTTGTATTTCTGGGCCATTCCTTCTTCCTCTTTCAAAAGGAGTTCCAGATGAGGGCTTTTCTAATGTATGAAGGCTTGTGAAGGGTGTGACCTATCCATCTCCAGCATCTACCTCAATGAGCTGCTGCTTTGTTCTTTGCCAAAGTTACTCATTTGATATCTTGTCAAGCCAGCGAATCATCAGAATCTTCCTTAGGCAGATATTCGTCAATTTTTTTTTCATGTGGTGGGGGTGGTTCTCCTTAAAGTAGTAATGGCTTAACAATGGTGATAAAGAGCCTGATCTTAGTGGTGGTGCATATTTCCTGGATCCCCAGGTGTTCTAGAGGTGATGGAAGGCTGCTCGAGCTTTGCCAATGCATACTCTGACATCTGCAACTGTTCCTCCAAGGTTGTCCATGATACTGCCATGATAGGTTCAGTTTTCCATATCTTCCAGTGCTTTGCCTCGTACTGTAATGGGTGTGTTGTTGGATGCACTTAAACTTGAGCACCTTGCTCTTCTTTCTTTTCTATTTATGGTTAGACCCAGTCTGGCTGAATTGTCTGCAAGGGTGCTTATTTTTTCCTGCATCAGTCGTGGGGGAAAAGTTCATGGTCATCCATAATGTCAAGATCATCTAGCTGTTTCATGGTGTCCACTGTATACCATTCCGCTTCTGGTCTGTTTCTGTCATCATGACTAATCTATGGCTAGCAGGAACAGCGAGTAGAAAGGCTTGTCTCACTCCTGTTTGGAATTTGCATCTCTCAGCTGTCTGCCATGCATATTCTGCAAGTTATCCCCTTCTTTCTGATGTTTGCATTTTTTCTGACACTCTATACTGTCTTTGTTGTCTGTCAAATGCTTTCTAATAATCTATGCAATGGATGTAGTGAGGGGAGTACTGTTGACAGGTCTGGTGATACCCATGTAGCCTTATGTATTGGTCTGTGTAAGGAGACAGTTCCTCCTATTATTAAGTTGTTTGTGGTGTACAGGTAGGTGAATCTCTCTCCATTATCATTTATCTCCCTTGTCACTGCTATCCCATGATCTCTTCATATCCTCTGTTGTCACTGCTGACTTTTGCGCTCATTATGATGAGGACATTCTTCTTAGGTCTGTCATGTAAGATGGAAATCAACCTGTTGTAAAAGTTGTCTTTCTTCAACTCTTCAGTGTCATTTGTTGGGGCGTAGCAAAGGATAATATCAAAGTTTATCCTCTTCTTCTTTGTGTACAACAAGGCTGTTATGATCCATGATTTATACACTACCTACCTAACAAGTGCTCTCTGTACCTGTTTGACAGCATCAGAGCTAGTGTGTGTATCCTTCTGATCATGTCCTGAGAATAAGAATAGCTTGCCTGAAGTCAGTCACATCAGCCCAAAGGCAGTCCATCTTGACTTACTGATTCCTAAGATAGTGAGGCTGAACTTTTCTTGTGTTAAATGTGATTTATACATCAATTTTCATGATTTTGTTAACTCAAATTTGTAGCTGTCCGCGAGAATGTGTTCACATGTTAGATATGAGCAGCATATAATATAGTTTATTAAAGTCATGAGCAATAGACATCTAGTTTTAAGTAGATATTTTTAAATATGCCTATTACCACAAGACTATAGCATGTTTCTAAATTAAAATAAACATTATTTACAGTAAATAGAAAAATGTTTACCTTGATGATCTCCCATTATTTACCAGAGCCCAAAAACTGGGACAAATAAGTGATAACAGCTGGCAACAACATTTTAATCCATTTTAAAAACAAAGATAAACTCTGTTTTAAGCATTTATTGTATGGTTTTTAGTTCTTGGAGAGAAAAAAAAAGAAATTTTATATTTTATAATATAATTTGACAAAGAGTGTCACTTGTTTTAGTAAGTCTAATTAGAGATAGTGGTAGAAAATAAATTGACATATATATATATATATATATTGAACCATTAAATTTAATTAAAATAAATTTAAAAAAAAAAAAAAAAATATCATAGATTTTGGAAACATGGCAAATGCTCACTTTCTTTTTTCCGTAACATTTGTTTAAATAATGCAGAGATACAAACACAAATTAAGCATTAACCCATTAGCTCCTTCAGCAGTCAGGTACGTTTTCTTGTTTTTGACCTAAACCGTTGAAAACGTTTTTAAAAACCCCTATTCAATATAATTGCTTTAAACTTTTTAAATAAAAGATTTCTTCTAGTCTCATTGCAAGCATGATTACAAATCATTGTGGAGATTAACGATTTTTAGTAAAATAATATTTTTATTGCTTAAATATTTTTTCAAACAGTCCCATAGCCCCAATGTGTAAGCCCTCACTTGGGAAAATGAGTATTTTTGAAGCTTTTTTATATTCTAAAAGTATTAATAGTACTTATTTTTTTTTACTAGACATATCGTTCTATTTTCTTAACCCTCTTTGCTTAGGGCCTAGGAAGGGTTTCTCCTAACCGGAATTAAGAGCTAATGGGTTAATTCCAATAAATAACTATAAATCATTTAATATGTGAGTAGATTTTGAAGCTGTTTTTTTTGTGTATAATCCCTTAAAAAAGCAACTTTTTAATAACTTTTTTTTATTTACCATTTAAATATGCAACATTATTAAAATTATTTTAAAATGGCGCATAAGCTAACATAATTAGCATGTTAGTATGTGTATATACAAAGTAGGAAATCAACATTCTATAGAAAGTTCTATGTTTTCAGACAAGTTAGGAATTGACTTCTCTATAATTTCTTACTTTAGGTAGGAGTTAGGCATTTTAGAGAATAACTAATACTTGTAAAGGCAAAGTTTAACATTTCAATTGATAATAATAACATTAAACTAGTTTCCTGGACAAATCTTACTATTTGCCAGTATGCTGAACAGTTTGCTCAAGTCAAAATAAGCATAGAATTGTCTTAATTAAGAGAGTGTAAATGTGTTTACCACATCTTTACAGTGTTGGATGCTGTTATATATTGAATTGTGTTTTGTGATGAAAGCTGTTCCATATAATACTGGGTTTTGTGAAAAATGGAAGAATAGTGTTATGAACATAAAGATAAGAGAGTCGAGAACCATGTCTGTATAGTATGGCTTTAATACACTGAATGACTACACAACACACATTTCGTGAACTATTCTCACGGACGAGTTACAAGCACATGTAAACATAAGAACGACAACTGATACAGAATATAATTTTCATAACATTCACCCCCGGTTCAAATAATGCTAACTAGTATTATAAACAATGAAGAATTAAGTAAGTGCAGAATAATAATAATAGAGATTCAAGTAAACAAACAATGTAGAATAGCATGACATAATGTAACATGTTGATATAAGTAAGTGTAGAGTAATTATAGAGATTCAAGTAAAACAATGTAGAATAGCATGACATAATGTAATATGTTGATATAAGTGAGTGTAAATCAAATAGCTTATTTAACTCAAGTCAACAAAACCAAATGAAAGTAGTAAAATAAACAAATGTCATTTTGGAGACAAAGCTGAATGTCAAAGTAAGAGTTCTAGTAAGCTGATGAGCTTTTACACTTTGTAGTTGGGCCTAGTTCTCCTTACTCTAAGATTGTATGTATGTGTAGTTTCATCTGCTTGAGTTTCGGGCGGTCTGGTTATGTCTTCAGTGGTGCTGGTGGTTTCTTCAGGCATGATAGAATCAGTAGGTTGATTTCTGGGAGGTGAGCTTTGGATGGGGCAGCCAATATCAAGCTCTGTTCTACTCTGATTCTCATTTTCTATAACTTTTTGTTCCTCCCTAGGGGCTAACATTCGTAATGAGACAGTTTCCTCTTGACCGGTTGGTGTTCAGATTACAGCGTACTAGGGTTGCATGTTACCAAATCAACTTCCTCTGTTATGGGATCGTATTTAGATGATCTAATGTTCTTCTTCAGCAGGACAGGACCAGGACTGGTCAACCATGTTGGCAAGGATGTCCCGGAACCACTTCTTCGGTTGAACCCAAGAAGTCGTTCATGTGGTGTCCTGTTAGTTGCAGTGCATAGTAATGACCGGATGGATTGCAGAGTATCATTTAGTACTAGTTCCCATTTAGCTATGTCCAATTGCTTAGAATGTAGTGCCAAGGTGATGGCTTTCCATAAAGTCCCGTTAAGTTTCTCTATTTGTCCGTTTACTCTCGGACTGTAAGGGGTCGTTCTACTGGTTGCAATTCCTCTCTTGTGGAGGAAATGCTGCACCTCTGTAGACATAAACGAAGTTCCCCTGTCAGTGTGGACGTACGCTGGAAATCCAAATATGGCGAATAGTTCATTGAGACATTTAACAACCATAGAGGAAGACATATCGGGACATGCAAATGGGAATCTAGAGAATTCATTCATCTATAATGGTAAGTAGATATCTATTTCTTTAAACAGTAGGGAGAGGTCCCTTGAAATCCATACTAATTCTCTCAAAAGGTTGAGTTGCTTTAATCAGTTCTCCGGTCTGCTGTCGAAAAAAAAAACGGGGCTTTAGTTCTGCACAAGCTTGACATTGTTCTATTACAGTTCTGACGTCATCGCAGGAAAATGGAAGATTTTTAGTCCTTACGTAGTGCAATAGTCGAGTAACGCCCGAGTAGCAAAGACTAGTGTGCAGCAATTTAAGGTCATTGCGAGTGATGGCAGATAGATAGTTTCTGGTAAGTGTATCAGCTACAGTGTTCTGCTTGCTAGGGCAATAGATGATGTCATAGTGGAAACACGAGAGTTCAAGTTTCCACCTTTGGATTTTTTCATTTTTAATTTTTCCTTTGTTTGACCTGTTATACATGAAAGAGACAGATCGCTGATCCGTAACACGTGGGAACGTTTTACCAACTAAGAAATGTTTCCATTTTCTCAGCGACTCAACAATGGGATATGCTTCTTTCTCAACTGAAGAATGTTTTCTTTCACTTTTTGTTAATGAGCGAGAGAAGAAAGCAACGGGCCGGCCATCTTGGTTGAGGGTAGCCGCAATGGCTATATCAGAAGCATCCGTCTCAACGGTTAAAGGGCGATTCGGATCAATAGTATATACGGCTGCTTTTTCAAGCTCATTTTTCAAACTTTCAAATGTTCTTTTGACTTCTTCGGAGACAGGAAATTGTTGATTTCTTGTTAACAGGCTTTTTTTTGTTGAGAAGTTAGGTATCCACTGTGAGTAGTAAGCCAGAAGACCCACTACTCGTTTCTGTTCACGCATGTTCACTGGTACGGGTAATTCCCTTAGAAATTTCTCAGGATCCGGCTTAAGTTGTCCTTTGGAAATCTCGTATCCTAACAGTCTCACTTTAGCAGTGCTAATTTCACTTTTTGTTTCATTAAGAGTGATTCCATACTTTTGAGCACTATCAAGAAATCGCTGTAGGTTTCGGTCAGGTGATTCAGAGTCCATACTGCAGATGGTCACATTGTCCACATAAGCAAAAGTGTCAGTGAGTCGTTCGTCTTCGATGATTTTGTCAATCGTGTGCTGTAAACAGGCGACTCCATTCGTAACGCCAAACGGAATCCGACGGAATTGATACAGTTTCCCACATGCTTCGAAGGCTGTGAACGGCCTTTCCTCTTCTTTTATAGGAATCTGATGGTATGCACTTTTCAGGTCTAAAGTGCTATATACAGAGTATTGCAAAATCTTCTCTGCCAGTTCGTCAATTCTGGGCATAGGGTAGGCGTCTAGTAGAGTGAACCGGTTTATGGTTTGGCTGTAGTCCACAACCATTCTTTTCTTATGTCTGTCATTTGTTGTTACTAAAACTTGTGCACGCCAGGGACATTTAGATGGTTCAATAATTTCATCCTTTATTAGTTGTTGGATTTCCTTCTCTATAAACTTTCTATCTGGAACTGAGTATCTGCAAGACCTTGTAACCACTGTGGTACAGTTTGGTGACAGATTACTAAATAGGCTAGGAGCCTCTACCTTCGCTTGCTGGAGAGTACTAAGGCATAATGATGGTTTCTGACCATCGAAAGGAATAAACAAGTTTTGGTGCAAACTTATAAAGTCAAGTCCAAGTATTACGTCAGAGCATAAATTGTCTAGCAGAGAAAGTCTAACTCCCTCGTATCGTTCATTTTTGAGACGTATGTTAGCGTAGATATGTCCTTGAGTGATCCGAGATAGATGGGTGGAAGCCATAAAGATTCTGTTGCTTGAGGAACATGTCTGCCATTTGTGCTTCTTAGCGATGTGCGTCAAAATATAGCTTTCACAGCTGCCAGTGTCTACTAGGGCTTTCAATGGCACGTTGTTGATGCAAATTGGTATTGTAGATTTGTTTAAATTCAAAGGCTGCACAGTAGCGATAGCCGAAACTGTTGAAGATGTAGATTTGCAAACTCTTTGAAAGTGACCCTTTTTGAAGCACTGATTGCATGTCACTTCCCCTGCAGGGCATTGAGAGCGGGGATGCTTAACCCTGCCGCAAAAATAACACTTTCTAGCTAATGCATTTATTTCATGTGTGTGTGAATTGCTTGCACTTTGAGGAATCGTTACGTTTGGCAAGGGTGAGGCCGAAGAATTGGTGAGAGTAGTTGCCGCGCAATTAGTTTCCGGCTGTGATGATTCATACTGTAATGAGTGCTGATAAGCATGTTCTAGTAAGCGAGCCTCCTCGAATGCATCCTTTAAACTCAAAACAGTCTTTTCGAGTAGACGTTTTCGAATGCTGTTGGACACTAGTCCATTGATAAAAGAATCTCTAATAGCCTCTTCTCTGTGTTGTTCAGCAGTCACCGCTTTGAAGTTGCAATCTTTGGATAGAATTCTTAATTTCTGCATGTAGGCGTCTATCGTTTGACCTTGCTCTTGTTTGCAAGTAGCTAACCTGTGCCTAGCAAACACCTCATTCTTTGGTTGAATGTAGTTGCCATTTAGAGTCAGGATAGCTTCATCAAATGTCTCTCTATCAAGTATCATTTGATATACAGCAGGAGAGATATAGTTTATCAGTAGTTTCTTAGTATCAAGATTGTCTACTGATACTACCGATATAAAATTTTTAAACGTTTCATACCAGTGCTGCCAATGCTCTGCTGCTTGAGGTGCTGTGGGCTCGATGTCAAACTTCTCTGGGCGAAATATCCTATCCATTTCGAAATTCTAACAACTTCACAGTTTTGGATTCAGTGTATTAAATTGTTATGAACATAAAGATAAGAGAGTCGAGAACCATGTCTGTATAGTATGGCTTTAATACACTGAATGACTACACAACACACATTTCGTGAACACATTCTCACGGACGAGTTACAAGCACATGTAAACATAAGAACGACAACCGATACAGAATATAATTTTCATAACAAATAGAATGCATTGTCCAAGCAAGCATCAACTTCTCTTCTGAAGTGACATTTTAAAACAATAATTTATTTAGATCTATATCTAAGATCTTTTCTATATCTAGATCCTGGCCTGGTAACTTACATTAAGATCTAGAAATCTAGTTACAATCTAGTAGTAATACTTAGTATTACTTACTTTGATGGCTGCCTAGTCGTGCGGTTTGCGCGCTGGACTGTCGTTTGGATTTATCGATGGTCCCAGGTTCAAACCCTGCCCGCTCCCATCCCCCGTCGTCCTGCGGGAGGTTTGGACTAGGAAATAAACTATCTTCAACTCTGAAAGAACATCCAAAACATGTAAAACTTTTTACAAATAAACAAACATAGTATAGATTATAACATTTACAATAAATCACATTATGATTATACTAATCGTCATTAGTCACTAGTGTATCTCATTAGTCACTGTAAATTAGTGTATTACTACATTAGTCATAAGATTAGTATTAGATCTACAATCTTATGATCTACTTATCTACTGATCTAGACACTATTTAGATCTAGAATATAGACTAATTCTAATATAGATCTAGAATTATAATTAGATCTTAGACTTAAGAGTCTAGATCAGGCATGTCAAACACAGCGTTCGGGGGCAGCATGCGGCCCGCAACCACTTTGCATGCGGCCCGCTAGGCCACCTAAAAAATTACCAAAATAATGTTAAACTATTACGCTGGAAAATAAGAGATGACAAGCTACTTGAATTGAAAAATAGTATTTGTTAAACTGAACAACGAGAGTGAGTCTGCAGTGAAAGCAAGCTACATTTTGTCAAACTTAATTGCAAGCCATAGCAAATCATTTAGGAAATGTGATTTTATGAAGGAGTGTGTCATTAATTCTGACGAAGTAATTTGTCCAGAAAATGTGAAAGAATCAAAGAAATAGCTTTAACTAGAATAAATGACATGTCAGTCAGATTGCGTGAACACTTAAAGAACAAAATAGTTGATTTTGAATTATTTTCATTGGCTCTTGATGAGTCAACTGATGTAACGGGTGTAGCACAGTTGGCTATATTCATAAGAGCCTGTGACAGGAATTTTGAGATACATGAGGAACATAAACACCACAACAAGCAAGGATGTTTATGAGAAATAACTGGAGGTGATATTGCAGTACAATTTATCTTTGGTAAAGCTAGCTAGTCAACAACGGATGGCCCATCAACCATGAAATGAAATGATTTTGATGCAAAGCCACTTGCAAAAATAAGAGATGGTGATGCTAATTTTAAATTTGCTCATTTTCAGTGCATCACTCACCAAGAAACATTCTGCGCACAGCAATTACAGTTCTAACATGTCATAAAACCAGTTTCAGTCGCTCTCAATTTTATTCGTGCGCGTGGCTTAAATCATCGCCAATTTTTAATGTTTCTGGATGACATTGGACATGAATTTGATTGTGTTCCCTACTACACAGAAGTCAGCTGGCTCTCTGTCATAAAGTATTGAAGACATTTTTTGCACTGCATGAGGAAATTGTATTGTTTCTAAATATGAAAGGTGAACCTGTTGAACATTTCCAAACGGATGAATGGGTACGGGATTAGGCATTTACAGCTGATCTCACTGGTCACCTGCAAGACTTGAATTTGAAACTTAAAAGTGAAGACAAAATTGTCACAACGTGTAATCAGGTGAAGTGCTTTCAAGCGAAGTTATGACTGTGGATAAACCAAATATGAAGAGAAATTCTTGTTCACTTCTCAACATTTGGTAAATATATCTTACACCTACAATCCTTTTTTTATGCTTTCAATGACCGTTTCCGTGACTTCGTTTCATACGAGCAAGAATTTTCGTTGTTTGTATCTCCATTCTCATTTGCTGCTGGTAATGTGCAATTAGAGCTGATAGAATAGTAGTCAGATTCTTTGTTGAAAGCGAAGTATATAGAATCGGCTGTGCCAAAATTTTACAGTTACTTACCCTGAATGGTATGCGGAATTGCAGAAATTTTCAGCCGGAATTCTAGCTATGTTCGCAAGCGCTGATCTCTGTGAGCAGTTCTTTTCCATAATGAAAGCAACAAAAAACCCTCACAGTTCGAGATTATCTGATCAAAGTTTGTCATCAGTAATGAAAGTGTCAGTGGCAAACAAACTTTAACCTGACATTAATAAACTTGTATCCCAGAAAAGATGTCAAACAGCAGGACAAAGAAATAAATGTGTAATCATAGTTAAGTAATTTTTAATTACCAAATCGTACTTTAAATTTAACTAACTAAGGGACAGGTCACAGGTGTGTGCCATTAATATCATTAATTATTGTATTCTTTTGTTTCTATTATTATTATTTCTAATTTACATAAAACTAGTAGGCTGTTTTGCAACTGATTTTTTTGCTGCTGCCCCTCAGGTCATAGTAAGCTTTTATGTGGCCCATACAGCAAGCTTTAATGAGTTTGACATGCCTGGTCTAGATTTAGATATCTGTTCTAGAGACTCTAGAATTGTAACTAGTAGATTCTACTCTTACTTGTCGCTAGATCTAAATCTAGATCTAGTCTAATCAGTCTTTATAACTGTTAAACTTTAGGTCAAGAGACTATAGTAGATATAGATTCTAGACTAGACCTCTCCTCTACTGCCTTTTAGTCTCATCTAGATTGTCAAGAGTCTTGAGTAGTAGTCAGTAGATCTAGTAACTCAACTGTAGTAGACCTAGCTAGATGTAGAGTCTAGTAATTAGATCTAGATTATAGTAGATAGTGATAGAATTTATTAGAATTAAATTTAGACTCTATTACTACTGACTAGTACAGTACACTGAGTACAGTAGTACTATTTGACTCAATTTGAGTATTAGTACTATAGTAACTAATAACTATTACATAATCTTAAGTCTTAATGATAATTACTAACTAGTACTAGATCACTAGATGTAGTCGTAGATAATATGATTATGATTGATATCAAAATATCATTGATAGATTCTATGTCTATAGTATATATATCACTGTCAGATTCTTATTTTTTTCTATCTACTAGTAGACTAGAGTCTATCTATTCTTCTAGGCCAATCTACTTATCTAGGGCTAGATTGGCTAGATCATCTAGTAGATCTAGTAGCTTGTCATGACAATCTTAAAAATCTAATCTAGATTTAACTAGATAATTAAAATAAATAATCTAGATCATCTTGTAGAATTGTAGTCTCTAGAATTTCGAGCTAGATCTTGGTCTAACTAATCTAGAATAACTTTATTACATTCGAGTTATATTCGATTCGCTCCAGTTCATTCAGTCATTGATTGTTTATGATCTACTTTAGTTCTGATTACTTTACATCCTTCTTTGGATAAAAACTTACACTTCCGGAATCGGCTGCCACCTCTAGATGGTTAGATACAATATACAACTCAACCCATTGCACGTCTAATGGATGCTATCCTATGTAGATCTATATAGTCTATATTATATACCATCTTTATTATGAATATATCTATCTAGGTCTAAAAAACAATTCTGTATAATGCTAATTTTTATCATCTCTGTAGGAAAAAGCCACTGTGGGTTCTATGCCCCATGTTTATTAATAATATAGGCCTATGCGTAAAATGGAAAAACTATAAAAAGCGCTATAAAAAAATCCGATTTCATTATCCATGTAATATAGTAAATTAGTGCAACATCTACTTTGGGTCTTGTGAAAACTAACATTTTTAGCAGCCCCCGAAAGAGGAAAAGACGCTATTAGTTTTGTGCGAAATGTCTGTCCGTCCGTCCCGTTTAGATCTCGTAAACTAGAAAAGATATTGAAAAATCCGCCATCACAATATTTTAGACCATTCAAAGTTCTGATGCAACGGCTACTTTTTTTTTCTGAAAGCGAAACATCTAATTTTTTAAATCAGTTATGCAATCAGTTTTTTTTAAGAGAAAAAGCTAATTAGTATGCATCATAATTTAGACCTAATTTAAAACGAATAGTAATCTTGTAAACTTCAGTTTCCTAAACTTTTTCATTTATTGCGGAAATTTTATGTTTTTTTTTTTTTTGAATAAAGATTGAGCTTTTTCAAAACAATTAGATCAATTATAAGTCATCAGTTAGGCCAGGGGAGGCGCGGTTGCTTAGTGGTAAAGCGCTTGGCTTCCGAACCGGGGGGTTCCGGGTTCGAATCCTGAAGACTGGGATTTTCAACTTTGGGTGCCTCTGAGACCACTCAGCTCTAATGGGTACCAGACATTAGTTGGGGAAAAGTAAAGGCGGTTGGTCGTTGTGCTGGCTACATGACACCCTCGTTAACCGTAGGCCACAAAAACAGATGAACTTTACATCATCTGCCCTATAGACCACAAGGCCAGGTTCACATGTAACTTTACATTCACTTTCACCTATCCTTTGATCTGCGGGACCGTTGGGGGCACTACACAAGATCTGTTAACCTTCTTTCTCCACTCTTATCTCTCATTTGTCTTTGATATAATTTCATTTGGATGTTCTTTCTGAAAATATTGAAGCCTGCCTAGGTGGACCACTTCGGGGGCCACAAACTGTCTTTTGTAACCTTGTTTTTTTTTTTAAATTACTGTTTCAACTGTAACTTATGACTTAAAAGAAAAAGAAATTAAACAAAACAAATGGTAAAAATATTTATAATCGCACAGAATTATTATTGTTAGTCTAGTTTTTTTGTTTAGCGCAATTGCAGGCTTTTAGTTTTCTCAATGCGCTATGATCCTAACACTTGTCTAAACCAGTTGGGAAGGGGGAGGTGCGGAAAAAGGGGTATCTTGTGGTGGTTAGCGGGATCGCTTTTTTAAATGCAATTTAAAAATAATAATAAAAAAAAAAGTTGTGCGATTTGAATTCAAACTCGAAGGCTAGAGTCTTCTCAAGCCAATACACTATAACTGTTACATTTATGTGTATTTATGTTAATTTATGTTGTACGTGTTTTGTTGTGTTTGTTCTTCTATGGTCTTCCTTGTTCTAATGTACAGTGTGTTCACGTTTTTTTTCCCAAGTATGTTATTATGAGTGTAAACAGTCTTCTGTTTGTTTGTTTTTCTCTTCTTGTTGATGTTAATAAAATGGAGTTGTATCTTAAACATTGTTTGTAATTAAATCATAATTGATAATATAACATGGTTGCAGCCTTCTAAAAGTTCTAAAATGGAAGAGGAATCACTAACTTGCGATTCGCAGATGACATTGGTGGCCTACCAGGAACAGAAGAAGAACTAGCTGACCTTGTGATGCGCATTGACAAGACTTCCGCAGCATATGGCATGCAAATAAATACCGAAAAAAATTATGACCAATAGCCAACAGGGCTTTAAAAGAGGCATCAGTATTGGAGGTAAAAAGCTGATTAGTGTTAACAGCTTCAAATAATTCAGAACTATATATATTGTCTCAGATGAGGGAACAAAACCCGAACTACTGGCCCGAATAGCACAGTTCAAAGCAGCCTTTAAAAACTGAAAATAATTTGGAAAGACAAGGGCTTGGCCCTCGGTACCAAAATCAGACTGATGCGCTCCCTGGTCATGGCCACATTTTTATATGCTTGCGAGTCTTGGACGCTGACTGCAGAGCTAGAAAGGAGGATCCTAGCAATGGAATTGAGATGCTACGGAAGGATCATAGGCATCACTTTCAAAGACAGCATCATAAACCAAGAGATTAGAGACAGGGTTACTGCAGGGATCGGACCCCATGATGACCTGCTAACTATTGTAAAAAAACGCAAGCTTAAAAAACAACAACAAGAAAATGTGTCTACAATGTTGCTCATATTTTAATTATTGAAATGAAACAATTTTCCGACGCGTAAAAAAAATAACTTCAAATAACCCATTAATTAATGTAAGTACCAGATCCAGAGTTTCTAAAAAAATTGTATAAGGTCAATTTCATATCGTTTTGTACATGTTTGGTCATGTGGCCCGCGACACGAGTGACGGAAATTAAAATGGCCCGCAGGTCGAATTAGGTTGGGCTTCACTGATTAGAGAAATCAGAACATCCCGATTGGCTCTAAATTTTAAACCAATCGGGATCTAATTCCGGGGTGTTTTAAAAATAGATTAAGATACTGACATCGCATGCGGACATGAGGACCAGCGACAAAGAATCTAGAATATAGATCTAGCGTCTAGATCTAATTATCTATTCTCTAATGTAATCTAGATCTAGACTATATTTAGCTAAAGCAATTTAAGGTAAATTCTGTATTTGACTAAGAGTATTGCTTTCTCATTTTTTTTCTGTTGCCTTGCTTGTGACACTTGTGTTTTTAATTTATTTTTTCAAACTTAGTCGGACTCGTCTAACTCTAAACTCTAATTAGATCTAGATCTATTTAAAAATTTTAGGCACTTCGACGACTTCTTCTTAGAGGAAAAAAATTGTTTTGTAATTGTAATACTAGTAACTAATGGATCTATATAGATCTAGATATTCTTTTCTGATCTTGTTCACTACACAGGATGGAAGAGGAACTCTAATGCTTCTTCCCAGACAGCACCAGCGAACAAACTGTCTATATGCTGTATATCTGTATTGTCTAAAATGAAAGTTATACATCAATAATGTACAAAATTGTATTATTCTTAATATATTTTTTTTAGGTAGAGAAACATTATTTTAAACGAATCGACTCTAAACTTATATATTACATTATATAGTTATGAATTTCAAATTAGTATGTTTTAATCAATATTTCTTTGTGAATGTATATTTATTATAATTACTTATGTTTATCATTAAAATGGTCTCCAAATAGTTCTCTATAATTGTGATGTGCAGTTTGTAGACTGTCTTTGTCCAAACAAACAGGCCTGAATCCTGGATGATTGCTTATACATGGCAGGTTATTGGAAGACATTTTCAGTGATACATTGTGAATTTCTGTACAGCATATATTTTCATTTTCTGTATCCATGTGCTTACAGCATCCACATTTACACCTGATGATAGGAAAGCTAAAATCAGATTTGTTTAAACAAATATGTATACATAAGAATTTTTCAGTCAAGCAATGTCTTGGTACCACTTACCAAAAAGTAGTCGTATCACTTAGTCTACTAGTATTCATTCTTTCAAGAACTGGAGACTGTGAGACCTTACTTTGTAAACTTTGTGATTTCTGAGGTTCAAACATATAAGGCTCAGCGTTAGAGACTCCTGCCATGTATTATCCAACAATGATTCAATTAAAAAAAAACAAGATAAAGTTGAAACACAAAAATGAGACAAATACAAGAAAAAAAAGTTAACTTTCTCTAGATATAACTCTTGAGATTTTTTAAATTTATATAGTGATACAGATTCAAATATTTTATTATCTGTAAAATCTAGATGTAGCCTAATGAACAAGAACAAGAAGCTCAACTTGGGGGGAAAAAAAAATATATATTACGTACATTCTAAATTAAAATTGTAATCCATCTAGATCTTGATATAAATATAGTTAATAATACTAATTTAAAGCTTAGATCTTTACCTTGACTACTAAAATTGTTTACAAAGAAAGAAATATCCCATGTGTGCTTCGTAAAAGACAATGATGAGCAGACAGTTCTTTTAGCTCTATTATAGATAGATCTAGATCTAGTACTAATCAAGTAAATCTATGGTCAAGTGATGTGACATATAATTTGGCGCAAGTCTAGTTCTAAATGATATCTTAACCCACTTAATTAATTCTAGATCTAGTAAAAAAAAAAAGGCCTACCTTTATTAAACCTACCTCAGGTGCTTGTCTTACAATAAATTCGCGGAAGTACCGGTACTCGGATTAGTAGATCTATAGGATTTGAGTGCACCTTCGTGACGTCACACAGAAATTCGGTGAAAATCTGACCGTTTTGGATGCGCAGAAAAATTACGTCACAAAAACATCAATTACTAAGTTATTCTTGCAAATAAAAAAAAAAGAATAATATATTCATTATCTATAAATCAAAACATATTATATCAAAAATTGTCAAAACCATCGGAGTTTCCCTTTAAATAGAGCTTGGTTTCCCATGAACTTCGATGAAGCCCACTTAGTGATTTACAAAAATATCAAAATTATGTTTCTATAAGTACTAGATTTAGCACTCTAGTTTTATGATTTTTTCCCCCTTCTTTGACTTTGTTATTTTGTATTCAATACAAAATTTTGGCACCTGAATTATGACCTTTTGTTATTAAAGCATGGCTGCCTGGTCGTGCAGTTTGTGCGCTGGACTGTCATTCAGATTTATTGATGGTCCAGGATTCAAACCCTGCCCGCTCCCATCCCCCGCCAACTGCGGAAGGTTTGGCCTAGTAAGTAATTATCTTCAACTCTGAAGGAACATCCGAAACATGTAAAACATTTTACAAACAAACCATGCATCTTTCTTTATTATTCAATATTTTTATTTAAATTTTCAAAAGACTTTAAGCATGTTCTTTAAAGCGTGATATGACCCAAATATTTTATCTAAAACCAATCTTTAGTACTTTTACAGCCGGTGGAAGCTCAAAATAGAGATGACAAATTTGGTCAAAATTTGACTTGATTTCATGCACACCTTTTTTGTCAATATTTCCCTTCCAAATTTTCAGGAGATTTTTCATGTTCTTTATATCATTTTATAACCCCCCAAAACTTTCATCTAAAATCTAAATGTATTTTTCATACTTTTACAGCCGGACAAAGATGAAAATATAAATGATGAATTTGGTCGAAATTTTACATGCACAATTTTTTTATTTTTCAATAATTTCATTTCAAATTTTCAGGAGATTTTACATGTTCTTTAAATTTAAAGCATTATACGACCCCCCAAACTTTCATCTAAATCTGTTTTTCATTCTTTTACAGCCTTTTGTAGATGAAAATAGAAACGACTAATTTGGTTGAAATTTTACTTATTCATGCACAACTTTATTTATTAACAGGGTTCCCGTGGCCTCCTGATTTTCCAGGAGCTCCTGGAAATCTCATGAATTTGCAAAATATATGGGAAAAGTCCTGGAATTATAAAAAAAAATCTCCTGAAAAGTCATAAGAATGTCTTGAAAAATAGAAGACGAAATTGTCTTTTTGGGTGTCATTCAATATGAAAAACGCTGACCGTACGGGCGATAAGGAAAAAAATAAACGGCATTGTTGGCTTTCATTTTATAAAAATGTAATAATATGGCGAATTCAAACAAACCTAAACCTAAAACGAAGGTCTAATACTTTGTTTACTTTAATAGTCACTGGCATATATAGATCTAAGTATTGTAGATCTAAATCTAGAAAGACTCACTAAATAAACTAATCTAGATCTAGTCTAGATTTTAGATGAGTTGTACTAGTCACTAGTCAGTGAATAGATTTGATTTAAATTTAGATCTGGAAGCCTATTATTCTAGCCTAAGATCTAGAGTAGTAGTTTATGCTATTCAGACACCTATGGGCCCAAATTTGAAAGTTTGACTTTGACAGAGCATTATTTGACAATGGTTCGACATAGAAAAGAAAATGAAGTGTCAAAATCGTCTTTAGTTTAAGGAGAATAAGGATGACTACTTACTTACATTTGTACTCCTATCCTAGATCTTTATTTGTCATTTTAAAAAATCTAGCAGTTCCCGTAGCAGGCACAAATTAGAAAAAATAAATGTTACAATTTTGAACTTTTTTTTTTTTATTTATAGATCTATTTATTTTTGTTGCAAAAGACATGCTTTAAGTTTCCTGAAAATTTGAAATGGAAATATTGAAAAAAGTAATGCATGAAAAAGTCAAATTTCGACCAAATTTGTTCTTCTATTTGCAACATATTTCGGCTGTAAAAGTATGAAAAATAGGTTTAGATGAAAGATCTAGTCTATATACTATATAATGTAAAGACTCCTGAAAATTTGAGATGGAAATATTCACAAATTAAAAAAAGTTGTGCATGAACAAGCCAAATTACAACCAAATTTGTTGTTTCTAGTTTCAGCGTATTCCTGCTGTAAAAGTATGAAAAATAGATTTAGATGAAAGACTCGGGGGTTATACAATGATATAAAGAGCATGTTAAGTCTCCTGAAAATTTGAAATGGAAATATTGACAAATAAAAAAATTGTGCATTAAGTCAAATTTCAACCAAATTTGTCATCTCTATTTTCAGCTTCGCCAGGCTGTAAAAGTATGAAAAATCTGTTTAGATGAAAGATTGGGGTCATGTCATGCTTGAAATTTAAATTTATAGAACATGCTTAAAGTCTCCTGAAAATTTTAACCAAAAATATTGAATAAAAAGAAAGATATATATGCATGCTTTGTTGATAGTCTATATAGAAAAATTTTTGTAAACAAAAATAAAAACATGTCAGGATTTGTAAACCCTAATATTCTGCATATATTCTAATAGTTTTTGTGTACTAAACACCTAAGCACGAATTTTAAAGCGTATCTGAAAAAAAAAAACCCCACTCAGGTTGAAAATGTGGAATTTCGGTCACAATGTGGAACATAAACACATAAACTTACATTTGGAAGCCATATTTCACGCAATAAATAAAATTTCAATTATTACTTAGATATCGATGCTGGTTTGCTTCTTATACATAGATGTAAATAGAATGTCCAAGTAAGAAAACATGTCATTCAATCAATAGTTCTAACTCTATATATGATGAATTCAATTCAAAATGTATTCTAATGTTTCTATCTATTCTGTATTTGTTACCACTAGAACTTGATCTAGTTAAATCTAGTAACTAGACTAGATATTTTTTAGAAGTATTTTTTATTAAAGAAACAGAGTTTCTAAGTTTCACCCTAACTAAATAAAAATAAAAAATATTATGACCACTAGTCAATTTTACAATCAATTATATGACTTTCAGAAGACTGACAGTCAAGTTTGATCATTCCACTTTATCTACCGCCCCCAAAGCAGCAATGGAGCCAAATTTTATATTATATATCTCAAATCTCTTATAGTGGGCATTTCCTGCCTACGTTGGACATTTCCTATGGTGCCAAAGAAAGTGACATCCAAGAGCAGCTTTTTTCCAAATTAGATGTAAGTGAATGTCTTTATGATTATGCTTTTTTTCATTAATATGTTGATCATGACTTAGCCTTTTAGTGATGATACAAAATCAAGGCATAGTTCAACTGAAAGTTTATGTTGTTATGATTCTCTGATAAAGGCTAAAACATAACTCACCAATTTTTTATAAATATAAAATTTGAGTCTTAATTTTTTTTTAAAAAGCTAACTTGTTTTCTAGGATGCAACTCTGAGAATTATAAATGATGGAGGACTCCCACAAGAATATGCTTATGTTGATTTCAAACCGAAAGAATCTTTGCTGGAAGCTTTTACTTATGATAAGGTAACTTGTTAAAGCTTAAAAATAAATGTTCTTTAGCGCAACTGAAATGCTTGTCCACTTTCCCCCTTAACATACTGTGTAAGGACCAAAAAATATTGTAAGAACCTTTAGGCATGCATCTCAATGTAGGTTATGGTTAAATAATAGATGCTTATTCAGACATGCCTACCCCCAATACCCAGAATGTGGAATTTTGGGCCCCAATGTGGAACATAAACGCATACATTTACATTTGGAAGCCATATTTCACGTAATAAATAAAACTTCAATTATTACTTAGATAACGATGCTGGTGTGCTCCTTATACATAGATGTAAATAGAATAAGTCAAAGTAAGAAAACATGTCATTCAATCAATAGTTCTTACTCTATATGATGAGTTCAATTCAAAATGTATTCTAATGTTTCTATCTATTCTGTATTTGTAACTACTAGAACTTGATCTAGTTAACTCATTCAATACGTATCGCTGCACAGTGCGCCAACGGGTTTTTGCTTGACTATGTATCGCCGCAGGCTGCGCCAAGCGTATATTGTTTCTTTAAATTAGTATTTCTACATTTTAAAGCACTTTTATTTCAAATACTTTTCATTACTTCTATTCAGAAGAGGTTCTACTTCCTTTATGTTGTTTTGGTTTGATTATAGCGCAGTTTTTGATTTTGTTATAGACATTTTACCACGCTGTGTTACCGTTTTTGACACAAAAATTTGTGACAACAAAGAACAGCTGATTCAATGGCTTCTTCAAGTGATAGCTCTAGACGTATTGATAATAAATACAGATGTATAACGGCTGAAGAAGCTAGTCAGATGATTCTATTTGATTCTGAATCGGATGATGATAGATCTAGTGATAGTAATAATAGTGATATTCAGAATCTAGATCTAGAACTTGATAGTCTTCGAGACTGTGCCTCTCAGTCTAAGTCTAGCAAAAAAGGAAGGAACCTGCTTTAGATTAAGATCAGAATCCAGGTAAAAGCATGAAACTAAGCAGTAGTTCTAGTAGACCTAGGCCTAGAGTCTCAAGACCTAGATATATTTATTATGATGAAGAGTCTGATATGGACCCACAACTTATATTTGATGACAATGATGAAGATTATGAGCCACCAACCAGACCTCGCCTCAGCCAACACTTGTGAAAAAAACTGCTGCAAGTAAAGGGAAATGTTCTAGATCTACTAGTCTTCAGTCTGTTGATACCAGCACTATGTCTAGTACATCTAATTCTTCTGACTCTGCAGATCCTGAATGGGACCATATTACATTTGGAACTACTGAAAATAATTTCAGATTTCACCCTCTGAAAATGCCTGGAGTTTGCCCTGATCTACTTTTAAGTGATCAATCTTCTCCACTTGATTTTTTTCATACAATCTTTGATGACAGAATTAAAGATAACTTGATATATTCTATCAATTCATTTGCAAGGAAAAAATGCCAACTGAACAACCCACCACGAAAGCGATCTGTCTTCGGATTATGGACTGACGTTACAAGAAGTGAGTTGGACAAGTTTATGGCAGTGCTAATAAAAATTGGAATTGAAAAAAGACCGGCTATTTCGGACTACTGGACAACGGCTGCAGAATTTTATGCTCCTTGGATTCACCACGTGTTCAACAGAGAATGCTTTCAAGATATCTACCACACCATGCTTCACTGTGGCGATGAAGCATCAGAAGGAAAAGAAAAAATAGAGCCATTCCTGAATTTATTGACAGATAAATTTAGAAAATGTTTTTATCCCTTCCAGGAGCTCAGCATTGATGAGATGGTCATTGGTTTTAGGGGTAGGTGGCAATACAAGATGTTTAATGCCACTAAACCTGGCAAATATCACATCAAAACCTTTGGCCTGTGTGATTCGGCAACTGGCTATGTTGTTGATATTTTGACTTACTTTGGGGCAAATACCTCTTACAATCCTGATGCAGATAAGGATGGGGGACAAGCTGTGCTGGTTTTTGACACCCTCTTTCAACATGTGGGAACAGGGCATAAAATTTTCGCTGATCGGTTTTATACCACCCGGAAACTCATCAACTATTTGCTACAAAAAAAGCAATACTACACAGGTACACTCAACGTCAACAGACTCGGATTTCCAAAAGCAGTCAAGAGTTTGATTTTGCAACACAGAGAGATAAAATGGTTTCTCCACAAAGAAAAAACAATGCTCTGTGTTGCTTTCAAAGACAAAAAAGCAAAAAAAAATGTCATTATGGTTTCAACAGATGCTGAAGTGGGCACAGCAAAAGTGAACGATGTTGACAAGCCTTCGATGGTCAACACTTACAATCGAAATATGAATTGGTGTGACAAGCTAGACCAGAAAGTGACCTACTACTGTGTCTTTGACAGAAAAACCATCAAGTGGTGGAAGAAATTGTTTTATTGGCTGTTCGAAATATGCCAAGCAAACTCCTACATTTTATTTTGCCTCAGCCAGAAACCTGGTGCAAGAAAACTGTCTCTGAAAGACTCTAAGCACGTTTTGATTCGACAGCTTACACAGAATGTAGTTTTGAATGAACAAATCAGAGCTCCTGGTAGACAACAAGAGACAGGTTGCCTGGAAAAATCTAAGAGTCAGCATATAGTGGACTACAGCAAACGGGACAGAGACTGCGTTTTTTGTTCTACGAGCACTAAACGGGCCAGAACCCATATTTTTTGCTCTGGATGTGAAGCAAAGCCTCATTTACATCCAAAAGGATGCTTCAAGTCCTTTCATGAAGCCCAATAACTTTGTTGGATGTTGGACAATGTTTGTTCTCTCATTTTCTGTATATAGTGTACAAAGTTCAGTTTTCATAAAAAATGTGTAAAAAAAAAATTTCAGGTGTGTGTGGACAAAAAAAATCATAACTTTTTTATTTCTTGTGCAATTTAAATGAAACTTTGCTACTTTCTTACAAACATATTTTGGTATAAATTGTGTAAAAACCAGCTTCTTTGGATTTTAATTATTGGATTTCCATAAGCGTAAGATGAGTTAAAAAAAATTTTTTAAATATATTTTTGTCCACAGTGTTGTACTTAAACTTTAATAACTTTTTTATTTTTGTAGTTATCTTATTCATGTTTACAGTATAACATTCCTCATTCAATGACAAAAACTTTGATATGCTACTTGCCATAGAAACTAAAAAAAAATGATTGTATATAAGAACATACAATACTATCACTAGAAAATAGAAAATTTTTGAGCCGTTTTTTTTTTCTCTGTTGCATTGACAAAAACTAACGTATGGAATGAGTTAAATCTAGTAACTAGACTAGATATTTTTTAGAAGTATTTTTTATTAAAGAAACGATTTTCTAAGTTTCACCCTAACAAAATAAAAAAAAAATATTATGACCACAAGTCAATTTTACAATCAATTATATGACTTTCAGAAGACTCACAGCATTGTGACTGTCAAGTTTGATCATTCCACTTTATCTGCCGCCCCCAAAGCAGCAATGGAGCCAAATGTTATATTATATATCTCAAATCCCTTATAGTGGGCATTTTCTGCCTACGTTGGACATTTCCTATGGTGCCAAAGAAAGTGACATCCAAGAGCAGCTTTTTTCCAAATTAGATGTAAGTGAATGTCTTTATGATTATGCTTTTTTTCATTAATATGTTGATCATGACTTAGCCTTTTAGTGATGATACAAAATCAAGGCATAGTTCAACTGAAAGTTTATGTTGTTATGATTCTCTGATAAAGGCTAAAACATAACTCACCAATTTTTTATAAATATAAAATTTGAGTCTTAATTTGTTTTTAAAAAGCTAACTTGTTTTCTAGGATGCAACTCTGAGAATTATAAATGATGGAAGACTCCCACAAGAATATGCTTATTAAATGTTGATTTCAAACCGAAAGAATCTTTGCTGGAAGCTTTTACTTATGATAAGGTAACTTGTTAAATAAGTTAAACCTGTTAAATAAATGTTCTTTTGCGCAACTGAAATGCTTGTCCTCTTTCCCCCTTAACATATTGTGTGCAACTCAATGTAGGATTAAGGTTAGATAACAGATGCTTATTCGGACATGCCTACCCCCAATACCCAGAATGTGGAACACTCAGGTTGAAAATGTGTAATTTTGGGCCCCAATGTGGAACATATAAGCATAAACTTACATTTGGAAGCCGTATTTCACACAATAATTAAAACTTCAATTATTACTTAAATAACGATGCTGGTTTGCTTCTTATACATAGATGGAAATAGAATTTAAGTCAAATTAAGGAAACATGTCATTCAATCAATAGTTCTAACTCTATATGATGAATTCAAAATGTATTATAATTTTTCTATGTATTTTGTATTTGTTACTACTAGAACTTGATCTAGTTAAATCTAGTAACTAGACTAAATATAGATTATTCTAGATGTACTTGAATTTGAACGAGTTGATTATCTAGCTTTTTCTAGACTCTAGAGCTCTCCTCTAGTCACTCTAAATTTTGTCTAGTTCTAGTATAATTTAGATCTAACAAGTCCTAAGATCTAAATATTTATCTATAGACTTATTGAGAACTAAATAGTGAATTTATTAGATCTACATCTAGATCTATCATCTTCTAATTCTACTATTACTATTAGATCTAAGTCTATTTCTAGTCCTATATTTGGATTCTAGATCTAGAAAGTAATTTAGACTTAGCCTAAGTATTTTAGTTATGTCTAGATCTAGATGTTAATTTTTTTTTTTTTTTTTTTTTTTTTTTCAATCCTTTTCTTAAAAACCAGTAATAAGTAAATAACCAGTTCTAGTTGTGTTAGATCTTCTAGATCTGGATCCATTGTAAGAAAAGGAGAGGGATTTGAATGGAGCATTTGGCTTATTAGTGCTTACTAGATTCCAGGAATGGATCTAGTATCTAGACTACTAGATCTAGATTTACATCTAGACTCTAGCTAGATCTAGCTCAACCATATCTTCGTAAATTTGGACACACAGGTCCAGGAGGAGATAAAATGTAAACAATAAACACAGACCCATATATATATATTATTTTGCATTCAGTATTTTCATTTCACACTATTAATAAATAATGAAAAAACAGCTTTTTTTTTTTTTTGGTGGAATTCAGACTTGGCGCAGTGGCGGAACAAAAATTGCAAAGGTGGAACGTGAGCTTTTTTGATGATTTTGTGGGACGGTAGTCATGTCTGGCTTATTAATAATGGAAATGATAGGTCACAATAAACATAAGTTTCAGTCTTGGTTTTCTGTTCTCTTACACATTTTACTGATGTTTGCCACTCGCTCAGGCTCACATTCACAGACACATGCCTCTATTTAGTTTTAGAAATGGTTGCAGGGTCGTAGCGCTCCTAAAATCTCCTAAAAAATTAAAATTCTCCTAAAACTTGCCAAAAGTCTCTGAAAATTTTGACCATTGAAAGGATTTTATCTAACAATTAGTTCTTCTCCCCAAGTCCTTTCTGAAGGTTTCACAATGGTGGTGACCGTGCAGTCGATTGGGTCACATCATAAACCTGGTGCACAGCCTCCGGATCCTGCCACTTGCGCTGTGTGTAAAAGTTAGTTTACCACAGAGAATTTCTTCATATTTTTATTATTCTGCAGGTGTAGGTAGAGTAACTACATGTTCAGGATAGGATTAGCTGCAGGATAGGATTAGCTGCAGGATATCAGTCATTTTGTGGGTACAGCTCAGTCAGAACTGAGTTTAATGAATTTCTTAGAAAGCATTATTAGTAAACATGAATGTTTTGTGTATTTTGTATACTGACTAAATATTTTAACTTTTTGTTTTGTTTTGTATAGAAGCAATATGTAATTAATTATTACATTTCAGGAGTATATGGGCCAGCCAATTTGTGTAGATTTAAGCACAGAGCAACATCAAGAAGGTATTGGATGTTTAGGTGGCTGCTCTAATGAACCTGACAGAACAGAAGGTGACCCTGCTTCTTTAGATGGTAAACACTGTGTTTCATCTATAGAATATTACTTACTATGAGAATAATTTAGACAGATATTATTAAATAAAAAAAGTAAAAGTTTCCCTTTCAGACCTTGCGATCTATGGGGCAGATGATTTAAATGTCATCTGTTTCTGTGCCCCTCAGTTAACAAGGGTGTCACATTTTCTTTTACTTTTCCCTAACTAATGTCAGATACCCATTAGATCTGGGTGGACTCAGAAGCGCCCAAAGATCCCAAAATAAAAAAATCCCAGTCTTCGCCTGGATTCAAACTGAGACCCCTGGTTCAGAAGCCAAGCCCTTCACCTCTCAGCGCCGCCCCCCCCCCCCCCCCCCCCCCCCCCCCCCAAAAAATAAATAAATAATAGTTTTATAAGGTACAACTGTGAAAATGTTTTGCTCTGTGTTGATTAATTAATTTAAAAGGCAGGTTACAAAATTAAGGTCATCATTTTTTCATTCTAGAAATCTCTCCGTTTTAGATCTTTCAGTCCATAGGGAAGATTAAAAAAACAACTCATCTGTTACTATGGTTTTTGCACTTATCTTTTTTTTTGTCTCATGATAATAAAGAGGAAATACTAGCAGCAAGGAAAAAAATTATATTTCACTATGATTGAAATATATTTCAGACATGTATCTTTATGTATAGAGGGTATTGCCTTTCAATGATACCAATCAACTTTATCCATAACTAATTGTAAACATAGGAAAGGCTTCAGGAGTCAACCCTGAGGGAAACAACAATTATAAAATGTATTATATTTAATCCTCAACTGCAAATATAATGAGTGTGGAAAAATTAAATTAATACATAATAAGATTATGGAAATGTGAAAAATTCAAAATTGTTTCCGTTTTTTTTATTGAGAATTATTTTTTCTTTTCAGTAAAATGCAGCCTTTTCTTTTACACTTTGCACATGCTCTATATTTAGGCTTACATTTTTTAATTTAGATGAATCACTACATCAGACTGCATTATGCAGTACCAAATCTGCCTGCTAATTGATCAAAAAGCTGGCATGTTTTGCACACACAGCATTATAAATAATTCTTTCCTATTCATTATTATTTTGTAACTGATTAAATCTGGTTATGTATATTTTTTTCAGACTGTCATTTATGAAGTAACCAGTTTTCATGGAGGTGTTTTTACATATCACTGGTGAACCTGAAGTCAAGCATTCTTCAAGAATCTTCATAAAAGCACATTGGATGTTTTGTAAGCAGTTTATGGAATAAATAAATATGAGGGAAACAAATCAAGGCTTAAAATATTCATTTGCTATCTATTTACCTAAGTTGTCAAAATTCATTTTGCATTTTGTCAGTTATATTCTTGATGTGCTTTTAACAAATTTTCCCTATAAAATTATGCTGTCAAACTAAAAAGCATTGAATTTCCAATTTCATTACACTTTTGCTCACTTAATGCAGTAATTATTGTGGTTATTTAACAGTTTGTCATAAGATGTGAGCAGTGTGCTGGTACCTGTTTCAACTGGTAATTTTCTATGTTATAAGATGTGAGCAGTGTGCTGGTACATATTTCAAGTGGTAATTTTCTGTGTTGATTCTATAGGCCCAATTGTCGAAGCTGGAACTTAAATAACCCTCTTGCAATTTTACAGTACAGCTCTAATTATTTTGGCAGATTTTTTTATTAGCATATGTTAATCTTGTACACAGAGTTCTTTATCGGCCTTTTGGGATACAATTCATGCCAACTCTAATTCTTTTTCTCTATCCACCTTCTGTGCTTCTTTCTCTGCCTGGACAAGTGGAAAAAGATATCTGAATAATAATCGGTAATTAATAGAAAAAAAAGTGATTAACACTACATCTAGGTTGAAAGTTACAACCTAGAAAGCAAGAAGGTATACTTAACAAACAATAAACCCCTACTACAATATGGAGACTACAATATGGAGACAATGAGAACCACTGAATAAAAAAAAAAGTGGAAATGGTCAACCTTCCTTAAATCATGGATTCTTATATATACAACTAAATAGCTGAAGGTCCAGTATCTGGTGCAGATCTGTCATTGAAAAATGCTACAGTGGTATAAATTTACATCATTGTCACCACCACTTAAGTAAAATCTGTCACTATGTTCCTTCATTTAGGACACAAAACTTGGGATGGACTCAAAGTATGTTTCAAGTAAAGTCCTAGACCTCATGATGTAGACTTTGACTTAAATTATCAATAAATAAATATTAGAAAAAGCAGAAGCTGGGAATGTGACCCTCTGCTGTAAAAAAAACTATACCTGACTGCCGCTTTGTCTACAAAGTCTCCAAGTCTGCCTCGCTCAAGTCCTTTTTCCTTCGCTTATTTTAATTTTGAACTGATTCTGCATTAAAGTATCCAATAGCACTGTAAACTGCCTCCTCAATTACATTCTTTTCAACATTTATTTTTTGCTGCACCTGTCCCAAAAAAGCTTGTTCAGTTCCTCGTTTGTGTGCTGTCTTGCCGTGACAAGATGTTTTAATAGCTATTGTTGGCTCGTTTGTTAAGTCTAGGGGAATTTCAATTTATTGATGCCGCTCACAAATACAAGATATTTGAACAGGCACACCGCAACTAACAGTAAGACTACTTATTTTATAAAAATTGTAACAACTAAAAATTGAGAGTGTGACACATACAGAATAAATATTTCAACATGCATATTAATATTGTCATAAAAATTCTTAGTACATATAATCCCTGTGCCACACAGGTCTATTTGTTTCTCGAGTGCTAGCTCTTGCTGGCTTATTACTATTACAATTATTGTCTGGTACATGAGAAACTACTTTAGACTTTGCTGCATGTTGAGAACAGTTATCAGAAAAATCTGGCCTTTCATTATCATCATCATCTAAGACATTCCCATCATATACATCAGTGTCTTTCAAAATAGTTTTCCTTGGCCTAATATGAAATCTGTTGCGTATGTAGAATCCTCCATTATCTCCCTTGATCTTATAAGATGTTGGGGATAGTTGTTCCGTGATTACTCCACGATACCATCCTGTTTGACCTGGGTTTTGGTAATAAATAGTTTGCCCTAGATGGAGTTTTGGTAGATCCTGAGCTTGCTTATCATATTGTCTTTTTACTTGTCGTTTGTAATTCTTTTTCTTCTCAGCTACTACATGTTCACTTAAACACTTTGAAGTCCTGGGAATCAATGTTCGAGGACTTCTTTTGAGGCACATTACAGCTGGGCTAAATCCAGTACATTGCCGAAGTGTGTTTCTGAGTTCCAGTAAAGCTTCATATGGATCATCACCATTACGTTTAGTTTTCAGTATTAAGTTCTTCATTATCTTTACAGCAACTTCAGCCTTCCCATTTGTTCTCGGAGGATAATCAGGATCTGATCTAATGTGAGTGATGTTCCATCGCTTTGTGAATCTCAAAAACTCATTTGAAGTAAACTGCGGACCGCCATCTGTTACTAATATTTTCGGAACAACAAAACGAGCAAATTGTCCTTTCATCTTGTGATATTGTTGACAGATAATCATAGTCAATAAAATTAGAGTAATAATCAACAGTAATTAGATACTGTCTTCCAGCCACTTCCATCAGGTCAGCTCCAACTTTTTCCCATGGCACATTTCCTTCATCATGTTGGATAAGATTTCTCTCTGGTTCATAGGTTTCCTTCGTTGACAAGCAGTGCATATCTCTGCCATCTTTTTTATTTCATCAGCCATGCCAGGCCAAAACATCGTCTGTCTGGCCCTCCTCATCATTCCATCATATGCGATGTGGGCTGTGTGCAGGTTTTTCTTCATTTCTTGACGCATACTGAAAGGTATGAATACCCTTTCTCCTTTCAAAATTACTCCATTACTAAGTCCCAAATTATCAGCAAAATCAAAATATGGTTTTATCGTGTTGTCTAAATCTTGTTTTTTTTGAGGCCATCCATTCATTATTTACTTTGATAATTTACTTAATGTGTCATCTAAGTCTGTTTCTTGATTTATTCTTTCTAATAACGGATCTGGTATGTCCACAACTTGTGTCTGGCATATGTTAAAAACTTCATCTTGCTTCTCCTCTTGATTGCACATTGATTTTTACATTTGCATTTATTGCAAATTAAATAAGAACAATCTGATATAAACTTTGTCAGATGTAAATTATGAGTGAGTCTGGTGTGAATGTACACTTTGGTTCTTCTTATAGTTATAATGTTTTTTGTTTGGTGTAATGCACAAATTGTAAGACAAATTTCCATACGGGCAATAAAGATTAGTATTATTATTATTATGTGTTAACAGCAACCAGGCTGGGGATATGATAGAAGGTTAGGAATCTTATAAAGGCATAGCATAGGGATTCTCATATGCCTTGCTATCATTCAGATGTAGGCATTGGTATCAATCCCAAAAAGGCATTTAAAACATAGCAGCAGAGATGGATAGGTGTGTGCGCACAAATACTCTCCTCAAAAGTAAAAACTGATCTCTTCTTTGTCCTGGACATTTATAAAAATAATTTGGTTCCGTATTTATACCAATACTTCTCGTGGCTGTGGTGGTGGTGACAGTGGTTGCTGTTGCGATGAAGGATTTTTACACTTGACTTAACAGTTACATTGATGAAAGCTTAAATGACCCGTTATTTTTTGCAACTTGCTGTGCACTGAAACCAAACAGCATGAAATCTTAAAGCACACATAACTCAATGATAAACAAAATGTAAGGGATTTAACCACAATAAATGTATTATCTAACAATGTAGGATGATACTAGTCAAGATTCATCCATAGAATGTGATTATATCGATAAGTAATTAGTTATGGTAAATTGGGGAATGAGCATAGTACACTAAATCTAAGGATAAGGGGTTGATATGATTAATCAAAACCATATTCTTCCAATGAACCATAAGGTCACTAGGGTGTCAGTCATAATATAAATTATGATGGATACAATAGGCATGTAAGATGATACATATCACATGCTCATCACGTGTCGTCACAGATACTCAAAAGAGTGACACAATGTATATCCTTTTTTTAAAAAATACTACAGCATTCTGCTTTAGTTGTCTACCAATGGTTACATCAAGTTCCTTCACTTCTTGTATTTTCTGTACTTTTTTTTAGTTGTGGAGATGTACTGCTCTGGATCAAAAATGTGTATCCTCATATTTTCCAAATCTTGTATTTGTTGTAATGTGTTATTACATAAAAGTTAAACAGCAGTAGGAATACTGAATACATTTTGAATCTTTTCTTCTACACTGTAGATCTGTGAGACTATGACGAGAGATCTTGTTGTTAAGGAATATCTAGAAGTTTATTTTGTTTCTCTCGCTCGCAGTGTGCTGGTGCCTGCTTCAGCTGGTCATTGTCTAGGTTGATTCTGGAGACCTGACTGTTGATGCTGGAACTGTCTTGATATATAGTGATTTTGCTCTGTCGTGAATTACAGCTCTATTTGTAGCTTGGTTGTATTTGTTTATATGTATATTAATCATGTACACATATATCACAGGACACAAGAAATATATTTAAAACACATAACATAAAACTTTATTAAAACAAATAGAATCAATGAATCATCCAAAAATTATATACATCAGTGAAAATGAAAAGCTAAGAGATCCAAATGACTTCAATAAGTGGGTTGTTTTAAAAACATTAGAATCAAATAAGATATTCTTAAATGTAAATATCTAGTATGAAATGTTAGAAGAACAAGAAGCTGGGAATGCAACCCTCCGCTGTAAAAAACAATACAGCGAACCACAAAATTCCATTTGATAAATCAAAACATGGCATCCTATGGAAAGCATAGACAGTTAAAACCTTAGTTTTTCTTTGAAACTTTGAAGCATAAAAACATGTTTGCAATCCAGGCACACAAAGGATATAGTACAGATAAGTCCAGTGTTTCTTTCAGTATCGGTAACTTGAAAGCCACAATGCTTTTCACTTTGAGAAAATGGAAATTGATTTAGAAAACACAATAAAATTTGAATAACTAACATGTGGTATCCAGTCATATCATCCAAACAAATGTCCTGTTGAACACTATCATTTAATTTCCTAAATGAACTGCTTTCAGGAACATTGCCAGTGTTAGTAGCATTAGGATTTAGTGGTTCAAGCTCTAGTATGTCAGTGTTTACATGTTGAATTTCACTGATTTCAGTCTCACTAGATCTAGACTTAATTTCTAGTATACCGGTATTGAAAATCATAGTCTCTTTGTTTACTCTAAATCTTTTCACCTGTGCTTGTCCGTAAGAAAGAATAAAAATTTCAGAGTTTAGAAAATCAGTCTTCATATGCTTACTTAGGAAAGTATCAACTTGTAATTAAATGGAATTGTTCCTTTGTGTAAATTAAGCTTTAATGCTATCGCAGTCATCAGCACTGACACGGCCAAGCAGTACCAAGATGCTCAAAGTGGCATCTAAAGAAGCCATCAAAATCATTAAGTATTTGGGCTTTAACCATTTTAAACTGGATGGTTGCCTTCTCACATTGTGCATGAGTTAAGATTTATATGTATCAAACATAAGCAGATTTTTGTTGGTCAAAATTTGTAAAAATGTGTTTTCAAGAATTATTTATTTGAATTTCAGCATCACATTGCTGTAAATGTGATGATTTCTGTTTCTTAGTGCCAATATTTATTGATGATGTAATATTTATTATTCTTTCATTGCATTATCTTTTCTTTTTCTATATGTGGTGCGTTTGGCACAGAATGTAACACAACCAAATGACAAGGCAACTTAGGAGGCTTATTTCAAGTGTTTAATATACACAAAAAACCTGCCAAAGGCAAACATAAAACATAATTACAAATGAGCATAAACTAAACATAATAACTAGGCCTAAATCAATAGACCAAGTAAAAGTTGTACACACAACATCAGGTCTAAATAATAGATCTTAACGAAAAACGAAAAGAAAATCATATATTGTAAACCAACCATCTCTTATACAAACACAAGAGAGATATGATACATAAGAAACATTGTATAAATTAATGACAAAGTAATTTTCTAAAAATAAATCAACTAGTTGTTCTACATAAAACTAACATACATTGAAGAGTAAGGGTAAGGGGGGATAAAGAGATCCAAGTGTTTGAGTGGTGGCTATCTGAGGATAAACCACCACAACACAATATTTTGGCTCCAAGTTCCCCTAGACCTGAGGCCCAGATGGCCCGCTCTGGGTCAACCGGCTGGTCATGCCGAGCTACCAGCATAGGTCGAAGACGAGGGCGGTGGCTGGAGGGTCAATCAGGGAGCTACTGTATCGGACACATGTCCGATGCAGTAGCTGACTGAGTATAGCACCTGTGTAGCCCTGGCGGGCTCATTCTGGACTTCCGAATGGCCCGTCCCCTTGTTGGACTCGATGGCGGGTGGGGAGCACAGGTGCCGAACTAACAAGAATATATATGGACAAACCCCCCCCCCCCCCCCCCCAATAAACTACTTGCCCCAGATTTAAGTCTGGGCAAGATACGCCGTATTGAGGCAAAAAAGGAGGAGGCCACAAAAAGCTGTACTACCTGGCCATCATTTTTGGTGGTTAGGTGCACAGAGAAGGGGATAAGCCTAACAAAGCTGAGCCCTTTCTTATCTATAAGGGACTCAAGTCAGTAATGGGAGAGCCCAAGAGTGTGTCTAAGCTACACAAATCAATGGAACTTCTTGTAGAAGTAGATAGCATGACACACTGTGAATGGCTTTTAAGATGCAGAAGACTCTGTGATCTCCAAGTGGAAGTCATGCCACACAAGAGTCTGAACACCAGCAGAGGTGTAATCAGCTCTAGGAACCTACTGGAATGTTCCGAGAAGGAAATAGTGGAGGGCATTGAAGGAGTCATCCATGCCCGGCGCATTACCAGGCACAGGGATGGTCAGGAGGTCAAAACCGCCACTATTATCCTCACATTCGAAACTAGGACACCGCCAGAGTATGTGAAAGCAGGATACCTACGAGTTCCAGTGAGGCCCTACATATCTAACCCCATGAGGTGCTTCAAGTGCCAGGATTATGGCACGGCGCGGCAGTCTGCAAGAGGAACACTGTGTGTGCCAGATGTGCTGGAGAGGGTCATGAGGACAAGGGCTGCACAGCCCAGTTCAAATGCCCAAACTGTCACGCTGACCACTCAGCCTACTCCAAGGACTGCCCTGTGTGGAAACAGGAGGTTGCCGTGCAGGAGTACAATACAAGAAATGGATGTACCTTCAGCCAGGCGAAATCGGCTGTATTGGCCCTACCCAAGGGCCAATTCGGCTTGACAAAGACCTATGCCCAGGCTGTTGCTAAGATAGGAAGATCCATAGCCACACAGACGGACACATTGACCCCACCACCCCCTCCTCCTTCTCCAACCCAGAAAAAAACACCGCCAAAGAACACACCTCCGAGGAAAGCCCTGTTGTCATGCTAAAGAACAGGTTCTCTGTGCTCGCTGATGAGAGCATGGAGACTGAGCAGCATGTCAAAACCAACACTCCGGGAGAACCCGGAGACATCATGTCTGACACAGGTTCTCCTCAGAGACCCAGCCAGACACCCCAACCTCTACCGAATTAGGGGTTGACCAACTCCCTAAGGGGAGAAATCAAAGCGGAGAGGATGCCCGAGGTGAGAGAGGAGGAAATAACCTCCGCTCTCACCAGAGGGATCTCCCCTCTCCAGAGAGAAAGACTTCCTCCAAAAGGGGGTTGTCCTCCTATCAATCCAAACCCAAGAATAAAAATACCAAGGTCACTGGAATAAAAGGAAACCCCTCCGGGGGCATCCCAAGGCCAAATAGCTCCAAGTAGGTCATTTAGAATAAGCCATGGATTCCAAAATTGTACAATGGAGGCCTCAAGGCCAATTATGAGGAAATGCAGCTACTGATGGACTGTGAGACTCCTGTAGCTGTCTGCTTACAGGAAACATTTCTGAAAGATAGCATCAGTTTCCGAAGCTACAGTGCTTACAGCTAGAATGTTGAGGATGCAAATAGAGCATCAGGTGGAGTCTGTATCCTTGTGAAGGACAGTATCCCACATGAGAGGGTAGAACTACAGACCACACTACAGGCCAAGGTTATCACTTGCCTCAGCCTGTATCTACCACCAGGCGCTCCATTAAACCCAACGGACATGGAGGACCTATTGAAACAACTCCCCCGGCCTTATATAATCCTTGGGGATTTCAATGCCCATAACACTATGTGGGGATCCAACAATAACGACACAAGAGGTCGTATGCTGGAGGATATCTTCCTCCAACATGATTTATGCATACTTAATGATGCATCACCGACCTACTTACACCAAGGAACTGGATCTCTCACATGCATTAACCTCACCGTATGCGTCCCTGGACTTCTGGACGACTTTAAATGGTCAGTTAGCAATGATCTACGGGGAAGTGATCACTTCCCAATCATCATTACTAACAATCTCCCCTCATTGGGACGACCTCAGCGGTGGAAACTGAATAAGTCGATTGGGAACAATTCCAAAAAAGATGCTCCGAGGATATTACAGAAAATATCCTCGAAGAACAGAACCCAGCTGATACCTTTGCTAGCAAGCTACTAAGTATAGCCAGGAAAGTTGTCCGCCTAACCTCCGCAAATCCCAAAACGGCCTAGCAAACCATGGTTTGATACAGCTTGTAAAAGTGCTGTTGGCGATAGGAAAAAACGACTGGCTGCATTTATAAAGAATCCTTCCCAGGAAAACCTAAAGCTATTCAGGATAGCTAGAGCAAAGGCTAGACAAACCATACGGTCAGCCAAAAGGAATTCCTGGAGAAGTTTTGTCGGCAGTCTGGATGCCAAAACTTCTGCTAGAGCGGTTTGGAAGGCAGTAAGGTGAATCAAAGGGAAAGAATCAAATGCAATAGGGCATCTGAAAAACCAAGGACGAACTGTCACGTCTCCCAGAGAAATAGCTGACTGCCTTGCATCCTCAATAGCAGAAAAGTCATCCACTGCACACTACACGCCAGAGTTCCAAAAAGTCAAAACCAGGGAGGAAAGACACCCCATTGATTTCAGGTCAGAGAACAATGAAGACTACAACAAACCGTTCTCGCTTGAGGAACTGAGGAAATCGCTGGACAAGTCACATGACACAGCGCCTGGAGAAGATGAAATTCATTACCAGTTCCTCAAGCACCTTCCCGAACCCTCATTGGCAGTCCTGTTAGGGGTCTATAACTGCGTGTGGCAAACAGGCGCTTTCCCAAACAGCTGGAGGAAAGCCACAGTTATACCGATACCTAAACCGGGAAGAGACGGCTCTGACCCAGCTAACTATCGACCAATAGCACTAACAAGCTGCATCTGCAAAACCATGGAAAGAATGATTAACAGTAGGCTGGTCTGGTACCTGGAGAGGAATAAAGTGATCTCCAACTACCAGTGTGGATTCCGGCAGGGGTGGACAACTGACCACCTGGTAAGGCTGGAAGCTTATATTAGAAATGCATTACTCAGAAGAGAACATCTTCGATATAGAAAAGGCCTATGACACAACCTGGAAACATGGCATTCTACGTGACCTGGAGCTTATGGGGCTTAAGGGACACCTCCCCCGTTTTGTGGGGGAATTCCTGAAAGACCGAAAATTTCAGGTTCAAGTGGGCAACTCAGCTTCTGACACTCATGACCAGGAAATGGGTGTACCCCAGGGCAGCATTCTGTCAGTCACCCTGTTCAATATTAAAATAAATAGCATCATAAATGCTCTGTCCCCTGGCATAGAGTGCTCTTTGTATGTTGATGACTTTGTCATTTTTACTTATGGGAAAAACATGAACACCTTAGAAAGAAAATTACAGTTATGTTTAAACAAAATTCAGGGTTGGGCAAACGATAATGGTTTTAAATTTTCGGACTCCAAAACAGTTAGTATGCATTTTTGTAATTTATCTTATCTTATATAATACAGACGTTACTTAAAAAAAGAAGATGATTACTACAAAATTTTTAGGCCTCACCCTAGATTCCAAATTTAATTTTCTCCCCCACATTAAGGAACTTAAGAAAAAATGCCAAAAGTCATTAAACATACTTAGAGTACTCAGCCATACGGACTGGGGAGCTGACAGAGATACCTTGCTGATGCTATATCGGAGTCTAATTCTATCCAAGCTAGACTACGGATCCATAATATATGGAGCAGCAAGGAAGTCGTACCTAAAAATACTGGAACCAATACAAAATACTGCCCTTCGTCTCTGTCTCGGCGCGTTTCGTACATCACCCATCCCAAGTCTCCATGTGGATGCTGGAGAACTCCCCATGGATATAAGAATGAAAAAGCTTGCAATGCAGTATATAGTCAAGCTAAAATCCAACCCCACGAACCCTGCTTTCGACTCCATATTTAACCCCACAGAGGTAGAATTATACAATCGAAGGCCTAACGTCATACAGCCGTTGGGCCTTCGAATGAGAGAACCCATCCAAAATTTAACCCCACCCATTGACCAAATCTCTAAAATAGAAACCCCTCAGAATCCTCTTTGGCTAATGAAGAAACCCAAATTAAATTTATCCCTCCTTAATTTCAAAAAAGAAAATACAGACCCAAGCATAATACAAGTCCACTTTAGGGAACTGCAGGAGAACTACGGAGATTGTGGCACCATCTACACAGACGGATCCAAAATGGATGGAAAGGTCGCGTGTGCCTGCTCCTTTCGGAACAAAACAATCTCCCGTAGACTGCCCGATGGCTGCTCCATCTTTACGGCCGAATTGCATGCAATATCGCTTGCACTTATGGCCGGCCATCAAAGCATCAGAAAGGAGGAAATTTATAATCTGCTCCACTCCAAAGCTGCATTGCAAGCTTTGGGGCGGATGAAGACTGACATTCCATTGGTACATAAGAGCCTGAAGCTGTTGGACCAAATAATAGCCGACCATAGGCATGTCACCTTTATCTGGGTCCCCTCCCATGTGGGCATTGAGGGAAACGAAGCCGCAGACAGAGAAGCAAAGAGAGCCCTAAGTCATGCGGTGTCAGGAACCCAAATTCCCTGCTCGGACCTGAGACAAAGTATTGCCTTTGCCACCTACCAAGAGTGGCAGGACCGATGGGAGGCTGAGACTCACAATAAACTCAGGCAGATTGTGGCGGATGTCAGGTGGCGGTCCACATCTAAGGGTCTGACAAGGCGTGGTAGCACGACCATGTCCAGACTTAGGATTGGCCACACCTACATCACGCACTCTTTTGTGCTGAAGAGAGACGAGCCCCCACTTTGTGAGTATTGTGACTCTCGCCTCACCGTGGAACATATCCTCATCGACTGCCCCAGATACCAGGATGTCAGGGAGAAATATTTTAGAGCCACTAATTTAAAAACACTATTCAATAATGTCGACCCTGGAAGGTACTGGGCTTTATCCGGGAAGTGGGGTTGTCTACGAAGATCTGATTTATGAATTTGTAAACATGTACTATTTACATTAGTTTTTTACCAAATTATTAAATTTTTACTACCTCTACTATTTTAACTGTGATTAGACCTTGATTTTAATGATTTGATTGTATGGAATTTGGCCCTTGTTGTGTGGAAGGAAAGTAGCCCTTGAGGGACTGCAGGCACGACATGGCCTAAATTGTGCCGATGTGCCCAAAATCAAATCACTACATCGAGAGCCAACATTAATAGGCAGATGTGATGGCGTCATATCTTTTTTAGTGTGCTTGGATTTAAAAACGTCTTGGGTGTCTCTTACACCTTGCCGAGAGGATGCGCTGAAGGCAGGAACAGGAAGGCAGTGGAGTTTTGGGGAATTTCCAGCTTTATAAATCTTGATCCAAGTACAATGTCATACAATGAGGATTCTAAAACAGCAGCTGTAATAGTACCATGGACGAAACAGGACTTGACGTGGACTTTAGCGAGAGGTACTGTTTTGGGTGGGATGTCTAAGTCAAGAGATTGAAGGGTCACTGATACATCCATAATGTCTTCAGGTCTTACAAAAGATCTACTGACAATGGCATCAAAAGAGCAGCCAGAGTCTAATAGACATTTAGCCCTACGTCCATTGATTAGCACTTCCTCAACTTGCGGATTACGTCCAGATGAAGACGGGTGGTTCATGTATCCAGGAAAAAGGGCGGCAATTGTGTGGATTGGCTGTGATCTGCATTCATACAAATTGTGTGAGCGGCTGTTGTGAAAATGACACCATTTTCCTAGCTTCTGCCTTTTAGGTATCGTGGGTGGATTTTCTGAAACAGAGGGCAATAGACCATTGACAGAACAACATATAGCACTTGAGTGAATCAGAGTTTCAGGTTGTGACGATTCCATACATTGATGCGCCACATGTCCAGACTTCCAACAGTTGATGCAGACTGGTGCTCCATCCTCAGCGTATGGGAAGAATCCCCTACTTGTTTGTGCCTAAATCAGTCCTGCAGGTGCTGTGGGGCGGTTAACTGCCCATTGAACTTGGTGATTTGCCTGTGTTTGGTGGAGAGGCTGGTCGGGATATGGGCTGCTCTGCCCATTTGCTTGTTGAGTGTACTGCAAAACCAATAACTCCATTAACTTACCAGTTCGCACCACTGGTTTTGTACTTGGGAGTTTCCTCGGTCCTGGCTTTTCCATTTGAGGGCCTGGTTTCTAACTGCAATGAATGTTATTGCTGGTTCCTCCTCCACCAGTTTCAGCAGTTCCCTACGTAGTGCAGAGCCGTTCAGCCCATGGACGAATTGGTATTCTGTATTCTTTTTTTTTCTCTTCTTTTTTCAACTTCTTCCAACTTAGAACTCCAACAATACATATTTTCAATTCAACATAAAGATCTTGTTAATATTCAACTTTCTATTGATACACTTTAACTTCAACTAGTGGACCGGCAACTGTTTAATTAAAAACTCAGTACAACGCAAGGACCCCGACTAACTTGCTTTCCCCCAATTTATACTTTTTAAAACCGTATTTTCCAGAATCATAGAGACTTCTATTCTAAATATACTATGATCTTCTAGAAAGACCTCTTTGGATTATTATTATTAACACATGTTTGTTCTGCGACTTCTTCGACCTTACCCCCTGTTTCTGTAAAGAGGTAGAATTAGGTCACAGTAATGATTAGTGACAGTCAATATGTACGTATATTCCAGTATATATCATGTTAATGTGTGCATGTATTCCAGTATACATTATTATGATTATTTATGTAGCTAGAAATGGATTTGTATTATTTTTTAAAATTCTCACAGCTTTTATTAAAGTTGCCTGTGATTCCATAAGTAACAATACTCCAATTTACACATTTATTTAGTAGATTATTTAGAATGATTGTTGATGTAAATAGAACTGGATTTGTATTATTTACAAATATACCGGTAGTAGATCTCTTCAACCAACAAAATAAACAATAAATTTTCCTGTATTTTATCTATGTATAATATTTACAATAAACTATTCTATAACAAATGTTGTTAATCCAACTAGATGCAACCAGGATACAATTAATACATTTAATCCAACTAGATGCAACCAGGATACACTCAATACATTTGTATTAATACTGATACCATGGATTAAAATGTGTAAAATATCAACCCATGTCTATCAGAAATCAGTTACCTACATTTACTTTTCTTCATCTTTTTGATAACATTTTCAACATCTTTGATCCAACACTTGACTCCTTCATTACTTTTTCTAATTATACAAATTTGACTTGACATTTATACCAAAAATTGATAAAACTAAGCATATACTGCTGATCCCAAACTGTATCTGCACTTGGCGTTCCTTTGGACATTATCAGCTTGGAGAGGGGAGCTGATGTGTGGAAAATGCTCTTGACCATAGATAATGCCTATGCATTCATCTTATGCTCTTTACAATTATCCTTATGCTTAGAATAGATTGTGTTTAATCAAATGTACATTATTTTACCACTACATTTGTATTATGTTTAAGATATTAGAATATTGTAAACTTTATTTACTTTCCAAACTGATAAATGTAAACTCTTGGGTTTTGTTTCATTTGTTTTATTAGCATTGGTAAAAACAATTCTTGCAATAAAATTTTAAATTTTCATTGTGTGGTTTCTTTTCTTTATTAAAAAAAAAATAAACCAAATAAAAGTTTATTTAGATAAATATTTTTTAGTCCCGATAATGTGCAATTAAAGAGATGTAATACATATTTGATAATAAACAAAGAGATGTGACTTCTCTAAAGCATTCCATAAGTTTTACCAGGTAAGCCTAAGAAACGAAATTGAATATTATAAAAACAAAATTTAGTCGTGATAAACCAGGAATTCTTTGACAAAAATTAATACTTGTGTATGAAAAAGCTATCACTGACTCCAATTAACTTTACTCCCCACAATGAGGGGAAATATTCAAGAATCAAACAAGATTACAAGGCATTAATGCTTCATAAATATATTTTAAAACAAGGTTACAAAAGACTCAAAATCGGCCCCCGAAGTAAAATGTTTTACATAATTCGGATAATCCTTCAGAGTTGAAAATAGTTTACTTCCTAGTCCAAACCTCCCGCAGGACGACGGGGGATGGGAGCAGCCAGGGTTTGAACTTTCGACCGTCGATAAATCCGAACGACAGTCCAGCGCACAAACCGCACGACCAGTGGTCCACCCAGGTAGGCTTCAATATTTTCAGAAAGAACATCCGAATGAAATTATATCAAAGACAATTGAGAGATAAGAATGGAGAAAGAAGGTTAACAGATCTTGTGTAGTGCCCCAACGGTCACGCAGATCAAAGGATAGGTGAAAGTGAATGTAAAGTTAGATGTGAACCTGGCCTTGTGGTCTATAGGGCAGATGATGTAAAGTTCATCTGTTTTTTTTTGTGGCCTACGGTTAACGAGGGTGTCATGTAGCCAGCACAACGACCAACCGCCTTTACTTTTCCTCAACTAATGTCAGGTACCCATTAGAGCTGGGTAAACTCAGAAGTTGAAAATCCCAGTCTTCACCAGGATTCGAACCCGGGACCCTCATTTCTGATTAAATATTGTAATTGTTTTGAAAAGGCTCAATCTCATGATTGAATCCTTTAAAGTTTTTCTTTGGCATGTAATAATAGTTTACAAAAATAAAATTTATAAGATTACTATTCGTTTTAGATTAGGTCTTACTTATAATGCATACTAATTAGCTTTTTCTCTTTAAAAAACTGCTTGCATAACTGATTTTGAAAATTAGAATTTTCGCTTTCAGGGAAAAAAAAAGAAGCCGTTGCATCAGAACTTTGAATGGTCTAAAATATTTTGAAGTCGGATTTTCAATATCTATTCTAGTTTACGAGATCTAAACGGGGCAGACGGACAGACATTTCACACAAAACTAATAGCGTCTTTTCCCCTTTCGGGGGCCGCTAAAAATTATTTAACCTTAACTAAAACGATCCTTCAGTATGCATATTATATGCTTACTCTGCTAAGGAGCCATAAAAATATGAGATTAACCCCCCCCCCCCCCAAAAAAAAAAGAAAAACATGATTATTTCCATTTAAAAACGAGAAACGCCCTCAGTAAAATCTTTTAAAGATTCACTTCAGGACAAAAAAAAGATTGAGGTGTAAAAGTAAAACCATAAGGGAAAAAAAAAACAGGGGGAGAGACACTTGTACGAACGGAAACTTCTGGTTTCAAATTCCAGTCAGGAAAAAACGCAATAAATAATTATTTTCTAGTGTCTTCTTATCTTAAATGAAAAAGGTTTGTTTGAACTGCGCAAAAAAAAAAATCGAGTAGAATTGTACTATCAGTGTTGAATTCATTCGAAACAAACCTTGTTCTATAGTAAACAAAGTTCTTTTGTTTACCGGGTACGTCTTTTTTAAGTTAGAGTTGTTGACCAATGGGAAGTGACATCTCATACATTGACATACACAGAGGTATAGCCAAAATGAAACATTTTCTACCCGGAGCAGCGACAAAACCCTAAAGCACACGGCCTAGGAGTGACATTGATCAAAAAGTATATCCATATATATTTCAGCTTTCTTTTCGTCATCCGCGCCTGTATTGGGAAGGGCGTTTCTGTGGGTCTAATAAGCGAAGACAATGCTTTACAATTAAGATTATAGATCTAATAGACATGATCTTATCAACATTCCACATCTTCTTTTTTTTTTCGGTGTATCCGGTGTACAAAACAAATGAAGTGTTAAGTTACTTTTTTTTTAAAGGTATACCGTATGACAAGGTCTGAAAGGGATACATTTAGTCATGCATAGGACGTAATCATCTTCTTTTTTGAAGTAACGTCTGTATTATATAAGATAATATATACAGTATGACAAGGTCTGAAAGGGAACTATACTTCACTTTACGATACCATATGACAAGGTCTGAAAGGGAACTTTACTATACCGCATGACAAGGTCTGAAAGGGAACTTTACTTTACTATACCATATGACAAGGTCTGAAAGGGAACTATACTTCACTTTACTATATATTATGACAAGGTCTGAAAGGGAACTTTTACATTACAATACTATACCACATGACAAAGTCTGAAAGGGAACACTACTTTACTATACCGTATGACAAGGTCTGAAAGGGAACTTAACTATAATATACTGCAAGACAAGATCTGTAAGAGAACTTTACTTTACTATACTGTATAACAAGTTATGAACGGGAACTTTACTTTACTATACCATATGACAAGGTCTCAAAAGGGAACTTTACTATACCGTATGACAAGGTCTGAGAGGAAACTTTAATATACAGTATGACAAGGTCTGGGAGGCGCAGTGGCTGAGCGGTAAAGCGCTTGGCTACCGAACCGGGGTCCGGATCCTGGTGAAGACAGGGATTTTTAACTTCAGGATCTTCGAGCACCTCTGAGTCCACCCAGCTCTAATGGGTACCTAACGTTAGTTGGGGAAAAGTAAAGGCAGTTGGTCGATGTGCTGGCCACATGACACCCTCGTAAAACGTAGGCCACAGTAACACATTACATTTTCATCATCTGCCCTATAGACCACAAGGTCTGAAAGGGGAACTTTACTTTTTTTTTTTTTACTTATGACAAGGTACTTCACTTTACTATACAGTATGACAAGGTCTGAAAGGAAACTTTACATTACTTTACTATACCATCTAACAAGGTCTGAAAAGGAACTTTACTTTACTATACCATATGACAAGGTCTGAAATGGATTTTTTCCTTACTATACCATATGAAAAGGTATGAAAGGGAACTGTACTTCACTTTACTATACCATATGCCAAGGTCTGAAAGGGATTTTACTTTACTATACCATATGACAAGGTCTGAAAGGGAACATTACTTTACTATACCATATGACAAGGTCTGAAAGGGAAATTTACTTCACTATACTGCAAGACAAGGTCTAAAAGAGAACTTTACGTTACTTTACTATACCATATGACAAGATCTGAAAGGGAACTTTACTATACCATAAGGTCTGAACGGGAACTTTACTTTACTATACTGTATGACAAGATTGAAATGGAACTTTACTTTACTATACCGTATGACAAGTTCTGAAAGGGAACTTTACTTTACTATACCATATGACAAGGTCTTAAAGGGAACTATACTTTACTGTACTATACAGTATGACAAGGTCTGAAAGGGAACTTTACATTACTTTACTATACCATATGACAAGGTCTGAAAAGAACTTTACTATACCATATGACAAAGTCTGAACGGGAACTTTACTATACTGTATGACAAGGTCTGAAAGGGAACTTTACTTTACTATACTGTATAAGGTCTGAAAGGGAACTTTACTTTACTATACTGTATAATAATCTTTGAGCGCCTTTTAGCTCTGCAGAATCAAAATTTAAAAAATCCACGCGAGACCTAATCACAACATACAACTATCCCAATTCAGTAACTGGCGAGGAATCATACTTGTATCGATTTCCAGCTAAGTTCTGACCGGCGTCATCCTGGATAGGTTAAAAGAAGACAATCTACGTAAACAGCAGGATTTAGACAGGTTAGTTAAAATCATTTGACAGTGTGGACAGAGAAGTCATATGTAAAATGATGAGACATTAGGGTATGCCAGGTAAATTCATCAGTATTCTCAAATTGCCAACTAATGCACATTTGAAAGCTGAACTCTTAAAATGAAGACGGGAGTGAGACCAAGCAGCCGCTTTCGTCCAACAGTTTTCCTTTTAGTAATAGACTGGAATATTGAAAAGGTCAACTATTTCATGCTTTTAGCTTTCTTAATAAACTAGGATCCTATCACGTATCTGGACCACTTGGAAAAATGGGGGATTTCTGTATGGATTTTACCGTAATTGGTTTTTTAAAGCATTGTGTGTGGGGGTGGGGGGTGGGGTGGGGATGGAGGGACCTAAATTCAGAGACTTTAAAAGTAACTAACAGCAAAACAGACAAGCTCCAGGCATTCGGCAACAAATGCATGTGATATATTAGGCTATATATTAGGCAGGTATTGGGATGGCCGAGCAAAATCTCAAGCTTTGTAGCAAACAACTCTGCAAACACAAACAGAGCAAGAAATCAAACGACTGGATTGGACATTGGCCTACAATGCGAAGAACATAAGAAAATATTGCAAAACAGGCTTTGGACTGGATCCCACAGGAAAAAGAAAGACTGGAACACCAAAGCAACATTTACAGGGCCGGCCTTAGGCATAGGCAAACAAGACAGCCGCACACGATTCAAACATTTTTTTTTTTAGAGATAGCGAAATAGTGAAATGTCCTCGATATTATTGTCAGAGTACACTAGGTTTTAGATAAACTGTGTAATTTTACTTCTTTTCGCTGCTTATTTTGGGGCCTCTAATTATCTAATGCCCGCCCTGACATACAGAAATGTAAAACAAGAAACAAAGTCAACAGGATGAGGGAAATCGACCCAGAATGAGTGCGATGGCTAAGTAGGGCTACAGTCGAGGTCACTCGCTTCACACTTCACTGGAAGTCAAAAGTTATCGTACACTAAGGCATACAGCTTCCACTCCCCCCCCCCCCCCCCATCCGAATGATCCAAATCTTGATTATTGTCCACTCTCTGTCTTTGCATTGCAGGGACGGACTGGGTATCAAAATCAGCCCGGGCATTACCATATAAACCTGCCCACAAATGGCATGTCATATATTTTCGGTTGGGGGGGGGGGATTTTCACCCCACTCTACAATTTATATATATATATATATATATATATATATATATATATATATATATATATATATATATATATTAGTGTGTGTGTAGGCCCCTATATGTAATTAATCTTCATTACATTCTGATCTTTCATTCTTTCAAAGTTTTTTCTACCCTAGAATACTCTCTTCCTATAATTAGTGGAAAGACAGTATACACGGTCAAAGGGCAGCTAGTTAGTCAGGGGGGGGGGCGCTATGAGCTCCCCCCAGTGGGGTCCGGGGCGAAGCCCAGTAACCAAGAATTATTTCCTTTATTTTAAGCTTTAAAAATGCATATTCTGAGGTATCTACAGTGCAATTAGCCTGCTATTCTTCTGCTATAAAAATAAAAAAAACAAATATGCTATTCAATGGAGTCCAGCGACTGGTAGAAAATGGTAAAAATACTTTAGTTTTTGAATTGGAGAGAAAGGGAAACCACAAAAACCCTTTTTGCTAAGCTCATGAAATTTGGAAACTGTAGTTTACTTACGTTGGCTGCACTGGGGCAGTAAGTAAAGTTTCCCTTTCAGACAATGAGGTATGAGGCAAGTGATGGTTTGAAGACCCTCCCCTCCCGGCTACGCCCATGTGTTATATTATAGGTGTAAGCCTAATTCTCTACAAAATATATAAAGTTTGATAACGCATCGAAAACTGAATGTATGCATTTGTAGGATTACATAATGCATTCTATTTATACATGTATGTAGTCTGAAAACTATAAACAATACAATAGTCGCCTAATGAGTTTGAAGTTTTATGGTATTTCTTATAGATTACAGACGTTTCTTCAAGAAATAATATTGTCACGTCTTACGCATTTCATGTGTCAATCTAGTCATGTATGTTGATCTGTGACTTAAAATATACTAAATCATTGGTTTTCCTGGTTGACTCAGGGAACCCATTCCATTAAAAGATAAGAGAAAGAAGAACGGTTAGAGAGGCACTTACTTAATGTGAAAAGATCTTGCTTCCTCCTAGTACATTCTCAAAAACGCGATTTGTATGTGAATATACCATGACCCATTATTTAAAATATAAATCTCCTTTCATAAATGTCACAGCGCTATATAAATTATTGTAATAATTTTCATCATTAATGACTTCATGCTAAACATAAGTTTGCCATTAATTATAATAGGATAAAAATTGATTTATATCTAGATTTATTTTTTAATTAAATATTTTTTTTTGTAAGCCTTAAGTGTAGTATTTTTAGATCTACGTTATTAAAAAGAAACAAAAAGAAACTTACTTTTTCTTCTCATATCGCAGAAAGTAAAGCTTTATACCCATATTGAGCTGGGAATAAGTTGGGCGGTTTGCAATTTCGCGGCTGTGTGTATGTGTTAAAGTTAATTTTCTATTAAGTATTGTTAAAAAGCTAATTGTCGCGCCAATCTTTTTTTTTCTGCGTTATATCAATGTTTTCTAACTTAACCTCTCCCATCCCTCTTTTGGTTAAATTTCATTAGAACCATTAAAAGACGGGGGAGAGAAGGAGCAAAAAAAAAAGGGAGTGCCAACAAAGGTCCATGCCGACCAGCAAAATGATGAGGCCAAACACAACCTCGAAGACATCAAAACAGTCCATGCCGCTCCGGCTCGTGCATAGCAGAAGTACGGTCTAACGTTTTACAAATGATAATACGTACAGTGTATAGTGTATTTTTTTATATTCTTGTTGAATTTCAAACAAAATTAATTGTAATAAGAATTTTAAAAAACAACAACAAGAAAACGTGTTCGGCCTTTGTGTCTTGCTTGCTGTCACTTTTTTTAAAAAAAGTTTTCTACATTGAATTTTTTTGTTTCTATGGTCGCGACCAGACCGGCCCATTTGATACTGGCCCACCGGGCATTTGCCCGTTTGCCCATATAGCCAGTCCGCCCCTGTTGCATTGGTAAGGTCGACTCAATCATGAAGGTCACGACATGGTCATGTTGTGTGTCAACTTCGTGTTTTCATACAATATATAGGTCTGTGCGTTGTTTTTTTTACAACTCTCCTGTTGCTGAGGTCGTGTATGAAAATGGGCAGTAACTCTGATATGAAATATTATTTCTTCCACATCTTCTAGGTGTCTAGACTAAAATTCTATATAGATTCTAGATTTCACTACTTAACTTAGGCAGAGTAGACTAGACCTAGATCTTGTAATAGAACCAAAAATGGAATAGTACTTTATTAGTAAGAAAAAAAGTTAGATTTCATGAAGACTAAGACTGCTTTATTGATCCTTACGAAAATTTCATTTGTTATGATTACCAATGACACCAATTCAAGACATTCAAGTCTAAGTTAATAACTCGGGCTAAATAAAGTTTAATTAAACCTAACTTAGGCTAAATTAAATTAAAAAAACAGTTTAAGTCCTAAGTTTAATACTAATTAATAGCTGAAAATGCAGAGCCTCCAGAGGTCCGAGTTGCCACCAAGGTTGGTTTTATTTCACATACTATTGTGACATACTGACATAGTCATAGTCATACATAGTGCTGTTGCTACTCACTGTTGCTGTATAAAGTGCACTATAATATAATAAGTATAACAGTATAAGTGTATTAGATCATTAGTATAGTAGACTAGTATAGTAAAGTATTAGCGAATTAGAGCCAATAGTAAATTCTAGGGACGTAGTAGAGTTCTAGTAACAGACTTGTGTAAGCCCCAATCAATTTTTCCCTATGTTAACTCCCCTCCCCCCACCACAAATAAAAAAAAACCCACCCAGATCTATCATTGCCATTGGTTAGTTCTTTTCATTGAGTCATAAATCAATGACCTAATTAAATTACCTAGGATTTCCAGAACTAGGTTCATTGCCAGGTACCCGGTCACTATTCTAAAATGAGCATCAATACTATTCTTTGTATTACTTTCTTTTGTAAGAAAGAGTGAAACAATGTTACAATGCATACTATACAAGAACAAATACAAATACAAGCCTAAAACTTAAAAACAATTCTAGATCTAATTGTTGATCTAAAATAGTTCTTATATTAGCTAATGTTTTAACCCTGTAGACATTCAGACATTTGAAGGCTTCTTGAAAGGGTTAATAAATACTTTGTGAAGTTCCAAGGACATGTATATGAATTCTTATCTTATCTTTGCACTTGTAGCTAAAAATACTTTTCAATGCTTTTCAGGTGATATAAAGTATGGCATAACATTATGTGGGTTTTAATGGACTTTCAATAATATTATTTGAAGTACAAAAAAAATATTATTGATCACACAGAACTATGTTCTCTTTCAATTCTTGAAAAACAATTTATGAAAAAATGTCCATCTTAGTGTCACCTCTGATGGTTGTCAACCAGTGCGATCTGCACATCCTAATGACGCCTCTGCTAATTTAATTTGTTACTTTACTACAATTTTGTGTTTTACATTGAATATAGAGCTAATATTAGATCAGTGTATTTTCATAAATAGCTGTTTAAGTTTTTAATGCCTTTTTGTACTTCCATTATAACACTATAGCGACATCTAACCCTTTTTAAAAAGTGATAGAGTGATGGAGAACGCACACACACAGTGTTTTTTTTCTGCCTCTTCTTAGATTTACAACTTATTTTGATTCCTTCTGCTGCACTCACTTTTTTTTTTTTTTTTTTTTTAGATTGGAGACTGGTAGGGGAAAGCCACATGAGTTAGGGGGCAAACTTATTGATGCTGAATAGTATGAATAATTAACAAACAGTCTATAATTAGAATTATTCACACATTTAGTATATATATATATGCAAAGTTGTGTTCTCTTCCCAAAAACAAGCCAAGTTCTTGGTGTGAAAGGGAGGACATGAAAAACATTGCTATTTTGTACATGTGCACAAGGAGTGGTACATAGTGTTTCCAATTTATATAACTTTGGCTGTGGGAAAACTTTTCCCCCCAAAAAATGTGAGAAAGAGGGACCTAGAATATCCTAAGAAAAAAAATAGTCACATTATAATTTCTCTTTTGTTAACGGATGTTTTTTTTTTGTTTTTGTTACAGATAGAGGCTAAACATGGACATTTTACAGAGTGCTTTGCCTTTAGGATGAATTTAAAATTATTGAGACAATTCATAATTAAAAGGAAGAAATTTTATAAAATCACTTTAAGATCTGGTAATCTCAACCAATTAAAATATTTTCTTGTTCACTTAATAGCCAATGTCATGGCTGGAATTAAAGATGCCAAAGCACGTATGACAATTCAGTATGTTCGATTCATACCAGATTTTATCTTGGTAGTTGCTCTTGGATTAGGTCTGTACATACAGTGGTCAATGACAGATAATTTCACAGTGTCTTTAATTGCAATACTGGGAGCTTTTGTGTTTGCCATATCATGTGCATTGCAGTACTACTTTGCACTCAATGATTTGGGCAAAGCTTTGTTTCATATTTGGATAGGATGTTTGCTGGGAATAATCGCATTCACAAATACTGCAGAGCTTCAGTACCTAACAATGGAGGAGGTAATGGAAGCCATGTTCCTGACAAGCATGGCTCTAGGCTGGTGCTGGAACATTCTGGAACGCTCGCTTAAGCTAGAGCCTGCAGAACCTAGGCTGCTGACTATTTCAGAAGGCTTGGAATCCTTAGGATTAATTATTGCTAGTTTAGCAACAGGTGTTGATAGCTTGGCTTTATCTTTGTATACCCTGGCCTATATATTTCACATATCTGCCATGAGACTGAAATCTTTCATGGGTTTTATTAGTTTCATCTGTTTTATTTGCATTGGTATATTCCTCTTTTTTCCTGCCTTGGCAGTGAAACCTAATATCTACGCCTTGACCTGCTTTGTCGGCAGACATGCTTTCCAGCCTGTGATCGACTTTTACTTCTGTGGTTTGTCAATGATTGACAGGTGGAGATCCTATTTTGACAAGCCACGCATAGTTCGCTACTTGTATGTGATTCTTATGTTCATTTTGGAAATTGTTTTGGCAGTTGTTGTTGGACAAGGAACATCTCGGCACAAGGAGTGGTACATAGTGTTTCCAATTTATATAGCATTGGCTGTGGTGTGGCTCATGTTTCACTTAATGTTTTTTCTCACCTGCTGGAAGTTGAATGGGAAGATCACAGAATGTAATGCCACATCTGATGAGAGGCGCAGCTTTAATAGAATAATGTCTGCTAAAGGTATGTCCTCAATAACAGTATTGGTACATAAACAGAATTTTTGTTGAATTTAAAGAAAAATAATAATATTTTTGAATATGAATAGTTTGTCATATAGAAAAACAAAAATAAAAACTATATTACGTTATGATAAATATTAGATATTTTTCACAAAGCTTATATCAATTCTCTCTGTCTGTCTGGTTATAGTTCCCACACCCAATCTCGGATCAAACTGAAATTTAGCACAATTATTTCTTTTACCTGACAACACAAGAATCAATAAAAAATTAAACAATTAGTTAATTAGCTATTGATAATAAGTTATTTTGTTTGGTATCTTGAACAAGGAAAAAAAAATGTAATTGACTGAAGAAAAGCTGAATTAGTCCCTTTTATAGGTCATTGTCAGAGTCTTAGTGAATACTAACCTGAAAAATAGGTCGAGATTAAAAAAACAAAAGATAACTATATTATCTTCCATGTTCATAAGCTCTCCACTAGCCTGAGCAGGCTTGAGCCATATGTTTCAATTCAGGTCGTTCTCCCTTATTTTTTAATTTTTATAAATGCTTTTTTAACGACCCCCGAAAGGGGAAAAGACGCTATTAAGTTTGTGTGAAATGTCTGTCTGTCCATCTATCCCGTTTAGATCTCTAAACTAGAAATGATATTGGAAATGTGAAATCATAATATTTTAGTCCTTTCAAAGTTCTGATGCAACGGCTACTTTTTTCTTTTCTAAAAGTGAAAAATCTAATTTTTAAATCACTTTTATGCAATCAGTTTTTTTTTATTAATAGTAGGGGAGATAACTATTTTCCATACTATTAACACATTTATGCAAATGGTTTTAGATTTTTTGTCAAAAAATCTTTTTTTTTACATTTGTATTGCTACGTTATGTAAGTTCTGTCCTACTAACTACTACATTTACCCAAAAATAATGTTTACTTTTTTTTTAGAGAAAAAAATCTATTTAGTATGCATATAAGTAGGACATAATTTAAAACAGCAAATAATAAGTAGTTTTTTCATATTATCGCTTGAACTGCAATGTAGCACACGGCACCTTACGAAATCTTTTTTTCTTTTTTTTTTTAGGATTTGAATAAGAGATTTACCCTTTACAAAACAATTAGATCAATTAGATATTCATTATAAGACATCAGTTAGGCCAGGTTTACATTTAATTTCACATTCACTTTCACATATCCTTTGGTCTGCTGGACAGCTGGGGCACCACACAAAATCTGTCAACCTTCTTTCTCCAATCTTCTCTGTCATTTGTCTTTGATAGAATTTAATTCTGATATTCTTTCTGAAAATATTGATACCTGCCTGGGTGGACCACTTCGGGGGCCGATTTTGAGTTTGTGTTTCCACACAAACTGTCTTTGTAACCTTGTTATTATTAATCTAATTTTATTACAAATTTAATTAAATGATTGATCCAAACTAATCGATACAAGTATGCTTAATAGCTCTTGTTTTTTTTTTTGAATCATTTTTTCATATTCTCATATATCACTATTAGATCTTCTGCTCATATATTTTAAAATCCCTTCTAATCTAGAGATGCAAATGTGAATATAGTCATAGCATGAAGAAACTTAAATTTTTTTAGTTTTTTTTTGGCCAAAAAAAGTCTGCTTTTAAATGAGTATATGTATTAAAAATAACTCTTCATATTTTTTGTTTTAATCCCTCACATTTGTTTTTCTTAGGTCTTCGCCACTTTGGTCTAGTGTCACAACGGATTATTTGTGTATCTCTTGCCACTACATTAATTGTGTTTTGTGTGGGCTTTGAGACATTGACTCCTTACACAATAGCCCTTGTGTTTCTGGTTTTGCCTATCGAGGCAGCAATTCTAAGTCTGTTCTGGCAGCTTGGGGACAACCTTGGTGGCACTTGCACAGGTTACGCCATCATTAGCCCAGTGACATCACTTCGGTAAATATGTTTTTGTGTTTGCACAATTATTTCTTTTACCTGACAACACAAGAATCAATAAAAAATTACCCAATTAGTTAATTAACTATTGGTAATAAATTATATTGTTTGGCAAGGTAGGGTTCTAACTAGCTGTCATCCTCCCTATATTGCTCTATGCCTCAGAAACGTGGACAGTATGTAGAAAACATGAGAATAACTGAACCACTTCCACATACTGGATACTACATGGCAAGAAAAAATACCAGATACTGAAGTCCTTTGAAAAGCGGGCCTGCAAAGCATCCACACAATCCAGAAGCAGTATGCTAATAATTTAAAAAAATATAATGCTATTATTTTGTTAAAGCTATTTGGATATGATTTTTTAAAAATATAATATATTTGGGATTTTATTTCTCAAGAGAGGATTTTTTTCCCTTTCCAACTTCCAACAATCTTTATACACATCCATTGTCGCAAGTTAAGCATTTGTAATCACTAAACACTGCAACAGTTTCATCCTTTTCCCAACTTCTGGTGTGTTCACCTTTTGTGTTCCATAAGACCTGCTTGTGCACCATGTTGGCCTATCTAGTGCTCCATGTAGGCCTATCCAGTGCTCATGTAGGCCTATCCAGTGCTCATGTATGCCTATCCAGTGCTTCATGCAGGCCTATCCAGTGCTTCATGCAGGCCTATCCAGTGCTTCATGCAGGCCTATCCCGTGCTTCATGTAGGACTATCCAGTGCTTCATGTAGGCCTATCCAGTGCTTCATGTAGGCCTATCCAGTGCTTCATGTAGGCATATCCAGTGCTCCATGTAGGCCTATCCACTGCTTCATGTAGGCCTATCCGGTGCCCCACGTAGGCCTATCCAGTGCTCCATGTAGGCCTATCCGGTGCTCCACGTAGGCCTATCCAGTGCTCCATGTTGGCCTATCCAGTGCTCTATGTAGGCCTATCCAGTGCTCCATGTAGGCCTATCCAGTGCTCCATGTAGGCATATCCACTGCTCCATGTAGGCCTATCCAGTGCTCCATGTAGGCCTATCCAGTGCTTCATGCAGGCCTATCCCGTGCTTCATGCAGGCCTATCCCGTGCTTCATGTAGGACTATCCAGTGCTTCATGTAGGCCTATCCAGTGCTTCATGTAGGCCTATCCATTGGTCCATGTAGGTCTATCCAGTTCTTCATGTTGGCCTATCCAGTTCTTCGTGCTGGCCTATCCAGTGCTCCATGTAGACCTATCCAGTGCTCCATGTAGGCCTATCCAGAGCTCCATGTAGGCCTATCCAGTGCTTCATGTTGACCTATCCAGTGCTCCATGTTGGCATATCCAGTGCTCCATGTAGGTCTATCCAGTGCTCCATGTAGGTCTATCCAGTGCTTCATTTTGACCTATCCAGTGTTTCATGTTGACCTATCCAGTGTTTCATGTTGGCATATCCAGTGTTTCATGTTGGCATATCCAGTGCTTCATGTTGGCCTATCCAGTGCTTCATGTTGGCCTATCCAGGGCTTCATGTTGACCTATCCAGTGCTCCATGTAGGTCTATCCATTTCTTTATGTTGACCTATCCAGTTCTTCATGTTGGCCTTTCCAGTGCTTCATGTTGGCTGGCCTATGCAGTACTTCATGTTGGCCTATCCAGTGCTTCATGCTGCCCTTACATGCTGTTGTTTATTTATGTTTTATGTTGTGTATTGTCAACCTTTTGTTCTGGCGTGCTAAGCTGGCTTGATGTCTGTGTTTGTGTGCCCTGTGTTGTTGTGAACTATGTTGTCATTCTTGTTCAATAAAACCTTGGAAAGAGATGTGTTTTCTGATCATGCATTATAGGCTACTGCACATACATTTGTGTATCTCTATTACATTACAATATATCTTGTGGAAGTTGACCCTCTGGTATTCTGTGTACATGTTCAAGCCTGCCAAGGCGTCTACTGCTGATAACAGTGTGGATGTCCTTCGCAGGACTTTTCCATTGCCACCTTATTTTAAAGATTCCTATTAAACATGGGAGTGAAAGGTATTGAGTTTCTTTACCTGCCAAGAGTAGGTGGACCATGTTTCTCTTACTTGTAGCAGAGTGCTCAACACACAGGTTCGATAGACTAGGGTTTTACCACTAATAGTCAGCAAAGCATTGTTTGACTCTGCAGTCATGTTATAAAGCCTTAGCTATCCTGATATTGTCCTTATCAAGAAGCATATCATCGGAGATAATGGAGCCAAAATTTATCAACTGTATGTATTTCACCACTAAATGTCAACCCTTTAAAGGATTCTTTTGGATAAATGGTGCAGTTAAAATGTAATCATCTGAAAGAACATCCAAAATGTATGAAACAAACAATTTCTTTATAATCATCAACAAGAGTTGATTTCAGAGAAAAAAAAATGAGGCATCATGAATGCTGGTTGTTTTTTTTTTAATAAGGATTTAGGGTTACTTATGTACTAAATCTATCTTTTCTATTGTCTAACTAATTAATTTGTTTGATTAAATTTGATGTTTTTTATTGAATTGAAGATAGTTTAATTTAATTTAAAATTTGCATCACTTTTAGATTTAATAATTACATTACACAATAAGTTTTTTTTCACTAACAGCATTTTTTTTTTAGTAACAGCTCCAGGTCTGGTCCCCAACTGCTGACCAGCAGTGATGTCCAGGACATTGGAGTTAGAGGGGCGACAACTCTGAGCTTGTTACAGCAACTCTTCATGTATCACATGATACAAAACTTTGGCTGTGACTACTCCAGCAGTGGCCTAGAGATAGAGACTCTACAGAATAAGGTTGGAATAATTAGATCAACTCTTTTTTAATCAAGTGCTTTTACATCAGACTATTTATTATTGAAACATAGATGCTATGAAAAAACATGATTATAACTTCAGAAAAAAAAAAAAAAAAGATTGTAATTACCAATTAAAATTCTTTTGTAAATTGTAAGGGTCTAGTGTCTAGTCCAGTGTTGTGCTGCTTAAGTTTTGGGTTTTGGCAACGTATGTCTTCTTATCTTCCAGCTCAAATCATTTTTTGATCGCCGCACCAATGATGGCCCCAGATTTGATACATATGTACTTTACTACAGTGGAGATGCTTATGAGAATGGTGACTGGGCTCTTGCTGGTAAGAAAGCTTGAGAGCCTCTTTGGAAGTTACATTTTTAAAATCTTCTCTGGAGATTCTGTTCTTTGCTTCTGCAATTTTAGTTTTTTTTTTCATTTTTGTTCAGTTTTTCTTTAGTTCTTATGCAAACCCATGTAAAAAGAAAACACCTGCAAAGAGATGGTAAATCTAGTATATGTTTACTTTATCTTTACAGCTATTGATTGTAAAGTATGGAGGCAAATATTTTAAAACTCATTTGTTAATTTCACTAGATGAAAATCTCTATTTTAAACTAAAAAAAAAAGCCTTGGAATTTACAGATTTCTTTATTAATAGCTCTTACAAAACTATCTTACTGTTACTTAACAGCTGACCCATTCACATTTCAGCATCATACAAATTCTATTCCAAAATGTATTGTATTAAAAATAAACTATTTGTGCTTTTGCTTTATAAAGAGTGCTCTGCTCTGGCTTTCATCAGGCTTAGCAAATAAGTAAGCGTTCCAAACTATCCGTTATTCAATGATAATGTGTTTAATGTGGCAGTGTTTAACTAAGTGGAAATGTTGTGGATATTTACTACATTCTATGTCTACTTCACAGATCAGAAGAATTTCTCATTGTCCATGTTGCTGAGTCTGTGGAATGAAAAAGATCAAAACTCTGGATCCCGGCTGATTCTCATCCTGGACACAGCTCACTCTTTTAAGTGGGCCCAAGAGATTACATCTGTTCAAAATTCTTTTGTGGCTGTACAAACTTGCAGGTCAGTTAAATTTAAGTTGAAAACTTAAATCTAGTGGAAAATAAACTTAAACACCAACAAGGTTATAAAGACAGTTTGTGTGGAAACACAAATGGAAAATTGGCCCCACAAAGTGGTCTACCTTGAGTCTTCACCAGGATTCAAACACTTGAATTTTGGTTCCAAGTGCTTTACCACTCAGCCACAGCATCTCTATTTATTCATTTAGCCTACACTTATATTTTTTAAAATAATAATAATTAACCTTATCCATACATTCAAAATTAATAACATGTAACATGTAATAATGAGAAATCAAAAAAAGATTTATTCTTCTTACAATATTAGATAAATTGGCAAAATGAAAGAAAAAAAAATCTTGACCTATTTTAGTTAGGTAGTGAGCTGGCTAGAAATGACTTGAAAGATCTAGCTAGATCTAGACCTAGTTTTAGATTTAAATCTAGATTCAAGATCTATATTCTATGTCTAGGTCTAGAACTAGATCGAAGTCTAGATCTAAGTGTAGATCTAATTCTAGATCTAGATATAAAATCTTGATATAGAATCTACTATATCTAGACCAGAACTCGTATGAATTTACACATTTAATCTTACAATTACTAGACGTAGGCCAATGTTATGATCATGATTAGTAGGCCTTTTGTTACCGGGTAATGGTGTACTATGCTGTTCGTATCCGATTGATTTCTTAATGGGATTATTGTTTACATAATAAATAAATCTGCATCTCTAAGCTGTCACAAGATACGTTATCGCCTTAATAATTAGAATTTTGTTCAAATTATTAATACATTTTTTATAAATATATCTGGATCTTAGCTCTATTTAGTCTTATTTAGACTGAAAAATGTAGGCCCCTGTAATGAGGATATGTCAAAACTGCATGCTATAAAAGTAGTTTGTTATTTTTGAAACTTACAACTTGAACGAAGTTCATATCAAAATTCTTTTTTAAAACAACAATTGAATCAGTATTCTATTCAATGAGTTAGTTAATAAATGGTAAATATTTTTATAATGAACCATTGACACTTTTACCATTGTGACCTTAAATGCAAATTTTTTGTACCAATGCGAATGAAGCTTCAGTTATTAATGAAGAAGTCCATGACCTTTTAAAAAAAAGTTACCTCCCCTGAAGTTTTTCATTGAAAAGTGGTGTAATTTTTTGAAAAATCTGTTGCATCGATATATAATTAAAAAAATTAGCTGGTTCACTTTCTGAAAAGTAAAAAGTAGCTGGTGCATCAGAACTTTGAATAATCTAAAGTACCATGATGTCTGATTTTCATTTTCTCTTCTAGTTTCTGAGGTATAAACAGGACAGACGGATGAGATATAAACAGGACAGATGGACAGACAGGCCACACAAAACTATTAGTGTCTTTTCTCCTTTCGGGAGCCACTAAAAATGACATTTTTTTCACAAACATTTTAAAACATAGGGCATGGAAAAAGGGACATCATTAGGGATATAGAAAATTGGAAGTCATTCGGAAATTGGATTGTATTAGTGAATCAGAACCCCTGAAAGTATGTTCAGTGTTTCATTTCTGTATTTTCTGTATCTCCACTCACACCTGCATCATAGCAAGGAGGGAAATGTACAGATTTATTTTGAAATATGTCTGTAGAAAAGCATGTTGTGTAAAACATTTTTGTGTTTATTTTCCATTTTCCTTTAATACTGAAGGAGTGAAGCTAAATTAGAAATTTTATAAATTCTGAAATAAGTTCATTTTTAAAAATTATCTCCCTTCAGATATATCAGTAGACCGGAGACTGCAGAGACAGGGGAGAAATGTACAATTGGTTCCTTCACCAAAGCTTATGTTCATTTCAACAATGGACAAGAAGTGGATATAGACTGGATCTCTAGATCTCGACCTCTTAGGGCTATTTACAAGGTGTCCTATAACTGGTCAAGTTTCTCTTTTCTTCTCCCAACCAAAGAGGATGTAGAAAGTTACTGGAGGTTAAATTTCCCATCTGTAATGAAGCCCCTGATGAAGGTTCTCAACTTGCCTCAGATGGGCTCTCCATGCTGCTGTTGCAGGTGCTGCCTTCATTGGCTGCGCTGGGTACAGCTGAGGTGGCTACCACCTGGACAACTGGACACTGGACATGGCTTCCAATTACTGAATTCCTAATTATTGTTTTTAAAGAATCTGTTGGCTGGTTAGATGTGATATTGAAATCTGTGCCATATTGATGACAGATAATCTTGTCTGTTTCAAGGCATTCTATTAATGATAGTTCCATTAATGACTGCCTAAACAGCTGCAGTATAAAATGTACTTAAAGGCATTTTCAGACATTGATCCTAGAAACACCTTTAACAAATCAAAGAAGTGAAGTATTTTCTCACCTAACTTTTTGTTGCTTTATTGGAAGGGATAACAAAATTATTTGAAATTTATCATTAGTGTTAATTTATTTCTCTTTTTGTGTTTTTGAATTTTACTGTAGAGAAAACATAGTCTGAAAAATGTCTGAATCATTTCTGATTACAATCAAATACTTTCATGTAATCAATACTTTGGGGCTAAATTATTTAGATGAACTGCAACATGCCTAAGATTTGTGGAATCAGAAGAACAATTACCCCACCATTTTTGTACAACTTGGTATTTTCATAGCTTTTAGATTTGGGTATTTATTTTTCATAGGTTGTAAAATTATTTATTACTTTTCTCCCTAATATCTTCTTAGCATTGTAGTTTTTTCATGTGTTTTTTTATCTGTGATAAGTCACTTTTAAAAAGTATTTTGCACAATTTTCTTAACCTGTTTGATTCTAAGGCTTTGAAAAAAATGATTGAATTATTCTGTGGGTGATACAATGAGATTTGTTTCTACAGGGAAACTTTGGTCTTCAAATGAGATGTGGAATTTATTTTAGTTACTTAACCATCAGTAGAAATTAGTACAGGTTGGGATATGCTGTTTAATTTATTAAATTTATTTTGGAATTAAATTTTAACAAAGCTTTGTAATTTAATTATCTGTGGAATGAAAACAATATGACATTATTCAACATTTGTTTGAATCGGTATCAGTGTTTGGCCATTGGTTATTTAAATGGGGACAAGACAATCAATTATTTTATTGGATATTTATTGGTTTATTTCATATGACTGCAAAGTCATAATGATATTTTAAAAAAACAAAATGGTTGTCAATTAAATGATCATCTGGTATTGGAACAATTCTAATTCCTTTAGACAGCTATCTATTCTTTAAATGGTTACCTGACAGTTTCTCATTTGGATAGTTCTTATTCCTATAGACATTCATGTGCAATTTAGACAATTATGAGCTCATTTAGCCTATTGTAATAATTTTTGTAGACACCCAGATGTCATTTAGAAGGTCTCCTGTCATGGATATTTATAATTTCTTAGAGACATTGCTAGTTGATGTAGACACTCTGTAGCAATATCGTTTCACTTAATTACTTTTTCTTCACTTTGTAATTGAAAACAAAAAAATTTGCTTGAACTAGTAGCATTTCTCTTCAAAGTTGTGTATACTCTCACCAAATCTGTACTTGTCATTTAGTTGTGACTTATCTCTTGATTAATGAAGCTTCCCTCCACTGACATGTATGAAAAATTGTTCTGTCTAAAAAGGTATAAGCACCCTGAGGAGACTCTGCTATTCCTTCTCTCTACCACATCAGCTGTGTGTGTGTGTGTTTGCATTAAAACAACTCCTGTTTACATCCACCTTACATTGAAGCAGATATTTCATTCAGATGTACCCCTTCCCTTTCAATGGACTTTTTATGTCCATAATAAACTTAAGAACAAGAATCCTCCTTGACATGTCATTTGTTTCCTGTCATTTGTAGCTCACAGTTTTGTATATTTATACTTAAACTATCAACTTTTTTACCAAATTCAGCATTCATAAATAAACTCAATTAGTTCAGCATTATAATTCACGTGATTGTTTTTTCACAGCTTAACATTCCAAAACCCATTGTGAAACTGCACTTGATTTTTTTTTCCTTTAATATCTTTTCTTGTGAGAGAGATGAAGCAATGAGATTTTTTTTTTTTTTTTTCTCCTTTTTTTTTTTATTTGTCAATAAAATTATTTTTATTGTAATAAAAAAAAAGTCAATGATCAGCTCTTGAACAAATGTGTGTTTGTAAAATAGCAGTCCATTTTAAAATTGTTCTTTTCACTTGAACATTGTGTACCTTAAGATTTTAGAAAATAATTTTATGTTGCAACAATTAAAGTCTAAAAAATATCAGTCACTTCTAGTTTAATAAAGGCACGTTTCTTATTCCTGATGCTAGGACAAATTCTTACTTGTGCTCCTTTCTCCCTAGTTCCATTAGAGAATGGATTAGGTTGCCTAAAGCAGTCCAGAAAACCAGTGACTTAGCTGAATTAAAGTCTCTAATTAACATGCAGAACTAGATCAGCACAAGGGTATGCAAAGGAAATAAGTATATCTTTTTGAAAAGAATGCCTGTAAGTTATAAGATAAGATATTTTAACCAAAGTTTACACCAACAAATCTAAGAAATAGTCTTTTACAACTATTACTTTGTTTTGTTCTTTAAGTTTCTGATATACAGTAAGAAATGAAAATTATTGCATTTGTGACAATGTTAGTTCAGTGTACAATTTATCAACTTTGCACATGGGTTTGTATAATATCAAAATACAAATAAACCAGCTCTCAAAGTGACACAGCTTTTAACTTGATTGAAATTTATTTCAAACTCAGCCCACAGAATTACAATGTAACAACAATATAAATCCTTATGTTAAAATGAATATGAAATTACAGTGATAAATGTATAAACTATATAAATACTAGTACAATCAATTGACAGTAACTGATCTGAAAATAATTGGCCATCTAATTGGTGAGAAATATATCTGCTTTATTTAGGTGACTCACTGTCTTAACAGCTATATGGCCATCAAATTGGTGAGAGATAGATCTGCTTTATTTAGGTGACTCACTGTCTTAACAACTATATGGCCATCAAATTGGTGAGAGATAGATCTGCATTATTTAGGTGACTCACTGTCTTAACAACTATATGGCCATCAAATTGGTGAGAGATAGATCTGCTTTATTTAGGTGACTCACTGTCTGAACAACTATATGGCCATCAAATTGGTGAGAGATAGATCTGCTTTATTTAGGTGACTCACTGTCTTAACAACTATATGGCCATCAAATTGGTGAGCGATAGATCTGCTTTATTTAGGTGACTCACTGTCTTAACAACTATATGGCCATCAAATTGGTGAGAGATAGATCTGCTTTATTTAGGTGACTCACTGTCTTAACAACTATATGGCCATCAAATTGGTGAGAGATAGATCTGCTTTATTTAGGTGACTCACTGTCTTAACAACTATATGGCCATCAAATTGGTGAGAGATAGATCTGCTTTATTTAGGTGACTCTTACAAATATTTGTTTGAATTAATGAGTGTTGCTTTTTGTTTTTCAACTAGGAAAACATTTTGAATAGAGAAACCTGTTAGAACTGATCAAAGACTGAATGTGTCCAATTTGAACTTGTGCTTTCTCCTTGGTGAAACCATAGATTATAAATACCAGGATATTTTCTGTGCTAAAACAAAACATGTTGAAGAATCATACTCAATGAATACTCCCATTTAGAGATTTTGAAAAGAGTTGTTAATTAAGTTAATATAGAAATAAATGTATGTACCCATTAAGATATGAATAATATTCACCTGATTTAGGCACTGGTTGAGATGTGATATGCTGTTCAACTGTAGATAGGTTTACAAATAGAACTGCGAAATGCATTGCTTCAATAAAAACAAAATGTTTTTCCTAATTTGTACATTGCTGTGTGTATAAAAATATTTTTGTTTTTACAGAATAAAGAAAATCCAGAATTAAATGAATCATTGAAAGTTTTGTAGATGTAATTTTTAAAAAATATTTTTTCTTGTTGACATTATTTGTCTACAAACCTGTTAGGTCAAAGGGCAAAACTAGTCCAAACTTCAGTCTCTCCCTGTAAGTAAAATCTCTGTTCTAACTAATAGTGTATGCCAGTGTTTCCCAACCTGTGTTCTAACTAATAGTGTATGCCAGTGTTTCCCAACCTGTGTTCTAACTAATAGTGTATGCCAGTGTTTCCCAACCTGTGTTCTAACTAATAGTGTATGCCAGTGTTTCCCAAAATGTGTTCTAACTAATAGTGTATGCCAGTGTTTCCCAACCTGTGTTCTAACTAATAGTGTATGCCAGTGTTTCCCAACCTGTGTTCTAACTAATAGTGTATGCCAGTGTTTCCCAACCTGTGTTCTAACTAATAGTGTATGCCAGTGTTTCCCAACCTGTGTTCTAACTAATAGTGTATGCCAGTGTTTCCCAACCTGTGTTCTAACTAATAGTGTAAACCAGGGTTTCCCAACCTGTGTTTTTGAAAAGGTGTTCTATGGACATTTAGAGTTATTGAATAAATAGTAGGCCAAAAAGTGACTTAATTACAAAATATTTTCTAAAAATTGATCTTCTTTGTAATGAAAAAAAAACCTTTGGCGACATCACTATGAAGTTTAAACTGATCAAGATTCTATACACTAATCTGAAACAAAGATCAATCATTAACTATTTAACTGTAAGTAGAAATTTTTAAATTACTCAATAATTATGAAGTGATTGTTCTTAAATTTGTTTATAAAATATATAGTCACACAGCACAAGTTTATGTGAGAAAATTCAGTTTAATAGGATAATTAAAAGTTGAAATTAATTATTCAAATTTTTTTTTAACCTTTAGTTAATTATGACAAAATGTGAATTAATAGTAGGAATTGAGATAAACATTAAAAGATAGTTTCTAATAAGACCACATCTAATTTATACAACGTATAGAGCAATAATTTTTCTCTTAATAACTAATGAATGTTTGATGAAAAAACATTTGGTAATTCCCGAAAAAGTGATTGTCCTTTCGAAGCACTATAAGTCATTTCTAGGAAAATTGTTTGAGCCGTTTACAAGATCAGCATTGACCCACCCTCCATGAAGTTCTGACTTCAATAGAGGTCTAAAAAAACAACAGAAAGATCAATAATATTAACCGTTTTTTGCTGCTGAACTCTAAGTTCTTTTTTATCTGTACCTTAGAAAAGTATGTTGTTCTACTTACTGCCTACAGTGTGTAGGTTATACTTGAGGCTCTCTCTTTAGATCTCAGTTATTGTAGTTCTTCTTGTGTTATTCCATCGCATCAGATTTTGAAAGTGATATCAAGTTCTCTCAAGAGTTACCTTCACTTATCTCAATTGTACACAATGACAAATTACTTTTGTTTTGTTTCTTTTGAGACTAAGAAAACTTTTGTCCTGATTTGAAGTAAAAGGTGGGACCAGTTTTTTTTTCAAAAACTTTTTCATTCCATTATTTGTTGCAATTTAAAAAAAAAAAAAAACACAAAAGAAAACAGAGAAAAGCCCCTTCCCCAATAACAACAAAAGTCCAGATGTTTGTTTAAAGTTGTACATGTATTTCAAATCTTGTTCTTAAAAACTGAAACAATCCAAAGTGATATGCAATCATGAAAGTTTCTATGCTTATAGATACACCATTTGTCCAAGCATCCAGTAGCAGATCTTCTTCTTCTTTGAACAATGAAAAAAAAAAACCCAACAACATAAAAATGTACTAGTTTAAAAAATACACTCACTTGTCACACCAACTTTCAACATTGTATATATAATTTATAGAGTCAAAAATATCAATAAAAATTTTCTTTTTCTCATAAACTTAAACTTTTTGTCATGAACAAAACATCAGAATATATTTATGTGTATATAGATAATGAAATATTTTGTTACTGTGCTAAGGGACATATAACGGACAACATCCACTGGGCAACCCTGATATCTGGATAAGGCCTGATAACTTGGTATATCTTTCCTCACTTTAGTTTCCAAAAGTGACTTTGGTTTGAATAAAATAACATCAGTGTACAAGATCAAATGGAACAAAAAAAATAATATAAACATGATTACATCTAGGAATAAACACTTAAGGAAAAGTGGAAACAGAAAAGTTCAATGGTTGTATAAATCTAGAACATAAGACATCAACATATCATTTCATTTCAAGACAAAAGTACATATACAGAAGTGAATGTATAGATATTAATTTGTAATCTACATTATGTTCTGATTCATTAGACAAGGGTAATAACTATAGTATTAGCCCCCGAAAACACTAATCCTTGATCAAAACTAGTAGAACTTCAACATTTTGTTTTTATCCAAGACAAAGAATTAGTTTTATATAATTAGTGTTATATCCTGTGAATAGAATAACAGTACCTATATCTAATGCAATTGAATGATTGAAAATAAAAATAAAGCTGAGATAGACATTAAAACCCATTAAAATGTTGTCATTGTAGTTTTTTTTTTTATAACAAAAATTCAGACTTTATGATTTTTCCAATGCTTAATGCACTTTTGATAGCAAAGCTGACAGACGTATAAATCACATTTTAATGACATCAGAACATGTACAAATAAACTGTTTTTCAAATGAAATTAAAGTTTCATGAACAAAACAAAAAAAATAAACAGATTGTCGAATGATGCTGAAGTAAAAAATATTATTCAGGTGTCTACAATATATTTAATGTCTTGAACATTATTTAATGTGTGTATATATATATATATATATATATATATATATATCAGTCAACCAGTCCCATTCTTGTGCCAGGAACATGAACTCAGTGACAGGACAATCCCCTGGTCTAGACACAAATGAAGCGGCTGATGAAATAAATTCTTGAACCAAAAACATATATAACTATTGGGTTAATTTTTTGTTCAAATTTCTGAATAATGTCTAACTTCATAGTCACTGGAAAGCAAAACTTTTAATGTCTGAGACTGGGTCAGTAAAAAAACTTTGACTGAGGTAGATGGCATGAGATTGTTCTTCTGTCAATATTTGGTCTAAACAACTTTTCGAGATCCTCATACAAGTCTCAACTATGCTAGCAAAGACCCACACAAAAATCAACTACTCTATCCTCAAATATGACCAACACAAGTAATAAAAAGTCAAAACTGCTATGTTTACATCAGCTTTTCAAAGTAAACCGATTTCCACTAGAACCTCAAAAAACTGAATGCAACGCATCACCTTTTTTTTCCCCCTCACTTTGTGATGTACAAGGTCTAGAACTTTGAAAACAATAAAATGAGAGACCAATAGCCTTAAAAAGACAAATGACAGTCTTTAATATTGATGACATGGCCCAGACAAACTGCTCTTCAGTAGAGACACAGCAGTGACAAAATTCTTTAAACTTTTTAGCTCTACTAATTAAAAAAAAACACATTTCAGCTGAGATCAGACAGTACAACATGAGCAGCAAGGTTTCTTTTTGAAAAGGTCAGTGTTAATTTTTTTTACAGAACATATAACAATCATTGTTCAGAACACATAGAAACATGTCCATTGTTCAACACTAAATGTCAATATCATTAGAGTTGTATGAGTAACTTACAAAGACAAATAAAACATAACTTTTATTTTTTCTTATCACCAAAAAAAAAAAAACAAAAAAAAAACAACCTAAGCTTTGACTATTTCCCATGTTAAACTTTCATTCAAGTTTCAGCCTGTATGTCTCAAGTAAGAAATCTTTTTTTTTTCTGTGAAACAAGGGAATTTCTAATGAAACATTCTAATATTGTATTGACTTGTGTTAATTAAAACAAAGCAAGAAAACTGATAATATAGAAAATTATTAGATAAATAATTTGAGTAATTTCATTATTCTCAAGTTTTTAATTATCCAGTCTATTTCAGTTTAATTTCCATCAATGAAAAATGCTAAAAGTGGTTATAAAAAAGTTTCAATCCCCTAAAAGCTAGAGATAAAATGTGTAAATGAAATAGACATTTGTATGTGTTTATCTTCCTTCATTGTTTTAACAAAACCACTTAAGTCATCTTTAGCAGTTAAAACAGAGTCAATAGATGTCAATTAATTAGTTAAATATAAAATATATTAATAAACTATTTGGCCAAAGCCTAAACATAAGTCTAAAATAAAAATAAAAATGCCTCATAACATTTATCTCAAAAATGAATTTCTTGGACAAGTTGTTTCTCACTTTCTATCTACACAAGATCAGCATGTAGTCAGTCTTCAAGTCAACTATAGACATCTACCTACACAAGATCAGCATGTAGTCTTCAAGTCAACTACAGACATTGTTCTACACATCTCCTATAGCAAGACAAAACACATTATAACATACAAGGAGCAGTGATGTATTGAAAGAAAAAAAAAAGTCCAATAACAAAGTCACTGTACATGATTATGCTTGTAGTCAACTGTTTAAGGTGACTGAACACAACAGTCGACATGGTGAGGGCAAATATAAAACTGTACAAGTGGGAACTCGCTCCAACTAAGGTTGCAATCTTTACTTTGGCATAAGACCACCACAACCCAGTTGAGAGGGTTGTCATCTATTAGAAAACAACCAAACCCAACTCACAGGCTCATAGGTTCTCAAAAGATTAATCTCTTAGAGTCACATAAGAGATAAGCATATAAAATACATGAAATTTATTGTGAGATAGTATAAAAATTGGAATCACTAGGGTAATATTTAATATCTAGTCATGTCAATACATACATATAGCATGGGGTCAATGAGGAGGGATGGGGGAATGGCTGAATGATGGGGAGAATGACCCAGGAAATAATCACGAGGATTGCAGGATAGGATTGGGGGGGGGGGGGGGGGGGGAGTGAACAAAAGAAAACCCAAATATCTAAATTATTTTTACATTTCTTTTTTTTTTTTTATTCCAATCCTTTATTTTGTATCTAGGTTAGTTATGTAAAAAAAAAAAAAGACTCAAAAAGAGTGTGTATGCAATGTTTTGGAATCTCTAGAGAAGATTTGGTACTAGTTGAAGTTACCAACTTATCTGATCTAGACACTAGAAGCACAGACATACCTGACTACTATGTTTAGAGTTGCCACAAAAGTTGTATGACTAGTATGTGCCACAATCAATTCCCTTATTTAAACAAACTTTACTTAACCAAGTTTATTTCCTTTTGGTCCTCCATGAAAGTACAGATTTACCCAGGGACATGTACAAATATTTCAATAAAGACAAAAAAAATCTTCTATCACAACCACTAGTCTAAGTATCTTTCATTGAAATACACGTAGTCATATTGAACAAGAGACAGATGTTGACAACAGGTCAGGGGTTAAGTCATGTGGTTGTGACAAAAACAAATATCCATTCTATACAAAAAAACAACAACAACAACAACAATATAATCTCTAATTAATACATAAAATATAAACCACATTGGAAAAAAAAACTCTTGGTAGAGTTTTATTATCTTTCTTTGAAGTTAATTGATAGACTGATAGAAATGAAATCACTGTGGACACTTGTCATGACTCCAGAATGTTTATAAATAGCTTCAATGAAAATGACTATTATGGAGGACCATGTTTTAGTTCAATGGTCGAATATACAAACAACCAATGAGTGGAACTAATAGGTATTTCTAGAATATACTTCAAGTCATGTCAATTATTTACATCAAACTAAGATGCTAATAATTTTATAAATATATATTTCCTTGCTTCCAACTCAGATCTAGTGAACTCACTCTTGCTATAAATATCTGACATCCCTGACACTATCTTCAGCATTTTTCTATTGAAAATAGTTTCCCCAGATTTTTCCTTCTTACAAGTCAAACATATTTTGTGGAATAAAACTGATTCTATGAATGAATGAATAACACTTGGTGAGACCATGGACAGCAGTGGATTGAATGCAAAAAAAAAAAGTAAAAACGTTTCTAGAAGCAATGCGTGCAAGTAGCAATCATCTGGGTTAGCTAGAGTTTCAACATCAACAGTTTGAGACTAAGTATTGTGATCAAAGATGTGTGACAATCATCTGGTTGACAGACATTGTTACTATGTACAGTTTAAGTAGAGAGTTTCATGTCCAGTCGTGGTGCTCAGAGCAAATGTTGAATTGTTTAACACACTGTTTCTGAACGCTTGTGGTCCAAAGATCACCAATTTCAGAAGCCATCTTCTTTGTGGTTCTGGAGGCATGGTGAATTCATAATGCTATGTAAAGATGCATAGCAAAACTTCAGAAGTGGTCATAGACTGGGAATTAAGTGGTCATTGAGTCAAGCAAAGATTTGTTGGTCTATCATTCGACAAAATCAATGTCAACAATGCAAATTTTTCATAATCCAAAATTGAATGATTTGTCCACCATTGCTTATAACATTATCTTATCTTTTTATCTTGTAACTCACACCAAAGTTAAGAGGTTTTTCATTCATTCTTTAGCTTATTAACAAGGTTTGGAAAAAACAAAACTTGGGTATTCTATAAAACAAAGTCAAATCTGCCTAACTTATTGTAAAGAGCAGGACAAAGTCATGTCAACAAATTTAGAGAGCCCCTGAGAGAGAGGCATCTAATGGTGGCGTATGTGACATCATGTGGGGGCGGTGTGGTGTTGGGAAAACTGGTCCAGAGTCAGGCAGCTGGACGATGAATGGTTTGGAATTTGGGCTGGACAACTTCTCACTATCAAGCTCTTCTTCTTCCATGTGATCAAGTCTTTTGTTCGGTTTTCCTGAGCTCAGAAAACTGGAATCTTTTCCACCACTGAGGGCATGACAGTTTTCCTGATTTCTTTGGTCCGTTGGGCTGGAGTAGTGCTGGTCACCTGACCCAGGTCTGATAAACTGTTGGTCACCTGACAGCTGTCGTTGGCACTCTTTGTTTTCTGTGGAGTTCAAGGGAGAGAACTGCACAGATGAAAAGTTTGATTTGTTGGAGTAAATGTTGTCAGGGTGAGAGCGGTATCCATTGGTTACGGCAGACCTCTCTCGCTTCATATCTTCTGCCTGTTCCCGTTCAAATTTCTCTTGAACAGCTCTCAGCTCCCGCTCTGCCTCAGTCTCAAATCTTTCATTGGTCGGTTTCTCTTCAACGTAGCTTTGTCTCTGGTCCCCTTCCTCCATAGAGTCATGGTCATACTCCAAGGAGCTGCGTCGTCTTTCTTCGCTGTTCATAATTTCCCTCTCCTCCTCCTCCATTCTCCTGACCTCCTCATCATCTTCTTCCAGGTCCTCTCGACTGTCATAGTGGTCAATCATATCTGGCATCATAATCATTTGGCCACCTTTGACCTCAATGCCTCGAGGATCTTGATGGTCAACTTCTTCATGCTGTGGAGATGATGATGAGCGATGACGGGACCTAGACATAGGATGTGGGCTGCTGAATTCAAAGTCAGCATAAGCATCCTGCACCTCCTGTTTGATTCTCATCATCAGATCAGGGTCATCAAATCTTCTATAGATAGAAACAAAAAAAATGGGTCATATATATTTGCTAAAGTTTAGGAAATTAAATAAATCCGCAAAAATGTATTACATGATACACTATGAAATAGAAATGTATTATTAAATGACTATACTATATTTTACCTTAGCTGAAATAACAAACAAGTTTAGCATGTTAAAAAACAAAATCTTGTTACAGAATCAAAATTGGAATGCACTGATGACTTACCCAAGTAGTCCATCATGTGATGACCCTTTCATGGATAAGTCCTGGGCCCTGTCCTGGTCAGGCAACATACTGTGGCCTAACAAGCCCATAGCCCCATCACTCAATGCAGCCTGTGCAGAGAATAGTCAAAATTACAAAACGGAAAGAATATAGTGGAGACAGTTTATGTGAACATTTGATACACCCAGTGAACTACTTGGTGAGGGAACATTTCAAAATGACTTACTCTGATTGAGGCACTGATTGATTCATTGTATGTGGATGGATCAGACAGAGACTGACCTTTCAATGAACTGGTAACAGAAACAAGATAGCAAAGATATTAATATCATTACTTTTCGTGTTTAATAATTAGCCTAATGTTAAATAATAATGAAAACAAACAAACAATGTAACAAAACAACAAAAAATAAATGTGACAGCATTGTGACACTTTAGTAAAGATGAAAGTGATCAGTTCTATTTTTAGTTCAGTAGGTAAAGTGGACGATGATAGAATTATTATTTACTCAAGAGACTCAAGTAAGAATAAAGAAATAGACAATCTTAACAAGAACAAGGTAAAAAAAAAAAAAACTCTAGAAAAACCCGAGAGTTTAAGTACACAAAATGTTTAGTTGATTGTATAAGGCAGTGGTTCAGAAAAAAAAAATTAAAAGAAAGAAAGGTTTACATCCCTTTGTCATGATACCAATGAATGCTATTTGAAAGGGGGGGGGGGGGGTGTAATGGGAGATAATTGTTTTACTATTTGTAAACTGTCACAGTCAGTTAAACAGCCTGTCATTAAAAGCCTCTTCTCACCTGGGGACAAAGACAACTGTGTACAAGAAAGTGAGAGAACACTGACAGACAAGAGGTTTGCTTGTGGGGGGATTGGATGGAGAGTAAGAGAAAAGAGTATCATGACAATTACATTCTGATCATTTGGTAGATAAAGTCTGATCTAATAGGCTCAAGATATAATTAGCTCTTAATCATGTTCTCACACTGAACATAATCACAAAGACATTCACTTAGAAGTAATTATTGGCCTATCACTAGTTCCAGTTGGTCTAATTTTGAAATAAATATACAATTATAATCATGGTGGTGGAGTGTACTTGCAGTGTATTTAGTCAATTTCACTGTAACCATTTGAAAACTTAACTCAATAATATTATTACAAAAACGGAACATGATGAGTTTCATATACTGAGAAGTATAATATGTATTTTCTGATAAATAAATAAATAAATCTCTCTCTCTCTCTATATATATATATTTATGTATATATATAATATTGAAAAAAAAAACAACTCCATCCCTCTGTTGTTAAATTTCATCAAACTAAATTAATTAGGCCAGCAATTTATAAACTTTATATACTAAAGAAAAAACAAACAAACATTAAGTCATACTAAGAATGTATTAAAGCAGGTCGACATAGACCAATCTATTTTCTTCCAGAAGACAACAAACAAAGAATTCTCTCCCTTTCCACTCTTCTAATAAGTAGCTCCACTTCTATCATTATCCCAGGATAATAATGACAACCTGATTCATACAACAAACTCAACCAGAAGGGTGTGCTCTCAAATGGATACAAAGAAGAACAACTTTGCTCTTTAGGAATACATTAGCTAAGTGAGCACAAACACATCTGCCCAACAGTGAGCACACAAAAAAAATCATACGAAAGAATGCTCTGCCCATGCCACGCTTGAAAGAGCATGCAAATAGCCTACTTAAGGGCAGCAATCAATGAGTGACTAGGTGCAAAACTGAAATGTTTTAGTGACAGAAGACAAAGGGGAGAGCACTCTAATTATGGCTAAGAATCACTGTAATCAACAAGCCATTAAGATGCTAGTTTTTCCAAGTGGGGCGTTGACAAATTACCCCCTAACAAATGAGAGCACATCTTTAGAACAAAGGTCAAGTGTGATGTAGAACAAAAAACAAACAAAATTACAACAACACTTGGCATCGTAGCAAGAGCATTTCTAAAAATAGAAATGATATAATAAAAGGTGATACTTCAAAAGGGTTGGTATTGCAATTAGAAAAATATCTAGATCTCTTTAAAAGACCTTACACAGCATGAAGATACAAATCTAGGCCTACCAACAGGTGAATTTTGTTTTTTAAATGGGCAACAAATTATTTGAAGTAAAAAGTAAACAAATGCTCTTAGAAACCTTGTGGATCATGTTACATGCACAATAAAGTTTGCCTTTTTCTAAGACAAGATGGAAAACCAGGGTGTCATGTGGCCAGCACAAAAACTTAGTTTTGTTGGCCTCATATTTCCATTGTCAGCATGAAAACAACTACTTTCAAAGTTATCGGTTTGTGTTTAAAAAAAGCCATGCTCACCAGCCCAATGTATGGCCTTGCGTTCAGTCCATAAGAGTTCAGGGGAAAAGGGGTTAAAGGGAGGTAACTGAGGGTCCAAAGGGTTAAAAAAACATGATGTCCAGAGGACAACATTTAATGTAATAAAAAACAGCATAATTTTCAAATGAAACACTACCGGTACTTCTAAAAAAATAAAAAAAGATTTCTAAATGAAACAATGACTATCATAAATCAGTTGGACGTTGTTACAAATAAAAATACTTGGGTTAAATGATCAGAGCATTTTCTTGAAACCTTAGTGGTTGACTTAACATTTTAAGGAATGTAAAGACTGCTTCACCTAAATACAAAAGAACTATCAACTTAGGCTAAAATAAAAAAAATTGTCACTTTGATAATGAGAGTAGTTTGTTTTATTCTGCCAACCTTGGACGTCCACGATTAAACTGGCGACGACAAACAAACTCAAAGTCATCCACCATCCAAAAAGATCCATAGTCATCCTCATACCTTACAAAACATCGATGCAAAGATAAGTTGGTACGTATGGCATTCTGAGGAACAGTGGAAGCAGTGCAATCTGGTTGGCTCACACAAAAATAAATAGGGCCTGGCTGTTTTAGCAGCATGTAGGGATACTAGATGGGTCACCAAAATGGCTGCTGATCTTCACAGAGATTCGGAAACAAGAAGCCCAACAAAGAGAAGATAACTACAAAACAATAGACTTACTTCATGCAAGACTTGAACATCTAGTACAGGAGAGACATTTACATGCAACACAATGAACTGATACGAGTGTAGGCAAACACTATTAAGATAGAGGGAAAATAACTTAAACACATTCTAGTTTTTAGAGATGTAAATATTAAACTCAACATTTATCTAGAATGATCATGAGGCTATAAAATGCAAAGCAACCAAGTTGTTTTCCCTAAAAAAATCCATTTTGGCCATGAAAAAAAAACCCAATGTGTTTACATCTCTTCCAAATAAATTTCTACAGATGTCTGTGCTATGTACCAATATCACAACTAATGACACAACAAGAAACATAAACACAGACATACATACATACAGATGTAACATAACCTAGATTGAATAAAACTATAAATAATGCAGCATCAGGTTGTCAACAATTGAAATGTACAAAATTGTTTCAATTAACATTTCAGAACATAACTGCAGAAATATTTAAAGATTTATTTTGTGTGTGTGTGTGTGGGGGGGTGTTAATTAATTTAAAAATTATGGTCAGTAACTTGCTTTTTAAACCTGATGCTGAATGACCAGTTCTAACACTACAGCACCTACCCAGGGCCTGCACCCAGTTTTTGCGGTCGGCGTTTGTAGAATTCAATCTCATCCACTGTCCAGACTGCCCCCTTTACATTCTCAACTCGCATAAAACATTTGTGCAGACTTAGGTTGTGACGGACAGCATTCTACACGAAGACAAAAAGAGAAAAGAAATCAGGGGGTGACAACTTACTGTGGCATGCAATATTAGAATCCAGAAACTATCACTGACGACATCCATGGGACAAAACAATGAAGAAATTAGAACATTGTAATTTTCTTTACTCTTTCAATTTTTACATAAAAATTTTAATTCCAAATTAAAAAATAGGTGAATATTGAATTGATGATTCATTTTTTCAAATATAAAAATATAAGGAAAAGTTTGAATACTACTAAATATATAGAAAATAAATATAATAAATGTGTCAAACACAAAATATATCATTTTTAAACAATGAAAGGGTAAAAATTAACTAAAAAAAACAACAACACATTAACAAAAATATAAATAAAAAAAATTAGCCTAGTAATGACCTTTATCCCCACCAATCAAAAAAGTTTAAAAAAAAAAATTTGTCTAATTTGATCACTTAAACTAAAACATACAAGTGAAAATAAAGCTCAAAGTTGACAGAATAAGCATGCAATCTAGAGCAAAGTGGACAGATGGTGTTCATGGTAATTAAAAACTGTGATTGGAAATAAAGAACACAGATACACAAATAAAAAAAAAAGAAAATAAAATCTCTGTGAAGACCAAACCAACACATTTTTTGGGGAGTGGGGTCACAATTTATATAAACATTAAATAATATGACATACAAAATACTTGTTGAAATTTCTTAATTAAACATCAATAACAGTCTATGTCCTTTTAGTGACGATGGCTTGTAAGACAAAGTAAGACATTCTAAGTCTTTATTTTTTTTAGTGATTCAAAATTTAGCATATGGTCATATTAAAATATATATATTCACCAAAGTAGCAGATATAGTTTTATAAATAACTTTATAATCAAGAGAGTCAAGACTTAAAAAAAAAACAACAATAGTACAACTAATTGCACAATTTCATATTTGTCTCCACCTACCTACCAATGAACCATTTGGAGCTAAGCAAGGGGCTAATATAATACTTTTAAAGACCTTTATAGACCTCCGTTTTACAAACCATCAACACATTTTAGTAAAAAGAGCTTATAAATAATTATGTCTTTAAAAATCCAAAATATAATTAAAGCTTAAAAACAAAGCAACAAAAAAGTATGTTCTCATTCTATAAGAAATGAACTTTATATTTAAAAACAAAATATTGTTCAAGACTATTTTTTATCAAATATAAAAAATTGTTAAAGAAAAAAAAATAGACTATAAATAAACATAAGACTGAAATGATGTATCACATGACCAGAATCCAACCAATGAGGCACTGTCACAAAAATTGTGTAACTTTTTACCTTCCATGTAGCTTCATTCCTTCTGAAGTAAGCAAAAGTATTTTGAAACCATTGGTAGATTTCATTTAATGTGAGTTGTCGATGTGGAGATTCTATAATTGCCTGCAAAAAGAGTACACAAATATGGAGGGCTTTAGTTTAAAAAAAACCTCGTCACCTCTTACCTTCACATTCGGATCAAAAATGTAAAGTAATTATAACTTTTCTAAGTCATGGTTAGAATATTTATTGAATAGAATTATTTTTTAAAGCAATAATTATCTAACAGGAGGACTATTTACATATATGTCTACCTGCCGTATTAATGATGCATAAGTAAAAGGTGGTCGAACATCTGTGTTTTTATAAAAATCACGATTTCTATGGATTTCTGGGGGAAAAAAAGGTAAATATTTAATGAAGGTTTGTAATTTTGTAGATTCTAACATTTAAAACATAAATAAAGTAAAAAGTAAAGTTGTTTTCAGAATTTAGAAGAAACATTTCAATAGGGCCTAAATGTTGAGCAGTTTTCACTTGGTTGTGTTGGGAACAAGCAAACAATTTGGACACCAAGACATTTCCAACTTAGACAATTTTAAACATTTCTTCCAGAGGTGGAACTTAAGGGTTGTACAGTGTAGAAATATGACTAGTGGTTGGATATACAGCCTCTAGCCTCACTTGGAGGTGGGGGGTGAAAAGGCCAAGGAGATGAGTTCCTAGAGAGTTGTGATTTATTGAGCTTAATGGGAATCTCTCATTTCTCATTCCTAACCTTGATAGACATTTTTTTTCATTGGTCAAAAAATCTTTATTTGATGAGCTTTACAGTTCATTATACAAGTTCTAATTCAAGATTGACAGTACAATGGAGACAGACAATGTAGCACCAGGACATGGTGCTGTGAGTCAGTGACCAAACAAAAGAAGGTAACCATTAGCAATAGATCAACAAAATAAATAACGAAAATTGCATTCCAGATGTCAGGTACTCAAAAAACATGTTAGGAATCTATGAGTAAATATGCCAAAATTAAATAGATCAAAAGAATTAAACCCAAAATCTTTAAATCACTGGACACAGTCTTTATCACTCAGTAAACGAACACAAAAATTTACCTGCAGAGATTGGAAGGTTACATTTATCTGAGACTCTCCTCCGAACTGGACCTCCTCCATCACTCCCACTCCTGCTGCTCCCCCCTCCACCTCCTACATTGGGTGTGGATGGAAGAGAGGAAGAGTGGTGTCCTCCTGGGGTGCTCACTAACGGTGGAGGGCGGTGGGGCGGTGTCATCTGCATGACTGGACTGGGCACCATTGAGACAGGTGGGAGAAAGGGCGTCCCAGTGAAGGGATTCAACATGGATGGCTTTGGCATTAAGGAAGGCTAAAAGAAGTGAAACAAACATTTAGATACATATTCAAACAAATGTTAACCGAAATACAAACATAGATATATTGTTTTAAATATATAATATATAATCTGCCATATGACAATTATGAAATATTGTCAAAAAACAAAGCATTCAATTAAATGTGTAATTACAAAACCACTACTAACAAAATAAATAAAACAAATGTCTTTCAATTTTGATAGTTTAAGCCATTTAAACGTTATTACTCAACCAAAATAAAAATGCTACACATAGAGATCTATAACAGAACAACTTCTACAATGCTAAAGATTGCCTGAGCGGGGAAGAGGAAATGATGACTGGTGTCAATCTCATTTATCGTATTACTGCAGAAAGTACCAGGGGAAATAACTGCCGTTAATTGTCCGGTAATAACAAGACTGCGGGAGGAAGTGCAAACATGTAGATTTCTAGATCTAGATCAGCGCTTACTTCTTAAGCCAAATTATCCACACGATTTGTCTGCATCGCATAATATATTTACCCCAATTAGTTTCCTCGCTGGTTGGATACAAATGTTGAATTCTATATTGAAATAAGTTTTGACAAAATTGCCTTTAATTGTGCGACTGTAACAGTACCGCTGTAAACGACAAGATATTCCCAAGCTTCATTACACAGGGGAAAAGATCTGCAATCTACAATCTATCTGGATATCCAGTGAATAGCTGGAGTTATAGATTTTAAGGTTTCATAAACAATCTACATAACAAAGAGCTTGAAACGATCTATCTGGTTCTAGACATATGATGACCAATGTGCGTCCGTCTTCTGTACGACATACTTAAAACCTGGATATATGCTATAACAAGAGGAAGGTCTATTGAATATTGAGGATCAGTGCAATATTTCCCGAGATTACGCAGACCCAATTGCAACCTGCATATTTTGTCACAGCTAATGCAGACAAATGCAAATGTTCAACAACCAGCTAACTGCCTTTAGAACCTGAGCAAGACCTAACATAGTGCTCTAACTAAAGCAAGACCTAACATAGTGCTCTAACTAAAGCAAGACCTAACATAGTGCTCTAACTAAAGCAAGACCTAACATAGTGCTCTAACTAAAGCAAGACCTAACATAGTGCTCTAACTAAAGCAAGACCTAACATAGTGCTCACTAAACTACTTAGAAGTAAACTACTTACTAAACTAGAGTGTTTCATATCGTGTGATGACTTGGGGGACAGGGGCGTGGGCGCTGACATGGAGGGCGTGAAAGGAGACATGGAAGAGGAATACGGCGTGGATAATGAGGTCAGCGGTGGTTGTGAGGGCTGGGGTGGTGGTGCAAGGGTCTGCTGGTGCAAGTGGTCAGTCATGGCCTTCAAGACTTTCTTCTGGAATGCAAGCTGTGGAAAAGACAAAGACCTTTAATAACAAAAAAATTAATGAAGTTAAAATGTTTGAAAACACTTTAAATAAGACAAGAAATAAAAGTGTTGCCCAGAATAGATTATTGCCCAAAAATAAGAGATCATTGCCCAACAATAAGAAATCATTGCCCATAAAAGCCTAACCATGGAAGTTATCAATGGAAACGCTAAAAAAATCGCCAGTTCTATGAAGTCAACCATTTGTGTTTTTGTACATCTGCACGTTAAAACTGTATGCTCTAGCAAGTGCACTCTGATATATTAAAAACTGATATGTCTGCATGTTAATTTATATCTGCATGCTAATTATGTCGTAGAACACGGACACGTAATACACATGTGTTGATATAGTTGCTGCATCAATATCTGAGAATATGTCTCATTGCGGGAAGAAAGTGTGTGAGGGTGGGGGCCTGGAGTGGACTTCGAACGTTATGAAGAAATGAATATGAATTGTGACATGCCTGGAGGTGACAGTCTACACACGTGGCTATATAGGCTGTATGATGCATCGGTGGGATGTCTCTAGGGTGTATTGTGGAATGTCTCTGTGTACTCTTAAAACACAACACAAACTTACCACAAAAGAAAACATTAAAACATTTCAGAACGTCACAAGTTTAACAAGCGAAGGACACAGGTGACATAAAGGCGCCATGTCGCTGTAGGATCTGCTGTTGAACCTCCACGAATGACAGACATGCAATTTATTTATTTATATTTTTCGACAATTTCTCTAACAGTTGAATAATGATAATAATCTTACGTTTCTCTGTATTCAACGCTTCAGATGAAAATGTTAAAAAATCATGCATAGTAGACTAAACATGGACACTCTTTTTTGACAAAATGTCCGTTAAGTGCATAGTATAATATCAAGATTCTCTATGAAAGAAACTACGGAGAACAGATTAACTGATAAATGTTCTCTTTTGCTTAGAGAAGTAGAGAAGAGAAGAAAGCAGAGGTAGAGGAGAGGGTAACAGAGGGAGGAAAGAGATGAGTGTGAGAAAAAAAACCTTTAAAAAATGAGGTAGAGAAAGGAGAAAAAGAGAAAGACCACATCGCCCTGGACGTCTCAAAGCACAGGCAATACCAGTTCCAGGTTGAGTTACTCATTATCTTAATTCTAATGAGTGTCACAGCTGAAATTCAACATTGGAACTTGAACGAAGTTTTCTTTGTAACCCTAACACACACACACCAAGTTATAAGAAGAGGTTGTGAAGTAGTGGGCGGAGAGACGGGCGGTAAATGGGGGGTGGGTGGGTGGGTGTTTGTGTGTACGTTTACCCTACTAGATCATCCTTATAAGAGTGTGTGTGTGTCAGCAGGAAAGATGACAAAGGTTCCTGTCGGGAACTTCTTGACAAGTGACGGACGTTGTGGTGACCTTGTCCTCATGGCATGAGTGCATAGCTACTTAACCGTTTTTTTTGTTTCTTTCTTTTATCTAAAACAGCTTTTACCTGTGCTAGCAAAATAAAACCTGTGCTAGCAAAATAAAACCTGTGCTAACTAAATAAAACCTGTGCTAACAAAATAAAACCTGTGCTAACAAAATAAAACCTGTGCTAACAAAATAAAACCTGTGCTAGAAAAATAAACCTGTGCTAGCAAAATAAAACCTGTGCTAGCAAAATAAAACCTGTGCTAGCAAAATAAAACCTGTGCAAACTAAATAAAACCTGTGCTAGCAAAATAAAACCTGTGCTAGCAAAATAAAACCTGTGCTAACTAAATAAAACCTGTGCTAGCAAAATAAAACCTGTGCTAGCAAAATAAAACCTGTGCTAGCAAAATAAAACCTGTGCTAACTAAATAAAACCTGTGCTAACAAAATAAAACCTGTGCTAACAAAATAAAACCTGTGCTAACAAAATAAAACCTGTGCCAACTCGAAAATAAAGAAAATACAATCTACATAGGTTATAGCGTTAAATACTACATTGGACACAACACAAACACTACAAAGGACAACATAGGGCACAAAATAGGACACTACAAAGACCAAAATAGGACATTACATGGATGTATACTATAGTTTACTACAGGATTTGAAGTAAATTCTGTATTTATAAGATAAGATTTAGCGTAATTTTGGAAATTAAAGGGACACTAAAGATTGGAAGATATATTAATAGGAAAGAGGATATAATGGAATACAAATCGACACATTTTGACTCAAGAGGAAAATTTTTTTTTAACCCAAGAAAGGACTGCAGGACAACCATTTGTAAAGTGAGACTAATTAATAATTGACAAAAGTCAATAACTACACGGATTTTAAAGCCCCTTGCTTTTCTAAACATCAATATCTGGTTGCGTCAGCCTCTTATTTATTTGCTTCAGTTCAGACGAGCCTTCAGAGATAAAGATTATTACTGCCTTGTTCAAAACCCTTTGCAGGACGTCAGGGCTTAAAATCAGGCAGGGTTTGAACTAGGCATAATCTTGACGACAGTATGAAGCGCTAGTTATTAGACCACATTTGCCTGTATTATGTTAGGCCATCACTACACCAAATGTAACTCTATAATATGGCCGCGTGCTGTGAATGATGGGCCAACAATTGAATGCTATTGTTTTCTCCCCTCAACGTGCTGGTCTATAAACTCTAAGATTAGAACAGCAAGGAATAAAGAACATAGTTGCACTGACTAAAAACAATCACAACATTATAGTCTTACAGTCACACAGAAAATAAGGCGACAATGGCCATAATCGAAACTTAGGCACAGAAATCTTAAAATGAAATGTAGTTGGAATCCAGTCCATGTTTTTTTTTTGTTTATGTGTGACGTAGTTCTAGAGCTACTGATTGATTAGTAAATTGTGAGAAATCAATTATGTTTGTATTTATGTCGACGCCTTTAGATTGTCCGGCGCTCTGGATTTTTTATTACGTCAAAACAGCGTGTTTATAAATACTCTGGAACAGAATTATTGTGTGATTAGTTGGCAGTGTATTTAAAAGTTAATCTATATGCAATTGTACTAATGGATTCAAGTGGCATGGAACCAAGAGCTTCAGTTGACACGAGTTTTACTTTGAAGAATGATTAGTTATTGAACAGAGCTGTGCCACGCCACATTAAGGAGAGGCAGACAAAAGGAAGTGATGGGAGGACAACATTGAGAGGCAGACAAAAGGAAGTGATGGGAGGACAACATTGAGAGGCAGACAAAAGGAAGTGATGGGAGGACAACATTGAGAGACAGACAAAAGGAAGTGATGGGAGGATAACATTGAGCAATGGAGGGACCATTCTATGGAAGAGACGCCTGGCAAAGAAATGAAGAAAGAAAGTCGACAGATCATGTGTGATGCCCAAACAGTCCGCCAGACAAGGGTGAAGGTGAAAGAAGGTGATGAACTAGTGAGACTAGGGCGTGGACATGTAAGTAAAAAAATAAACCGCCAACAAAATGAGCTAGTTCCAACTCATGTCAAACATCAATCAATGTATGTCTGGTGCGTCAAAATTTAGTCCAGGATTATGTATCTAGCACAGTTTCACACCTCTGTTACTATTTATAAAACACAATTTAAAGAGTGAATTCTAAAACCATCCCAGCGGTGGTGGGGTTAGAAAGACAAGAGGCCAGAAATCTCACTTTTAACTTAGATACCATAAGGAAACATTCTAACAGAAGGCAGTCACGGTTTGGAGATCTTTATGAGATTGTAAATCAGAAGATGGCGTAGCTGATGTCAAAGAATTCTAATCCGCAAGCCTCTAGGTTGTTTTTGGACGGGACAAATGGGGCATTGCTGACACATTAAAGGCCCACAACCATCATCCGCGCAATTAAAAACGCGCGTGTTATTATTTATCTTTTCATACTCTCTCCCCCCCCCCCCCCCCCCAGTTTTCTTAGCTGTCTCTTCCCTTCCTCTTTTCTTGCTACCACGATACTTTTGTTAATGCCCTCCTGTTAGATTACAAAGTCCGTTAACTCTTCTTCTTTACTTAAAGGTGGTGGAGTGAGTTGCTTCCCTACCTTGACCTAATTAAATTTTAAAAAAATGCACCAGCCACATCTTTATTTTAACTGCCGACGAAATCAGAGCACAAAAAAAAAAGGGGGGGGGGGGTCAGGGTCTAATAAATTAACATTAAACTCAACTTCCTGTGGCTATAATTAGCCTCACACAGAGACGCTGTCTACAGGTAAAAAAAAAAAAGATGAACCGACCAGACTTTCACCTTTGTTTTCTGTTCTATATAAAAAAAAAAAGACCTAGTCTACATCAGGCACATATTTGTGTTTTTGTTTCACTTACTGCTGTTGTGTGGTACACATACAACAAGGCAAGAGCGAGTTTGGCATTAATCATCGGGCAACAAGGAGGACATGTTGGAAGGACTCGGGGACATGGATCTAACACGTGAGATGGGAGGGGCGCGGGGGGGGGGGGGCTATGTTTCGGAAAAGAATGATGTAGCATAAATTAAGCCTGGCGATCAGACTGACCACGACATAGGCATAAATGAAACTGCGAAGATGTTACATTTAGCTGAAAAAGTCTTATAACTGAACTTAATTTTAAAATTAAAAAAATTAGAAACAAACTTAACATGTTCGTAATGATCACCGCGTTAAGCGCGTAAATAAATTAATGACAATAATGACCCATGCACATTTCAAATATTTTAATGAGAGAAGTGTTTTAAGATGTGTTGGGGAATGTGAGTGTGTGTGATAGGGGGTAGCTTGGAATTTTCCATCATTTGGCGGCCCGGGGAGACTTGACCTCTTTGGGGGCCCCCAAATGATGGCAAATTCCAAGCTACGCCACTGTCACCAAATGAGTGCCGCTTCTGACTGAGAACCACTGCTACGGTGGAACTGGTCAAATTTGTAAGAGTACAAACTGTGTACGTGATAAGTAAATAAGGAAGAATTGACTGACCTGTGACTCCAGGGAGCTGACCACCTCCATCTGTACCCTGGACTGGGCAGTGCTGCGGTCATCCAGCTGATGCTCTGTGTTTAAATGTCTGCAAGAGATTAAAACAAACAAAAACATTAAAAAATCACCACCATTAGATTGAGTGTAAGAGGATACAGAGTGGGGGGATAATGCGTTCAATTGTCTCAAAATGTTTTTTTTTTGAAGAGGCGCTGAAGAGGAGACTAAATTTTAAACTCTTATTGTAAGGAGTTAAAAACAAACTCTTGCAAGCGAATCATTGTTGCTAAAATGAGCCATCACAACGAAATTTGTCAAGTTTATATTTAGCCCTAACGCAGCCCACTTCCTTGGTTGTTTACAGACATTCTGACCCTAGTCAACAATCAACAATCAACAAAATTCCAGGGCCATGATTACATTGTGTTGTACTTCTCTCGGCGAGTGATACACGATCAAATGTGTGGACAAACAAACAAAACCTAACTTCGCCTAGCCCACTCGGTAGTACACTCAGGATAGCGGAGGAATGGTGCAGATAAGTCTACACTGACCTGCCCCACAGCCCATCAAAATGATGAGTCCGTAAGATTCATCCATTAATATTTTCTGTCACATGGGATCGACCTACAAAATGTATACTCTCGCTTCCTTAGCTAGTGCAAGCAGTTGTATTATTTAGTAGGTAGCGCACAGGACCTGATACCTGAATTTAAAAAAAAGGTTATAGAGAGATAGAGACCCCCCCCCCCCCCATCCAAAAAAAAAAAAAAAAGAGAAGATGTTTGTATTTTGAAGCTTTAGACTCGAGAATTCGATTGAAATATTTCTAAGGACCATTCAACGGGAACTCCGTATCAATGTAGACGTCTAAAGAGAAAGGAGGCGAAGGTAGAGCCTTATTAGTTCGAAGACTTTAACAAAAATGTATATGGAACTTGCCTTGAATTTATAAATCGGTATTTTTAAAAATATTAATCAATTAAAAACGATAGCATTAAAATATTTAAAATATAAATGGTCGAATATAGTGACCTTGTTTCATAATGTTTTCGCCTGCTGCAAGATCGATTCCAAACGTGCTCAAAACTAAGACCTTACAATACGTCTTCACCATAGCATATCTAGAGTCTTCCCGTCTTTCTTACGTCAGAACGTCATTCTGTTGACATCTTTTGCGTGAACAAAATATAGGCCAGAAGACGTCTTGCTGAACACGAGAATCAAGCCCCCTTCTAAAGATGCATGCTGTAGTGCCTGGAGGGTCTCTCACACTTCAAAATCTGCTCGTCCCACCTCCCTCGTGATTCTTGATTCAACCAGCACTCTTCTTACTAGGAGATTCAATGCGTTGTGGAGGCCATGGGAATGCATTTCTGAAGCTCAAAATGCAGGAACAACGCTTTGCAAAAAGCAGGAGGCGACTTTCTTTTGCCGTCTATCACGAGCTATCAACTGACTGTCTCCTAGATATTAATGCATCTAGTCTTCTGTCTTGCTTACACAATGTGTCAAATGGTGTTAGGGAAGGGGGGGGGGGAGAGACTCTTGTTTATTTATTATTTTTTTTTAATGTTGCGCGCTTTAGCCTCGATGACGTATTACAGGAAGTCGGCCCGAGAGTATGTGACGTTGTCAGATTTTAATTCTCCTTTTCAAGCATCCCATCCCCCTCCCTATTTATGTTTCTCTTTAATTGAGGCAAGACGCGAGGGCGGTAAATGGAAAGGAAGGGGCTTCAAACGAAAATACTTAACATAATAAGCAAAGCCATTATGAAGGGAAGTGTCCACACATTATTCATTGTTCTCCAATTAACGGCACACTCGGAATTGTAAAATAGTTAAAGTAACATTATAGATTAGACGTAGACCCCCCTCTCTCGTTTTAACACACTTAAACACTGACCTACTGACTATACGACATATTCCATTGGAATTAACAGACTAGATTGCTTCTCCATTAACGGTTGACACTTTTCGCCCCCCTTTCCCCCTTTTACTCTCAGAATTTCCCGAAAAAAAAAATCAGTTGAAGTCATCACCGAGAGGGCAACTCGTACACACAACACAATAAATCTAGCAGACGATCTAAAAGTTGAAGGTTAGGGTCAGTGGCACCTCCTTGACCACTGCAAGTGAATGCCTTGAACTAGATGTGAACTCAATACACACACTCACACAAATCAAAGATATTTGTTCAGCAATCGAAGACTATTAATAATTTCTTTTTTTTGTTGTTGTTGTTTCAAATACAAGTCTGTAAAACAAAGAGAATTATATCATCAAGGTCACCACTGAAGAACAAAGAGAGGGGACGGGGGAATTATAGAAAAGGCATAAAGGGGCCTGCATACTTACAATCACAATCACTGACCAACAAGAACAAACAAAAACTACCCAAGTGACCCATAGTTCACATCAACATTATTGATCTCTTTCCTCCGGCCGGCCAGTGGTCAAGCAGTCAGGCCTTGTTTACTCTGTTCTCAGTACTGAAAGAAAAGCTAAACCGTCGGCAATCGCAATGGCACCCCATCCACCCCGCGCCACAACGTAAGACGTAGCACCCCTGATATGAACTGGCCAAATAGGCCATAGCACTCCTGATATGAACTAACCCAATAGAACATAGCACCCCTGATATGAACTGGCCAAATAGGCCATAGCACTCCTAATATGAACTGACCCAATAGAACTTAGCACCCCTGATATGAACTGACCGAATAGGCCATAGCACCCCTGATATGAACTGACCGAATAGGCCATAGCACCCCTGATATGAACTGACCGAATAGGCCATAGCACCCCTGATATGAACTGACCGAATAGGCCATAGCATCCCTGATATGAACTGACCGAATAGGCCATAGCACCCCTGATATGAACTGACCGAATAGGCCATAGCACCCCTGATATGAACTGACCGAATAGGCCATAGCATCCCTGATATGAACTGACCGAATAGGCCATAGCACCCCTGATATGAACTGACCGAATAGGCCATAGCATCCCTGATATGAACTGACCGAATAGGCCATAGCACCCCTGATATGAACTGACCGAATAGGCCATAGCATCCCTGATATGAACTGACCGAATAGGCCATAGCACCCCTGATATGAACTGACCGAATAGGCCATAGCATCCCTGATATGAACTGACCGAATAGGCCGAAAAAAAGCAAAGAGAAGAAAATGATTGGGACAGGATTTGGACCACTAGTTAAGGTAAAGGATTTGGACCACTAGTTAAGGTAAAGGATTTGGACCACTAGTTAAGGTAAAGGATTTGGACCACTAGTTAAGGTAAAGGATTTGGACCACTAGTTAAGGTAAAGGATTTGGACCACTAGTTAAGGTAAAGGATTTGGACCACTAGTTAAGGTAAAGGATTTGGACCACTAGTTAAGGTAAAGGATTTGGACCACTAGTTAAGGTAAAGGATTTGGACCACTAGTTAAGGTAAAGGATTTGGACCACTAGTTAAGGTAAAGGATTTGGACCACTAGTTATGGTAAAGGATTTGGACCACTAGTTATGGTAAAGGATTTGGACCACTAGTTATGGTAAAGGATTTGGACCACTAGTTATGGTAAAGGATTTGGACCACTGGTTATGGTAAAGCGATTTAAAAAAAAAAGAGCATTTATGACATTCGGAGAGTTCAAGGCTGAAAGAGGGCACCAAGAAGCCATAAGCTGAGCCCTTACGCTTGACCTTGTATCATCCACTCCATACGCTGTTAATGAGCTAAGAATAGTTTAGACAATCATTTAGGGTCGATATTACATGTCTAGTAAATCACACAATTAATACAGAAATTGTTACATATGTCAATAATTATTCAGTGGTTCCAGATGATAAGGATAATAATGCTTTCAATAAAATAATGACATCAACACATCACTGAAAGTATAAGCTTGTTATTTTTAAATTACTGTCACGTGTCAGGTCGCAAAAAAAAAACAACAACATCAACAACAAGAACACGTTTTTATGCTAGAAATCACCAAAGCTGATACATTATCTAAATAAAGCACATAAAGCTACAGCTCGAAGGGAGATAAACACATTTCGTTTAGAAGTAACAATAACCCAGATAATTCTAGAATTATATTTCATTCTATTGAGTCTTTGTACTTGAAAGTTGTTGTGCGTAATCAGCAAACGATTTAATTTATTGATATCAAAGTATTACTTGGACGTGAGTGTATTGGAGATTTTAACAAATACACTAACCAATGTCAAGGACGCTAAATTGAACTTCCTTTTTGCAAACTCAATAATAAAATAAAAGTGAGTTTCTTATACAATAAGTGACAATGCGTAATGTTCACCGCCGTATCAAATCTACTTTGTTACCAATAGATAGTTGCCCATTTGATTTACAATAATTTCAAAACAAATCAGAGGAAGTCTAATTCTTTCACCATATTTAAATGTATTTTGTGCTACAAACGAAGGGGCTTAAAACATTAGTCTCGGCAATGCTGAGATGACCATAAACCTTTATATAAACAACATAACTTAACAACACCTCTTTTGTACACCGGATACACCAAAAAGCAAGCTATTTATAGTTTTTCCGCCACATATGGAAATCTCCAATAAATTCACGGATTCCCCATTTACGCTTGGATTTTGTATCTCGAGATTTACGCCAAGAATGAATAGTCTGTTTAAACCACACGATAGCAGCATGCAACCAGCGTCACTTTTACATTGTATAACCGAATAGAGGCCCCATGGTAGATCCTAAGAGAACAAAAAACAAGAGAAAGAGAGAGAGAGAGAGAGAGGAAGAGAAGAAAGAGAGAGAGGTGGAAGTGATAGGCAAGGGCAGTGTGACGTGGGCGTAATTTAATTAGAGGCCCGAATTATGACCAGTGCTCTCCAACTTTCAGTCACACTAGATTACCTCAACTCCCAGGACAGTGGACAAGGTCACTTGTGCTGGATGATCACATATGATATGCGACAAAGAGGAAAAAGTCAAGGGTTCAAGGACGAACTCAAATGGACGTGGTGGTGATGGGCTCTAGAGAATGAGAGAGAGATAGAGAGCGGATGGAGGGTGTAGTAATACGCCAATCAAAGTCACTGACCTCTACAGCCACGGTAATATTCATGACACAGTCAACATTTCCCAAAGGCTAAGAGCCGCAGGTCATTACAAACACTCCCCCATCTCATCTCACACACACACATATACATATATATATATATACATACATACACAGAGAGAGAGAGAGAGAGAGAGAGAGAGAAAACAAACAAACCCTAACCCTAAGACAAATATATATATATATATATATATATATATATATATAAAAGATATAATTTCAGCATACAAGACATTGATACCAAACCAAAATTTATATTGTTTATTATCTCAAACAAAACTTTTATTTTCTTTTCAACCCGAACGATTTATTTCCAACCTCTGACCTCCATCAGTGAATCCTTAGATATCTCAATCCTTGAAGAGGCAATGTATCAACACATAGATATGGCGATCATAAGAATTCAAACTTGTTTGTTAAAAGACAACTTGAAACGAAACAAAAATCGGATTCTATTTATATCCTGTGACCTGAACCAGCCTCAGTGCCAAGGTTTCATAGAAATGACCTTCCCAGTCCATACGCCACACACAGGTCATTTACTTCTCTGGCACTCCCCCCCACCCCCACCCCCCAAAACCAGCTAGCACTCAGTTCCAAACTGTCCGGGACTGACAGCAATATTGTTTAGCCAGGACCCGGCTGACCAAAGTAAACAGTCCCTTGGATGACCAGGACTTTTAAGAAGCTTTCACACGAAATGTCCACTCGCTTATTTATTTATCTCTCGCCTGATGGGGTTGGGAGGGGGAGGGCGAGTATTGTTGTTCCTTCCAGATTCCAAGCCCCCACCCTTTTTTTTTTGTTAAGCTTAACCCAGAGATGTGACGGTGGCTGTTCCCATCAGTTCTACCGACCACAACAAGGGCGAGCAATCTTTGAATGTGACTTGAAGTAAGACAGACATTACAACGGATCAAACGCTAACCCCTCACCCAAAAAATAAATAAATAAAATAGACTGTAACTGATAGTAATAAGACAATATAATGAATAAGTTTTTCTCACATCGCATTTTTCAACAAGTTCAACAATGAAATGAAGTCAATGCAAGTAATATCTAATTAAAATAGATATAATCAATGATTGGTGTAATATCGTTATATATAAACACAAACGATACATTAATCTCCTCTTGACTCGAAACGTTTTGATGGTTTTGACGTCATCATCATCTTGTATTTTGTAACTAACGTCTACATGTTATACTATACGATTTCTTCAAGTTGAACCCTATTTTGGAGAATTTGCCAAATTTGGATGTTGGAGTGAGACCAATCGGTATAGAAGGCCTGATTACAGCCCAGCGACGTCAAACCCGTGGGCAGTTAAGGACAATGGCTCTTTCTTACGTCACAGGTCTCGTTTGGAGGACCCTGATTTTTTTTTCGTTTCGCACGTTTTTTTTTTCAGACGTCTGAGAATCTTTCTGCCTTGTTACCACTTCTCTTCACTTAGTGCAAATAGAGCAATGTCTGCCCAAAACTTTACATTGATGCCAAAACCTTAAAAGTGAAACGATCCAATGAGCTTCCTTGTTCCCCACCATCTCAACATTGCATTGTTTAATAAAAAAAATGGTGACGCCACTGCAGATACCGCACATGAGTTAAACTGTATAGACTATCTTGAAAAACCCGACAGTTAAATTCTACAGATTTGACAAACCAGGCAGTTAAACTTGATAGACTTACTTGATAAACCCGGAAAAGTCCTCCATGTGGGCCTCACAGTTGGGCCACTTGCAGCACTTGTTCACATACAAGGGGTGGGTGGGGTTAGGGGCGTTGATGTTGCCGTTGGTCAGGGGGGCGTCTTTGGAAGATGATGTGGAAGAGGAATTGGAGGAGCCCAGTAGAGGTTCAGACTTGATTCCTGAAAAGTTCAAAAATATAGAGACAATGTTGATTAGAGTTAAAGAGAACAAATATCTACAATTTCGGCTCATCCTCCCAACTCCATTTTTTTTTTAGATAAATAAATAATAAGAGACTCAAAAAAACTGTTAAAAACATTTGAAATTATCATATTTTATCATCATCTAAATTTACAGCAATAAATTAATGTATTGCTTATAAATCTCTTGGGACAATAGGTTTGGTTACACCTGGAACAAAGGATGGCCCAGGACAGGGGACAATGGAGAACTGTTGTTGGCAGGGGTGACGGGCTGTAAGAGACAGAAGGAAGTGACATCATCCTGGGGGTAATTCTGTTTCTATTAATACCTCGGTCAACGAACGTAAACAACGCCAAAGCAAATAAAATAACAAACAAAACTTCATTAGATGACTCAAGAAGTAGGAAACGTCCAGATTGCGTTGCTCACGCAACTATCTCAATGTTTTCTTTCTTATTTGTTTCGTTTCCTTTCTTTCTTGAACTTTGTATTGCTTCTGCTCTTAGTTTTTATGTGGACCTTTCCTGTTGTTTTTTCAGTGTGTTTGTTTGTTTGCTTGTTTATATTTGTTGTGTACCGTTGACCAATGTGTGCTTTGTTTTCAAAACAGCCGCGCAAGAGCAAACAAGAAAGATGAAAAAAAAAAAATAGAAAACACAAACACGCACTTACACACAGAAATACAAAACACAAACACACACACACATGATAACAGAACAAAAAAAAATGTTAAAAAATAGTATGTTACGACCACCATGTCTTTGCCAGTTTAAAAAAAAAATATTCCAACGCCAACAAAAAAGCAAGTGATCAATATTTAATAGCAAGTGAAAAAAACAACAACAAAACAACAGCTTAAGGAAGATAAACAAAACACGCAGAGAAGTTGGACAATAAGGCAGTCATCAGTCTAGAGACCGAGAGGAATGCACGTCACGCTGGGGCGTGAGTCATTCAAACTCATACATTCATTTCCAATTCTTATCACCTACCATTTCACTTTTCTCAGCTAGTGTTCGATTTTGTTTGTTCTATTGACACATGGAATCAATAAACAAATGACAAAAAAAAAGTGGGAAACATATTTCTTATTTATTTCATCTGTGTTTCTCTAAGAGTTAGCGCTGGCTTTTAGTTCTCCATGAATGTGACTAGAGAGATCTGAATTTTTTTTTCAAACTCTCACTTTTCTGATTATTTTCCGACTGAATGTATTTTGAATTGTGACCATCACAGTTTGGAGTTGACCGCTATTATGTTCCGACTTAATGTATTTTGAATTGTGACCACCACAGTTTGGAGTTGACCGCTATTATGTTCCGACTGAATGTATTTTGAATTGTGATCACCACAGTTTGGAGTTGACCGCTATTATTATTTTATTTTACAAAGGGGGATGGGAAGGAGCGTGGGGGACTTTTTGTAAACAGCAACGCCAAGACATTCTTATAAAATTGCACTGCACACCAAAAGCACCATTCCTTTATGAGTTCGATGACCTGACGTGGCTTTACAATAATCGATCTTTTATTTAACACTGATGAGATGCGGGAGGCGGAGTGATCATGCGCAGCTTTCGCTTTTATTTACATTGTTGTTAGTCATCGGTTCGACATGTGCAGGGGTGGGATGGGTTTATGATCGGAGCCAACCAGAGGTTTAAAGTTAGGATAGTTGGAAAGGGGGGGGGGCGGAATGGATTAGTCAATGTCACCAGCACTCACAAGTTTGCCCTCTGCCCATACATCAAAGTGACCACTAATTAAAACAACGCATGCACCAGTGCAGCATCATTTTGATTCCATTCTGACATTGGACAACAATGAGATCAGTGGTACCATTACTGTGTCTTGACTTCATCGGCCTTTTTTTTTTCTAGCTGTAAGCATTGAGAACCTTTGAGATTGAATGCCAAACCTTGGAATTGTTTCATTTAGCATATAACACCGTTTTTTTTTTTAAATAATACTTTTCCCAATGAAGTCTAAAACTGACGACACGATTTTTAAACACCACGAACAAACAATAATACAAAAGTTCAAAGACCACACAATCCTAAATTGTGATTTGTTTTCTTTGTTGGCGCGATGTGAAGGCCTAGTGGCCTAAACGTTCAATAGTTTAGTCTAAACAAAGTTTCCTGTTTCTTTCTTGTATTACTCTAATACACGAGCAAAGAGATAAAGTGGAAGAAAAATGAAAATATATAAATGTTATTTAAAGAAACAACCGGGGGAGGGGGGGGGGAAACAGACAAACAAGGAAGGGGTCCCATTCTGAGTAAAAATTTATTCCAAGTAGTAATGACATGCCTATGTTAGATGAAAATTGTATTCCAAGCGCTGGTGACATGCCGTATGTCAGATGACATGACCTAATAATGGTCAACATGAATCACGGGAAGGATGTGTGCATTTTGGTGAACGGAAACAAAGTCAACAAATCGTCGCAGACGTGTGTGTGTGCGCGCACTGGGTGCCGGAGTATGTGAGGGCGTGGGCTTGGTTCCAAGGGTGAGGAGTGTCAAGACACAGGTCCCAGCTGAGTGTGACGTGGCCTGATATTTATTTCCAGGTTTCAAATTTCCAAGAGTAAATAATCTTTGTGAAAAAGAGAGAGAGAGAGGGGGAGGAGGACGATAGGGAAATACGCGCGGCCCCACCCTGGTAAACAAACACGCGGGCAACATCTAAGATGGAGGAAACTGTACATAACAACACAGTAAACAGTGCGACCACTGCTTCTCACACAGGCCACCAAGTGGCATAGACCAGTGTGGTTGTGTGTGTATGTGTGTGTGTGGGGCGCCCTTATGTCGAAGAGAACCAGTGAACAGAACTTGATAAACGTCAATGTAGAATCGATGGCTGCAATAACACACCTTTTTTTTTTTCTTGTATCAGATTTTGGCCTATACGAGTTTCACTAGTCCGGGGAGTCTCAATACGATGATTCATAGATGCACATGTTTTAAAAATCGGCGATTTGAAAAGATTTTTTTTTCTTCTGTTAAGCACAGAGTGCGTGTGGGTGGTGAGTTAGATGACACAAAAGGGAGATAGTGTACGCTTCGGACTGTCGTCGAGATGATCCCAAATTTAAACCTTGCTCGCTGTCATTCCCTCTGGAGATTTTTGTTCCGAGACGTAAATTATCTTCAGAGTTGAAGAAACGTCCAAAACATACAGAACAAAACAGAGAGAGGGGTGAAGGTGGAGTAACACAAACATTGATTGGTTAAGGCTGAATTGATAAATGATTGCAAGACTCGTGGTTTGGGCCAACAAAAAAAAAATGTATTCCTCTAACAGTGTCTTTGCCCTTTTCTTTCCCAAAAGGTATGTGCATCCTGGTCACTGTTGGGAATCTTTCCACAGAATCCCGGAAATCGTTCCATTGAAGTGAAACGAACTATTTTCTGTTAAAAACGGAAGAGGCAACACTGCCTCGTCGTCTGCAGGTCGTCTTTTTATTTTTTTGTGTGACATGTTCCAGGCACACTTTCAAAACGGACTAATTGGTGAGTGTGAGGGGAGAGATGGGGGGGGGGGTAGGGTGACCCATTCGCTACCGTCTCTCTACCAAATCAACAACCTTTTATTTACCTGGTTATTGATGGCGTGACGTGCTTCGCGAATCACGTGCATACCTCGCTAGTGACACGTGTCAACAAAGTCTCTAGTTGTAATAACCCGGGTACTCAATGGCAACTGTTTGTAAACGCAAGGACCCACTGACATCCCTTTGGGGGTGGGTGGGGTAGAAGAACTTGAGTGATGAGCGGGGGGAGGTAGGGAAAGACTACAATCAATGATAAATAGTAAAAACAATCATTCCAGAACTACATTCTTAGTGTCATTACGTGAAGTGTGACACTAACCTGCATGACTGATTAAAAAAAAAAGCCTACTGTCCGAACCACGATGTCTGCACTGCAAGTCATCTTTTATTAAGATTTAAACCTACCGAGGAAGCAAGAAAGTCGTGGACTGCATCAAAAACTGTACAAGACAAAGTGGATTCACTACATTCAATGTTAAGTTAAGTCCAGAATGCACTTTTCTAAACTCACAGGTGTTACTACTGGGATCACGTGGATCATGAGCTTAGCCAATAGAAAGAGGAAAAACTTTACAGATCCAAACTGGAACGTAAACCTGTTTAAAAGCTGGACACGTTAATAGAAGTCCCTGCACTACAATAGTTCGTTAGTCATCCCTTCAAATCAAATGGTGTCGATCCATTTCCAGAATTCTGGAACTATAGATCTAAGAGAGTCACCGAGCACAGGACGTCCAACAATGTCAGAATCTACGTAAGTAGCGAAACATATTGACCAGCTTCTGGTTTAACGCAAGATCTAATAACGAGAACTAATCCCCCAATACTTGCTACAGGTAACAAATCTCAGCTCAAAAATGAAACAAAAAAACAGAAATAAATGAAAACCTTTAATTGAGGATGAAGTTACTAAGGAAGATGAGTTAAATAATAATAAATCCTGCTAAAATAACGCCATAGGTAGGATGCTGGAGGAGCTTGGCTTTCGAACCTGGGATCTCTGGTTCGAATCCTGGAGATGACAGGAATTTTCACTTTCTGGATCATTGGGGCGCCTGAGTCGAGCCATATTTTTTTTCCAACAAGGTTAGACTAACTATATTTTATTTTTTAAAATTAAAGCACGAAAACATGTTTGAGTCTAATATTAGGTCTACAGACAAGGCAGACAACTTCATAGTGCACTCAGAGTTTGATGGACTAAAGTTAATTAGGTTCAGATTGTTTAGTCTCTCTTATGGGGGGGGGGGGGGATAAAAGTAATTATGTCTACACCCCTCCGTTTTAAAAATGTGTGATGGTATACACTTTATTGTCCTTGGTTTGGTGTGTCTCTGTCTCTCGTGATTAATGTCTGTCTCCGCGCGTGGCTAATGTCTGTCTCCACGTGACCTTCAGTGCAACACTTTGACCACTTCCGTTAGATTTATCTATTAGAACGCAATGCAGGAATTACCAAGTCATCCTGTCTCGCTCATGGCCGCCCCCTGCAAAACCACGAGTTGTCTTCCCCCCCCCCCCCCATAATCTTTCCACCAGGAAGTGTTGGAGATGTACACATAACGGAGGGAAGAGGGGAGGGCAGTGCAACATGTACACATAAAGGAGGGGGGGCGGTGAAAGTCACACTTAACATGATAATGGGTGCCACGCCTGCACTTCCACACACTCTTTGTTTCACTTACCGGTCATGCCGAAGATGTCCATGTCGCCGTTGAGGTACGGAAGCGACATGTTGGACCTTTTGCCGTTGCTGGCGCTGGAGGTATACGTGTTGCTGCCGTGGGACGAGGTGGTGGAGGAGGAGGATGTGGTCAGGTCGTTGACCGTCTTCATGATGTTCTCGTCAATGCCCGTCTGGATGGAGACCTCCTTCCACAATTGTTGCAGCTCTGCCGGAGACATCATCCCTGTCGAGAAAACGAGAAATACAATAAATATCCAATTTGAACAAGATTACAAAAGTATTGAATGCAACAGCATGTTGGCAATGAACTGGGTTTTAAGGCAGAAAGATTTTCATGTTTTTTTTTTTTTTTAAGGAAGATGAGTAATAGTATAAAAGACAATAACAAGCAATAATAATAAAAGTAGCCGTGCCGGATTTTAGTAAGTGGATGTCCTAGGCAGAATTGCTGTGGAGGCCTCTACACTCTTCAACTTCAATGTTCTTAAACATATTAATAAATCTAAAAGCATGTCATGTGTGTAAAGAAGGGAAAAAAGGGTAATTGTACATTTCAGCGCATTTCCCTTATTTTCTTTTATTTAATATGCATACTTTGTTTAAAATTATTTCTTTTTAATTTGCAGGCCTTCTTTGATGGTGAGCCGAAGTGTGATTGTGAAATAGCACTGCCGTAACTCCGGCCCTGGGTCGTAGACATGCTGTGTGATTAGGCTTCTGAGGAGCCGTGCCAGATTTGAGTAGTGTAAAATAAAAGGTTTTGCTTTGCATTTTCAATAACGGACTATTTTAGTGGTGCATATCGAATTGTATTTGTACTAAATCTAAAGATATTAGATAATGATCTTAAAGCTCATACAAGAACAAGATCTAGATTCTAGTATCATTTTCTCTGTAACTTATACCAGAGAAAATACTGCATTCCTCATTGCTCTCCGAACTCGAAGACAAGCCTTAGTATCATTGTACCATAGACAAGAGTTACACAGTAATTACAATGTTCATAGATCTATGTATCATGACAGTAACTTACAACATACATTTCAAAGACAACTTTCCAAGAAGACAATAAAGATGGCGATTTGACTAACAATGCATGAACAACTGTTTGCCATTTATGTAACGAATTTATGCATTTAGCAGGGTTTTTTTTTTTATATGATGACACGCTTAAGGTCACTGGCTAGTTGTCCATCAATATTTTATATTGACAGTTATGTCGCTGTGTTCGGGTGGCAGTATTTGTCCTACATTTAGACAGCCCATTATTGACTCAGCAACGTACACACAGTTAATAATGTTCTACAGTGGTGAGCACACCATACTACAACAGCTCTGGTGCAACTGAATGCTAAGACAAAACAAAACCGAAAGGCGCGAGGAGTGGTTGGGTTCAAGAGACAAGACGTTGCGGTCCAAGTGGTTGGGTTCAAGAGACAAGACGTTGCGGTCCAAGTGGTTGGGTTCAAGAGACAAGGCGTGATCTCTGCACCATCAACACAATCACACATTTTGCTTTATTCACAACAAAAATCGTATGTCTTCCAATTGTAATGGGATGTATAAGGCTCCTAAGCTACCCTGGCAGTGATCATAGCAAGACGCTCTAATGCCATTCTATAATAACTAGTGTCTATAATGGCAAACGTGTGGGATTCCTTGGGAGGGATGGTGGAGGAGACAAAAACGCAATAAATTATCGTCCTGTGTTATAACGTGAGGAGGTCCTGTGTTATAACGTTAGGAGGTTCTGTGTAACAACATTAGGAGGTTCTGTGTTACAACATTAGGAGGTCCTGTGTTATAACGTGAGATGAGGAGGTCCTGTGTTATAATATGAGGAAGTCCTGTGTTATAACGTGAGGAGGTCCTATGTTATAACGTGAGGAGGTCCTGTGTTATAACATTAGGAGGTTCTGTGTTACAACATTAGGAGGTTCTGTGTTACAACATTAGGAGGTTCTGTGTTATAACATTAAGAGGTTCTGTGTTATAATATGAGGACGTCATGTGTTATAACGTGAGGAAGTCATGTGTTATAACATGAGATGAGGAGGTCCTGTGTTATAATATGAGATGAGGAGGTCCTGTGTTATAATATGAGATGAGGAGGTCCTGTGTTACAACATGAGGAGGTGATGTGTTATAAAATGAGGAGTGGGGTTATGGAGAAGTTATCATTACGCCCTCCATAATGAGGCCCTCGTGTTTAAACAAGAAGATTGGAGTGAGTGAGGGGGCATCGTTAGCTTCAATACATTCGCGCACAATTAACAGTCTAATTTGTCACAACGCTGTTATCAACTTGTCACAGGTCTGAGGTCATTGTACAGCTTAAGTTACACACATAACAAACAGATGCACCAAAGTACACAAACAAAACTGTACGACAACGATTAGTCCTTTTAAATCTTTAGGGCTTTGTTGACAAACAAAACAAAAGATCAATAGGAAGTGCATTCTATTTACAATTAGTACAATCAATAACAAACAAACACAACATGCTTTTTTCTTTCTTTTCAACAAAGACCGCCATGTTGAAAATGAGGGACACACACTGAAACCGGAAGAACGATTCCCATCTAGTTCAGTGCTCATTATAAAACTTAGATCTATATCAATATAAGAAGAGATCTATGTTTTTCAGTTTATTCTTTAAATGTTTGATGTCATTCTATGCGTTAAATAGAGCACCTAATGACGTGTATAATTTTCGACACTTATCAGTATATTTTATATATCTCTCTCTAGAGGCTAGCGAAAGAGACGTGAAGTCAAGGTACGATTAAAAACAAAAAATGTTGAAGATGTTCAGAATCGTATCATCTAAACAATTCAATACTTACAATTAAGTAGATAGAAAATAAATGGGAAAAGGATGGGGGGGGGGGGGGGGTTTAGTTGTAAAAAAAAAAAAAAGCCGATGGAAAGTTTCTGACTAAAAGTTAAATCAGAAATGTGAGAGAGACATCGACCCGGTAGGTGTGGGGTCAAACACAAAGCAGCCCCCCCCCCCCCCACTTAATGATCCACTCATTTCTCTCTTCATTCGCTCCAACTAAACAAGAATACCTCATCGGAAGTGGAACCAAAAGTGAGCGACACACAGACACAGTTTACAAGTGGATGATACATAACAAAATTACACAATACACGAAATGTTTTGAGTACCCATAACTACTTCAACACACACACACACTAAGACAAAGTGAAAACACACAACTACTTACTAAAACACATACACAAGACATATGCTAAAAAATGAGAGGACGCCCTCTTGGTTCAAGCATGCCGCCTTCTCCCCTCCGCTGCTAGTTCCACCGAACTATTGGGTCACTTAGGTCAAGGTTACTCAGGATTCGATCCAGTTTACTCTTTCATTCAGGGTATGCCTAAGTGCTAGATAGACTTCTAACAGATTTATTCTGGACACTCCTTATCTCCACACTAATTACAAAACCCTTCCTCTCCTCCGTCAGTCATCAGACTTAATCAACATTTGTCTGCGGGTAGTTTCATGCATGAATGACTTTCACGACCCACTAGATTCATTTGGTTGTCATTGTTATTATTTTATTATTATTCATATGTCTTTTATTTCTTTCAAATCAAGCACACACAAAAAAATCATACTGTGGCATTTGCTTTTCATGACCTGGTCTCTATACTCTCCCCCCCCTTTTTTTTTTCCTTTTCTTTATTGTGACAAGTTTAGATACAGACGGTCATTTCCTGTTTACAAAAACAAGCGCAGTCCTAACCCGAATCTACACACACATCCAGTAAGTACAATGAAAACTCGGTAATAGATCAGAATGTAGTACAAGTAGGAATAGTGGTTGTTAGTATTATTCAGACTCATCAAAACACCATTCTTTCAACAAATTCAGTGGCATCTTCAAAGTAGAATCAATAGAAAGACTATATCCACGATAATGTAGAATATTTATTTTTCTTCTTGTTAAAAAATGGAACCAACCTACCCTAAAGTGTAATGATTTTAACCCAAAAATTAAAACATGGATAAAACCATGGATTTAACCTAGGGATTAGATATCCAGAACTAACTATAGACTTGGAACATAATAGCTATGCTATAACCATAGTATTTAACCTATGGAATTTGCAAATAGACGTAACACACGTACAAAAGCTATGAAATTAAAATATTTATCTAGATTCTCGATTATCAAATGGGCCCATGAATCTAACTTCAAAGTTTAAAACAAAATGTGGAAAGGATTCAGTTAGGATTGTACAATATAACACCAAACCAACTCAAATAGAATGTTCCATACTCACACCACTGCAATGTTTATTTAACGCGATCTGAAGTTGGTAGATTTGAAAAGAACCTAATATTTATTTTTTCCTTGCGAGTCGCTTTTTCATGCCGAGTAGTATGGTGGCTGCCTTACATCGGCGGACTGGGTGCTCTATCAACCAAGCTCATCACTTCAACAAATGACCAATGGTAAACCTTGCCCTCCTAAGATTGTAGATATCTATTCAGAAAATAACAAGCTCCTATAAAATTGTAACCAGACTTCAATGAATAGATCTAATATCCCTTGGTCAATATGTTTCAAATATCTCAACAAATACAATTTAAAAAAAATAATTTATAAAGAAATAAATGAAAAAAAAGTGTTCTAGTATAAATTATATAGATCTAGATCTATTAAATACATTACAAAAAAATATATATATATAAAAAATCTTACGCATTCTCTCCTTCCAAGAGTTAATCATCCTGACAATAAAATCGGCAGAACCGGACAGATGACCCCTATGGTCAATCATACTAAATTCACTAAGTTGATCAGGGTTTACTATATGAAAGAGTCCGATACTACACAAATAGACACTAGTGTTAGAGATCTCAAACAAATGCTTGGTCTATTGTTGTTGTTGTCTCCTCTAACGCTCTCCCGTTGTTGTTTTCTTGCTCTGTTGGTTGGCTACAAAACTTGAATGAACACGCTTACGGACTGAGTGGGTGTGGGGAGAAAACTCCGCCTTCTTTAATTTGTATTTCCTTTCCATGTTTTTATTTAGCTCCCCCACGCCCCCCCCCCCCACCCCACCCTTCTCTTTTTTTCACAAATTATTTGTGTTTTTCTCTCCCCCCCCCCCCCCGTTTTTTTTTTTAGTAGCCTCTCGTTCTTCGGTTCAAGCTTTGCCGGGCGAACAGTGCGTGCAATTCAGGTAACTCTTTCGTGTTTATCGATTGTTTACGAGCGAGTAGGTTGTTGTTCCTGTTCTGCGGGGGGAAGGGTGGAGAGAGAGAGAGAGAGAGAGAGAGAGAGAGGACGTTGTTTACGCCAACTGCAAGACGGAAAGATGGCAATATAGGACATATGCTATATAGACTTTGGTTAAGAGAGAACAAAATAAATATATGTTAGTACACGTGGTGTATTTGTTTAGTACTTCTCCCCTACCCCTCTCCTTTTTTTTCTTGCATAGAAGAAAATCAAACATATGTGATGATAATAAGTTTGACACAGGTTTGTTTATCTTCTGCAGTCAACAGATGGCGCTGTTACAGATAAGAATAACAATCCTACACACATCCACATCACACATATTCTATAACAGGCAGATATATGCATACATAAATAAATAAATACAAATATATATCAATAAGTTACGGTCAATGCCCTAAGTTGGATGGGCAGGGCAGACAAAAAATGGTCTATACATTGTAAACGATGAAAGTAAGTACTGGAAGTACTCAAAGTAAGCACTATAAGTAAGTAACGACTGTAAGCAGTTACAAGTACTAAGAATATACATTAAACGTACCGAAAGTAGAGTACCTAAAGTACTCAAAGCAAGCACTAAAAGTACCGAATGTAAGTAACGAAAGTACCCTGAGCAAATACTAAAAGTACCAAAATAAGTTCTAAAAGTAATAAGAATATGCAATAAAAGTACCGAAAGTACTGAAATTACTCAGAAAACACTAAAAGTACCAAAAGTAAGTGCTGGAAAATACTCAGAGAAAGCACTAATACACAGTAAGATTTGAAAAGACTCAACTGTCTTCTCGTCCAAGCAAAGCGCTAACTGTTCCAAGCTCTAGGATTCTCTGTCCTCACGAGGCACGGAACAAGACACAAACAAATACAACTAAAATAGCCAATCACATTACTATCTTTTGAAATGCATTCGAATGAAGTGACTGGCACAGGCCTAAAGCTACTGGCCGGTAAAAACAACAACAAACAAAACAACAACAAAAAAAAACAACAACAACAACAACCAACTATGTATTATACTGGCCATTGTGCAAATCAGATCTGCTCTCCTTCCAGCACGGGGTTGAAGCTGATTGGCCAATCCAGAAAGTGAATCTATCAACTCGCCATTCTTTTTTTTATTTAAACGAAAAAAAAACATTGTATTTTTAAAGACACAAATTGTTTCTTTTTTTTTTCACTGACTTAAAAATAATAAGTTACAAGTTGTTGATTCTTTTTTAATTAATTTTTTGTTGTTTGCCGAAAAATTAGAGGAGAGATTACCGAATGATTCCAGCATCAATTACCCTAAAGATTTTGGACTTTTTTTTTAATTACAAAAATACATTTTCTGAAATCTGAATTCAATTCCTTCAGTTTAAAAAAGAAGAAACTGTCAATAAAAAGCTGCGTATAAACACTCTGTAATCTTTTTCGTCATTGTTTCTGACATCTTGTTTTCGTAACAGTATCTGTAGTGAAACGTGTCACTAACAAATCACTCAACGACCTTTATGTTGCAAGCCTTCAATAGATAACACTACATCCTAGTACGCTCTACTCTCGCTCGACAATTAGTGCCCCAGAAAATGTAGTTAATAACAAATTTGCGACATGGATCGTCCACATATCCAGAAATAAATGCATTAAAAAAAAAGCGGACTGAAGTAAATTGGGGGTTTAAAAAAAGGGTGGGGGGTAAATTGGCCCTTTAAACAAAACTCCCCTCCCTAATCTTACTTTTTCCAGGACAAGATAGCTGACTTCTTCAGGTTTATTTTGTGCAGGTATCGATTCCTTATGACACTCCTTCCTCCAAGAATCAAGTCAGCGATTCCATTGAGATGCAGACAAGAAGACATAAACAAAAGGTCTACTTTCACTTCTAAAAATAGCGCGCGGAGATCAATGCGTACCTGAAGATTTACTTAATTCATCCTGTAGTGCATCGATTACTTGATGACTGCCCCCCCCCCCTCTCCCCCCGTTACCACGCTCGAACCACCGGAAACTACTTTCAAATATGTCAACAAAAGATGTCGGGCGGCGGGGCGGGAGATTCTGGAACCGATGCAGGCGGTGACTACGTTCCTAACGATCAAGACTTCAAACAAAAGAAGACATCGCCGATAGTTGCTGTGAGCGAGGCTAGTGTCACAGAAGATGCCCTATATGCATTTATTTCCGTTCTGGGCCATGTCAACGAATTTAGTTTCATTTTGGGCCATCTCCAACGCATTATTTATGTTTTGGGCCATCTAAAAAGCTTTTATTTCTGTTTTTTCCCTGCAGTATCAGAATCATTTATTTCTGTTTAGCTTAACTCAAAAGCATTTATTTCCCTTTTGCGGCATCTCTAACTTGTTTTAATCCGTTATGTGCCGTCTTTGACGCATCTATCTTAAATTCTATGCAATATTTGGCGCATTTAAATATAACTCACTACAAAAGTACATCTTTACCGCTAATCTTGCATCACCCACACTGCAAAGCCACCAAACAATCACTAACTTCTTCTCACTGCCCCCACAGTAGCTTTTTTTGGATGCGACTAAATGGTGTGTGGGATTAGACATTTGGGTAAATTGAGGTGTTTAGTGATCTGATGGCTCAGGACCAATAGTCATAGTATGGCCTAAACACTATACTGCGACGTCGCATCCTGTGGGTAGTTTACATGTCACCGGTCGTGACGTCAGACCAACGATTGGTCTCGGTTGGCCACATCTCATCCTCAGTTGGGCTTTTACATCAAAGTCTGAAAGTGAAACTTTTAAATGTTGGATTGGGCCATCAAAACGAAACAATTTCTCACGCTCATCATCAACAAAAGCGTTCCAAATCAAGATTAGCAGAGCATTTTTGTTTCTCACGAGCACAAAGCATTCTTCAACTCTAGTGTATCCTACTAGCCTGGTTAGTTGTTCAACTGCTAGCTGCATTTGTTATCTATATCTAATGCAATGATGGCGTCAATGCCGCGGAATTAGGGATTGGACTTTATTATGTTATAACCTATTTCATTTAGATTTACTAATTAAAATTGCAAACCTCATTAAAAACGAAGGGATTGTTTATAACGTAAGCAATGGACTCTTCACCTGAACTCGGTGTAACTGGGAAGGAAATGTCACTCAACAAAATGACGACTCGAGATTTTTGTTTCCTCGTGAAAAAAAAATCCTCTGTATACGCGTCACCTTTGAACAAAGTAGCGACCAGAAAATTATTAAGTCAAGACGCTAGTCCCAAAACTATAACAACACTTCAATTATACACATAGATTTTCAAGGCCAATGCGAATGTTTCATTTCTTTTGTTTAACTTCCTTATTGTGCAATCCAATCAATTAGAGACACAATGAGTAACTAGACTTTGGATTCGGGATCAACTTTGAACTTTATCCTTCCGAGATACAGTGAACAAAATAGGTCATCTAAGTGAATTTTGGTTAGCGATCACACTGGCGCCTAAACCAATTTCAGCCTGAGGGACACACGGTGGTTCCTAAACATTTTCAGCCTGAGGGACACACAGTGGTGCCTAAACATTTTCATCCTGTGGGACATACAGTGATGCCTAAACCAATTTCAGCCTGAGGGACACACGGTGGTTCCTAAACATTTTCAGCCTGAGGGACACACAGTGGTGCCTAAACCAAATTCAGCTTGAGCGACACACGGTGGTTCCTAAACATTATTCTGCCTGAGGGACACACAGTGGTGCCTAAACCTTTTCATCATGAGGGACACACGGTGGTGCCTAAACCAATTTCAGCTTGAGGGACACACGGTGATTCCTAAACACTTACAGCCTGAGGGACACACAGTGGTGCCTAAACCTTTTCATCCGGAGGGACACACAGTGCTAAAACAAATTCAGCTTGAGGGACACACAGTAGTGCCTAAATATTTTCAGCCTAAGGGACACACAGTGGTGCCTAAACCTTTTCATCATGAGGGACATATAGTGGTGCCTTAACCAATTTCAGCTTGAGCCTTGAGGGATACACAGTGGTGCCTAAACATTTTCAGGTGGAGGGATACGCAGTGGTGCCTAAACCTTTTCATCCTGAGGGACACACAGTGGTGCCTAAAACAAATTCAGCTTGAGGGACACACAGTAGTGCCTAAATATTTTCAGCCTAAGGGACACACAGTGGTGCCTAAACCTTTTCATCATGAGGGACATATAGTGGTGCCTTAACCAATTTCAGCTTGAGGGACACACGGTGATTCCTAAACACTTACAGCCTGAAGGACACACAGTGGTGGCTAAACCTTTTCATCCGGAGGGACACACAGTGGTGCCTAAAACAAATTCAGCTTGAGGGACACACAGTAGTGCCTAAATATTTTCAGCCTAAGGGACACACAGTGGTGCCTAAACCTTTTCATCATGAGGGACATATAGTGGTGCCTTAACCAATTTCAGCTTGAGCCTTGAGGGACACACAGTGGTTCCTAAACATTTTCAGCCTGAAGGACACACAGTGGTGCCTAAACCTTTTCATCCTGAGGGACACACAGTGGTGCCTAAAACAAATTCAGCTTGGGGGACACACAGTGGTGCCTAAACCTTTTCATTCTGAGGGACACTCAAAGGTGCCTAAACATTTTCATCCTGAGGGACACTCAGTGGTGCCTAAACCTTTTCATCCTGAGGGACACTCATAGGTGCCTAAACCTTTTCATTCTGAGGGAAACACAGTGGTGCCTAAACCAATTTCAGCCTGAGGAACACACAATGGTGCCTAAACCTTTTCAGCCTGAGGAACACACAGTAGTTCCTAAACCTTTTCATCCTGAGGGACACACAGTGGTGCCTAAAATTAATTCAGCTTGAGGGACACACAGTAGTGCCTAAATATTTTCAGCCTAAGGGACACACAGTGGTGTTTAAACCTTTTCATTCTGAGGGACACTCATAGGTGCCTAAACCTTTTCATTCTGAGGGAAACACAGTGGTGCCTAAACCAATTTCAGCCTGAGGAACACACAGTGGTGCCTAAACCTTTTCATCCTAAGGGACACACAGTGGTGCCTAAACCTTTTCATTCTGAGGGACACTCATAGGTGCCTAAACATTTTCATCCTGAGGGATACTCATAGGTGCCTAAACTTTTTCAGCCTGAGGAACACACAGTGGTTCCTAAAACTTTTCAGCTTGAGGGACATCAGTGGGGTCTAAACATTTGCAGCCTAAGGTACACACTGGTGCCATGGGCTACATCAACACAAGAAAAAAAAAATTCATCCAGTAATTGGAATTGCGTCTCAACGTCGGCACTGTTACCTGTGTCAGTAGAAGTGGCAAAGGCAAGCAACTGGCGCATAAACCAACAATACATCTGTGCGATTAGAAATAGTATTACCAACGGTTTTTGTTTAGCGCTTTTTTTTATGCTTTGAGCTTTCACAATACGCTATGATCCTATCACTTATCTGCACTAGTTGGGAAAAATGGTGAAGGGGGGGGGGGGGGGGATCGACCTCGAACTCATGGCTCAAGCTTCGTCAAGCCGACATACTAACCACTCTGCTGGTGAGCTGCTTTAAAACTTACTTTAAAGCAGCGACCTATAAATTCTACTTGACTTCAGTCAAGTACAATTTCTTTCACTTGTTCGTAATACCATAATTAATTAACTAACTGGTTAAATTTTTTTTTTTTTTTGCATTGATTCTTGTGTTGTTAGGTAAATAAAAATATCTGCAAAATTTCGGCTTGATCAGAGAATGTGTGTCAGAGACAGAAAGTGTACAAACTTTTTACCAGACAGAGAGTGAGTAAGCTTTGTAAAAATATATCATTTTGATGAGATGAACGCAAGTGAAAATAATAAAAAATAATAATAAAGTGTTGCATTTTTATACTTATAAATATCTCGAGTAAGGGCTTAGCAAGTCCGAGAGGGAATTTGTTTTTTTTTTTTTTTACGATCGGGGAATACACGAGTGAGCAAGATGCAATGGAAATGGGGTGAAATTTATTCACCCTCCCCCCCCCCCCCCCCCCCCCCAAAAAAAAAAGTAGGTAAAAAAAAAGTTATCAATAGAGGAAATAGGACAAGTATGGACGTAAACAAGGTTAGTTTTTTTTTTTTTTTTAAACCAATGATTAATTATCCAACAAAAAATGAAACCAGAACACAGCTTCCCAGGTATTTGAGTGGCGACTGGAAACGTATTGTTACTGGAATGCTAACGACGGGACAGAAATCAGAAAAAGTTCTGTGACAAGTGAAAACATACAAAAAAAAAACGGTGAATGGTGGTGAGAGAACTCCATGCTTGTAAGAATACAATCAACTCCTATTGCTGCCAAGGTGTAAAATACATATACACTGTAGATGAATCTCTTCACGATAGGATACGATTTTGCTCCATTGAACGCCTAGACAACCGCGTCTTCTGTCTCGCGTTGACTAGATAAAAACCGAGGACGGGAAGGAGTTTGGTTTAATCACACAAACAGATCAAACTGACTCATCGGAAATGTTTTCTCACGTCTGCCCGTGGCCACGAAGTAAACAAGAAAACACTGACTGTCCGTCAGTACGAAGAGAACAACAGATCAAGACCAAACAACTACTATATAGATTTTTTATTTTTTTTGAATTTCCATTGTTGATCGCGCCCTAAACAGAAGGTACATACATATCCAGCCTAGAAGACAATGATAGGAAAGCGGTGAGTGTCCTGAGTCTACCTCGCCCCTTTTCCCGCCAATCAATGTCGTCACGTGACACACATTTATAATTTATTATGTTACCCCCGCAGACATGTGTTTACGTCTTGCTGTAGAGCAGATAAGTAAGTCATCTGTTATTTACTTGTTAGTATGACATTACTGACGTTGCACGTACTACTAAGCACACACACAACTTGTCGTCATGTCCAGGACTGCTCGGAAATTTTCACTTTTTTTGGCAACGTGACTGAAATATGTAAGTGCAACACAAAAAAAAAAAGTAAAGTATAATAATGTCGTGGCTACGGCTCGAAAATGAAAATGACGTCAGATGTCAAAGAGGCGCGCGAATCTATGACTATATTCCTATTTTGTTTGTATTGTTTGTAAAATAACACAAGCTTTTTTTTTTTTTTGGCCGCTGTTGTTACCAAACCCAAAACCTTTTTAAGAAGTCCCAGCACCATTATTTTCTTCTCTACTTTCGACTGTGCAGTGTTCAATCGTCTCTCACTACTGTGGCCATCATGACCACCTTTCGTTGCTAATACAGTCTTTCTGAGCGCATGGGCCTTTTAATCTGGTAATTACGATTTTTTTCCTTTCAGTATTTGGATACAGACAATTAGATCTAGGAATTTCATAGACAGCTTATAACATGTTCAAGCTCCAGACCCTAAAGCTATGCACCTAGACGACACAAAACCCAACAGACACAAAGCTCTCTGAGAGCACAACTTCAAGTCTGTAAAGACAAAGTGTGGAGGACAACCTCAAGTCTGTAAAGACAAGGTGTGGAGCACAACCTAAAGTCTGTAAAGACAAATTGTGGAGCACAACCTCAAGTCTGTAAAGACAAAGTGTGGAGCACAACCTCAAGTCTGTAAAGACAAAGTGTGGAGCACAACCTCAAGTCTGTAAAGACAAAGTGTGGAGGACAACCTCAAGTCTGTAAAGACAAGGTGTGGAGCACAACCTAAAGTCTGTAAAGACAAAGTGTGGAGCACAACCTCAAGTCTGTAAAGACAAAGTGTGGAGCACAACCTCAAGTCTGTAAAGACAAAGTGTGGAGCACAACCTCAAGTCTGTAAAGACAAAGTGTGGAGCACAACTTCAAATCTGTAAAGACAAAGTGCGGAGCACAACCTCAAGTCTGTAAAGCAAGGTGTAAAGGACAACCTCAAGTCTGTAAAGACAAGGTGTGAAGGACAACCTCAAGTCTGTAATGACAAGGTGTGAAGTACAACCTCAAGTCTGTAAAGACAAGGTGTGGAGGACAACCTCAAGTCTGTAAAGACAAGGTGTGGAGGACAACCTCAAGTCTGTAAAGACAAAGTGTGGAGGACAAGACCCAGCCACCGAACTGTTGGTAAACAACAACCCCAAAAAAAAATCTATTTTTAGAATTAGTTGGCACAAAGCCCCCCGCTTCCCCCCCCCCCCACACACACACAAATCACCCCCCCACTCTTTTTCCCTGACACTGTCTGCCCAACTCCTGAATAGGTCAGTGCGTAAATAGAGCTTGGACGACGAAGAAAAAAAAAAGGTAGCGTCAACACATGTCTGTATAGGTGTGTCAGTGAATGTCAATATGTGTGTGTGTGTGCACCTTGATATATGGGTGTTTATATACATACATTGATATGTGTGCATGTACATATATATGGGTCTCTGTTGCTGTGAAAGAGAGGTCGAGCGAGAGAGGGGGGAGGTGAAAGGTAGGTGATAACGACAACAACAAAATCAACCCGACCAGAAGTGGATGAAATAAAATTAACGAATCCATTCTTGTTTACTACAGACCTTAAGTAGTTTTTTTTCCCCATAGCTTCCCCCCCCCCCTCTCTCTTTTTCTTGCGTCCTTCCCCTCTTTCGCGCTCACACACACGCACACCAATAGAACAAGACATAAACACACACACAGACAGGCGACCTACAAACGTAATATCATTGCATATTAGTATTACTGTGAGATCTGCCAATATAAGTTTTCAAAAGGCCAGAAAAATGCACTGCAGTAAACAGATGGCTAAGCATAGAGTTTAAACTGCATTGCAAATGCAGCAATGTCTATTACATCTGTGTTCTACTTTATTTTCTACCCACCCACCCGTCAGCCTGTCTGTCTCTCTATCTATCTCTCTATCTATCTATATTTCTATTTTCAGTCCGTCTGTCTGTCCGTCCGTTGCAGAGTGAACGAAAGTAAAATAAACACTAATTTGCTAACCTACGACCTGACCAATTTAATTCTATAGATATCTTACTACACAACATTGATATTATGATCTAGTTTAATTAAAAATAAAAGACACCACATAAAACATTTTAATTACACTTTTGTTTATTTGCTTAAGTTCATATCACCGCCTTGTTTCAATCTAAATAACAGCTTGAGTAATACCCTAGTCTGTTGTGTTGTTTTTTGTTTTATTTATTTCTTGGTAGGACTTTTTAAATTTAAGACCGCCATGTTGCTATAAAAATGTCACAAAAATTGCTTGGACTTGGAAACGTGTTTGTTACCAAACCCAGCTTCTGATGTCACCAAAAACCCAGAAAGAAGAACTAAAAGTAGAATCAAGTTTTAAGAAACAAGTGAAACTCTGAGCAGCCACCTCCAGGCCGAATGAAATGAAGATTAACGATTAAGGAAGAAAACAGATTAATGATTAGCAAAAAGACAGATAAATATTTGCTGAAAGATTAATGAATCAATCTATCTTTTCACTAATCACTAATGATTAGTGAAAAGATGGATTAAGAAGATTAGATAAAGAAAGATCAATGATTAGCTAAGACAAAGATTAATCATTATCGACAAAACAATTTAATGATTAGCTAACAGCTACTCTTATCACATCCTACACCTTTGTTTTTTTTTAATAAAGTGATGTAGATATGTTTACATTCTTTTCTATGTAAACATGCAATATTAGGATTTGAACGGAGAAATTTTATTAGTAACGAAATCTTATCTTCTTATCTTATACTTTACAGACGTTACTTCAAAAAAAGAAGGTAATTACGTCCTACGCATTTCATGTGTCAATCTAGTCAGGCATGTAAATCAATCAATCAATGACTTTTCTTGGCTGATTCAGGCAACCCATTCCATTCTCTAGTGGCACTAGGGAACGAACAAACAACCTAGTGAGAACTAGGGACATGAAATGTTCCTAAGACTATATTGAGCTTCTAGAAAATGTTAATATGTGTGAGTGTTAGTGTGGAAAGAACGGGGGCGTGTTGACAAAAGGACAATGTGGCGAGAGTGCTCTATATTGTTTGTTGACAGATTGGGGTTAGACAATTGTTTCATTCAAGTGTAGGTTATTGATTTGTGTGCAGCGAAACGCCATTGCAAGCAAACCAACCAACAAACACATGCCATAAACGACGTAAGTATGTCCCCAAGCTGAAGAAAGAACATCATTGCAAGTCTTTGGTAGGATGAAACAATTTGAGAGAGGAGATGACAGGAAGGGAATGTTTCTGTAAAAAACTTCTAGTTGAGTATGTCTGTGTGTGTGAGTGAGAGACAGAGAGAGATATGGATAGAGAGAGAAGATACTGCCTTTTATTAGATGTATTACTAAAACGATTATATACACTATTTTTTACATCAATATAACATATATATATATATATTATATATATATATATTATATATATATATATATATTATATATATATATATATATATTATATATATATATATATATATATAATTTTACTCAAAGTATGACTATTTGTTAACAAGTTATTTTTTTCAAAGTGCCAAAGTTCAGTAAAACTACATACATTTACAAATTGACATGTACAATTTGTCCTTTTTTAAAAACAAAACAATCCATGTGTTCCTATTGCTCTGAGTGGTTGGTTACTCAGAAAAACATATCATAGTAGAAAACATCACATTAAAAATAATGTTATGACATTGCTACCAAAATCAACAAAAACTTTGCGTTCAAAATCGCGTTACAAATGTGTCTCTTTTCTATTGGTGTCAGTCGGTGGAAACGTACAGAAGACAATACTTTGCAGTCTGTTGATTTTAAATTTGTGTTTTTCATAGGGAGGAGCTCATTTGTTTATTAGTTTAATATCCGTTATGGGAAGAACACTTGCTTTCATTTACTAGTTTAGTTAAGAAAAAAATAAAAAAATAAAATGACAGCTTAAGTCTGGTAGATGGTTCCCCACCCCCCTTCCAAGGAAAACAAAACTGACCAAGCTTGTAGTCTATTAAGTTATATTTGAAAAATTGTGGAGATATTCTAGAAACATTGAAACATTACGACAAAAATAAACGTGTTGTTTTTAGGGGGGGGGGGGGATGGGTGTGTGTGAATGGTACTGTGTCAAATATATTTTCTGTCGGGGGGGGGGGGGGGCGGGGGGGTTAGGGGCGGGTAGTGAATGGTAGTAAGCCAAAGATTTTGTTTCTGGTCCCAGGCCCAGGAGACGGCAAGTCTACACTTACTCAGTACTGAGAAATAGTGAGAACAAAATCTAATGATTTCCAAATCGTTTACTGATCAATGTCCAGATATCGATGAATTGAAACAAAAACAAAAAAAAAAAGGTTCAGAAAGAAAACATCGATTAATGGGATGAACAAAACATAGTGGTAAGATGCCAACATTCCACACACACTCGAGTGGTAGCCAAGAAATCCCTTCACATATTCATGTCATGTTTTAAAACGAATATTTTTTTTCAGATTTTTAAAAATATTTTTTCTTCTTTCTTCTCTTAATCCACAAACAATTTTATTTTTAAATGATTGAAATTTTATTGTTCACGTGAGATTGAACACAAACAAACGAGAGCACACACACACACACACATATTCAGAAGAAAAAACAACTAAAAAACAAGAAAAAAAAAACAACAACTAACAAAAACAGCGACAAAAATTTGTTTGTCCAAAAACATCTAATTGAAAAACAAATAAACATTCGAAGGCTTGGTGAACAACAATAAGGTTAGGGTGACCCAACGAAGTCGTTCAATAATAACAATAGAGGGGGGGGGGGGGTGCGCGTTTGCATGGACGGGTCGGGAGACACTTGGATTTATATCAAAAGCTTATACATCGGGGGTGAGCAAAGGATTTTCCGTTCGAGGGACGCATTAAGACACGCACGAGAGGGGCCGTAAATTACAATTGCTTTAGTTTGAGTTCCAATCTTCGGTGGTAGCCAAACCAACAAAGTGAATAGGAAGACCTCAAGCAATACAAAACATTCAAGTACTGAAGACGTCAATAAATTGTACACTCAAGAACTGTCACCTAATAATAATCCGGAAATTTTACAACTGGCAACTAACAAACATGTACAAAAATACTCAATTTCGGTATTAGCTAGATTTTTTTTGTTTCGTGTATAATAGTATTTAAAAAAATTTCCTATGATTTTAAATACCTAAAAAAAAAAAAAGAAATGTAGAGAGTGAAATCCAAATATTTGTTTCAATGTTGGCTTCCAGTAAGAGAGGTAATTATAAGCTCATTTTTTAAAAAGATGTGTATTAAACATTTTAAATCGTATCCTCTTTTGACAAGTTGCTAGGCTCACCGGGGGGTTCAAACTTTCTTTGAAACCAAACAATTATTCACTAGATGTAAACAGTAAATCTCCAATTGTTAAATCTCAGGCTTATGGACCATATAGTAGAGAAAAGATTTCAATTTTTTTTTTTTTGTAAATCAGTCATGAAGATTTAAGCTGGAACTATTACACCCATAAATTTTATGTTTAATCTCGTTGTTTTGTATGGTTATAAATAGATCTTTATTTACTATACTACTCTCTAGAACTTTTACCCACGAATAGAGAACTTTGTATTAGACAAAACTGAATCTAACCAAATTTAATATCTATAACATCTACGAGTTATATAAAGGATGTTGAATTTGTTTTTTGTTTATATACCATTTAATAAATTCAGAAGTATAGATTTTATCAGATTACATATTTTGAGGGAAAAATTCTTAACCTAGATATTGATAGACGCTGTGAGTAGTTTTTGTTTTAGGGTGTCGGCAGATAAATTCATAGGAAAGTGCAAGAATCAATTATTAGAGACTTTGAGCTCTCAACAATGATTCTGCCTTGTAAAAGAAAATGGCCTGAATGTGTGTATATTTGAAACAAGATGTTAGGGTACTTTGAGAGAACTAGATGTGAGAACCCTTATTTTAAACTCTGATTCAATGAGATATAAATTGATACCTAGAGACAGAGATAATCAAATGCAGATACATGCAAAGTAGGTAATACTTTATAAAAGGAAAAAAGAAGACTGTAGTAAACTAAATCTTTTGTGTTCATTAGCGGCCCCGGAAGGAGAATAGCCGCTATTAATTTTGTGTGGCCTGTCTGTCCGTCCGTCCGTCCTGTTTAGATCTCGTAAGCTAGAAAAGATATTGAAAATCCGACATCATGATATTTTAGACTTTCAAAGTTTTGATGCAACGGCTACTTTTTTTTTTTTTTTTGCTTTTCTAAAAGCGAAAATTTTATTTTTAAAATCAACTATGCAGAGCAGTTATTTCATAAAAATAAACCATTTTTTTAAAATACTTTGATGGCTATCTACACACGATTCAATCTCAATCCACTAGTGAAAAGCATAACATGCCTAGCCTTTTTTTTAAATATAAAATAATAATGTAGCTTAACAATAATAAAATCTAAATTTATAAAAATAGAATTCAGACTTAAAAAAAGAAGACTCTACAATTATACATGTATTTTATATATACATAAATATAAAGAAACCATTTTTTAAAAAATATAATCTAGATTTATGAAAATAGTATTTAGTTTTAAACAAATATCTTCAAGGTTTAGAAACAAATATATAACAGATAATTAAACATTACAATTGATCTACGAAAACGAGTTGATGAAACGGGGCTTGCGCACATTGCAACAAAGTAGGTCATTGGAGACAAATTCTATTCAACCGTTAAAGGGCCGTTAAATTCTCCGATTCGCGTGTCATTGTAGCGTAACTTCTGCGGCTTCATTGTGCACTGTGGACAGAAGGTTCGAGGTGCACCGCATCAGAGGTCGGATAAGGCCCGCGGGCCAGAATATGGGCATCACTATTTTGTTATGTTTAGGAGGTGAATAGAACATACGTAGATGTGACCACTTTCTGAATGTGCGGTTTCTGGCCAAGGTCCTAAGTCATTACTAGTTCGCGATCTGAACATTTACTGAGACCTGGTCAAACCCTCATATAGAAATAAGCTAGATAAGTCATCTTTAGAATGGAATATTTTTGGCAAAATAGATATTGTTGTAAGCAGCCAAGTACTGTAAACTACCATGCATTTCCCCCTCCCCTTAAAACAAATGAACATTTGGAAGATGATGAGTTAGTAACGCTTCGCCAAGCTTTGACACTATTTCCCCCTGGCATACCGTGGTATAACCGAAGTCATACAATGCCAGACCTGGGCTTCAAGAACAAAAAAAATTCACCGTTGGGCCGCCGCTGCAAGCCCAGTGTCCTCGTCAGAGGCGTCAACATCACCTCCCCCCTCCCTCTTTTATCGACATTGGTATTATTGGTAGTGCCTAGTGAGCACACCAACGTGACACGGGCAACGAAATGAAAAAAAAAACAAAAAAAAAACAAGAGTGTGAGTCTCAAGTAAAAATAAACATGTTTACGAGTTGGTCGAATTTACGGTAAACACTTATGTTTGCCGGGACTTCTTTAATGTTCCTGATCAACAATTAATTCACTTGCCGGTGTTCATGTTCTATCCAAAAGAGAAATAAAAAAAAAAAGAACTGTACATTGTAGATTACAATAACACCAGACTAATTAAAATATCAGGTGTTATATACACATAAGTACGTTTTGACATTACACAATGCCGAAAATGGGGCTGACAGATCAATGCAAGTCAAATATCAATATGTTTACTTTGATATATTTACTCGTAAATAACTGAAGGTCGAGGACGTTGGGTTGTTGTTATTTTTAGCTTTAGAAATCTCGACAAGGTGGAGGGGTGGGAATTCTTTTTTTTTTTTTTTTTCTTCTTTATGTGAAGCAATGGAGAGAGTCGTTCTCACCAGACTGGTGATGTCACACGTATTGGTAAGTTGATGCTGGGACTGGCAATGGGTAGCCAAGTGCCCACCCTAGTCTAGCTGCCCGGGCATTGATCTCGGGTTTAAAGCGCTTGGCTATCTAAAAGAGGGGGGGGGGGGGTCGAGTTCGAAACTCAGAAAAAGATTTAGGAATTTCTACTTGACAAGTGTGTGATAAATGCCCAAAGGGACCTCTGAAACATTGTCCAAGATCCTCCCCCCCCCCACTCCATCCACGCATTCGCAAAAGAAATTGCACTAGAGTGCACAGAGAAGCTGAAGAAGCATATAGATGAGCTGCTACAATCGAAGAAAGTCAGGCAAGTGTTTTGATTTCTCAAATTTGGACAGCACACAATGTAGGTAGGCAATGTCACGAAATAAAGAACTACTAACCAAGCTCACACACTTACATGACAGATAATCTAGTCATAAATCTACACTATTATAGACCAAGCGAGAAATAGAACCAAACCAGTTTGCAGGTCTTTTAAAATTCACCCTCAAACGATGTAGCTTAACACTTTAATTCTTCGATCCTTTAAAGAGACATTTAGCGAAGGTTGATGCTACAAGCTTGTCTCAGCAATTACGTCGCTTGTATTTTGTTGTCCAAGGTATTGATTTCAGCGCCTGTTTACTTCAACTTGAGCAGAGGTGAGCCCGCACGTAATTTCAGTCATTAGATTCCCCAATGTACTTTTCAACAAGTTCTGTCAGTCATTTAAACAAACAAACAAAAACAAATGCTCAATTCTTGAGACAAGTCTGGGTTTAAATCTAGTAACTACCAAAAGCGTAGACTTCCACAACAAAAACACAGTGCTAGAATGTAATTTATTTTTCAGCTGATATAATAGGTATCAACACAGTAACCATAAACAATAGTCACTGCAATACACACACACAATGTCATAGAGAGCTGAACGATAAGTCAGTAACGGAGGTTTGAAAACCTGGGCATGGAAAAGATCGATTCGAAGCAAATCTAATTTGTACTAAATCTACTGTTCAGCAAAAAAAAAATGTATTTAAATATCTGAAGCTTTAAAGCTCTGCAATGACGATCCTTCATGAAGAACTGCAAAGCTAAATTTAAAGCAATGTATACTTTACACACTTTGTTTGTTGCTCTGCCTATGCAAACACAGCACAACACACAGTGATAGTGTAAGAGTAGTGATGTTAAGTTTGTGAGATTGACTTAGACTAATCCGCCTTCCTGAGCCCTTTGTACAGATCCGCCTTCCTGAGCCCTATTGTACAGATCCGACTTCCTGAGCCCTATTGTAAGGATTCGACTTTCTGGACCCTATTGTACAAATCCGACTTTCTGGACCCTAGTACAGATCCGACTTTTTTAACTCTACTGTACAGATCCGACTTTTTTAACCCTACTGTACAGATCCGACTTTCTGGACACTACCGTAGACATCCGACTTTCTGGACCCTACTGTACAGATATGACTTTCTGAACCCTATTGTACAGATCCGACTTTTTTAACCCTACTGTACAGATCCGACTTTCTGAATTACTGTACAGATCTAACTTCCTGAACCCTACTGTACAAACAAGCCTTCATGAACCCCATTGTACAGATCTGACTTCATGAGCCCTAAAGTACAGATCTGACTTCATGTGCCCTACAGTACAGATTCACCTTCCTGAACCATACTGTACAGATCCGCCTATGTTGTTTACTTCAAATCAAAGTCTGTTTCCTGGCGGCTACAAATTTTGTTGACAAACATATTGGCGCAGGTTTAGGAGCTGGAGAGTGGTTCGGAAAAAAAAAAGGGGGGGGGGAGAGAATCTGTGGGAGTGGGAATTACAAAAACAAGCTGTGGGATAGGGGGTAGGTCATGTTGTTGAGAGGGGGGGGGGTAGAGCTCGACCAGGCAAATGTCTCATCCCGGGATAATAGGAACAATTGTTTATGTTAGCATAGTGATAAACAAAGCTAGGTTTTAAGTGTCAGAGCGGCCCTGTTAATGTTATGTTATTGCTATAGCGTATAGCCTCCAACAGTCTGATATTTCCCATCAAATGCCACAGCATTCAGTGCCATTAGAAAGGGGAGTTCTATCTTTGGAAAAGAGGGATTGATGTGGGCTGCAGAGCGTTGAAAGTTGTTTGTGTGCGTGTATGTCATGATATATATATATATATATATATATATATATATATATATATATTTATATATACATATATGTATGTGTGTGTGTGTATGTGTGTGTGTTTGCATGCAAGTTTGTGTATCGCGTTAAGTTCTGCACTTATCTATGCCAAGCAATAATTATAGGCAATACACTAAGCGATTGTTACTAAGTGATGTGTGTCAGTGTTACACCGTGTGTGTGTGAGTGTGCGTGTGAGTGTGTGAACGAGAGCATCATCAACAGCTCAATTCATCCCCACAAGGGGGCGATAATTGCCCGATGAAAGATAATCCATAGATTGAGTCTGATCCCTGCTGTAGTCTTCACACTTTGGATGACCTGTTGTTGCCGAGACTCGAGGACTCTCAAACAGATGAATTTATTTGAGACAAATTTCTTTCCAAATAGGAGGGGAACCACATGTCCCGTCAGAGGCGTAAGCTATGGGGGGGGGGGTGTGTGCATACATTATTGGAAACAATACTAATGCTATTTTTAAAGTTTATTTTATGTTTCTTATAGTTATGAGACTTTCTTCTTTATTACTGACTACTACGTTCTGAGCTAGAGGTCAATAGACGTGTCGATGTCTTGAACTTTACTGTTTACAGGGGCGAGGCTACAGAGTGGTAGAGCCATAGTACTTAATTCTTATTGTTGAACAAGAACTAGACTGGTACGCCCACGACAAGGCATAGACTTGTACGCCCTCACGCCTCGAAAAGGAATAGACTGTTACTGTCATGGCTAAACATGACGAGGGGGTCCACGACACATACGTCAAGTAAGTGTTACAAGCTACCAATGGCTACCCCCAAGCTACGAAATCCGTGTATATGGCTACGCTCATGACAAAGATGAACAATAACGTATGTGGTTATATGGTTGTCGGCGACCTACATTTATAAAGATGATTATATCGCGAATATAATAACAGATGGAATAAACGCTGTTTACCCCCCCCCCCCCCATCTCTCTCTCTCTCCAGAAGTCGATGACCTTTTGTTTGTGACAGTTGTTTGTGACCTTTTGTTTGTGACAGTTGTTTGTGACAGTTGTTTGTGACATTTTTTTTGTGACAGTTGTTTGTGACAGTTGTTTTCCCTTCAAACTTTTGTTCCTTTTCTTTTTTTTTTATAAGCGTGAGTGCTTGCATAATGGTGTGTGTGTGTGTGTGTGAGAGAGAGAGAGAGAGAGAGAGAGAGAGCGTAATAAGTGATGGGTCAGAGGTCATACATCGAGTGAGAAGCGAGGCTTACAGATTTAGAATGTATTGATATGAGATAATGAGATGCTAGAAAAAGGAATATGAAAAGGGGGGCCCTGGGGGCGGAGGGGGGGGGGCTAATTCAGATTTAGGTCGAACACGAAAACAACAGAAAAGGAAAATACAAATATAAGAGAGACAGTGGCGGATATGAGGAATCACGTCATGACAGTGTTCAAAATAATACATTCATGTCTGTGTGGAAAACTGACATGCATATATAGATAAGATATATAGATAAGATAAGATCATTTTATTGGTCCAAAAAGATAAAGATAATTTAATAGATCCAAAATGATAATTTTATTGGTCCAAAAGAATAGATATTCAGTTTGACTTCAGTTGTCGACCTCAGGGTTACTACTATAACAACAATAAAGCAAACATAAACACACACACACACACACACAAGTAGCGCTTGAAGAAGGTTTATAGAGAGCAAAAAAAGTCAACATCGACTTGAATAATACCTAATATTGTAACAAAAACACGTGAAATGTCACAAACAAAAGACTTTATCACAAAGATAGAAAACACCTTAGACATTCTTAATGTCTTCATTCTCAAGGCGCACACTTTCTGTTCTGATTGATACATGATCTCTACCATGCATTGTAACATTGATGAAACTTAAGATAGTATCATGTTCTCCAGATCTACTGCAGACCCGACACTCGCGAGTAGGGCTGCTACTCATTGAAAAAAATAAATTTGTAGGCTTTGACAGCACAGCATTGAGTATACAGCATTGAGTATACATGGGTATAATTGCGCCTCTATTCTATGTAATCAGGTCGCGAATATTCAGCGATCACTTCAAAGATCTAGTGGGCTGAGTGTTCTAAACTGGTGACGACTGAGACTAATCACAACGGAAAGAGTGGGCGCATCACACTCACCGCTGCCTTCTTGGTAGCGACGATTATCTATCAAGGGCATCGTGGGTCGAAGTCTCAAAAGGAAAGTGGAAATCTGTGAGGCTGGAGCGGTTGCAGACATATAGTACCCCCCCCCCCCGCCCCTTTCTAGCTATCTCCCCTCTCCGAAGTTTATGATAATTAGGGACGGAAAACAAAGCCTCGATAAGTCACGTCTGCTGTTAAGTGTGAACGAATCGATGCGTTCCTTCCCTTTGTTTCCATCACTTGACTACTATGACCCCATGGCCATTACTTTGGTTCATTCACCCGTTCAACAAGAGGACCGGGAGAGGGCGGACTCACAACAGCTTCCGCCGCGGCAACACCTGTAGCAGCCGCCCGATGCTCCTGAAAATTTTCGGGTGCATCCAGGGGCGGATGGAGGTAAAAAAAAAAGGACGGGGAGGCAAGAAAAAAAATAATGTATGTAGATTTTACCCACCGACTCTCGTGTGTCGACCAAACATCTTCTTTCTGCGGTGCAGGTGCTCGGATAAAGAGATGGGAGAGGGTGGACTGGGGAAGGGAGTGAGCCCTGATCATTGTTTAGATACCGGGGTGGGGTAGGGCGTCAGAATCAACAAACATGCACCACGGGATGCACCCGTTTCTCCACTTCTTACGTAGTCTATATTGTCAATACTTATCAATTTCACAAGTTCAACTCACAACTTTCTGCCCACTTTCCCTAAAAAGAAAAAAATATAAAAAAAAGTATCACCTGCAGCATGCACCAAAAGGCCTACGTCATACAAGTGCTCTCAAAATTCTGAGCTGTCCGGTACCTCTTCAGTTATTTATTTACTTAGGTAAGACTTTCACCCCCCCCCCCTCTCCTAATTTTAACATCCCAGTTTCGAAATAATCCCTTGGTTCGGAAGCCAAGCGCTCCACCACTCGGCCACCGCGCCCTTATATCTCAATTACACTGCTATTAATTGTGATTGATTCTTGTATCCTTGAATTCGGTGAAAAACAAAAGGTCTGAGGCTTACAATTATTCCTGCAAAATGTGTTTGTCGTGTCCCGAAAATTAAACAAATAACGGGTACCAAGAACAAAAACTTATTAATGAACAAACAGTATATCATAGTTAAAAAAAAAAAAAAAGCCGGTCAATTGGCACGCGCTTTAGAACCGCGACGTCGACAGCCTTCCACGCTCGCGAGACCGCCGGCCAGCAGAGTGAATCCAGGCGTTAGTTTTTCAGCTAGTGACGAGTTTTAAAAAATATAATGGGAAATAATGCTTTGTAAAAATTGTTTTGTGTAAGTTGTTTCCCTTTGAAATGTCCTCAGCAGCAGAAAACCGACGGACATGTTACAATCAACTGTTTGAAACAGTTTTATTATAGCATTCAGGACAAAGCTTAGTTGTAGATGTCAATCTCGTTATGTGTAGTTTTCGATGGAGTAGGTAGAAAAAAATAATCTAGTTTTTTTATTTTTACAGTTATATGGATATAAACACACAGACAATAGAATAATACAATACATATGACAAACAATAACGGTGGATAAAGACAAATTATAGTTTTGGTCAGATCAGTCTTAAGCTGATTTGACCGATTGCTCCATATTGGGCCCCGCGACGTAAGTTTAGCATATTATTATCAGTCATGGATCTTGTCACAAGCTTTTATGGGTTAACATATGTAGTCTATCGTACTATTGACATTATATTAAGTCAGCGAAGTATTAGCTTCTCCATATATAAAGGCGCCTTTGCGTTTGAGCATGCTTCATATGCATGTTGTATAATAAATGTTGGTGTAATGATCTAATCATCTAAATAATAGCAATAGTTTTTATTGAAAAAAAAATAATTGATGATTGGTCTCGCAAGTCGCAATCATCCATTAAATTGGGCCTCACAATTTGTAAGTCCGGCCTTGGTTTTGGTGTATACATTAGAACATTTTATTCAACATAAAACAATGAATAGACCATTACTGTATGTTTGATTATTTCATTATTTATTGACATTTAAGACTTTCTCATTCATCAGATCGATAGATGAAATATTAGAAAAACCAAAGTTACCCATGGAGCAAGGATTGATAACATTCCCACGCACTGACAAGAACATAGAACATCAAGAACAATGACAATAGAGACAGAAATTCAAGAACATAGAGCAATAAACACTAGGAACCATAAACATCAAGAACAGGACAAGGACATTTAATATAAAAAATAAAGAACAATAAATATCAAGAACATAGAATATCAATAACAATAATATCAAGAACATTAAACATCAAGAACAATAAATATCAGGACAGAGAGACATCAAGAACATAGCAAATTCACAAACATAAATATTCTAAAGAGCTTTCTAGATGAAACTCCCAGTCGCCCTGTGGGTCTTTGATATCAACAACAAAACATTTTTGGCAATGACAACTGAAATAAACCTTCATCCCTAGAACTACGTCACAGAACATCCAAACGAATAAATGGCTGGAAGAATCTCCCACATAACAATCAATCCAAATAGTTTAAAACAAAACAAGTCCCCCCCCACACACACACACGCACACAGAGAGTCTGCTCCTGGACTTTATGAGTGGCCCCTAGTCTGTTCTAATAAAGAAAAACAACATTACTTGCCTATGTTTACTTTTGATCCTACGGGGTTTTGTTTTTTCCACACCCCCCCCCCCCCAAAAAAAAAAGCGGCCTCTCGGTTGCCAGGCGAAGCTAAGCACTCTGTGTTTACACTCGGCCCTGATAAACAAAGTGGCAACCTACCAGCTGGGGGAAAAGTAAACAAAATCCAGCCCGGCGCGCACGCATAAACAAATCAATTATAAATATAGGCTATGCTCACCATACCCCCCCCTTTTCCCCACCCCTTTCCTGACAACGTCTTTCACCCAGGACCGGATGCGGGGTGGGGGGAGAGAGGGTAAAAAGGGGTAATATAAAAACCAGACGTTATGAATTATTTGTTCCATTAAAAAATTTAAATTGTTATTTCTCCCTCCCTCCCTCCAATTCTTCTACTTGTTTAAAAAAAAAAAATCCAGCGAGGGTTTTCTTTGTTTGGTTGTTGGTAATGAAATAGGAAGAGATTGGGCGGGTAGGGAGGAGTATAACGGAAGGAGTCGGAGGGCCAGTTTTTTTTTGTTTTTTTTAATGAAACATACAAAAACTACAAGTCTCGCCCAGGATCACAGGGTTAAGTAGATCTGTTGGGGCGCCAGAGAAGCGTTATTTGTTTTAAGAAATGGAGGGAAACAACGACATAGTGCCGCCTCTGTTTTATGAAGTCAAGGGTTCCGCCTCTGTTTCACGGCTAGTTCAGTACGAAATGAAATTAGCAAAGAAAAAAAAGTCCACAAAATTGCATGCGACTTTGGTCCTAAGAGTAGACCAAGGAGGATCCAGTTTGGTCCTGAGCTAAAGTAATGCTAAGTGAACACATTGCTAAGTGAACACATTGCTAAGATGAGAATGATATTTTAAACACGTCTACACCACCGTGCAGAGACAAAGACGGAGGGGCAAGGAAGAATAAACATTTGCGTGCCTAAAGATTTCTTCTGCAATTGTAATTTTTGAAACATGTTTCTACGGGATACGTCTAGTCTCTCTGCAGTGAGGCAGTTGTCTGCTGTGAGGCAGTTGTCTGCAGTGTCTGTGTTTAGCCCCCAGAGTTTCGCCTCTATCTGGTCAGATTTCTTCGTAGCTTCATTCCTTATTATTAAACAGACAAGTTTGTAGATTAATCATTTATAGTCCTTTAATGGGGAACAAAAATGCAGCAGCAACAAAGAAAGTTTCACATCCTGAACTACTGGCAAGACATTTCTCCAGATTGCTTTATTCATTTGAGCTCTGGTGACGTAGATCTGTACCGAGGAATCATGGGATGGAGGCTTTGACTGTGTGCATGTGTAAGAGCGTCATTATACGCATGAGCGTGTGTGAGAGAAAACAAACGTAGGCTTTAAACGAAGTAAAAAATTATAAGTTCAAATTATCCCCCCCCCCCTGACATACACACAGAGACCTTTTTTATTTTTGCAATTTTAGGCGCCAATCTGTTTCATTTCACGCTAAGGACAAAACAAACTAGGACAATCCAAATAAGTTTTAAAAAATATATAAATAGAAAATAAAATATATAAATGGATGGATAAAACTTCTCCGTATTAACGGCAAAGGGGGGTAACAATGATAATTGTGTTTCCATTGAGAAACCCTTGGGGGGAAAAGCCCGCGACTACACTGGCTTATCTACGACTATCTGGCTATGGCTTCTGTACGCGCACAGGTGGACAGGTCAAAATCATTTGAAGTCAACATGGACTTTTAGCTTCAGCGGCGGCAAGTACGAACAAATAAAAAGGTCTATGTGACAACTTTGTAATTTATGTAGGTTCTATTGGCACCTACTTTCACATTGTCTTCCTGCTTGGGTGTCGTGCTTTTGTTAGTCACAACGAGGTGATCAGTTCTTCCACTGGAATGTGGAAACCGAACAGATACTACGTACGTCGAGCTCATAAATAAGTAAAATTTTCACGCGTCCTTTTTTTTATCTTCTACATGTCTTTGCCCCCCCCCCCCCCCCCCCACCACCGCCTTTAAAAAAAAAAACTTTTTTTAATCTGTACATCCGTTTTATGGGGGTGTGGAGCAAAAAAAAAAGTACTTATTTTTTGAACTAAGAGAGGAGGAGATAATATATGAACAGAATGAAATGTCAACAAAATGGAGACAAACATTCAGGGGTCTTTTTGAATCTTTCTCTTGGGAGTGGAGACGTACAAGAGGAATGTGATGCTAGACATTCATAGTAGGGTGGACAGTAGTAAAACCAAAATAAAACCTAAGTGAGATAGAAATAAAACCAACGATAAATGAACGCCCACCCCATTCACCCACTCCCTCCTTCTCGTTTCTTCAATGCTTTCATACAAAAAACAAATATGCGGTACAATGAAAAATGTAAGTGCAGACACCGAGTTCAGCCGCTATACATTTCACATTCAACGAAAGTCTGTCTTAAAGGTGTACACGTTCTTCACGGGATCTAAACACTTATTGATGAGTTAACAAAAAAGAGAGAGAGAATGTCTGTAGTGAACAGTGCCATCAAGAAAGTACGTCGCTAGTCTTCAGAAACGTAGGGGTAGATCTGTTTCGCTTCTCCGATTTATTTTGTCAGAAATACGCAAGAGCGTCTTCCAACATTCTGAGACTTACTAGACACGACAGTCCCACAAGTTTGCTTCTGCTTCTGAAGCTGGTTTGCTTGACATGAGAGAGAGGTTACAAAAGAAAGTGACAGAACAGAGAGCATTGAGAACTGAAAAAAAAAAATGAAAGGGGGAGGAAGAAAGAGTAAACCCTAAACGGCCGGGATTGAAGGGTTAAAGTGTTTATTTCCCCCAACAGCCATTTCACTTTCACAGACAATTCTTCTTGATAAACTTTACTAACATCTTCTAACTCACACGGCTGATCCCAAAAGGCAATAGAGGTGAAAACCTTACATAGTTAGTTGATTCTACTGCTCCCGCTGACTGGAAGAAAGTACGAAGGCAAAACAAGAAGCCTCTTATTTTTTATTTTAAATTGAAGGCTTCAGTCCTTCTGTTGGGGCTGTTCCTTTTTTCTAAATCTTTCCAGCTTAAGCAACTGTCACGTGGTACTTTGTTTGGAGACAGAAGTGTTCGAGGCTTTTCAACTTTTATTTCATTTCGTTTTGTTTTTCATTTCATGATTTTATTGAATTGTTTTTCTGTTCCAACTAAGTACACATTTAAATGTATACACATTTTGTGCAGGGCCTAAACTTTTTAAAAATAATAATTGATAAATATATATATTTTTTTAATTTTGAATTTTTAGTGTTAGAAAATCATTGGAATGAATACATTAGTTAAGTCAGCATCTATTATTTAGTGAATTTTTGTTGCAAGTCATCTTAACCCCCCCCCCCCCCCCCCCCCCCAAAAAAAAAACATTGCACAAAGTCAGTTTCTAAATCTCGATGAGCTCACAGAAATAATGTCGCTCGGAGATCTCCAAATACAAACTTGAATCTTTCTCAACGCATCGTTCCAATCACGTCTTACAGACGCCAGCTGCATTCAGCCCACTAGGATCTTGTCGTCTTCAGAATAAAGTCTCACTGATCATTAAAGATCAATTTCCCAAAAAAATTCTACCCCCCCCCCTCTTTTTTTTTTTAAAAAAAAAAACATTAAAAAAAAAAAAAGTAAATTCCTTCGGAAAAGGTACAACAGAAAACTCCCTTGGTGTACACAACTCACGAGTTTCGGGAGGAAGGTCACAGGGTTCGTTTCGCCTGTGACTCCACTCAGGGTATTGAGCTGTTCGCTCAGGAGAAGCCAGTGTCGGATTACTTTGACATCTGAGTCTGGTCCGTGACTCTGACGGGATTTCCTGACGCTGCACTGCGTGCCCTCCGCCTACCTTGCTTACAGTTTGCCCGGGTACCCCTGGTTCTAGTATTTATTTTCTATTTACAAAGATTCAAAGGATGCAAAGCGCTTTTAAAAAAGAAAGAAAGAAAATAAGAACGTCTCTATTTACTCGGGTTTTTTTCCCCCCTTAAAGCATTGAGCTGATATGGACTTGGTTATGTTGAGGTAATTAGAAGACCATCTTTTCTCGATATATCTTCTGTTGACATAAACTAAAGGGAAGAACTGTTTGTAACATTATAGGCTACAGTCAGACTTTCATTCAGAACGAGGCTTGTTTGGGGCTATCGAAAAGAATGCAATGAAATGAAAATTAGACGCATTTCCGTAAAAAACATGGCTGATAGAATATATGAAAACAAAAAAAAGTTGGTTTACAAAGGACTATTTTAATGAAGCTTCAAATTTGGTGAAATGTGTGTGTGTTGGTGTGTGTGGGTGGGGGGTGTAGCCATGATGCTGAGATTATATTAATATAGGCATTTCTCCTCAACCACACACACAAAGGAGATGCTAAAGAGAGGTGACAACTGACATTGAGGACCTCTTTGGGGCCCTGAAAATCCCTAAGAAGACTCTTACTATCTATCAGAAGGTAGCACTTCTGCAGACCTATACGAACATCAGATTGTAGATTTTAAATTTGACTGTTAAAAAGAACTACAACGAATTCTGTTCCGTTCTAATGAATCTCAATGTACGGCAGTGCCAGAGATGGGCTATTAGCTAGTTTATATAATAACAACAATGTAGGTGTTGAACTAAATGTCAACTTAGTTTTGACTAGTACGCAGTTCACACAGGAGCATGAAAACATCGACTAAACGTTTTTATTATGTCTTCAAAGTACGTCACTTCCGCCAAGGCACTAGGCACAAGGCTTCAATACGCTAGTTATATATGCAATGGATGGGTCTAAACCTGAGTTCAATTCAGTACAGCACTAAGCCACAAAGATAATAGGTGTCTGAAAATGAAGGTTAACAAACAAATATATTGAGAAGTTAAATACAATAAGCAATGTCTTAGAGTCCTAAGATTATCCGGAAGAATTTCTTAACGTATTTGGCAGACCTCAATGTGACCTATATAGGCTATTTTGTCCCATTTGACTCAGACAAAGTAATTGTCTTCTGGCAGTTCATTCAAGAATAGAGCTATCTTTTCACCGTCTGTGTGTCTTGAGTAAGAGTTAGATTAAAAAAACAATAATACTAAAGATTGAAGTTCAAATGTTCTGACAACCAAAGAATTAAAATTTCATTTCTTCTTTTTTTTTTAATCGAAAATTTGAGTCTAGAGAAATAGGTCAGGGTCAGTTTGTATGGTAAGAAGCTTCGCAATAATTAACATTAAAAGTCAATGAAACCTTAAAAAGACCTCTAATACTCTATGTGCCCAAAACGTTCCAGGTTAAGATCTCCGTTTTTTCCACATTCATTATTATCTAGGGATCGTATTTTCTTTTAGAATCAGAGAATTGAAGCTGTGTATCAAGGATTGGCCCTCTTTAGTCACACAAGAAGTAGCAAAGGGAAAAGATCGTCTGTCGAGACGTCAAATGCCACAGACAGAATTGTGCTAGAAGGAAACGTCACAGTTCCTATAATTTATATTCATATTAATAGTTTCAATTTCAGAACTCAGGATTTTTTTCAGACAACAGCACTTCTGATCCTGGATGCTAATAATAGCCAGTCACAACTGTTTGAAGAAATGTTAGAAACTTGTCATTTCGTTTCTATTTCTGTGGACTTTGTGACACTTGCCCACCTGTCCGTCCCCATCCTTACATTGCCACCAATAGTGTAGATCTGACTTCCTTCACGTTCGAAAACAACACAATAAACAACATGAACAATCACGTGTCATTTATTGACACAATCTTCAGGATTGTATCCCTACGTCTTATGTGAGCCCAGCAAACATCAAACATACACACACACAGATGTACACACGTACAAAATGTCAACAAAATTGAACGCAAAGCTCTGCATCTACGTCATAAGAGAGTAAACACATTTTTTTTAAAGCTGGAAAACTTCCTTCTAATAGAAACCTTATTGACGCTTTCCCCTTCCCAGAATATCTTAAACCAGGACAATCTTAGATGTACAGCTACCTACTGAAATGAAAGACTCTTAATTTCTCACTTCTCCACCCCCTCCCCCTTTCCCACTTAAGCTCTATCTCCATTGTCCCTGCTGTCATCTGTTAATATATGCTCAGGCGATGTATAGGGGACGATGTCTCTAAATACATTTTTGTGTACATCTTAACACACAGATGCCACATCTCCAGTCAGCCTCCTCCTTTCGGAGACATTCTCAACGAGTTGGAACTGCACCTCACTTGGCACGATGGGTTTTAGCAGCAATTCCCTTGACAAGGTGATTTTTTGGTTAAACGAATAATGTATATGAAAAGATAAAGCCACTTTTTCGAGACAGAAATGTGTACAAGGCAGTCTTAGTGTGTAGCTAGTCACCAGCAAATAATTACATTATATATTTTGTCCTAACCCTATCACATGCATTTAAAATACCCCGATCAACTGGACAAAGACGGAACCGTGATCTATGGTTCGGCGCTTAAGAGCCCTAGCGTACAGCCACCAAACAACAAAAACGAATCAACAAATTAGTAAGACAAGGGTCTATTTTATTTCAAATATGTAATGTAATAAGACAATAATCTCTTAATTTGAGAGACCCTGATCATGTCTATACTCAATTCCAACCAACCACCCTCCCACGCGTACGTACACACACAGACACACACACCCGCACTTGTTTTAGTGTACTCGTAAATGAAATAAAAATAAAAGTCTCCGCAATGTATTCCCCCCCCCCCCCCTTTCTACCTCCCTCTTTAAGTATCAAGTCGTTGTGTGGTGTTCTGGGGTCCACGCCTGTTTGTTTAAAATGCGAGCTTTAAAGAAGAGTACACAGAAAGAAGCGACTTCAAAGTGCTAGCTTCTATGTTAGTTTGGGAAGGATGGAGAGGCCAGGGGTACAAGCAAGCAAGGATGGACCCCAGGTGGACGAGAAACACACTGGCGCTCAGACATTGGCAAGAATTAAGTATGCGAACGAGACCCACAGAAGGGGATGGAGGGGGCTGGGATACCTTGTCCATAAAACAAAGTCAGACTAGACAGCCATTGAACGGAATATAGAAATAGTAATTCGATTATTGAAATGGAAGAAATCAATACTATAGACAACCATTAATAGACTCTCGGCACTAGAAGATGTCTTAAAGGTGACAGAAATGAATGGTTCAACAATACATAATTATTACGGCAAATTATAGAGAAATGTCGAGCTCCTAATGTGCACTCGGGTACACGCTACAGGCTCGGTCTCTCCACGAACTTTTCCCACATCATTTTTAATATACACAATGGTGACCATGTTTCAAAATATAAACAGAAGTTCGTTTTACATTTCACCCACGTTGTAGAAACAGGTTTTTATTGTCCCAAAGACCACAACAGATCACTACTGTTAAAGTCGCAGTGGTAGTGTCTTAACCCAAAGCTTCTTTCTCAAACTGTACACATCATTGCCTTTTTTTAAAAAAAGGTTGTAAACGATATTAATCACTGAGGTCAACTTGTATGTCAGGTCATGTATGATAGGATGGCCTGGAAATGTAGCATACACAAGGATAAATACCTTGCCCAGACAGGCTCTATTCACCGGATGTTCGGCAGAGAGACAGGCAGCACTTCCGGAAACAGTTCCTCTGTTTACACCAAAAATGTTGGGCCAGGAAACTTATGAAAAAAATCTGGTCATTAGAATCTGATACTGCTAAGAAGGATCTGTTTGTGTATGTCTGTTTGGAGGAAATAACGGAGATTACAGAAGCACAAACCTGTATACATACAAACCAAACACAAACAAGTTCGGTGGTGCATAGTTAGATAAATAATGACCAGAAAAGAAACTTCTTATTAATAAATATAAGTAGATACATGTGTGGAAAAGAATCAACACTACATAACAGAGGCTGTAGCTTTATGACTTGTAAACGTGATAGGCTAAACCTCACCAGAGGCTGTAACTCTTATCTTAACAAAGGACACTTCATTTTTCATTGAAATGCAACACAGTGCTGATAGAGATTTTCCTTATTTATATTCGCTATCTTTTCGAAAATGGGGCTCGCTTTGTTTCTTTTATTTTTCAAAGAGAAAGTCACTTTCATACAGAATATCGACCAAGGGACATAACACAAGTCTTTGCCCCCCCCCCCTAAAAAAAATAAATGTCTCCTATACACAGTGAAAATATGTGATCTTTTTGTGCAGCTTTTACTTTGATTTGCTGAAAAAGTTCTTCTTCATACAAATTCACAGCTGGCTATTTTTCTTGCATTAATACAGAGCTCTTCTCTTTTACTCTGTAAACTGACCATTTGAGCATGGGCTTCGCTGCACCAGACTTTTGTCCACACAGAAGTCAGCAGCCAGAAGCAAAGCGATGAATGGGTGGAAATAAAAATAGAATAAAATTATGCACCGGAAGTACAATTAGCCAGAGAAAAATATTCCCATTTCTGACGTCATGGTGGCAAGAGTCTTCGTCTCGCAGTAGCGCGTGAAAGACTTTTGTGTATTCAAACAACACACACAGGGGCCAAGACACCAAAACACAGACCGACGAGAATCCCTCCTTCTCCAGCGCAGAGAATTTAAGAGAATACAGGGAGCAAAGTGTATTTGGGGGAGCCATCGATGCACATACACAGAGTGACACAAAGAGAGTGGCAAGAGATTTATAGTGCTACTAATGTAACCCAAAAAATACTTCAAAAAACAAAGCTTATATAAAATAAAGAGTACCAGAAGAGCAGATTTACGGTCACATATCTCATTGCTGTAAAAATTTATTTCCCTTTTTTCTATGTCAATCCAAAAATAATGACCACTAATTAATTAATTGGTAATTTTTTTTTTTTATTCATTCATATGAATTCATATTAAGGACAATAAAATAATTGTGCAAAGTTTCAACTTGATCTGAGAATGGGAAGAGGGAGAAATAACGTGGACACATATTACCACACGGAGAGAGTTCATATAAGCTTTATAATTAGAAACTGGACGTGTGTATAAAGGTTGTAAATGGATGGAAATCAACTAATAAAATATGATTATTTACCCTGACATTTATGTAGGATCGATTTCATTCCTTAGGTTCCTTAGTTAGCTTGTTGTTTTGTTACTTGGCTCGTTTTATCTTGTCTTAGTGTCACTTATAGAAATAAGTATTTATTCCTGGATGGTGACTTAAGGTAAAAACTCCGAAGAGAACGCAATTAAAATGATAATCAGCAGATAGAGATGGTCAGCAAGAAAGAAATTGATGGTCATCAGAAGGAGATGGTCAGCAAGAAATTGATGGTCTGCAGATAGAGATTTTCAGCAAGATCAACAGATAGGCATGGTCAGCAGTGATCGTCTGCGGGGGGGGGGGGGGGGGTGATTTACTCGCGGTGGTGCTCCCAGCACCTTGATGCCTCAGAGCTATTCAGTTTTCACTGGCAACAGAAGTTTAATTTAACCCCAAAGGACATGAAGTTCTCGTGATGGGCACAGAATCAGGCTAATAGAAGGGAGAGGTAGACAAGAGAAACCCCAAGGAGTAGAAAGGGCTCAACACCAGCTGAGATAACAGACAACAAAGAGAGGGGCAATGAATAAAAAAATTTCCTATAACTTTAAACTAATTCTATATTTTATCCGGACGTTTTTGTTTTTTTTCCTGTAAAACATTGGGCGGCTAAAACTTGTCATTCTTCTGTTTCAAGTGAAAATTCACGAGGCAACTGATTCGATGGAAGACCGAAACCAAGAACGAGTTCAGAAAAAAAAACACAGAAAGAAAAGAAAACGGTCCCCTATATTTGTAAACATGACATCAAAGCGAAGCAACTCTTATTGACATATGACATACTTCTTAGATCTAAAATGGGATAAGATTTTGAGTGCAGTGAGGAGGAGGGGGAGTAGAGAAGAGAAAGAGGAGCGAGAGGAAGCGAGTAGAAAATAATATTGTTTATTTACCCCGGGTAAAAGAGATACGTGAGATGGGAGGAGGGGTGGAGGTGGACCACACAGAGAGGATACAGAACATAAAATTGATTTTCTTTCCCTACAAACAGTCAAAGCAAACATTTGGAAGACATGAGAGAATTTAGATCCTGGCTACATTATAGGTTCAACAATATCATTATGTTCTGAATTTAGAACGTCTGTTCGCATGGCAAGAGTGGAAAGGGGAGCATGGGGGACTGCAGATTTTAAGAAAGGTCGTTTGAAACAGAAAATGATACATAGGCCTGACCTATAAGTGTACAAATAGAAATGGCGGGAAAACAAGACAATGGCAGATAAATGTCACGAAGGTAGATCAATTATGAATTATCTGCTGGGTGGCCAGCTGGAAAATGAAATATTAGTAGTAAAAACTGCGTGTCAGCATTATATGGTGCGTAGTTCAAATTCCAAAGTAATTATGTTTGGAACTGCTGAAGTGTATATGCTGTAATGGATTCAAATCAAACAAAACAAAACAAAACAACAAGGACGCCAATGGGAAGATAAGCTCATAACAAAATGCTTTATTTTTCACCTCTCCACGCCCTTTTTTTTTTTTTTTTTTTCGTTTTTTTTTCCCTATAGCCATTTTTAATGAGTTGTTGACTAATGTCTACATGCTAGGATTCGATGATATTGATTGGCCACTTTTTGGCTGGACATGTGTCACGTGACTGTTGTGGGTTATTTCCAGACACAATACCAGACTACAGTGCCGGAGCAAGGGATGAAAACCTATCAGTGCCATTAGTAACCTGAACGGCCAACCAGTGTGTGTGAGTGTGTGTATGTCAACACTGGCTATTGACTGAATGCTGCTAGTAGTAGTGGTCAATGTAGTGGATATCTGGGAAGATCGAGAAAGGACCGCGTGTTGTTTGGACAGTTGTGCTTCGCTACACAACCACACAGCGCATTACGTACAGGGGATGAAAAGCTTGGATAAGAAACAGTCATAAAGGGAGTGACTGGAAACAATAGCCAACTTGCTTGGCTAGGTATTACAAGCCAGATATACGACTAAATTAAAATACAAACTATTATTATTTCTCTCTTTCTTTATAACCAGATTTTTAGGGGTATAGAGATTATTACATTTTATGAATACAATATAAAGTAACCAAAGAAAGAAAACTATCTTATTGGTCCCGAAAAATGAACGACATAACATTCTTTCTTGCTTCTGTCATAGAAGCTATGTAATTCCTTCTGTCAGCTCACACTTTCCTGTATTATAATACTTGATCATAAAGTAGGAAAGGATTTTTAAAAAAATAATAGCAAAATAAACAAAAAGTTTTTTTGCTTTTTTAAAGAATAGCACATGTACAGCCACATCTTTCAATACTGTAAGATTTATTTCAAATTTTCCGTATCGATCAAAATTAATTTATTACCGTTAATTACTTAATTAAATTGGATAATTTGTGACTGACTCATGCTTGTTAGGGACAATGAAAAATTGTGCACAGTTTCAGCTTGATCCGAGAATGAAAAGTGAGAAAAAACTTTGTACCAGACAGACAGACGGAGTGAGTGAGTTGATATTAACTTGTTCCAAACAATGTGTCTATTACTTGCTGTAGTCCAAGTCGTAACAGAACGTTTATCAACGTGAGGTACACGCTTACGACTGATTTTTTTTAAAAAATGGCAAGGCCACCATGTTTATAATGAATTTTAGGGGTAAATATTAAAGACCTTAGTATGTACATTATTGGATAGTAACCGAAAGAAAGTCCCAGGACAAGAAAGTTTTTTTAAAAGTTGCTAAGGATACCAAAAAAAAGTTATAAAAAAAAAAACCATTGCAAGTACTGAACGCTCAAGTGATGATCTGAATGCTACAAGGTGGTCGATACTTAACTCCTCTCAATATGTTTCAGATGGGGATAATGTCCAGGTTCACGTTTCACCAGCTAACCCAGCTCTGGAGTGACTAGGACAATAGCTATGGCACCTTAATAGAATCTCAAAGCCACGACAATTACTAGCAATAATTTGCAGATCCAGAACGTAATGTTAGGACTAGATGGAGATTTAACAAGAACTACAAACTCTTGACCATATCACATCATTGAAACAGACTATATATGAACACAACATTTGCACAGACCGACAAGGGAAAATGTTCCCTTAGACAGACATAAATAGCATTGCATTCTCCATTGTCTGCGCACTTTCAAAGTCAGTGATGATCATTCACCATTGTCTGCGCACTTTCAAAGTCAGTGATGATCATTCACCATTGTCTGCGCACTTTCAAAGTCAGTGATGATCATTCACCATTGTCTGCGAAATTTCAAAGTCAGTGATGATCATTCACCATTGTCTGCGCACTTTCAAAGTCAGTGATGATCATTCACCATTGTCTGCGCACTTTCAAAGTCAGTGATGATCATTCACCATTGTCTGCGAAATTTCAAAGTCAGTGATGATCATTCACCATTGTCTGCGCACTATTGCAAAGTCCTAGATGCTCGTTCTCCATTGTCTTCACTAATGACGCGCATTAATACGTAAATAAGATGATTTTTAATTCGAATCCATGATGTCAGAAAAGATTATTCATGGCGTGAAGCACGCGCAGCGCTCCATAACATCGTCGTGGCTCCTGATTCTCTACACAAACTTATGAAAGAACCTGAAGGACGAGAGGCTAGGAGCTAGAGGAAGTAATTATGTGCCAGAATAATGAATGAATAGACGTTTCTCCACACAAGATTTTGATTACAAAACGAGAATAAGAATGAAGCCATCAATAGTTTCTTCCTTTACATTGCTCGATCCTTCTTGTCTTCCATTACCCATCCACGTGACCCCAAACACAGTGTGACAAGTCGGATTAAGATTTGGCCGTTTCGGTGTCTAGGGGATTTTATAGTTTGAGAATCCTCACTTGCACATATAAACTACAAGCACAGCGTTATAATGCAGGCAACAAATACTATATTTAGATGTAAAATTATGTACAGTTTATTATACAAAGGTAAAATGCTGTACAGTTGCTAGGATGGGATCTAGCGTATTTACATGTAGGAGACTATCATCATCAGATATTAGAACCAAGTGCTCTGAGTGTCATTAGGCTGGTTGCTTAGCTTTTGGTCCTAGCTGCACTGGTGAGACGGGTGTGGCTGGTACTGATGCTGTCTGCTGGTGGGCTGGCGTAGTGGATCCAGGCTCCGGGGCAGTCGAACGTTGTATGGTTGCAGAGCTAAGCTGCGTCTACCAATCAGTTAAGCCAGTGACGAGTCTGTGGCTAGCCATGTTACTTGGACTCTTGAAGGATGAGTGGGACTGATGTCTGCAGATCTGGTGCCAGCAAATCTTTTATCAGCTTTAGGTTGCTATGATTTCAGGCGGATGTTGCCTATGAATAAAAGCACCAATCCAAAGTGAAATAAGGGAATAAAAATAGTCTAGAGCTCAAGCAAGAGATACATGTGTTCCCTGTGGGCTCTCCAGCGTGAATGAGATCGGACGATGAAGTTTTGTCCATATACACGTGGAGATGGGGTGAGTGTCGGTAGATAAGTGCCAAGGTGGTCCAGACTATCTGGCGTCTTTGACAAAGAGGTCCCCGCTTGACCGTGACGAGAGTTTCCGGGAGATAGACATTGCGCGAAGGCGCGAGTTGAAAGCCCAGGAAAATCGCACAGGTGGTCAGAGAACTAAAGAGGGGGATGATCGGAGGTGTCCAGGGCAAGGTAGATAACATCTTGATACTGGCTTTGCGCTAGACGAACAGCGTTGCCCGAGGCGTTGAGTTGAATGGGCACTTTGAAGTGACCAGCCGCTCCCGGAAAAGGGGGGGGGGGGGTCACCGGATGTTTGCCAAGATAGATGGAGGGAGTGTACTCTTGTCAAGAGTCTAGTGTGGCACGTGTCAAGGTGGGGATTGTAAAATGTGACATCGATGCCAAAGGGGGTGGGGTTGGATTGGAGGGGTGGTGGCTGTGTTTTTAGCGCTTGATTGGCTAAATTAGTAAGATTAATGATTATAGCGTGCAAATATAGTCACAATATACAAGAACAAAGGGGGTCGGAGTGACTGCAACAATTACAGGGGTATCTCTCTCCTCAGTATAGTGGGCAAAATCTTTGCTAGAGTGGCACTATCCAGGCTGCAAGTGATAGCTTCCAGAGTCTACCCAGAGTCTCAGTGTGGATTCAGGAGTGGTAGATCCACTATAGACATGATATCTTCTCTACGACTACTGCAGGAGAAATTCAGAGAGAGAGAGAGAGACAGACCTCTTTACATCGCTTTTGTTGATCTGACTAAAGCTTTTGACATGGTCAGGAGAAGTGGCCTTTTCAAACTCCTGAGGAAAATAGGTTGCCCTCCCAAACTACTGCAGTTCATTGAGTGTTTTCACGAGGAAACTAAATGCACTGTCAAATTCAATGGAGCCCAATCAGCACCTTTTGAGGTTTGCAGTGGTGTCAAGCAGGGATGTGTGCTCGCACCTACTCTGTTTGGCATATTCTTCTCCTGTCTACTGCAATATGCGTACAACGACATAAATGAAGGTGTGTTTCTCCCTACAAGATCCTCTGGAAAACTATTTAATGTATCAAGGCTGTGGGCAAAAACCAAGGTTAGGAAGCTACTTGTCAGGGAACTCCTGTATGCTGATGATGCAGCTATTGTGGCTGATTCTGATATTCAGCTACAGTGCGTGGTTGACAAATTATCTGCTGCTTGCCAGAAGTTCGGCTTAAACATCAGTCAAAGCAAGACTAAGATACTTGTCCAAAACACAAACACTGCACCTCAAGTAAGCATTAATGGCCAACCACTAGAAATTGTTGATCACTTTTGTTACCTTGGCTCCATCATATCCAACAACACTCTACTGGATAAAGACATAAACAACAGGATAGCCAAGGCAATGGCCACCATGTCACGGCTGCAGAAAAGAGTCTGGGACAACATATTGCTGACTAGCAGTACTAAAGCCCTAGTCTACCGGACCTGTGTGTTGAGCACCTTGCTGTACGGAAGTGAAACATGGTCAACCTACTCATGGCAGGAAAAAAAGCTGAATGTTTTCTACATCCGATGCCTAAGGCGGATCTTTAAAATAAGGTGGCAAGATAAGATAACCAATGAAGAAGTGCTACAAAGAGCAGGGTGCCAGGACATCCGCTCTGTTATCAGCAGCAGACGCCTTGGCTGGCTTGGCCACGTTCGTAGAATGCCAGTAGGTCGACTTCCACAGGACATCCTGTATGGCGATCTAATAGAAGGCAGGAGAGCCGCTGGTCGCCCACTTTTACGTTATACGGATGTATGCAAACGCGACATGAAGCTCTTCAAAATCGACACTGGCAACTGGGAAGAGGTGGCACTGGACAGATCCTCATGGAGAGAGAGCATAAAGGAAGGGTTATAGATTGCAGATGTCATACACAACAGAAGCAGAAAGAAGGTTGAAAATGCAACGGCGTGTGGTGATTATATATGCCCAACCTGCGATCGCAGCTGTGTATCAAGGATTGGTCTCTTTAGTCACACAAGAAGTTGCAAAGGGAAAAGATCGTCTCTCGAGACGTAAAATGCCACACAAAAAAAAATGCCACAGAGCGTGCAAATAAATTAATTAAATGCTTAGACCTGAGTGATATCTTGAGTGAGCTAAAACGGATCGTAACACACAGAAAGAAAAAAACACGCACCACAACTCGTGGTGAGCGAACGGGCCTGATGACCACGGCAGACCTCACACTTTCACATACATCCGTGGCACGAGACAAACACTCTCACACACATTCACACACACACACACAAGAAAGTACTGTACACATCGATGCCGCAGTGCTCCCCCCACTCCCAACACACAGGGCAACAACTGACCCTTGTCCACCTAGTAAATTAACTTTCGCATTAACTAAGAGAATCCAAGGGACTATTTATTCTCCAGGACACTGGCCTTGTTTACCTCCCCCTGATAGGAATGGAGATCGCTTCATTTCCAGACTTTCCGGATCGAAACTCTGGTTTTCTACGCGTTAGTCAGACGAGAGATGGACTTGACTTTAAGATGGGATTTATGTCCGAATGGACGCAGCAGCCGCAGTAACATTTATATACAGAGAAAAAAAAAGTTTTATATACTATTCTTTCTCATTCACATTCAGGTCACAAAGGTGAATCGTTGTTACATCAAGACCCTTTAAGTTAATTTACACAATGCTTTAATTTGTGTCTTTGCTTTTTCCTCATATAACTGTCACGAGACGGGGCGCAACGAGCCTTTTGCGACATGGTTGCTACGTTCCTGATTAAGTATGTAACGTAGATATAAAATTTTAGCAAAATGATTGTCAGTAAAATCCTAATATTCTAGTCATAAAACACAGTCATGTAGTTATAAACCTAGACATAAACCTAGTCATTGAGCTCTAAATATTATTAAAAAAAGACAAAGAAAAGACTTATTACATGAAGTGAAAGGGAGTACTTCTGGGACATTGAAATATTTTCACTCTCCACACGGGCTTTTTATTCTTGCTCACATATCTTTTAATCTGCAATACAGTGGATGTATTTCTTCACACTGCACATGCACCCGGCATCAATTTAGGAAAAGTCAATGTTCTGTTCTTTTCTTATCTTCCTACCACTTTCCAGTGTCCGATCTCTGTCCGAGATGTCCAAGAGTGGACCCCGGCTGTACACGGAGATGCTCAGGAGTGAGAGAAGTCTATCAGTCGTTCAAACATTTCTGTTTCTATTTGGTCATTGACGGGGGACTCGAGAGAAAGATTTAGGGCAAGGCGATGGGGCAACCCATTAGGCTTCAAAAAGAGCGATGGGAAGATAGTGGGCAAGGAAATGAAAAAAAAAAGGGGGGGGGGTGTTGTGACGACGGCAGCAGAGGATGGTCACCAAATGAAGAAGGGGGGATAAATGAAAAGAAAGTTTTGACGATCTCAAGATAAAAATAGACCAAAACGTTCTGTCTTGGTTACCTCCTATTTCGTCTCTAGCCTCTAGTGCACTTGGGCAATGCTAGAGGCCTCTAAACGTTGTTGTTAGAGAAAGTGCTACGTATCCCAGTGAATTTTGTTGACTAGTTCAAAAGTTTCGGGAGCAATGGCTGAGGTTAAGCGCTTGGTTTCCGAACCTGGAGTCCTGGGTTCGAATCTCAAAGAAGGCATTGATTTTCAGTTTAGGGATATTTAAGGCGCTCCTGAGTCCACCACTCTAATGGGTACCAAAGTAAAGGTGGTTGGTCTTTGTACTGGCCCCTACTCGTAAACCGCTTGGCAGAGAAACGGATGACCTTAACATCATCTGACCTATAGATCGCAAGCTCTGAAAGGGGAACTTTATTTTTTTGGTTCAAAGTTTACATTTTTAAAAAGAAATAAGACAAGCAAAGCCAGGTAGGTCAAACTTGTTATGAAACTGTTTTTTAAGATCATGCTCCCATCAGGAGCATTTTAGATCATGCTCATAAACATGTGGGATTCGCATGTAAAGTTCCATGTTTCTGGCAGATCATGAAATAAAGTTTGGTTTCTTTCTACTTAACAACTTTAATACTAATAACTGTGCACCTGAATTAAGATTTGTGTTATACTGATAGGCTTTAGCTTTAGGTAGCAAAGAAGTCACATGAAAAACGAAATTGAAAATGGAATATTTATAATATTAAAACCTTTTTTTTCAAGTCACGTTTTTGTGTGCTTGCCATTCAAATTTAGACCTAGAATCTAACACTCATTTGAAATTCTGTGTTCCTCATATTTTCTTAATAGTCTTACCCCCCCCTCCCTTCGATTCAATGAAGCCCTCCCCCCTTTTTCCAAGGAGCTTCGTTGTTTATTTAGATAAATTTCTCTTTGACAATCCTACCAGACATCAACATCAATAAGACAGTTACAGGACCAGGCATCTCGCTAGCAATATCGAGGGAGAAGTAAAGGTTTGGTGGAAACAAAGTATGTGTATGCATGAGGCTGTAGGTGTGCGTGCGTGTAAAAAAACAGTCAATACGTCATCGACTGCAACATCCCGACATTTTGTTATGCACGTGTAACCTGCCATCCTAAATGGTGTAGATATTACAAAAATATCAACAAGCGAGGACGGGGTCGAGGGTGCGAAAGGAGACCCGGGGGGGGGGGGGGGGGGGGGAGCAGGGCGTTGTTTCTAAACAAACGGAAATCAACAATATCGTATTTTTTCGGGGCGGATGAAGTGATGACGAGGTGCCGGTGGTGTAGTCCCTGTAATTACGCACGCTTCTACACAGTTATTATCTGGTCTCGAATGATGAAAGACAATTAAACACATTAAGAGCAAGGTGTCGAGCCATGGGAGAGAGTACAGAGAGGAGGGGGGGGGGGTCTATGATTTTGTCAATATGATAATCTCACAATAACGCTTTTTATATGTGGAAGAGAAATAGGGCCCTATTAATGTGTACACGCAATCTGAGATGTAAGCGAACAAATAGTCATATATATATAAATACACAGAGAGAAAGACAAGGAGGAAAAGAGATGGAAGAATGGAGAGAAAGAGAGAGAAGAAGAGAGACAAGAGCGAGCTAGAGAGTTTGTTCCCCCCCCCCCTCGTCCACAAACGAGATGCTATAAGCATGAAAGTATGGCTATATAAAAGTGATAATTTATTATTTATTTATTCCTTCCACACCCCGCCCTCCTTGTCTCAATCGTAAAACTATAACTTTATTTGAAACAAATAATAATGAGATGAAACAAATGTAACCTCTCAAAGTTCTAGCCACTTGTAAAGACCAGGCGATAGTCGTAAAAGAGAAATGAATTACGGACCTGGTATGAGGCCGGTTAAAAGATTGGAAACTTTTTGATCATGAGCCTGACCGCACGACATTTATTGCAGATATCCGCCACTGACTGAGTCAGCCCATAATCGTAAGAAGTAACAAAAATGGCTGAAGTTTCATCCCAATTTCTAATAACATATATGTTGTATCGAAAAAAAACAACAAGATACAAAGGTAATGGATATATATACAGAACATAAATAATTCTAGCTTAACCGTGTGTCAACTCAATCATCCAGGATAAGGAAGATAGAGTGGTGCCTGATAATAAGGAATGATTGTATGGTTAACTAGAAAACTTAAATATAGACTTACTATCATCGAACTTCCAACCATGCAGTATTTATATTGTGCTTGAAGGATATTATTTAATGCTAGACTATGATGAAGGGGAATGCCAACACCGTAAGCCAGTTTCCGGGACGAAATTTCGTTTTAAAACCAAGGGAAATTTGCTGGAAACGCACTGAAGAAATTAAAAACAAAAAAAAAGAGCGGTAATTGTTTATTGTTTATCTCTGGGTAGCTAATTCTACCCAGTCAATGGAGTACTCTGTTGCCTTCCCTTGTTAATAGAGTTCCTGGCTTCGATCTCGACCTTGTAGCATTTTAACATCTCTTGTCATTATTTCCCCCCTGGCATGCACCATTCACCACATCTAGGCGCGTGCGAACCATGCGTGTGAGGATGCAGTCACTGAAAACAAACAAAAAAAAAGACCCCCCCCCCCTCTTTCACACACGCATACACCCAGGCTCACTTGAATGCCTCGCACCGAGAGTCAGAAATTGTCACTGGAGGGGGACGCAAAAAGAAAGAAAAGACAAGGGGGGGGGGGGAGGAAATAGGTGACAATCACTGCAATTACCCTTCGATTACCAAACTCACAAATAACTATTACGCTGCATCAGAAAAAAAGACTTACTTTCTTTTATTTCTCTCCCCCCCCCCCCCGCCTCAAGATCGTTTTGTTTCCCCTAACCCCAAACCTATTTCAGCTCCGGGGACCAGTTAGAGAGACATTTGCAGGCGTCGTTGTCAACCAAGCCTACTTACATCGCTTATAGCAACACTTCCGGTTCTCTCTCTCTCTCTCTCTCCATATCTAACTGGTTACCCCCAGACAATTACAATCTACCTTGTTCTTAGCACCAACAATTTTGTTTGGTGGAAAATTTCAGGCATTTAAGTTTTTCTTCTAGACCACCGCCAGCCCCAACCCCTCTTTTACAGCAATTCCACGGAGTGCAATTTCACCATTTTGGGTTCAATTTAGTTCATATTTCACCATTAAATCTGCACCCTGTCGCAAACAAATAGAGTAGGTAATGGAAAGAGGGAAACAGAGAAAGGGAGGGAGGGAGAGAGGGATGAATGAGGGTAATAACATGCTAATATCTTACTAGTTTCCCGCCATTTAACTGAAGAGACAAAAAAATGGTGTAAGTTGTTTGCATAAACTTGTTATAGACAAAATTTTGGGGTTTTAAAAGTATTTTTAGTTAAATAAATCTACATATACAATTATTTAAAATGTTTTTAATGATGCATAATAATTATTTAGAAAGCATTCTCTCTCTCTCTCTCTCTTTCTGTCTCTCTGTGTGTGTATGTCAATCTTTTAGCCTTCCCGATCTCCCCCCCCCCCCCGGGGGAGGAAGTGAAATAGTTTAAGAAAATTAATTATTTTTTTTAAACTACTAGATTCTGAGCAATGAGCAAACAGAATGTTCAAAGTTGCGAAGATCAGCATCCTACCAATTAACAGTGATTAAATTAATGAATGAGGACAGGTCCTTTCCTACAAATGCAAGACAACTTTCAGCTTCGCCTTCGTAACCGATTCATCGAAATAAATAAATAACAAAATCCTTCGGTTGGAAATAGTAATAACCAATGATCACATGGGCGAAGGGAGGGTTGTCACGTGATAGAACAAATATAAATAGAACTAATAAAGACTTGCATAAATCGGCGACCATACTGGAACTAGACTGAACGAGACAGTGTAGTGTAGGCCAAGGCCGGCAACGTACGGAACTAACAGACAATTCTATCGTATTCATTGTATATATGTGTTCCCTATGTAAGGTGATGTCGCAAACTGACCCATCATGTATTTTAGTGTACATGTATTAACTGGTCGAGAATTATATGAATAAACGAACATATTTCAAATAATACATCTATGAGAGACCACCAAGAGCCAAATTGAGGCTAGTGCAAACATTCATAAGGACATAACTTTGTCAAGACTCCATTCTCATTCACTACTATATGACAGACGTCAGAAAAAAAGTGTCGGATTGAATTAAACACTTACACATATACATACATACAAACATACATGAGAGAAGACCGTACTCATTCACACATATATAATAGACATATATAACAGTCAGAACAAGCGCTGGGCTGAGGCCAGCACCATTTGGTCAACACAGACTAGAATGGAGCGAAATTGCCATCTAAGCTTATAAGCAAAACAAACAGTGAGTGTCCAGGGACTTGCGTCATGGCCCCGACAGGAGATAAATAAACTGACTGACCGTTAAAGTCAACAAGACCACCACTGACCAATAGAACCGGACCAGGAGAAAGGCCAGGGTGGCGCGAACAACAAGCGGTATACCAGGGCTCGTGGAGGGGTGGGGAGAGTGGACAGTACTATCAAGAGCAGTAAGATGACTGTACAGGTTAAATATACCGAGATGAGATCCTATTCATAATATTGCGGGGTCGATCGACTTTGAGGCCGGTGGTGGAACTGGACGGTATGGACTTAAGGAGTAGGAGATCGTGTTACTTAATAGATTCCAACTTGGGTTGAGATTTATGCACCGCTATGCTTGCACTACAGGCCAACATTTAAACCAATGCAATACGGCCTGACAGAAACACAAAGTACCGGTAACACTTAACAAATAAAAACATTACGTACTCTGCACATATGATCTGCAAAAGTATTTATAAATAATGTACTCATATACTTTTGAGCTTTTAAAAATATGCCAAAAGTGAGAAATCATACCTGTGTGACTTAGTGTTAAAATTGATTATATAGATTCTGACTGCCCATAAGGTTGCTTCGCTAACAAAATGAATGAAGTATCGTGGCTGGGGCAAATAGCGTTATTCATCATTATGCTGGCCAGATAACAACACCCATGGTCACATATCATCCTAGGCCACATAACAACACCGTTGGCTACATAACACCTTTATCCACATACAATCCTTATCAAATGCTGGTCATAGAAACTAACAACTTTGCTTTTAGTGGGCTATTAGTATTCAATAAACGTAATAGAGATCGTTCAAACCAATTAATCACCAAGATTAATCTTTCAAAAAATAATTTTATGTCAGATCATCTTCTTTATAACGTTAGTGTCCAGCACGCTGACGTATTAATGACTAGCCAGGAACCCACTAAATGACCCTACTCGTCCTGGATTCGATGCACAGAGCCAGTCAAAGACACAAAATGTTTTCCCAACATCTGACACCAATATCGAGAGCATGTTTATTTATTCTGGGATGAAGAATGTTGCTTCCAAGTTTTTAAAGGATCCTGGCGTAAAAAGAGCCAGGGGAGTGAAGGGAGAGGAGAGACGTAGGGAATGAACAGAAGCAAAGGTTCCAATCGACGCTCCTATAAATATAAAGAGTTCATAGACGTAGATGAAAAGTCATATAGAAACCAGTTTAAATCCGGTCCAATCTTAAAAGACAATGCAAGTACCATAAGATGAAATATGAAGGTGTAAAGAAGAAAGTCTAATAAAGATGATTGTAAATTAATAATAGGCAACATGTCAACAAACATGCACACAATATATGTTCTTATATGTCAGAACAAAGAATACTTGTTGTCTATTCCAGATGATCTTTTTTCGAAAATCCATTTCAATCTAGAAAGAGAAAGCTGTTGTCCTGTAGACCACTTAAAGGTATAAAATAAAATAGCTACTGACCTTGATGCATTCCAAAAGGTTGTAAGACACTAGCCAATGCAAACTGCCTCTGCACCAACTGTATCTGCTGCATAATCTGTTGGTGCTGCATGAGTAGCGCCTGGAGATTTTGGTTCCCTGATTTGATGCTCTTCCCAGAAGGATCCTTCAGCAACTGAGCTTGATGCATGAGGTTCATTTGGAGCTGCTCGTTCAGCGAGTGCAGCAGTTGTTCATGGAGTTTCTGTTGCTGCACCTGGGACATCATCGTCAAACACAAATTGGAATGAGAATCTTATTTGATCATATTTTGAATAATCTAGATCTTCTTCTAGATCTAGAATCTTGACGTAATCTATATTAGATTTACGTAAAAATATAACCAAAGCTTAGATACTCTATCAATAACTTGAAGCAACTTTAAATTTAATAAACATTTTTTTAAATTGAATAATTCCAATGATATAAATCTAGTCCTTTTAATCTAGACTTATAAGACGATGCGCAAAATTTTCCTGAACATTCACTGAATCAATAATGCCTTACATTCGGAAATTCCGAAATCCTTTCAAGATCGATGCTGGATCTAGTATCAAGCCAAATTTACATTTATTTTATTTTTTTACTTTGAAAAATTATAACGGTCAAACTAGAGTTTTCCCCATGAGGCCAACGAGCTAGCAATTCTTTTCTCATCGATATACATCAACTGTTAAATTTATAGGAAAATCGTCAGAGCAGTAATCGAGATCAGCGTCCCTCCCTCCTTTCAGGTTCCCCCATGAAGGAGTGACTCGAATAGAGATATTGTACTTTTGTATAGTGCATCTTTCATGCTAGGTTTTACAGGTCTGGGAGAAATGACAACACTAAGAAATACTATATTTTAAAAATGTTTCTGTGGTGAAATACTTCAAGTCACTGTGACATCAAGAAATGTAACAATACATGCTCAGAGAGATTTCGCTCACCTGCTGTAGCGCCAAAGTCTGCTGCTGCATCATCTGCTGCAGTGCGTGGGGCAGACTCTGCTGCTGTGCCGCAAGACCCTGTTGGGCGGCGGCCATCATCAACAGGTTCTGCTGCGCCTCCTGGTTGTGGGCCGCCGACAGAGACGCCGCTGCCGCCGCCGCGGCCACTGACTCCATGGATGCTTTGGCCTTCCTTTTGGCTGCACCGACCAACGCGGGGCTGGACTTGGCAAAACTCGTGGGCTGGTAAACACAAAGAGAGAGAGAGATATACCTCATTAGAATAAAACCAACCAACATGCATATATATATACACAAATAACTGAACTATGGTCATTGGGCAGTAATGTGTTAATTAGAGACACTGTTCTTCAATTGCATTATTGTTAAGTAAAGAAATATAAAAACATTGAGTTCAAAATGTTCGTTGGGCAGTAATGGGTTAATTAGAGACACTGTTCTGCAATATCATTATTGTTATGTAAAGAAATATGAAAACATTGAGTTTAAAATGTTCGTTGGGCAGTAATGGGTTAATTAGAGACACTGTTCTGCAATATCATTATTGTTATGTAAAGAAATATGAAAACATTGAGTTTAAAATGTTCGTTGGGCAGTAATGGGTTAATTAGAGACACTGTTCTGCAATAGCATTATTGTTATGTAAAGAAATATAAAAACATTGAGTTCAAAATGTTCGTTGGGCAGTAATGGGTTAATAAGAGACACTGTTCTGCAATTGCATTATTGTTAAGTAAAGAAATATGAAACCATTGATTTCAAAATGTTCGTTGGGCAGTAATGGGTTAATGAGATCCATTGTACTACCATTCGATCACGTTCAACGAAGAAATGGCGCAAAGGTCTAGGGAAGGTCAAGGTAAATAAGGGTGACGACATTTCACTCTTACTTTCATCAAAGCCATTTCATCCCCAAAAACAATAAAACAATTAAAATAATTTATTAAAAATCATTCAAATCTTTTTAAATCATCGAAATCATATCATTAAATTTATTCAAATTCTTCCAACCATTCAATTTTCAGTTCATTCAAATCAATGCAAATCGTGCATAATAATATATTATACATCATACAGACATCATATAAAATAACATATAGACATCTTGCAATATAAAGCATACAGACATCTTTGGTATACAATAAAGCTTACATACATCTTATAACAAATAACATGCCGACATTTAAAAAAATTAATATCATACGGTTACCTTACAAAATGCATCTTATATTATTTAGTATTACACACAGACGTTGTATATCTAGCTTTATATAAAAGATGTGACATAACAAAAATATTTAGTTTTGTGTGTGTGTGTGTGGTTGACTGACATCACACTTAAAACAATCTATGAGTGTATTCGCTGGTAAGCTTAAGGCTTAACTAAAATCTTTTTAAACAATATACTTCATAAAACTCAGTACGACAGATGTGACCATGGAAAAAAAAAGGGGGGGGGGGTGATAAAAAGATGTAAATAAATACTTTGATGTGCTTAGGAGGAGGGGAAAAAAACCACATACCTCCCAGTTTACATTTTCACGCCCCCCCCCCTTTTCCCAGAGGTTTGCACAATGTTAGTCTCAATACCAAAAGGTCACAGCTACCACCTGATACTGGCAGGATCGCATAACATGGACCAGAGGCAAATCGTAAGCAACCATGCGTGCCAAGGAGACAAAGTGTGTTAGAATATTGTCTCTTTTGGGCTGTAGTTATAAAGCAATTAAGGCATATATATTTACACGTGATCTGTGTGTGTGAAGGTATAAAGTTAATGCTAATAGCTGAACATTTTCAAATATAATTTTTTTTTTTAAAGTTTAAGTGTTAACTGAATGAAAAAAAACAACTGATTTGTATGTAAACCATGTTCTAACTATTCCCAGTTGTTGGGAAGCCTGGACTTGTGTGAATGGAAATAAGAACATGTTAAATGGAAGAGGAAGCATTAAATAATGTTGTTGTTTTTTTTTAAGTATCTTCTAAAACAAAGTCTGGCTCCACTAAAGTCAGACCATGGACCTGGGCCTGACAGGCGCACATTTAGTATAAGATAGCCCCGAAATAGTAGGCAGTATACGGCACAGTCTTACTACCCCTCAGTTTGGGTCCAGCAATTGTCCTACAAATAAGTTTTTTATTTTCTGTACTTCAAGGTTGGTTGACAAACAGAACAAAATAAACAGTTTGGATCTAACAAACGCGTGTAAGAATTGTATGGAAACCAGTGAAGCGTAAGATTTTGCTAAGCAGTGATTCTAACTCAGGATAGCCACTTAGTTCCACACAAAATTGTGACATGTTTCTCTCTTTTTTCTCTCTCAATCAAACTTTCTTATTGTTTTCTTAAAGTGTATTTTCTAAATTCCTTCACTAAAATCACTAGTTTCATTTGAAACGATATCCAAACTAAGAATCGTTGTATTAAAGTTTACGAGTTTACGATATAACATAATTGATTACCATTAGAGTAAGTAGTTATCACGCACATAGGTTAACACAAACCACACAACCTGGGCATGACAGGACACTGTTACTACACATGTGCTGTTTCGTAAGGCGGGTTATAGGAGGGGAGGTGTCCTTGAATTTTCATAACTCCAGAACCTTTGGTATTAGGTTTCCAGAAACTGGGTCGAACTAAATCTGTTACCTGCTACGGCACAATAACCTTAACGGTCAATAACATTCAATATGTTAAAAAAAAGTAATAAACCTATTGTCACCCGCCATCAGCCCCACAAGCGGATTCTAAAACCGCCCCCCTCTTGTAGATTACATTGCATAACTTGGAGATTGTAAAATGCCAAAGGCGTAATACCCAATAATAAAAACACATTTTAAAACTGCGCTGAAGCAACTTTTGATAAGGACCCAGATGTGCTATTCCCTAACAAAACATCCATGGTCCGTTGGAGAATTGTCGACTTAAGAACTGACACTGACAATAGCTCTACAGGCTAGGGGACTAGTGTCGAATTTTCAATCTTGTTTTCCTCTCTGCCCCCTCCTTTTGTTTCCTTTTCGATATATATATATATCTATATATATAGATATATATATATATCAATTAACAGTTCTGTACTTAGACTAAACATAGCAATTATCTGCAGAATAACAAATGAATTTAACTTTAAGAACTATCTATAACAACAACGCTCTCAAATCATTTGCCGACTTCCTATTAGAGTTCAATTCACATCAACGTGCCATCTTAGCGGACAAGAAAACCAATAATGGGACGACGAGCTTTTGGAAACTATAGTATGGCCAGCCCAATGCATCCTCTCTCCCCCGCCTTTTGTTTTCTTCCTACAACGCTTTCAGGGCTTTCATCAGAACTTGAGCCAACTCTTAAGTTGCAAGCCTCAATTTGAACGCTTTCAGGGCTTTCAGCAGAACTAACTCTTAAGTTGCAAACCTCAATTTGAACGTGATACCTTTAGAATTCATATAGTTGATTATTCTCACACCATTTATACATTTAGTAGCTTGACAGTAGCTGCTATTTTAGAAATGACTAAAAGAAAGTTCTTACACTGTTAGACATGAAAACATGACCGACTGATGTGTAAAATGTTTTACATGTTTCGGATGTTCTTTCAGAGTTGAAGATAGTTTACTTCCTAGTCGTAACCTCCCGCAGGACGACGCGGGATGAGAGCGGGCAGGATTTGAACCCTCGACCATCGATAAATCCAAACGACAGTCCAGCGCGCAAACCGCACGACCAGGCAGCCATGTGTAGATAGTTTAAAACTTCTTCTCAACTACTAGATTGAAAACATTGTAATGAGTCGATCATTCAAGTCTTCCGACATTCTCATTCGTTTATTTAAAGTTAAAAAACAATTTTGTTTCATCCTGAATTGACCGCCTATTATATTTAGCAGTGGCGTAGCTAGTGTGTGTGTATGTGGGGGTCCAAATGTGAAAATCCCTCCACTTATGAGGCGCCCTCCCCCAAAATGAGTGTCAGATATTTGTTTTTACATTATCTCATGTCATGATGTCCAATGTCAAAATGCAGGGACCCCTAACAAGCACCCCGGGCCCCCAGATTCCTAGCTACGCCACTGATATCTAATAGATCAAGCTAGTTGGACCTACGCATTGTTGATTTTCTTCCCTGATAGGTTTTTATATACCTTCAAGAAATTGTTGTATAGCATTGGCCTGGAACTGAGTCCACGACCTATTCGTGGAACGCTAAAAATCACTGGACCATAAAACAAACAACACGCAAACGAACGCACACTTACATACAATCAACACAATTAGCAACTGGTGTGCTAGAACTACACAGTTATTTTTTGTTTACCCCATGACTGGGTTTTATTGTTAGATTACCTCTACCCCATATCTTCAGTTGGAAAGGGGCGCCGAAGGAAAGAAAATGGATTATGGGGAGAGGGGGAGCGGGAAGTCGCCCTTCTTCCACGTGTTGTTTGCCAACACCCTTGTTCCAAAGTCAATAAAATAAACAAGGTGACATTGAAGTTTCTACAAGCAAGTAAATTCTTGCATGTACACCCCAGTCCCTGGCTCCTCCCCGCCCCATCGCAACGATCACATTCATTTGACAAGAGAACGAGGTCCTGTGTTCAAGTGGAACAATACAGACATAATTTTATGTACTGGCCATACAAATAGTACAGACTTAAATGTCAAACATGCACATAACGCTGTGAGTGCGGAGAGGTGCAGTGCATGGTATCTATTAATAATAATAATAGGAATAGCTGCGTCTTCCACACCCCTTACTATTTCTTTCTTCTGAAATTCAGATATTTACGTCTGTGCCTTAGACTTTTTAAAAAAATGACACACATATACCCGATGTAGGCACAGAGGTTTGAAAACGCCCCGCCAAAGTACGCCACAACCCTCGCCAACCCTTTCGTATTCTGATGTGGCGGCTAGATCGGCCTGAACGCGAGAGCATGAGAGATAGGATTAAGAGGGATTTCATACTTTCAGCTACCCCTAACTCCTAAATCATCTAATCTGTAGCTCATTAATCGATGAGTCGATGAAAACTCAGTTCTGGCTGATCCAAGGGTCATTAGTTAGGTTAAATTAAGCTACCTGGACACAGGGAACTGTTCCTTCAGCAGACATGCCCCACACTTTAAAGTAGCTGCACTGCTTACAAGTGCCTAGCCAACTGGCGTACTCAGTGATCCCCGCCCACGTTCTCGGATGACCTTCTCTCTGCCTCCCCCTCCCACACAGGCACACAAACTCGTGAGTTAAATGTCACACTTTAGCCGACGAGGACGCTGAGAGACTTTTCAACCTAAAATTTCGTAGTTAGGACGCAGTTCATGAACAACAAAAGTGAACATAGATTGTTGGAAAGTTGATTAAAGTATTGTTATAACTCTGCCATGCGCACCGCCATCTAAGCTAGAAGGTGCGCACTGTGATCAACTAGACTGAGAAGGATGTCAACATGAGGAAGAGAAGAGAGAACGATTTCCGCCCAAGTCGAGAGCCGAAGTGAAAAGACTGTGCCTAAGAAAGATGATGTTTTATGACCTTGTGATGTGTAAATAAAGATATATGTGCCTCGTTGAGTTGCCTCCCTTAAGTTATTACAGTATGAAATAAACTGATGAGACGATTAGAAGGCCGGTTGAGTGGACAAACAGAAGAAATTGAAAGGCCGGTTGAGTGGACAAACAGAAGAAATTGAAAGGCCGGTTGAGTGGACAAACAGAAGAAATTGAAAGGCCGGTTGAGTGGACAAACAGAAGAAATTGAAAGGCCGGTTGAGTGGACAAACAGAAGAAATTGAAAGGCCGGTTGAGTGGACAAACAGAAGAAATTGAAAGGCCGGTTGAGTGGACAAACAGAAGAAATTGAAAGGCCGGTTGAGTGGACAAACAGAAGAAATTGAAAGGCCGGTTGAGTGGACAAACAGAAGAAATTGAAAGGCCGGTTGAGTGGACAAACAGAAGAAATTGAAAGGCCGGTTGAGTGGACAAACAGAAGAAATTGAAAGGCCGGTTGAGTGGACAAACAGAAGAAATTGAAAGGCCGGTTGAGTGGACAAACAGAAGAAATTGAAAGGCCGGTTGAGTGGACAAACAGAAGAAATTGAAAGGCCGATTAAGTAATGGATATACATGTATATATATATATATATTTAAAGGTCGATCAAGTGATGAACAGACTAATGAGAAAATTGAAAGGCCGATTAAGTTAGGACCATACAGCTATCAAGACTTAAGAGACTATTGGATTATAAAAAAAAACTTTTTAAAAGGTTTTTACGAAGTGTAATTGTATCAATTAGTTTGGATCAGTCATGTAATTAAATTTGTAATAGATTTAGACCAACAACAAAAAATCTGTGCGATTAGAATTTTTTTTTACCAATTTGTGTTTGTTTGTTTAGCGCTATTTCATGCTTTTAGCTTTCTCAATACGCTATTATCATATCAGTTGGGAAAATGCGGGGGGGGGGGGGGAAAGAAAAGGGATATCTGAGTGAATTTTACCGTCATCACTTTTGAAAAGCATTTATTAAAACATTCGAAGTCATGGCTCAAGCCTCCTCAAGCCGACATACTAACCTATCTGCTAGTAAGACGCTTTGGAAAAATAGAAGATTGTATAGCTATCGATTGTTTGTTTCAAACTTACTTGAAGAGGCGACCTATGAAGGGGAAAAATTAAGCTTATACCACCATTTCGGTGAAGTATAATTTCTTTCCCTTGTTAAAGATACCAAACCAAATAATTAATTGCCAATAATAATTAACTAATAGGTTTTCTTTTTTTAATTGGTTGTCAGGTTAAAGAAATAATTGTGCAAAATTATTAGATTAGAGATTGGGTGTCCAAAAATAGCATATACAAACGTTTTACCAGACAGAGTGAGTTGGTATAAGATTTGTAAAAAAAAATAAAAAATAAAAAAATCAGAAAGATGGTGAAAACTGCATTCTAGACTGACCAACATTTAAAAAATAAAGACACATTGTTTATAACTTGTCAACATTATTTTTTTTCATTAGTTATATTTTCCTAAACTGTAAACATCTTCATAAAATATAATAATCAAAATGTGAGGTCACTTTATTATTTTTTTTTTGAAAATCATTTAAGTAAATTGGTCAAACGAAGACAGGTGGCCGAAGAAATGTCCCTTACGTGATCTTTAATTTTCTAACCACCCCCCCCCCCCCCAAAAAAAAAAAAAAACAACACACACTGGCAGTGTCTGGAAACAAAATCAGATGGTTCACTTGTCACACTGACTACAAGGAATGTCAAACTAAACAAGTGGTTCTCAAACTGCAATCATGATCATTCTTTCGAGCGTATTTAAGTCTCTGGTTTGACTTGTAAGTATTTCACACGTATATCCTCAGAAAAAGAAATGAGGACGTGCCAGACCAAATCACCTCCAGAACGGCAGGAAATGGGCAGACAGTTGGTCAGGAGCGTTAATGTCTAGTGTATTCCTGACATAGTGTTTGCTTTTTCTTTACGTATCTCTTATATTCATTGCAGATCAACTGTGTCGTATACCTTTGAATATACAGATCAACTTTGTTGTTATTTAACTTAAAATGTACAGCCCTACTGTGTCATATACTTCTGAGTTATTGGTTTCATAGATTCTGTGCGCTAGCACCAGAAAGCCGCCCTGGCTTTTATATACAACCCAAACCTCTTCCATCCCTTTCCCAACCAGGCTATAGCGTCTATGATTTTCTGACCTTCACAAATATCAACAACACGCTAAACAACTAGACACATAGATACTTCCCTGCTAAGATTTGCCCCAATCCTTCATTGAGACCAGTTGAGGACTTAACCGACGCGGGACAATTACCGCATTAAAAAAAAACTTGAGTTTATGTGGGTATCCAATTATTTCCCTCAGTACTCCACTTAGTAGAGCGGAACCAACACACAACAATATCACCGGCTTGTCACATATAAACATTTTGTTTCGTAGACGTCTCCAGAGATCTTTATCTCCAGTTACAGTTTTTTATTGTTGTCTTGAAATATGTTCTCCTGTGATTACGGTTCTTACGTCTGGGGAGGGGAGACAAACTAGGAACAAAGATAAAAAAAGGAAAAAGTTGATATTTAGGTCTAATTGACAGTGTTCAGCGACACAGCCGGAGCATTGGGGGGGGGGGGGGGGGGGGATTTTCCTTCACAACATACCCATACTTCCCTGTAGAGAAGTATTGCTAGATTTCATCACTGTTTTTGTTCTTTTACACCATGCCATTGGTGCGGTGGCCGAGCGGTAAAGCGCTTGGCTTCCGAACCGGGGGTCCCGGGCTCGAATGCTGGTGAAGACTGTGATTTTAATTTCGGGACCTTTGAGCGCCCATGAGTCCACCTAGCTTTAATGGGTACCAGACATTAGTTGGTTGGTCGTTGTGCTGGCCACATGACACCCTAGTTAACCGTGGGCCACAGAAACAGGAGACCTTTTCATCACCTGCCCCTTAAACATGACAAGGTTTGAAAGGGGAACCTTTTGTTTTTACGTCATGCGGGAATGAACCTCGAGCCTTTCAATCTCACCAAGAGACCCTTCGAACTACCGTCACCCACTTCTCCTTTTTGTTTTAAACCTCCAGTAGAAGCACTGCCTTGGTATTGGACGGCGCCACTGTGCTCTCAGAGTAACATAGTTTTCTAGTTGTATCTGCTCTGATGGCATCCAATAAAACTAAGACTGAAGATGGCCAGTGAACCACAGAAAAGATCAGTGACATAGTTTGGAGATAGTGCTGAGTCACATCAAGCTCCATGAAGTGTGTGGGTATTACGTGCAGTCCGTAAGGAGGTTGGGGTTGTACAGCGTTATTGTGTTTGTAAGTCTGCTCAGGAAGAACTCGGATATGTGCATTTAGTTGACCAGTCCTTCTTTTAGAACAAGGTACATTTTGATTTTCAGAGATAAAGAAGGAAACACAAATATTCACGGGCATCATGCAAAATTAAATAATTAACACATTTGTAAAAAAAAAAAAAAAAAAAACTAATGTGAATAATTAATGTACAGATCTTTTAACCTTAAGTATTGCCTGCATATCCGGCACTAAGACGTGATGATCATGACAAATGCCCTTTCAAAAAATACTTTTCTTTTTCTAGTGTTAATCCAATTTTTAATGAAATAAAATGGGGAATCCAAAGGTTAATAGTTAATGCACTGGCCAAACTGTCCAGACAAAGTCATAGCCCTCGACACCAATATAAGACTGATGCGCTCCCTGGTCATGGCCACTTTCTTATATGCTTGCGAGTCTTGAACGCTGACTGCAGAGCTAGAGAGGAAGATCCTAGCAATGAAATTGAGATGCTACAGAAGGATCCTAGGTATCACATTCAAAGAACGCATCACAAACCAAGAGATTAGAGACAGGATTATTACATCGGTTGGACCCCACAATTACCTGCTAACTATTGTAAAAAAAAAAAAAAAAAAAAAAGGAAACTAAGACTCTAAGGCGATATTACAAGTTCTACGGGGCTTGCAGCTTCCCTTCAGGGAACAGTACCAGGAAAAAGAAAAAGAGGCAGACAGAGAAAGCGATGGAAAGACAACTCAAAATAATGGGCAGGCCTGCCATTGAAAGAGGTTCTGTCCAAGCAAAAGACAGATAGGAATGGAGAAAGACAGTCGACAAATCCCGTGTGGACAACGGTCCAACAGACAAGGGATAGGTGAGGGTGAGGTGAAGATTGTCCATTTTTTCCCTATATTTAATTCATCATTTCCTCTCATTAAATAATTGATACCTAGAGTTGGCTTCATACAACTATAACCAGTCGATGTTTCAGCCCTTAGCTTCACATATGTACATACCCTGCTTATAAGATCTTCAACACTAAAACAAAACGAGTTTTGAACTAAATATGTTTTGTTGAGCCTTTGTGCAGCATATATCTCATACACAACACATATAACATAACATTATTAATACACATATACGCATGTGTGCCCCTGACCCCCCCCCCCCCCCCCCCCCCCCAAAAAAAAAAAACAACAAAAAAACCATTCCTACTCCTACTTGTTGTATGCTCAACACGTCCCACATGTGGCTACAGCCATGACAGGTCCAAAAAAAAACAACTAAAGACCGTCAAGATACATAATTGTGGTGAGAGTTCAGACGACGGACATGCACGTTACAAACTGTAGACAATGTCGATCTAGGTTATTTCCGCCCCGCACATGGCTGGGGTCAGACCCCGGGGACACGTTCCATGGTGACATACATACAGCGAGACATACATACAGCGAGACTGGGACAAACATATTACCTTTTATTATTTTTTTTTTAAACAGGGATGATGAGGTGTGTGTGTGTGTGTGTGTGTGAGTGAGAGAGAGAGATAGAGAGAGCGAGAGAATGTGTAGCAAAGTGAGTGAATAGAAAAGGTAAGGCAGAAAAAGCCAAATGTATGATTTCCATTAAAAAAAAAAGAGATATATTCATCGTCCCAAGTCTTGTAGATCTATAGTTAATCAATGTAGGACGATGTGGGAGTGCAAGAGATGGAGATATGTTTAGAAACATTGGGAAACAGTAGTTTAAACGTGTTTATTAGATTGTATCAAAGAGTGATAGGCCAGTGCGGATTTTCTTGACACATTGTGTCTATGTACAATGTAGATCAAGTTCAATATCTTTGTCACTGAAGAGTTCTTGTTTCATCTATCAGAGAGAGAGAGAGGAGGGAGGGAAGGGGAGACAAAGAGAATGTAACTCTATTTAAAATAGGTAATGTGGCTACACAGTATAACAACACCCGACATTTTGAAAATGTTACGGAACAAAGTTGGTTTAATTGAATTAATTTTTTAAAATTTTATTTTTATTTATTTTTGCTTTAAAAAACGAGCGTCCTTATTTCTCACCCAGCAAATTGACGGGAAGCAACAACTAGTAACAGAAGTACACTAGGATAAGGAGCTCTTAAGTGTAATAATGATATTGATAGCGCAATACGGTGTTTCCCAAAGTGTGGTAAACGTACCCCCAGAGGTACGGGAAGAGTTTGGAAAGGGTACACATTGCATCTCGTTAACTGTGCAAATTATATTAAATAATGATTTATTATAAATATAATAACAATAAGCTTTAAATCACATTCCTTCTTTATCCAACTACATATGAATGTGAACTTTAATATTTTTTTTTACGCTTTTGTAAACATTCAATTCGAAAAAAGAAACAGACAATTAGTCATGAAACCACATCCCAGATTAAAACTAACATCCATGGAACCAGATTTCTAACGATCCATCATCTCAGCACCATTTCACATCCTATATATAGCCATAGAAATGTTATTTAGAATGGAGCTTTAATTGCAATTCTATTTCTCGTTTATTATTATTATACGAAGGTACCCAGAAAAAAAAAATGATGTTCTTAAAATCAATCAGTTACAATAAATCCTTTATATTTAAGGCGAGGGGTACTTAGCATTCATTTATGTAAATAGTTTATAACTGGTGTTATAGAACAATGATTTGGCTCAAGGTGGGCGTGGATAGAGAAATTAGAGAATGAATCACATTGAAGCGAGTATATTATTAATTAAGTAGCAACATGTTTATTGTCATGGCTGATGATGGATCAGCGCTCATTTAAAAAGCCATACTATTTATGCCATACTATTTATATGATACTTATCCCTGGATTCTAACGTTTATAAAGATCTTAGTCTTTAGACATACAATTGAATCAATCACAGTGCTCCACATCAAGCATACACTTTGCCATACAGAGTTACATTTCTAAGCGATTACACACAAATTAGATCTTATCATTTTGTTTAAACCGCTGCGGAGGACCACTGTTGAGGATCACTGACAAACGCCAGACATAGTTAAACTAGGGACATGAGAGGCTGTGAAACGAGAGGGTGACACCTTGACATCAAGGCTGTCAGCACCCACTAACTTATATGCACGGTTTTAGTTGTCTTCCTTAACTCTCGGAAAGCGAGAACCAGTTATCTCTGGCGCCCTCTCGCCCTCACCTTTACGTAGAGAATTTAAAACTAAAAACAAAAAAACAAATAATCTATCTCTAGACTAATGACTGAGTCGAAACTCATTTGTTAGTTCTGAACTTGCTCAAGTCAGTGTTTCTCTTATCTCTCATTTGTTAGTTATGAACTTGCTCAAGTCAGTGTTTCTCTTATCTCTCATTTGTTAGTTATGAACTTGCTCAAGTCAGTGTTTCTCTTATCTCTCATTTGTTAGTTATGAACTTGCTCAAGTCAGTGTTTCTCTTATCTCTCATTTGTTAGTTATGAACTTGCTCAAGTCAGTGTTTCTCTTATTTCTCTTACGTGCAAGGGTCAAAGTCAAACAAAAAAGTACATTACACTTATAACGTACCTTGCGATCTTTAATGCAGATACTATAGATGTCATCCATATCTAAGGCTGGTGGTTAACGAGGGTGTCATCAGCACAACGACCCCCCCCCCCCCCACCGCCTTTACTTTCCCCAATTTGTGTCACGTGCCCATTAGAGCTGGATGGTCTTTAGGAGCGTCCTAAAACCTCCAAAATTCAAAATCGCAGTCTTCATCGAGATTCGTACCAGATACCCTGGGTTCGGAAGCCAGACGCTTTACCACTCAGCCACCATGCCACTAACAAAACAGTCACTCGTTTATTTAGAAAAGAAAATGAGCATTTAGTAAATAAAAATAAAAATAAATTGCTATTTAAGATGTCCTAGTAATTCCTCGTTCTCTTTCAAACACATTATTCTCAGATCACACAAGACGATGTCTCAAATAACTCTTTAATTGACTTTTTTTTTTTGTTGAAACCTAACTCTTAAAACTTGTGCTGTGGACTTGAGCTATCTCAAATATTAACTTTCCTATTAAAACGTAACATATGTGACTCACGTCGAGTTATTTCCAACAAAGTTTGACCACCTTCAGATGTTAAATATGAAACAAGTTTGACCACCTTCAGATGTTAAATATGAAACAAGTTTGACCACCTTCAGATGTTAAATATGAAAGAAGTTTGACCACCTTCAGATGTTAAATATGAAACAAGTTTGACCACCTTCAGATGTTAAATATGAAAGAAGTTTGACCACCTTCAGATGTTAAATATGAAACAAGTTTGACCACCTTCAGATGTTAAATATGAAACAAAGGTGGATTTTAAAAAAATGACTTAAATATCGGAAAAAAAATTCATGGTCTCCAACGAGGATGCGATCCCAGTTTCTTCGGCGCAGCAGCCCAAAATTACAACTTGACTACATTATACCTATAATACATGCTATTTAAGCCGGTAGGTTGGGATGAACTCTCCCACACACTCACACACGCGCAACTACTCACACATACTTTCTTATCCCCTCGGTATCCTCCTTCTTAGAGTGTCCCATTCGACTCTTGGAATGGAGATAACTTCTCACTAACCCAATCGTGACGTGGACGTGGTCTGAGGACCAGCCAGTTATTTGATCCTTCCTGGCTGAATCACGCCGACATCTTCATGTTCAAAAGAGAAGACAAAACACTTGTTCCGACCCCAGCGACCAACATGTTACATGACAACGATGTAACATGAACATAAGATTAAACACTGGAGATGAACAATTACAACAAGGAAAGTGTTTAAATCTTGGTGTTAAATTTTTTACACAAAGTTATGTCCCTTACCTTGGTAAACTGTGAAAAAGACTTATTGGGGATCATCCATTTATGACGTCCTCATCACAAAGAAAAAGGGGAGGGGCGTGCTGACGCGTTCAGACAAGATTTAAGTATACAATCTTTTGAGTGTGTATGTGTGTGTGGGCGTGTCTGTGGACGTCTTAATGGAATACCGTTTACATATCAATCAAACATTGAGAGAAAACTATCAGCTGGATCTTCTAGTGCAATATTGTCCTATTGTAGTTTCTGTTATGTGCTATTTAATAGAAACGCCATTATATCACTCCGTGTTTATTTGGTTGCCGTTGTCTTCACAAGAAATGAGAAGATTGAATTATTTTTACTTTTTAGCATCATTTAAAGCAACATTATTTGTTTCCGCTTGACAAAATAACGGCATAGATGATTTAAGTAACATAAAAAATAGGAGTCATACAAGGAAAAAAAACGGTTCTATTTCCATAGGACCTAAACGTTGTTGTTGTTTTTTTTTCTGAGACCCTTTCGGACAATAAATAGCCTCGGTATTGCTTACCATAGCCACTAACATGGGTCAGTTAAAATCTGTATAATTTAAACTAGATGAAGAAAAAAATGTTTGAATCTTGTAAAAACACGCTAACATTAGTTTGTTCTGTTGAATTTGATGACTATCTTCCCCCCATGTACTTATTTGACAATGACCTGTAGCTCAGCTCTAAGAAACGTCTCCAATGAAGGGAACTGTCTTGTACTGTGTCATTCCTACTCCAACTTTTTAAGTTTTCCCTTTTCGTGACAATTAATCTCAGATAATAAATAAAGAAACAACCAGTTATGCATTAACAATAGGAGCGCCAGTCTTTGGGACTGTTATAGAGCAATGCTGTATTAAAACAAATGGGACATTTTGTATTTGTAACATGTGAAATAGACTTTCGTTTCAAGAATATTTCTTGTTCAATCCCTCCAATTTTAAACTATTCAATCATTTAATTGGACCAGTTTTTATTAACCTATTGAACTGAAATTTCGCATTTAAACGTGTGCTGCGTGACACAAAATTTTATTAAAATGTAATAAAGGGCACTACATTAATTGTTAAAGGCAAAGTAAGGTCATCTGTTTCTGTTACTTTTTTCCAACTTATGTCAGATACCCATTAGAGCTGCATGGACACAGAGGCGTCAAATAGATCCTAAAGTTAAAAATCCCAAACTTCACCTGGATTCGAACCCGGAAATCAAGCGCGTTTCCCCTCAGCCACCACGGCCCCGCACATTAATAATAATGTAATACTTTAGACCATGTGAATAATAATGTAATACTTCAGACCATGTTAATAATAATGTAATACTTCAGACCATGTGAATAATATGCTTAGCTTTCTTAAAGCCAACAATTCTAGAAAAAATAGGCACTTCTGAAGGTTAAAAGTCTTTGAAAAACAATCCTACATGGCACATTACCAGATGAAAAAAACAAGATTAAGGGCATGAAGAACAAGGCGGACATGTTTCACAGGCAACGGCAGAGAACAGACACAATGGCGTGAAGGAGTAGAAGAGTTCCGTTGTCAAAGAAGAAACATTCCTTCCGGTCACACCAAGATTGACCCGAAAAGATTGGAAACATTTCTCCTACAGAGCGACCGAGATTTTGAAAGCAGATGTAGTCGAACTTGGGACCCCGAGTCAACTGATCTAATCACAAACCACACAACCAGCCAGTAAATCATTTTCCTAATGGCCAAAAACTTTAACACAAACTTCATCAATTTCTTTGTTCACGTTCAGACGTTCTTTCGGAAATAATTGCTACGTCCTTTCTCAAACGTCCAGCAGGAGGGTAGGGTTTGAACTCGGGACCACCAAGACGAGAGTCAGTACACACCACACGACACAAAAGCCTTTTGTTAGGTTAACGCTTGTCACATTTCTATTTTGTTTAAAGTAGCACAGTGCACAATCTGCACTGCAACCTCCATACGAGCCGTTCCATCCAAATGTGCACATGATGTACACACTGGCAGCACTGACACACACACACACACCAGTTTTAACGAGATAAATGTGGATGTTGAAATATGTCACAGAGAAAACGACCTTCTCCCTTTCGAGATGGATGCCTGACAAGTCTGTCATAACATGACGGAAGTGACATCCCCCCTGAAAAGTGACTGAACACACAGCCTAACGTTCACAAAGCTGCTCCTCCATAAAACAAATAATATCAACCTATCATTGTTGCTTGCAGTAGATAAGCAAAAAAAAATGGCAACCATCTGTTATAACTACGCTGCATCCCGAAATACAGCAAGTTTTATGTTTGGTTTCTGTCCAGATCTGCATGATTCTGGTTTTAAACTTTCAACATGTGAAATTTATGATTATTTATCTAATAATAAACTGCTGTTTAAAAAAAGAAAAGGATTAAGACTGGCCTATTTATGAACATCATCTTTCACACAACTGACCTGCTAGCTCATAATTACGCATCGTTTCAGAAGAGCATAACTCATTTTTAACTTCTAGACCTAATTAACATTAGATGCAAAGTAAATAGATAGATAGAGATATTCTTGGAACAAAGTAATTTATAACGAAAGGTACAGTATATAGACAAAATGACTCCAAGCTACAGATATATCTATTCAAGGAATCCAAGCTAGAGATAAATGTAACTATAAATGACTCCAAGCTACAGATATATCTATTCAAGGAATCCAAGCTAGAGATAAATGTAACTATAAATGACTCCAAGCTACAGATATATCTATTCAAGGAATCGGAGCTAGAGATAAATGTAACTATAAATGACTCCAAGCTACAGATATATCTATTCAAGGAATCGGAGCTAGAGATAAATGTTATTGCTAACGACTCCGAACTACAGATAGATTTATCTATTCAAAGAATCCAGGCTACAGATTGATGTAACAGAAGACACGAAATCACCCAAACCTAGATGTTCCACGTAAACATTTCCATATTCTTTACTATATTGCAATAGGAACAGTTCAAAAATCGCAGCATATGCAGAGGTTAAATGTAACATATTCATTGAATATTTATTATTATTTGTAAGAGTAATTTAAATATTAAAAAACTAGATTTGAAAAAAAAAAGCTTAAATAAAAATTTGATTAAATCTAGCTGTAGATTTCTTTCAATTATTTTTTACGACAAAAAAATTTTCAGAAAAAAACCTCACAAAAACAAACAAAAAAATCTCATAAATATTTAATGCTTTACGCAAATAATTTAAAGAGTAAGAATGTTATCAAAGTCAAAACTATATGAAGTCAAATAAAGTCTACTGGAGATTATTAGAAACATTATCTTGCTGTACCTAACATTAGCCACAGAGCTGTCTGTATTAGCTTAGTTCTCCTCACTGATGTGATGCAGTTATGACTTTTTCAGATATTAATGGACACTTGAAAAAGATTAAAACGATTCAACCATTTAATCAACGATTACAGTAGCCTTCACCTTAACGTAGTTGTGTCCTATCTGCATGACGACCAACAAAAGGGACCTCTTGTAGCATACCTTTAGTAAACACACACACACACACAAATAGGCCTAACAAGAGGATGTCATTGCAAGGGGAAGTTTAAAAACAAAGTTCAGTTTTCTAGCAGCAACCGTCCAAACTTTCCAACCTTATTTGATACATAAACTAGAGAAAACTAATTTAAAAAAACTATAACTGATACTGGATTTACATGATCATTGAAATGTTGACCACGAAGGTGATTTCTTGGATTTATGACAATAGAGTTCTACGAGATTAGCATGCATGTGTGCATGCATGAGTAATGCATATCGTTACAGATTAGGAGCTTTTATTAGTCATTGATTAGCACATGCTTTACTAGAGAGAGACGATCACTTTAGTCAATATGGGATACAAAGTGGAAGTTCGAAACGAGAAATCTCCCTAAAATTGAGCTAGAAGGTAGAAGTTCCAAACGAGAAATCTCACTAAAATTGAGCTAGAAGATGGAAGTTCGAAAGGAGAAATCTCCCTAAAATTGAGCTAGAAAGTATAAATTCGAAACGAGAAATCTCCCTGAAAGTGAGCTAGAAGGTGGAAGTTCGAAACGAGAAATCTCCCTAAAAGTGAGCTAGAAAGTATAAATTCGAAACGAGAAATCTCCATAAAAGTGAGCTAGAAGGTGGAAGTTCGAAACGAAAAATCTCCCTAAAATTGAGCTAGAAGGTGGAAGTTCGAAATGAGAAATATCCCTAAAAGTGAGCTAGAAGGTGGAAGTTCGAAAGGAGAAATCTCCCTAAAAGTGAGCTAGAAAGTATAAATTCGAAACGAGAAATCTCCCTGAAAGTGAGCTAGAAGGTGGAAGTTCGAAACGAGAAATCTCCCTAAAAGTGAGCTAGAGATGTAAGTTCAAAACGATAAATCTCCCTAAAAGTGGGCTTGACGGAGGAAGTTCGAAACGAGAAATCTCCCTAAAAGTGAGCTAGAAGGTGGACGTTCGAAACGAGAAATCTCCCTACAAGTGGGCTTGAAGGAGGAAGTTCGAAACGAGAAATCTCCCTAAAAGTGAGCTAGAAGGTGGACGTTCGAAACGAGAAATCTCCCTACAAGTGGGCTTGAAGGAGGAAGTTCGAAACGAGAAATCTCCCTAAAAGTGAGCTAGAAGGTGGACGTTCGAAACGAGAAATCTCCTTACAAGTCAGAGAGACAAGTCCACACAACTTTAATCCAAGAAGGTGCCAAAGTACGTCGGAGAAAATGAAAGAGCTGAAAGACTGTTTTGTCTTCTAGGCAGGAAAATTGAGGGATCAACCAAAACAAAAAATAAATTCCTCGTCTCTATCAGCTTATAAAGTTTTCGCATATCATTCAATTAAAAGTGTGTATTGACGAGTTCTTGGATTGCTTTTATACGTACTTGAAGAGATAAGATCTCAGTAGGTGATTAGCAGCGACTGTTAGGGTTAGTATCAAGTTGATAGTGGAATTAGTGGAAGACTATGCCTGTTGTATAGCTAGGCAGATCACCAAAGTACAACTCTTTTCTGTTTAGATAAAAGACAACTCAGAGGTGTACTTTCTATTGGGTTACGACTGCAGTTCAATGGGTCAGTCTAAAAAAAATAAATACAATCCTAATTTAAAACTGATACTTTTGGGGTGAGTGTCAAGATAACTGAATTATTCAAAAGTTGGACCGGACCTCATAAAAGGACACGGAAGTAAGGATGAGGTGAAGATAGACAAGGGCAGTAATCCAGGTTGCAAAAAGAAAAGTTATCTGCCCCACCTGTTCTTTTTCTTCTCTCTTTTTTTTTAATTCATGTGTAGGCCCGGCCTATATATTTTTACATGTTTTTATAAAACATTTTTTTTTATTTTGAAAAGGAAAAGTAAAGTCCTAGAAAAAAAAACCCTGAAGATTTGTGATTAAAGTTGTTCATCCTTGTACGTGTATGGGGAGAAGGGGAGGAACGTTGTTGTCGCATGATGGAGACTGGAAGACATAAACGCGAGCGCTGACATGTCTTGGCGGTGTTAAAACGAATGTGAACTAGACAAGACAAATAAAAAAAAATGGCGCTAATGTTGCGTAACGGGGTCAAGGGAGCATTAAAACATGTGCTAACTATCTCCACACCCACCCCTCTGTCTAGTCACTAAAATAACACCCCTCATCTCAGTGTTAAATCCAAATCTTGCTTGTTTGGCGTTCATTTTGATTTGAATTTGTTTTATCACAATTTAAAAAAAATAAAAAAATAAAAAAGATAATAAAGAAGAAACTAACAGGAGTTTATGTTATGCAATATGTGGCCCCTGAGGGTCACTAGTACTCGCACATTACGTTGCACGTAATTTGTATGTCTGTACTTTCTTGCAGTTGCAGATTTAGACGAACTGCTATTTAAATCTTTGTTTTTTAAAAAAGGTTTACACATTTTGCATATAAAATATCTTATATATTTAAATATATGCTAAAAACAAAAGTGCATTCTTTGAGTGAGCAATTCATGTATGACATTCATTTGACAAATACCGGTACTAAGAAAGTATTCATACATTTTTAAAGGAACAATTTCACTACCATGACGCTCTACGTCTCTAATTAGTGTATACTATACAAGCCTTTTAATCTTTGGTTCAACATAGTTTAGTGTATATGTAAAAACAGTTTGCATATTTATTATGTAAAAAAAAAAAAGTTCCCTTTGTAAAGATCAAAAGCTGTCATATATTTGGAATATGATACAGGCGATAGTAAAATTTGATTCTCAATAGCACTTTTAGTAGTTAAGAGATTTGTTGGTGGTGGACAGAGAGCACTCAAGATGTAGTAGCTTTTTCTATACAGGGAAAAATAGACATTAAAGATCAACGGGAAGAGATTATTTCGATTGCTATAATCAAATAGATCTGTATCAACCTCTTAAGTGTAAGATCTTGTTGAAAACATACAGTTGATCAGATAATCCCCTATAAGAGAACTATTAAGGTCATGCAATTAATAATTCAAGTGTTTGAAATTCACATTATCGTCCGTGACAAAATTCCAAAAACTAATTTTTATTTTTTTGTGGTCGTTCAATCTGTTACTTCTAATTGGGCTGGCTGTAGGACTGGACAAAACGAGTCAATTAAATGAGTCATTAAAATGCCAACTTTAAAATTTAAAAAAATGTAACGATTCCTCTCCTGTAAAGCTTGTAGAGCGATTGTTTGCTCTTAACAACTAATGAATGTTAGAGTTAAAAACAACAACTCAACATTTATTATTAAATTTTATTATTTCATTTATTATTTACTTATTATTTTATTAATTTATTAAAATTGGATTCTGAGTTTAACAAATTGATTTAAACTGTGTTGTTTTTTTTAACTATATTAAATAAAAATGTTATCCAAGTTTGTGACAAAGATTAATGTTGAAATATTTTCTTCGAAACTACAGAAACTACAGCGCAATGTTCAAACGTCATCTTGTTGTAGCAAATAACATTAAAAGGAAAAAAACAAACAAGTATGTAATATATATATATATATATATAAATAAAAATCTTTTTCTATTTTATGTTTAAATAATAAAGTAAACCTTCATATTTTATTTGTCTCTGAAAAAATTAAGTTTAAAAATTGCCAGAATGGGAATCAAACCAACACCATTAGCGTGTCGCTCTAGCAACTTAGCTATCCAGCCATCCTTCTATGTGCCCAATCTTAGGTTGAAATAAAAGATTCAATGCTTTTACTTTCGTTTTGACTTGTGCCTTCTAACCAACGTCCAACCCTTTGATCACCTTCCTTAGACTAGGAAGAAAGTATGAGTTAATAGAAAGAATTCAAAGAAAAAACGGCAATAAACTATCCCCATAGATTTCACATGTAATACCTAACAGAAAAGTGAAGCTAAGCGCTGAAAGTGAATCATGTGTGTGTTACATACAAAATGGTAGCATCCAAGAGAGCAATACTTCTGATAACAATATCTGGGCTTTCCTCAAAGTGAGTCACAGTTGTTGTGAGAACATAACGAGAAATGTATCCATTGACGTGGATTGTGGCAAGGGTTCAGTCGAAAGACCTACACGATTACAGCCAAGTCATGGCTACATTGTTCAGGTCATTACAAAAACATTGGGTGGTTGGGGCGTAAAAAAAATATAAAAAAATTAAACAACGCTTTGTCTATACAACACCGATAAAAACCAAACCGGAATAATTGGATATAATATAAACACCGAATATAAACAACATATTGATCAACAAATGTATTACAGAAAATTATTTCTGTAAACCTTCACATGACCGATATATATTGAAACAGCTATTCGAGAACTTGGTTCAGCAAATAACGACAGTTGTCCTCGACATATGTATTGGCCTATCTATAATACATAATCCTGTTACAACGCTCACGTCCCTTACCTGGCATTACACTTTAAACAAATACTTCGTACACATACACAAATCAAATTACAACAAAAAAAGAAACAAATTGTGCATAAAAATGCAGATGACGATCCCCAACTTCCCGAGGGAAACATTTCTATAGAGCCGTACCATCCACGAACTAACTATCTAACATAGGGCCACATTCTACAATCTAACATATAGCTACATTCTACAACAACGACAGGCAAAGAACTCATCAAATTTACACAACCAAATGAAAAAAAAATGTTTTAATTACGTTTAACAAATTGAAGAGTCTCTCTACAACAGGAATGTGCCACTAATGATCCACCGGTAAGAAAAACAAAACTCAAGTCCTGCTTAGAAAGAATATGGCCGTAGTGGCTAAATCTGGATAGACTTTAAATAGATCAAATAGTAACAATAATGTCACTAGTCAGTGACAAACTGAGTGGAAGTCATCAATAAACAAAGTATAGTGCTAATTTTATTTTTAAATTACTATCTATTTTATATTATTATATAGACTCAAAACCTCAAGTAATTTGTGCTAGGGAAATAAATATTTTGCAATTTATAATAATAAATATATATTATACCGGATTTAATAATAACTAATAATACTTTTCAAAAATACAAAAACCAAAAACCAAAAAAAAAAAAAGGTGGTGGGGGGGGGGGTCTATATTTGTTTTCTTATCAAAGTACGGTACTAAGTACTTTACTTTTCAAAGTACGTTACTAAATACTTTACTTTTCAAAGTACGGTATTAAAGACTTTACTTTTCAAAGTACGGTATTAAAGACTTTAGTTTTCAAAGTACGGTATTAAAGACTTTAACTTTCAAAGTACGGTACTAAAGACTTTACTTTTAAAAGTACGTAACTAAAGACTTTACTCTTCAAAGTTCGGTACTTAAGTAGAAAATGTTGCCATGGTCCGTTTCAAAAGAACTTTTCGGAACGATTGTGTCTCGAATGTTCAACTCTAGTTTGTAGATTTAGCATAAGTTTTAACTTCCACTGCAGAGACTTTCAATACAATAAATTATGTTGAAGGAATAAAACTTGTAGTAATATAGAGATTTTGTACCGTCAACACCTTATTAAATGATATAGATCTATATCGGGCGTATCGGTTGTTCACATTTCCTTTCAAGCAATAATTCATTTGTTAACATTTCAAATAAAGAGCTCACATAGTAAAAAGTTGAGGGGGGGGGGGGGAGATATCGATGTAGAAATGACAGGAATTCAAAATTGATAGGGACAAAGTAGGCCTACTCTGTAGTGTTTCTAGTTGATGAGAACACAATTCAGCTCATTACAGAAATATATTTTACTTCGACTATATAGAAAGTCGTCACCATGACATTGGTAGAAGCAACATGACAGTGGTAGAAGCAAGATTGTCTAACTGGTAGTCTTCAGTTTTTAACAAGCTGTATTTAAATACAAAAAGTACCCTTTTCAGACCTTGCAGATGATTAATGGTCATCTGTTTCAATGGCCGACGGTTCACGAGGGCGTCATGTGGCCAGCACAACAATCAAACAGCCTTTACTTTCCCCAACCAATGTCAAATGACTCAAAGACGTCCTTAAAATCTCGAAATTCAAAATCCCTGCCTTTCCAAAAACAGATAATCTGCATTTATTAAACCACTGTTACATCAGATCTGGGCGAGGTGGTCGTCTTTTTTCCACTAGTGTGTATGTGTTTTGTATTTGAATGTAATTCGTGTTTGCATCTAGTAGTTTTCCTGAGGTGGACAATTGTTGTCTAACTGAATTCCCATTTGTTGGACCAGTAAAATTATTTTATCTTCACTGAGATTCGAACCCCTGAACTCTGTTCAGAAGTCAAGCGCTTTTCCAGTAAGCCACCAGGCCGGCAACAAGCTATAGTGGGTACATGAAATTTTAAAATGATTTTTAAATTAAATGATATAGATCTATATCGGGCGTATCGGTTGTTCACATTTCCTTTCAAGCAATAATTCATTTGTTAACATTTCAAATAAAGAGCTCACATAGTAAAAAGTTGAGAGGGGGGGGGGGGGAGATATCGATGTAGAAATGACAGGAATTCAAAATTGATAGGGACAAAGTAGGCCTACTCTGTAGTGTTTCTAGTTGATGAGAACACAATTCAGCTCATTACAGAAATATATTTTACTTCGACTATATAGAAAGTCGTCACCATGACATTGGTAGAAGCAACATGACAGTGGTAGAAGCAAGATTGTCTAACTGGTAGTCTTCAGTTTTTAACAAGCTGTATTTAAATACAAAAAGTACCCTTTTCAGACCTTGCAGATGATTAATGGTCATCTGTTTCAATGGCCGACGGTTCACGAGGGCGTCATGTGGCCAGCACAACAATCAAACAGCCTTTACTTTCCCCAACCAATGTCAAATGACTCAAAGACGTCCTTAAAATCTCGAAATTCAAAATCCCTGCCTTTCCAAAAACAGAAAATCTGCATTCATTAAAACACTGTTACATCAGATCTGGGCGAGGTGGTCGTCTTTTTTCCACTAGTGTGTATGTGTTTTGTATTTGAATGTAATTCGTGTTTGCATCTAGTAGTTTTCCTGAGGTGGACAATTGTTGTCTAACTGAATTCCCATTTGTTGGACCAGTAAAATTATTTTATCTTCACTGAGATTCGAACCCCTGAACTCTGTTCAGAAGTCAAGCGCTTTTCCAGTAAGCCACCAGGCCGGCAACAAGCTATAGTGGGTACATGAAATTTTTGAGGCAAACTAAAGGCGAATGATGGCTGGTCTGGTCACATCTACTAAAACAGCAAAGGAATATATTAATATCAACAGAGCCGCAAAGATTCCAAATAGAATTTTAATTATAATAATTTAAATTTTAAAAAAAAGTTGTAATGAAAGAAACTGAAGAACCTTCGTCGTAACTTTTTCTGTTAAAGATTTGTGGGTTTTTTTTTTCAGTGTACTTTCAAAGAGTGACTTGTATACCAAACTGTACTAAATAAGTATACCAAACTGTACTAAATAAGTATACCAAACTGTACTAAATAAGTTGTATACTGGTTTCTACAACTAAAACACAGATATAATATTAAATTATATTAAAATAAATCTAAATGTTTCCTCAAGTGGAAAAAAAAAGAAGGGGTGTGGATAAACCCAGACATGTTAACTTCCTATTATAAGTATCCTTTTTTTTTTTTTTTGGGGGGGGGGGGGGGGGGGGGTATTATATTTCTAGACTCTTTCGATCTTGCGTACACACACAATCGCACAAAATGAAAAACAACCTTGGCATAATCTAAAACTGTTTCCCAAACTGTGTTCCGCAGAACCCTAGTGTTCCGCGAGGCCCGAATAGGTGTTCCACGAACTACTGGAATAATAAGCTAATAGACCCCACGTGAATTAATCTCTCTAAATTCTAAAAAAAAAAAAAAAAAAAAAAGCAAAGTGTTCCGCTAAATACTCAGAATGTGCGAAGTGTTCCGTTAAGGAAAAAGTTTGAGAAACACTGGTCCAAAAGCGTAAAAAGGAGAAAGAAAAAGATCTATAGCACATATGTATTTGATGGAGACCTTCAAGGTTTATGTATAAAGTTTACATGAAGAGAAGCTGTGTCAGTCTGTGTGTGTATGCTGGAGCGCCAATTAAAGAAAATCTTACCATAAAGTCATTAAAAAATTGCATCACAGAAGATACATCCAGATCGCCAGGGGCGTTTCGCATTGTATCCATCTGTCAGGACATCTCAGCCTGTTATGAGTCCGCCAAGTTCTTTCAAAATAACGCCCTAAATGTCGTCTGCAAATATGACTCTTCTTAAACCGGGCACACAAAATATCCACAGTAAGTCCAGTATATGCCAGTTACACGTCAGAATTACAAGCCGAAATCTCAGTCTTGAAGAATGCTTTCTATCCACTCACTGTAGTAATTCTTACGTTAGAACTCGCTGAAGACAACAAGAAATGTCTGGAGCTCCTTACAGTTTGGGCTACAAGATGGACTCAGTTGTCTGCTATCAACAAAACAATAAATTTGTTGGGAACTACAAATGAAACAAAAGGTTGTTTTTTTTTTTTTTATACGAAGAAAATAATATAAGTGCTGAGTTGTTGTTTTTTAAACCTTACACTACTAGGCGTTGTCGGCAATAACCAAAAATATATTAAACGCCACTTTTACGGTTTGCTATAAATATCGAAGGGGAAATAGAATAAATGAACTATATATTTAGACACCAAAGAAAATAAAAGCTTACTAAAGAAATACTATAAATGTTGAATGGATCTTCTAATGAATGATGTATTATAAAAAAAAAAAGGAACATTTTTACCTTACGCCAACCCCCACCCCCCGAATTAAGCGAATGTATAAATCTACTCAACTGAGTATATACAATTCGAATGATAGGCTTATAGATGACGGTGCGCAAAATGTTTAATTCACTCTTTAATGCTGGAATACACGCTGATGTGTTTTGAGAAGAAAGATTATCTAGACCTCAAGACCAAATTTAATTATCAGATTATTTTTTTAAAAAAGATAACTGTTAAACCAGAGTTTTCCTAAAGATATACGCAAGCTGTAAATTTTCTAGGAAAATCGTTAGAGTCGTTTTCGTGAACCGAGCCCATGCAGTTTTTGTTTCCTCTTCCCATGAAGAATTTGCAAGCTGAATAGAGGAAATATAATAAAAACAATATTGCAGAACTGTTTTGCTGTTTATTTTAACCAAAAATTAACAGCAAAAACAAAACAACTTGTGACATCAACTCCACAACTCCATTTGAACACATCGTAAAACAAAAAGTTATAACAATTTCAATGGTTCATTCTTGTAATTATCGAAACATAATTTTTGCTAGTATAATTTTCTTTTTTGGTTTTTGTAAGGTCAAGACTCTTTGATTGAATCTAAGATTGTATTCGGTATCACGCGACAATAGATGCAATGGTAAATGTAGTGGATGATATTAATATTATTTTTATTTATCTATTTTTTGTCTTGTTTTCACGAAGGTGAGTAATGTTTACTGTATCACATTTAAAATAAAGCACACACATAAAAAAATCATGTTTCTTAATTACTTAATTATCTCTGGAAGATCAAGTGTGTGTGTGTTATATTAATATTACGTCATGTTGATATGTTCGCTAAACGATTCTTTGTACAGGATTTCCCGTGTTTCTTATTTTTCTTTTCTTAAAGCGTGGTATGCATCTATTTCTATTTTGATACAACCCAACAGCAAACCAAACCTACAACAAGAAATGTATACAGAAATATGTGGTCACATTTTATGTTTAAATCCATTAGCTATGGAAAGAAATTTGTATGGTGTAGTAATGGTTTGTATACATTTTAAATAATTAACCTACTTATATACATATTAAGAAGACTCCTGCCAAAGTTTCTATTCGTACTTAGAAGTCAATCCACGATGTGTCTTAGTAATGAGGAGACATGTATTTTTAACCAAGTTAGGAGGTAATCTAACATCCATAATAGAACAATAGTAGACTATTACAAATTGATTAGTGATAGGCTTAACAAACTTCAGCCGGGAAGCAGAAACACATGTAATGTTAGAATATACTGCTGATTCTTTCACAGCTTCATGACATCTGTTTTGCTGTAATGCTGTTCTCAATAAATTTGCGATGAACCTAAACGTCACTCGTTGTCATCATCTGCCTATTCCATCAGGCAGACATCAAGCAATCATTTTGAAAAATTAACCAGGTCTAGTGTTGAGATAAACTTTTTTCTGGGCGTTCGTTTAACTTCGATTCCTCTCATTTGATTAACCTCAATCCTTCATTTAATCAATGTTCAGAATGACGTCAAATTCCACATCAATGTCTTTGAAATACTTTTATGGACATCTTTTAAAAAAAAATGAGATAGCAACTCTTCTAGCTCAAAACATAACAAACTGGAACAATTCGAAGTGAATCCAACTTTCAGTGTTGAGATCTTAGATGTTATCGCTCGGTGCTTTTCATTTATTTAAAGCATTGATTCCCAGAGTGGTCTATATAGAACCCCAGAGGTCTACGAAGACTTCCAAGGGGTCTACGAAAGTGAAAAAGTAAATTGGGGGTCTATGAGCTGTCCATGGGGGTCTATGACTTTAATTTTCACACCCCATTAATGTAACTATTTCAAACACTTATAAATGATTTGTACCTTAGTTATAAATAATAATTTCACTGTTATAAATTCAAAAGTAAAAAGTCATATTTAATTACAATACTAATCTAAATAGTTTATTTTGTCTACATATTTAACAAAAAGAAATCTTGATTTTAAAGCGTTGATTATTTATTTCCTTGTTAAATAAGAGATTGTCTATAATAAGAGTCTTTAATGAAATCAATTAAACTGAAGCATTATTGGAGACAATGCCACCCTGAGAAAAAGAGAAAAGTGAGACAAAAAAAGTTCAGAATAGACTCACAAAATCTTTCTTCAACATCCTATAGAAAAGATGGCGGTTTGTGAGCGTCTTACAAGATCTCTTTACCTATAGCCAAATACAAAAAAACATTATAGATAAAACAGATAAAACATTGATTTTACCAGTCCTTGAAGTAGTTTTAAAAACTGTTTTACACAAACCTACATCTGATATTATGAAACGAATTTCTTTTAGTAACACTACAGTTCAAGGGCTCATCGGTGGGATGAGCATTAAAGCTGCAAACTACCTAATGGTCTTCAGCTCCATATGTTTCCCCATGGCTGACCCACGAAGCCTTTCCCGTGTTTGGGTGTATAGCTGCAAAGCAGCAGAGGTTTGAATTCTATTTTCCTTCGGCTAGGTGGGCTGCAAACCAAGGCTAATGAGTCCCTCCTGCTCGAAGCTTACTGGTTTAGGCGCCAGTAACTCACCTTTGCCTCTTCTACTGTTAGTGAAAACAGCTCCGCAGGACCAATTTTTGAGCCAAATGTGAAAGCTCAAGAAATACACGAGAAACTGCTCTTTGCGAAAACTTTTACAATAATACATAAGGCAAATTAATTAATTTGTACACTGCAGTTAGAAATTAGTTTTAAAAATTAGTTTATGAATGTGCAAAAATGCAATAAAAGTTAAGCAGGGGGTCTACCGAAAATCAGAAAACATGGCAAGGGGTCTACGAGACAAAAAGGTTTGGGAACCACTGATTTAAAGTGTACACAATTACTAGCTATGCTTGAGTGTGAAATAAAATGTGTACTATTACATTTATTTACAAACTATTTACACGTGTACACATATCTCCACAACTTGGCAGAATGATAAGCCATTATCCACAAGAGAATGTATCATCACATAGTCTGGATACAAGGCATAAAGAAGGCGAGGAAGAAGAAGTTGAATTGATGCAGCTAACGAGAGACTCTTACAAGACAATGTCTTCTAGCATTCTACTCGAGTCTATCTGTTACACCTCCCCCGCGACAAAAATAAGTCTGGTGTACCCCCCCCCCCCCCCCTCACTCTTGTTCATTGAAAGCCAATGTCGTAACATTAACTCATGAACTACTTAGTTAAATTGAACACGGTGATGGCATTGTTATCTTAATAGGTCTCTACAACAAGAAACTAATTGCTTCAATAGTAAAGCATTTAAACATACTAGTCTATATCTATTTTTTTATAATGTCTGATATGTGAATTATTTATTTTTTAAATAGATCTAGGCTTAAAGATGTTTATTAACAACTGGATTAAAGTGGATTCTATACCTATGTTAATAAAATTGACCTTTAAAGTTTAATTTAGATGTACATATTAACATACCGGTACTAATCTAGATCTAAGTGTATTCACTTGGAAGACTAGAATCTACAATAGATCTAAAAGTCAACCGTATATCCTAAGTTTATGGGAAATATAGATCTAGAAGTTAGATCTAAGTCTGATGGTTGACATATAGTAAACCTAGATCTGGATCTTGATTATCGAGATATATTTCAACAATGGTTATATCGATAGTGCATCTAGTTTGATTCGCAGCACAATCAAATATCCTATAGAAATAAATATCAGACTAATGTAAGTCTAGATCTATGTCCATACAAGATTACCGTCCAGCACTCAGAAACGCCTCCATAGACACCGCATGAAATTCTATCCCACCAAGTACCACGGGAACATAGTCTGGGAACGTTGTCCCCTCCCCATGCTTGAGAAGTTGACTATTAGAAACACGTAGTTTTCTTATCAAAGACACAAGCTATAGATCCCAATCTATAAGCCTAGCGGTGTGGCAGTGTAGTGGTGTGCCAGGATCCAATATTTCTAGATATCTAGATATACACACTTAGCGTAATTATTAAATAATTAAATGGATCTAGATCTAAACCTAAATCTATATCCTAGATCTAGATCTACATCAACCAAATCAAGATTTAAACCTTTAAAAAGAAAAATAACACTCAAACACACACCTGAACTAATGTTTTCAACTGAACACAGACACAAGAATGAATTAATCAATAACAATTCACAATATATATAACTCATAATGAAATGCTAATGAAAAAGAAACAATAACCATACAACGGTAATTATATAGCCTACGAGTTATAGATCTAATATCACACGGCCGAAACATTAATGAAGATAAAGACTCCAAAATCAAGAGATCTCCATATCTACAATTAACATTGTAATGGTTCCTCTCGAAGGGAAATACAAAAAAAAAAAAGGGGGGGGGGGGGAGACACAAATCACCTTAATGAATTCCAAAAGTTAAACACATCTGATTACAGCAGCCTAGTAGTCCATGATAACACCGTGAAAAGTATAGATAAAAAAAAAAATCCCCTCAATAAAACAAGTCCATGGTTGACAGTACAGTGAATCACTTCTGCTGCATTAGCGGCCAGTGCTTCTACCCCGTGCAACCCCCCTCCGTCCGCCTTACTACCCAGTCCCTGCCCTCTGCTTCAGTTCTAAAAAAAAAAAAAAAGTTTACCATCGGTACCCCCCCCCCCCCACTCCACCCTACCCCCACCCCTTATTGTTTACTTTTCGTCCCGCTACAAGCTGCCATCGTTGACATTGGGCACCAAAACGCCAATATCTTTCTGGCCGCACTGGCACGCGGAGCAATTCGCCCCTGATTTTTTGTTCTCTCTCTCTCTCTCTTCTTTCTTTCTCTCCTTCTCTCTTGTGATTCGCTCAAACCCCCTCGGGGGCTCTGATTGGGGGTCTACGAAATGTACAAAATTGAAATGGTGAAAAAAAAAAAAAATCGGAGCGATGCCGTGGAGCAGAAAGACGAAGGGGGAATAACTGCGGTTTTATTTTCTGATCCTCCTCACGTGTCGGCGTGGTGATGGTCTAATGCTCCTCATTAACCACTTAACGTCTTACAATGAGATCACCAAAACTTGAGTACACTAGACTCATCAGTAGTCTTAGAATCAAACGTATGTCTTGTGTTTAATATTTATAGTAAAATGTTTTGTTTGTTTTATATGTTTCGGATGTTCCTTCAGAGTTGAAGATAGTTTACTTCCTAGTCCAAACCTCCCGCAGGACGACGGGGGATGGGAGCGGGCAGGGTTTGAACCCTCGACCGTCGATAAATCCGAACGACAATCCAGCGCGCAAACCGCACGACCAGGCAGCCATATAAAGCACGACCAGGCAGCCAGATAAAGTTTCCCTTTCAGACATTTGCGATTTTTAGTGCGGATGGTGTGAAAGTCAAGTGTTTCTATGGTCTACAGTTAACGAAGGTGTCATGTGACCAGCACAACAACAAATAGGATTATTTCCAAAACTAATGTCAAATGGCCTACCCATCGCAGTTGGGTCGACTCAGGGACATCTGGAATTAAGGAAGGACAGGCGGGGCTACAGCCCCGTGGTTTACAAAAGAATAGGCCCCCCACTAAAAAGATATGAAAATATATCCGAGTTTCAAGGGGTTAGAAAATTTAACAAATGTTTAAAATATTTTTTTTATCGCTTTTTTAAGTCTGGAAAAATGTTTGTGTTGAAGAAGTGTGTATAGTCTGTCGTTTGTTAACAAGGAAAAGTAGAAAAGAAGTTTTTTTTTATTATATCAATATTTAAATTCGCAAACAGAAAATAACTCGAAATCTCATTTTGTGTTAGTCACACAAACTATCTAAGAATTAAAGCCCGTGTTCTCATAACACTGTTACTTGTGGACATGACTTACTTGAATATTTCAAAAGATTTAAAAAACAAAGCAAAAAGTGCTTCAATGGTTGAGCGCTTGACCAAGAACCGATGGTCCTGTGTTCAAGGCTTGAGTTTCTTAATGGACATGTTTATGTCGTTGAACCAAGCCTATTAATGGGTACCTGAAATAGGTCCAGAAAAGAAATACGTACAGAGTCAATAGAGTCAAGCGACCGATATGTACACTAGATTAATGACATCCTTGTGTACCGTTAGCCACATACACAGCTGTACTTAACTCTTTCTCTCCGTAATTATTTACCACATTCTGGTGGAATCAACGCTGGTATCGTCAGTTAGGAGAGAAAGAGTTAACATTCACTTCACCAAAGGAAACGCTTGAATAAAGTGAGGGAAACAGACTTTCAGTAAGTTAACATTTCAATTCACTGCTATATAATAAATAATAATAAACAGAATAAAATAATGTGCGTCACAGGCCAAGTTTGCAAGCAGATAACAGGCGTGGCCTGCGTCATTTTATTCACAGCGGAAAGTTTGGTTAATATGGCGTCATTTATTGGTGTTTCCTTTTTTGCCTCGAGTACTGCTAAAAATTCCAAAATGACGCTTATAGTTATCGGGAAGAATGGAGAATCACAAATACTATAGAAGAGAAGACGGTTATAGATTCAGTGTTCATTGCTTTGTACGATAAATGTACTCCTAGTAAAACTATTACATTTCAATAAATAAGATAGTTTAGAGATACAACAGTATGCCAACTTGTTGAGTGTTGTTGCCGGTCGTTGACTTGTAGCACCAAACCGCTGGTAGACATCTAAACCGATGTAGGCGTATTATATCTTAACTTGTAACACTTGAAATAATACATAATCTTTGTGACGTGCCACCAAATATAACCTTTACGACAATATAGTAATATAGTACCAGGACAAAGAAGAAGAGGCAGAGACAGCGATGTGAAGACAACATAAAAGAAAGGACGGGCATGTCATTAAAAGAGATTCTATCCAATGCGAAAGACAGAGAGGAATGGAGAAAGACGGTCAACAAATCTTGTGTGGTGCCCCAACGGTCCAGCAGACTAAGGGATAGGTGAAGGAAAGGTACACTATAGACAAGCTCAACTTGAGATGAAAGGAAATAAATGTAGCAGACTTTAGTCATAATATAAAATGGTGTTTAAAAGAAAATCTAACTCACTGCAAAAACACGTCTTTTCACTCTGGCATTCTGGAGACGGTTTGCGATAGTGCAGCTCATCTTGCATCCTTCAAATTGCATAGCCACCAACCAATCGCAAATTTCTTCTCATCGTCACCAAAGAACCCCCCCCCCCCCACACACACACGTAATATTGAGTTTAGTTCATAACCGTATTCTAGTTTCAATGTAGTGTTTGTGTTTCTATGTCCTTTTATCTTACGTAGTAGTCTAACGCCTTTGTGAGCAGAGAGAATCTGGCAGATACGTTCTAGTGGTGTGAAGTAGACATAATCTCAGTGTAACGTTAAAAGCAAGCGCACACGCCCACACAAACAGACACATGTATTTATTCAACTCCTACTTTTAGCTTACAGTCATCGGTGGAAGTTAGAAGTTGGAAGGAAAAGGTTTTGGCGTATGGAAGTCTGGAAATTCCCAAAACTGGCAGCGAAGTTGATGTCGCGCTAACAACGCCGATCCCATCAGATCCCACCCTATTGGATTCGATTCAATCAAATCCGATCATATACGATCCGAATCGGATCCGATCATTATAAATAATGAGAATAAAATATATACAAAAGAAAAAATACTAATAAAATTGTCTTTTTTCATAGTTACATAATGGTCCAAAATCTGTATTGCATAAATTGTTATTATGTATACGCTTTTATAGCATCTTGGACAACCGAAAGTAACGATTACAAAATTGTAATCGCTTAGAGATTTTCTAATTATTCAGTATGTCAATGTATGTCTTTTAAAATGAATGATTTATTTTGAACTTATATATATATAAAAGAATATTTCAAGAATTAGAAAAAGGACTTTAATTTTTTTTTAAATAATGTTTATTTTTTTAAAAAATGGGAGAGGTGAGATCCTCAACCCAGTTACTTCCCTTTTACAGTCGCCAAAGCACTTCTTGAGGAAGAAGATAAACAACATCTCTCAAGACAAACACAACCTTTCAGACCACCAGCACCGGTGCTCTCAATGAGATGGAGGAGAAGCGGGGGGACATAGACGACACCAGTGTGTCCCCGGGAAAATGCTCGGCCATTGTGTCACGTGTTTGTTGACCGTAGTTGCCAGCAGACTTCATCAACTGGGTATTTTCTACCCGAGTTGACTCAACCACTTAGGACTTTTTCTAAAGCGTTCTTCCTCCCGCCTCCCCCCCCCCCCCCCCCCAAATTTTTTAAACTTTAGCATAACACAAGCAGGAGGGGGACACATGTGGGTGATAAAAAGGCACTTCACACAGACAGATACACCAAAACATTTTCAGTTCAACTTGAAGTGAGTAAGAAAATTATAGATTTTTTTTATCTAGACATTGCATGAAAGTCGCAATGACCAGTCACTTCACCAGATACCTTTTTTAAATTACACACAATATAACACACACACACATACCAAATAACAGAGTTTTATACATCACTATCACTATATGAATAAAAGAAAACTATTTTATTTCCAAACATATTCTATTGTTGTGTCTCTTTAATAGACATACTATATACAATATACACACAATATGAATCTTTGAAGTATTTTTTACTAATGTGTGTAATTATTTTTTTAAAAGTGTTCGCTTTGATGGCACCTAAACGAAGCAATATACAAAATATAATGTATTGAAATACAATAAACATGTATATACATTGTATATAATGACATCAGATTTTCAAGTGTTTCTTCTAATTGTTTAGAACTAAACGTAACGGGTTGACGAATGGTAGGACAGACAGACAACAAAATACTGATAGCGATTTTTTACTTTTCGCTAAAAAAAACATACATTTTCCATACTATATTTTCAAAGGAACTAGATCTCCTTCAAGTTCAAGTGCTCAAATGGAAACATTTTGTTGGAACACTCTGAAGCAGCTCCATGTGTGTTGCTCGGATAAATAACAATGACACTAATACCATACTATACTGGACCAGACAGATATTGAAACTATAAAGAAACCAAAAATACAAACCCGGAAAGATGTAACATGGCTGAGAATGGCTGCGCTTAAAATAGGTCTAATTGTCTGGCAATGAATCCAAGTCTCAAAATTTTCAATATTCAGATTATGTCTCTTGTTTGGGAATAAGACGCTATATTGAAGATCACTACTTAAAAATAACTCTATGTTACCATCGAAAGAGTTTCGAAAATCAATTTTGCAGTGCTGAAAAGTGCAAAATAATAATAACAATAATAATGATAACTTTTAAAATACATAGCTTATCAACAGTTTATTCTGTGCCCACGGATACACCACAACACTTTTCAGCCATAAGATAATAAATGTCTAATAGAGTTGTAATGAGAGAGAGTACTGTACGGTGATTTAAATACCCGGTACAGTGAAAGCTTTTATCTGATATTGAGATAGTAAACAAAAAAAAAAAAAAAGAAAATTTTAAAAATACTTAAAAAAAACCAACAAAGCTTATAATTAAGCGTGCTTGTATCAATCAGTTTGGATCAGTCGTGTAATTAAATTTGTAATAGATCTAGACTCTAGACCAGCGGTTCTCAACCTTTTATGCTGGGCGACCCCTTTTTACAATCCCGCACTCTGCCGCGACCCCCACACATACATACAGCAATAGAAGAATAGACAACAATAATCCATATTTTCGATGGTCTTAGGCGAACCCTGGCAAAATGTCAATCGACCCCAAGGGGGTTGCGACCCACAGGTTGAGAGCCCCTGCTCTAGACCAACAATAAAAAGCATTTATAAATAACAAAAATGGGGGGAACGACCTGAATTCAAACTCATGCTCAAGCCTTCTCAGGCGTCTCAAGCCAACAAGATAACCACTCTGCTAGTGGAGAGCTTATGAACATGGAAGATTGTATAGTTATCTTTTGTTTCTATAGCCTCGTCCTATTTTTCAGGTATGTGTTCACTAAGACTCAGACGACGACCTTATAATAGGGACAAATTCAACTTATAACACCACTTCAGTCAATTACAATTTCTTTCCCTTGTTCGAGATACCAAACAAAATAATTCACTACCAATAGTTAATTAACTTATTGGTTGTTGTTGTTTTTAAATTGATTCTTGTTTTGTCAGGTAGAAGAAATATTTGTGCAAAATTTCAGCTTGATCCGAGATTATGTGTCTGAGAAAAATGCATCAAAAGTTACGCTGAATATTTAGCGTTTGCACCGCTCCCCTTCCCAGTCACTTTTGATAGTTCCCTTCACTGGAGAACGATACAAACCACAGAGCCCCCACCCCATCGCCTTTATATTTCCCTTCAATTTCTGTTTCTATCGTTTTAAGTTTATTTCCCTGTGTCGCAATTTCTCATGAAGGTGTGTATGTGTGGGTGTGGTGGGGGAGATGACGGTTGGAGTGGGGAGGCACTGCTGATTATTTACCCCGGGGTCCGTGAAAAGAATGGCCTCGAGCCGTTGTGTTGACTTACGTATCAAATGGCTAGGCCTACCAAACAGCTCATCTATAGTGTACCAGAAACGAAGGACCCGTCAACAAAGAGCTTGAAACGGGGCAGAGAAAACATCATTAAAAAGCAGACGACCAAGGGATGCGCATTTCAAAGCAAAAGACCGAGCGGGGGAGGGGATCACCGAGGAATGGACAAAGGGGTGGGTTGGGGCAAAGAAGTAGAAGAAGGAGAAGAGAACATGAGAGATGACACAGTCTCTGCCCTTATTCTCTTGGACAAAAGAGAAGAGAAAATGCATTACAAAAAATTATAGACTGAGAAAAAATGTTATAAAAAAAAATTGGAAGTGACCAAAAAATTTGTCAAATTGGGAAAAAGCTTTGAACGAGAATTTCGACCAGAGAACAAAAAAATGAATTATTTCAACAAGTTAAATGTGAAATTTAGTCAGACACTTATAAGTGTTCAATGGAAACAAACAGAACAAGAGGTAAACCAAATAATAATGTCATAAGATTGTCTCATCTAATGAGTTGATCAGTGAATAGAACCCAAACAAAACTTAGGTCTTTGTCTATGAACGATAGACACAAAATGACTTAATGTACTTAACTACTAAAAAAACAACAAGATCCCAGGCCAATCTGTGCAGAGTGAGCACTACAGCTGGGACTAGTTTGTCACTGTGAGTTGCTTTTTTTTTCATGTCTCCACTTTGAACCTGGTTTCCTCGTATGAGTGATGAAAAGTTGACTAGGTAGTCTGAGTGCATGTTTGTTTTTCCTTGTTTACTTAAGAGTGCGGGGCCGGGGGGGGGGGTGCAGCAGAGTAAGTAAAGGGGGGAATCAGGAAGAGAGAAAGAGGTACGAGTCGAGAGACGGAAAAAAAGGGAAGAAAAAAAAAGGAGAGGGGGGGAAATAAACTAAAGATTCATGGGAATGATAAAATGTTTTTCATAACTCTGTTTTAATGTGTTGATATAAACTTATGGTATAGTGAGAGAATTCTAACAAAGTCAACACTGGGCAAGGGAATAACAGAGAGAGAGAGAGAGAGAGAGAGACAGATAGAGAGAAGGGGGGGGGGGGGAGGACATTGAAAACTTAATCACCAGTTTGTATTTTGGTTTCTGCTCATGTTATTGTTACTCAAGGCAGGAAACGCCATCTCGCCACCTGGGGTGGACACCTGCGCGTGAGCCGTGAGTACACTTTGACGTCATTCTCTGTGACCTCTTCTCCACGGCGCACTCATTTCGTCATGAAAGCGCGTCCGTGCGTGACCTACGGAAGGTTCTGAAGGTCACAGTGTGTATTAACTAGCAGCATTTATGGCTTCGATAAGCCCCAAGGGAGTTGAGGTGTTATTGCTTCAATACAAAATCACAATTATGAAAGTCCAAGTCCTCTTCAAAGAATATGTGAGGACTTGCTTTGTAACGGACTTCAAAACAGTAGGACAACCCCGAGCACGTTGTAATACATAGACTCTGGCTCAGTAGATTAATGAAATGATAAACAAATAGACGACAATTAGTTAATTATTTGTATAAACAACAACAATCTAGTTCCTAGCTTGTACATGACGATCCCCTCCCTCCAGCTTGAGTATTAAGATAATTTCTACAGATTATGAGTAAGCTAATTCCCCAAACAGTTTAGGTTAGGTACACATGGCTAAGTAATAACAACGCTTAGCATATGCTAACCAGTTTCTGTTGGTTCATTATATTAGTACTATGACAGCAAATACTAGTATCTAGAGTTAGAACTATGACAGCAAATACTAGTATCTAGAGTTAGTACTATGACAGCAGATATTAGTATGTAGAGTTAGTACTATGACAGCAGATATTAGTATGTAGAGTAAGTCCTATGACGGCAGGTAAGATTTAAAAAAAAAAATAACGGTTTAGTTTGTCTTATGTTAAGGATTAGGGTTAGGGGTCATAAACATGGGAGTAAAATGTCAAGTCATATACATGAGAAAAAAGAAGTCATCACAAAACCCCTGCAAGAGGAGACTCAGTAAGAGCTAATATACATAGCACATTCAAAGGAGAAAATTGTGGTGGTTATACTATATAGATAGGTTGTTGTTTTTTTTCGGAGAGGGGTGCTTTTGCCACAATTACGCCACTGGTAGACGCCCCTTTCCCCCACTTTTGCAGCCCCCACTCAACATTGTCTTTTATCTCCATGACGCTGTCCAAAGCAAACAAAAAACAAGACAACAAGCAGACAGACAGTTTGAAGGTGTTATCAATGAGGCAGAATTAAAAGCGGGTTTTAAATGGGAAGTTTGTTGGTCAGATAAGATTGGAGGACTATTGATGAGAGGAATGGAGCGTTGGCACGGAATCGGAGAGAGAGAAAGTAGGAGAATGTAAGGCGGAGAGGAAGTGACGGAAAAAGTTGCGAAGCAAGAGGTTAAAAAAGGAGAGGATGATAAAAAATTAGAAGAGTAAGATGAGTTGAAAAGAGAGGAAGGTAAGAGAGAAAGAAAGAAAGTGGAGGGAGAAGGAAAGAAAGTGGAGGGAGAAGGAAAGAAAGTGGAGGGAGAAGGAAAGAAAGTGGAGGGAGAAGGAAAGAAAGTGGAGGGAGAAGGAAAGAAAGTGGAGGGAGAAGGAAAGAAAGTGGAGGGAGAAGGAAAGAAAAAGGAAGGAGAAGAGAATAATAAAGGAGAGGGAGATACAAATGCGGGTGAGAAAGATAAAAATGGACAGAAGGATGAGCAAAGGAAAGAGGGAGAGAAATAAAGGAAGAATAAGGAAAGAAAGTTGAGGAAGAAAGAGAAAAAAAAGATATGGGAGAGAAAGATGGCGGACAGGTGAGAAAGGTGGGAGAGCGAGTAAACATGGAAGAAAGTTAAGTGGCAGAAAGCAGACAAAAAGGCAAATAGAGGGGGGGGGGGTGATATGTAAAAGAGAAATAGAGGCGAGAGTAGGTAAAAAAAAGAAGAAAAAGAAATGAACGAAAATGACAATAAAAGACAAAGATGTCTAGATTTATATTATATATTAAGTAAGATAAAGACTAATGGGAGGATGTATAAAAACAGTTCAACAGAAAATCAGTCATGTAATGGCAGAATGGACAAAAAGTGGCGATAAGGGAGAGCGAGACAAAGAAAGTGAAGCAGAGAAGAAAGCGCAGTATCAAGAGAGAGAGAGAGAGAGAGAGAGAGAGAGAGAGAGAGAGAGAGAGAGAGATGACAAAAAGACAGCCTTTCCAGCCCTTAATGTTTTGACGCTCAAACTCCAGACCTCTGAAACTACTATCAACAAAACAGTCGGACTTGTTGATATCATGATAAATTTATTTGTTTGGTTCAGAGCACCGCGAGGACGGCAGCACAAACAAACACAAAGAATTAACTTCAAAGGTTAATATTCCTCAAAACGTGGCTATACAATTTCAACTTGAGAGAGAGAGAGAGAGAGACAGAAAGAGAGAGAGAGAAAGAGGGGGGAGAGAGAGAGAGAAAAAGAGAGAGAGAGAGCAACAAAGAATAGACCGCGACTTTTCTAAAGTGTTGATTTTCGAGTCTCAATATCTAGATGGACTGATATGTCGTGTCAACTTGGGTCTTAAACAGAAAGACAGATAAATACAAACAGGCAATAGTCCAAGTGGGACATCAAAGGAACACGTTTTTAGTTCTTGGCTCCAGCGTAGACTTGTTTAGAAGCCTCAATCTACAACTCTTTAGTCAATGGTCCTCATGTTTTTGGTGCAGACGTGGCCAGCGAACGTTTAATACCCCAAAGAGAGACAAACCCACACACAAGTGAACACTAAAACTTAATTACTAATTTATGTAAATAAAACTGATAACTGGGCAACGGAATTCAATTAAAGAAACAATGAACATGCATAGAAAATGGATTTGAAAAGTACACTTGAATAAGGTACTCTCTGGAATAGGAAATTAGGAATACGGGGATGACATCAAAGTCTATAGGTCTCAAGATAATTCGCTATAAATTATGGAAAGACAGATAAATACAAGCATTCTAAATTCCATATAATATATATATAGCCTAGAAAAGTAACCTACTGGTTACGCTCAGTTTTTCTTTTCTGATTTATCCTCACCATTTGTTTTTCAAAAAATCCAAATCTCTAAGAATGTGTGGCCATTATTTTTTTTTCTCGCTCAAGCAATTAGCTTCAAAATGTCTTTTGTCGATACTATGTGTCAGTGGTGTAAATGTTCCGTAGAAAGACATTCGCGACATCGGCTATATTCTTATTGGCAATAATCATCTATTATATATTAAGACGAATAAAAGGGGGAAAAAAAAGACGGATTTTGTACAAACTGACCACTGGTTGATTTGAACGTGTAAAGTATTTAGTTCTTCCAGGTTCATGGTCAGTACTAACACCATGAATTTGGGTATTTTGTCATCGAGCCCAAGTGGAAGAGTAGTGCTGAGTCAACCAGTGAGTTAGAGCATAGGCTTCAACAGACATAATTACAAATACATTAACAACCCATCCCGAAGGTCAATGACCTACTGAACACAAAATGAAAAATGTAATGGGGCGTTGTGGCTGAGTGATACAGCTGTAGGCTTACGAACCGTTTGTTCCGAGTTCGAAGACTGGGATTTGAATGTCAGGGTTTTTAGGACGCCCCTAGGGCGATTGGGTACTTGGCAGGCATAGATTGAGGAAGTGAAGGCGGTTGGTCGTTGTGCTGGCCACATAAAACCTCTCATTAACCGACGACCATAGAAACCAATGACCCTGACATTATCTGCCCCACCACACATCGCAAGGTCTGAAAAAGGTACTTTAGCTTACCATATCATGATTCAAGTTATAAAGATGATATTAGAACAACGGTGCCGATACATAAAGTTAATCAACCTCTATACAGTTGTGGGTACTCTAGCCAAAGGAGCATGATTCTTCTTGTACCGAAAACAGTTTATTACAATTTAGTTTCCCGAGGTCAAAGGTCACAATGCTTGAAAATAAAGCTTTTTTAAAATGTTATTTAAACCAGTGGAACATGACAGTCCTGACTACAACATTGCACAAATCTCCGGAGATGAAGAGAGCTAAACAACGGAAGAACAATAAATAGTGTCACTGAAGACGACATTTTTTATGGTACTTACAGTAAATCTTGTGCGTGAGGCGACTCTGTGTGTGCGTGTGTGTGATTGTGTTAACATCATCTGCTGAAGTGTAACATTTAGAAATGCTTCCTGATTTTTTTTTTTTTTTTGATGTGAAGTAGATAAAAAGATTTTACACACACACACATACATATATAATATTTTCCGACGAAATATATTTAGGAAAGACTTTTTAAATGAACGGATTACTGTATTAGTTTGAGTTTGAGTTTTTGGCTCATCGGCACAATTTAGACCATGTCGTGCCCGTAATCCTTCAAGGATTACTCTCCTTTACAAGAGCTAAATTCCACACAGTTAAATAATTAAAAACAATGTCTATTCAAAGTTAAAATAGTAAAGGTAGTAAAAATTTAATAAATAGTACAAATCTTATGTAAATATTATAGGGTCACAATTTCACAAATAAGATCTTCGTAGTCAACCCTAGTATTAGTTTGAAAAACAAAATATATTTGTGTGACAACGTGTAGAGAAAACATATGGCAAGCAATAATAACCAGATTGTAATAACTGAACAGCAATGCCACAGCTAACAAGCTAAACTGTATGGACCCGCGTAAGAATTTAAAAAAAAAAAGTTCCCCCTTCAGATCTTGTCTATAGGGCAGATGACGTAAAGGTCATCTGACTCTGTGGCCTACGGTTATCGAGGGTGTCATGTGACCAGAACAACGATCAACCGCCTTTACGTTTTTCCTAACTAATGTCAGGTGGACTCAGAGGCGCCAGAAGAGTCCGAAATGAAAAATCCCAGTCTTCACCAGGATTCGAATCCCGGACCCTGGTTCGGAAGTCAATCGCTTTACCACTCAGCCACCGCTCCTCCTCGTAAGAATATTTACTGGCTTTCACTAGCAATCCTAGAAAAACAAATACCAGGCAGAAAAAAAAAGTGTATAGGACAATAAGAAGTGAACCTTAATCTGTAGTACGGAGTTGTTTAGAATAAGGGAGCTTAAAGATGTGAAGTTTGCAAGAGTCATAACACAGGAGTCAACATTGGTGTTCACCCCTCCAACATCTCTCACACACACACACCCTTTTCCGCTGTATTTCACTCTGGACTTGACTGACCGTGAAGTCACCAGCCTAGAGCTTGAATTGTCTCTCCTTCAGCTCAACATTGTACAATCGTTACAACGTTTCCCCCGCACCGAGCAATCTCTGGAGCGATGTCGTATGTACCGGATGATAGGGCTTATGCAAATACGAGCACGTCAACGCCGAGGCGGGGGGTTCATCACTCGTATGATGGAGGGCAGCTAGGAGGCAGGGAGGAAGAAGAACGAAGAGAGGAAAAAAAAAAAAGCAACATGAAAAATTTTGAAGAAGGAAAAGAAAATAGACTCACGCCCCGAAAAATAAATAAGTATCGAGGGATAGATATATAGGGTGTGAAGCCATGGGTGGTATCGAATATGATAATACCCCAGATTACGGGAAGGAAAATATATGTGTAGGCAAAGTGTGATTAACGTAATCGATTTCCTGACATGGTTTGGGGTAATTAGTAGCAGCTGATTTGCACAATAATATGTTGAATACAAATCGTGGCTATTTAAATAAGATAGACTTGGGTGTCCATCCACTGTGACATAAACACACATCCTTTTTTTTCAAGCTTGTTTGCAAAGTGGCTCGAATACTAAGCTTATATTTCTGGGTAGCTCAGCTGCACTCAAAGAAAAACACAGTTACGAAGTCAGAAAGTGATGGAGAAAACAAACCAATCAGAACATTTGTAACTGGGCAAGCGTCCAATCAAAATAACTGGAAACAAAACTATGAGAGGGGAGCTTACAGAGGCCATGTTAAACAATGCGCATGTGTGTGACGAAAGAAATGAAAATGAATTGGTTGTGGGCTTAGTGCCTGGAACTTGAAATAAAAAAGAATAACATCACTTTGATATTGGAAAACTTAGTTGAAGTCAAAGTGTGCTAAGTTAAAGTCAAAGTGTGCTAAAGTTAAGTCAAAGTGAGCTAAGTTAGAAAGAAGTGTGCTAAAGTTGAGCCAAAATGTGCTAAGTTAGAGTGAGCTATTGTGGAAAATAAGTGTGCCAAGTTGGAATTGAAGTGTACAAAGTAGTAGTTGAAGTGTACAAAGTTGTAGTTGAAGTGTACAAAGTTGTAGTTGAAGTGTACAAAGTTGTAGTTGAAGTGTACAAAGTTGTAGTTGAAGTGTGCTAAGTTAGAGACGAAGCGTGCTACATTGAAGTAGGTGCATACTATGTTATAGTCGGAGTCTTCTAAATGAGCGTCTGGGTTTCAAGTGCGGGTGTACTGAGATTGAGAGCACTAATTTGCTGTTGGAACTAAAATTTTAGTATTGCAACTTTTTTTTCTCAGATCGAACTGGTGAAGAAATATAAAAGAAAGGCAGCCTGAATTTATAAAGAAAATCTATACAGGGTGTATTTTTAATAAGTTCGAATATCATTTGTTACGATGTCGGAAATTTTCAATTATGGTGAATAATTATAAATAACTAGCTTAATGTGTCCTGTATAAAAATATAGACAGTGTTGGTATTTAGTGTATTTTAAAATGTAAATATTTGTCAACGTTTTGGCACAGTAAATTGACATTTTTAAGCTGTAATTTGTATAATTTAGTTGTGTTTCAAATTATGCCGAAAATCCTCAATATATTAAAATCTATAACATATTTATTAGTCTACATAACTAACAGATGCTATTTAAAGCAAGAAGACAAAAAGTAAGATTATTCCGCGGCAGTGGCGTAGCAAGAGTATATGATGCCTGGTGCGGTACCTCATCTTGATGCCCCCCCCCCAACAAAAAAACAACAACTAACTAATTAATAACATTGCAAAACCTTACTTTTTTTTTCAAAATAATATGTATTCATTAATCAAATATTGTTAATTCTTTCATGACCTTAATGACCTTTCATGACCGCAAAATTATCATAGCCTTGACCCCTGCAGTCCATTGTGTTTAAACCATCCAAACGCAATTTCTCTAGAATCATCTCAGCGATTCCAGCAGCATGCGTGTCCTTTGTGTCGATGAAGTCAACAAAAGACTCACGAACCTGCACCCCGTCATTATCCATGACAACATACCGTAAAATTTGGGAAATTTGACCCAGCTTTGAGATGTCAGGTGTACTGTCAAAAAAAATAGAGAAATATTTGGCTTGTTTTACTTGCTGTATGATTTGTTTTTTAGCGTGATCCCCCAATATTGTAAGAAATTCATTTTGTATTTGCGAAGACGTATGTATTCGGTCTGGAACAAAGCTTGGTTCGAAGCACATGCTCCCTCAAGAGTGGATCGAACTTTGATAGTAATTTTACTAACTCTCCAGGTTTTCGTCTCTTGTAGAATCAAATCTTGGGCCTTGTTGTTCCCCTACTCTCAGGTGAACTTCCCTCCAAGCAAGCGATGACTGAAAGTGAACTCTGCTGGTCTCATGGTTTTCTGTTTTTGGGGATAACCTCCACCACTCATTGAATCCATCTTTGGATTTAAATGAAGATTTGGTACTTGATCTTGTTGAGAAGAATGTGCAGGGGAAGCAAAATAAGGATTCTTTTTTTTTTTTTGGCGAATAACACATCCACTTTCTAAGAACTTTCTCGCCGTTTGACATTTGCCGGAAAAAACAAGCCTTTAAAAGCTTTCTAGCCTTTCCTTTTGCTGATTCTTGATTCTATACGCCTCTCTGAATACGCTGAGCTTTTTCAGATCCTTGAGTGAAAAGGTGTATGCGAATATTATCTGTGATGACATCAGGCCAATCTCCAATGTCGTTCAGTCTAGAGTTTATTTCTGTATTGTTTACACTGTCTGATGGTTTAGCTTCTTCAGTATGAATTTTTGAGGACATGCTTGTGTGCTGTCCTTTAGTCTCTAGAACCTGCGGTATTGAAGTATTTTCTTCTTTTCACGATGTCGGCCTCATCATTTTTTTCTGGATTCAATGACAACCGTCTCATCTTGCTTTGTTGCTTTTAATTGTTCAGTTAATTCATACCCATTAACAGCTCGCCTATAGTCGGTGGACTCTGGCAATGATGTGACTTGAAATTGTCTCGATGCTTCTTTAGACTTAAGAAATTTAAGAAACGCACCTCAGTGCGGTCAAAGAAACTGCTTTATGCGGATGGATGACATTGTTCTCTGGTCAACCGGCAAGAAAGCTGACCAAATACAGGCGGCATTACAAGCAGTCATCCAAACCATCTCCTCGTATTGCGACAAATGACAGATTCAGATAAACGTTGCCAAAACGACCTGGTCACTGTTCAGCCTAGGGATCGACATTCTTAAGGCTCTATTCGAGCTTCAACTCGGTGGGCTGCGACTCCAACGTGAAAACACGCCAAATATCTAGGGATAACCCTGGATAGAAAGTTGTCAATGCTCCAGCACGTCCAAGAAGTTGAAAGAAAAGCCTCGGAGAAGTTAGCGTTACTAAGAAAGCTGGCCAGCACAAAGTGGGGTGCCAAAGCTTACATGCTACGCACATTGTACTTAGGGGCAATCAGATCACAAATTGAGTACAGCTCAAGTATATGCTAGTAAAACTGCCCTCGAATCACTCGACCGAGTACAATCACAGGCACTAAGGTTCATTTGTGGCACCTTTCGGACAAGCCCAACAAACGCTGCTGAAATCTTAACAAACGTGGCCCCTTTACATTTAAGGAGGGAGAGGGCGGTACTTACAGACTATGAGCGCTATAAAAGGGGCGACTCTAGGCTACCCACCTCAATATTAGTGCGACAGTGGAGAGAGAGGAACCGCATAAAATGCGATCGTTCCTCCACATTGCGGCCTATTTGTCTAAATCAGCTGGGCTCTCCACTGACAGAATCCCAATTAGAATAATTAGTACTTGCCCTCCGTGGAGGAGAAGCCGGCCCCACAAATAAGCATGTCCCTTATAGGGCAAGAGGGAGCCACCAAGAGGCGATTAACACCTGCCCATACTCCAAAACTTGGCAATCAGCTACACTAAAGTCCTACCCATCAGATGCTATTTTCTGTTATACCGATGGGTCGGTAATGAGGGACCCCGATAGATCTGGGTATGGGGCCCTTATAGTCTACCCAGACCGGACAGAACCAGAGATGCCGATTTCTCCGTCTGAGCTTAAAAGGGTTTTGAGGCGCCAGCCAGACTAGTCAGTCTTGAGCACTGTTTAACATTTTGTTTACGTTACAGTATTACAATTAATTAGTTAGTTAAAAAAAAAAACTCGTAGAAAACAAAGGTTATAGCTTATTTTAAAATATTGACATTACAATAGAATTATTTCCAAAATTAAACTATAAAGAATCATAAAGAAATGAATAAACAAAGACTATTGTTTAGAGCTAGAGTTTAGAAATATATTTGTAAACTCAATATCTAGATTAAACCAATGGACTAAACAATGAAGTAAAAAAAAGGTTGGCCTATCTTCTTCTTCTTCTTTATATTACAGAGCATTGATCAGTGTAGTAACAACATGCACCGTGTGTCTGAAATAAATCTAGTCAATTAGATTCAAACTGTTCTATAGCTTACATTGTATGGAAGAAATAGTCAAGGAGATGAAACAAAATAACGACATGACTAGTTTATAAATCGTTAGTTCATGTTTAAAATACAGTCGTTTATGTTTGTTCGTGTCCATACCATTAGTCGTTTTTACTGAAAAGCTCAGGGAAATAAGAAATTATTACACACTGGGGGAATTTTGGTGCCCCTCTCCACTTGGTGCCCAGTGCGGCCCGCACCACCCGCACATTGGTAGCTACGTTACTGTTCCGCGGACAGAAAGTAAGATTATTTAAGAGCACAGAAAGTAAGATTATTTAAGAGCACAGAAAGTAAGATTATTTAAGAGCACAGAAAGTAAGATTATTTAAGAGCACAGAAAGTAAGATTATTTAAGAGCACAGAAAGTAAGATTATTTAAGAGCACAGAAAGTAAGATTATTTAAGAGCACAGAAAGTAAGATTATTCAGACTGATGTTTAGGACGTGGGGAAAGTAAATGTTATGAAGTGTGTGTGTGTGTGCGTGTTTGTATTGGTTGATGAATTCTGATGTAACCCTGTCACTGATGAATGTGTGTATAAATGCATAATCTATTTTTACAATTGCGCAAATGACCAGAAGTGTGTTAGTTGTCAGAGAGAGTCCAGCTTGTGTGTGATATGCAGTAAAGATTATTAAAAGTTTCTGTGTTTGATCTAGTGGTTGAATTGTTGTATTTCGTTAACTAAAGCTGAACCAGGGACACCTAGACGTATAGGTGTATTACATATTTTCTAGCCAGTTATAAGTATAAATATAATAGGAAAGCTGTAACAAACCCTAAGTAGGATGGATGAAGATGAGTGGATGAAAGGGTGGGATACGGATACTACATTTCATTACAATTCACTGAATACTTTAAATATATGTGGAAAAAGCCCGTTTATTTAGTTTATTTTGTTTAAAAAAAAACAAGATGTGCTCGAGCTTTATTCACGATGTATGTAAAAGTAAGACGATTACACGGGTTAGTAGGACTAGCAGTCGGGACTTACAACCTAACGCACCAACATATCATCTGTATGGAAAACGAAATTAAGCTGCCCCCAATACTGCAGAACGTCCATTATCCGGATTAATTGTAAACGGGATCTGTCCGGGTAATTGATCTTCCGGATAACCGAATGCGGAATGTTACAAACGGTCCATTTCACCAGCAATATAGAGAAAATTCATTTGGGGGTATCGCACCGTATGAAAACAAAATTCAAATAAAATACACAAGGAAACAAAGTCGTATTTGTTGCAGCCTTCCATTATGAAGATAATTGATTGCTGATCTTTCACTGCACATCAGCAAGACCACTTAGATATCGTACTGTAAAACAAAGACATTTTAATAAGGCAGTCTGGATATTTAAAGCTCCGGATAACTGACGTCCGGTTAAACGACGTCCTACTGTATAAACTTTCAAATGGATGAGTTTCTTCTTAAGCATAAAAGACACGAAATGCACAAACTTAAAATATATTTTTTTTAATGACCGAGCAACATAATAACAACGCGGGGTTCCTAATTCACTTTGATGGATTTTTGGAACCAAGTCAATAAAATGTTGTTTATACAAGTTGCACTAGAGCAGACCGTAATAGACTCAACTTTCTAAACCTTTTACTGCAGTTAGAAAAATCAGATTTGTACCATTGAAACAATAACCTAAGCACAACCAATACGGGCAGAATGTTGAGCCCGGTGTTGACAAACTCCCATATCAACAAAGAAATCTCTCATATCAAATCATGTCAATTTTCCATCGCCAGAGGTCACCCTCCTCACAGTAAAAAAAAAAAAATGAGTTTTTTTTTCTTTTGGTTGTTGATAGTCTTTTGGTTAGACTTGATATCTCGTAAACGCCCATTGTGTATTTGTATGTATAAAAGTGTGTTAGTGTATTTCACCCCTCCCTCCCCAGACCACCCCCCAACCCCCACGCCCACAACCGAAACTTTTCCCCTCCTCCAACAGCCCCTATAGTTTTCTCTCCTGGTTTCTTATCAGTTTGAGAGAGTTGAGCACTAATCTCCCCTTAAATCGTTTGTTTCATTGTTGTGCCCGGGTTGTTGGTTCTAGTTTGCTGTATTGTGTTCTTCCAGCTTGAAGCCTCTCCATTAAGCTTAAAGTTTGGGTTATTTCCCCCCAACAAAAAACATTTAACGTTATTGCTGACATGCCAATGACTGACTTAATATAGAGCTCTATCAGCGGAGGTCTTTGTACTGACTGACAACCACAGGTAAAGAAAACAAAAACACAACAAAAATCAAGCTAACAAAACAAAAAGGGTAAGGTTATGATACTATCTATGCTAATAAGACAAAGTATATATTGTAGTACTGCATATGTCAACAAAACATAGTAGATCTGTATGGATGGATGTTATGATACCATTATGGTAACAAAACAAAGAATATGTAACAAAGTAGATCTATATGGATGGATGTTATTATAGACAGATACTATTAAAGTAACAAAACAAAGAATATGCTATGATACTAACAAAGTAGATCTATATGGATGGATGTTATGATACTGCTATGCTAACAAAAAAAATGCATGTTATGATACTGTCTGTATGTATTAACAATGCATTGAATATATCAAACTAGTTTTTAGCATTGTAGTAGTAAACGTGTTTTTTTTTTCAAAATATCAAGAATGTAAATCAGAAAACAAATGATAGATTTATTATTCGATGTGATTTAATTTTATGGAAACCTATTTACTCGCTAAGGTATAGTATTTCTCTCCACCAGGTTATAGTGAATATACATGTATACTGAAAAAAAAAAGCATTTCTACTGAAAAAGAATGTTTCAACATTTTTCCATAACATTTAGCATTAAAAAGATTCTAGTATATTTTTTTTTTACATATTATTTCTTGACCAATGTCACGTGCGCTGTCAATGGAAACTCAGAAATTCGAATCTGTTAACAGAATGACTTGGTTACTTACCTGGGCAGTTTCTTGGTGGCCCAGGCTGCCATCTGATTCTCCGGGACTGCCGTTGAGGAGTTTCGAACTGCCGTTACAGTCATCTGCGTCATTGTGGTTTAGAATAGCGCAGTCCTCGGTAGCTAGTCCCTCCTCCAACATCCCATCCTCCTGAAATAAAAACATGGAGAAATGGAGATGGAAGTGTTGCATCCAAGAGAAACAAATGATTAAGGAAAGGGAGAAATTGGAAACAGATCTGTATATATAATTCTCCGGAGATTTCCAGAACTTTTTCGTATATTTTGCAATTTCAGGAGATTGCCAGGAGCTCCTGGTAACTCGACAGGAGGCCGCGGGAAATCTGCTATAAGTTATAAAATGGTTTAACTTAATAATTTATACACCTAGAATTAGCGCAGGTCCTATGAAAGTGAGGGCCCACTGCATAGGTTGCAGTGGCCAAAGGCAGACCCTGCGAAATAGCGGCGTATGCTACGCCACCGGTCGACTAGTATTTAAAATTGTAAAAACTTGAAACAAATTGAATAACCTCCTTGATAACAATACCTTTATTTTATTACAATATAAACAAATGTAGCATGAGATGAAATAAGATATAATTGGTAAGCAATGTAAATACTATACAAGATTACAAAGACAGTTTGTGTGGAAACACAAACTCAAAATCGGCCCCCGAAGTGGTCCACCCAGGCAGGCTTCAATATTTTCAGAAAGAACATCCAAATAAAATTATATCAAAGACAAATGAGACATAAGAATGGAGAAAGAAGGTTGACAGATCTTGTGTAGTGTCCCAACGGTACAGCAGATCAAAGGATAGGTGCAAGTGAATACAAAGTTAGATGTGAACCTGGCCTAACTAGTTTCCCTTTCAGACCTTGTGGTCTATAGGGCAGATGATGTAAAGGTCATCTGTTTTTGTGGCCTACGGTTAACGAGGGTGTCATGTAGCCAGCACAACGACCAACCGCCTTAACTTTTCCCCAACTTATATCAGGTACCCATTGGAGCTGGGTGGACTCAGAGGCGCCTAAGAATTCCGAAGTTGAAAAACCCAGTCTTCACCAGGATTCGAACCTGGGGCCCCCGGTTCGGAAGCCAAACGTTTTACCGCTCAGCTACCGCGCCTCTCCTGGCCTAACTGAAGTCTTAAAATAGATGTAATTGTTTTGAAAAGGCTTAATCTTTTATTCGCATGCTAAAAAAAAAAAAAAAAAAAAAAAAAAGACGTTTCCGCAATACAAAATTATACATGAAAATGACGTTAACAAGATTACTATTCGTTTTAACTTAGGTGTAACTTATAATGCATACTAATTAGCTTTTTCTCTTTAAAAAACTGATTGCATAACTGATTTTAAAAATTAGATTTTTTCGCTTTCAGAAAAAAAAAAAGTAGCCGTTGCATCAGAACTTTGAATTGTCTAAAAATATTTTCAATATCTTTTCTAGTTTACGAGATCTAAACTGGACGGACGGACAGACATTTCGCACAAAACTAATAGCGTCTTTTCCCCCTTTCGGGGGCCGCTAAAAATGATATTTTGGACAAAATCTAATTAACTACAAAACACGTTTGTTCTGTCAAGAGTCGTCTGGTGTACTCATGACAGCTTACGTCAATGACGCTTATTCTTTCATCATTCACACATCATCCACCAATCAAACGCTATCTTCTATTCACCGTCACCATAGAAACACAAAACACACACACATTACTCTTTAATGTTTTTAATTTTTTTTTCACTGTTGAGAATACTATTACATTCATTAAGAAAGGACAATCTTTAAATTTCTATATTGTGAGTCCACGTGCTATGCAGATATTAAACGTATGAGTTATTATTGTATATAGAGATATGCATTTTTTTCCCAAAAAATACATATGTAATAAAAGCAAACAATCATTAAAATGTAAAAAGTTATAACTTAGATAGTAAGTAATTAAAATGGTTTTGAAATGATGTTTACCAAAAGGTTAGATTAACAATTTCATCTTCAGAATTTTAGTTGTAAAACTTTCTTGAAGGGGCTGACATCCAGGTCGTGCATGTTTACGTATATTTATTATTCTCAAAAGTTTAGGTTTTTTTGTGTGATTTTTTTACTATCATAACAAAAATTAGATAAGCGACATGGATAAGTGACATGTTTAAATGATAAGCAGGTACAATAATGTAAGGTGGCATCGAAAACCTTGATACATAGGTGTGTATGTCACAGAGTAGATGCAAAGGCGTGTCCCTGAATGTGTCGTGCGGAGTGATGCTTTAGACTTAGAGCATACATGTGTCCCTGTGTGTGTGTGTCAGATAGAAAAGATGTCTTTCTGTATAAGTGTGCCATAGAGGAGACATGGTTAGATGCGTAGATAGGCCTATATGTTAGTGTGTCTTGCGGAGTAGAGTTTAGCTCTGTGTACTTATTTTAACCTGAATATGTCTGTCCTAGAAATGATAAGCGGAAAAATCAGTTTCTTTGTATATAAATGTTTTCAATAGAAAATAACGACTGACTGACTGATTGTTTAGGTTTCAGACATGTCTTCACAAATAAAGATAATTACATACTATCCCCAATCTCCTACAGAAGTGCAGTCTTGTTTCCAACGGAATATCGCTACAAAGATTTTTCCAGGCAGTCGTACACCGTTGACTCACAACTTATCTTAATAGTCTCATCATCTCATATAAAGTTCCCCTTTCAGACCTTGCGATCTATAGCAGATGATGTAAAGGTCATCTGTTTCTGTGGCCTACGGTTAACCGAGGGTGTCATGTGGCTAGCACAACGACCAACCGCCCTTACTTTTCCCCAACTAATGTCAGGTACCCATTAGAACTGGGTGGACTCAGAGGGGCCAAAGATCATAAAATTTAAAATCCCAGTCTTCAGGATTCAAACCCGGGAATTCCGGTTTGGAAGCCAAGCGCTTTATCACTCAGCCACTGCGCCTTCGCACAGCAAATACATACACCTGATTTAAGTGCAGTGTTTAAATAGGATGACATGTGAACAAAATGTACATCTGTTTAAATGAGAAAAAATAGGTGCAAGTTTTTTTCTGTCTGAAGCTATGTACAAAAAAATAATTGGGGGCTTAAATCTAGATGAAAGAAAATGAAGACACGCACCCGAAAGTTGGTTCATTTCTTCACTTCAAATAATGGACGTTAGCGGAGACAACACGTCACATGACGTCATTGTTATGTCTTGAGAGGGAACAAAAAAAAAGTCTACTTAGTAATAAAAAGGTCTTCACTTTGGACACATGGACATGAACATCTCATGGGATACGTAGACCTTTTCACTTTAGGAATGACAAGACGGCTGAAATGGGTGGTGGGTGGGTGGGGGGAAAGACAATAGTGTTAAGGACAGATGTTTAACGGTTTCACCTTATGTAGAGATAGCTCATAATTTCCATAATTCCTACAGAGAACATTTCGCGGACATTTTAACGATAGTTTTAATATGCAATGTTTCAAAGGCAGCTCGACATCTTCCTTCAACTGGGAGGAAGGGGGGGATGGATGATCCACATGTGACTTGTGCACATACGAACCATATTTGTCTGTGAGTGGACAGGGGGTAGTAAGACGTGGTCAGCTTTAAGTGGACGTGTACAATAACACATGCATACAAATCTATCATGGTATTCAGTTAAATAATAAAACAATTCAAAACACCTCCTAAGACCACTCGGCCTAGAACTAAAATCGAAGGGATTTTTTTTTAATTATTAAAATTTAGACACAGAAGGGTGTATCCGAGGATGTTCAAAATAAGACCATGCTAATATTTTAGTCTATCAAAGTCAACAACACAGAACTTACACACAAAATATATATGTATAAAAAAAAAAAAACATTCTGGATACAATTAGAAAGATGAATGGTTTGAGACTAAAACTAGGGTGTTCATACACTACAAACTAATGTCCCTTCAAAATAAGAGATAACTATTCTGTTCTGATCCCATGCTTGCTTGGCTTGGTTGTGTGTCGTACGCTTCGGACTGTCGTCTGAAGTTACTAAGTTCTACTTCCGTCGTTTAAGTCTTCATTCACTTATAAGGAAATGCTTGAAACAGATTGAACCATTTCGTCTCTATTTCTTTCTGTTTCGCGAATCTTTGCCCCCCACTACTTCCAGATGTTATCTTAATGAGCTTCGTGGTCAGGGGAGGTTTATTTCGCTGATATAAACTAAAGACTTACAAAAGCTTAAAACGCAAACAAAACAAAACAAACAAACATTTTAAAATACTTAAAAGAAAAACCAAAGCTTATATCAAGTGTAATTGTATAAATTATTTTGATTCAATCAGGTAATTCATTTGTAAAAGATAGACTGACAATAATAAATTTGTGCTATTGAAAAAATGTGTACCAATTGCTTTTGTTTAGCGCAATTTCCTACTTTTAGCTTGCTCTATTAGCAATGGTCCAATCACTTGTGTGGACGATTTGGAGGGGGGGGGGGGGGGGCAGGATATCTTGAAGGTTTCCGTGACGACTTTTAAAAAGCAATTTTTTTTAAAAAATGTAACTCGAACTCGAGGGCTTAAGCCTCTTTGATGGAAGGCCGACACTTTAGCCACTGAGCTGGACGGGTACTCATGAAAATAGAAGGTTTTATAGTATCTATTGTGAGTTTCAAAAGTTTAGGCGACGACCTAATTCTCTACCCAAGGCTTATCTAGTAATGTCTCTATGTATTACAAATTAATTAATTACGACTAATTCATCAAATTATAAGTCGATTTTTTTGTATTGATTCATGTGCTGTTAGGGACAATGAATGATTGTGCAAAGTTTCAACTTGATCCAATATAAGTGGCAGAAATGTGTATCAATGTGTATCACACAGACAGAGTAGGTATAACTTTGTCAAATGTCACTTTCTTAATGTTAGAGATAATCACAGACACTGATGTTCTGGATCTAGTTGCTTTCGTTTCCAGTTGTCCAAGCAAGAAGTTATTCACACTCACAGCCCTTGAAAGGTTTTTACATCATAAATTTAAAGATAGCCAAACCGACAGCTCGGTTTTGCCAGTTACATATCTATATTCAGAGATGTTCTTTTTTATTTGGCTAGCGTTCGAATGCCCATTTAAAAAATAAAAAAGGGGGGTGTGGGTGGAGACAGGTGTCCAACAAATGTTGCCTACGAGGATCAGAATCATTTTGATTTCGGACAAAGAGATGACTGTCAGGTACACACCAGTACTGTTTTAACTGTGATAGCTTGATGGGAAGACACGGAGACCATACACACGAAAAAGAAAAAAAGGGCTCACTTGTATAATAGGAGTGAAAGTCTGTTGTTAAGTATTTGTTTTGTCCTTATCTATTTACCTATATCTATTATATACGGGAATATTTGAGAGTGTAAAATATAGATTTAAAAAAAAAAGGCTGGCTTAGTGGAAGAAACTGAGTCTGCTTTTAGGAGAGAAAGAGAACAGGCTTGGTGGAGAGAAAGAGGACGGGCTTGGTGGAGAGAAAGAGAACAGGCTTGGTGGAGAGAAAGAGAGTGGCTTGGTGGAGAGAAAGAGAACGGACTAGGTGGAGAGAAAGAGAACAGGCTTGGTGGAGAGAAAGAGAACGGGCTTGGTGGAAAGAAATGAGAATGGAATTCGTGAAGAGAGCGTGGACTTCATGAAAAGTTTCGATGTTTATGTTCTAGACATATTTAATCAAATTTAAGTGCCATGCTTATTTAAAAATTAAAAAAATAAAAAAAAAAAACAAGCATAACAATTAGTCAATGACAACACTGTCTGACAAAACTCTGCTGTTATGTGTTCCCACACTGATATAGATTGTAGTTTAAAGGATTTCGCTGGCTATTTTTATCATTCATTGCTGTGTCCACTGTCAAGGGATTTTCGTCATGGCTTTACGACTTCCTCTATTAAAGTGGCACATTTGCCTTTGTAGTGAAAGCCTTCATTTAGAAAGGGGAAAAAATTATCAGCTTTAAAAATATAATTCTAAATGACACACTTTTCATAACAATAATTCCTACATGGATAAACATGTTTGTCAATTAAAAGAAGACTCATAGTCAGCATTTCCCCCTTTTTCTTGTGTTATTTCTTCCCAAACATAAGACACGCTTCACATTCTTTTTATGTCAATGCTACATTAATATTTGAATGTATTGTTTCAATTGAAATAAAGTATTCATATAGTAAGTAGGGCTGATCATAATAATACCTGTCAAATTTGTAACAGGTGACTGTGAAGATGTCAAATTGTTTTTGTAAACTGATTTTATTCAAATGTTCTTTAAGGCAATGAAAAATTAAATACTTTAAAACAACGAAGCTTATATTAAGCGTATTTGTAACAATTAGTTTGAATCAGTTATGTCATTAAATTTGTATTACGTATAGACTAACAATAATAAATCTGTGCAATTACTATTTGTTTTAGCGGAGCAGAGTTTCATGCTTTAGCGTTCTCAAAAGCTGTAATTCTATCACTTGTCTGGATAAGGGAGAAAGAAGTGGGTATCTGGGTGATCGCTTTTTTAATGCATGTATTAAAAAAAACAAAACGACTTGAACTCGAACTCGAGGGCCTCCTCAAAACAATATACTAGCCATTGTGCCAGGGAAGTGCTTATAAAAATATAAGGTTTTTATAGTTATCTATTGTTTGTTTCAAACTTTTCTCTCGACAATGTATAAAGGGGACTAATTCAACAAATACCACCATGTAAATCAAGTACAATTTCTTTCATTTGCTCCCATTAGCTCTTTTCTACCTAACATTTAGTCGACAAATATCTTCATTTTTGGCATGTAAACAGCATTTAGGAGTGAGTCTGTGAGTCAAGTAACGCCAAGTCGCGCCCGTATTTTTTCAAGGATTTTTTTTCCTCTACTCGGTACACAGAGATGGGACGTGAAAAGCTATACAAGTTACCATTCATGTATTCATTTATTTATAATTCAAGAATAAAAAATGTGTAGATACCGTAATAAGTTATTCAAAAAAAATATGTTGCAAATATTTGCATGTGTAATCCCGCCCACCCCACGAAAAAATATTGTTTGCTGATGTCATGGTTTGTTATTAAGAAAGTTGATGTTTCATATTGTGTGTTTTCTTTGTGTTGCTTTGTTCTTTGAGTTGTTTTTTGTTTGTTTTAAGTGGTGTATTAACTTCCAAGAAAACTTTGCTGTAAACTGCATGAGCGAGAGAGAGTGAGAGAGAAAGGCGGTAGAAAAGTGGATAGGGTAATTCTGAACCTCGCAACAAATATTTGAGAATTCTTAGAACTTAATAACATCTTATGCTATAAACATATTTTTTTTAAATCAACAATTAGAGAAACTAAAAAGTTTATAATTTAGTGATTGTTAAAGATATTTCTTTGTGTGAGATGCCTTACACATTGCAAAACTCGGGTTTTAACATAAAACTGCATCTATCAGAACAAATCATTTGAACGCAAAAAAAAAACGAAAAAAAACAATAAAAAACGAAAAAACAACAAAAAAAAACAAAACAAAAAAACAAAAAAACAACAAAAAAAAACGGAAAAAAAAAACAAAAAAAACGAAAAAACAACAAAAAAACAACAAAAAAAAACAATAAACAACGAAAAAACAACAAAAAAAAAAAAAAAACGAAAAAAAAACAATAAAAAACGAAAAAACTACAAAAAAAAAACAAAAAAACAACAAAAAAAAAACGGAAAAAAAAAACAAAAAAAACGAAAAAACAACAAAAAAAAAAGAAAAAAAAAACAATAAACAACGAAAAAACAACAAAAAAAAAACAAACAAAAAAAAAACAAAAAAAAACACGAAAAAAAACAAACAAAAAAAAAAAGAAAAAACAAAAAAAAAACGAAAAAAAAAAAAAACAACAAAAAAAAAAACAACTGAAATGGAGGTTGGCTGTTTCAGGCATGCCTGGCCAGAAAGGTCAAGGAACTCCCCCAAACGAGACCGGACCTATTCATCATTGCTGTAGGAGATGTCAACTACTTGTCGGAGGGATGATTCACTGACATACAGAGAGAAAGAATGAAAGAAAGAAGTGAACAAAAGAGTTAAACTGCTATCACATCCTTCCAAAGAAGAGGAGATGTTTGTAAAATATGTTTGTAAAATGTTTGACTTGTTTCGGATGTTCCTTCAGAGTTGAAGATAATCTGCTTCCTAGTTCAAACCTCCCGCAGAACGACGGGGATGGCAGCGACCAGGTTATGAACCCGTGACTATCGAGACGACCAACGACAGCCAGTGGAGATGCATGGGAATACTAATTATAGACTCAACATGTTGAAATTTCTTACTAATTTCTTGTTTATCTACCAGACACAACAGGGATACATACATAAAAAATGTATACACGATTCCAAATGAAATCTAAAATTTCAATAGAATTAATTAATTCTTAGTAACAAATAAACTTAAAATCGTCTATGTTCACGCTATCACTCCAGGGTTGACAATGTTCAACAATATCACACTGACACACTTACGGTGGTAGCCATTCACGTTCTTCTGTTGACCTGACTGTCACCATTTCACGGACATTTCTTTCACTGACGCAAAATTAGATAAAATAATGTTCACATGCATGCGCTCCGAGACGGTGTATTTGTTAGCGGAGGTGGGGTCATCAGGGGTAATACCATGGGCCGATGACTGTGCTCATTTCCCACCAGCGCCTGATCTGGATGCCGACAAACCGTTTGACAAATCTGGATAAAATTTGGAATTAATGTTCCGCAAATCACGGCGGAGACCGCAGTGTATATTAAAAGTGTCTCCCACAACAAGAATGCCCTAAAAATAAATAGCTACATTCATCCCCATTGAAAAACGCAACGTTTTAACAAATCGGGTAAACCCTAGTTCACAGTATTTTATATTAGCTATGAATGTCGGCTAAACGGGTAAACGGGAGGGGGGAGCTAGAAATTAGCCATCATTTGGGGCCCGGGGGGGGGGCTTGACCTCTTTTGGGGCCCCTGCATTTTGCGTAATATTTAATGTAAAAAACACTCATTTGGTCCCCCCCCCCCACTCAAATGGGGTCCCTGGGGGATTTTCGAATTCTCCCCCCTCCTCCCCTACCCTAGCTACGCCACTGCGGGTAAACCCCATTTTCATAGTCTACTTTCATTTTCGTGTGAAAATTAATAACTGTTATTGGAACATCTCCCCATATATTTGACATAGTTCTAAGTCCAATGCACAATCAGTGATACACAAACCAAGGCCCGCTGACCATATCTGACTAAACACACAAGCACATACACAATAGATATATATATATATATATATAAATAGCAATCACTCATCTATATGTGAAATGACAGGGTTATATAAAGTTCAGCGAATGAATCATAAAGCTAGGGATAACACACATATAGATCAAATAAGTTTTAAATGTTGAAGTCCCAAATACCAAACCCCCTCCCTCCATGACCTGTACCAGACTATGTAAGGCTAGCAAAAAATAAAACAAAACCTGCGGTATTAGGGCAAGGGATTAGTAGATGTAGATATAATCCAGACAGAGGTGTGTTCAGTATACATTAGTGACAGTATGTATTCTAGGTAAAGTCGCTGTTTTTAAAAACAACCAAACATTCCAAACAATGATCAGAAGAGATGATTAAAGCAGGCAGAAGGAGGGGAGGGGGAATATGTGGGTCAAGGACATAAATCAAATGTATCTTTAGTTATAGAGAGATGATGTCCTCAAGGGACGCTCGGGTCGACGTGTCAGTTCAGTGCAAACGGATTCCAAAAGAACATAAGTACTATGCAGGACAGGATTTAGAATTGATAGGGCCCTAACCTATTTGAGATCTGGAGCCCATGCAGATTTTTGTAGTTGTAGATTTCTTTAGATAGTTTAAAGACACAATTAACAGGAAGCAGGGTCATGATCATGAGCTAGAACTACTATCACCGAGTGACAGTTAATTGTAGTCTGAAGTAGTTGTAAACAGTAGCATGGTCAGATGACTGACAGCTATGTTGTTACAATATTGTACTTTGTCATATCTACAATCAGATGCAAGAAGTAATGTTAGTCATTTAAATACCAATACATTTGAAATGCTTGACTTAATACTTTGTATTTCATACATTGATTCTGTTAAGAAGCAAATACCGTGCTTTTAGATTCTGATGGGTGACTTGGTGGATGTGACTGTTCTTACATCCCCAGTTTTATTTTAGTACGGTGAAAAAAAAAAAGATAAAAACAGAAAAAGAGGGAGGGTCTTAATGGAAGGAGGAGATGGAGAAAAATTGAAACAAAAAAAAAAGTGAAACAAAAAAGTGAAACAGAAAAAAAGTGAAAATCAAGGGAGAAATCATGATCAAAATCTAGATGATTGATATATAATGCTGATATAATAAGAAAATATTGAGACAACAGGCGGGCCAGAATTGGGAAAAAGTTTAACGCATAACAATGAGTTCGAGTGAGGAGCTGGTATCAGGTTTTTGATGCTGAATTATCAAATGAACCGCAAGGTTTGAAAGGGGAACTTTTACTTTCGTTTACTATTATGCCATGGGTGTTTAGTATGCTTGTTGTCATAAGGATGACAGGCAACACTGCAACCCTTTCACCTAGTGCCAACACTTAAGCGGAAAAAATTCTCACCTGAGACGAGTGTCGAACCGTGTATACGTCCGTGAGCTGACCTAGAGGGGTCACTTGCTCAGAGAAAGCTCTTCTGTAGGCCACGCGCATGGCGTCTTCTCTGCTAGACGGTTCGGACCTCTTGGCGACTACGTCACCAGAATGGAACCTTTGACGATGCACTCCGGCCAACCCATTCTGGTCGGCGCCTTCCCAGCCACGATACATGCCTAGGGGAGAGTCAAAGTTGAACCTAAATTGATGCGGCATCCTGTTGACCTGCGAGCTGAAGGCACCCGGTGGTCGAGTGATGTTGCTGAATATTGACTTAGGGATGAATATCTCTTGGTGCATTTTGTGAAAGCCTGGATGAAATGGATATTTTTCTAATGTCTTATCGTATCCCCCACCTGGACGCCATCTGTCGTGCGTGTCTGGTGGTTTATCAAATTTAAACATTCCAACATCTCTTTCGAAATTTATCGACATTCTTTTGATCGGACTACAAGTCAGGGCGCTCGCGTTAAACATGCTGCCTTCGGAATGCGCCCTCTCTGTCGGGTATTGAGACAGGCATGGCCATTCTTGTGAAATTTTAAAATAACCTGGTTTGGAAAGTCTCTGGCGTCCAGGGTGATGATATGACGTGTCGACAAGAGCGTTGAATGCTCTGAACGAGTCTCTCCCGTAGTCAACAAACGTTAACTCATCGTCTTTGTTATTCTTAAGTAAGCTTTCTTTCCGTATTCCAGCCTCACGGGAAGGCAGAGCAGTGGGCATAAAATTCTCAGGTAAGCTTTCTTTGCGGATTCCAGCCTCACGGGAAGGCAGAGCAGTGGGCATAAAATTCTGAGACATTAATATTTGTCTAGAAAAGCCTCAACTCAGGCCCATTTCAATAGGAGTTTGAAAAAGATTTGTAAAAGTCCAACTGATTCCATCCTTTACAATAAAAATATGTTTGATGTTATTCATGGACAATCAAGGCTTAGAAGATTTATTAAACTGTCCAGAATATTTCCATCTGTTCGGTTAAAGAAACCTTCAAATAAATCCAAATCCATCACTTTAATGAACTATTTCACAAACAAAAGATGAACAGCCGGATCTTCCTTTAATCCTTGCCTCGTCTTAGAAAAGTTAGTTGTAATTAAACGAACTCCATTGATGGGCATCACAAGATTCACTCTCAATGCGAGAACACTGACAAGAATAAAACAATGTACACTGTTGTTGTTATTTCACTTTCTGAAGTAAACACTTTGTTCCCCTACTTAGTGCTACACTGTAACGTCACGTGCTCTACGGCCACGTCTTGAAGGCACACAACGCCGCTGGGACACTAAGTGATATGTACATGTTGATTACAACTGCATATTGAACTACTCGCATACCTTGGGGTCATGCTATTAACGAGATAAAAGGAAAGCATCCAAACATGTTCTATATCTGAAGATATTACCGTGACCCACTGACCTGAAATATGTGGACCAGGTCTGTAGTTAAAATTTCACCTTAACAAAAAAAACAACAAAAAACTACAAACAGACATTAAGAAAGATGCGAATAGATTATGGACGAAACAAAAAAGGAGTCCAATCTGAATAACAAATAGATCGCCACCAGAAAAAAAGAGGGTTAAAAAAAATACGAACAAGATGGTTTCACTTGAATGACTTGGTCTGTGCATGATATGACATAATCTAACATCAAGGATTTTAACATAAGACAGATCTTTGCATCGAGAACATCTCTTGTTGAGTATAGATGAACGCTCACAGTACACAGTTACGTTAGACTTTATTCAAAGATCTTACATTTGATATATGCAAATAGTTCAAGACCAGTTCGCTAACTACATTATGTATTTAAAATAACTTTTAAAATTTATTACTGATGTTGAGATAAATTTCATATTGGTTGAAAAAAAAAATGGTTATGTTGAATTTTAATTTACATTTGTCGATCTTTTACATCCTATCCTGGCGGAAACAAAACTGTTGAACATAGGGTGACTATCTTTCACATGAATACACTGTTAGGTTATTTATTGTATGTTTTCCATAGAAGATCAAAGAGAAATCAACGAAGCCATACAGATGTGTGGTTTGAATTGTAACGGTAAGTAAAATAAGCACGATGTATCCGGAAAAGAAAGAGGAGACAATCACCGCCTAATCTAACACACACGACGTATACTAAGATTGCCCGCTGTTCAATTATAAGAAACATAAAAAAAAAATAGATGTAAAAATATAAATAATATACTAATAAATGAAGGTTTTAGACTAGGCGATGAAGAGGGGGGGGGGGGGGTTAAGGGGAGGGAACTGGAAATTTTTTATTTTTTTTAAACCTCTTCGAGGACATCTACTCAACGTCCTGGCGAAGGGGGGAGAACATATCGCTCACAGTAGACCGACTTCATCCAACCACGTACCACGGCGTCAAGCTCAGGAGGCGGAGCTGATGCGAGAAGGCCGCTGGCAGGAGGGGGGAGGGAGGGCCATCAGCAACGAGGAGGAGGGGGTAATCTTTTTTTTTAAACAATTATCGTGAGGTTGTTCATGGGTTTGAAAGACGAGAAGGGATTTCTTGAGGACAATGCAATGATAGATACATCATATAATTCATAACACTACTACAAGCTGGCCTTTCTCCTTACGGCTTTTTAAAGCGCACGCACACACGCACTCAGACTCCCCCCCGCCCCACCTGCACCGCTCCATTCCCGCGGCGCCGCACACTGAGTGACTGTGACATCAGTTCATCTAGGGGACACGCAGCCGGCACGGAGACCTATTTGACAATGCGCATGAAGACATAAAGACACAACTGGCGCGGATCGATAAATGTCCGGTAACCGAAAGCGTGACTACGTAACATGTTGACACTGAATTTCAGGTTGTACCGTTCAGCTAGGGCCATGTGATTATTAGTTTAGATTCATTGGCGATCAATTCAGCGCAAATAATTCTATACATTAGCCAAACCCTAGACTGCAATGTTTCAAACGATGGTTTCTTTTTGTTACGTTATAGCCATAAGTGCCAAGTTTTTTTTTTGCTCTCTTGAGTTGTCAGTATCACCCTATCCCCATTACTTCATTAAATTTCTCAATATCAAAAGAATCTATTTTAACATGAAAATAAAAATAAAAATTTTAATAAAGAATTAATTCCTACTTTCTGTTCAAATGTATAATTATAAGCGCAAACTACCAACGACTCACTGATTTTTGTATCAAGAGATCTCATCAACCGTCGTACAGATTCGCATGAAATTTCGTACAGAGGTTCATTTGACCTCTTAGGTTCTCACTAAGACACTGTTTTGATAGATTCGCAGCCTTGACGCGCAATTCGAAAAAAAAAAAAAGCAAGTTTTCCATTAAACCTTTGTATTTTTTTATTCGGTATTTCTCAAAATGTCGCATTGTATATATAAAGAATATATAGAAATAGCAAACAAATTAAGGCTTCCATATTTTTAAAGCCTATTTTCTTTCCTTTTCCCCAAAGTCAACTTATTTTTGGTTTGGTTTCTTATTGTATTTTCATACCCGTTTCCTTCAAGTAAAAAAAAAACAACAAAAAAAACAACTTAGCCCAATAGCATCAAAAAGATAGATTTTTTTGTGTGTTTTTCCTAGAGAGAGAAAGAGATGATAATGATTTCGAACACCTGCGTGTGTAGATAAGACTATAATACTCTCTAGTGATGCCCTTTCACTACATTCAAAAGGGGTAAAATAAACGATTACAATTAATAAAACCAAACCAATATTTCCTTTTTAGAGAACACACTGCCAAAATCTATTGTTCCCCTATAGACCTGAAACTGATGGTGTGTGCTGTCTAATATCGTACATTGCTAGCCTTATAATTGAGGATGGGAAAAAAAAAATTAAAATTTTTAAAAAAAAGTTAAAACCGTAAAACTAACCAAAAAACTAACTACAAAGAATTCAAAAGCAGAAAAGTGTGCGGGAAGGGGGTGGATCCATTGGAGGATGCTAAAAACAAAGTAAGGTATGACATTAATTATAATTAAAAAAAGGGCCGATAACTGTGAAAGCGGGGGTGGGGTCTCCGTCAGAAAGGCAACATAAAAGAAAAGTTTGAGATTTTACGACCAGCTTTTTTGATGTGGGCTGGATAGAGGTGTATGGTAGAAGGAAATTAAAAGGAATACTTTAATTTGCGTCCGAAAGTAAATGAGCGTGTCTGTGTCGTTCCAATTCAAGTAAAACCCCAAAGAACATTAACGAGGGTAGCCGGGTTGTAATGCTATTTTTTGTTGCTAGTACTATAGTAAATTTAAAATTCACATTTTGATAGTCATTAAAAAACGCATAAAGATTGACATAAATGAATACATTTTTTACTTGAGTATTTAACATGTGTCTATTAACAACCGCACACCTTTTGACTATGACGAAATTGCGAGCTAATTGTATTTAAAAAAAAAAAGGATAATCATGAATTCAAAAAGAGAGACTTGACCTTGTTTTAGTCTATCGCTTTAAATGTTGCTGAATTCAAAGTACGCTAGCGCTAGACATGGAACGACAATATCATATAAGAAAGGTAAATAGATGCTTTGCTCTCGTCTTTTATTTCAACATTTTTATTGGACGCCAGTTTTTTTCTTTAATTCAATCATTGTGACTCACATTTTATGGTCTTTCTTTTTTTTCTAAAGTCTACCAAAACATGTTATACTATTTGAGTGTGATTCTACCTAGATTGCAGTTGTAAACAAGCACATCGGCTGCACCGCATACAAATGTCAGTATTAAAAAAAAAAAATAAACCGAAAAAAAAATAATAAAGAGAAAAAGAGAAAATAAAAAAAGGGGGGGGGGGGGAGGGCATTAGTGCTCAGGATATACGTTACCATGTAAGTTGACTTATTATGTGTATGATATGATGATATTATGAACTAGAGCGGGCTTAATGATGACACCACCATAGGCTTTAATTCGATTTCTTTATCACGACTGTCATTAATGACGGCGTGACTAACTCTCTGTGTCAGTCTACATGCCGTGTCTAAGAGGAAGTAGGTCTACAAAGCGATTAACTAAGAAAAGAGAGAGAGATGGGAGGGGAGGTGGGGGGGGGAGGTAAGAGCTTCTAAGTCACTTATTTCTGTCAATCCGTATGACTGTTTTAATTACATGTGGTTAAAGGGGCGTGGCCTGGTGAGCCTGAAGAGTGAGTAAGTGCGTTCAAATGCCATTGAAATGGCAGAATAATTAAATGCCGCGGCGGGAAAAAAATTAAGTTGTTGAGAGGGGAGAGGAGGGTATTTTCACACCGTGCTGTTAGATGGATTCTCAATGGAGGCAAATGTCGTGGGTTGTGAACATAAGGTTGGATCACTAGCCTCTGTGCAGCACAATCCTGCCACCATTGTGACAATAAATGACAAGTTCATGGGATAACACTGGGGATCATACAGGTGAATCCTAAGGATTAACCAAAATTATAAGCAAGAAGATTTTCCAGTGCAAAGAATACAACTAATTCGTGTATCAATACACGAGAAAACAAAATGCATGTATTTACGATTGAACAGAAAAATGCTTATTAGGAATTTTCATCTGTGGAGTCTTAACTATAAATAGCTAGTTATTTAGTGTATCCGGTATACACAATATAAAAAATTTTGATAATATTTTAAATTGTCTACAAACATCTGGACTTTGGTTTCTTATAATTATAATGTTTTTTTTGTTTGGTGTAATGCACAAATTGTAAGACAAATTTCCATACGGACAATAAAGATTATTATTATTATTATTATAAACTATATATTTTAAATGGTTTGTGATAAAATTTGTAGTAAGCTACAGTGATTTTTTAATTTAAAAAAAAATCTCTCTCTCTCCCCCACTGTTCTTTTCTCTTGCTCATACACACTTTAACAGAAAACCTTTCAATAAATTAGTTTGACAAATTCCTAAAACATTTGTTGAAATTCTTAGAGTTTTTTTCTGAATCCAAAAGTTTCAAAATATCATCTGCGTTAAATGTAGAAACTCAATCCCTTGGCAGCGCCAAATGAGTATGAAAAAAAAAAGTGAACCGAAGCAGAGATAATTAGAGATCGAAGAATGAAAAAAATATAATTACTAGTTGATTTTCCTTATACCATATATATGTCAGTAGGCTTCAGTGTACAATTGTATCGAGAATGAATAGCTATGTATGTATATATTACATGGAAGACAGGTAAGTCTTTCCGCTCTGTCTAGTTTTGGTCATTTCAAACACAAGTCTAAAAAACAATGCTACTGACATAAGTGTTTCTCAACCTTAGGGATCTACCAATATTATGTTTTTACGTCCCCTATTTAATTAATCCTTTATTTTTCCCAAACTCTGATTAGGTTTATACATGGGCGTAACCAGGATTTTTTTTTCGGATGGGAGATCGGGCTGGGTAAAACGAATTTTTTGGTAAATCTATCCAATCTATATTTAAGAGCGACTCAGCGAAGTAATCACTTTTATAAAAGGTCATCAGTTTCATGTTTTTATGTTTATTATTTTTAGAACGATTAATACATTCCGTTTTCGAGATTCTTGTCCAGGTTTCACCCAGAAGGTTCCAGGTTTAACGAAGTTATAAGTGGAATAGAAGTATTGAAAAGAGAGAGAGAGAGAAAAAGTAAGAGGACTATTTGCTCCCCCATGTATTTAAAAACAATTCCTCAAAAAAATCTTTAAAGAAAAAAAAATAATGAGAACCATTGATTGAGATTTATATAAACGATAATAATAAAAGATCGATCAAAGTATGTGTGTGTGTGAATAGATGCGTGTGTTTGGCTGGATTAGCCGGAAGATACACAACTATTTGTATAATGAATGCATAGAAAAGTCTACATTCATGATTCATACTGACCTACATTGAGAGCTGAGAATGCAACAATGCTATTAAACAATCGATAGTATAAATACAATAACAAATAAATATTCAAATGATCTATACTTAATCTAACAGACTATATGTAATTATATCTTTTGTCTGCTCTTCAACTTTTATTGAATAAAGATATTTGTGATATAGTTAAAAGCAGGGGTGATAATACAGGAGATGAAATACACAGAGCACTTTTTGAAGGAACAGTGTCATGAAATACCAACGTTACTTTCATTGGATTCACGCTTTTAAGTCAGTTTTGTCGTTCTTAATTATGACAAAGTTTTTTGTTTTGTTTTGTCTGTCCGCCGTCCGTCTGCTAGTCTCTTTTAAGTGAAAATAAAAAGCTTTATCGAGAATCGGATGTCACCATGAACTACATTAGACTTTACAAAAGATTCAATTGGTATTCGGAACGCAAACCATTTTTTTTTATAAATTAAATATGCAAACTGTTGTTGTTGTGTTTTAATACAAAATTCTTAAAACTGTTTCTGAAACAAGGTTAGAGAAAGACGTCTATAGTTATACTATTGCATAGTGCTGAGAATCGAAACGAAAGGAAGGGAAATAATCCAACAATTACGTCCTCTGTCGCACAGACATTTTCATCCAACCCTCCCCCCCCCCCCCTTTATTTTTTTCTTAACCCCCACCCGATGTACACAAATTGTCCTAGTCAGCCAATTTGACCTGATAATTATAGAATACAATAGCTTACCAAACATGCATTCAAAAGACAAATGACATATATCGCACGGCCTGCGTGAAGATAGGGAGGGACGTCGCGTGGTGGAAACTAACAAGACCTAATTACAGGCGCCGACGCCCCAAACAACACAAAAAAAAAATATGAAAGTGAGTGACGAGATTAGCGCAGTCGAGGGCGTCATTGATCCTTTTCAGGTGTGAGCGCCTCATGAGGCACCCAGCGAGGGCGATGATTATACCGCCTCGGATACCGACGGCAGTCCGCCGACGATTAGCCAGGGGGAGGAAATGATAGTTATTCGCAGTTGCTGTATTTCTTTCTCTCATATTTTTTGTGTCTCTGTCTCTCATCATCTATCAAACAAACCCCACACATTTCCCCTCATCCGCCCTCTTCCCTATCACCAAAATGTGCGAAATAAAGCCTGGGGCGAAACACCAAATAACAGTTCCTCCTAACGGTTGATGTCTAGGTAGAATTAAACACAAAATTATACTTGAGAGGCGGGGAGGTTTAAGGACTTGTTGTGGGTCTCGCACATAAAAAAAACGGGGGAGGGGGGGGGGCTAGGACGATTTTTGATGGAGAATATTGATCCTGTTAGTGTGTCTGCTCTACCTGAGAAGGTTATTGAAACAACATACACTGGTGTCATCCAGCAAAGTGTGCAAGATGTCTAAGTAAAAACGCTAAGAGCATTTCTTTAAAGTTAAAATATGCGATATAAAATTATGAATAATCGAACTGGTATTTAGATTCACAATAACAATAGATTGCTGGGCAGAGAAACAAAATATATTTATAAATGTACACTGGTGAAGCAGAATGGAAGATATGAAAAGCAGGCGGGAAGGCTACATAGGTGCGACATGGTATGGATGCTGCCTATAGGTATAATATACTAGTAGAGATTTTCATACATGGCATGGAAGAAATCATAAATAGATAGCTTCATGGTGTATCCGGAGTACAGAATAAAAGAAAAGATGTTTTTTTTAAAAGATATATACTAATGTTTGTTTTGTATTTGCATTGCAGAATCACATTGTCTGAGCTCTTACGTTGAAAGCTCATTTCTCGTTATTTAGTTGGTAACACTGAAGTTACATTTAGTGTCGTTGACTTTGTTTAGTTTAACATAAAAAAAACAAAAACTGTTTGAGTATTTTCATGTACTATCTAGACTGGACTCAGCTTTTGGATGTGTAATTAAGACATGCAAAAAAAAAAAAAAAAACTGAACTAGAGAAGTAAAAAAAAAGTATTTTTCGGATATTGCATTCGTATTTTGGAACATTGGAAAGTTGACACTACCCCTCCTACCCGGCTTTCTTTGTTTTCAGCTCCCCCCTCCCCTCCTTAGAACTCATCCGTCCAATAACTCCAGTCTCCCCCCTCCCCTAAAGAATAATAGTGACACTTTGAAAAAAAAAAAACACCTTCAGGACTACGACTACTGCAAAGGACTTATTGTTCAAACTCAAACAATTAATAAATTGATAGATAGATCAATAGAGTTTAAAAAAAAAAAGATAATGTTCTATTATACACTTGAATGACTAGATGTGTACAAGTATTCCTATGATATTCTTACACTCTCAATGTGCATGCCTCATCATGGTGCACGGAATCTAGTAAATGCAGTCGTTTGATACAGACTTGAAGTTCACGGCTAGCAGTTTCGACGAAGGACAAGAACTACGTGTTGTAGTAGATGTATCTTTACTGCACATCGCTTCCGTTTCACGCCATCTTCTGCAGCTCTCTCTCTCTCTCTCTCCACCTTTATTGTCATTTGTGAGCTCTGCGCGAGTGGTATGGTCTCTGCCTCAACACGTCTTGTACCTACGTTACCGGCACCATTGTCAAGTAGCATCCAGTCTACCTGATAACAGAGCAATCTGGAATAAGTTGGGGAGAGGGGGGTGAGAGAAATGTATCAATGAACGCAGATAAGGCCAATGAGAGAGAAAGTGTGGGAGAGAGAAAGTGTGTGTGTGTGAGAGAGAGACACATAGAAGAAAGAACGGGAAGTGAGAGAGAAAAGAAGAGATACAATAGAGAATCAGATAGAGAGAAAGGAAAGAAAGAAAGAAGACGCAAGGGTTAAAAGAGAGAGAAACAGTGATTGAGAGAGAGAGAGAAAAGAGAGGGTGAGAGAGAGAGAGAGAGCTTCTGAAAAATATGAGGCTGAACTAGAAATGAGGATGGGGTGCTGCCTAGTGATGCTCTTTAGAAAGGGGCGCGATGCATTGTTTGCCAGTCTCAAGGTCACTTTGCACCCTCTACCAAGGCGTTAAGTGCAAAGCACTGAAGTGGTTTCCGGATAGACTTTATATATATATATATATTAGCCTTTACATCTATGCGCGTAATTCAGGTCTAATGGGGGTGAGACGAGAAGGGGAGGGATTGCTTAAATTACGATACGCGGAACCCATAACGCACACAGAATGCAACGAGAATTTGATTGCTAAACCCGAATCTATCAAGCATGAAGCATGTCGTTTAAGTCAAATTAGTGATAACAGAATTACATATACCGTACGCTAAGATGGCCTAATGCATACTAGATTTCATTACTAGTGCATTAAAATTCACGAACTACTCTTAGAGTGGGTCAAACATTCTGTAACATAGACACCACCGGAGGATATTCCAGCTACCCGTCGCCTCAGCGTGGCCCTCCGGTGGAAACGTCCCGGGGTGGAACTGGATAGGCAAAGAACGAGTAGCGAACCAGGCCTTCTAGCAGGTCTCCCTGGGTGAGCTTTTGTTTTTTTTTATCTCACTCGGGGTGGGGATGGAACAAGTAACCTGCAGCCCTGTCCACAAGTCCGCCACACCGTTCCATAAAGGGGGTCGTCATCAGTGTCCCGTTAGCTGGAGTGGCGACCCTCGCACGGGACAGTGGCGGTAACAGTATAGAAATATGAGACAAGCTCCCCGCAGTTAGCACTGTTCTCGACCACTTATAGCGAGTGGACCCAGGAACGGGTACGGTGCGCTGTGTGCGCGGCACGGCCCGGTCTGGCCCAGTCAATCGATATGGCCGTCTACCGCTGGGAGCCCTCAGACAGGACACGGGATGAAGAATCCCAATGTCCAGGCCTGGTTGTTAGATAAAAGCCTTTCCAACAACCAATGGGATTCACGGCGCCTTTGGCGCCATCCCCTACTGGACTTCATTGAAGGGTAACATAGGCACCTGATATTATCTCATGAAGATTGCAATTTTATAATTTGTATGCACTTTTTAGCACCGCAGAATCAATTTTCCTAAGCTTTTCTGTTTTGTGTGTTACAGAGTTGGCAACATTGAGATCCCATTGAACGACTTTGACATTATTTTGTTTCTCGTGAACATATCCAACAAGTGTACTTCTACGTTGGTAACGTTGAGCAAAGCAGTAGCGTAACTAGGGATTTGAGGGCCCGGGGGCTTGACCTCTTTAGAGGCCCTACATTTTGGCATTCGACATCATGAAATGAGATAATGTCATAATATTTAATGTAAAAACAAATTTCGGACACTCATTTAGGGACCCCTCTCAAGCAGGGGCTTGGGAGATTTTTAAATTTGGACCCCCCCCCCCTCCCCTAACCCTAACTAAGCCACTGGCGAAACTAAATGAGGATGAAAAAAGGCTCACTTCTTCTTACACATCAAATAATCTCTACAACTGATACGTTGAAATCATTACGATAAAAAGACATAAAAACGATATTAATTCTGTAAGAAACTGAGGTGGTAAATAGGCGTTCTGTCCCAATAAATATATACACATATTGACACATATTGAAAGTGTGAACTAATCAGAATGTATACTCTAGATCAGGGGTGGGCAACCTTTTTTATCGAGGGACACACATGTATATATATATATACTGTTTGTTTAGTTTCCACAAAAAAGATCCTTGCTCACTGAATGAGACAATAATATAAGTTCCGGAAGTTAAATGTCGAGACGAGCGAAACCTGCCCTTGTGGACCATCACCAGAGAATGCTGACCATGCCCTTCAATCCTTCAATGGTGTATACTAAATCAAGAGACCCGAAGAAGACTCTGGCCCCAAGATCATCCAAAAACTGCCTGACCCACTGCACGGTTCAACTCAGATATAGGATTACTGATCTGAACCCTACAACACGTAAAGTGAAAACGAAGAAGAAGAACAGATGTATGTGTAATTAAATAGTGTGAACAGCAGCAAGGTTTTTTTTAAGTGTGGAAATAGTTTCTGGCACCCATAAGACTCCTGTGCAAATACTGACTTGAACTTTGCTTTTATAAATTGTACAATTAAGTAATCTTAATAAGTGTTGTACTTTTAATCATTTCACTAGAAATAGTTTCACCTTTCAGCAAAGGAAAATGACAACAATTTTATTAATTTTTCTTGCTTGTAGAAATGGGAAAGCCTTGTTTGAAAAGATTTAACATTCATTTGCATTTATCTGCAAGCAGAAATGATTAAAAACATGAAATCTGTCTTCCATTCTTCCTAAGAAATATTGGTAACAAAGTCACAGTCAATGTCCTTCAAGTTAAATAACAAATTCTTCCTTGATTATAATATTCTTCTCATTTGCCTTTCCCAGGCTAAGCAAGCGGATACATTGGATTATTTTGTTCATGAATCGGAACTACCAGTGGCTAACAAAGCTAGCTCTTATAGTTCTCTATGGTACTATATATTACACATAATTAGGATGAAATTTTAAGCAAACTTTCTTGTTAAGAGTTTATGGTTGGAAATTTTTTTATTAAAAAAAAACACTTGAAAACTTGTTCCTAGCCTACCCAACACTCAGAGATTTTGTCTTCAATTGAGTGTATTGATGTATAGGCAATAAGCATAATCTTTGTTTACTTGAAACTTTTTATAATGAGACAGTTTCAATAACTTATAATTTATATAGAAATTATTTTTAATATTTGCATTTTATATGCATATACTGTGGGCACACCTGATTTCTGGAGGTGTTGGCGGGCCGCATAAAACCCTCCGGCTGGCCGCATGTGGCCCGCGGGCCGTAATTTGCCCACCCCTGCTCTAGATCCAATAATATCAGACACACAGCAGTAAAACTATTTGAATCTTATTTGGTCATTTTTCTTTGGCATCGTTTTTTTGTTTTGTTTCCATTAAAGGCTCTGTGTATTGGAGATGTTCATCCATAGCTAACTTTTTGGTGCAGCACAGAATATAGGCCCCTACATTTTCTATTATTAGCTTGCAAAATCTGGATGGGTTCAGGACATTGGGTGGAACCTGGATTATGATTTCGAAAAGGGCTCTAAAGATTTTGCTACAAATTTGACAATTAATGCATATGTTATGGGGAAAAAATTACCAGCTAATTGTCCGTGCATTGAAAACTCTGGTTTGACCTTTTTTTTTTCTTTTTTTTCTCAAAATATAATCATCTCAAATTTAAAATAGGTTACTTTGAAAGCGTTCCGTTGGTATCCCCACACTCGACTTCAATGTACATTTGTTGTGAAGAAATCAATAGACAACCTGCACCCATTAAACCACTGTTACATAAGATATGAACAAAGTGGTCGTCTCCTTTCCATTAGGACTAAAACAGAAAAATTGTAAAACTCCTTTATACGACTTTCGGTCAGAGTGTTACAAGATCATGTCGTCATCGAAAAGTACATAGAAGTCTAATTCATAAAGCGCTGGTTGTGAGTGTGTATGTGCTTCGTGTGTGAATGTTGTTCGTATTTTTCATCTATATTGTTATTGTTACAGTAGTTACGCCGAGGTTGTCAATTGTAGTCAAACTGAATTTCCATTTGATTGGATGATCTTATCTTATTTTCTTATGTTTTTTTTTATTTATTATTACAACCCACATATCACCTTACAGCTTTTCTTCTTTTTCTATGTTACTGTTTGTTGCTTAAATTATTTCAACATGATCTTAAAAATGAAACTTTAAACAAAGAGCGGAGTAAAATACATCGCGAAAAATGGCCAATTCCTTGTAAAGACTAGTTTCATCATAGCAAGAATAGGTCAAAGCAAAAGCTTAAATTTTTCCGAAACAAAGCAAGAAAACAATCCAAAAGTTGTATCCTCTTTAAGGAATAAAATAAAATAAAGAGGGGATTGCGCACCATCTGTTTTCTATGTTTGAATTGAGCAAAATATAAATTAGGGCAAGGAGAGAGAGTGAATCTCATCTGTGCGAATGTTTAGAAATAAAACACTTTACAAACAAAATGTCTACTTCATACCGGTATAGAAATAAAAACGAACTTTTTCAGGCGGAAATATTCAATGAGGAAATGTAAAATAATACATCTTTTTACCTCCCCTGCATTTCCCCCAACACATTACCCTGCCCGACCCCACCCTTTGGTTTTGTTAAAAAAAAAGTGAGACAATATATAAAAGTATGGAAAAAGTGGAAACAACAGCAGTAATACTGTATGTGTCTGCGTAAAATGAAATTTAAGCTATCTTTGAATTTGCTATTGTTAGCAACACAACACAAAATTCTAGCTAATTAGATGAACAACATATTTGCCCGGTTGGTTCACCTATTAAAAGGTAAATAATCAAATGTAATCATTTTGAAGGCCACGTTTTTTTGTGTGTGTTTGTTTCTTTTATTTCTTTCCCTCCCTCCCGCTCTCTTCCTTTTCATTTCCTAAGCACGAGTTTACCCTGGAACTTGTTCATAGGTTTCAACTTTGACCCCATATTTATTTGTTGTTTTGGCTAGAAGAAAGAAATACAAGAGGGAATAGAAAGTGGGGCTGTAAGACAAACAAAATGCAACAGTTTTGGGAACTGAATGAAAGAAAGAAAGATCTCGATCTAGTCTTTTAGCACACATTTTTCTTTATGCTTAGACAAATGTTAAAGTATCAATTATAACCTGTACTTGTTTAAAACTGTATTCACTTTGTCAATTAAAAGATGGAAATTCGAATCTGTTTTAGCCGTTAACTACATGTAACATACTAATGTCAGTTGCAATTCTTGCAATAGTTCCCATTTCAGACCTTGCGATCTATAGGGCAGAGGATGTCAAGATTAACCGATTTTATGGCCGAATGTTATCGAGGGTGTTAGGACAACCAAGTGCCTTTACTTTCCCCAACTACTGTCAGGTAGCCTTTAGATTTGGGTGCGTCCTAGAAATGCTGAAATTCAAAATGTCAGTCTTCATCGATATTTACAAGTGGAGACCCCTATGTTCAGACGCCAATAGCTTTACCACTTAAAACAAACAGGCCCACAATTTAGGTGGACAAAATATACATAATTACATTTCAGAAACTATAGACATTCATTACAAAAAAGGTAGCAAATACTTTTCAGTCTGATTAAAAGTAAGTAGTACACGTGAAAGTGTGTCCCATCTCATGGACATCATCACCAACACAACTTCACCTATCCCTTAGTCTGTTAAGGCACCACACAACATCTGTTGACCGTTTTTCTCCATTCCTCTCTGTCTTTTGCCTTTGATAGAATCTCTTTCAGTGACAGGGCTGTCCATTAATTTATGTCTTGTTCTCATCGCTTTGTCTGTCTTTTTCCTACGTTCAGTCAAATCGTATCTTTTATCAGTTTGATGGGATTCTTTTGGTCTATTTAAGTTTTTGATTTAAGATATAGGATGTATATTGGCAGGAATCATGGCCTCCTTCTATTTGTATAAACAGCGGATGTTTTGACTGGGATGACGTCATTTCAAGCTAAGTGAAATCCGCACAATTCGAGGGTAACATCTTGAAATAAAACATCAATGTGTGCTAATGTAGACATTGAAAAAAAGAAAGCTCGTTGTCATCGACAGTGTGGAAGGGACTGCTCTTGACAATCTACTCTCGTCGACTCAGATTATGACACAAGTCAGAAGCTCGTCTTGTTGACATCACAATAAAAAACGTCTGTCCCGCTGATGACAATAACACCGCGTAACTTCCGGCACTGCCGTCAATTTGTACATGCCTGAAATATTTCAGAGACATTAGTGTAGCGAGTGTTGTAAAGCCAGTGGCCTAGTTTCTGAACGGCTCCCATATTATTTTTTTTAGAAAGATCAAGTTAAGTGACTATGTTACAACACTGGTTATACAATATTAGAGATTTTATCCATGGCGGAAAATCTGTTGGAGATTCATACATGGCGGAAAAACTATAAATAGCTAGCTTTTTTTTGGTGTATCCGGTGTACAGAATAAAGGAAGTGTTGATAAGTTATGCTTTTTGTTATGACAATGCTAATATTGGTGCAGCACAAAGAAAGACGTTTTTAAGCTCGTCCGTTTGTATCACAATCTAATTTCAAGAGAATTTCTTTCTAAGCCTTACAACTTATTTCAAAGCAAATGGGCAACTAACTAGGCGGGAATAAAGTAGATTTAATAGAAAGATCAACTGTCACACTTTGAGAGATTGATCAAATTAAAGCTCCATTCTTTTTTTTTTAACTAGTTGGCAACAGTGAAGCATCCCTGAAATTTAGTTGATCGTGAAAATCTCCCTTAACTAGTGTTTGGAGTATCTGATGTACAGAATAGAGGTAGTGTTGATAAGCTATGTTTTTTATAAGTTACATGATACTTTTGGAGTACGTTCTAGCAATGCAGACACATTTCTAAGTTCTTCCATTTGTAGCTCATTTTTTTTTATTTTGTTGGCAACATTGAAATTTCATTTAGAATCCTTGACATTGCTTAATTTATAGGAAAAATACCCACTTAAAACTAATATCTAACTACTAGATCTAGACTTTAAGTGCACATTTATGCATACTAGTATCCCTAACGAAACCCCATGACGCATTTGATGAACCCTTTCAAATTGAAAGTCATCGACAGGGTCAAAACCCAACAGACGTTTGTCCAGCTTCGGAGACTAGAGAGAGAAGTCTTGACGGTGGTCAAAACCCCTAACCCTAGGTCAGCGGGTGTTGTATAATTGAGTAATTATTTATTGATACTTTCATAATAAAGACATCTAGAACTAGATCTAGACTTCTGATTTAGAACTCTTATGACACTCTAGATCTAGTCTAGATCTACTTCTCTATATAGAATCTACATAGAAATATAAGCAATTTATGCAAATCTTAGATAATGTATCAATAAACATAAATCAATTTTAAATTTAATAAACAACTCAGTCATCGGTAGACTACGACTGACTACGCCATGTTTTGCTTTGATGAATGTTACATTAAAAACGGTAACATTTCCCCCTCCCCCTCTCTCGAGTATTCAGCTAAAGGTCTGAAGAAACAGCTTGGGGTTATCGGGTTGAAGAATGATTAGCTTCTTCCTTCCACATTTCTCGTCCGCCCCTTCATGTTTCCTCTAAACTAGACCTGTGAGGTGAAAATGCTTAGATGTATTGTCTCCTTAATGACAGTTATCTCTCCTTAGAACATCGCTACCTTAGCATTCAACTTTAGTGCAAAGGGTGTTAAAGCCTTCATAATAACCATCTGAATCAAACGGAATCCATCAATAAGAAATCAGAAGTGTGGAGATGCTAAGTTACAGAGCTGACAGCCAGGGCCGCGCGGAACTAAAGATCGAAGTCTTCGTTGAAGGAGGTGCGGGGCGTAACTCTCGTAAGCTACGATGTGTGCGTGTGTGTATGTGTGTGTGTGGGGGGGGGGACTTCCCATTCACAGTCAATAAACGCCAGTCTCACTCAGCATGACGTTACAGGTTAGAGCCGAAATTGAATTACAGATGCCTCGCTATCTAATTATGACATCTCAGACCCAGACCTGTACGTAGCGACAGGTAGATCAAGGTGATACACAGGTGTTTGGGAGGCAAACAATTAGCAGGCACGGTAAATAAATCGTATCGAATGACAGTTACAGATTTAGAACAACTAATGACATTTCTTTAGAAGGGGGGGGGAATAGAAAAAGTGATTCTAACAATTAAACGTATAAAGCTATTATTAGATCACGGAGCCTTCTGGTACGCTTGTTCAGATCTCTAGGTCATGCAAGAGAGGATATATGTTTGTGACCACAGAGGCACCATCATGCAAGCGAGGATATATGTTTGTGATTGCAGAGGCACCATCATGCAAGTGAGGATATATGTTTGTGACTACAGAGGCACCATCATGCAAGCGAGGATATATGTTTGTGACTACAGAGGCACCATCATGCAAGTAAGGATATATGTTTGTGACTACAGAGGCACCATCATGCAAGTGAGGATATATGTTTGTGACTACAGAGGCACCATCATGCAAGTGAGGATATATGTTTGTGACTACAGAGGCACCATCATGCAAATCAGGATATATGTTTGTGACTACAGAGGCACCATCATGCAAGTGAGGATATATGTGTGTGACTACAGAGGCACCATCATGCAAGTGAGAATATATGTGTGTGACTACAGAGGCACCATCATGCAAATCAGGATATATGTTTCTGATTACAGAGGCACCATGCTATCAGGTGAAAAAAAAATAGAGAGAAGGGGTGGTTAAGAGGGTTCGATTCTTAGTGGGGGCGCGGGGAATTTTACTGCAGACTTTAGTTCCGGAGAGAAGTCCTTGAGTCCATTAAGACTAAAACGAGTACAAGACTTCAGCAGAAGAAAGTACCGGCGTCTTGACGTTGTGATGGCAGTATAACACTAATATAATAAGGGTGAGTGCAGTGTTTCACAAGACTAAGCAAACCCCTAACGACCTCCATATTTTTCCACATCTGATGCACACAAAGCCGTGTTCATTAATAGTGGGCCTAGAAAGAGTAAAGTGAACATTATTCAGTATGGAGCGCTAAATCACGAGTGGGTTTTCACTTTTTTAAAAATTTATAATTAAGTCAAATATAATAAAGAAAATAAATGTCGAGTACAACTAGAGAGAGGCGTTCTAATCGGGTGGTTTTCGAAGGGAGCAGGAATGCAATATACAAGGAAATATAATTTGATATTTAGTAACAAGAGATTGATCACTGGTTTAAAGCATAGTGGTAGGGTTAGACAAAAGACCAATAACTGACCATCTCATTTTGCTTCTGCATAGTACCATTTGGGTTGGTTGGGGGCGGGGGAGGAAGGTGATGAGCGGTGTGGTGGTGTGTGGTTTTATTTCATCCCCGTAGTGAGCACGATTCCATATGACACCGACGACCATAGAAGACAAGAACAATGCTTAATCAACTGGAGGGCACCGTGTAAGGATGTCTTGCAGAAGATTAGTGTTGACTGTGACAATACTACGAAGATGGCGTCAAAAAACTTTGTAGAGTGCTAATTGACCAATGGGGCTATTAGAAGCGTAACGGACTAATAGGCCGACTATTATATTGTTATTCTTTTCTAATTATACTTTGATTAAAAACAAAACTGGGAATCTTCGGACAGAGCAAGCTCGTCACTGAATTTCGATCGTTTGAATTCTTTATCTCTTATCAGTTCAGTTCTTTCCCCAATCTGCATTCCCGCCAGTTTTCACAGAGTTTAGAAAAGGGGACACTTTTTTTTCTGCCTGCATATGTCTCAGTAACCTACGACTACTAAAAAAAAACATTGTTTTTACTGGCACGCAAATGTCACCCTCCACCCCTCTCTTGTGATCCCACAATCCCTCTTACAATAACTCTGTATACTAGCAGAAATAATAATAGCTCATGCCGTAATGTTGGAAAGATAAAAAGCTGAAACGCACAAACAACGAAGACGTGAATTGGCATTTGTTTACATTACAAGTAGAAGATAGCGCTCAGTCGCCTAGCAACCCTCACAAACAAGCGACGTAAACAACGGGCCGGGGCCCCCCGACAAGGCTAAAGTAAACAAACGCTTGTTTATGAAAAGCGTGGCACGGCCGTTTGGAACAACAACCCTGCCCCCCCCCCCAATCTCCTCCCTCCCCCATCTTCCTGTCTGATACCGCCCTCAACACGCACCGTCCGGCACTCAGCAGCACGAGGTTACTTTAATAACCAACTCGTAGCGAGTTCGTTGGTGCCACAAAGGTTGAAGACAATAGCTGCCGAGGATGGGGTAGAGGCGAACTTCATCACCGAGGGAGGCGAAAGGAAATAGACAAAGACGAAAATGTGGTGATGTCCAGCCTCTTCCCCCCTCCCCAATAGAAAAGTGTTGACAGCAAAGATGGAGTACGTGGGATAACTGTTGTGTCACTACAAGGGTGAATTTAAACGGAGAATGGGGGGGGGGGGGGGGGGCAAGTAGAAGGCAGCACTAACAAAACATAACTATCATAAAGGAACATTAGTCAACACCTACAATATACAACCTTGGTGTGATTATAAACAACATTTTTGCTTAATCTAATCTTCGCTTTGTTTTGCCAACTTAAAAGATGCACAGCTAGGCGCCAGACAAGAGACATTAAATAGTGAACATAAATAAACACTATTTGGGGAGGGGGTGGGTGGAGCACGTAAAGTATGTAAATAAATGCAGACTTTAAACAACTTACTGGGCACAAGGAGTGAGAGGCCATTGAATCAACATATAAAATCAACCACACCATCCACATGGATATGCATGTAAAAAAAATAATCATTTTTTTAATCGCTGGTATTCAGCTTTCAACGTTTCGAGCAATGTGATTTGAGTTTTCTAATGGCTTTACAACCGAGGCATCAATTTATCAATAACGCAATCATTCTCGAGTTAGGTTCTCAACTATTGAGAATCTTCCTAAATCATATTCTTGGTAACTGAATCAAGGAACGCCGCCACTGGCAGTGGCCACTGGTTCAAGCGTAGTTTTAACTATTAGTTCCCATACATTTTTTGTTTCAATTTATTACACACGCACACATACACACAAGAAGCATGCAGTGCAAATGTGTGACTACAAACGTCCTCACACATACACACACACACCAATACCGCAGCCAAAAAGACAGCAACTAAACAACAAATTGCCAGTAAACAAATGGCAAACAAACCAAGAGAAATTGACAAGTCCTAAAATAACTTGGATATTAATGGCATCTTGGTCAGGCCTACAAGATGCGCGCCTACAATAGGGGAGAGGGGTTGGGGAAGGGGATCAACGTTTGGGCCTGTTTTTGTTTTCCTTCTCTCGATAACACAGGGAGGGGGGCGCAACGTGATTGAAAGTGTGGGAGAGAGAGGAGAGAAAGAAAAGAGAAGGGAGAGAGAGAGAGAGAGAGAGAGAGAGAGAGAGAGAGAGAGTAAATAAGAAGGTAATGTGAAAGAGGTGAGAAGAGTGAGTGAAATTATGGGAAGAAAAAGAGTTTGGACGAGTATCATTCTCAGTGAGTAAATGGTCAGACAATACCCAGGGCTTAGTAGTCGGGAAGACAACGGAGCAAAGTGAAGGGTGAGACAGAGTTGTACCAATGTGGTCATCATAATATTAGTGGGTTGACTGTTGTTACTTCTTAGCTAACCAATGACCGTGTCAGGTGATTATCAGCTTTAGAAATAAGGACAATTCATACTTTCTATATAACCAATTAATAGGAACTTTACATTTTAAACATAATTATCATTCTCGTGCCTTTAGCGGTTTTTTAAAATTCGAATTGAATGGCCAATGAATGTGGTCAATGAGTGTATGGTTATATCTTAGCTTGGCACATGAAGGGGCACAAGTTAGTTGAAGAACAAGCTCGGGGAGATTGAACACGGTAAACAAATTGGTATCTTAGCCTTATATAAAAATGTTTCTCTTTAATTTAGACGACACAGTCTATAGCAGGGGTGGACAACCTATGGAGCATGCGCCGAAAGTGGCGCATTTCACACATGAAAAAAAATATTAAGAAATAACATGCCTGTTAAAAAAAAAGCTTGCCTGTTAGCAAAAAAAAAACAAAATTCAACAGGAGTTTAAATTACTAGCTAATACGACGCCCAGATCGACTGACAAGTTTTTAGAACTAGATGAATGGGCCAAATAATACGTTGGTTTTATGTTATTGTGAGCATCGGATTTTGTTTTCATGCGTGGATGTGACTGCCTCTTTTCGTTAGCCATGGACAGACCTGCTGATATTTTGATGTAACCTAATTAAGCGTTTTGATATTAGATGAATGATTATAATTTCAACATTTTCGAAGAACTTATTGGCCTTCAGCCAGACATATTTGAGGAGGCAAAGTCATGTCTGGGAACTAAGCAGTTACAATTAAGTCAAGTAAACCAAATTTGTCAATGACTGGTAGAGTTACTGGAACTGTAATCTTACTTTAGAGGTCTCTAAATTGTCCTCTTCTTTGATATCATAGCTTTATACACCAAGAGGCTATGTGAGGAAACATTTTGAATTTCCTGCATGTTATCAAGATCAGTAGCAAAACATGTACATAAAATTGGGAAAAAGAAGATTAAACAGTAGAGAATTCAGAGAAAATAATATTTTTTTAGATTCTTTATTGCGAGGTGCGTTAACTTTCTAGAGGCAAAAGTCTCAAAAGATTTTGGAAGCTGAAACATATCGCACATGAGTGTCTAGCCCGAGGAAAAGAGCTTTCCTGTGGGATGAAAATTAAATGTTTAATTGAGCATTTTTAGTTGAGGATACTAGACATCTCAATGACCTAGATCTAAAACTACATGGCAAAGAGCAAGGACAGATGGATTTCCAGCTTTGTGAATGATATCAGTGACTCAAAATGAAGTTCAGCTGTTCATCTTCATTTTTTTAAAAATTATTTGAGTTGATTTCCACATTTAAAAGTACAAAGTAAAGGAGATCATTCAATTCTACAGAAGACATTCAAGATTTGTTTTAATGATTGGGATGAGGAAAACAGCATGATTTCATTTTATGAATCAAATTTTTATTTACTGAAAGAAAATATTCTGAAGATTCTTTTCACATTGAACTTATTCATTTGAAAACAAATTTAATACTGAAATTGAACTTTGATGAACTTTCCTCAATACCAAATGGCAAATGCATATGAAATGATTACTTTTTGTCGATCATTGTCATGTAAACATTTTCCAGAATTAATAAAATGTGCCTGTCGGAGACTAATGCGAGCAAGCATTTACATCCACGAAAATAATTTAAAACAAACTGAGGTCACGAAATTAAATTTTAATATTACATATTTGGTGAAAGCAAAATAGTGTTCAACGTCTAGCGAAAGCTAGTTATATATATATTTTGCCTGTATGTGACTTTTAAAAAAATTTAAAACATCTAACAATGTTCATAAATTATTGTTAGTTGGTAGGTCATTGTCATGTATGCTTTGTCTGTATTTAGCTCAAGGCTTGGCAAGATTTCAGCTGGCTCGGGGAATCCCAGGCATGCAGCAACCTTCTGTTTTGGAATAAATGTGATTGGTTAGAAATATTAATTATTGTACGATAATCTGTATTTTATTGGTCAATTGATTAACCAAGCGACAAGAAGAGATTAGTCACATGGTAACACCCAAAGGTCTAAAAAGATTCTAGATATTACCGCCAGTCTCGTGTTGGAACTCAAAGAAAGATGATATGATCATATTATTGTGTAGATCATTTAATTTAGTAAAAATGTAATTATTGTGAATAGCTTTTCCAAAGTTTGAATTAAAGTATTTGTATTTGACGAAGAGAAGTTTCTTCATTGATTATAATAATAATATACTTAGATCGTCTTATCAACTAGCAACTTCTAGATGATCCTCTTATCAACTGGCAACTTCTAGATGATCCTCTTATCAACTGGCAACTTCTAGATGATCATCTTATCAACGAGCAACTTCTAAATAATCATCCTATCCACTGACGATTTCTAGATCTTCGGCAACCACGATCATTGATTGTGCTGTTTAGATCAAGATTATCATCAACGTGACATCTAGCACATTGATAGATCATGAGTCATAGAGAAATAATAAATTAAAATTGTAAATGCAAATTAAAAATGTTAACAAAGACAGTCTTACTAAGTTAAGTTTATCTTGTTTTTGTTTAGTTTTTTTGTTAAGTACAAATGACCATACTTTAAAGGACTGAAACGTCCACAATTTTAAATGGGGCTTCTGAATTAGAAGTGGAAAATGATGTTTCTAGATGTGTGGATATATATACATATATAAGAGGGATACTATTATTCACTAAGATTCACATCATAAGTTTGGTTATCGAAACCAGCAACTTGATTTGATATGGAATCACTTTTCGAACAAAATAATTAATTACAAATCATTAACGGACTAATTGGTTAACTGATTCATATTTATATTTTATTAATAACAATAAATAATTTATAAAATATTCAAATTGATCCGCGAATGGGTATAGGAGAAATAAAGTACAATTTTTTAAGGGGACAAAACCCCAAATATTTAGCCATTTCTATGAATACTGAAGAATTAATTTCACTTGTCGGTATCAAATAAAATAATTAATGACCTGTAATTAATTAGTTCATGTTATTATTGATTCGTGTATTGTCTTAGTCAATGAATAATTGTACAAAGTTTCAACTTGATCCGAGAATGGGTAAATTTTTTACAGAGTGAGTTGAGATAAGCTTTATAAAAAAAAAAAACAAGAAAAATATATAAATGCCTTTAAAAAAAAACTAAGCTTATCTAAAGGGGAAGAACTCCATCCTTAAAAATATATACAAATAATGTACAAGTTATTTGTGTTTTGTTAAGTACAATAAATAATTAATAAAGTATCAACTTGACCGGAGAATGCGTGAGGGAGAAATAGCGTTAACAAGTTGTATATAAGGGATAGGGAAGCACGTGGCTTTATGTTGTTTTTTTTTCGATTGGTGATTGAGGTCCATTCAATTCCTGAAGTAACTGTAAAACAATGTGCCAGCAAATATAATTAATAATAATAATCTTTATTATTCAAAAGGAAACGTGTCTTACAATTTGTGCATTACACCAAACAAAACATTATAACTAATAGAAAACCAAAATATAAATTCACTGTGCTGCTAATACAAGAAACACACACACACATCTTGATCCATCGTTCGATGTATTCCGTTCACTATTTAAAAATGAGACTTGGCCCATTATGACCTAGAAAATGTGTTATGCTATATTGCTTCATACCGTGCCAAATATGTACACGTATTTCTAATGTACAAAACATAATGATGAATTCACCACACTCTAGTCACTATGTTGTGTTTTTCACTACAACAATAAACCGCCTTAACATGTTGGGTGGGGTCAGTGACGTCCTAAAAAAAAAAAGTTTTAACTCCCCAGTGAATCGGGATTCGAATTGATAAGCTCTCTTCTTAGAAGCCAAGCGCTGTAACACCTAGTAATTTTTCCAGTAAAACTCTGGAACTGAGTTTCCCCTGCCACCTTCTCCAAAAACTACTATAGCACGAAATCTTTTTGAAATTGAATTTATGAATTTTATAAACAAACTGAAATGTCTGGAATCGTGTTTCGAATGCATATATAAATCAATTATAGTAATTTATAAAAGAATGCCAGGGGTACTTTAACACCTAGGCTTGTTGATACGTGTCGGAGGGTTATCGGTGATGAAGGAGACTTGATATTATTCTGATAGCTTCGATTTAAGGGGCTGGAAGTCATTAAATGATATAAATAAAAATAAGCCATAACTTCGTCGATGACCTCTAATAACCCACTTTTGCATTTAGTGTTTTAAATTAGTGTACAGGTTGCTTGTAAAATTTAAAGGTTTTGAGATTCATTGTATTTCAAACTTAAATTTGAACAAATATAATTTAAAAACAAAATTTTGCTAATTCGCTGACCACTCGCTAGTTGTGTAATTATTTGAACTGTTTTAAAAAAATCAAAGTTGAACAATCCTTATTCCCTGCTTTCCTACAGGAGGGTCTAATGATCTTCATTTCTGAAACTTATTGAAAAGTCATTATTAGAAAGTCATTCTCTACAGGCAACTCGCGTATGGCTCAAGAAAAACTGGTCGCCCCATCTCCATTACGTGGATGTAATAAAACGGGCCCTCAAAACATTGATACTGGCCAGTGGTAAGACATAGCACAGTGAAAAAACATGGCCTCAGCTCTGGAAGAAAAGCGTGCCATACGAAAAATGACCAACTCCTCTACCACCAAAGCGAAAGCCACCTTAACCTGCGATATTTGTGGACGGGAGTGTCTCTCCAAAATTGGTAGCCACAGTCACATGAAAAAGTGTTCGAGATGAACCATAGTCGTTCTACGGCTGAAGGAGGCCAACAACATTAAAAAGACAAACACAAATAATAATAACCATGTAAACAAAGCAATGGTTCTGACATTTCGAGAAATTTACGAACGATAAACAGGAAGTGGTCATAGGTCATAGTCAATAACAAAGTTTTCTACCTTTCACCTTTTTATAACCTACAACATTTTGTTAAAGCCCACAACTTTTCGCTAATCTTTTTATCCCAGTACTATCACATCAAACAAACAAACTGACAGTGACTTATCTTTAAGACAGGTATTAACAAACATAAATCGCATCGTTACCTGTCATAAACAAACTAGCTAGGTCACTGGTTCTCAACATATTTTTTTTTACTTCGGATCACAGTGACTATCTCTTTATAATGTATAGAGCCTTCAATCAATGAAATATGTATTTCCATGCTTCAAAAGTTGTCAAGTAACCAATTGAAACCAAAAAGTTCTACAGTGGTAAATGAACAGAGCTCGTAATTAAGTCCTCACCTAAACTGGGTTCGATAATAGTCGATTTCGTTCGGATTTTGTGTTTATGTGTGTCGGTATTTGAATACACAGAATAATACTGTTCGTTTATATTGTGATACCTCGGTATTCGGACGTCTCTAAACTCCAGCTAATTCGGTTCGACGAAACTATTTGAGTAAAAAATGTCTCTGCATACGAGAATCGCACGAGATGAAATCATGGCATCAGTTCGAACGGTCTGCATTGTACTTTATCTTTGATTTGTGTTCATATATCAACGTTAAAAGAATGTTTTACGTTTGTTATAACACCTGACTGATATAAAAAAAGCAACAATATAAAAATAAACGATTTTTCCACATTACACATATACTTGTATAGTAACAAAAAATCTTTCAAACTTTTTTTTTTTAATTTGGGCAGCAAAAGTAAAATTCAAGAAGACATTTTTTTTAAAGTAAATGAAATAAAGTTTCAATATGTGTGAAACAATAAAGAGAAGAAAAAAAAATCATTATTCTTATAGGAACTTGGAAGTACGGCCATGATTCTTTCAACTAAACTATAATGGTGAAAATCCTGTGATAATTCCGATGATGCCTTTGTGTGTGTGAGAAAGAGGGAGGGGGGAGAGAATAAAATATGATATTATATTCGAGGTATAAAAAAAGGCTTCGATTAACGTGGTTCTTTTCCAATGGGAATTCCAACTTTAGCTGTCATCAGGACCCAAGGATTAAATGCATCATGGGCATTTGTACCTCAAGCGGTTATTGCTGTTCACGCCTGTTTGCTCTGATCAACTTATAGTAAGAAAATGACAAAACAGATATCTGAACAAATTCTTTATAAGTATAGGAGTTTATTTTGTAAATTTTGATAATTAAAAAAAATATATACCGGGTACGAATTGGAATTAAAAATGGCCCCACATAGGCATAAAATAAGGTGTAATACTATACATGTTCAATAATAGCGCGCAGCTGACCATAGTAGTTCAATCGGTTGAAACAAAAAAAAAAGTTAGTGATAGAGAAGTTAATTTTGCGACAAAACGCCTGACACGACCCAAAGTTCCAAGTACATTTTAGCCGGCATGTAAATAATTCATAGCATTCTTTGATGACGTAATATCTTCGAGGACAACAACTAGCCTAAATAACAACATATCCCAACCCTTTGTCCAGTATACCAGACTATGCCACAATTTCCACCTTCCTTTTCTATCTATCGTAACAAAAGCTCTAAAATATGTACTGTGATTAAGGTAAATCGATCAATGCAATTCTAAAAAAAAATAATTTTTAAATAAGTCATTTCCTCGCAAATAAAATGTATTCTTTTTAGATGGAACAAAATAAAATGCCATGTTACAAAAACCATATTCGACCTTCCTTTTTTTCCCTTTTTGCTTCGATTGAAAGAAAGGGGAGTTGGGAAGGGAGGGTGGTGCTTGTTTGTTTTAGCTGTGCGTATTTACTAAAGGGAAGTGGCGTGTGTGTGTGTGTGTATGTGTGCTTTCGAGTGTGTGTGTGTGTGCTGCCTCATCCCTCCCCATTGGTCGAATCTAAGCGCGGATTGGTTGTTGTTATTTACCTAGCCCAGGATAGTCAGCGCTACGAAATATATTTAGAAAAAAAAGGGTGCGTGTGTGTCTAAGACGAAAGGGGGTGGGGGAACGAGAGGGCAGAAGAAAGAGAGAAAGTAGTGCGGGCCAGTGTTAATAAATGGGTCCAGAGTGTGGTGTGTTGGACCGGGTATATTGGTAGCGAAGGGCAATACAAGAGAGCTGGAGGGTGGTATATTTGAGGGTTAGAAGGTTAGTAGGTCAGAACGGCCAGAAAATAATGGCCCTGTGCTACGATTGTTTGTTGGCTTGTTTGGAAGGGAACCAACCAATAACACACCTACCCTTGTATTGGCTGTATTGATGGTTATTACAGTGACCAAAAAAAAAAAAAGGTCAGAGCACACTCATTAAAAAGAAAACTGAATAATAGTGTTTTGACATACCAACGTGTCTATAAAGAAGTATAAAGGACAAATAAGATAAGAAGACAAGAATAGTAGACCTCTTAATTGAATCCATCTTACTGGACTATCTATTGCTATCAGTGTTTTTACACCCGTTCATAAAATTTGGTCCAAAAAGAGAACACTAAGGGTAATTGAATGTCCATTACTACAATAAACTCAAAGAGCACGTAGAGCCAATATTATGAAAGTGTCTTTTTTCATGTTTCCTAATAACTGCTCAAAAACAAAACAAAAGCGATCGTACTCGAAGTGAATGACAATATTGTGATTATTAAATTAAAGTGAAAAAAATCACTGAAACGGTTTCTTCTGTGTGTGTGTGTGTTTTTTTTTCTAGTAGTAAATTAAGAACTGTAAACATTTAGACCTCAGTCTATTTAAAATAGAAACTTTTAAGGTTCTTTGTAGATTAAAATCTTGAATAAGATCCTGCATCACAGACTGACACAGACTAGAATTTTTTTTTAATAACTCATACTAATCATACCGAGATCAGATTGTAAATAAACAGATCTATACATATAGATAATCTAGATAAGATCTTATTATTTTTTTAAATTTTATCAATATTAATATCAAATGCATCTCTAGATTCTAAATATCTAAAACTATTTATAATATATCTCAAATCATCTAATTGAATGAGTAATTATAATCTATGTCTAGAATAATCTATCTATAAGAGTAAATACTAGATTAGATATAGATCTATTCTATATGGACTATGGTATGTGTAATCTATATCTATTTGACATTAACATTTTTTTCATTGGAAATTAACAACATATATCTAATAATACTTCTTGTTAATAAATGCCTATTGTTGTTTTCAGCTATCATCTAGATTTTGGATATAGATCTACAATACGCCTTTACTGTTAAACTGCTAAATCTAGATTTTGGATATAGAATAATAGATCTGTAGATTATAGATTTAGATCTATTATCTATAACTATAATACAAGTTTACTACTAAATCTACAGAATGTTTATATTCAATTTACTTTAGATCTACTATACAACTCATCTAGACTCTAGAATCTAGTCTAGTTCTATACGACTATTGTCAATATACTATGGATTAGTATGGAGCTTTAATGGAGTGCTAGACTAGATGATTATGGCATTTTTCTAGTAAAAAGAAAAGTATTATGCTATTTAGATCTAGATCCTCTAGTTACTAGTACTCTAGTCTATATGACATCTAGAATAGATCTAGAATCTAGATCTACTACTACTAATCTAGTACTGGTAGAGAGTCTAGTACTAGTAACTAGCTCTAGTTAGTACTTGAAAAAAAAAGTGTTATTCTAATCTAAAGTCTTGCTTAATATATTCTAGATTTATCTAAGCAATATCATATTCATGTGTACAGTTTTAAGTCACGATTTAAGTTTTCTACTGGATTCAATATAGTCTACTTAATAGATATCTATATTATAGATTCTAGATCTAGACTAGTCGATTAGGGTCATCTAAAGTTTCTCTTAATATAAAAAATGGAAGTTTGTAAACAAACGTAAAAATATGCTTTCGACTTTGTATTCTTAATTTCATTCAAAAATGAATTCAGAAACTTGGTCTAAATTTTAATGAAAGAAAAGAAATGAACTAATCCTATGAAATTGTTAAGTTTGGTTATTTTTCGTTTTACTGGTAGTCTATTGGTAAACGCTATTTTAACTGACACGATTCCCACCCATTGATTGATCCCAATGCACTTAGTGAATGGAGGCAATGGGCACCGGCGCAGAGGGGGGAAAACTGGTGCCTCTTTTTCAATCGACCCAATGTTGACACATAAAAAATACACACACAAATCGCACACGTGAGTAAGTAAAGAAAGTGTATGAAACTTTTTTATTTCATAGAAAGAAAAATAAGGTTTACTTACCATTTATATCGAACTTTTTTATCAGCGTTTTGCGATAATAGAAATAATCAGCAAATCAGAATGAAATCGTCTTCAAAGAGAACACGAGCACAACATTTGGTGTAAATAAAAACATATTGCTACGCCACCCAAAAACATACGTAAAAACTATTTTTTTTATATTCTTGAAATTACACTAAGTATTGATCATATTTATGTGTAATCTATTTTATGAACTCTTTATTTTAAACGATAGTCAGCAACAACGGTAAAATTCACAGCAGATCAGAGTACTAGATATTGGTGCGTATTAACCTTGTTTTTTCTAGGCGTGCTGCGGCACATCCTGACGTCACGGGCACCTGCTGTGTAAACAGCAAATAACAAACAAAGCCGCTTCGCTTTACTTTTGCTATCAATGATTTATGGGCTCTTTGATATAGATTTCAATTATTCGTGAAGATAAAAAAAAATGTAATAGAAAATAAGTTAATGTCCTTTTTTAACTAAAAATAGATCAATTTGTATGCTTTCAATGTGATCCATATTTTCCATAGTGACCATAGATCTAGTCATAGATCATAGATAGACTAGACTTAGACTGTACGTACAGTAGATCTAATGATTGGTTGTTTTTTTTTTGTTCTCCTTAACTAGACTAGAATTTAGATATTTAGATCTAGTCAATATTTCATATATAGACTAGATCTAGATTTTTTTAGACTAGATAGACTGTAAAAGAAACTTTCGTTTTTACTTTATCTTTACGTAAACAGATTAAGAAATAACCGATTTCTCTATAACATAAAATAATAGTCTTAAAAAGCTGTTTAGGAATCTATACTCTATAGACAAGGCATGAATATTTCATTAAATAATTTTAATTTTCGATGAATTTTATGGGAATAATTAAATTAAGTTGACTCCTTGAAAAAAAAAGGAGGGTTTTCGGGAGGGGGAATAGCTATATGGGAAATGTTTTATCTGAATAATAATTAGGATTAAATTTAATCCTATGAAAACTTTAAACAATTTAGTAATAATAATAATAATCTTTATTGTCCGTATGGAAATTTGTCTTACAATTTGTGCATTACACCAAACAAAAAACATTATAACTATAAGAAACCAAAGTGTACATTCACACCAGACTCACTCATAATTTACTTGTGACAAACTTTATACCAGATTGTTCTTATTTGCCTTGTTCTATGCATATATCTTTTTTTTTTTCACTCGGAAATTTGAAGGATATAATATGCTGATTGATGAGAACTAGACCTAGATCTTGTATAAGCTAATGACAAATGACGACGTGAGGCCAAGTAGAACTATAATAGATTTAAATCTATTTTATTTTTCAACATTAAATCTATATCTAGACTCTATACAGATGGAGATGTCATATATCTAGATATAAATTATGAAAAAAAAAGGAATGCACCAAAAGTGGTGATAAAAGAAGAAACTGAGTTGTTGTTTTTTAACTTGGTTATTTTTATTTGAAGCATTTTTTTTTAATTTAGGCCGAAACGAGCGCTAACTTTGTCAGTCATTTTTTTACACCGGTATTTTATGTTCTGTACTCAACCAGGGTTGGCATGGCTTGAGATTTCTGTCTAGATATGTGTTGTTGTTTTTTCTATCTCGAAGACTTGTTATTACGAGTAGTTCTAAATTAGATTTAAAGCATATATCTACATAAATTTGTGTGTGTGTTGGCTTTCTAGAATTTAGGTGTATTTCATTTATAAAGAAATATTAAAATGGGAGAATTATTTCTTTCTTCGCCAGAATGGAAAAATCCAACTATATTCATCAAGTAATCTGTGCATTAAACGTGATTTCAACAGACAGAATTCGATACGATCAAATTTCATTAAAGTATCTGGTCTCATCTGATGCTATAGGCCTATAGATGTATTCTTTATTTGAATATTGTTATATCTTTGCTCCTACGCTGGTGCGCACTAGTGGCACTGTTCAAGAGATGTGATGAACACAAGTAGAGACTAGATGGTTGACTTGTTGATTCCGGCTAAGTATACGGAGAAATAGAACTAGAGATGTAGAGTTGTAGAAGGGATTATTGCCAGTGTGGTCAGCAGGTGAGAAGTAGTTTAGGTTGTCTGTCAGGAAGAAGTCTTGTGAGGAAACTGTGGAAAGGGTCGTTTCTGTTAGTGGAACTCAGTCACTGGAAGACATTCCTGTTCGTTTATTTTTATGTATACTACTTAGTCTTAGCGTTCTGGAGACAACGATAAGATTGTGGAAATGCGATCATGTGTTAGTGGCAAGCAAAATAAGTCAAGAAATTAGCGAAGATTCAAATTAGAATCTTAGCACTTATCAAATAACAACATCTTATTCATAAAAGCATTTATTATTAACCAGTGGCGTAGCTACCAATGTGCGGGTGGTGCGGGCCGCACAGGGCACCAAGTGGAGAGGGGCACCAAAATTCCCCCAGTGTGTATTAATTTCCTATTTCCCTGAGCGTTTCAGTAAAAACGACTAATTGTATGGACACGAACAAACTTAAACGACTGTATTTTAAACATGAACTAACGATTTATAAACTAGTCATGTCGCTATTTTGTTTCATCTTCCATACAATGTAAGCTATAGAACAGTTTACTAGATTTATTTCGGACACACGGTACATGATGTTACTACACTGATCAATGCTCTGTAATATAAAGAAGAAGAAGAAGATAGGCCAACCTTTTTTTACTTCATTGTTTAGTCCATTGGTTAAATCTAGATATTGAGTTTACAAATATATTTATAAACTCCAGCTCTAAACAATCATTTCTCATTTCTTTATGATTCTTTATAGTTTAATTTTGGAAATAATTCTATTGTAATGTCAATGTTTTAAAATAAGCTATAACCTTTGTTTTCTACGAGTTTTTTTTTAAACTAACTAATTAATTGTAATACTGTAACGTAAACAAAATGATGAACAATGCTCAAGACTGACTAGTCTGGCTGGCGCCTCAAAACCCTTTTAAGCTCAGACGGAGAAATCGGCATCTCTGGTTCTGTCCGGTCTGGGTAGACTATAAGGGCCCCATACCCAGATCTATCGGGGTCCCTCATTACCGACCCATCGGTATAACAGAAAATAGCATCTGATGGGTAGGACTTTAGTGTAGCTGATGCCAAGTTTTGGAGTATGGGCAGGTGCTAATCGCCTCTTGGTGGCTCCCTCTTGCCCTATAAGGGACATGCTTATTTGTGGGGCCGGCTTCTCCTCCACGGAGGGCAAGTACTAATTATTCTAATTTGGGATTCTGTCAGTGGAGAGCCCAGCTGATTTAGACAAAGAGGCCGCAATGTGGAGGAACGATCGCATTTTATGCGGTTCCTCTCTCTCCACTGTCGCACTAATATTGAGGTGGGTAGCCTAGAGTCGCCCCTTTTATAGCGCTCATAGTCTGTAAGTACCGCCCTCTCCCTCCTTAAATGTAAAGGGGCTACGTTTGTTAAGATTTCAGCAGCGTTTGTTGGGCTTGTCCGAAAGGTGCCACAAATAAACCTTAGTGCCTGTGATTGTACTCGGTCGAGTGATTCGAGGGCAGTTTTACTAGCATTTACTTGAGCTGTACTCAATTTTTGATCTGACTGCCCCTAAGTACAATGTGCGTAGCATGTAAGCTTTGGCACCCACTTTGTGCTGGCCAGCTTTCTTAGTAACGCTAACTTCTCCGAGGCTTTTCTTTCAACTTCTTGGACGTGCTGGAGCATTGACAACTTTCTATCCAGGGTCACCCCTAGATATTTGGCGTGTTTTCACGTTGGAGTCGCAGCCCACAGAGTTGAAGCTCGAATAGAGCCTTAAGAATGTCGATCTCTAGGCTGAACAGTGACCAGGTCGTTTTGGCAGCTTTTTTGCCGGTTGACCAGAGGACAATGTCATCCATCCGCATACAGCAGTTTCTTTGACCGCACTGAGGTGCGTTTCTTAAATTTCTTAAGTCTAAAGAAGCATCGAGATAATTTCAAGTCACATCATTGCCAGAGTCCACCGACTAAAGGCGAGCTGTTATTGTGTATGAATTAACTGAACAATTAAAAGCAACAAAGCAAGATGAGACGGTTGTCATTGAATCCAGAAAAAAATGATGAGGCCGACATCCTGAATGATGAAAAAGAAGAAAATACTTCAATATCGACGGGCTCTAGAGACTAAAGGACAGCACACAAGCATATCTTTAGTACACTCCTCGAAAATTCAAACTGAAGAAGCTGAATCATCAGACAGTGTAAACAATACAGAAAGCAGGATAATGAACTTTAGACTAAACGACATTGGAGATTGGCCTGATGTCATCACAGATAATATTCGCAAACACCTTGTCACTCAAGAATCTGAAACAGTTCAGCGTATGAACAGTCAATTCAGAGAGGCGTATAGACATCAAGAATCAGCAAAAGAAAAGACTAGAAAGCTTTCAAAGGCTTGGTTTTTCCGGCAAATGTCAAACGGCGAGAAAGTTCTTAGAAAGTGGATGTGTTATTCGCCAAAAAAAAGAATCATTATTTTGCTTCCTCTGCATATTCTTCTCAACAAGATCAAGTACCAAATCTTAATTTAAATCCAAAGATGGATTCAATGAGTGGTGGAGGTTATCCCCGAAAACAGAAAAACATGAGACCAGCAGAGCTCACATTCAGTCATCGCTTGCTTGGAGGGAACTTGAAGTTCGCCTGAGAGTAGGGAACAATATTGACAAGGCCCAAGATTTGATTCTACAAGAGACGAAAACATGGAGAGTTAGTAAAATTACTATCAAAGTACGATCCACTCTTGAGGGAGCATGTGATTCGAACCAAGCTTTGTTCCAGACCGAATACATACATTTCTCCACAAATACAAAATGAATGTATTACTATATTGGGGGATCACGCTAAAAAACAAATCATACAGCAAGTAAAACAAGACAAATATTTCTCAATTATTTTTGACAGTACACTTGACATCTCAAAGCTGGATCAAACTTACCAAATTTTACGGTGCATTGTCATGGATAATGACGGTTGCAGGTTCGTGAGTCTTTTGTTGACTTCATCGACACAAAGGACAAGCATGCTGCTGGAATCGCTGAGATGATTCTAGAGAAACTGCGTTCGGTTGGTTTAGACATAATGGACTGTAGGGGTCAAGGCTATAATAATGCTGCGGTCATGAAAGGTCAAAACTATGGTGTCCAAAAACGTATTTTAGAAGTCGCTATTCAATGCCTGCTCAAACCTTTCTCTTAATTTAGCAGAAATTCGAGCTGCTGAAGTCAATTCGGTTACATTTTTTGGTACACTGGACCTTTCACACTCCTTTTTCTCAACGTCAACACACCGCTGTGATATCTTCATCAAAATAACCGGAAATAGCCGTAAACGTTTAGTTGAGACCCGCTGGAGCGCCAGAGGAGAAGCCTTCAAGATGATTAGGGATACATTTTCTAAAATTATAGAAACTCTGGAGACATTAACTAGCAGAGATAAAAATTCATCGACTAGATCTGAAGCAGGTGGATTATTGGTTGCTATTCAGTCTTTTAATTTTCTCACCTCTCTTGGATTTTGGGCTCCTGTATTAACTGAAATTAATGATGTGCAATTCTACCTTCGAAAACAAGGATTGTCTGTCTATTCGAGACTGCTCACTCAAACTAAAAACATTAGAGACATTTTAAAGTAGTAATCGATAGGACATCGCTGAAGCCAGCATTACCTTTGCCGAAAGCGTGTGCTCATATCTGAGAATCAGTACAGAACCTCAAAAACGTATTGGCCATAAGAAAAAGATGCCTGGTGAGAAAAGTGACTACTCTGTACTTACACACAAAGAAGAGCTACGAAGGGAAATTTATTCTACCTTGGACAGGATTGTTCAAGAAATAATCACCCGATTCGAGCAACTTCCTGATGTAACAGATAGATATGAATTTTAGCCGCCTTCCCAGCTATTAAATCCTCAGGTCGAAATCAATCTCGATAGTACTCCTAGCGACATTGATAAAAACGAATTTCTGCTGGAGCGATAGAGGCTTCAACGGTTTGTCACAGTTTCACCAGAAGCCTCCGCACTTCCAAAACAAGGACCTGTTGAGCTCTTGAATTTTATAAAAAAAATATCAGCTAGATGATTCAGTCCCAAATATCGTCATCATGATTCGCATATTTTTGACTATTGCGGAAAGCGTCGCTACATGCGAGAGAAGTTTTTCCAAACTTAAAATGATCAAGAATTACTTGCGATCAACGATGTCAAATTTACGACTCACTAATTTGGCCATTTTGTCCATTGAACAAGAGCTGGTGGAAAAAATTGATTTCGATAAAATTATTGATACTTTTGCCAGCAAGAAAGCGCGTAAAATTCATTTGTAGTATGTTTATGTAAAAGTGATTTTTTTGAATTAACAATATTTGATTAATGAATACATATTATTTTGAACAAAAAAGTAAGGTTTTGCAATGTTATTAATTACTTAGTTTTTTTGGGGGGGGGGGGTTTTGGGGGGGGGGCATCAAGATGAGGTACCGACCAGGCATCATATACTCTAGCTACGCCACTGTAATTAACTAACAAAGGAAACCGCTGGGGGGGGGGTGGAGGTAAACTCATAGACATAGAAATATATCTATGAAGATGATCTTTATTAAATCATTTAATTTTGTTAGTGATATTGGCCTAAGCAAAAGCGAAATTTTAGTTAGGGCTTCTGCTTCGATAATGGTTCAAAAGAAAGTGTGTAATCTTCATTTTAAGTAAATAACTAAAATCAACACAATTCCATTTGCAGAGATTTTGCAATCTAATATTGAAAAGAATTGGCCACGAAATTATATAAAAATATTTTTCTTATGATTTGCGATGAGATCGTGTTATCGCTGCATTATTTTCTTGCCAATGTCTTATACAAACAAGATTGTGGTTTGCTTTCCTGTTTGTCGTTGCAGGGCTAAAATCAAACACTATATAGACAAAAATAATACATTTAAAAAAAAACTTATCCTGGACAAAGTTTCTTAGCCTCAACGTGACTCGATCGGAAACGGTCATTTAGGCAAATATTGGTGCGAAACAGAACCCCCGCCCCGCTGGGAGTCCATTTGAGACCAATCGTTATAGAAGGCCTGAACACTGACAAGCGACGTCGCAACCCATTGCTTTTTTTTTTTTTTTTGTGACGGTACGCACCGGTACGGCGTACCAGCACCTTTTTCAATGTGGGGAAAAATTATTACTTTTCTTGTATTTGAACGTTTAATATTAATTTATTAGTAGTTAAAAGTTAGGCAATCCATCCCTGAGTACCGGCACCTTTTTTTTTTTTTTACAAAAAAACACTGTCCCAACCTATAATATGGTCAGTTTAGATCTATAGCTCATTTCTACGTCACAGGTCGTGACGTCGGCCTGTGACGTGACAACGAGCTATTAATTAGATTGGTCTCGGCCATTGCACTCGAAAAAAAAAGGGGTGTGGGGTGGAAGAGTACCCAAACAAAATTATCACTATCCACACAACGCTCCTCAAGGGGGCCGTTTTTATGGCCGACAACTGCACGGCTCAGTCGTGTGGTACAGGGAAGAAATATAGGGGAGTTTCCCTGGTGTGTTCTCCTTCGGTCTTGCCTAGCGTCATGGGATACGAGCCATTGTTAATAGGGATGAAGCAAATGTGCATCTGCTTGAAATTTTCCCAGACAGAAAAGTTGTTCAGACAGGCCCAGGAAAGGAACTTCCGCGTGCCTAGGATTTATTTAATTTATAGCTCCTCCAACTTAAGAAAAAGTAAGAGATACCTGATGAATGTCATAGTGTGCTCTCCTTTCCTATATTAAGTATATTTAAGGGTGGAGGGAGATCTCAGGTAGGAAAAAAGGAATATGACGAAAATAGTATGTTTTTCATGTTTAGGTTGTTCCATCCGAATTAAAGATTATTACATCCTAGCCCCAACTCCCCCATAGGGATGCGGGGGAAAATGGGGGCAGGGCATGATCCCGGGATCATCGAGACTACGTTCCTAGCACATATCAGACCACCAGACAGCAATTCGTAGTTCGAAATATGCTTTCATGAAATAATCAAAATATTTTTTTTTATTTCTGGGGGGGGGGGGGGGGTATTATAATATACGTACTATAACAGGGGTAGGCAAATTACAGCCAGCGGGCCACATGCAGCCCGCCGGAGTGTTTTATGTGGCTCGCGGACATCTAAAGAAATCAGGTGTGCCCACACATTACACATAAAAAATGCAAATATATTAAAAATAAATAATTGTAAATATCTACAGAAACTACTGAAAAAACCTATGCTGGTTTAGTGTAGTTGTTTTTTTTATCCCGTAGCTACGAATCTCTTTAAAAGTTTTCCGTTTGAGTGAGCAGTATCAAACTGACGATTGCTATTTTAGAAGGTATGCTTACGCCTCAATATTACAATTAATACAGGTGCGCAAGACCTCAATTAGGCTATAACTTACTTAGACCTAGGTCCTCCCGCGCCGTTCGGTGCATTGGGCAGCAAGCTGTCTCCATAAAGATCTGTCATTGGCCTTTGGTCCGAAGCCTCCTCCCACCTGGTGTCCACTGCTCTGAGGTCCTCCATGAAGGTGTGTCGCCAAGTAAACAAGTAATACGAGGTCTTCCCTGTTTGCGCTTCCCTCGCATTGGCTTCCATGCTATCGCAACTCCCGGTGTGCGCAATTCATTTATACGTAGAACATGTCCCGCAAACCTCATGCGACGCTCTGTCACAACCTAAGTTTCCGACTCCCAGTTCGGCATAGGACTATCCTGTAGGCTATAAAGGTAACTGAAACTTTTGATTCTTATCACTTATGGTGAAGAGGCATTGTCTCTAACCGTCATTCTAAAAATAGTTCGAAGTAAACTAAGATTGTTCTTAATGGCAATATTTCGAAACTTTTAGACAAAGACACTTGCTCAGGCCAGTATGTATTCAATGCTATGAAGAACTGTGTTGAAAGTGTAGGATTGGCTTGTATAAGATGGCAAGTTTAACAATCGATGGAGCCCGTGCTTTGACTGAGAAAAACAGGCTTTTTTAATAGATTAAAGAACAATATCCCAATCATAAACTCATAACGGGAAAGTGTACACATTTTAGTGTACACATTTTACAACTGGTATTATAATGTGATGCATATTTATTCATTTTTTCCCCCCACAGAGTCTCTCGATGTTTAATGCAATGGTATTTCAAAAGACAGCCACATAAAAACCTTAAAAGCTTGATTACAGTTCCAGCAACTCTAGGAGCCAAAAAAGAATGAAATATAATTCATTAGTACAAATAGAATAATAATTTGACTAACATACAATATCACTATATGGCCTCCTTCAGTTGCGAAGCTACTATGGGTCATCTCATGGAAATGAGATGAATGTTTGGGCATTAGCTGTCGCCCTCACATCAGTTCCACCCTTTCTACGCAGCTGATGTATCCAAGTGCCGATACAGTTTGGGGTCAGCAGGCTCTGTCAGGGTGTAGCACTGAGTGCTGCAAACTGCCTATATAAGTGTCACGTCTGCAGAATGGAAGACCTCCGCATCCCTAAACGACTCTTGTATGGCCAAGTAATCGAAGGAAAGCGCTCGCAAGGTGGTCAAAGAAAGCGCTTCACGGACACACTCAAAGCTTCTCTGAAGGCGTTCAGCATAGACCCAGCCACCTGGGAGACAGAGGCACATGACAGAGCATCATGGCGTCGCGCTGTGAAAAATGGCGCACAGGTTGCTGAGGAAAAAAGAACAATGCCAGAGAAGAAAAGCAAGGCAAACGACACTAGCTCCAGCTGGAATAACCTGCCAAGTGTGCGGCCGAACATTCCGGGCTCACATAGGTCTCACCAGCCACATGAGGAGGCATAAAACCCCAGTGCAAAGCCCTCAGCCCCCTGGATGACAAAGTGGTCATTATCGAACCACGATGGACGAACTATATATAGAATAAGTGTCGCCGGCTCTTGAGTTTTCCTCAGAGTTGACTCCCGAAGCCTTTCCCATGATTGTGTATAGCTGCAAGGCAGAAGAGGTTTGAATTCAGTGTTCTCTTTCTCCTAGATGTGAAGCCAGCAATGGCTAACGAACCTCTCCTGTCCGAAGCTCGATGGCTTAGGCACCAGTTTCTCGCCTTCGCCCCTTTCCCTGTTAGTGAAAACAGTTCCGCCGGACTCAATATCTGAGACACGTGAAGGCCAGGAGTTGGACTGGTTGCCAGAGGCTATTTGAGACGCATGCCACGAGGAAGCATTTTATAGGTAGTGGAGTGTTTATATCCATTACCACTTTCGGCAATGACAACCTTGCGGAACCACAACTATTGAATGAATACTGTATGGAAGATAATTACTTATCCATCTCAGAATAATAACACTGAATAATGACTTAAAATTACGACCAATGACCCCTAAGCTAGATCTATATACATAGTATCAAATAAAGACTTCTGGATTGTTTACGTCTTTCTTAACATTTTCTTCAACTTTCTTAAGGTTCCACATTGACCTTCTATCTAGTTCTAATTACCGGCATTTTTCAATTACGTTTATGTAGTAAAAATGTGAGAAACGGGTAAGTGTGAAACATATTAAGTTAAGGAAAAAAAATAGCCTATGTTCGATGCTTTTCCCCCCTTTTGTTTGGTGGGGAGGGCATCAAATACCCTAAGTAGGTAGTATACCACAGTTTGCAAGTTTACTATTTGGTCCAATTGCAATTTTCATGTAAATTAATGCGGTTTGTAATTTATTTAAAAAAAAAAATTAAAGCGCATTTAAGTTTGATGATAAATTAAAAACATATTGTATATAGTGTAGTGTTAGGTGTGGAGGAAATATTATTTTTAATCTTGGGTGAACTTGGGACTTACTAGAAATCATTCTTGGGACTTTTATCTTGCAGCCTTGAATCTGCAAAAATTGTAATGTCCAAGATCGACTTATACTACTGATAGTATAGATATGTAGATCCAGTAGATTATAGGTTAGAATCTTTAGTCTATTCAATTTCAATGAATAAGAACACAGAATGATTCAGAAACTTAGACAGTGACTCAGTGAATTCTAGGTCTAAATCTAGAGTTCTAGTAATACCATAAGTGGCATAAGGCATAATCATCATTGATAATGATAAGGAATATATTAATAATACAGTAAATACTCTACTCTTCTCTAAGTCGACTAAGTCTCTATACTTCTAATTCTACACTCTAGAACTAGAAGTCTAGATCTATATTTAATATTAGTCTAAGTCTATACTAGATCTATATAGACAATATAGTATATACTATAATCGTCTATAATATAGACTATATAGTTAAAATATTATATACTATATAGTTAAAATATAATGTCTATTAAAGTATGTAAAGTATTATAGATTCTAGTCTTCTGTCTATAGTCTATACTTATAACTTATCATTATGTAACTAGTCTAGTCTATACTTAATTGTCTTAATAAACTAATACTAGTTTCTAGATCTAGAATGTTGATGAGTACTAAATTTAGATCTATTTTTTTAATGTGAAATTTAATGGGAGAAAATCTGAGAAATAGCCTAAAAACTAAAACAGCTTTTCAATTTTCAATATATATTATAAATTAGATCTATATCTATATCTAGGTGTTATATTATAAGTTTGTTTAGATTATGTCTGTATATATAATATATATAGAGAGAGACTCTGTATATTTTAAATTTTATAAAAGAGACATTCTAATATTTAATCTTGGCAATTTGACTAATTGTATTGATTTCTCTTGCCTCGCTCCCCCCCCCCCCCCCCCCACCATATCCAAATATTTTGTAATTTTACACCTGCATTTTTTTTTTAAAATAAAAAAAAGGTCAATATTTTTAAAATGTTTTTTAAAGATAATTTTTTCATACTCCAGCTGTTTAAAGTCTCCTTTTAATTTTATGATTAAATATTAAGAACTAAAAACAAGTTTTCGTCAATATTTGAAAAAAATCTAGCTGTTCCCGTAGTACAATTTTAAAAAATAAATGACAATTTTGAATTGCTTTTTTTCTTTAAAATTATTATTTATTTTGTAGCAAATAACATGTTTGAAATTTCTTGAAAATTTGAAATGGCAATATTAATAAATTAAAAAGTTGTGCGTGAATAAGTCAAATTCCGACCAAATTTGTCGGTTCTATTTTTAGCTTCGTCTGGCTGTAAAAGTATAAAAGATAGATTTAGATGAAAGATTTAGGGGTTATAAAATGATATAAAGAACATGTAAAGTCTCCTGAAAATTTAAAATGGAAATATTGACAAATAAAAAAGTTGTGCGTGAATTAAGTCAAATTTTGACCAAATTTGTCGTCTCTATTTTCAGCTTCGCCCGGCTGGAAAAGTATGAAAAATCAGTTTAGATAAAAGATTGGGGTCATATTACGCTTTAAATAACATGCATAAAGTCTTCTGAAAATTTGAACCAAAAATATTGAATAATAAGAAAGATATGCATGCTTTAATAACAAAAAGTCAAAATTCGGGTACCAAAATTTTTTATTGAATACAAAGCCAAAGAAGGAAAAAAAAATAAATACAAAAAAATCATAACTTTGCTTCTACTTTTAGAAACATAAATTTGATATTTTTGTAAATGGGACACCAAGCTCTATTTAATGATATCAATTACAAAACTATATAATCAAAACAAATTTTTTTGTTGAAGTGCCTAACTTATACTAACTTACTATTGTCTATAGTCACTGTGACTATGTCACTGACTATAGACTATCAGTCTATGTCTATAGATCAAGATCTATTACTTGTGCTTGTGGCAATAACGCCGAGTAACGGTTATAACCAGCCTCACTTAGATTTTAGATCCAGTGAAATAATCTAGTGACTAGTCACTACAATAGACTGAATAGTCTACAATTCAATACGACAATAGATTATAGAGGAGTCTAGACAGTCTTAGTCTTAGAGTCAAGTCTAGTTACTAGTCTAGATCTAGAATCTAGATCTATACTATAGTTATAAGTTATAGATAGTAAATGCTCAATAAAGTTGAATAAAATCAATAACTTGAATTTATGACTCATAGTTTTTTTTTAATTTTTAGTACTCATTCATAATTGTTAAATTAACTACTAAACTAGTCTAGATCTAGACTCTAGATCATAGATCTATGACATATGTTATGATGTTATGTAATACTTTAAGTATACTAGTATTACTAGTATAGTAATGTTATTGTTATATGTAACTAGACTAGTAATTTAACTAAACTAGATCTAGACTAGAGTCACTAGTCATACTGGAACAGTGTACTGTAAGTCAAGTGTAAATGAAAATGTAAACTGTACTGTTTAAGTGAAATTCAAAGTGTACACATAGAGACTTAGTCGACTTAGTGAGATTGGCCTTTGTGTAGCATCACCAGAGAATGCTGACCATGTCCTTCAAAGCTGCATACTCTATCTATGGCACTAGTTCCAAGACCCCCTTTAGTGCCCTTAGAACAAAAACTTTATATACTTATATAGAGTATATAGATCTATTATATGGAGATCTGGCAGATTCTGAAACTTTTGCGCAATTCATCGCTAATCTAGGACTGAACTCTTCAAGATAAATTTAAACAATAAAAAACACTGTAGGTAAATTGTCTTCTGTGCAATTCATTGCAGATATAGGACTGAGCCCTCCAACATAAATGATAGATATTATTATCTTTAGAATATATAAAGCAGAAAGTAAGGCGTATGTATGTATGTATAATGTATGTCCCCCATATAGAAATCAAAACCGTTTCACCAATTTTAATAAAACTTGGCAGAAATGTTCCTTGGGTACCAACTTAGACCGTAGTGTATGTATTGTAGCCCTAAAACAAACTTAAGACCCTCAAAAAAAAGTTGACCATCTCTATGAAAGCATTATAACTTCATCGAACTAGGCCATGTTTACATGAGAAAAGATCGAAAGGATCTAGATCTAATTCTAAGAACTACACTTTGCGCAGATAGTTATTTACTTTGACAGATGAAAATGTAAAATATAGTCTATTGATTTCATTATTTAATAAAATTAACCTTCAAATTTGTGTTTCATAAGCATTTTTTTACATAAATTCGTTCCTTATATCTGTGAATGTAGAATTCCTGATGAGCATTCTTTCATTAGACAATACAGTAATGTGACACATCTCTCCTAGGCCTAAAACTCTAATTCAACTGTAAGATGTTATAACTTCTCTTCGCAAAGATAGTTTTATACTTAACACATGAACATACTAAGTATAGTCCATTCATTTCATATTTTAATCAAATTAACAATCAAATTTGTTTTTGTAAAGCATTTTTCATGCATTTGTTCACTAAAGCTGCGAACCCGTGTTAAGATATATTATTCTAATAGTTTCATTCATTCGCTTACATCTAATTAAATAGGTGACGCATGCACACAGTGAAATCTATCCAAGCCAATATTTAACTCCAGATTACTCTAGATCTAGATCTGTCTAAATCAAGAACTACTTCATACTTTAGCACATGAACATACAAAATTAAGTCTATTCATTTCAAATTTTAATCAATTATATGTAGGCCTACAAGCAAATGTTTTTATTTGAAAAAATTGATTTTAGTAGACAGCTATTTTGATAGCATCATTCATACTATTTTTACATTAACGTAGTCGCTTTACATTATTATTTCGTTTTATGTTTACAAACCATTCCCAGTGACTCATCGATAGTGATACGCAAACAAAAAACATGTGGGCCGCGGATAATATGTCTAGTAAATATATATATGAGAATGAAGCAGTGGGACTTTTGCTTACATTTTGCAACTCTTCTTGCTATCTTATAAGATGTAACATAAATTTAAACATTTTGCAACTCTTCTTGCTATCTTATAAGATGTAACATAAATTTAAACAATAAAATACACTGTAGGTAAATTTTCTTAATAGTAATTACAGAAAATCAAATTTTTTTAAATTGTCAACCAAAAATTGTCCAAAAATTTCTGCTTGAAATGATACTGCTCTGTATGCTTTTTGACTTTTCATTGCGAATATAACAAGATCATTTAATCTTTTGCAGTTTCTTGGGTTCACACAATTAATTATATAAATTGTCAACTATGCATATATATATATCCATTGATTGTTAGTGTATATGGCCCAGGGTTATTGTTATTCTATGTTTAACACTACAGTATCCAGTTGTAACAGAAAATTGGTTGCTAGGTAATAAGTGCACGGTATCACATTTTTACAGTTTCTCATGGTTAGTAAAGCAACAGAAAATATCTCTACTTGAATTGTCCATTAAAGATTTATTAAAAGATTTAATTAAATAAGCTTGTTATTTTCACCAATTGCCCTGACTTTGATTATATTGTAAATCCTTATCAAAACCTTTTCTTAGTTAGCACCATAGAGGTAAGATGAACCTGTGTCTTACAAATCCATTCAGTGGCTCCAGAGGTTTAATGCTGAGTTATTCAATCAGTAGGACAGTCAGTCAGAAGAATTTTGTTAATATAAATATTTAAGATTGTAATAATTGTCATTAAAATCACTAATATTCACACCTCTAGGACAATTTTTTTTCTAATTTTTAAAAATCCCTATACCTAACATAAAAAGTAAGTGTAGGACGCTTTGGAAATTAAACAATTGTCAAATTAGTTATAAATTATGTAAATAGAAATAACATCAAACCAAAATTTTATATATTTAGAAGTTTTGCTGACTTATGAAATTTTGCTACTTATGAAATAGCTCATTTTATTTTAAAGAATTTATCTTTAAAAAATCTGGCCTCCAGGATTAAAATTCAAGCCAGCGACATAACTGTTTAAAGATAATACAAATGATTTTGCCAAGAGAACTTAGTTATTTGTTTTATTAAAATGACATTCACTGTCAGACTTTCAGAATTACATTTTTGATATTGCTTAAACATTGATCTAATCAAGATCTAGATACATATATACAAAACCACGTGATTGCTTTTCTATACAAAGTAAAATCATGTCAGTCACATAATTTTATTTTAAAAGTTACTAATTAATATAAATGACTAAACACACAACCTTGGAAATGCATAGGATGTAACAATCTTCTCTCTCTCTCTCTCTTTTTTTTTTTTTTTTTTTGTAAGTTTGTAATTTATAAGATTAGAGGTAGATGAAATAGTTGTGCTTCAATTTAAATCAACTATAATAATTAATTAAGCTAATATACATAAAATTAAAGTAAAGTATATCTGTACTTAAATTACATATTTCTAAAATTCAGTTGTCTTCTTAGCAATTATTTTTTCTTTGTCCCATGTAAATCAGTTTCACTGTCTTAACTCTTTCAGTGCATATTGTTTTGATAGAAAAAATGGAGTTATCTGGGATGAACAAAAATGTGCAAAGGGGTAGAGTTTCTAATGCTAACGTAACTTTTAAATTTTATTATATATTTATAACTTATTTTAATTTTTAGGAAAATTAACTGGAAAGGCTATAAAAGCGTAATAAATAAAAACAATTATTCAAGAAAATATTTTTGTATTAAGTTTAAACTTTATATGGAAAAGCAAATATTTAAAAATATAAAATTTGTATACTGAAAGATTCAACATTTTAATAATACATTTATTCATTAATTATTGAAAAATCACAAAACTAAACACATTCTGTCACTTCCAATTTCATTAAAGATGATTAAATGCACTAAGAAATTGTATTATTTACATTATTTCGTATCCCATGATATAAAATTTTAAAATGAGGAACCACTAACACAATGTTCTTTTTTTTTTAAACGTGTTGTTCCTTCATCCAACTTACTACCAAAACAAAGAACAATCATCCTCACATCCAAAAAAAAAAAAAGAGAAATAAAAAAGTGAACATTAAAAAGATAGTAAAAAAATATTATATACCTAGTTACTCCCTGAGATTAATGCTGCATTTGCCAGCTCTAGCAAAGTTACTCCCTGAGAGTAACACTGCATTGAAAGAGCTCACATGTATAGGTCTACATATAATGTTTTCACATCCTGCATATAACCTAGTATAGGGCTGGTGAACTGGACTGAACTTCATTTAGCAGCTGTTCAAATTTTCTCTTATTCAAAGCACAGGCAGTAATGAAGTTTACGGTTTTTGTTACACATTTCATAATGTCTTCAAGTTCCTTTAAGCCGTTTTTTGAACATAGGGCTTGTTGGTGCACAATGCAGTGAAAAGTGATTAGTGGGTGTCCAACATGTAAACAAAGTAACGAAACCTGCATATTTTCCAGTCATACTTGGAGCACCATCAGTTGTAACAGAAACTATTTCAGTCACAACAGTTTGACATATATCTACACCTGTTGTTGCCATTGGTAAAGTTACTAATTTTATTAGTTCTTCGAGTATTTCATTTCCTTTGCTATATTTGGAAATGATGGCCAGTCTAGCGGACGATGTCACATCAGTACTTGCATCAAGGCAAAAAGAATAGGCTTCACATGCATTAATATCCTTCTTTACTTGTTCTTGAATATTAACGTGCAATTTCATAACTCTCGCTTTAACAGTGTTTCGGCTTATTGGCAAATCCTTTATTCTCTGAATGACTTTATCCTTGTTTTGAAAGTCTTCAAACAAATAAGATGCACATTCTAACATTGCTTCCTTGATATAATCACTGTCACTTAAAGGTTTTCCATGCTTAGCTATAATTTTTGAAACTTCAAAACTTGCAGCCACTAAGTTAGAAGAACTTTTAACAAAGTTTACAAAAGAACTGGATTGTGAAGTCGCTTTTTTAACTCATGCGATATATGTTCTTTTTGCACATCCTTGCTTTTGCCTAAAAGCCAACTGTGATTGGACTCATAATGACGTTTTACTGATGATGTCAGACAAACAACACTTTCCAAACACATGGCACATAAGGCCTTGTTTTCTCTGTAAATCATTCCATATCTTTCAGTCTACCACTCTTGAAAAGGTCTGCCACTTCTTTCTTCTTCATTAAGTTTTATTTTTTTTTATTTTTGAGAATGACATATTATGGTAATTGTTCAGATAAAATTTATTGATGGCAACACTAGCAATCGATGTAAGACCGACACATTTTCAGAACAATATGGCGGAAGCTAAGGAGATCTCATTCAAAGACAAGATTTGTCTTGAAAAAATTTATTATGCCCTATGCTCCCCAAATGAAACACAGTCATATGAAAAAATTATATGGAATATGATCCACTATCGCTTCTTCCATATTATTTATAGTTCTCGGAAATAATTGAACGTTATTAATTATGGTAATTTGAGATATCCTTGATTTTTCAAAAAAACACATTTCTTAATATCATCGTTATCGCGTGCCACCTTGGGCACGTGTGCCATAGGTTCGCCAGCCCTGATCTAGTACATTTTATAGTTCTAAAATACTTTTGTTATATCTTGGTTACTAAAAAAAAACATTTTAATTTGAGAAATGTTTAATAACTTGTATAGCAAATTCTGCAACTGACCTCTTGTGTTAGAAGATTTTAATTCTGAATGATACTAGTCTTAGAAGTTTTCACTGTCATTGAAGTCATTGAAAATATTCATTAGGGTTTTATACCACATTTGGTCACCAGCTTGTTAAATGTTAAAATTTTAGCAACTTTTTATAAATACATATCAATAATCAGTTCAAACTTTTAACAATTTAAAAACATTAGATCAAGTCCTTTTTGAAATTGTGCATTTTTAATGATCTCTTTAATTCCTGAATTTGGATCATATTATTAGATAGTCATTGATTCTTCATTATCTAGTCTGTAGACGAAATTAAGGTTCTTGGAAGTTGATACATATGTTTTATAAATTCAGAGAGAGACAGAAGCTGAATCTTGGACATGAATCTGTTAGTAGATTCCTGATTTATTTTTGCCTTGCTTAGGGAAATGTAATCAAATGTACCAAAATCAGAATTTGTTCTGTGGCAACCTGAAAATTCCCAAATTAATCATTTCCACTTAACAATATGTGTTAGATTATAAAATATTTTTTTAGATAAATTGTATTCATGCTATATAAATCTATAAGAATAAGGATTCCATTTTATTATAATTATACAAAAAAGTTGTGCTTATGTATTTCTCCATCTAATGCTCTTAATTTATAAAAATCTTTATTTTTATATTATAGATAATTAAAATGGAGGCAGAAGGTGAACTGAGTTCAGAACAAGCTAAAAAAGAGCATGAACAACTGGCATCTGTAATTAAAGGTGTGCATAAACACCTAAGAAGAAACTTCAGATCAAGTAAATGCAACATATTAAAAAAAATTATTTTTTTTACGAAGCCCACCTAATGTCTACTAGCAAAATATAAAACAAAATTTGCTTATTAAAATTTTATCCAGAAAAAAAAAATTTCATTTAAATATAATTAATGCTTTATACAAATTATTTTATCCAGAAAATGCAGAAATAGAAACCTTATGGCAACAGCACACTCAAGATGAAGCCAAACTTCAGATGTATGCCAATGCTATGTACCAACTTGCTACTCAGCACTGGTCAAAGCATGCAGATACACGAATAGATTGGTGTCATAGAATTGCAGTTGATTATTTTCTTCATGATGGTTTGAAAGCTGTATTGGAGAAAGATAAGAAAAGAAAATACTATATGGATTTAAGAGCCCAAGCTAAGGTATTTAAATTTACAAAGCTAACTCCATCTTTTTTCATAGAATCTTTTACAACATTATTTCTCCCTTATCTTACTTGACCTTTTACCTTTACCTATCCCTTAGTCTGTTGGACCGTTGGGGCACCAGGCAAGATTTGTTGACTGTCTTTCTCCATTCCTCCCTTTTTTTTTTGCCTTGTTTAGAACCTCTCTCAATGGCAAGCCCCATCCATTCTTTAATGTTATTTACTACTTTAATCTTACTTGACACTTTGCAACAATTATTCATTGTCAATGACCACAAATGAATCAATAAAAAAAATTAACCAATTAGTTAATCAATTATTGGTTATGAATTATTTTAGTTTTATATAGAAAATGGATCATAAGATTCTTCCTGAGGCAGGTATTGATAAATACCTGCATTTTTTTTAAGCTGGTGATAGTTCTCCAGGTCTCGGCTCCATAAAATAGTATTGGTTTAAAAATGGTGTTGAAGAGCTTGATCTAAGACGCGGTGCCTATTTCCATAGATTCCTATTTCCATAGATCCCTATTTCCATAGATCCCAATGCAGTTTCTGACATTTGCATCAGTTCAGGATATTGCCAAGATAGATGAAGCTTTCTACCTCTTGCATCACCTCACCTTGGATTGTAATGGATATGTTGTCGGACACCTTTATCTTGAACACCTTGCTCTTCCCTCTTTTTATGGTAAGACTCAATCTAGAGGAATAGTCAGCAACCATGTTTATCTTTTCCTGTATCTGCTGTTGTGTGTGAAACAGAAGAGCCAGGTCATCTGTGAAGTCGAGGTCATCTAGCTGTTTCCAGTGTCTACTGTATACCATTGCGCTTCTGGTCTGTTTCTGTCTTCATGACCCAATTTATCTCTAGCAGGACATATAAAACGATATAAGACTGGTTAATTCAGTCACTCACTCCTCTTGTGTTTGTAACAAGATGATACTAAATGCTCTTTCTAAAATGCATCTTCTAGCCATCTTTCTTTTTGTATAACTGCTCTCTCCTAGAAATTGTAGCTGGCTAAAGGGGTTGGGGGGGGGGGGTATTTTTAGACTTACCAGATGTCACTTGTAAAAGTTTAAGAAACACTAGTCTAGACTTCAAATGAAAGTATGTATTTTTTCTTTTCAGATACATTAAAAAAAAATAATTAATTTTTAGTTCTTTTTTAGTCCCTTTTTTTTAATCTGAAAAAATATATTTTATTATTACTAAAAATAACAATTCTTCCATTGTAAATACTAAAAAGTTTTTAATACTACTATTTTGTATTCAACTATTTGAATGGTATTTAAACCAATGATGCCCAACCTAATTCAACCTGTGGGCAATTTCAATTTCGACACTCGTGTCGTGGGCCACGTGACCAAAAAGGTACAAAACGAAATGAAAGTGACCTGAAACAGATTTATTAGAAACGTACTTACATTAATTAATGAGATTTCTTTTTTTTTTTAAACTTTGGAAAATGGCTTTATTTCTCTACTTTAAATGTGAGCAATATTGCAGCTAGTTTAACACCGACTTATTTTCTTGTCTCTCTTTTTATCCTTTAATCTCTAGGCGTACTTTAACTCCTTTTCATTCGCTGCTCATACAAAGAATGGGGTCATATTTGTTTTATAATGCCGTTTATATGTTGTTGTTTTTTTTATTTAAAAGCCACACTTTCTTTAGAAAACAATTATGTTAGCTTATTATCATGTTCCACAAAAAAGTTAAGATTCGTTCACTATTACAGGTAGATTCTACATTCAGAGTCCTATTTCATAAACATCCAAATTTTAAAGTTTATGGTACCAATTCATCAGAGAAAAAGTGAGGGCCCTAATGTAACTAAAGATACATTTTTTAATATTTTTTTGGAGGTGGGGATTTTCTACATTTTGTGTCAATGTTTTGGTGGGCTATATGGAACCACATTTCAGGCCAGATCTGGCCTATGGGACATATTTTGGGCATCACTGATTTATAAACTTTAGATTTTTTTGTTAAATAAAATTTCGATTAATGATATGCAAAGGAGGTTTTTTCACTTGAAGGAATCTAGCCTATAACTTTGTAGCTTTTTCACCACTTCACTACCTTCACCTTTCTCTTTGTTTGGACTGTTGGGGCATCACACAAGATATGTTGACCATCATTTACCATTCTTCTCTGTCTTTTGACTTGGATAGAATCTCTTTCACTGTGTTGTATGGTCACAATTTTTTAGGGTTTTTTTTTGGAATTGATTTGCACACCATATGCTGTGGAGGTCTAGTCTACGTGCATCACCATGTCAGCTATTTCTTCTTCTGCTCCTGCTAGACCACCTATGTTGTCTAGAGCATCTTCCATTATTCTTTCAAGAAAGATATTGAAAAGTGTTGGGGAAAGTAGGCAATCTTGTCTCCTTCCTTTTGACTAACATTAAAGTAAATGCATTCTGTCAAAGTTTGTTCAATAAATTACTTATATCCAATAACCATTGTTTACAACTAAATATTTTGAAATTCTAAGTAAATATAATAGATAAGTAAGTATTTCAATATCAAAATAAATATACTTTTGAAAACTTTAATATTAGTGTGTTATAGCTGTTTATTGTTATTATTATTGTTTGTAGCAATATAAAAAGATATTTGCATTTTTACAGGATGATGATCTTAAATTATGTGACACTCTAAATGTAGACAAAAGCTCTGATAGAGTGCAGAGTGTTGATCAGCTATTAACAAATTGTAAAGAAGCATGTTGTAATGTCCAAGTGTAAGTAAAACATTCAAAGTATTTAGCTTTCTGAAATAGGATGTTTTGATTTAAAATTATGTAAGCCTATGTATAGGCTAGAATTAATCTACTTTTAAATTGTAGTGAAAAAAGGGATTTTGTAATATTGTTGTATCTCAAAAATGAAATTGAAAATCTGATGTCATCTTTATTTTCATCAAACTTGTTTTTAGTGCTACAGCCAAATATGGTCTTCCAAAGCATTACACATGTAAGTTTGTGTTTGGTTTGGTCAGATTTGGGTTCAGTTCGGTTTGGTCAGGTCTAATGTTCTGGTTCTGGTTGGGTTCGATGTTATGAAATTAGGTAATAGCAAAATTAGGTACTTGTAATAATGTTTAATTCAATTATTAATTAGATAAAACAAAGATCTGAAACCTTCTTCGGCCGGTTGGCCATTTTAATTTCCAACTCTCATGCCACAGGCCACATAACAGAAAAGATATAAAAAACATTACAAAAAAAAATAATAAAAGAACTTTTATTAGAAACCCGAGGATATATATTTTTTTAAAAGTTTCCCTTACGATCTATAGGGCAGTTGATGATTTATGTGGTCCATGATGAACGAGAGTGTCATGAAACCATCACAACGACAAATCTCCTTTACTTTTCTCCAACTGATCTCATTCGCCGTCATTCAAAAGAAGACGACCAAAAATGAGTTTTCCAAAAATTGAAAATAATTGTCAAATCAACTCACTGAAACTAAGTTTTTTTTTTTATTCAGTTAGGTATGACAGTTCGTTCGGTTTGGTTCGTACCGATCAGTTTTAAAGTTTAGGTTCGGTTCTGCTCAGTCATATGTGAGGTTTGAGTTCGGCTCATTTCCCATCTCTAACATGTATGCATATATAATATTTGTACTTTACATACGTTTAAGTCAGCCGTTTTTAAAACAAACTTGTAAAATATAAAAAAAACCCAACTTTTTTAATAAAGACAGTTCCATGGAGGTTTTGGGGCTTAGTTTTAAAGGGCTTGTCTTTCAAATCGGTAGTTCCGGGTTCAAATCCTGCTAAAGACTGGGATTTTTAATTTCTGGATTTTTAGTTCACCTATGAGTCAACCCAACTCGAATGGGTACCTGACATTAGTTAAGGAAAAGTAAAGGGGTTTGGTCATTATGCGGGCCACATGACACCTTCGTTAACTGTGGGCCACAGAAACAGATGACCTTTACATCATCTTCCCCACAGATTGCAAGGTCTGAAATGAGAACTTAACTTATTAATAAAGACAATTCCTAGGACCTTTATGAAACTTATGACTGTTTGATAAGAGCGAATATTGTGCTCTTAATAAATAATGAATGATAGATTTAAACAAAAATGGAACATTTTTCAGCTGCCCCAAATCATCCTCTCCAAGAAAAAAAATCCTGGTAAAGTGTATGTATAAATCTACTTATAAGTCGGAGTATATAAAATTCTAATGATAAGCCTACACATGTAGACTTGGAAGACAGTGCGATTTATGTTCTCGAAAGTCTATTAATTTATTAAACCCTAATAAATGGGGCCTATTACCTGAAGATTTAGTAGTTCAAGATAAAGATTGTCTAGTCCTCCTAGGAAAAAAAAATAATTAAGTTTCCTATTCAGACCTTGTAATCTAGTCTCTCTAACCCAGGGGTGGCCAACCTTTTTCTTCTGTGTGAATATTTTTTTCTAATTCAAATGCGCCACCTAAACTTTTATAAGTTTCTGCCCTTTAATGTATGGTCATTTATATATATTTGGTTTGTTTTACATATTCTTGTGTAGTTGTGGATTTAAAAAAAAATTATTTAAACAAAAAATTTACTTAGTAAGTCTGTCTTTATTAACATTTTTAGTTTACAGTAATAGTTTTAATTTATTATTTCTGTATGACCTATACACTTATTATAATTGAAAAAATTACATACAGGCAATATATATATAGTTATATAGCTAGCTTTAGTGTGCGATTCAAATATTTTTTGCTTTTACCAAATCTGTAATATTAAAAATTAGTTTTGTGACCTCAGTTTGTTTTTGATCATTTTCATGTCAGTATCTGACTTATATATAACTATATATAGTTATCATTTTCATTTATCATTGATCATTTTCATGTCAGTATCTGACAGGCATAACTATAGGCAAATTTATTAGTTCTGTAAAATGTTAACATGGCAATGATGACCAAAATTAATCATTCATATGCATTTGATGTTGAGTAAAGTAAATCAAACCAATTTCAGTACTAAATTAGTTTTCGGAATAATAAGTTCTATGTGTAAGGAATTTTCAGAATATTTCGCTCAGTAACTAAAAGTTCGATTTATAAATGCAAGCATGGAGTCTTCCTGATCAGCAAAATCTTTCAAATGACTCTTCAATGTATTTTGTAGAACTGACTTGATCTTTAACACTTTGTTCTTTTAAATGTGGGATACAACTCAAATCTTTTTTTTTTTTTAAGGAAAAATAAACAGTTTTAACTTCATTTTGAATCAGTGATATCATTTACAAAGCTACAAAACAATTTGTCCTTGCTCCTTGCCATGGATAATTTCAGATTTAGGTCTTTGAGATGTCTAGTATCATCAACTAAAAGTGCTTGATTAAACATTCAATTTTCATCACACAGAAGACCCCTTTTCTTTGGGCAGCATTTTCACTTAATTCTCTTCTGTTTTACCCTCTTTCTCGTAATTTTATTCATAACATGCTGCAGTTCAAAAGTATTCCACACACAGCGTCCAGGGGTATAAAGCAATAATATCTTAGTAGGGGACAATCTAAATACCTTTTTACTCAAGATTATACAGTTCCATTAACTTTACCAATCATTGACAGCTTATTTTGCTTTAGTTAACTTTATTTAATTGTGATTTCCTAGACATGAATTTGCTACCTCAAATATGTCTGATCTTCAGGCTTTTCCTTAAAGTAACTTAAAGTCTAAAAGTAATCAAAAATGTTAAAATTATCATAATTTTTTTTTTTCGAATTATGAAAAGCTTAAATAGGTAAAAAAAAATGTCCATGGCTAAGGAATAATGCAGTGATAACAATTATATTAAACCAATATGCTCTTAGATTAGTTTTATAAACATTTCTGTCTATTTGTACATCAGTAATAGCTAGAAAATTAAATTCTTGTGGAGCTTTTTTCTTCTAGAAATTGGTTATCATTTGTATTTGTGCTGTGTGCCACTTTTGGTGCATGATCCATTGGTTGGCTATCCTTGCTCAAATGAAATTTTTTTATACTTTGAAAATTATAATAATAGTAAACTAGTGTTTTCAAAGTGTGGCCAAAAAGTAATTCTTTTCCAAAAAATATTCATTAACTTTCAAATTTCTAGGAAAATATTTAGAGCCATTTTCAATTTCCTTGTCCAGGTGTTACCACCATGTTTTTTTGTTTTTTTTTGTTTGTTTGTTTTTGCCACTAAATTTTTCAAGCTGAATAGGGGAATTGTTATAAAAAAGAAGTGGCAAGGGTTCTTAAATTCTCTTTTGTCATCTTTGCTAATCATTATCATTTAACTTCATGAAAGTGTGGGCTTAAAATGCTCAAATCCTCCCTTTTAAAAGTCCTGGATAAAACCACAGGATTGCTTAAAGCATACATTTGTTTCCATACAAGACCAATTGACTTTACTAGCATAATTTGAATTTTCTGGTTGAGGTTGGCACTTTACAGTATGTATATTTTCAAAGCCTCTCTTGAGTTAACTTCTAAACTTTATCATGTGATGATGTCTAATATGTGTTTCATTAACTGCTATAGCTTTTTAAAACCAAAGAGTACTTTACTTTTTATTCATGTAAAATAAAAAAAAAATAAAAAAAAATTACATTTTGTAGAACATGACTTAATTTTTATATTTAAATTATCTGAACTAATATGAGCACTATCTAGTGGGCCACATTTAATAGGTCTGCAAGCTGTCCTGCACTTAATTCACTTCTGAGTATTAAAAATTGAGTTACCAAATAGAATTTCTGTTTTAAATTAAAAAGCTTCCAAACTTAGGCTTATTAATTATTGTCACATACTGTGTTTTGATACTTTTCCTCATTCTAAGCTTTTGCTTGGAATCAATTTTCTCTTTTAAATTTTAATCCCTGTCAAATTGATTTAACATTAAATATATGCTTTCAACGAATAGGGGCCTTAAGTAGAGGATAAAGGGTATATTTCAATGTTTATAAAATAGATTTAAAATACTTATTGTTCTTGCTCTGCTTTCTTTAATCATTGCACACAAAGCATTAATATTTCAAATCTGTATTGAGCTACAAACTCTGCCTGTTGAATCTTTTTGACCACCCTCCTTCAACTCTTTCTCCTTGTGTTTCCTATTGAGTTCCTCTCTCTTTTCTTGTTAAGGAAATAGTGTAGCCCAGAACTGTTTTAGGGGCTTTTTTCCAGGAACAATCAAAATGGAGAGGTTCTTAGATCTTCCATCTATGAAGCTGGAAATTGTTTTCACTTGTTTAGCAGTGTTTGTTTGTAGTCATACAGTAACTAGCCAGCCATATAACCATTCTTGACATGGAGACAGGCAATTGGTGAAATTATTTATACATTTTTTAACAGTTGTCATTAATCAAACGAACTATTCTTTAATTTCATAAAAATAAATGTAGTGGAATACAATTAAGGTTTACATGATAATGTTCAATAAAAAAATTATCTGATTAAACTTACAATTGTCTGTATACAAAAAAATTCATATTCATTGTTCTTTGAGACTTTTGAAAAATCATTTAGACCTATTAGTTCAGTTTTACATGGCCTATATTTTCTAAAGCAATATTGGCGTGGAGTAAGGACATTATGTTTGTCCAAGTGGTTTATGATAATGCTACATATAATGTGTTCTAGTTGAGACTGGTGAGTTATACTGGTCTGTGGATTCCTTGGTCAGGTTTATCTCTCTTTTTTTAAAAATAGGCATTAGCTTCTTTCCATTCCCTATGATTAAGCGATGCCTAAAAAGTATTTTCTACACTGGTGCTACTTTGTTGTTTAGTACTTTGATTAATCTAGCTGGCATAATAGCATATTATATATAAATAGCTATTTTAACAAAGAAATTGCAACATATTTAACTTTGGAAACTATTTGAAAGATCATTGTGTAATGTAAATTACCCTTTTCAGACCTTGCCATCTATAGGGCAGATGATATTAAGGTAATATGTTTCTTTGGCTGATGGTAAGCAATGGTGGCATGTGGCCAGCACAATGACCAACTGCTTTTACTTTCCCCAACTAATGTCAGGTATTCATTAGAGTTGGGTGAACATCCTACCAATCCTGAAATTGAACATCCCAGTCTTCACTGAGATAGGAACCTGAGACCCCTTGATGCAGAAGCCAAGCAACTTACCACTGAGCCACAACACCCTCTCTCATAAGGATTATTTTGTAGCTTATACCTAAATGTATGTACATACATTTTTTTTTTTTTGCCATTATTATTTAGTCTTAAGATAGGGGGTTGAGAGGGATCAGTTGAAATGCGTGTTTTTAGTTCACTTTCATCTTTTGAGCTTTTATTGTTCATGCAATGAGGTCTTTGTGTCTTCTTGTAAGGTGCACTGTAGCATGCATTGGAATGGTGTTAAATAAAATGTTGTTAATGTTTTATTTATATAATTATTTTTAATTATTAAGTTTCTCATATGTTTTGCACAAGATTCTTTTTATGTTTCAATAGTAGTAATGAGAAACAACAAAACTTAAAAGTGTTACAATCTACATTTCTGAAACCTTAAGACTTTTTGATTTAAAGTTGAGTACTCTCACTGCAAAGCAAAACTTGTATTTCATGTGTGTCTCTGTTATGACCAAATTGAAGGTCATTGCTTATATAGTCACATCATTCTTGTTTAGGAAAGAGTGCAATGTAATCAATGCAAGAGTTAAAAGCTTATCTTTCTGTCTTATTGTTAGCCTACCCTTCTCTGTTTCTGTTCACAAACTGTTTGATATGCTTCTGAGTGTGTCCTTACCCTAATCCTTAGGCATGCTTTCATCCCTATTTTTCAGTTTGTATTGAAATCTCTGCTCAAGCTAAGTTTGCTTTGAAATGAAATAGCACAGCATAACAGGATTTAATTTATAAATACAAATACTTGTAAAACTATGTAACCATCCTTAATGTATTGTGTGCCCAAGCATATGTTTCCTAGTCTAGGGTATTCTTGAATAATCCTAAACTGTTGTTTGCTTAATCTATAAGAAAAAATGTGGTTCTTAGCCTGCATCTCAAATTTCAAATGCTTCATAAAACTTTTTTTTTGTGTGGATACATTGCATTGGCTTTAGATGTTGAAGTATTTATTTGCATCAATGTCCTTGTTTGATGACTGATCTCTTTCCACCCAATCTGTACACACTGCTTTGCTACATCTGTTGACTCAGAAGGTATTTATAGAAACTCTTAATATTTCAACTCAAGTTTGAGCATCTAACACAAGGTTGATTTTCTTCATTCACTCCCCCCCCCCCTTTTCCAGAAGTTTTTTATACTGAGAAATGTATCCATATTTATCTTACTTTTTGTTAGCTATTGTTCAAACGTCTATTTGAATAGAAAAATAATGCATTCAGGAACGGAACACTAGTAGTCTTTTTTAGTTATAAGAGATTTAAAAAAAAAAAAGATAAAAGACACTGTTATTACCTTTTTCCATGCAGTGATAAAAACTTGATTTACATTTTTTTTATAATAAATAGAACGTAGGAATTGCTGCATCATGTACACAAATACTAAAACATTGGGGTAACAATTTTCAGGTGCTGACATATTTATAGCAATATACTGAAATGTTATTTTTTTTTTAATGGAATCCAAGAGATATAGGCCTAATTAGAAATACAATATCATTTTATTGTGACTTAATCTTTGCTAATTCTGAGATTTGAAAATGTCTAATCCCTTCAAATTACTTTTTAGAGACAAAATGTATTTAAGAAAATTATATTTATTATTAAAATAGTTTTAATTGGAAACATTTAAGTTTTTTGAAGGAAATGCATATTTAATAACAACACATGAATGTCTTAAATTTTAAAAAATTAAAAATTTTAAAACAATTTTGCAGACTTGTTTTGAACATCAAATCTAGGTAGCATTTTTTTTAAATTTTAAAATATTGCTACTGACAAATTAACTTCAATTGGGTTAATTTATCTGAATAATAACTGCTAATGTCCATGAGTAACCTACAGGTCTACCATGAACTGAGTCGAGCTCCCATGGCTGATATCTAGTCACCCCTTCCAATCCAAAGGAAGTGTACTCCATTAAGCTTGGCCAGGTTTATCGTGAAGACAAAATAAACACGGGGCATTGTTGACCTACTTGATGATTGTTGTTGCTTAGCAAACAAAACGCACCCATCTTTTTTTTTTTCTTCTCTTTTCTCGCTCTTTTTAAGCATCTACTAAGGTTCATCCGGGACATTGAAATAATTCTGACTCTCTTTCTCTTGCTCTCATCCTCCCAACCTTTTTCTTCTTACCCACGTGTGTGTGTGTGTGTGTGACTTGTTTGGCTAGAGGGTGGTGGGGATGAGATGGTATCCCTAGACGGAATATTCCACTGTTTAATTGACGTAAGTCTGATGGCTTGGTGTCTCCGTTGATTATTTTGATTGTAGAACACGGTAGAAAAGGTTTTAAGAAGAGGTTTCAGGATGTCATTAAGTTTTCGGCTTTTTGTTTTCAAACTCCAGTCAATGGTGTCCCTTGAGAATCCTGCTGAGGACATACTCATACTGGAAATCTTGCCCAAAGAAAAAACCTGAAGGAGTAGAGGCCAGTAGTTTTCACTTGTGTAAAAACCCGGGGTCGTGGAAGCTGAAACATTACTGCGTCATTAGTTAACCTGTTCTACTTCAAAGTATGGTACGGTACTGGTATTGAAACTTGTAGAGATGAAAAGAGAAGCTACATGCTTAAGGTGCGCTGATCTTGTTTTTAAAGTTATTATTATTACGCTATTATAAATATTGCTTAGTTAAACTATGACGGATTAGGTCAGGTACCGGTAGTGATTTTTTTTTATCACTCACTGATCACAACTTATTTCCAATGATGGAGATTATCATTATGGATCATTTGAATTTTGTCTTGATGTCTTCCAATTTTTGGTATTACAGCTTTATGCAGGAATATTTTTTGACGCTTAGCCGTTGTCCGTTGTCGTTGTCTAGTTATTGAGCTATTATGTATTAATAACCGTATTAAGATTATTACACGAGTGGTTAAGATAGCGCAATATCTCGAACTAGCAGGAGCTCAACAAATTCTACACATGACATCGAAACGTACGTCAATGCACTTAAGTGGGCACTACTGCACATATTACATTCTGTAACTCCTGTTGCATTCTTATGTTGTTGTTTTTGGATTTTATAATTCAGTTTTATAGTTTACAAGATGAATGGTTAAATAAATTTTCTTACCTAATAGTAAAGATTAAATAATGCTTTGAAGACTATCCTGCGCCCTCCCCGCCCTACCATTGTTGATTCGAGTAGTCCTATTACAGAGAGCATAATGCGTTCAAAATGTACACTGTACCCCGTGACATGTGTACATGGCAGCCAGGTGTTGGTCAACTGGGAGAACGGTGCCGCAAATAAATAATTTCTTTGATTGCGTTTTCTCAGCTTTGAAAAGTAAACTTAAAGGGGGAGTTGTACTGAATCTGGTTGGCTTAGTCACATGTTTGTCTTGGAAAATGGCTGTCTACTTTGAGTGTTTGTCTTCTACCCTGTCACAGGGTTCAATAATAGATAGTTAGGGCGTTGTTTGTACCGAGCTTGCAATTAAACCATTTCGCTTGCAAGGTTAACAGCACTCGAGATTCGGATTTTTATCCAAATAAAGTACATATGTTGACACTTAATTCGACAAGTGTGGTGTTCATAAAGTGTATTTTAACTCACTTGTAAGGAACAGTATTGCATTAAACTGCATTAATATAGCCATTGTGAATGGGGCATGAAGTGTTGAGCTTAATTTTAGCCAACAGTTTACAAGATGGGACAAGGATTTAGCGATTGTTGTTTTAATAAGTATTTAGATAAGTATCATTGTTGTCAACAAAATAAATGAATAATCGTGGGTAGAAATAAAGCATTAAAAAAAACGGAAATAAAGTTAAGTACATTAATATAAAACTTTCTTTGAAAATGTCAAAACCAAATAAACATATACCTTTAACGATTTAAATAGCGACGTAGCTAGCATTTTAACTACACCTTTTAACACTAAGAAATGAAAATATTTTTCTTCTAATTTATTGGAGTTGGAATCGCGCTTTTAATCATGAAACCTAATATTTTACACATCAGGTCTGGTGTGGTTTCAATTATGCGTCGCTTTTGTCCCTTTATTCATTCTATTTATTTCTTCATACAGCTGAAACAAGTCCTCTTTCTTGCATGCTTGTCGTAGTGTTGACCTGCTTATACCCTTGCTGTTACAGTTAATAGGTCTCTCCTTGTTTATTTATGTGTCCATAATTCAATATCTATTTAATTTAGAAGCGTTTCAGAAAAAAAATAGATTCAATATGCCAATGACTATTACAAACTTTTCTATCAGCTAATGAAGAACTAAGGACTGCATAATAACATTGGTTTGCAATGTCTTTAAACCCGACCCAAGAAAACAATTCTGTAGAGACACTTGTCCTGTCCACTTTTTTTTTCTCCTACCAATGTCTCTGTTAGATTGAAAACAAAAAGTTTTATACGTATTTTTCATTTCTGTGTTTGACTTGAGTGGAAATACGAATGCTGACCAAAAGGGTAGACTACGCCCTGATCGGCACTCCAACGAAATAGTAGTCAGCTCTCGTGCTAACTATGGTCACTCCCGTGTCTATTAACATTTAAACTTCACATTTGAAAACAGTGGGCTAGTTTATTGAAATAACCGATTACTAATTGTCTGATAGATGTCTTAGCATTATAAAATGGTATCAATTGAAGGAAATATTGGAACAGTGTATACAAGATGGAGCGAGTGTGTGTGCGGGGGAGGGGAGACACATACACCATTCCCTCCGAAAAGTTGGTGCTAATTATTATTGACAGTATTCTTGAGTACCGGTTCTAATGTCAACAAAGAGAGATCACACGTGGTTGCCTCCCCTTATAGTGTGGCTCCCACAAGTTGTCCCCCTCCTCCACCCATTTTAATATTGATTGTAGACATTTACTCTGGGCTACAAAACTAGCCGGGCCACCGGTCCTGCCAAAATAAATGAAAAGAAAATAGTAGGCCGCGTCAGTCAACAAATACGAACGTTATTTTAAATGGCTTCACTTTTTTTCTTTATCTCCCTCAGAGCCCTCCCTCCAATATACGCCCACCGACACTCTGTGGGACAAAATTTAGTTTTCTCGTTATGTTTGTATATTGTGTGAAGGGATTGTTGAAAGGGGAGGGGGTCTGAAAAAAGAGGCGCCAGTGTTTGTAACACAATTAGCAAAAAAATAATTTTTATTCCCCGCTCCTTTTATTTTAAAATGTAGAGATTTGATTTAAAATGTTTCGATGTGAAAAGATAAAAGACTTTTATCTCATTACAATTGAATCAGTTTAACAGAGGGTGAGACGTGGAGGGAGGGGAACTAGGTTACTGGGAGAATATTTACCAAACCTCAGACATGGCTCTGGTCTGTGTACTACGTAATCATTTTAGTCTCTCTTTACCTAGCCACTTTAGCCAGACACCCTTTTCATTCACGCTTTCTAAATTTAATAGAACAGTCTAATAAATGGTTTTCATTTGAACAGGGTTTTTTTTTAAGCATCGAAAAAAAAAAAAGATTACGATGATACATTCCAGTCAAGGAATCAGAACGTTTTTAAACTTTGTGTGACTAAAACAATTCCATGTTACCAGCCATTTTGACGCAGTGTAGACATTACTTAATGACATAATTGATAATATTCAAAAGAACATTTTCTTGGAAGGGGGTGGGATGGGAATGGCTTTTGCTTACATTCTTTTTATTAATAAAAATTATTTCGTGTATTAAAATAAATACTTAAAACGGAAAATGAAAGTCACATTTGAGCAACATATTTTAAGTGATTTTTACCCTTACCTTTTTCTTAGTCTGACCATCTTTCTCCATTCCTGCCTTAGAACCTCTTTGAATGATATAATCGTCCATAATTTTTTGTTGTCTTCCAGTCGCTTTCTCTGTCTGCCTCTTTTTCTTTTTCCTAGTACTTTTCACTGGAGGAAGGTCTTTGCGAGCCCTAAGCAAATGCTATTTTCAGCTCTGTCTATTAAAACTATCACACCATCCGCCTCTTAAGCTTCCCAGCAAAGTTCTGTTAAAAGTTATATTGAACCGTCTAAAAACTGATAGCAGACAAAAGAATATCAGAAGAACAAGCGGATTGTAGACAAAGTCGCAACAAAATAGAATACATCCTAAACCTCGGGATATTCTGCGAGAAGTACTTTGAACACTAGAAGAATCTTTCATCTCTTTATTGACTTTAAGAAAACTTTCTACAGAGTATGGCATAGGGCACTATGGACGACAATGGAAAAGTACAATATAAATAAAAACATTATATCCTGAACCTCTACAAGCAGGTCACCACTGTGGTGTTCTCCAACAACAACATTGGAGTCTTGAAACCACATTTGGAGTAAGACAAGGCTGCCTACTTACACCAACTCAATTCAATATCTTCCTTTAAGGATAATGGAAAGAAAAAATACTAACTTGCGTTTTACGGACGATATAGTGAAAATTAGATGACTTGGTGATGCGCACAGGCAAGACTTCCGCAGCATATGGCATGCAAATCAATGCCGTAAAAAAAAAAATTAGGACTAATAGCCAACAGGGTTTTTTAAAAAGGGACATGCAGTGTTGGAGGCAAATAGTTGAGAATTGTCAGTAGTGTTAAATACCGGCACTAAGGAGCTATCGTTTCAGATGAAAGAAAGAAACCTGAACTACTGGACAGAATTGCACAGTCCACAGCAGCACTTATTAAACTCAAAGCAATCTGGAAAGATCAAGGCATATCCTAAAATCAAACTGTTCATCGCCACAGTTATTATCGTTTTACATACAAAGACTGCATCACAAACGAAAAGATTAGAAACAGCAATACAACGGCAATGGGGCCTCAAAATAGTTAGCTAATCACTGTCAAAAAACTAAAACTTTATGGCCTTATCACAAGGTCCTCAGAACTCGCGAAAATCTTCCTGCAGGGAACATTACCAGGAAAAGGAAAAAGAGGCAGTCAGAGAAAAAATTTGTATGTTGGATAAGCCTGTACTAAAATAAGTAATCTCCATGACTTTGTGTGCGTGCTTTTTTCCAGCTCTAAATGTTTTCGCTGCTTATGTTGGAATCTTACAGTGTTCTCGGTATAAAATGATCTATAAGTACCAATAGGAAAAGACTATGATAAACCTATTGGTTACTAAACTTTATACCGGTAGTTAGAACCATAACCTAACTGTCTCAATAATTTTTAACTGCAATTGAGCTTGCATTTAGATGTTATTTAGTTAAGTTTACTTTGTAATTTGAATAAACAATGTAGGTGTATTGCAATAATTTTTTTTTACAACTCAAGGTAGACCACCATGAAAATCTAACGTTATATTTATTATTCTTACCTCCCTTGAATATTGCAAACCAAATTATAAATTTATATAAACACATATATTTAAAAAAAAAAATTAAGCTTACCTTATTCTTTTTCTGTTTATTTCAGAGTTTTGCCTGTTGTTAAAAAAATTCGACTTTTAGATGTTGGGAGTTGTTACAATCCATTTCTTGGACTTGAACATTTTGAAACAGTTGGTGTAGACTTAGTTCCAGCTCAACAGGTGAAACACTAATCTCAATTTTCTATTCTGTCTTTCCTGGTTACAGTTTCTTAGAAGTTTATACATACAAACATTATTGTTTATTAACCTATATTTTAATACTTGGATTAATTTAAAGAATGAAAAAACACCAGCATTGTTTAAGCAAATAAAAAATTCTTTGGAAACAAAATTGTCTGAACACTTTACAATACAAAAGTTTATTAAAAGAAATAGAATCTCTATACATATTCTAATGTAACCATAGTTGAATGTCAATTATCACTTTCTCTGTCTGCCTCTTCTTCTTTTTTCTGGTACTGTTCCTTGAAGGAAGGTCTTTGCAAGCCAATAGCCTGCAGGGCTTTAAAAAGGGCATCAGTAATGGAGGTGAAAAGCTGACTAGTGTCAGTAGTTTCGAAAACCATTGTCTCAGATTAAGGAATGAAACTTGACCCAAATATTACAGTCCACAGCCCTTCTTTTCAAAACTTAAAATATTATGGAAAGACAAATAGCTTTCTGCACCAAAATCAGACTGATGCACTCCTTGGTCATGGCCACATTCTTGTGAGTCTTGGACGCTGACGGCAGAGCGATTGGACCCCATGATGACCTGCTAACTATCGTAAAAAAAAAAATGCAAGCTAAAAATCTATGGCCATACTTCAAGAATATTATAAACAGTCAATTTCACAAACAATACAAAGAAAATTCATATGTGCATATCGCGCTATATGTTAACATAAAATTCAATTAAAATAGACAGGGGAACAAATCCTAGCTTTATTGACAGAAATTATCACTGATCTTTCACTGCACCACTGTAGATTGTAGTTTCATTGCTTCCAGGTTTCTTTTTCTTTTAATGAGCAACTAATGGGTCAGGCATCATTTGGATTGTTATGGGGGTCAAAAGAATTCAATGTTTCTTGTTCAATGTGAAGGATCTCTGCGCCATTTAAGTTTTGAACTCTGGTGTTGTCTTAGTCACTCTCCAACTAAGCACAAGGTCTTTGCCTGTTTTCCCCCCTCACATTTGCGATATCTTTTGAAATTTGGTATAAATAAAAGTCCTTTGTGTACCATTCCATAAAAAGACTAATTCATCCATGCACTCTTTTGTTCCTTGTAAAGTATCAGAATGTATTTTTAAATCAGCAAGTATTCTTGTTTTTTCCCATGATAAGCAAGGGTGAGCCCCACTGCCTTTGCTGTGGTTTCTCATCTTGAAGCCAGTGATTTTTGTGGAAGTGCCTTCCTATTTATGCCAGTTTCATCTGCCTTGTAAATGTCAACCCTAGAGCATCTCTCTTCTAACATATGCTCCAGAAATCTCTACTTGAACTCAATTGCAGACTCTCCTTGGCTTTTAACTTTTCTAATACCACACCACTATTGTTAAGTTTTTCAGCCAACCAGTTCTGGCACTTGAAATCAGTGGGACCACCCCATTAGCTGTTCATTTATTGTGCCTTTTCACACAACAAAGGTTCTGAAATCAGATCATCATTGCTCGACCATTGTGTATTCTTTTTTTCTTGAACCTTCATTAGAGTCAGGTTTTGATACAAATTTCACAATATTGTCTGAATTTTTTTTTAGTATCCATAATAGTGGATGTGCTGACATTAGAAATCTTGGTGACAGGAGCTTCACTATCTCCTTTCTGGAGGTGATTTCAGATTTCCAACTTTGAATCCATAGTCTACCCCTTACGTTTTCTGTTCGAGGTGGATAAAGCCATTCCTCCTTGTAGGACAAGTGTCACGTACGCTTTGTCTATATTTAGCTCAAGGCTTGTCGGCAAGATTTCAGCTAGCTCAGGGGATCCCAAGCATGCAGCAACCTTCTGTTTTGGAATAAATGTAATTGGTTAGAAATATGAATTATTGTACGATAACCTGTATTTTGTTGGTCAATTGATTAACCAAGCAACAAAGAGATATTAGTCACATGGTAAATGCCCAAAGGTCTGAAAAGATTCTAGATATTACCGCCAGTCTCATGTTGGAACTCAAAGGAAGATGACATGATCATATTATTGTGTAGATCATTTAATTTAGTAGAAATATATATATTTTATGTTTTATTCAATCACAGTATATCATTGTAACTATTGTGAATAACTTTTCCAAGTTTTGAATTAAAGTATTTGTATTTGACGAGGAGAAGTTTCTTCATTGAATATAATATAATATACTTAGATCGTCTTATCGACTAGCAACTTCTAGATGATCCTCTTATCAACTAGCAACTTCTAAATGATCATCTTATCAGCTGATGATTTCTAGATCCTCGGCAATCACGATAATTGATTGTGCTGTTTAGATCAAGATAATCTTCAACATGACATCTAGCACATCATAGATCGTGACAACAAGTAATACACAGCCCCCCTATCACTTCCCCTCATAGCCTTGCAAGCTTTAAATCCATCAACTGTTTACACCTGTGTTTCAGAAACAAGTGCTACAAGACAGCCACACTATACCAATATCAGGAAGCAATGCAAGTCGCATGTCGGCAAGATCACTTTGATAACATACTGTTAAACAAAAAAAAAAAAAAAAAAAAAGCAATCCGGATATTTGACGTTCTGGATGACTGATGTCAGGGAACTACTCTGTACTATTTTTTTCTATATTGTTTGTTTCTTTCTTATGTAGAATGTATAGATTTTAATTAGAAATGTGTTATGATGACATGGACTCATTTTTTATTCAGACAGTCTTGAAATGTGACTTCCTTCAGCTCACTATACACAGTTTACCACCATCTATAGATGCTTTGACCTATGATTTAAAAAATTTGGCAAGTCCTGTAAACCAGCTTCCAAAAGCCAGTTTTCATGTGGTTGTTTTTTCTTTGCTACTAGAATACTTTCCTTCTCCAGTTCAGAGGTGGACATGTTGTGTTAAAGCAGCTGAACTCTTGTGTAGGAATGGTTTGCTGTTGATCATAACTCCAGATTCAAACAGGCAAGTTTTTTTTTATTTCTCCTTTCTAGACTGTAATATAGAGCATCATATTTTGAGCACTCTCATCATATTTATTTAAACTTTTTTTCTTTTTAAACAGTCAACATCGCAATGCTCCTATGATGAAAAGTTGGAGGCTGGCTCTTGAGAAACTTGGTTTTCTGCGTTGGAAATATGAGAAAATGGAGCATATTCATTGTATAGCTTTTAGAAAGGTATGCACCATTAGATTTTTAAGAACTTTACTTTTTAGTTTACTGTTCAGATTAACATTGATAGAAATTTCCCTTGTAATATATGTATTAACTATGAAATTTTGACTGTTGTAAGAGAAAATGTATTGAAAATTACTGTTATAAAAAATTACTCTTCTTCCCTAAAGCTTCTAAGTTATACCATTATCAATACTTGTATTTGAATGATTCAGAGCTCCATATTCTCTAAATTGGGGGTGGGGTAGGGCTAAGTGGTACAGCACTTGGCCTCCAAACTAAGGGATCTTGGGTTCAAATCTGGATGAAGGTAGGCATTTGAGATTTTTAGGACACCCTGAGTCCACCCATTTCTATTGGGTACCTGTCATTATCGGGGAAAGTAAATGTGGCTGGCCATTATGCTGGTCTCATGACATCCTCATAACCATCTGCCATAGAAACGGATGGCCTTTACATCATCTACCCTACAGATCACAACATCTGAAAAAAAAAAAAAAATGCCTTTGTGGACACCATACTTTTGTTCTGTCTTTTAAAACTTTCCCCCAAAGTACCCCTTGATAATTTATCATTCAACACATTCCTTAAATAATTCTACACTTACGAATCGATTGTTTTAATCATTGGAAGTACTGTCAGTCAGTACTAAAAATTCTTCTCTTTTCTTCTTAATATTTAACAGTTCTCCAGAAAAATAAAAAATTGATGTTTCTAAAAAAAAACTTTTTCCATTATGATTAAATACTAATTACTTTTTACATCATAATGATTTCAGTTGTTCAAATAGTATAGCTGCTCATTGTGTTGTTATTTATTTGTTCAAGGTGTATGAAGACCCAAGTTGGGAGTCTCTGTCAGATTCAGCTGTGAACCAGTTTGCACAAATGTTGTACATTCCACAAGATCTTACAGATGCCTGTTATGATGACCTACCCCAGGAGAATAACATCGCAGATCATGACCCACATGAATTTTTATCGTCAGCTTGTGAGCTACCATTTCATGATTAATCACTGGTTTGTTGTTCTCTTCTTAATATTATGTAATTATAGCATTGCTCAAAGCATAAAACATTGAAGAAACCATCAGTGTAAGGGGGGATACTTTTTTTTTTATTTTCAAGTAAGAATTCTTTTTATACATACTACTTAATGGTTGATGCCATGCAACCATTTTTTCTTGTCTACACACAAAGCCTATCTATACAAATCTAGAATGAAACTTCACATTATTATGCCTATGTCTATATGAACCTTCTAATCACAACTTTTATCTATATTATATTGCATATAACTCAACAATTTTTATTATCTACTTCTATAAAGTTTAAATAACTAAGATGGGGGGGGGGGGGGGGGATATTTATTGAATATTTATACATATGGATATTTAATAAATTTAAGCTGTTGGAGATAAAGTGTGATCTGGGTTGAAAGTGGGTAATGCAGGGGATTCATGTATTTCAGACTATCAACTAATCATCAGTCGTGTATTTTTTTTTTTTTTTTTCTGGTCCTGATGTCTAAGGTTCAGTTTTAATGGTGGCTAATTATATTTCTTGTGAAGTGTTTGCTTCTTGACACTCCACATTAGGAAGTAGACTAAAATTAGGTTAACTCATTGCGACTCTCAACTCCAGAGTAAGATTTCTAGATGAAAACACTATGAAGAATAACACAAGTTATAATTAACTCATTAGCTATTTAGCCCATACTTAAGCAGCATCTCTCTAAATACTAAGCAAAGGGAGGTAACTCCAAAACATCAGTAGACTGACTTTACAAAATATATTTTAAAAAACATAAAACAATATCTATTAATAACGAAAAATACTTCTAAAAAAAGAGAAATGGATGACCTTTAAAATGATGTATAATTTGAATAGGTTTAACAAGATTAAAACAATAAAAACAACAGGTAAAGATGAACATTTGTTCGAGTGCCTGATTTTTTTTGAAGACTGGTGGACACACCCCCCCCCCCCCCCCCCCCCCATCAGATCTGTAATTTTTGGTAATATTTAACATTTACCCAAGGACCAGTAATGTTTATAAGTAGGAATTTAGTAGGCCTATACAATAAACATTATGCTTATATATAAAATCTGTATATGTCTTGAGTATTTACTGACTTTCACTGGGTGTTCGTGAGGCCCTTAGTTGCCTGAACATGGCATCATTCTGATGTGGTTCTGCATGTGTCTCAGATTTCATTACTTTTAGCATAACAAAGTAAAAGTAATCAAACCATTGTCCAAACCAACATTGTGAACACCCCCAACTAGATCTATTTCAACAAAAGTTTTTTTGTGGTTAATAAAAACTGTTCTAAATATCAGTCGAAGAAGTTGAAGATTCATTGACTAATCTAGATCTAGGCTAGATGATAGATCTAATGTTTACTTCACTCTCTCTCTGAATCGGACTAAATCTAAGTATAAATGTAGCGCTAAATTCTAATGATTAATGTCTTGATCAATATCAAGTTCATTATTAGCTGTATTTAGTGTATTATTTGTGATAATAGGTCTAAAAATTGAAAGGTCATTGAGAAAATGGCCCAGCAGCTAAGGAAAGTCGAAAAAAAAAATCACATAACTTTGAAGGTCTATAGAAATTGAAGCGAAAGACGTAAAAAAATCCTTTTTTTTAACGAAACGATCTATATTTCTACTTTTTAAAAAATCCAGCCAGCTCAAAATAACACCACGCGTCACGCAGGAAAACGAGAGCTACACAAGTCACGCTGTGTGTGTGCTGTGGCGGGCGCATTTGGGCGCATTAGTACTGAGGGGGGAAGGGCGCATTTAGTCGCATTAGTAGCTAATGAGTTGAGTAACCAAGATATATACATACATACATATGTACATATAACTGAATCAAATTAGTTACTGGATTATTAAATACAGTTGCAGTTCATGCTCATCACTCTCATAAAATTATTAACCATAATAATTTTAGTTCGAAGTTCAAACCTGGTGTATCGTGATTGGTGAGAGTTTAAATATAGATCTAGATCCATTATAAGCTTGAAGTAACTTAGGCTATTGTACCATGTTACAGTTATGTACGACAAGAACTCTTTGCCATATCTGTAGTGTTTTTTCATTCTCTCTAAATTCTTGCAGACTGTAGAAGCATAAAATGAATTAGAACTAGATTTAGAAATTATAAAAATGTATAAATGATTATTTATAATTTATTACAAAATATATGAATAATTCTGAATATATATATTTATATGATTAGATCTAACCAGACGGATTATGAAAATATAAATAATTCACTTAGTTCTAGACATTTAGATCTATGAATCTAAAAGTATTATCACTAGACTTTATTATCTAGATCTAGATTAGTACTTACCTAAATCTATACCGAGCTGCCTGAGCAGACATCATGATCAGCGTATCAAATCTGACTGTTGTAAACATTCAATCGTAACATAGATCTAGATCAACTGATCTAGACTCACTCCTTTCTTTATTATTCGTGGATCATGTTGCATGTGTCAGTGTTTCTGTAGCTAGATTTACACTTCCTTTTATATTTGAGATATTATATTTTATTTTTAAAAATACACTTTAAATGATTCAAATCAATATGCATCTACATTACGTCTAACTCTGACACAAAAACAAGCGTTGAATTGTTTACAGTTTCTCCACCGGAGGTACGATCTAAAATAGCCCATCAATCAATGCTTTCAATACAGCACTTACAAACTTAAAATTGAATGTTTATTAGCAAGATAGGTCAGTACTAATTTCCCTGTCTATAAATAGAAAATACATCTGGAAATAAAAAAAAACTTGACAAAGTCTGATTTTTTAAAATTTGTATTAAAATGAACTATTCCATTGGCTTAACAAAAATAGATTAATTTGTAGGGAAACAAAATGGCTACACAGTGATATACAATCGCATTTCTACTTGTTGTTTAGTAGGAATCATTGCACTTTTCTAATAATTATAAAAAGAGCCAGCCTTACACACATGACAAAAAAATTCATAATAAAATTATAAAGCACTTGAAGACCATATAAATTAAATTACATTTGTATGCACAGAAATGGCTGAGCTACTAAAATTAGGTCAAAACAGAAAAACAATATTTTTCACCTTCCCCCATAAATTTGGTGTCCCACATAGCCTTGAAGCAAGCTGCACCTGACTAGAAAGGTTATCTCAGACTAAAACTTTGAAAGATTGTAAGTACTTCTAATTAGCAAAAATAAATTTTCTAAAACAATATTATCAATAGTATATAAAACAAATTACAAAATACTCTACCTCTTAAAAGACGAAAATAACCCACATCCATGACCAGATCTGCTACTGAAATCTGGGCCCTGTGATGGATGTTTAATTCTGTACTGAAGTCAACTGTAGATGATTGTTAGATTTCAATCAATTACTCAGCAAGCGTTTGGATGTCTTGTTCAGGTGTATTCAATGTAGTTGAACGACAGCACATAATCAACAAACATCGGTTTAACTACTGAAAAGATGTGGTCAACACTGATGAACAATGAATAGTAAGTTTAGTCCAATAAAAGGCCACAGTCAGAGTCTCTGTCGAATAAAACACATCATTACCCTAGAGAATCCTATTGCTAACTGATTTCCCAGTCTCTAACCCAAAATATCCCAAGCGTCACTAGTCCAGTTCAATATACGTCTTCTATGGTGCATCGCTAAATAACTAATACTATAAACTAAGTGCCTAACAGATTCCCCCACCCCCCCTTTGGAAAAAAAAATATGTCAATATTTTTTTTTTATTACTGTCAAAGTCTTAAAGGGCATTTGCATTTCATGGGGAAGACAACAAACATAGAATCTTGATATCTTCATCTTGGCTTGACAGTTCACACTAATGTTTATCTCAATGTTCATGCCAATGTTCATATCCATATTTCCAAAAATGTTCATAACAATGTTCATAACAATGTTCATAACAATGTTCATTTGGCACTCTGTATACTTTCGAAGTTCATCATAGCAATGGGCACTTCATAGATTTCACACAAATATTTTCCACTGGCAGTAATTTGACAAAATATATTTCAAAACAAATTATAAACATTGTCTCCGCATTTAATACATTTTTCCATACCACCCTTTTATAAGCTTTCGTCCATTTTTCTTTTCCACTCACCCTTTTCCATCCACCTAACTATTGTCAATGATATATGAAATGATTCTCAAAAAATATATATACTTACTTTTAACTGTTTATTTACAATTACATTTATATAACCAATATAATCATAATTTATTTACAAAATTATCTCATTTCATTTCAATGTCCTTCTAGATAACAAATCAGCTACAATATTCACAGATCCACTAATAGCTTTCCCTTCAAATTTATATTCCTGTAGTGCTAAGAACCATCTATATACACGACTGTTTTTCATACTCTTTTGCTGTATATACTGAATAGGTTTATGATCAGTTAATAATATGAATTTCCTCCCTATTAAGTAACTCTCTAGCTTAGTAATTACCAATATTATACCTAACGCTTCCCGCTCAATGACACTATATTTTTTCTCTGCCTCTGATAATTATCTACTTACAAATAATATAGGTTGTAAGTTATCATAGTTCTGCATTAGGGTTATACAATAGCACTACCAGATGCATCAGTTGTGACATAAAATATTTTGTCTTTATCTGGTAGTCTTAGTATTAATCCATGACTAAAAATATCTCTAATTCTGCCAATAGCTTTCACACATTCCTCATTACAGACTACTTTTTGAGGTTTTCCTTTTTTAAGTAAATCATTTAATAGATTCACTATTTCTGCTAAGTTTTTTATGAACTTTCTGTAATAATTTACTATTCATAATATGCTTTTAATTTGTCTTTTTGTTGTAGGTGTTTCAATATTAAGTACTTTCTTTATGTTATCTTCAATAGGGCTAATCATGTTATTATTTACTTTATGTCCTAAGAAAATTATTTCTTCCAATCCTATTTCCACTTTTTCTGCCTGAATTGTAAATCCACTTTCTTTTATTATTTTGAACACTTCTTTTACATCTACCAAATGTTCTTCCCAGTTATTGTTAAAAATTCATCCAAATAACAAATAACATTTTCTTTATTTCCAATTATCATGTTCATTATTCTATTAAATGTAGCCGGTGCATTTAATAACCCAAAACTCATAAAATTCCATTGTAAATACCATATGGTGTTACGAATGCTGTGTAAGGTTTTGCATTTTCTGTTATAGGTATTTGCCAATCACCTTCAGTTAAATCCAATTTAGTAAAAAAAAACTTTGCTTCTTTCAATTTATGTAAAATATCCTCAATATTTGGCATTGGATATGGGTCAAATTCTGTAATGTTGTTAAGTTTGCTATAGTCAGTACATAACCGTATATCTCCATTTTTCTTTTTGGCTATCACAATTGGTGAAGCATAAGGTGATGTTGATGGTTCAATTATACCACATTCTAGTAAATTGTCTATTTCTTTTTTTACTTTTGCTTCTAAATGTAAAGGTATTCTATATGGCTTAAGCTTAATAGGTTTTGGATCTGTTACTTTAATGTCATGTTTAATGATATTTGTTTTTCCTGGTATGCTGGAAAAAATTTCTTTGTATTCCTGTATTATTTTAGTTATATCTTTTGACTTTTCCTTAGTTTAATTATTAAGATTAATCTTTTGCCAAGTTTGATGCTCTTTTGTTTCTATTACAGGTATTTCCTTAATGTCATTTTCATTGTAATCTTCATTTGTTATCATCATCAAGCATTCTTCTCTCTCTGAAAACTTATTTTCTATTTCATCCTGAATGTTTTGTATCAACTCAATCTCTCTATCATGATACAGTTTCAAATTATTTATGTGATATGTTTTAATTTTCCTATTTATTTCAATTTGATAATTCACATCAATAATTTTTTTTATCACCTTAAATGGACCTTTCCATTGTTTACCAAATTTATTTTTGAGATCATTTATTAATATTAATACATTGTTTCCTACTTCTAGTGTTTTCAATTGTCTTTTCTTATTTATATTCTCATGAGCATTTTGTTTGTACTTCTTATTGTTATTATATGTTTGAGTCCATATTTCTTTCCATTCTGTTGTGATTGTTGTTTCATTGTCATTATTTAATCTATTCTCATTGTCTATTATACTGTCTTTGAAAACATCTAATTCATTTCTGGGTTTTCTCCCATGTATTATTTCATATGGTGAAAATTGTGTTGCTTCCTGGATGTTGTTTCTATGAGCAAATAGTACAGAGTTAATGTAATGATCCCATTTATTCTGATTATTCTGAATTATTTTTGTCAGTGATCTTTTCAGTGAACTACCATAACGTTCACATAAACCGTTGCTCTCTGGATGGTAAACTGTAGAGTTTATGTGTTGTATATTGTATTGTTTTGTCCATTCCTTAAATTGTTCTGACTTAAATTGAGATCCTTGATCACTCAATATAATTTTAGGCATGCCATGTCTTGTGATTACTTTTTGGATTATGGCATTAATGATATTTTCTGTACTTATATTAGATAATGGAATTGCTTCTGGGTATCTGCTAAACATGCCTATCACTGTTAAAATATATTTATTATTATTTTCAGTTTGAATCAAATGACCTATTAAATCAATAGCAACCTTCTGAAATGGTTCTGTAGGTTCATCCATTTCTTGAATGGGTGCTTTATTCACTACACTTTTGTTTGATCTCTTATGACATATGTCACATGAGTTTATGTATTTATTGATTGTTGCTTTCATTTTAGACCAAAATACTTGTTTTGACAGATTCCTATAACATTTCTTCACTCCCCTATGTGCTGCTTAATTATTATCATGTGTCATGATTAAGACATCTTTCCAATATTTTTGCTATCTATCTTTGTCTAAATAATACTTTATTCTCTATGCAAAATTTCTCAAAAGGGCTATTATTGTTTTTATCTGATATTCTTGAATATATTTTCCCAATAATATTGTCATTCATTTGTTCTAACGCAAGCTTGGGTATTGTTTCATTTTCACTTTGAGATATTTGTGTTTCAGGACTATTTTGTATTTCATTTTCTATCTTTCATTAATATCATTATCTGTATTTTCTATTTGTATTACATTGCTGTTTTCTTTTTCTTCATCATTATTTATTACATTTACTGTATTTTCCTGTTTCTCATCTTGTTTATCCATTGATCTTGTTATTACCATACTTGCTATATTTTGTGTTTCTATGTTTTCATGATTTTGTCTTATGTTTTTGTATTTGTTTTGCCAGTCTTCTAATTCTTTTCTTGAGCATTCTTTTACTCCTCTTATGTTTCCTACTAACATATCATATCTCATTTCTGGTATTGCAATGCCATCACAATAGCCAGTGAAAAATGGAGTTTCAATGTATACCCTTATAGATATAAATTCCATTATGGTGTCATCTGCTAATTCTACTTTTCTAGTAAACCCTTTATACCAATGAGGTTTGACAAATTTAGTTTTTACTGCCAAAGTGTTACAACCTGAATCCCTGATTAATTCCACCGGAATTCTATCTACAAACCCTGGGTACACCTCAAAATTGTTCCTATTTCCTTCCATGAAATATACCCTATCTGTACCTTTATTTTTGTATTCCCTACTGTAACTCCTATTTCTATAATTTCCCCTGTCATTCCTATCTCTACTCCTATTTCTACTCTTATTTTGTTCAGTGTATCTATTTCTACTTCCAGACCTACTATTCCATCTTCTACAGTAAGATGCTATATGACCTTTTCCTTGACATTTAAAACAGGTTATTTCACCATATTTTCTATTTCCACTATTTGATCTGTTTCTATTTCTACTTCTATCCACATTTTCTTTGGTGTATCCTATTAAATCTACTTTGCTTTTATCTCTATCAGAAAATGGTTTATTTGGATAGGCATTTTTATAAATTCTCATTATCTCTGTTACTTCATCAAAACATTTAGGATTTCTCTCTTAAATGAATGACTGAAGTTGGGGATCACACTTGTTAATGAAGTTTTCTAACAGAGTGAAATTTTTAATCCCTCATAAGAATTTCCCACTTTCTCTAACTTTACCCACTTATTGAAAAAATCTTTTCCCATGTTAATGGTAGTTTGGGGTTCTATTTCTAATGATGGTATATTGTCAAAATATTTCTGTCTGAAAGTTGTGGCATTATGACCATAGGCATTCAAGAACTCTCTTTTCAAGACTTGATAGCTATCATCAATATGATGGCCATGATTTTGGCATATTGTTAAAGCTTGACCATGGACGAAGTCTATCAGTATTTCAGACCATTCTTCCTCTGGCATATTAAATGTAGACATTTTTGTTTCATATCTTTTCAGAAAATCACCAATGTCACCCTTCTGTTCTGTGACAGGTTTTTGCGTGTGACGTGTATTTGGCTTGTTTAATGTCTAAGGGATGATTATTTTTGAAGTTATCACACACCAACCCGTCAGCATATAACTCGGGAGCAGGCTCGCAATGAGACAAGCAATGAAAGAGATATACAAAGTTAAAATTGAAGATTATTTATTTACATAAATATATACATAGAATGATAAAAAGGGGGAGGGTTTGCATCTATCTCTAATCAATACTATATTTAATCATCACTCTTTCACTTAATGAGAGAGTATGTCACTTTGTCTTCTGAACTTAGCTGGTTGTCCTGCTTGGGTTGCAGCTGGCTGTGTCCTAGCTTTAGATTCTGCAGCTGGAGGTGGCGCTCTAGCGGGTAGAGGGACACCGGGGATTCAGTTCTTGTGGAGTCTCAATCCAAAGTTTTGATATCTGTAGTGGGCACAGTAGGGCGGGTGGCCAGCTACCATGAGCACATGTGTACTGTGGGCAGAGCTGATCTGTTGTGGGCAGCATGGTTAGCAGGATAAGTCCAGTGAGTTGCGGAGTGTTTGGCGAAGCTATGACGTCTCGCACAGATGCGTGGTCTATAGGGACGTTGTACCTAATAACTGACAGGTGGGCTGTCGAATAGGCAGGCAAGTAGAGCCGATAGCGCCAAGTAATAGATCGCAGTGCTGACTAGCACCAAATAGAATAGTTGGTTGATGTGGAATAAGTAGGAAGAAGTGCAGTGTTGAATAGCACTAAGTACATAGGCGATTGAGTAGGTTGACGAGTGGCTGTCAAACAATGCCGAACAAATAGGCAGGTGATCCAAACAAATAGGCAGACACCTGAGGAAGGCACCAGATATTCCTCTAAGAGTAAGAGTGAATGAAATAGTCCAGACTCAACTGGACAGCGAGAATGAGAAATGAGAGAGTGTAGGTCCCGCCTTATCCTACCTTATAAAGGTCCAAAAGAGATGGGTGGAAACAGGAAGGGCGAAGGTATAAGGATTATCTCTCACGTGGGTGAATCTGACTCGAGATGGGAGTCGCACCTTGGAGTGTTTTCCGTTTTCGTTCACGCACTGAACTTGAAGATGCTGCCACCTCATTGCGGTAGTTATTGTAATCCTCCAAGCAATCTTTATGAACAGTCTGTAAAAAAAATTTAAATTTCATTTAGAATTTTAAAAATGCATTTGATTCTTACACTGTTACACATCTTCTTCGCTGAGTTCGACGGCTCAAACCGCATCGATATCCGTTGATAAGTGACTGAGATATCAAGGTGATCACGAACGTGACGGACGGCCGGACGGCGTTCATGACAGCTGAGAACTGTCATGATTGTAAACCGAGCCTCCTGTCGGTGGCTCGGTTTACAATCAATAATATATTACATGTAAGTTATGTAACTTTGACACAGTAAATTTAAATCAGCGCCGCCGAGTAACTATGTTAGAGGGGGCGCTATATAAATACGCTATTACATTACAAATCAAATCAAATAAATTTACATGTTTTATTGCATAATATCATTCATAATTCTGATGACATTCTCTAAGTACACTACTACAGTACAGTACTTGTACTTACCCGCAAGTGCTTTAGAAAATTCGATGTCGCATTCAAACTGCCACTCAAAATTCTTTCGTTTGAACACAGACAGCATTTGGCCTTTACAGAGCCATTTTCATTCTTCACAATTGCAAAAAACTTCCCATCCAATATGGCAGGAACTGCATGACTACCAGCAAGGCAGACATCTGTTTGATTTTCATTCTCTGAAACTGATTTCACTGGATTACTTTCGCTCATTTTCACGGCAACGAAAGATAAAATATGGCAATTTCTCTTCTAGCCGGAATCAGAAAGAACCGGAACCGGAAATTACTATTTTCATTTGATAAACATTTTTGTAGCACTACTTGTGCGCCGGTATCTAATGCTTGAAGCATCATCCGATGCAAGTAAGAAAGAACTAAAGCAGGCTGTATTATAAAAAAAGGCTATGATAATTATTATTGATAGGGTTGTAAAAGTATTTTGAAAAAGTATTTTTGAATTACTAAAATACTCTTACACAAGTATTTAAATACCAAAATACTAAATACTTTCACACAAGTATTTAAAATACCAAATAAAATACGTATTTTATTTTGAAAATACGTATTTAAAATACTTGTATTTGAAATACTGCCCACCTCTGATTGCTACTAACACTAGTCCTAAATGATAGATCTAGATATATATTCTCAGGGGCCGATCCAGAAATTTTGTCTAGGGGGGGCACAAATAAAATGTGTCGGTAATTTCTTGATATATATATATATATATATATATATATATATATATATATATATATATATATATATATAGGGAAAGAAAATATAAAACGTTTTTGGCATTGAATTCAGCTAACAGATACCAATCCTGTTATAAAAAATACAGTTCATATTGAATTTGATGGCGGGCAACCGATTGCGCAGGTGTGGACGTTAATCGGAAAGAATATCCATAAGTTCCATTCTGCGAGTTTGATCACGTGCAAATTTGTCTAACACCTTTTCTGTATCAATGTCTATGTCACGGTTTATGCACATGAGGGCCAATGAAGAAAGTCGTTCATCTCCCATTGTTGAACGTAAGTATGTCTTTAACTGGCGAAGACGACTGAATGATCGTTCACACTCACATGACGTCACCGGAATTGTTGCTGACACACGTAGCATGGTGTGAATATTAGGATAAAAGGTTGCAGAAGTTTGTTGAAGTGTTGTCACTAGGGAAGATGGAACATCTGATGAGCTTGATTCCCATTTACTCTGCCAACATTCCAATTCTGTACACAATGTGTGTGGTGATGGAAGATCCATTACAATTAATTCGCCATAAGCTTTAGCTTCTTTCTTCTTAGTTTGTGGATTAGACAAGAAGATAGAAGGAACGAGAGCAATCCCTTGAACAGCACGTTGTTGCAAGGGTGAAAATCTTGTTTTTAACTCTGAAAGTAAATGATCAATGAAAGGTATTATGACAGTACGACGAAAATATTGTTCTGGTGAATCACTTGGTGTATTTGCTCTATTTATCTGCCGTTTACCTAATCGTGGTACACTTGGCTCTGGTGCATCGACTGACTTGGATAAAGAAGTGGCCTGCGTATACCATTCTAAACTAACCTCATCAATTTCCTTCCGGCATCTTTCAATGCTGCTAATTACATTTGACACTTCTATCATGGCAGAGCAAATGTCAATTGATCGACCTTGTAAACTCACACTGAGTGAATGAATAAAACGGAGACCATTGCAGCACGTAACGTAAGAAATTAAGAAATCAAACTGTGTCACCCCCAAAAGAAGACCGCGTGCCTTTGCTACTGATTCTTGATTCCAGGAATCACCGTCAGCTATATCATTTAAAGTTTGCACAACTGCTGTATAAAGTTCTCCAAACACTTCCAATGCATCATGCCTGGCTACCCACCTAGTCTTGCATAGATCAACAAGTTTTTGCTTTCTGGACTCAGGACATAGATGCTGAATATTATGCTGCAATTGCAAATGACGCTTAGGTGAATACTCAAAAAATATACAGACCTCAAGCAAAGTACCCATCATGTTCCTAATTGGTTGTAATGAGCAGGCTTGGACTACAGCAAGATTGAGAACGTGAGAATTGCAATGGAAGTAAACAGCATTAGGATACTGCTGACTGATTATAGCTGCAGCTCCTTTGATTTTACCAGCCATGTTGCCAGACCCATCGAAGCCTTGACCACGCAGCTTAGACAAATCCAAACCGTATTCTTGCAGTTTACCAATCAAAAGTTTGGCAATTGATTCTCCTGTTACACTATCACATCTTATAAAATCTACAAATCTTTCAGAAATCTGTACACCATCATAAAATCGAACTGCAAGCGCTAACTGTTCCTTGTTAGATGCATCAGTCACCTCATCAGCCATAATGCTGAAGTAAACAGCCTCTTTTATTTGTTCTACCACTGTACACCTAATATTGTCCCCGCACCCATTAATCAGTTGATTCTGAATGGTTTTTGACCTATATGTTGCAGTTTTTGGAGCAGTTTTGAAATGTTCTTCTAGAATATTATCACCAGCACAAATACGGAAATCCAGAAGGGCTTGGAAGTTTCCACGGTTGTTATTAGAATTAGTGTCTGTCTCATTGTGTCCTTGAAGTGGTATATTTTGCCTACCACAGAGTATGACTGTTTGTAGAATTGACATCAGCTTTCGACGATTTTGTTGTATACGTAATTGGATGCTACTGCAAGTCTGCTGGATGACATTAGCTTGTCTCTGCTCCATTATCTCAATAAATGATGCCAAATCTTTCATTGAATTTTTATGGTATTCCGTTTCAGTATGCTTATATATATCTTGTGGTCCATCTTTAAATTTTGTCAATGGTGTGCTTACAAATACACCTGTTGATCTATGACTCGTTTTAGCAAAAATAATGCATGGTAAACATAAACCGCCGTTTAAAGCTTGACTGTAAACTAGCCACTGATTAGCTACCAACCATTTGTACTGAAATGAGCGTTTCTTTTTACCTTCTTGTGTTTGTGGAAAGCAATGATTAACATCTGGCTTCGCTACATTCCGGATAATGTCATATCTATTGGAAGCTGAAAACTGTCTAATTTTTTTATATAGTAGCCCAATGTCATATGGTTTGATAAACTCTTGAAGCATTTTATTTTCAAATGAGTTAGTGACACTTGATGAATTTAGAGGTATATCGTGCACTGTAGTCTTAGATAGAGGCAGCGAATCATGGACTGTAGATACGGATGGAGGAAGTATATCATGCACTGCAGACGTAGTTGTGGGCGACTGATCATGGATTGCAGATGCGGATGTAGGCGGTATATCGTGCACTGTAGATGTAGACGGAGTTGACTGATCTTGGACTGATGATGTAGGTAGTGGAGTTTTGTTTTGACTGAGAAAGTAAGCACTGATTGTTTTCATAGATCCGAAACTATCCACCAACTTCTGCTTCTTTTCCTCTTTCACTCGTTCAGGACCTGACATCTTTCGCTTGGTTTTATCATTCATTTTCTGTAATCGTAAAACATCGTATAAAAAATAAAACAACACATGGCTTAGAATCACTTCATCACTTAAATTTACTTAATAATGAATTAGGTACAAACTTTGCAGCGAATAATATGTTAACACGGTCACCCACCATGTTTTTGCAGTTTTTATTCTAAATTTAAGTTGGGAATTACACCTGTCAGTGAATAACATTTACATATATACGAATTTCAACAAATTTTAAGTTGAACAAAAATAAATACGTCTCAAATGTGTATGGAAATTATGGTCACGTACCTTTCAGCAATTTTTGGGGGCACGTGCCCCTTATGCCAACACTTCTCTTAGGGGGGGCACGTGCCCCTTAGGCCCCCCCTTGGATCGGCCCCTGATTCTAGTAGAGTACTAGACTAGATCTAACTAGCTACTAGACCTAGTTCTCTAGTATAGATCTAGCTAGTCTATTAGCAATAGTCTAGTCTACATTATAATCTAGATCTACTCTTTGCATTTTAGATTTAGGTCTACTAATAATCCATAATAAAAGCAGACCTAGATCTAACTAAATCTAATAGTACCATAGTATTAATCATTGATCTGGTATAGCAAATGATAGTAGTTAGATCTAGATCTTAGAAAGTAGATTTAGTTCATTTAGACTTCAGGACAATACTGTCACTTAGACATTTATGGAATTGATGAAAAGCTTGAAATATTTTTTTTTCTTTTTTTTACATGCCTACACATAATAAAAAAGCATTTTTTATTATTAAAACATGTAATTTCTATTTGGGGGTTTAAGCTGTCCTTAAGATAGGTTTCATCTTTTCATGTAGACAATGTTTGTTAAGTCCTTTGCGATTAGCGATAGATATTGTTATGACTCTATACTGCGCATTGCCATATGGCGCTATGTTGTGCACCATAGGACACGATGGAGAAAACAGAGGAGAGATGTAAACAAGAACGCTTACGATGTGATTAGTTTGGCTCTAGATCTAATTGCTTATTGATGATTAAACGTTCTATTTTATAATCCTTTCGTTGAGGTTATTTGGCTGGGTTACACCAATATTGTGCCATTTTAAGTCTCGTAAGACTAGAAAAAGGTTGTTGTAGAATGTAGCATCAAAACAGATCAAACGCGTCTTTTGTATAAAACAGTGAATACGTGAAGAGCTCCGTCCATTTGTCTGTGTTTTTTAAATGTATTTCTTTGCCTCTAATATACCACCATTTCATTATCTTCAACAGCATTCAATCTTGGTCCATATTTGTTTTTTACAATGTATTGAGGAAAGAAGATGTTGAAACATTAAAATGTAGTTGAGTTCGCCTACCTGCTGCATGATTCTATATGCATAAAAATCTATTTCCGACACTTTCTTCCTTGCCACAGGGGTTCCAGTTAATGGAATACGGGACCATCAAGACCAAAAAAAAATTCCTTACATATGTTTGCCTTCTATTACTACCTCCGCCATAACATCCTTAACCTGCATCATTGTAAATCTCTCTCTTGTTTCTTTCATTTATTCTTCTTTCTCTGTTATCAAACAGTTTCTGGTATCCACCATACGACACATTTCTTGTACCCGACACATGTCTGAGCCTATCATTATTGTAGGTCACTTGCTTTGGCTTTGCTCCATCTGTATAACATTCTGTTGACCTACGACATTTTTGCCCGCATTTAAAACGAATTACAACTTTCTTTTTCTAGAACTGTGACTTTTAGCTTCAGCGGCTCCCGCTACATACACACAACTTTCTTCTTTACTCAATGACTTTGTTGCACCAGCAGTCTTGAATCCTTTTATCACTTGTAACTGTGACGAGATGTTTAATTAGTTAATATTTAGCTTGTTTATTTAAGTCTAGGGGAAATTTTATTAATTTGTCCCGCTCACATAAACAGATTTTTAACAGGCACACCGCAACTAACAGTAAGAACAGACCAGTGAATTAAATGCATGAAATAAAATGATTCAAAGCTTACAATTGATAAATGATAAAATACTATAATCAAGAGGTGAAATGAAGGTGTTAATAGCTAACATAATTGCTCATCATGAATTGCTACTCTAGGCGTGAATGGAAGAGTGTTCCTATGTCTGACTACTTATATTCTTAGCTGCTAGCCCGTGGGTCGTTTTTTGGCGGTCGTAGGACTGGCACTGAGAAGAATGAGTCATCCGGCTCTGTCTTAGGACGTCGGCTCGGGATATTCTCTATGATGTAGGCAAGCTGGCTCTAGGGTGAGGCCGCTGCCTGTTTAGCAGTAGAGAGAGTTGGTGCTGCAGACTAAGTTTGTATGTAGTAGAACGATCTCTCAGCTGTGGTCTCTAGCTCGTAGAGAGCCGTGCTAACTCACACCAGTTTATCTTCCTCAGCGAAGGTTGCTCTAATTAGTCGGCATTAGGCAATAGCTATTGGGCAGTGAACAGTTTGATACTGGGCAGTATAAGGCCCGTTGGACACTGGGCAATATTTTAAGTCCAAGGACAGTAGGCAATGCCTTCTTGCTAACAGGTATGTAATTGGGGGGGGGGGGGGGTCTGGTAGTTATAGCAACAGCGAGTAGTTACATCAAGCAGTTACAGCAATCAGTACAGCAATCGTGTGGAGCAACCAGGGCGTTTGTTCCTAATGAAACCTCACAAAATAAACTTCCTAACAGAGGAGACTATGAATTCTAGCCGGCCTAACTTAGAATGCTTTGGTCTCTCTCTATATATAGATGGGACTTTTCGTTTAACGGGTGGGGAAGAAAGCTAGATGATTTTCTCACATATATATCTATGTACTGAACATTTCAGGCGTCATGTCCGATTTATGGCCTGTACCGTGAGAGTAGGGACTTAAGCGAATATGTATATGTCCAGCCCGAGTGCAACGCTATTCTTAGAGCGGTGCGTATCCTGCGGGGGGGGGGAGGGAAGGAGGTGTGAAGTTATTAAGTCGCTGTGGGTAGCGCGGCTGCAGTCTTTTGTCTTGTTAGTCACCCGTCCAGGGCCAATAATTAAAACTTAGCCCTAGTGAAAGTAGTTTATGTTTTAAATCGCGCTACAACCCGTGAGAAGGGGGAGATAAATCCTTAAAGAAATTAGTTAAGGGTGGACAAGAAAATAATTTTAAGGTTAAAAATAAAAGTTTCTCAAGGTTAGCTGGGAAAAACTCAAATGAACTTTTGCATGCAAGTTTCGTATCGTCACAGTAACATGTCTTCAACACTTTCACATTTATTTAATATCAACTGTCTATATTTCACAGTCTCGGTTGACATTGCCTGTTATATGTTCACCTCGGGTTAAGAGGGTGGAAAGAAGTGAAACTCCTAATTAGAGTTGGGAATCGAACGCAACTTTTAAAGTTCGGGTTCGGTTCGATGACGAGTATAGTTCGGGTTCGGTTCAGTCAGGTCTAAAGTTCGGGTTTGGCTCGGTTCGATGTTATGAAATTATGTAATAGTCAACTTAAATTATAAGGTTTAGTGCAATTTATTTGTTAAAACACTTTCAGTTGAATTTTTACATAAAACAAATACTTTGCAATATATTAGCTATTGCAACTTCAAACTACTAATTGCTGTCGTCCTTGATTGACCAGATTGGATTGAAATTTGTAAAATTACATTGGGCTATGAAATAATAAGACTGGCTCAGCAATATGTACTGGAAGTGACATGCTACCACTGTTACTTAAAAAAACTTCCAGATTTTTATCATGATGAAATTATCACTTGGTGGTATCTTTTTTGGACATTTTTTTGTGTTATGCTTGCATGGAGTTATTTAGCGAAGCCTTGAGAATCAACTCAATGGATTCCATGACCAGCAGAACATTTAATGCTCAAGGTTTATTGAAAAGAATTATTTGAAAACTGTTAGGAAAGTGAAATAATTTTAAGCTGCAAAACGTTGGAGGATATTGTTCATAGTGGACATTTTATGAGCAGCTGATTTACTTATTCATACTTATTCAGGCCTGTCGAAGGATAAAAAAAATAAGACGCTTTTTTAAAGTAAATGTCTTTATTTATGAATTTATAAAAAATGTGTAGCACTAATTTATATCTACAGGCTACATTTAACAAATTTAGCTTTTTTAATTATTCCACTGGAAAATAAAAGTTAAAAAAAAAATAATACATGATATTTAAATATTTTTTTAAAAATCAGATGATATTTTCTTATTTTATTTAGTTTTTACATGTAAGCAAAGGGCTTATGTTTTTAATTATATACTTAATTGCCACATTTAACAGTTGTAACAAATAAATATTTTGTATTTAATTTTTCTTTTTGCGCTTTCTCGATTGTGTGAATATGCCAGTGTGATAATGTATGTAATAAGATTACTCTAAAACTACCCATCAGAATAAGTTCAAACTTTCACCACATCTTCAGAGCATATTTATTTAAAATCTCAGAGAAGGAATGTCTTTAAATTTGAAAATAAAAAAAGATATAGGGGAAGACATGAAAATATTAATAATAATTATTTGTATTTAATTAAAAAAAGAAAAAATTAACAAAAAATTCATTTATTATTTAATTTCAATTTCATTTTTCCACATTATAAAATAAGCTATTAAGAACATATTTACCAAGTTTGATTGAATTCCAGCAAGTAGATTTAGTTTTGAAGAAAAAAATATTATTTTAAAAATTTCAAAAATTGTTTTTTCAATACTATTTTTAGCATCAAAAGCAAAAAAAAAATTTTTTTACACTAATTTGACATTGCATATTACATTTCAATAGTAGATATATCTATTAAAAATTAAAAAATGTGAATTACACAAACTGTAAAGAATTTTTGACTGTCTCCCCTTAAACAATCAGGGTTGCATATTGTACTTGAGAAATGTCAGCATTTGTAATGTTTCTGGGTTAAGCCTGGCCCTTCGATCACTCATGGTCATTCCACAAATTGAAAAAATACTCTCTCACTGGCAGTACTTGTAGCAGGAATAGCCAACAACTTTTTAGCGATCGATGCCAACGTTGGAAGCTTATGTTCATAATCATTCTCTTTCCAAAATTCCAATGTGTTGCAGTCAGTCACGGGCAGTGCCAAGTATTTTTCAAGTTCATGTCTCGTGTCATTACTATCAGCATTAGCTAATGGAGTCACTGCTGTCTTAATGTCTGCCAGTAAATCAAACGATTCAGGGTCAACTTTACTCTTTTTGGTAAGAGGCCGTTGATCCGAATGGCTGCATTCTCCAAAACTGTCTTTATATGCACCGTCTGAGTGCTTTGATTCCACTTGGTGTGTTGAAGAAGACTTAAACTTGTCGACCATTTTACGCATCGCAGAATAAACAATTTCACGATCTTCTGCATTCACAAAAGTTAAATATTTATAAGATGGCACAATAATAGTTGAAAGTTGGTGCAGTGGGTGAATAATATACTTTTCACCCAAGCTGGACAGAAAAGCTGCCTTCAAATCACGCATACTGTCACTGTCTGAACCATTGATCTTACATACTGACCGAAGATGAAATAGCATTGGCCATACATCAGGGGATGTTGGCACATTATCATGAGACAGTTGCACAGTAGCCTTGTGAAATGGATGCAAAAATTTGACGACGTCACTTACCAATTTTTCACTTACATTGTTTAGTTGCTCAAGTTTGTCAAACTGCCTTGCATCAGCAAGAATGGACTTGACATGATTTAACTGACATGACAACGATTGCAGAAAAAAAAACTGACCATTCCAACGAGTAGGAACATCCTATTTAAGAGTGTGTTCTAGTTCCTGATTTTTTCCACTGTGCTTAAAGTAGCCCACCACTTCTTTTGATTTTTTAATCATATCGTGAACTACATCAGCATCAGGTGATTTCAGAACCTTTTCAACACTTAAGTTCAGATTATGACCTGCACAACTAATTCTAACATCGTTACGATAAGCGGACTTCAAAATACTTCCATTATCAGTAACAAATACAAAGTTGTCTTCCTTTAAAGACTCAGAAAAATGTTTTTTTTAAGAATCTCAGTTGTCTTTGCTTTTACTGCTACACCAGTCTTGGACTCAGTAAACTAAAGTAGTCCAATACATTTGTTTGTAAGACATTCACTCTTTGTCCATGTGGCAGGTACTAACCGAGCTGTTCCGTCTTTGATCAATTTCTCCAAATCCTTTTTGGTCCATTTCTTATCCAATTTACATTTACTCATTTCTTAATGGAGATAGAATTGAAGATGCAGCAGGTTTTCGCTTAAGTCGCCAAGGGGCTTAATTCCGGGAGGCTAATATGGATGTGTTTTATTTCAGAACGCACTTTTCATCCTAATAAAAAAAAGTCGAGGGCCATATTAAATCTAATAATAAAGAGGCAGCCCTGGCCAATAGTAGGCCTATTATGCGAGAGACATTCTAGGTAGGCCACACAAATTGCGCAAGTACTTCTGTAATGATCTTTTTAAAAAGTATTCTTCGTGTTAAGACGTCTCTGTCGCAGATGTTGTTTTTATTTTATCAAAAAAGTCGTCACTATAATAAATTGCCATAAACGGAAGAAATTCGACTATTCTGAGACAAAAAAATCCAAAAGAATCACACTAGCGGAGATGTTTTAAAATGTTTTATTCAAAAAGTTTTGACCCATACGCGCCTTGCAAAAAGCAGTCTATATTTATATTTAACAAGGTCCTATTAGAAGATGCAATGAAATCTCCTACTTAATATATTTTAGATTTTAAACATGTAATTTTACTAGATCTAATATTCAGATAAGTTACACTAAAAATAAAACATTTTTTTCGACGCCCCTCACCTTGTTAGTTGGTCGTTGATTTGTCGCTTACAAACAGCTAGTACAATTGAACCAATACAGACGTTTTATATTTTTATTTAATGAACTTTTAAACAAATTTCTTAGGTGAGCAACTCAATATAGCCTAACTGTTATTACAATATTCACTTATTGTAGATTTATATCTACACTCTATAATCGGCCAAAAATATTTTACTCTCAACTAACTTCCATTTCAAATAAAAATGACAATATTTTATTAAAAATGATTTTCTAATTATTAGATCTACTTACAGGGCGGGCTAAAACAAATATTGCAAATAACCCGCGAAAATTCAAGGGCAGGGGAAAGTCGGCACGTATGAAAAAATCCATGAGAAACCCTCGCACGATCTTTTTTTTTTCTTTTTAAAGTTCCAAACTACCCCCCTCCCATCCCAAGTTTTCAAAGGATAATCATAATGGAATAATTAGAATCTAAATTAAATAATTAAGTATTGTATTATTATTTAACTAAAAAATATAAAAAGGAGATGTACAAATTGCAAAATTAGTTCGGTTAAGATAAGGAGTGTTCGTTCGGTTCGTACCGAACAGCTTCAAAGTGCTGGTTCGGTTCGGTCATAAGTGAGGTTTGGTTCGTTTCCCATCTCTACTCCTAATGTAGAAACAGGAAGTAAGGATGACTAAATTGACTTTAAGTCAGTCTGTAGTATCTTTTGGTCCGGTGCGGACAGTAGTGACTTAGAGAGTCGAGTAGTAACTTTGAGTTATGTAGTATCTTTTGGGCAATCGAAGCCAGTGGTCACTTGAGACTACATATACCGGGTATTTCTAGTAGTTGATTTTCTGAGAGTTGGATATGTATTATTGAAGTATTTGTTACCCGCGGCGATGCGGACATTACTTGTATTCTATTCTGGAGAATTGAACATGTTGAATATATTTGATACCGCTGTTATGCGGATGTGATTATGTTTCGTATTGGATTATGTAACTGCCAAGGAGTGCATTATCATTATTGTCCTCAAAGAAACTTTATATTTTGTCTGCTAAAGTGGATTTAAGTCAATTTGTAATATCTATATTTATCACGTGTCAAGTGTGACTTCAGGAAGCACGAACCCATCATTCTACGGCATTCGCGACGTATGTGTAATATTAAAAAAACATATCAACAAACTTAACGTTTACATTCTTCAACATTACACCATTTAACCTTTTACACTATACACCTCTGATGAAACACTCTCCGTTATTCTGTCTTTTATTATCATGTCCTTTACATCTTCTACTATTTGTTTCACATCCGCCATCTTCATCCAGTTGTTCTACGCTCTCCTTAAATCAGCCTAATGAACAATGAAGACTACAACAAACCGTTCTCGCTTGAGGAACTGAGGGAATCGCTAGACAAGTCACATGACACAGCGCCTGTAGAAGATGAAATCCATTACCAGTTCCTCAAGCACCTTCCCGAACCCTCATAGGCAGTCCTGCTAGGGGTCTATAACTGTGTGTGGCAAACTGGCGCTTTCCCAAACAGCTGGAGGAAAGCCACAGTTATACCAATACCTAAACCGGGAAGAGACGGCTCTGACCCAGCTAACTATCGACCAATAGCACTAACAAGCTGCATTTGCAAAACCATGGAAAGAATGATTAACAGTAGGCTGGTCTGGTACCTGGAGAGGAATAAAATGATCTCCAACTACCAGTGCGAATTCCGGTAGGGGCGGACAACAACTGACCACCTGGTAAGGCTGGAAGCTTATATTAGAAATGCATTACTCAGAAGAGAACATCTAGTAGCTGTATTCTTCGATATAGAAAAGGCCTATGACACAACATGGAAACATGGCATTCTATGTGACCTGGAGCTAATGGGGCTTAAGGGACACCTTCCCTGTTTTGTGGGGGAATTCCTGAAAGACAGAAAATTTCAGGTTCGAGTGGGCAACTCCGCTTCTCACACTCATGACCACGAAATGGGTGTACCCCAGGGCAGCATTCTGTCAGTCACCCTGTTCAACATTAAAATAAATAGCATCATAAATGCTCTGTCCCCTGGCATAGAGTGCTCTTTGTATGTTGATGACTTTGTCATTTTTACTTATGGGAAAAACATGAACACCTTAGAAAGAAAATTACAGTTATGTTTAAACAAAATACAAAATTGGGCAAACGATAATGGTTTTAAATTTAGTATGCATTTTTGTAATTTAAGGGGACTCCACCCAGACCCTGAACTATTTATACACAAAAAGTAGATCCCTGTCGTGAAAACTACAAAATTTTTAGACCTCACCTTAGATTCCAAATTTAATTTTCTCCCGCACTTTAAGGAACTTAAGTAAAAATGCCAAAAGTCATTAAACATACTTAAGAGTACTCAGCCATACGGACTGGGGAGCTGACACAGATACCTAGCTGCTGCTATATCGGAGTCCAATTCGATCCAAGCTAGACTACGGATCCATAATATATGGAGCAGCAAGGAAGTCTTATCTTAAAATACTGGAACCTGTACAAAATGCTGCCCTGCGTCTCTGTCTCGGCGCGTTTCGTACATCACCTATCCCAAGTCTCCATGTGGAGGCTGGAGAACTCCCCATGGATATAAGAATGAAAAAGCTTGCAATGCAGTATATAGTCAAGCTAAAATCCAACCCCACGAACCCTGCTTTCGACTCCATATTTAACCCCACAGAGGTAGAATTATACAATCGAAGGCCTAATGTGACAAGAGGGACAATAAGGGTGGCTACCTTATTTTTTTTATTAGAGTTAGTCCCCTTTATTACTTGATTTAAGTCCCTGTTAACTGTGTACAATCGCCACTTCCTTTTCAGTCTTTGTGCTGACCACTGTACATTATTGTGAACTAAATCTCCATAATGTTTGCATGATAGTTTTGATGTTCTGCTCTGACTGTGTTAATCAAGAGGAGTGTGCCACTTTATAGGAATGTATCTTTCACTAATGAGCTAAGTAGACTTTATTTATTTGTTGTTAATAAGTTGGTTGATGTGAATATTATGTCTACTTAGTCTCTTATCCTTTCCTATATGTGTTTTTTTTTTTATAAATACCAGATTTGGGTCGTAAAGTATGCAAAAGACAAACTTTTGTCTTGAGAAGAGACAGTTGTGTGTTTCATGGACTATTTTGATTCCTGTATTATATTATTGTAATTCATTGTTTGTTTTGAGCTAAGACACTATTGAGCCTCTCTGATTGTGTTGAACTGAACCGGCCCTACTATTTTGATTTTTTCTTCATTATTTGACTTGCCTTTGTTGGCCCTTATGCCCATTTTCTTTTAATGATCTTTTTCTTTTGTTCCTTTATAAATTCTTTATTAGTTGTAATGAAATCTCAAAGTTATTACTTGTATGTCTTAGTAAGTTATATATCTGTCGATATAATAGCCTGGGTAGTATAATTTGGGACAACAAAATATCACTAGACTAACTTGCCAGTACAGCAGAAGTCACTGGTCTTATGACCTATCCTAATTCTAGGTCACACCTAACGTCATACAGCCGTTGGGCCTTCGAATGAGAGAACCCATCCAAAACTTAACCCCACCCATTGACCAAATCTCTAAAATAGAAACCCCTCAGAATCCTCCTTGGCTAATGAATAAACCCAAATTAAATTTATCCCTCCTTAATTTCAAAAAAAGAAAATACAGACCCAAGCATACTACAAGTCCACTTTAGGGAACTGCAGGAGAGCTACGGAAATTGTGGCACCATCTACACAGACGGATCCAAAATGGATGGAAAGGTCGCGAGTGCATGCTCCTCTCGGAACAAAACAATCTCTCGTAGACTCCCCGATGGCTGCTCCATCTTTACGACCGAATTGCATGCAATATCGCTTGCACTTATGGCCGTTAAAGCATCAGAAAGGAGGAAATTTATAATCTGCTCCGACTCCAAATTTGCTTTGGGGCTGATGAAGACTGACATCTCATTGGTACATAAAAGCCTGAAGCTGTTGGACCAAATAACAGCCGACCATAGGGATGTCACCTTCATCTGGGTCCCCTCCCATGTTGACATTGAGGGAAACGAAGCCGCAGACAGAGAAGCAAAGAGAGCCCTAAATCATGCGGTGTCAGGAACCTGAGACAAAGTATTGCCTCTGCCACCTATCGAGAGTGGCAGAACCGATGGGAGGCTGAGACTCACAATAAACTCAGGCAGATTGTGGCGGATGTCAGGTGGCGGCCCACATCTAAGGGTCTGACAAGGCGTGGTAGCACGACCATGTCCAGACTTAGGATTGGCCACACCTACATCACGCACTCTTTTGTGCTGAAGATAGACGAGCCCCCACTTTGTGAGTACTGTGACTCTCTTTTAATGATTTAACTGTATAGAATTTAACCCTTGTTATCTAGAGAGAGAGAGAGAAGTCCTAAAGGGAATGCAGGCACGACATAGCCTAAAATTGTGCCGATGTGCCTAAAACCAAAACCAAACCAATCAGCCAAATAGCCTCTAAAGTCATTTTCCTTTGGCTTAACCTGATGAAATTTCTTTCGGCATGTTTCCCCATTTATATCCCTGTCTCATCAGTACAATTTTCACATCTTCATAATTCTCATTCTTGAATAATAGTCTTGCAACATAAAATTTTTCAATTTAGTAGTTAATTTGTATGATAGCAAAAAAGCCTAACTTTTCTTGTTTATACAACGCCTTGTTTCCACCGCTTTAAACAAAGTTAAAAATCAATTAAATCCTCGTCATCTGTCATACCTTGAAAGTCTTTGTTTAACTTATTGATAATATACTTTTGCTTGTCTTGTGCTTACACTTCCCCATCTTTCTCAGACTTGACACCTTTCTGCAATTCTTTCTCGACAATTTTCTCCTTGCGCTTTGCTAATTCTACTTCTTCTTGCCTTAGTTTCTACGGCTTCTCTTTGTTTTCACCATTCATGTTACTCCTTCCTGCGTTCTCCTCCGCTCTTTGCTTCTTCTTAAGCCTTTCAACACTTGCCTTTCACCAACTGATTTTCTGTCTTTAAGAAGCCTCCACCCCAACTAATGGTCAGTCTTCTACACACAAGACAGGTGTGCTCAGGCAGTTAGGCAAGGCAAGTCAAAATAACTTCTTATGGTACTGGTACGGTTCTCAAAGGTCCTCTGGTCAGGTCTTAAGATTCCGGTTCCTCTCTTCGATGATGACTTGATGCTGACTCCTGGCTTCACGGCTGCTTCTAGTAGACTGGTAATACTGAGACAAGATAGTGGTGCTGTCTCGAGAGAGAACAAAAACTAAGTCCAATTCTCTCAAATCAAGTTGAAAAATAACGTATAACACGCCAATCACGCAGTGTAGCAGTAGGGTATACTACCCTCGTGTGTTGTTGGTCAGGAAACACTGGAAAAATATGTTCAGGAACAATGGAACTAGGAACAAAGTTCAATGTGACCCCAACGGTCAACCGGTTGCAATGTAGATCATAAAGTCAAGAGGTAACCTTCCGTACAACGAACTTAAATCTGCCGACTTTATATCATGAGGTATAACTGTGACGGACTGCCCTTCTACTCATTGCAAGATGATGTAAACAGGAACGATGTAGGCAAGAACGTCTAGAACAATTGGATTACACACTGATGAAGTTAACTGGATAAAGATGTCATAAGTCCAGAATCACGATTTAGCTAAAGTCTAAAACGTAATCCGCACTCCGACTAGATCCAGCGAAGAAAGAAATAACGTGTAAATAATAATCCAATAGTCTTTCAGCCAAAGATGATAAAAAGCCTACAATGTTCCGCTAGGCTGACCCACTCTTAATCTTAGCCTCGTTGTCGGGTCGCCAATATGTTGTAGTGGTGTTTTGTTGAAACTGTAGATTTTATGTACTTTCTTGAAGTCTTACTAACTGGAGTTCGATTCAAACCACTTAACATATATTAGTCTATGAATAACTTGATAAGACTTTATCAACTAGTGCACTTTATAATAGGGCACAGTCCTAATGTCACAGTTCTAAAACAAAACTAACATTTTGCTTGCTAAAGAGTGAGTTTTTTACTTAATAATAATAATAATAATAATCTTTATTATCCGTATGGAAATTTGTCTTACAATTTGTGCATTACACCAAACAAAAAACATTATAACTATAAGAAACCAAAGTGTACATTCACACCAGACGCACTCATAATTTACATGTGACAAGGTTTATATCAGATTGTTCTTATTTAATGATTTGATTGCTAGGGGAACAAAAGAGTGTTTGTGTCTGTTTGACTTTGCTATCGGTGTCTTGTATCTCTTTTGTGATGGTAAAATCACAAAATCCTGACACAAAGGGTGATTCTTTATTTCGAGGATCTTGTTAGCTTTTTTATACATGTTTGTCTCAAACAACTGCCCAAATGGGGTTTGTTTTTTGCCAATGATTTTACCAGCAGCATTTAGGATTCTATAAAGTTTATTCTTATTTTTAATGCTCAGATTGCCATACCAGGCAGTGATATTGAAACTTAAAATATTGCAGATATGAGCGTGATAAAACATAGCCAAGGCCTTTTCGCTAACATTAAACGAGGACAGTTTTCTTAGTAATCGTAATGTTTGCTGCCCTTTTTGGCTGATATAATCAGTATTTGCAGTAAAATTTTGTTTATTGTCTAGGATAGTACCAAGGTATTTAAAGGTTTGCACAATTTCAATAGTCTCTCCGTCTACAGAAACAATATCATGTTCCTTCTTTTCCCTACGAAAATTGATTATCATTTCTTTGGTATTTTTTACATTTAATAATAAAAAAATTATCTTTACAGTATTTTTCAATGTGTTCTATTTCTTTGAAATACTCATTTACGTCTGAGCTCTCTGAGAGCAGGGCAAGAAGAGCCGCATCATCAGCGAATTTTGTGAAAGAGCAAAAAGAACTATCGGATTGAAAACACTGGGCAACAAAAAAATTTTTTTGGAAAATCGTCCAGGGTTTTTCAGCTCAATTAGACTAATGTTGATGCCCTGAGTCCGAAAATGAGCTTGGTTTCGCTCAATCAGGTCAGAATGTTTTGCTACAGAAACTTTTAAAAAATCGTTTTTTGTAAAAAACTAAATTTTTGCGGCTCACCAGTCGATAAACCCCTGCCGATTTTTTCGGTATTCCTCAATAATTAAAGTCAACACAATTCAATTAATTCAGTTTTTGTTTAGTTTATCAAATTTTATTAGCATAATTGACATAATATGAAGAAAAAGTTCAGGGCATAAATCTGCGTTTCTTAGATTCCCGTGTGTGAGCAGCTGCTGGGTTGTCTCTCTTCAGCGACCAGCAGTAGTCCGCCAGCATGACTGCATCCCACCTCCCCTGGTACCTTTCCTCCATTTGGTGCATGTCCTGATGGAATCTTTCTCCCTGCTCATCGCTCATCGCCCCAAGGTTTTCCGGAAACTTATCCATGTGCGAAAACAAGAAATGCATCTTTATGCTCATCAAACACCCGAGTTCTTGAAAATCCTCAATCATGGTGCTGATGAGCCTTGCGTGGTTTGCTGCCTTAGTGTTCCCCAGGAAGTTGTTCATCACCTGCACAAAGGATTCCCAGGCGGCGCACTCAAGTGAGTTCATGGAGCTACAGAACTCTGCATCGTTTATGAGCTGCCGTATCTGTGGGCCGTCGAAAATGCCGGCCTTCAGCTTCTCAATAGTTAGTTGAGGAAATGCTCGGCACATGTAGTTGAAGCACCTCCCATCCTTGTCCAGAGCGCGCGTGAACTGTTTCATTTAACCCAACTTCAAGTGTAGTGGTGGGATCAATATCTTCTCCCGGTCAACAAGAGGTTCGTTTATGATGTTTCTCGCCCCAGGTACTAACTGCTCTCGCGCCGGCCACTCTTTCTTTACATAGTGCTGGGCTCTGTCTCGACTGTCCCACATACACATATAGCATGGGTACTTCGTGAACCCAGACTGCTGACCAAGTAAAAAGTTCACCATTTTCAAGTCGACGCAGATGATCCATTGGTGTTGCTGATATTGGATTTTTTTCGAGCACTGCTTCATATTTCTCTTTGAGAGTCGTGGAGTGCGCAAGCGGGATTGAGGCAAACTGGTTCCCATTGTGGAGGAGCACACACTTCAAAGAACGCTTGCAACTGTCAATAAAGAGTCGCCAATTTCTCGCATCGTATTGAGGACCGCCCAGTTTATCAAGAAGACCGGCGACATCTCGGCAGTACACAAGGTTTTCCTCCTGGCAGAAGTAGTCCATGTACTCCTCATGCCTTCTACGAAAGAAGGTAATACGCGCGTCCTTGTGAAGCAGGTTTTTCTCTTTGAGCCTGGAAGCCAACAGCTCGGAGGAATTCTTCGACAGGCTTAGGTCCCGAACTAGATCATTGAGCTCACATTGTGTGAAGGGCTGCGGACCATATTGTGCTTCATACTCCTCTTCTGTACCACATTTCTCGTCTGAAGTGGTGGCCTCGTCGTCGCTGCCTGGAATCTCTCGGAACGTTGGCACGGGTATTTCTTCGCAATGAGGAACTGGACGACGAGCAGATGGAAGGTCGGGGTACTTGAGGCTGCGCCGATTTTTTCGGTTGATCCCTGCAGTATTGATGGCACAGAAATAACAATCCGATGCGTGGTCAAATGGCTCCCTCCATACCATCGGAATTCCAAACTTTAGTGATGTTTTCTCGCCTTTCGTCCACCGCCGGAGGTATTCCACGCATGTTTTGCACACCGTGTGCGGTGCCCAAGACTTGTCTTGGTCACCCAGCTTGATTTCAAAGTAAGCCTGGTAGGCATGTTTCACAAATTTTGTGATGTTCATCCTATCAGCTGACAGTGTGTACTCTCCGCAAATGTAGCAGAAAACGTCAGGGTTATTCGTGCATGAACGTCGTGCTGAAGCCATTTTAGATATTAGTTAGATAGTTATTTTTTAGTAAATGAAATAGCAGCAGAGTAAGCCCTATATATACATATTTGTAAATCAGTAGTCTTTGTATCATTTTATGTTATTTTAATATCGGTTCTATTGATCTAAATTAATTTCTATGTTGGTAAGATATCGATGGTGGATATCGATGGTGTTTTGTTGTGCGTTTATTACCATTGTGTAGATTGTCAGATAGCTCAAAAATTTGACCTGATTGAGCAAAACCAATGTGATATTCGGACTCAGGACACCAAAATTAGTCTAAATCAGCTGAGAAACCCCCGACGATTTTTTGGCTGTTGCCCAGTGAAATCATTGGTGTACAAAATGAACCACAGTGGCGATGTCACAGCCCCCTGGGGCGCCCCTGTGTTAACTATGCGTTCATTTGATATAACATTGTTTACCCTAACCCTCTGAGATCTCTGGGTCAAAAATTCATTAGCCCATAGTATTATGTATGGACTAATATTCAACGTCTTTTGACTTTTTTTAGTTAAATTATTAAGATTAATGCTTTGCCAGTATATCGGCAAGAGCCTCGAAGCGGTTCTTTAGTTTCAATAGGAACTGTTTTACAATATTGTCGTCTTTAAGCTTGTCTATATTAAATGGGCGGGGTCGTGTGGCTCGTTTTGATTAGCGTTTCAGTCGGAGCTTACATTTGCCAATGACAAGGTAGTGGTCTGAGTTAATATCCACTCCTCTGCGGGTCTGCACGTCTAATAGAGTTGACCTCCATTGTTTGGAGCTGCAAATGTAATCTATCTCGTTGAAGGTTTCTCCATTTGATGATCGTCATGTTTTTTTTGTGTGTGTGTATTTGTTTGTGCTTAAACTATGTGTTTCCAATCGAAAGGCTGTTAGTTGCGCATAGAGAAATCAAGCGCTCGCCATTATCACTGATGTTTTCTGCAGAGCCATAGGGTCCCATTACGTATTCAAAGCCAGTTCGGTTGGGATTGATTTTGGCGTTAAAGTCTCCCATCAGTAGAATTAGGTCATGAGTAGGTGTTTCATCAAGTGAGGATTCAAGTTGATTATAGAAATTATCTTTGATGGTATCTTCTGCATCCTCTGTAGGGGCATATACTTGGATGATAGTGATTTTGATTTGGTTTATTTGGAGTCGAGCTGTAATGATGCGGTCACTAACTGGCTTCCAAGCAATCAGCGCTGAAGCTGCTTTTTTAGACATGATGATTCTACGCCACCAGTGTTTTCCTTATCGTGTCCTGAGTATATAATGGTCTTGCTGTCATTGATTATTTGTCCACTTGATGTCCACCGCATCTCGCAGATTCCAAGGATGTCCAGCCGGTAAGAATCATACTCTCTTAAAAGCTGGGCCAGTTTACCGCATTGATTTTAGGGTTCTTACATTCCATGTGCCTATAAGAGTTGATTTCTTTGCGTTGAAGGGCTTGCCATGTATCGGGCATTGGACTTCCAGTTCGGTTTGATCCAACACCGTCATTGGGGGTTGGCCGCCTTCGCCGCATGTGTAGTTTTCTTTATTGTGTTAAGTTTACTGTTTCTGTAGCAATTGTGGTTTTACCCTCCTCCTTTCTCTCCCGGGCTTCGGACCGGCAGATGGAGGAGTACGAGGCTCTTGCAGATATACTGACCCTTGAAGAAGAGTGGGCCCGGCCAACTTTAAAGAGACCACTATTGAGTGTGCGGAAGAAGTTATTGGAAGAAGGCGAGGTTCATACAAGGAACGATGGATACAAGACAGAACATGGAAATTGATCGATGAGAGGAAAGAGGCCAAACGTTGACGAGATCAGAAAAATGTCAGTCTTCATCCGCCCCAAAGCCTGCAATGCAGATTTGGAGTCGGAGCATATGATAAATTTTTTCCTTTCTGATGCTTTGACGGCCATAAGTGCAAGCGATATTGCATGTTATTCGGCCGTAAAGATGGAGCAGCCATAGGGAGTCTACGGGAGATTGTTTTGTTCCGAAAGGAGCAGGCACTCGCGACCTTTCCATCCATTTTGGATCCGTCAGTGTAAATGGTGCCACAATCTCCGTAGCTTTGGGAGTCAGTTACACAGATCGGGTCTCAAACAATGAAATCCTTTGCTGAACTGTGAGTCGAACACTTAGTGAGGTGAGGCCAATACGAGGAAAGCGCAAACAGTGATGTCCTCGTATTACTTGGCGCCAACCTTCATGGAGGATCTAGAACAGTGGACACCAGGTGGGAGGAGGCTTCAGACATTGCCAACGACAGATCTTTATGGCGACAGCTTGCTGCCCAATGCGCCGAACGGCGCGGGAGGACTTAAGTCTAAGTTGATTTGGTTGTTTTAGTAATAATTATAAAGTAGATCTAAGTCTAAATGAAGTCTTCTTAATTAATCATGGAGTTCGCTTTCAACCAAAACAACATATAGTAACTTGTATAAATGACTTGATAAAACGGTATATACATTGATAAATAATATTTAATCCATAACGAAGGGGTACAGTCCAAATGTCAACAGTTCTACTAAAGTTGATGTCTCGCCATTAAAGAGGAGTGAGTCGTTCTTCTTGTCTGTAACCGTCAAGTTTCCATAATTTTATTCAGTTAATATCCCATAATTCCCTAGTTACGTCTAAAATAGTCTATTTATAGTCTCGTCAAATTCCCGATTAAACTAAACCTATAACAAAGTAATGCTTTGCCAAGTTTGATTTTCTTTTGTTTCTATTACAGGTATTTCTTTAATGTCATTTTCATTTGTTATTATCATCAATCATTCTTCTGTTTCCGAAAACTTATTTTCTATTTCTTCCTGAATTTTTTGTATCAACTCATTCTCTCTATCATGATACAGTTTCAAATTATTTATGTGGTATGTTGTAATTTTCCCATTTATTTCAATTTGATAATTCACATCATTAATCTGTCATATCACCTTAAATGGACCTTTCCATTGTTTCCCAATTTTATTGTATAAGTCATTTATTAATATTAATACATTGTTTCCTACTTCTAGTGTTTTTGCATCTGATAGTGTTCTACTGATATGTATTATTGGTTTAAGATATTATTCTTTTTGTTGTAATAAACATGCACCAATACCATTGTTGGATGCATCTGTTATAATGCTAGAGGTAAAGTAGAGTCAATACTGCATAATTCTAGTCTCTCATTGACTTTGTCTTTTAATTTATCTAGTGCTTCTCTGCTTTTATCATCCAAAGTGATTAAATTTGAGTGTTTCCTTTTAGTGAACTCAACCAAAGGTTGAATCATTTTAGCATAATTAGGAATAAATTTTCTGTAAAAGTTACAAAGTCCTAATAAAGATCTAACATCTTTCTTTGTTCTGGGTTCTTTAATGTTTTTGATTTTAGTAATGTTTGCTTTAGTAGGTGTTATCTTGTTATATATGATACAGTATCCTAAAAATTGAACTTCATTTTTTGCTAAATTTAGTTTTGTAGGAGATAATGTCATGTTATGATTTCTTAATTTAGAAAATATCTGTTCTAGTGTGTGTAAGTGTTCCTCTTCTGTAGTGGAACAAATACAAATATCATCTACATAGGAAATCACATTGTCTAGACCCTCTAACAATTTTGACATACATTTTCGAAATGTGGCAATGCTGTTAATTAGACCAAAAGGCATAACATTCCATACATATATTCCTTCTAAGCTTGGCAAAGTACATTTAAAGGCAGTATATTGTTTAGATTCATTTTCCATTTTGATTTGGCAAAATCCTCTATTTAAGTCCATTATTGAATATTGAGGTTTTACTTAGAGTAGTGAGAATAGTGTCTGTATCTGGTAATGGCTCAGGGTCAATAATGGTACATTTATTTAATTCTCTGTAGTCACAACAGATTCTGACTGCTCTATATTTTTTCTTTACTATCTCCATGGGTGATGCATATGTACATGTTTCTGACTTTTCAATTTTACCTTCTCTAATTAAATTATTCATTTTTTCTTTTACTATATCTTGATATGCTTTTGGAATGCTATATGCTTTTGTCTTGGTTGGTAAGGTTTTATTTAATTTTATTCAGTGTTCAATTAAATCAGTACATCGTAATTTCAGAGTGATAATATCATTATATTTTGTTATCAATTTTTCTGTTATTCATTGCATTACTTGACTTTATGGTAATAGTGTTGACATTGATAGTATTTGCACAATGTTCATTTTGTATTGTTTCTTTTATTTCTGTATCTCTGTCAATTATTTCTGTATCATTTGTTTTTCTATCTTGAAATTTGATCCTTCTACCTATTTTGTATACCTTATTACTGACCTTGTCTGTCACTTTATATGGACCCTCATTTTTATCTCAACTATATTTGTTGTCAATTTTGACATAAACATGGTCTCCTACATTGAGTGTTCTTAGCTTTCTATTTTTATTCTTTAGATTTCAATGCCTTTGTTAATTTTTATCCATGTTGATTTCAGCTATCTTTATTCCCTGCCATAATTGTTGCTTAGTTTGTGCTATCCATGGATGATACTTCTCAACATTTTCTAAGTTTAACATGTTGTCAGCCCACAATTCTAAAGGTCCTTTGGGTTTTCTGTTAAAAACTAGCTCATATGGGCTAAATTTGGTTGTTTCATGTATGCTGGTGTTGTAAGCAAAAATGGCATAGATATGTGGATGATTCTATATTTCTAATAAATTTCTATGGTACTTGTTTAATTGTCATTCTGGTGTTCTATGTGTACGTGTACTTAGCTCAAATACAACTCAGTGTATCAACAAGTTGAGCTCAAAATATTATAACTTAATACTTAATACTTCAAGAAATTTAGTTATGCATGGCTATAATTATGCCAGAATATTATAGAAAAAAAATTTTTAATTAATAAAAAGAAAAAAATATATATATATAATGTATAAAAAAGACAAACACAGAAACAATATATAGAATAACAGTCTGCTTTTAAATAAATTAATAAATAGAAGAAATGGAACAGGAGAATTACAATTATGTATATACAGAACTTCAGACAAACAACAGATAGAGATAATGCTCTGACTAATCACAAACTAGACTAAAACAACTAATAAATAATTTCCAATATGATCTAATACCCCGTTACCAGCATGGAAGACATCACACGCATTTGGTCTTATTGAGGTAAAAGAACAAATAGGATAGTCCCTAATAGAACCTGTATGATGATAGAAATAATATATTTCAAATAAAAAACAATCCCACTCCAACCGCACTTTGAAACAATTAGAAAAATGAAAAGTTTCAAATACTTTATCAATTACTGACTATCATCAATAGTCAACTTCATATCTTTTATCTAATTATTATTTGTACCACAGAAAAATTCACGATCATTCAATATATAACAAATTCAATGTAGGGAGGATGACGGCTCTATAGACTCCTAGCTTTGTATTTGTGGTGATTCCACGTCTGTTCCAGACATTTTTAGACAGTCTGCCATAGGATGCACTGGCCTTGGCGATACGCAGGTCGATTTTACTATCGATTTTTCCGTTTCTGGAGAGTGTTCTGCCAAGATATGTACAGAATGGAAGACCACCGCATCCCTAAACGACTCTTGTATGGCCAACTAAGCGAAGGAAAGCGCTCGCAAGGTGGTCAAAGAAAGCGCTTCAGGAACACCCTCAAAGCTTCTCTGAAGGCTTTCAGCATAGACCCAGGCACCTGGGAGACAGAGGCACATGACGAAGCATCATGGCGTCGCGCTGTGAAAACTGGCGCACAGGTTGCTGAGGAAAAGAGAACAACGCTAGTAGAAGAAAAACGCCAGAGAAGAAAAGCAAGGCAAACGACACTAGCTCCAGCTGAATTAACCTGCCCAGTGTGCGGCCGAACATTCCGGGCTCACATAGGTCTCACCAGCCACATGAGGAGGCATAAAAGCCCTCAGCCCCCTGGATGACAAAGTGGTCATCATCGAACCACGATGGACGAACTATATATATATATAGTTATGCCTCCTCATGTGGCTGGTGAGACCTATATATATATACTCCAATGGGGATGACTTGCTCTAAAATCCAATATAAATTATAATTATTAAATATATTAAACCCTAGGCTCAGCCTGACAGAAACACATGGTACATAAAGTAACTATGTGGATAATGTGTGAGCAGGTCTGGAGGCTCTGAGTGGAGGACCTTTTTCTCTGCTCAACATTAAATTTTATACAGTAGGCAGATGTTAGCGCTACTGAGTGGGTTTTATCTGTGACACCTCAGTCTGCGACCAAGGGGCTAGAGTCGTCTAAGCAACCAGACTATACTAAACTATACTAAATGAAAGCACCAACGAAACTTTACTTGAAATTAAATATGACAAAATTAAACTTTATTTACATCAGGGAAAAAAATAAGCCAATAATAAAATATAATATATAAACTAACCACTATAAACAACCCTCTAAATCTACGCCACTACAAACACCAACAAACTAACCAAACCAACTATCTAACACAAACTGATCAACTATCTAACTAAATCATTACAACTACTGCACTACACTAGACCTACACAAACACCCTACAATAAACTAGACTAGATCTACCATATCCTACTACTACAACCAACCCATAATACTAACAATAAAACAAGAACACCTTAGCCTTAGTACCTTACTATTAGCATTCACTAAGAACAGACTTAGCCACTAAGACTAAGGCAATACTACAAAATCAAAATAACACTAGATTCCCTAATCTACAGAAGCAAGCAATAACAATGCAGTAATTATAAATGCAGCAGAGTAATAGCAGCTTAAAGCAGCAATAACATAGCAGTTATATTCAGCAGAGTAATAGCAGCATGTATTTCAGCAGTTATATTCAGCAATAATAATAGTAGTGTTAGATTAGATACAGCAGTAACAATAGCCTGCAATACGTAAATGCAAAACTATAAATACAAAATCATATATTCTACTAGATCTAGAGCATGAACAACATATTCTTATCAGGCTAAGCTGGGGGCCGCCATTTTTAATACAGCATGTTAGGAACAACTGCCAACTAGAAAATAAAACTAAATTAAAATATATCTAGCATATTTACACACAGTGTGACATAGATCTAGTAAAAAAAAAAAATTTCTACACTTACAGGCCGTCCCAGGTACAGAAATATAGTAATGATTAAATAATTATACGCAAGATCACTAAGATCATCAACTGTCACACAGACAGCGATATACTTTACTGACCACTGGTCAACTGCACAGGATGTAGCCTGGATTTAACTATTTATACTACCCGCCCTAACCCATATAACATAAAGGTGAAGATAAAATCTGACACTAACCAATAAAAAAGAATATATAGAACAGCTATAGCCTAAGAAAATACACATAAAAAAATAGCTCTGGGAGCGCAAGCTCACAAATGTTTTCAAATAAAATAATGAATTTAATAATATATTTAATAAGCAATGATAATGAAACAAATGCTCAATAGACTAATACTTAATCCAATTGTTTTATTAATAATTACATATACAGACTAGGGCTTATTCAAAGAACATAATGCTGTAACTTAGCCAATATCGAGCTCAAAGAAACTGAACGAAAGGAGTATATAAAAACACTAGTTTAATAATAGAACAACAGTAGTTTCGATAACGAATATTCATCTAGAGTACTCAGTAATAACACTTCTTTCTTGTTTACATCCTAGATCAAATTATCGGCCATCTTCGGCTTTCTCTATCTTTTTGCGTGTCTCTGTCCTGTGTCTTATAGTGCACAGTCTCGCACCTAATGACAGTGCGCAATGTAGTGTCATAACAATATTAAATAGTTTTTGCCTGTTGCGAACACGAATTAAAAATAAAGAACTTTTAAGATCACTTACATATCTTTTTCATCTCATAGAATAGATGCTAATGTTTTTGTGTAAAATTCATACATGTAACTTGTTTTTGTAAACAAGATTTATAAAAGATAATTGATTAAAAAATATACCGAAGGAAAATTGAGAACTTCTAAGTTTATATTAGTGTTTTTACCTGAAATGCATAAATGTATTTGTGTATGTATAAATTTTGTTTTTAAATATTTTCAGCTTGTAGCAAACGAGTTATAGGATAATGATAAAAATTGACATTTTGATAACTAAACATAGATAATAAATGTAACTAACATATTTAAAAAGTATAAATAAAATATTTAATAATTATACATGTAATATGTGTGAGTTATTCATCTTCTCATCTGATGCAAAAATAAAAAATGATCCCACAAAATTTTCTTTTAAGCCTTGACAACTATTATGAAATCAAAGATGAAAAATTTGGCATTGGATCCAACTTTGTCCACTAGTTCCTTCATAGTAGGCCAAAAAGCAGCTACTACAATGTGTAGGCTTCTAAAGTTTTGTGGCTATTATACCCAGCCAACAAAATTATGTGCCTGTTATTAGGGTTTACAAATGCTTCAACTATTTTAAAAAGCACTCGCTGTCTGTCCAACCACTGGGTATGCACAATCTCTAAGATGCAGGAACACATCCATTCATCAAGAAATCTACCATTCTATCCTTGGAAATATGAATATTTGAGGAATATATGCCCCAGCAGCTTTCATGGCACAATTAACTGTAATAGTCTGACCGCGTTCTGCACGTGTCACTCTGCCATTTTGTCGAGTTCCCTAGCTGCCAATTATTTCGACTAGTTTCAGCACCGTTGAAATCCCAGTTTCATCCTTATTTCAGATTGTTGTATTTATTGAAGAAAGCATTCACTTGTGGTCTGTTGATAGCTGTGGGTGTATAGTTAAAAACTCGTATATTCAGGATTTTTCTGGATTAAAATTTTGAACTTTTAGAAGATTCATGTATAATTGTATTTATGTATGATTCATAATAATTATGGCTTAACACACCACAAAAAAAAAAAAAAACGAGGATAACTCATTAAAAAAAAGTGCATGTACTCATTGCTACAAAACTAACTACGACAGTGCTGATGTTATATTTGTCGCCTGTTAATTTAGCCTCGACTTATGCACACATTCTATTTAGACTCAATGATGTAATTGGTGTTTATTGCTTGGACACTATTTTTTCTTGGCCAGTGAAATGTAGTGTTGAAAAGTTCTTAAGTACATATTATTATTATCATTATTATTATTATTATGCATATAATTTGTTAATTTCCTTACGGACAATAAATATTGTTATTATTAATTTGTATATGGATTATGTCAATGTATGATTTTATTTTTAGTAGTCATATTGTACACTGACTTGTGGCATGTTAGTGTTTTTGTGATATTGTTTTATAATTAGTAATTGAAAATTAAATATTTAAATCTGTTTTTAAATTTCAATTAGTTTGTGTGTGTGTTGAGAGAGAGAAAGAGATATTTATAATAATATAATAAAACAAACAAAATATTGTTTAAGAAATGTGTACAGATGTTACGTGTGCATTTGATATTTAAATAGAGAAATCAAAATCAGAGCAGCAATAATTTAAAAATGAAATATAGGAAAGTCTCGTAGTTTGACAGAATAAAATTGGCTACAAGACATAATAATAAATTAATGAAAAATATGAAGTGCCAAAAGGGAAAGGAGTTTACGATAATGGATCTTTCTTTAATCAGGTCAGGACGATGAGACATTAATAAAATAAACATGTGAACTACTCAAAGATAAAGTTCAGAATAGGCCCGCGTTTGACCAAATGTTTGCTTTAACTTACAAAGAGAAGAGGGGGTAGCTAGTGTCTTACAATATCTCTACTTAAATAAAATCTGGACAACTACACACAATGGGCGAAAAATTAATTTTGTCAGTCATTGAAGAAGTTTTAAAAACATTTACAGTAGCCTGCAACTTATGTCATACAAAGCAACAATTTAGTTCAAAGGGTATTTGTGAAATGAGCTGCAACAATTTATTTCTCTATAAATCTGGACGAGTTTACCATGCTTGGTAATGAAGCATTATTATTATGTTTTCTCTTTATTTTGAATAAAGAAATACTTGAAGAACTATTCTTTGCAGAGAACTTTCTTCAATTGCTCCTTCACACTGAAGTACGATGGTTGTCGAAAAGATTAAGTTTGAAAATATTTTTTTTCTCTTTTTAACACTGTTTCAGAGTTCTTAAATGCTTAAGATCTAATCATAAAACAATATGGAAATCATAGTCTATTGAACTGTCTTGTTTCATAAATTTAATCAGATTAGCTTGCAGCTACATGATGATAACCTACATTTAATGAAACTCAAAGTCCATAATCGCAGCAATTTTAAATAATGACACAAAGCATTGGAAGGGGCTAATCATAGACCCATATATTGTATCATATATAGGTCTGTGGGGCTAATTTTCCCTATTTCAACCTTTTAAACTTGAGTGTTTCGACTTAGGCCTATATTAAAAATTAAATGCTCTCAATTCTGATTTTCAACTAAGGTTGGAGGATATTCTGAATACGGTAATAATAATAATAAGGCTTGTTTTCGAGTCCAAAGATAAATGAGGAACGCAGTATTTCCCGTGACCTACATATTTTGCTACATCCAGGGCAAGTATAACCATTGTCCATAGGTGGTCGATTTAGATTTTCTTTTCGCCGTCTTCATCTGTCCTTGGCAGCGGATTTTCTTTTGGTCTCAAATGTGTACCCCGCGGCCTTTGTGAGTGTCCTCCAGCTGTCTCGTTCTGATGCCGCATGCATCCAGGTGCTCTCTTCTATGTCAGCTAAGGCAAGTTGGCGCCTAAGCTGGTCTTTGAAGTTTCCGTTTGGCCAGTAGCGCTTTTGGACGTCTTTAGGCAAGAGTTTGGCGGAATAAATCGCTCCGCCTGCCTACAAAAATCAATGTCTACCAGGCTGTGGTTCTCTCAGCCCTTCTGAGACATGGGTACTATACAGAAAGCAACTAAGAATACTTAAGCGCTTTCACCAAAGATGCTTGCACTTCATCATGGTATGGACAGTATAGAGGGACTACGTATGGGCCGACTGTTACGCTGGGCAGGGCACGTTTCCCGCATGAGAGACTAACGTATACCAAAGGCAGTCTTTTTTTTTTTTTTTTTTTTTTTTGTGAACTAAAAAGTGGTCGACGATAATTTATTTGATGATGATATACAAGAGATGGATGTAGCATCACTAAAAGAACTTGGAATAAATATTAATGAAAATCTTAAAGTAGTATTTTAAAAAAGGATATCAGCTCTTCTTGCTTCAAAAAGATTCTGCATAATACTTATCAGGCCTTACGAAATATTGTCAGAAAGTTTCTAATTGTTTTTTTCCATCTTCATATTTAGTGGGAAAAGGTTTTAACAAGGTTTTCAATCTTATTATTTAAAAAAAATATTTAAAACAATTTGGATATCACTAAACTAAAAGTTATAATATTAAACCAGCAAGCTCAACACTGACATTTCATTATTAAAGCAGAACATTGTTTTGTCTTTGTGATTACATATATTAAATGCATCATTCAGCACAAGGAAAAAATGAGCATATTCTCTGTGGGTACATTTCTCTTTAAATGTCCCACAAAAACACGGTTTTGAAGGCCCCACAAAAAATTTGGAAAAAAAAAACGAGTTTTTAAAAATGAAACTTTCTTTATATTTGAGCTATAGGCATAAATTTGGATATCCTCGGTCTTAGAATCGCGAGTTCTATCCAAATTAAAAAAAAAAAAGCGACCACTTTGAAAACTCGATTTTGGGTCCCTAATATAATACATGTTTCATGTAGTTTGCTTCGTTATTATTATTATTATAGCTTTTATATAGCGCTACTTTCATGCTTATAGCATGCTCAGAGCGCTTTTGGTCCAATCTCATTTGTGGACCGGTGGGGGGGAGGGGGTATCTAGGAGTTAGTTTTCCGTGCTGCCTATAGGCGCTCAGTAAACACAACTCTGCCCGAGTCGGGTGTCGAACCTCGAGCCCCCTTCTAGGTAGCCAAGCACACTTAGCTCTCGACCACTTAGAATTCAGTGGAAAAAAAAACATTTGAAGTTGATGCATTTTTTTTAATGCATAATTAGATAATCAGGGGTAGGCTTATACCGAGAACTGGAAAAGGATACAAAAAAGTTTGGGAACCACTGTGATAGAATGACGTTCTCCACAGCATTACAAACAAACAAACAAAAATGGATGATTATCTCCCCAAGTTGAGCAAAACACGTAAGTACAATGAAAGGAGATTGTTTTACTATCTAGACCTAGGACTTAGTTTAATATCTAGACCTAGGACTTCGTTTACTATCTAGACCTAGGACTTCACCACATTTGCTAACATCTCATTCTTTATCTACCCAGCAGTGCTAAAAAAAATGATAAGAAATCTAAAGTCAATAATTACCTCCGAAGTGATAGGCAGATCAGCTGAAACTTGTCCATCAAAAGAATGATTTTTAAATACATATTCTTTCTCCCACTTCACATTGTCGTTTAAGTTGAAACTTAGCACAATTTTGTAGTGTCCCTAACAACAAATAAATCATTCAGATATTAACGAATAATTTAATTATATTATATAACTAATTACTTTTGTTATATATAAATCTTACAGTCTTGAGATATGTGGCTGTAAATGTGCAGTTCTTTTCTTTTAATAAGCTTTGTTTTTTTTTTAAATAAGTATTTTAAAAATATTTTCCTTTTTTTCCTGGCATTTTGGGAAATGACTTGAAACTGTTTCTGCTACTCTACGGGCATACCGTAGTACTTAGGCAAAAATGTATTGCGTCACAAACACCAACTCCATTCAATAGCATATCGTTGCAAAAAAAAAGTCGTTATCATAAGACGTACACTGAAACATTCAATAGCCAAATAAAATATTCTCTCACTCGACACAAAGCATACTGTATAGTTTGAATGCATTATCTTTGAATAATGCAAGTGATATATTTTTTTCAAAGCTTTTATCTACTCACCCTTGTTTGTCTGGCAAAAAGTTTATTTCTCCCACATCCAATCTCGGATTCAGATGAAATTGTGCACGATTGTTTCTTTTACCCCCGACATTGAGCAGGGTAGGTGCCTGAATTTCTGCCTGGTCGTGCGGTTTGCGAGCGAATAACAAACATTAAAATAAACTGGTGGAATAATAGTAATTACCATTTCTGGTACATTCTACACTTATTTACTGAATGTTATACACTCATTCACTGTACATTGTACCATTATTCACTGTACATTCTAAAAGCACTTAAGTATGACAGTAGATATTTACCAGAATATCAGTAATGAAAGTAATCAATACTCAGGAAAGTGATTGCCAATAACAGGAGACATTTTGTCCAGCGCATGATTTAACTCTCGGAAATAATATGGATATACAATGAAAGGACTCAACTCACTTGAATTTTCTAAGCGCCCCTTAACTTTAACTCTCGATTTGGGGGCGGTCCAATTTTTTTTTTTTTTTTAGAAATCACAGTTTGATAACAGAATTATTAACATATCTATATATCATCCAAACTACTTATTGGTATTGTAGCGGTAAACATGTCCATGCCACTAGATAGCATCTTAGATAACTGCCATCAAATGTAGGCCTACACATTACTTTACGCTTATCATGCTCCACTAATGACTTTCAAGATACAGAGCGCTTGTAAATGTAAAGCATATCCTTTAACCTAAGCATTGCTAGAAATGAGGATTTATAATTATCTTTCTAGTCTTTCCTGACCTTAATTATCTTTGAAATTGAAAACAATATGATAGCATAACTTTCAAATATTTTCATACCATCTTTATTTTCATTTTTTTAATTACTAGAAGAAGAAAAAATCTCTTTCCTCACTTAGTCGTGAAGCTCATGAATATATTAGAAAATATGAATTAGTTCTATAGTAGTATATTAAGTAAGGGGTGGGAGGCTGAGTGGTTAAGCGCTTGACATCCGAACCTAGGGTCCTGGATTCGAATTTCGGTGATTTTCAATTTTGGGATTTTTTGGCCGACCCTGAGTTCACCCAAGTCTAATGGGTACCTGACTATAGTTGGAGAAAGTAAAGGCGGTTGGTCGTTGTGTTGGCCACATGACACCCTGCTCGTTAACCTTTGGCCACATAAACAGATGACTTAAACATCACCTGCCCTATAGGTGGCTGTGTCTGAAATCGGAATTTTACTTTTACTTTTATAGTAAGTAATTCAGATATTGTGTGTTTCTGTTATCTCTATACAATTGTACACAAATTGGTTAAACGTAGAGTAACACGTCCCCTGGAAATAATATCTAGACACATTTTTAGTGAAACTGAATTTCTCTAAATGAATATTCATATACAAATGCTAGCATTCCATATTCATTCACAATCCAGTCTACAGGTGACCTAACTTTATCAAGCCTTTTTTTTTTTTTAAAGGGAAGTAAATTACAAATCTTGAATGCTGAAATAAATATTATATTACTTCCCTTGTAGAGGAAAAACAAACTTAGTGTTGGAACTCTTCGTGTATGCTCTGTAAGCAGTCGCGCGAAATAGATGTACTTATAGTATAGATCAGGGGTGGGCAACATTTTGTATCGAGGGCCGCATTAAAAAAAGTTTAGTAATGACGGGCCGCATATATATATATCTTAGAAAGATAAGCTTTCTGTGTAGAACATCTTTTAATTCATATATACACTGTGTTACGATTTTTTAAAAATTGCTGTTGTCTTTTTCTATCACAATATCCCCACAAATATAGTTATACTTATTGTGCGGTATTTTACTTCTTACACTCGTGCATAATGTTTCTTAACTGTGAAACTATCTTACTAGTTGTTACCCCTGTGTGTGACTGCTGTCTAATTACAGTCAGTCAACATTGACCAGTGATTATCCTTGTTTAGTTTCCACAAAAAATGCTTGCTCACTGAATGAGACAATTTATTTCCGGAAGTTAAATGTCGGGACGAGCGAAGCCTTCCCTTGTGGAGCATCACCAGAGAATGCTGACCATGTCCCTTCAATGGTGCATACTAAATCAAGGGACCCGAACAAGACTCTCGAAGGACTATTCGGAGAACTGCCTGATCTAGAAGCCACTACGCGGTTCATCTCAGATATAGGGTTACTGATCTGAACACTTCAACGCGAAAAATGAGAACGAAAAAGAAGAACAGATGTATGTGTACCCAAATAGTGCGAACAGCAGCAAAGGTTTTTTAAGGGTGGAAATACAGCTTCTGGCACCCATAAAGCTCCCGTGGTAATGATGACTGGAACTTCTCTTTGCTTTGAGTTATGTCCTCTGAAGCTGAATCGGCTTCTCTTAATAAGTGTTGTATTTTTAATCATTTCACTAAAGATAGTTTTACCTTTCAGCAAAGGAAAATGACAAAAAAATATTTTTTTTTGCTTGCCTGTAGAAATGGGAAAGCCTTGTTTGAAAAGATTTAACATTTAATCAATTGCAATACCAATTACAAAATACGTGGAAATTTGTCTTCCACTCTTCATTAGAAATATTGGTAACATAGTCACAGTCAATGTCCCTCAAGTAACATTACAATTTCTTCCTTGATATTTTATATTCTCCTTAGCATTGCCCATGCTATGCTAGCGAATACATTGGATTATTTATTCATTAATCAAAACTACCCGTGGATAATTCCCCTAACTCTTGTAAATTTCATTAGTAATAGTATATAGATAAATAGATATTATAATCTATGCAGCTTTGTGTAAACTTTCTTGTTTCAGGTCTATGGTTCTCTGTCAAAGATCGAGCTCCATTTGTTGTTACACTTGCCATCTTGTTCTAAGCCAAGCTTACCCAACACTCAGACATTGTGTCTTGAATTGAGTGTGTTGATGTATAGCCTATAAGCATAATCTTCGTTTACTTAAAAAATTTTTAATGAGACAGTTTCAATAATTGATATAGATATATTTTTTTAATATTTGCATTTTTATATCTATATACTGCGGGCACACCTAATTTCTGTAACTCATAATAAACATAACTTTCACACAGGGCCACCGCTACCTATTGTTTGCAAACAGGCTGCCGTCTTTAGGGGGCGGACAAATCATTATTTCAAGGTTACTTTAAAAAAAATAGTTAAATTAAAAAAGTTACTAAAATATTTTATATAAATTCTAATTACTCCATTATCCTTTGAAAATATAAATAATATTCGTACATAAGAAATTAATTTGGAAAGTATAACAAACAAATAGAGCAGCGTGCGAGAGATTCCCACAAGTTTTTCCATAGAGGGCTGCTCAATTCTGGCCTTGAATTTTCGCGGGTTGTTTGTAATATTTGTTTTGAGTTGAATAGCCCGCACTTTATGTAGATATATTATCGGTAATTAAAAAGTCATTTTAAAAACATTTTCACTGGCGGGGGGGGGGGGGGGGGGGGCGCTAGTTCCTCTCGTATGGTGGGGGTGGGGCGAAACGTCCTGACAAAAAGGGGTGTTATGGAGTGTGTGTGTTTCCTAGGCGGCGGTGAGAAGAGGTTAAGCGATTGATTGGTGGTTATGCAGTGACAATGATGAAATTAGCGTACCTAGTGCAAATGTGAGACGATCCTAAGACATGAAAGAGTAAAGACTTTATTAGCGGCCCCCGTAAGGGGAAAAAGCCGCTATTAGGTTTGTGCAAAATGTCCGTCTGTGTGTCTGTCCGTCTGTCACACTCAGATCTCGAAAACTAGAAGAGATATGAAAAATATTATTTCATCATTAAATCCGGCTTGAAAAGTTTAGGTGCAACGGCTACTTTTGGTTTTCTAAAAGCAAACCGTTTAATTTATAAAATTAATTATGCAAGCAATTTTTTCATAAAAATACACCAATTCTAAAAAAATTACGTAAATGTAAGGGAAGCAATGTTACAATATGCTAACAAATATGAATAATTTTTGTGTGTTTTCAGTATCACTAAATCAAATATATTTATAAAATGTACAGGAAATGTTTACAACAAATATAAATAATACTTAAAGATGTTTTTTTCTGGTTAACTAGCTGCTAAAATTAAAAGAAAACATTTCTGTTTGTTTATAAAGGCTAATAATGCACTTTGTATGTAAATATCATGCACATTTTTTAAAATGGACTTTTTAAGCAGCGACTTTCGTGCAGTAGCGTAACGTCGCAACATGCTCAGGTCCTAAACCAATTCCTTAAACTTTTTTAAAAAATCAGATTTTATTTATTTTTTTGTTTAGTGCCCCCATCCGAATAAAAGAAGCTTATTTTTGTACGTTTTGTCTGTTGGTTGGTCTGTCCGTCACGATTAGATTAACAAATAACACTAAAGGCTATTGTAAATCTGATTTAACCTTTAATTTTTCATTCAGAAATATTGCAATAGTTTAAAGTATCTATAATAGATTGTTCCGGATTGTTTTGTGAAAAACAAATCAATGCCAATGAATATTTGTTTGCTCTTCTAAGTTATAGTAGATTTTATTTCCATGCTTAAATGTTGCAAGAAACACATGATCTTTAATATATTGTTCCGTTTTTTTAATGTAAATAGCAAATAAATGCTAAATAAAAATATCTATACTGATTTATATTTCATTAACTATAAAGTTGTTCCGGATATTGTTTTATAAAAAACAAATTTATGTCAAATAATTATATTTTTTTCAAAAATATCGACAATAGGTTATTCAGGATTTTAAAATAAGAAAGTAATTTACTAGAAACGATTATTGAAAATAAATTTTTAGACTTACTTTACAATTACTTTTCTTGCCGAAACATAATAAAAGTTGTTTAATTGGTAAAGAATGTTCCAGATTTTGTTTCGAAAAAGAAATCGACCTACATTACCTTAATTTTCTTACAAATCATCGCCAAAAATTATCCGAATTTTATATGAAAAATTTAATAACGCTAATAAATGTTTGAAATCCCTCTTCTAATAAATAAAACAAATAATTTTCTCATTTACGAAAATTGGTTGTTCCGGATTTTTTTTGAAAAATAGTTTAACTCTATTTATGTAAAATCGCACTTCTCTCTTAAACTACATTTAACTTTCTATCTAAAATGTTAAAAAATCTAATTATCTAATTATTATGCTCTGATTTGTAAGGAAAACAACTTCCTAACACCAAAGTATGGTTTGATAAAATCTCCATAAGGGTATGGTAAATCTAATTTTCATAACAGACCATTCCAGAAATTTAATTAACGACATTTGATTAATCTGGAATTCTTTTTTTCTCACTATAAATATACAAACATCCAGAACAATCTATAATAGAAACTTAAAACTAATGCGATGTTTCGGAAGGGAAATTAATTTTAATCAGATTTTCAAAAGCTTTTAGTCTTTTTTTTCTCGCTATTAACATAAGTGACAGACAAAACAACAAAAAAAAAGCGTCTTTAATCCTTTTATATATATATTAATATATAAATGTGAGCAGGTCAGGAGGCGCTCTGGGAGATACCTATTCTTACTGCTCAACATTAAATTTTATTACAGTAGGCAGATGTTTGCACTACTGGGTGGGCTCAATCTGTGCACCTCGGTATGGTTACCAAGGGGCTAGAGTCGCCTAAGTAACCAGACATACTAGCTATACTAACCTAAACTAAATGAAAACAAGATAACAAACTTTAGTTTAGGATAAATAAACAAAATGGAACTTTATTAACATACAAAAATATAAATCAATAATAAAATATATACACTACAATGGAAACAACTAATACTAACTAACACCCTCTGAATCTACGCCACTAAAAACTAACCAAACCAACTATCTAACACAAACTGATCAAAACAACTATCTAACTAAAAAGAACTAAATCACTTCAAGACAACTACTACACTAGACCTAGATCTACACAAACACACTACAATAAACTAGTCTAGATCTACAATATTCTACTACTTATACTATAACCAACCCATAACTACAACTAAAACAAGAATATCTTAGCCTTAGTACTCTATTGTTAGCATTCCCTAAGAACAGAAACAGACTTTAACTTATAACTAAGTTTACTAATCTAAGCCACTAAGGCTACACTACAAAAACAAAATAACACTAGATTCTAGATCTACAGCAAGAGTTACAGCAGAGTAATAGCAGTTATAATCAGCAGTGTAATTGCAGCAGCTAAAAGCAGCAATAATAGCCTGCAATACATAAAATCATATATTCTATTACATCTAGAAAACTCAGAGCAGGACTGATGGACTCCGCCATCTTTAAATCACATGCTCAAAACATAAACTGCCAACTAGAAATAAAACTAAATTAGAATATATCTAGCATATTTACACAGTGTGGCATAGATCTAGAAAAAGAAAATATCAAATAGTTACAAACTTACAGGCCGTCCCAGGTACAGAATAATAAAATAATTAGACAGACCACAAAGATCTTCAGCTGTCACACAGACAGATATGGTACTGACCACTGGTCAAATGTACACTCAACTTTTTTAAGACAGCATGTAGTACATCACTTTTATACTATCCCGCACTAACCTATATAAATATGCGGAAGTACAATTATAAAATCTGACACTAACCTATAAAAATAAAATATATAAAAATAGATCTAACCTATACAACAAAAATACATATAAAACTAGCTCAGGTAGCGCAAGCTCACATATATATTAAGTTTAACTAGCCCATCAAATGAAATGCTAAAAGAACAAACTCGGTGCACCAACGTCTATGATCCCTCGAGAAGCTTCTCGTATAGAAGACATTTTTAGTCTAACTAGGACGTGTGACGTAATGGAATCTTTTTCCTTTGACGTCATATGGAGTTAATTCTTTAAATGAAATGCTAAAAGAAATCACACGTGCACCAATGTCTATGAACACTCAACAAGCTGTTCGTATAGATGATATGTTTTAGTCTAACTAGACCGTGTGACGTAGTGGATTTTTTCCTTTGACGTCATATGGAATAAATTCTTTAAATGCTAAAACAACTCGGTATAGTAATGTTTATTAAACCTCGTAATGTTACTCACATTTTAAAAAGACATTAGATTTAGATCTAATCTAGATTTTTTACACTAGATCTATATTTTTTTTTACACTAGAGCTAGATTTTTTACACTAGATCTAGATTTTTTTTCGTACACTAGATCTAGATTTTTAAAACTAGATTTAGATTTAAGTTCTAATAAAAATCATTATAGAATCTAGATCTAGAATTTCTTGGTCTAGTTTAGAATGTTTGTTGTTTTACATGTTTCGGATGTTCCTTCAGAGTTGTAGTCCAAACCTCCCTTAGGACGACGGGGGCAGGGTTTGAACCTGGGACCATCGATGAATCCAAACGACAGTCCAGCGCGCAAACCGCACGACCAGACAGCCATGATTTAGACTAGTTTAAGATCTATAATTTTAATTTCTAGGCTTAAAGTGTAGATTTTTTTTCTAAAGTCTTGATTGTCAATATGTCAATATTGCAATGTTATAAAATACTAAAACTAATCTACTATTTTAATATTTGCAATTAGTCTATTAATTGATTATCTAGTGTGTTTTTTTATATATAAATCTTATCTAAATTACATCTACATTATCCCAAATATATATTTTAGATCTAGATCTAGTAGATATAGATATTGAGAGTGCTAAATTAGTAGTTTAATTTAGGTAGATCTACATCCTCATTCTAGTTCCATTTAGGAACTGATTATCTCTACGGTTTCATACCCTGCTCGATGCCATCCTCAGTCGACCAGCTAATATGCGGATCCGACAGGGATCCGTCTCCCACGGGGGCCGCCTCTCTTTGTAATTTTTGTTGTGAGCTAGATTTTGTTTAAATATCAGTTTACTTCATTACTTTTAGATCTGTATCTCATCTCAAGTTAAATCATGAATAATAGCAATTATATAGAGTTGTTGTTCACAAAGAAGTTTGTTCACGTGACTTAAAGTTTATTTATTAAAGATATAAAACGCCTACATCGGTTTAGTTGTACTAGCTGTTGGAGCTACAAGCCAACAACCGATCAACTACAGTTGGGGGTGGGGGCGGCGAAAAAAATGTTAGGACCCCTTGCCGACTTGAGCGGAAACCTGCCGAATCTTCAATTTTATCTCCAGGAAGAACTTTTGACAACGCTTAAAAATGACGTAGGCAACACAATTTCCAAAAACAACAACAACATCGTTTTAAGTGAAATTTCACGACGTCACTCTACACAGTGTAAAATAATATAAATGAAAATTAAAAACCTAAAAATTAGACTAAGTTTCTTTTCTTTTTATTACATTCTTAAAAAAATGTACGACCTCACTGTGGAATCCCACATCATTCCTCTGGGCTCCAGCTTCTAAAGGGGTCTCGAACGTAAACCTTGTTATCTAGGGAGTCGTTACCCAGGAATGTGAGAAACACTGTCTTACTTTGTTTGATTTTAAGACATTGTATAAGTGACTTGTACTTGGGATTATTTACTTTGTAATAAACTCAAGAAAAATATTCAGCGCTAAATTGCTTCATTTGTTGGATAAAATTGTAGGCAACTCTGAATCCGTGTATGTCAGATGATTTTGGACACAATGCACATCTCTTCAAAATACAGTCGTGATAATTATTATGAAAGTGTACGGAACGTTGAGAAAGCTCTACTGTCATTGGCTTTTGTACTTTGAGCATTTTTATGAAATTGTCCTTCAACAAAATAAATAAAAAGTTAATATATGCACATCCAGTCAATGTAACCCTGTTGAGCTGTCAAAAGTTATCGAGAAATTGTGTATAGATCATGATCATTTACACTGTTCATTGTAATATACTTGCTGCAGCTCATTAAGTATAATCGTTGCAAATACAGAAGTATAAATGAGTAGTCTGAATGTGATTAAGAATCAAGATATCAGAAGTCTGAAAGCACGTTTATCCGAAATTGTTCGTGGTACATGGTTTGTAGTTGTACTTGAGGGATACAACAATAGTGCGAATATGAAAGGAAAAAATGGAATGGCCTACAAAAATGTCTTTAAATCAAAGGGCACTTTTGGAACAATGTCCAGCTCAGTCTTAATGGAATTTTTTTTTCTAGAAAGAAAGGGGGAGGGCGGGATTTTTAATTTCGCATGCAGGCGGCCACAACCCTCGCGGCGGCCCTGCATTCACATAACAATTGAACATTTGTAATTATATGTAAAATGCGAAAGTACTTTTCTGAAGGCATTGTGACACGAGCAGATGCTTTAAAACTTACTATGTAACTGGGTCTCTTTAGTTCAATTTGACATAAATCTTATTACTCTCACATCATCGAGCCTGTTGTGAAACAAAGATCAGAACAACTGGAAGTCTAGGAACACAATGTGATGTATTTCTTAAAACTATAGTTTGAACTTTTTTTTTGAAGTAGTATATAAGTTAAAATACTATGAGTGCTTTCCAGACTTTTTTTTAGTTAACTCATTCTCTCCTAATCGACGATCCCATCGTTGATTTGACCTCATTAAATTAAATTAAAATTTAATTTTATAAACTTGACTTTGTGTTATATAAAAAAGAGCATGCATTCCCATTTAATTTTGTACCAAAAACAACATTTTCTGATAACAAACAACAAAGCTATTGAAGCTTAATCCTAACAGGGGAGTGAAATAGTAATGAGCTAAAAGAAGAACTCCTTGGAAGCGTGGAAAAATAATAACGGAGAGAAAGAGTTAATGAAAAAGACAATCTGGCAACTTTTTAACAACAACAAAAACACAATTCAGATTTAAATAAAACAAATGTATGATAGAGTCTGCCTTTGTTTAATGAAAAACAAGTAATAACAAACTAAGGCTGCTTTAAAACAAAATTTTGACTGCAACTCATCTGGTGAATGTCGTGTGTTTGTTAGTCACAGCAGCAGTGGCGTCACTGGGGAGTGCGGTCCGCACAGGGTGACACCCATCAGGGGGGTGACACCTGAATGAAAAAAAAATTGAATATTTGCAAAAACTAGAGAATAAAAAGCCCGAATGGAAAAGTTGAATATCGGCAAAAACTAGCAGATTCAAAAATAAATAAATCTCGAGATATATACTCAAATATGTCAAGGCATATCTACTGTACTAATCTAGAACTATATATTTTATTTTAGGCCTTATTGTGTTTAATTTATTTTCTTTGGTAAAAATGTCCAAAAAGTTACGTGATAACAAGGGGGACACAAAGGCATTTTTTTTTAAAGAACAAACATTGTTTGCATTTTCATTGTAGTTATTTTATATCTTAGTATTATTAAGGCGAAAGAAACTTTATTACTAAATCTTAAGACAAATTAAATTATTAATTATGTGACGTCGTTTTATCGTCCAAGTAGCAGCAAGATCGATTGAAAAGGTTTTTTAAAAGAAAACATTTTAATGTGATTCTAGAGTCTCTCCAATTTTTTACAGCAGTACAAACCAATTTCTAACATACCATCGTAATATTGAATTTTTTTGCGTGAACAGAACATGCCCGCTACAAAACGCCTTGACCAATGGGGAGAGGGTGAAGCAATTCAAATTATTTTTCAGGGATATAATTTAAAAGTTGTCTGTTCATTGTAGTTATCAGTCAAATTATGAATATTAACCCAGTGAAATGACATTATCAATGTTTAAAGTTAAAATACTGAAAGATAAAGACACCGTATCTTCTACTCATAAGGATCTTTTAAAATGTTTACCGACTTTGTGTAAGGAGTCTACAAAAATATCGATTAAAAACATTTTTTGACGAAGACATTTCAAAACTTCTCCACTGACGTTATTTTTTTGGATTGGTCAGAATGGTCCAAATTCACTAGTCAGAATGGTCCAAATTCACTAGTCAGAATGGTTCAAATTCACTAGTCAGGATGATCAAAATTCACTAGTTAGTGTTTAACATCGTTATGTTGACGACATTTGTGTGACAAAAACTAAAATGTTTGCAGCAAGGCATCTTACTGAACATGAAGATCATCTTAAGACATGCGTACGCTATATCTACCTTGAACATCCCTCGTATAATAGTATTGGCCAATGCTGCCTCCTTCTTTTTTAGACGTAAATTTTTTACGCAACTTTTTTTTAACTAGTATAGATAGTGTGCACAGATTCCAAGAACATATTTCTTTATCGGAACGTCCAACGCCGTTGTAATTTAACATTGACATGGGCTTTTCTTACTACGGGAAGAAAAATACGTTGAAGACGACACAAGCTGAGAACGAAGGAAAAAGCTTGAAGAAGCTAACGGAGCTTCAACAGACCACCTTGCTGGATGGATAGAGAACCTGATGCCTCTCTTAGACTATCTCCGAAAAGGACGTTTTGAGCTATACAAAACAATCTAAAATTAGGTACATAGCACTATTTCTGAAAAAAAAATGTTTAGTTGGGGGGGGGGCACTAGTGGTAAACGCCTCGAATGTCTCTCACACTTCAGATACGGCCCTTTTCTTAATTGAATTTTATTTGACCTCCAAACTTCTTTCTTGTAGAAATTGTACATGACAGACTTAAGGAAAATTAGTTTCTAAAGCTCAGAAATGCTGAAAAATGCTTGGTGTTTCGCCCCGGGCCTTGATATGTGATCGTTAAACGCTCCCCGAGACTAATAGATGATTAAGGTAGCGGTTAAACTTACATTTTTCCCTTTAGATGGTAGTAAATGTTTGAATAACACAGCAAAATGTTTTATCGTTTCCGTCTAAAAGTCTAACAAAGGAAACATGTTTAGGTGATTTTAATAAATATACATTGTAAAATATGCAAAACTATTGAAAAATGTCATAAAAAGGATTTTCAAATAGAATAGACTAATTTTACATGTGTGCAAAACATTGATGAAAATAGGCAATCAGCTGACTGTATTGGTACAACAAAATGAATTTCTATTCGGAAAATTGTATAAAGTTGATAGCGGGAGGGGGGTGACACCCTGAGCTAACCGCACCTGGTGACACCGACCCTAGTGAAGCCACTGCACAGCAAAATTCCATTCTTTAAACACTCCTAATTTTTCAAGTTGAAAGGATGCTAGTCATTCAGTGGAGAATCATAATTTTGTTGGTTTTTGTTTTTTTTTACATTTCATCAGAGATAGAATCTGGTGGTGACTCGGCCTCAATCTCAACATTTACCAAATCTTCTGTGTCATTGTTGGGGTCGTAGCCGTCCCAGAACTGATCCACGAACTTGGAGCCAGACATATCTCTGATCTCCTCATCGTTGGAGCAAACCATGTCGAGATCAAATGATGGAATCTCAGCTTCAGTCCCTACGTTGCCGTGCAACTCCTTCATACCGTTTGTGCCTGAAATGATGCGCGATTGGCTGGTTTCTGCTTGAGAACCAACACTTTCAAATGCCCTCGGACTTTGTGTGTTAATAACGCTTTGCGCCTTGGCTGCCGGAATTGAATCTTCGTAAAGAATATTTTTCGGTGATATGATATGATTTGACTCTGAAATTAAATTATGATTTTCTGAATAGCAGGAGATCAACTGAGGTGAAGATCTGGTGCTGTTTTGTGTATTTTCATGAGACTGATCTTTCGCTATTTGAGAATCTTCGTCAGAAGAAATGTGCCTAGAATCTGAGTCTAGCTTCTCTCGAGGACCCGAGGGAGTATTCTGTCTGTTTTCATCTGCTCTGTCTATCTCGATTTCTTGATTGAGGTACGCCCTGATTCCGTTACGCATTTGACTCTCGTGACTCGAATCCTCTGGAGATATATCAATTGTAGTGCTAGAGTGATTATCACCAGATCCGCATGTACTGCTACACCTGCTAGAGTTGCCGCTGCTGTCTACACTGGAAGAAGAATCGGCTGAAATAACGCTGGTCCTGTCTACGACATCGTTATAGGCGGATACTGTACTAGGATTAGTATTCTGGGGTACTTTTGGGTTCAGTGATGTACTGGACGTGATGATCATGGGAACTGGGGAGATCCGATGACGTCGTCTAGGCAAGGTCTTGGAGTAGCGCACCCTGAAAGAGTCTGTTTCCATCTTAGTAGAAGTCGCGCTGTGGGTGCTGCCGTTTATGGTGAACGCTCCCTGTGGCGCTGTGTTTCTCTCAAACTGTTGCCAGTCTGAGTCTGGGAGTCTATCTTTTGGATTGTGGTCGATGTCGTAGTGAATAGTTTTGTCCGAGGATGGGCTGGAGCACTCCGTCCAACGCAGGACCACCGTGGTGTCGTTCCCATGACCACTGATCCTCCAGGAAGTAGGAGGTCTTACTCCCGCTAATGAGTTCAAGCTGGACTCCAGGGCAGACGGCAAACCGTACACGGGCATCAGAGCTGTAATGGAAAAACAGTATAAAGCATTTAGAGAAAAATACTTGATGAAAACTTTCACAAATCATTAGCAAATTAGATTAAAGGATTATCCTCAAATATTTTAAGGCAAACGTTAAGGAAGGGGGTGCGTGTAGGGACTGTACTGCGCTAATCCCAAACTGTGTATGCCTATTTTGTGAATAATACCAAAGACCAGGAAATTCTCTTCATGTCTAAAGACTGAGGAGTTCTCTTTATGTTCAAGGTCCCACATAACTTCCATCCCCCTAGAGTCATTTTCACAACGAGTATTCAGGGAGTCTTAATTAGCTTAAAAATAATTTTATTAATTCATTTCTGCAAGTCAGTGTACTGTGGAAAAGAGTTTCTCAAACTTTACCAGTGGCGCCCCCCCCCCCCCCCCCTCCAACGAAAAGGAAATTTCGTTCACTGTGATGATACGAAACTTACAAACAAAAGTTAATTTAAGTTTTCCCAGCAAATCGTGAGAAACATTTATTTTTAAATGAATCCATTATTTTCTTGTCCACCTAAAACTAAATTCTTCTATGATTTATCTCCCCTCGTCAAGACAAAGGTACTGGCTCTCACGGCACGAAACTCGGCTTTAAAAAATAAACTAGCACTCCAGGGTTAAGTTTTAATTATTATTGGCCGCTGGACGGGTGACCAACGACACAATAGGCGCTGGACCAGCGCTACACACAGCAGCTTAATAACTAATAACACCTTTCTCCCCTCCCCCCCCCCCCCCAGTAGGATACGCCCCGCCCTAAGAATAGTGTTGCACAGGCTGGACAGAGACATATTCGTTTAGTCCCTGCTCACACGGTGGGCAACGAATCAGCCAACAAATAGTCATTAGAACATCTCGTCACCCCCCCCCCCCCCCCTTTTTTTAAGCCATTTTAAGAATGTAATGAAAAGAATCTTAAGGGTTTAGAATTATAACATTTTCATTTTTTTCTTATCATATATATTGACAATATGTTTCCAATTGAAATGTACGTGATGGTTATTCATTACAGCAAGTATGGAGAGCCTGGCACAAACGTTACGAGCTTCCCTTTTATCTTATAGCAAAAGTCCATGTCTAAAAAGGTCTTAAATTACATAAAAAGAAAGCTTGCCAATACGCTGGTCAAATTAAATTTTTGTATGTAGATATGTATCTTTGGAAAAGAAAAATCTAATTGGTCATACAATGAAAACTCTGGTTTGAACGTTATAATGTTTCTAAATAGAACCATCTATTCTTAAAGGGGGAGGGGGGGGGGGAGTTATTGCTTAAATTTGGTTGTATTCATTCAATAAAGAGTTGAATAAATGAATAGACATACAGGAACACTTTTGAGCAGCGTGTTAGGTAGAAATCATGAGCTGGACTGTTAACAGAAGAGATCGATTGTGCACCAATGAAGCATTACAAGAAATAATTCCTAGAATAAGATGATATGGGCCGCCATCAATTTGAAGAAGGAGAGATTTATTTTAAAAAAAAAACAACTTTTTTTGGTTACTAGTTTGTAATTTGGTCTTTACTCAAGCATTTTCCAAACGAATTGCTCTTCCTTATTTTAGCCCCCCCCACCCACCCACTATGTCCTCAACCAAGCTAAATAAGGAAACAGAAAGTGGTTTGTTTTAACGTTCTCAACCATATGGTAATCTCTTCTAGTTCTATGTCTAGTTAAGGCAGATCAACTATATTGACTTCAAATTGTAGAATCTATTTTTAATTAGAGAAATTAAAAAGAATAAAAAATAGGGGGGGGGGGGGGGAGAAGCCTACCAAAAAAAAAAAAAAAAAAGAAAGAAAGTAAAGACGAAGACATTTAACAGAAGACAGACGTGTCTCAATCAAACGATGAAATCTATTCTCACAAAATATGTGAAGTTGGCAACAGACTAAGTCCATGTTCCCACTTGCACTCACCTGATGTTTGGTTCAAACTAAATCAGAACAGATCCAGATGTTCACGACGACATTTACATCTTGAACTGGATCCAGACTCACACAACACATCTTCGTACTATCTATACTTGTGTGATACACACACACACGCGCGCGTAATTATGCCTTACACACATCAAGCGGCACACATACACTGACTGTACATTAGGCCTTACGATCAATAACATTGTGTTTATTTTTTTTTATTTCATTCAACAATATTATTTTTTATAAACAATCAAATTTATTAATTGTGAAATCATCTCTAAAAACAAAAATGTTTAAATGTTCAAACACAATATAGACATAGATCTATTTGTAAACAAAATAAGAATTCAAAATTTGTGAGTCTTGGGTAGATCATTTTTTAGGCGTTTCTATTTTATTTGTTCATTCCCCTTGAAACTGTATTATAATAATTGTTAAGCCAATAAAAGCCACGTGACTTATAGATCACTGAACACAAGAGATTTACCACTCCTTTCCCTCTATTTTTTTTTATCAGATCTTTACCGCACAAAGCCCGCATAATTTCGTGTGCCAGGTAAGAGGAGACTGATGCGTCTTTGTGGAACCGAGAAGACATCGATAAGTGTTTACAAAGACATCCTGGCAGATAGATAGCGGTAGCAGACGTGATGGTGACATTGATTTGGGAACGATGTGTTGGGGAGTGGGGGGGTCGTTAAAAATGTCAACATCAAAAAGGGCGAAAGGAGATGGCGGTGTGTGTGTGTGTGACTAAAAATAAACAATAATTTATAGCCATTTCTAACCTAAACATTTTCATAACATGTTGAGTCGGTCAAACTTTGTGGATGTATTGGTAAAATTTTTAAAAAATAAAGATGTTCTTTTTTTTTTACAAAAATTCCTATGTCTAGACCGAAGGTAAGCTTATGTCTCTACTGTAATGCTTGCAATGCAATTTTAATTATATCTACAAAATAGGCATACAATATACTATTTGGATGACGCGAGGTGGTTAGAAAAAAATGATGTAGCAGTGACAATCGTGCTGCGTACCGGCTTTTTCAGAGAGAGAAGCGGCCTATACGACAGTTATAAGCTTTCAGATGGCTCGCAGAGAAAGATGATCTATCTTGTAAAACGTTTCGGGAACCCAGCCATTGTGTGTGTAGGTCTGCAGTGTGTGTGTGTGTGTATGCCTCCATTGTGTGTGAATCGTATGTACGTCGTTATGCATTGTAATAACGTCTAAGCTGTTAAAAGCAATATTGGTCCCAAAAACATTGAGCCTGTTCCATTTAAGTTCCATGATTGACACGTGTCAGGGGTGGCCTTAGCAGTGCGTGGGGCCTTGGGTGAGAGTCATGTGTGGGTTCCTTAGCCGTAAGGGTAGACTATATATACCGCACCACATCTCAATAAAGGGCCAAGCCGTCTCTACCAATAACAATACAGTATGTCCACCTCTAACAATACAGTATATCCACCTCTAAGCTGTGGGCCTTATTTTTGCTACACAACATTAAACATGACGTAGGTACTCTAAGGTACTGCTAGCCCACTATTGGCCGCTTAAGTACATTGTATACTGTATTGTAATTGTTATCCATTAACAAAAGCAAATAAAAAGGAAAACACTCACGCACTACTAATATTATGTCTCGTCTTTCCCTATGTAAGCTAAAGCCAATGGGACGTTCTATATGAACAAAGTGTGCTATAAGAGCTACAGTGGTCCATACACTTTCGCAGACCCGACTTTTGCGAGTTTTCACAAAATTAATTTAAAAAATATACTCCCGCGTTTTTTGTTTTTTTTTAAACACGGTGATATGGCCTCACGATGTCTATGCACAGTAGCCTATTGGGAAAAAAAAATAATACGTCATCGCCAAACTTTCTGAAAGCTGATTGGCCGAAATAGCTGTACAAGCACATCAATTGGTTCAATACAGACTCGGTTACAGTACCAAATAAGGAATCCTTCTAATACACCCTCAACCTTTTTTTTTTCCATTGCGGACCAAAGTCAGAGTAGCCTATATTTAATCAGGGGCGGACTGGCTATATGAGCATTCGGGCAAATGCCCGGTGGGCCGGTAGTAGAGTAACTTTTACTGATCACCTAAAAGCTTTTTTTTATATTTTAGGATCTTTGGGCGCCGCTGAGTCCACCCAGCTCTAATGGGATACCTGACAATATCATGGGCGTAGCCAGGATTTTTTTTTCGGAGGGGGGGGGGTTAGAGGGGGGGATTTTTTTTCTCACCCCCCCCGCCCCCCCCCCCCCCCAAAATATATATATATATGTTTGTATGGATGGATGTGTGTGTGTGTATGTGTACATAATTAATCTCTATTACATTCTGACCCTTTATTCTTTTGGAAGACGTTTATTGTGCCCTAGAATAGGTTCTTCCTTGACTTAATGAAAAAATTGTAGACTCCTCGCCCTTGCTAGCTAGCAAGGGGTCAGGGGGAGTGCTGAGAGCTATCCCAGCGCGGGGCGAAGCCCCACCGCCAAGCACTATTTCTGGTTTTGAAAGCCAACAAAGTGCATATTCTGAGGTATCTACAGTCCATTCGGCTGCTATTAAAAAGTTTTATTTCAAAAACCTAATGTGCTATTCTTACTAACTAAGACCTTTCCGCACCATTCGGCGCATTTGCTGGCAAGCTGTTTCCACAAAAATTTGTCACTGGAAATGTCTGAAGCCTCTTCAACCTGCTCTGAGGACCTCCATGAAAGTGTGGCGCCAAGTTGTACTAGGATGTCATCGCAACTCTTATGCGTAATTCATTTTGTCGGAGAACATGTTCCGCAAACCTCATGCGACGCTCTGACACAACCTTACTAAGGGGTCGACTCACATTTCGGCATAAGATTTCCTTGATTTAGACCCGATCTCAATAACTGACTCCTAAAATCTGTCTTAGCCATCTTTGTAGAGCCACGTGTGAGCTGGCGCTCCTATATCTAATTTTTGACCTAATTTTATCTAATTTATATTATTTATATAGGCCAGGGCTATGATGTTTGTAATTCAGTGTCCTTTTTAATTTTTATAGTTCAGTGCTGAGTATTTTGTAGTTTCCGCTATTTATAACTTTCTGCTAGTTTTAGTCTTTTTCTGTTATTTGTGTTTTTAAAATAGTTAACTAGCCTTAGAGCTGTGGATGTTATTTTCTATTTTTTGTCCCTGGTTAGTTCTGCTTATTTTTGTCTTTGGCATTAGCGTTGGATTGGTTGTTATTTTTTTATATCAGTTTATGTGCAGGTCTGTAAACTTCCTTTTTGTATTTTTGTAGGATTTAATTTTTAAGATTCTCTTTTTAATGCTGTTTAATTTGGTATATAATGCTGTGTAGTCCGTGTCTTTAGTAATTTGCTAGATTTTATTGTTGTATACGGCTAGGTACAAATTAGGGAAATAGGTAGTCCAGTTTAGTTTTAGATAATTAGCGTGACGTCATGCTCTCCGATATGTTCGCGCTGACCAGTTATAGCTAGCTCCGGAACCACGTTGAGGTCTCTTTTGTCTTGACCAGTGGTAAGTGCTGACAGTGGTGCCTGTATAAAGTTATTTTTGTGTAGTGTAATTTCAGCTGGGACCGCCTGTAAGTTGGAAAATGTTTTTATTTTTGCTTTCTTTCGTTTGTATTTGTATTGATTGTTTCTGCATCTATTGCTATAGTCTAGATGCAGACTGATTAGTGTAGTGGCATCACTGGCTAGTTAATTAGCCATGATTACCTCTGATGGAACCGGAAGTTCTGTAGACTTAGGTAGCGTCACCCAATTGCGCCAGCCTTAATGCTTTCCTATACTATGTCTATGTGTAAATATTTTATTATTTTATGTTTCCTATGTATTTTTATGAATATTTTATCGTTAGGATAACCACTCTATTTAAGTTGGCATTTTGTCCTACTTTTTAATGTAAAAGATGGCTGCGGCCTAAGCATCGCTGTCATGGCGGCTTGTTTAGTCTTATCTACTATTATCTAGATCTAGCTTATGTTTATTGTAGTCTAGCCTGACCTGTGTTGGTTGTGGCTGGGACTATAATAACTCAGGTATTGCTTTTATTATCTACATGTAGGTAATTGAAATTACCTCATGCTTGTATTGTGACTATGCACTAACTAGGTCTAGATCAGTCCAGTCTAATATATGTGTTATAGTCCATTATTATTTTATTTTTTGAATATTTTCTTATGTTTGTTTATTTTGTAATTGCAGGCTATAATTCCTGCCTTACGGCCTAACTGCCTTACGGCCTAGCTGCCTTACGGCCTAACTGTCTGCCGCAGTTATTACTGCCTTACGGCCTAACTGTCTGCCGCAGTTATAGCTGTTGTTTTATTGCTGCTGTACAACGGCCATTATTTCGGCTGCCTTACTGCCTGTCAGCTGTAGTTCTGCTTTACTGCTGCTAGTAGCTTACTGTTTAGTGTTGGGGTAATTTAGGTTATTTGATGGTTGGTTTAGTTAGTAATAGTTAGTTTGTTAGTGCTTGTAGTTGTAGATTTAGCAACATAGATACAGAGGCGGCAGAGGGTTTTGGTTAGTGGAGTTGTTAAGTTCAGTTAAGTAGGGTTGATTAATTATTTAGTAGTGCGTATATATAGTTTTTCTTTATTTCTATGTTTATTTTCGTATTCACCTATATTTTTATTGCTTTGTAAGTTGGTTGTAAATAAAGTGTATATAAGTTTCTTGTAAAATTTCATTTTGTTATTTTATCTTTAGTTAGCTAGTTTAGTTTAGTTTAGTTTAATTGTGCTGTCTGGTTGCTTAGGCTACTATAGCCCCTTGGTCGCAGACCGAGGTGCACAGATTGGGCCCACCCAGTAGAGCTAACACCTGCCTACTGTTATAAATTAACATATGTTGAGTAGCAGATAACAGAATAGGGCCTCACTCAGTAGCGCCACCCTGACCTGCTTACACACATTTAGTCTTTTTCAATTTCATTGCACTTTATTAATGGAGCCCAGCCACTGGTAGATATGTGTAACTTCTCTTGACTACGATCTTGGAATTAGGTGACTATTTTGCTTTAGATCTTATATCGAAAAGGGAAGTTTTATCGTCAAAATCATCTGTTGGGGGGGGGATTAATTCAAAGCCACATTTAGCTACGGTCATAGAATTTGGTGACTGTTTTGCTTTAGAAATAATATTGAGGAGAGAGACTTTCAACTTTAAAACGCTCTGTAGGGGGATTTCAAACTCAAAACTATCTTGAGGGGTTTTAAACTTTTTAAAAAGCTATCTGGAGGAGAGGGGTTGAAACTCAAAACCCCCCCATTGGCTTGGCTATGCTCAAAGAATTTTATTGTGTAATTTGCTTTTTTTTTATATTGAAGAGGTATTTTTTAGCATCAAACCCTCTGAAGGGAAATTTAAACTCTAAACACCCAATAGGCTTTTCTACGCTCATAGCATTTTGATTGCGAATTTTTTTTTTATTTTGAAGATTTATTTTTTAGCTTCCAACCTCGCTGGTGGGTGGTGGTGGGGGGGGGGGGGGGGTTAAACAAAAAAAAAACCTTTGGCTATGCTCATAGCATTTTGAGTGCGTAATTTGCTTTTCTTTTATATTGAAGAGGTATTTTAGCTTCAAACCCAGCTGAAGAGGGGTTTAAAATCAAAACCCCTTTGGCTCCGCTCATACAATTTTGAGTTTGTAATTTGCTCTTTTATATTGAAGAGGGGTTTATCGTAAATTTTGGAGAGGGGTTTAAAATCGAAATCTTCCTTAGATGAGCTCTTGGAATATTGGGATTGTTTGCATTTTTTTTTGTTTTATAGAAGAGGGGGATTTAGATAAGCTACTAAACTCCGACACTCCCCCTACGGGGGGAGGGGGATTTCATTTCGGGGGGGGGGGAGTTGGGGGTTCCCCCCCCCCGGCTACGCCCATGCCTGACATTAGTTGGGGGAAAGCGGTTGGTCGTTGTGCTGACCAGATAACACCCTCGTAAACCGTAGGCCACAGAAACAGATGATCTTTACATCATCTGCCATATAGACCACAAAATCTGAAAGAGAAACTTTACTTACTTTACTACTGGGTAATTGTGTAGGCCTACTAGGCTTTTCGCATCAGATTCACTTCTTAATGTTTACATAATAAATAAATCTGCAACCCCTAAGCAGTAAGAAGATAAGCTATATCTTAATAATTTATAGATGTGAATTTTGTTCAAATTGTTTAATACATTAAAATCTAGATCTACGTCTGGCCTCTTTTTAGCTTAATTTTGATTGGTGTCATTCACCAGCTTTATGACGACAACATTTACGAATGAACAGGCTTAACGCCATAAGAAACACTAATGTCAAGACGACAAAGTTATTGATTTAAGTCGAAATACAAAGAGGCTTTGCTAGAACATGAGATTATCTTGACATTTGTTTACTGAATGTAAGGATATTAAAAACAAGTGGATATATTCTGTTGTTTATGTGTGTAGCCAGCTTTAAGATGCAATCCAACTAGGTTTCCAAGTTATTGAGAAAGCAGTTTATGAGAGTAAAGTTCTGTTTCGGACCTTGTGATCTATAGATCAGATGTTAAGATCATCTGCTTCTTTGCCAATGGCTAACGAGCAGGGTGTCATGTGGCCAGTACGATGACCAACAGCCTTTACTTTCTCAACTAAAATCAGGTACCCGTTAAAGTTGGGTGGACTCAGGGTAGCCCTAAAAATCCCGAAATTCAAAATCCTAGTGTTATGAGTATTATATGCTGTATCGGTTGTCGTTCTTATGTTTACATGTGCTTGTAACTCGTCCGTAAGAATGTGCTCACGAAATTTGTGTTGTGTAGTCATTCAGTGTATTAAAGCCATACTAAGCAGACATGGTTTTCGACTCTGTTATCATTATGTTCATAACACCTTGTCTTCACCGAGATTCGAACCCAGGACCCCAGGTTCGGAAACGCTTAACCACTCAGCCACCGCGCCCCCATAACTTTGTGAGATGGACAGTTAAAATAATGGAGGATGAAGAGTTGTATTTGTAAATTAAAGTTCAAATGTCTGAGAACATGGCGAGGTGTGAAAGTGAATCATAAACAGTTCGTTAATGGGGGATCTTTAGATGTCTTGAATGTGAATTCTAATGTAGGTTATATAGTAGCAAGAACTTTTCACATTAAGAGATTCCCCTTTCCAAGTGTTATACTTTATTCATTTAGTAATAGCGCTTATCAGATAGTTTCAAAATCATGTAATAAATTATTCATGTACAAACTATGTTCGATACACTAATAGAATGTACACTATGATTTTGAGGTCAGGTAGGATTGGACGCCCATCATGTGGCATACAATTTATGGGTCGGATTGTATGGAAATGCCCGGGCCGCCCCTGTATTTAATGTATAGTTAACATTTCTTTTTATAGGGCCTACTGTAATGCGACATAACAGTGCTGTATGACACTTTAAAAAATTACAGATCATTTAATGAGTTTTTAAAAGGTACACCATGTACAAGTTGATAATGAAAAGGGAAATGGTCATCTAGGGGTTTCAAGTGTTTGGGGATGTCCTGGAATACTGTTTAGATCCGAAAATATTAAACTTTTATGAAATTAAATACCGCGACGGGGAATGGGAGAGGGCAGGGTTTGAACCCGGTACCATCAATAAATCCAAACGACAGTCCAGCGCGCAAACTGCACAACCAGCCAGCCATTTATAAAACGCATTTACTCACGCACACAATTACATATTTTGTCTGTAATACAATGTCTAAGAACATACACAGAAACATTAGGATCCAAGCCAAAAAAAAAATTTAACAAATGTAAATAGTATAATAATTTATTACATTAAAAAATTCCATATATTTTATATCTTGTTCTTTTTAATAGGATTATTTAAAGCATTAACAATATTTCAATAAAACACAGAACTGTCAAAGTAAGCCGATTCCTAAGTTAACAAAGCATTTAAAAAAATACTTGGCTCTTATGTACAAAGGTGTTTTTTATATTCCCCTTTAACTCTTTCCCTCCGTAATTATATTACCACGTTTCGAAGTCTATTGCTAATAACTATTTCACTACCATGTTATGGTTGGCCTCAATAGCTTTGTTGTTTGTTATCAGAAAATGTATTTAGTATAGAATTAAGAGGGGAATGCATGCTCTTTTTATATAACACAAAGTCAAGTTTTAAAAAATTAAATATATAATTTAATGTACACTGAAGTAAAATCGTCGATTAGGAGAGAAGGAGTTCAATAAATAGTTTTTATAGTAGCCAATCTACATTTTGATTTCAGACCAACTTTAAAGGCCCTACCAATAATTTATTAAATGAATCTTGTCTGACAATAAGCTTGCTTGCTAAACCATGTAAGCTAATTTGTCAACATTTGTTCCTTGATGTCAGTATATGAACAAAATAATGCCTTAACAAGCACTAAGGCAAATAATTTCTATGTGCAGATAAACAATAAAAATACTTATTTTTAAATGTTTAACCTGTAAATATAATTTTTTTTTAAATTTCAGAATGAGAGTAACAAAGTAAGAGGCTAGGTCAAAAACTTTTAGACAAGATGGTTAAGCAGAATACTGTAGGAAATAATTACTAGTTGAAAATATCAAATAGAATTAACGCTGTATAGACCTCTCTCTCCAAGGCACACTAATTGTAATATAGCATCGAAAGATGCTATACATTAATCCATCCCTAGTCAGAACCATGTGAATTGTTGATAAATTTTGCTTTTAAACTGAAATATGCATGTGATACTATTAATTTTACATACAATAAAATGTTTATAATACAGATATTTAATACTATAATATGGTAATTAAGTTTCAGCTAATGCAACATCTTATAAAAACATGATCAAATCTGTGCTTCCAAGAATTAAAAACAAAGATAAGTAATTGAAGAAATGATCATTATAAAGGACTGGAGAACACAAACTAGAGCTTACCATATAGAGTTTGATTCAGAAAAACATTATTCACTCAGCAATTGATTGCTCTGAGGAATAATGAAACTAAAAATAGTTCAACATTCAAGTTCATTTTGATATGTGAAATTTACTTTCTGATCAAACAGAATATTCATTTGAAAATGAGTGTTTTATCAGAAATATTTGTCACCAACAAAAAGTGAAAATATATTCTATGTATAAAAAAAACCCACGAAAATTCTGAATTTCTTATAATGGACCAAATGGCAAAGACTGCAATAATGTTAGACTATAGAAAATGTATTTGAGGCTCGTGGAGTTCTTAAAATCATTTTAGATGACTAGGATTTAAAGACTGTGCACCTTGGATTATACATACATTTCATAAGAAGCATTTTTTTTAAAACAAACATCTCTTGTCATTGCATTCATATCTCAATTACATTTAACTATCTTGAACAACTTGCCTATATAAATTATATTTTGATAACAAGAGTGACAACAAATGAATAGAAAAGCAGTTTATAATAAACAATTATATTGTAGAAAATGAACATACTCCCTGTTTTAACAATCAGCCCTAGGATAATTTGTATTTAACTATTGCTGCTGGATATCCTTGTGTATTTTGCAGCACAAAGTAGACATAACGCCTATACATTTTTTCAATGCTACCAATACCAACCCTCAATGGTCCTTTGCTTTGGATGCCATCAGCTGTAAGGAGAGAATATAACAGCTGGGAGGTAAGTGGAGAGGAAAAACCTCATTTAATACATAGGTTGTATCTCAGGTTGCAGGTTGTATCTTGGATTTAAGTAAAAAAAAAGTCTTTGTACTATTGAAGACGTCCAGCACTACAACTACATTTAAATTTTAAATAAGAACATAAACTCTTTATACGATGACTAGAGCAGAAGTACTATAATACTGTAGGGTAAACAGGTAGATTTATGATAAAATGTTATAGATAGAAATAATGTATGGTAACAAACTGCTATATAGGTTATAGTAAACAGAGCGTTGCAATAAAAAAAATTGTAGTTACACAATGTATAGTAAGATATTTCAAAAATGATAAAATAGTGAATTATAATGAACAAGTGAATTTTTAATTAACAAAAAATTTTATAACTTTATTTTCATATAATCTTGACAAATTTCTAATTTTAACACAAAATAAATGATTTAAAAATCACTATTTAAAACATTAAAATTAGGAAATGAACAGAGAGTGCGTTTATAAATTGGTCCCTTTAATAAATAAAAAATTACAATATATTTGAAGTGAAACAATCTTACCACCCTTCAATTTGTGTTACAATAATTGCACTTCTTAGTCATAAACAATCCAATATGTACCAGAACACAACTTATATACATTGTAAAACATGACATGAAATACAAACCTTTGCCATCATCTGTTTATTGTCTTGAGTTTTTTCTAACATTTCATACATTTCTCAGTACCCACTAACCATATTTTTTGCACCAGAAGAATTTTGTTTCTACCTCTAAATGTTTGTAAATGTAAAATGTTTTACATGTTTTGGATGTTCCTTCAGAATGGCCAGTAAACTTAAATAGAAGGATTTTTAATCTGAGTGTATTTAAATATAATATTGAACATGGAAAAGGCAAGAGGTGCTGTTGGCCACCATCATGTATAAGTAAATTTTGTAGCCCACCATTTTGTTTTAATTTTTACTTTTCCTCCTTGGAACCAATGGTGTACCTTATGTTGTGGATCTTATGGAGCAAAAAATATGGTCAATTTACTTTGAGAAGTTGTGAGTTGAAAAAAATAAATGCTCATTTTTAAATGATCTATAAATAGATTGTAGAACATTAAGTATCACATTGTTTAAGTTGAATAATATTGCACTTGGAAAACAACAAGAGGGTAACACAATGCAATCAAGGGTCTGATAATACTTAGCTAAGGGAGCATATTCTGTTTATAATCATTTCAGAATAAAGAGCATTTATCTCCCCTTCAACTGTATACGTAGTTTGAGGATCTTGACTTCCTTGGGAAAACAATTTCTGGACAATTGGTTGCTCAGCTGGAACAACCTGTTTGGTTAATACAAGATTATATATAGTCATAAATTAAATAATAGTTTTTGGATTATTGGATTTTTAAAATCTCATGCATAATTTACTAGTGATTTAAAGCCTATACTATAATAAATAATACTATAATAAAGAAATCAAAACACTTATCAATGTAGAATTAAAAATAGAAAAAACAATACATTATATGCAGAGCATGTGAAATATTCTGAAGTAAAGACCAAATGTGTACATTTTTTAAGCTGGTAAATCTGTATAAATTTTGTTCACTATATCCATATTTCCAATCTCATTTTTTTTTTGTAGTCAAATAAATTAATTATCATTTGGTACACAAGTAATATTAACATACTTTATGGAAGTGGCAGGCACATTTTCCTGGCAAAAATTCTTTGTATCTGGCCATTGTCATTCCGAATGTGTCAACAACAGAAAAACCCTTACTTTTGGCATATGACAAAACTGCCTGATTGTGAACATACAGTCGACGATGATCTTCCTGTAACACAAGGGGAAAAACAATTTTTAGCAAGTATCTTTTATTGCTCTTAATGTCAGGAACTGTAACATGCACACAAAATATATTATTATTTTGTTTTGAACACTCAAAAACAATTTACCAGTGAACGCTGCCGAATTCCTCTGACTGGTTGATGAAATCCAGCTCCAAGACCTTTTATTATTACCTTAGTGTTTGTCAGTCCCATGCTTTATATTAGAAAGAAAATTTGGAAATGTAAAGTATTAATGTTAAAATTGTAGATTGTAGACCAATATAAAATCCATAATGTCTAGCTAGCTTCTCAAGCACATACATTTTTTTGTTTGTTGAATTACTGGCATAAACTTATTTGATGACTAAATTACTAAATTGGTTGTTAAGACATAAAAAAGTTTTTAAGCAATTTTTTTTTTAGTTTACTCACCTTGACAAAAAATCTGCAAGAATATCAAGATGGCGTCGGACAAGCCAGTGCACACCACCAAGTATTATCACAGGATCAAATGTTGAAAGTGTTCTAAGGGAATATTGCAAATAGAACAATAAATTGCAGCAATTCATAATCTATCACATACACTTTTAAAAATTGACTGGTATGTTATTCAAAGCATTACTTTAATGAAATCTTTTATGGTTAATATGATAGTACAACAAAAGCACAATGATTTGCTCCTAAACTATTTTAATGAGAGTTGACATTATTCTCTTCTACTCCACCCATTATTAACTTTCCTACCAAACTAATGCCTCTTTTCTATTTAGTTCTTTTTTACATCTATCATTATTAAGGCTACTCTAGTAAATATACAAAACACATCAAGAAAGAAATGAACAACAAATGAAAACATTGGATTTGTAAAGCCTAATATCTAATAGGAATATTCGTAGCATAAAAGTTTGATATTAAATCATCTTTTCTATAAATGTAATTATACCTTTTAAACAGCTGAAATAATGCTTTGTCTAAGTGTGGCTGCTCTTTGGAGGACAGCCAGAATTGAGGGTAGTAAGCAAATCCAAATATAGTGTGTCCATTATTTAGACCAGTGTACAGACTTATGTTGTGAGTCTTGTCCCACTTGACTAGAGAGCCATTGAGTCTATGTACAATGTAATGTAATATTCCTCTGTTTGTAGAGTCACCAATGAATAAAACCTGGCCAGGTGACCAGAAAGTAAAGTAAGTAGAAATAAAATAAGTAGACTATAGTAAAAAGTTTTTAGGCCTATTGTTTGTTAGAGTTAATAAAATATTGGCACTGTCACATTTTTCAATGTAAAACATTGTACTCCATCTTCACTCTCGAGGTATGAAAATTAATTAGCATTTGCTCATGTATACTTGTTGAGTAATACTAACTAGGACATTTATAAATATGAACACAAATCTCTCCATACAAATACAGAAAAATATTGCGATATAAATATTAATAGAATTTATTGCTATAAAATACAAAATTCACAAAAATGTTAATTCCTTTTTGTTTTTACATACCTTTTTTTGATGGAGACATTTCTCAAGTTCAGGTCTAAGCAAATATTTTTCTCTACAGTCAGTCTGATGCCAAGTGGCATTTTTCCAATAGCAAGTGTTGCTGTCTCTGCATGTATTGCAAGGAACCATCCAGTGACCAGCTAGTGACCACAGAAAGACAGATGTAAAAAAAGCTGTATTTTTATTAAAGACTACATTAAAAAATTAATATTTCCTAATGCACAACACATAGTAACTTGTAATGTTAAAAGTCATTTTAAGTTGATTGAAAACACTTAAAATGTTCTCATTTATTACAAAGCTGTTGAAGAATGCATGTAGAAATACATCTAAGTTTGTAGTTAGGGGACTGACTTTTTGGCACACAATGTTTTGGCATGTCATTTTAAAATGATGTAGGGGCCTACTTACTTTATCACATAAAACATTTTCTTTTTGTGCTGTTTTATTTTTGTAAATATATAAACTTTAAAAACATTAAACCTTTTTTGTTTAAACAAAATGCTTAGTGTTTTTTTTAGTTTTATAAAATTTAAATGACCAGAGACCGCAGCTTTTCAAAAGAAAAATCTTACTCTGGAATAAATGTAACCTAACACAACTACACCAAGCTGCATTAAACTTTCAACAAACATTCTTGTTAGAAAAAGACATTAACCAACCAGTCGATGACCTCTGGAATTTCATTAAAAAGCATCTTAAAAGCATTATAGAAAATCATATACCAACTAAATACACATCAAACAAAATAAATAAATGCTGGTTTAGTAATAGACTAAAGAAACTTTGTAAACAGAAGGAAAACCTATATAGAAAATTTAAAGAAACCAAGGCAGAACGAGTTTACAAAAAGTATATAAAAATTAAACACCTAACCCAAAAAGTAAGCAGACAGCTGCAGAGTGAATACATAAACAATGTAATATCTAAAAATAACAAAAACCTATGGTCATACATTAAGTCTAAGAAAATGGAAACAACAGGCATAGCGCCATTAAAAGATGAACATAACATAATACATAATGATAATGAAACTAAAGCAAACATCCTAAACAAATACTTTGCATCAGCATTCTCAGCCCCAAGAGACAAAGACATATTACTTAATTTGAACCAAGTAGACAACATAAAAGATTTAGTAGTACAAGAAAATGGAATGAAAAAACTATTAGCCAACACCAAACCAAATAAAGCGTCTGGACCTGATGGTATTCCAGCTAGATTACTCAAAGAACTAAGCAATGAGCTAGCCCCAGTGTTCAAAATACTCTTTCAGGCATCGCTTAACCAGGGCAGAGTACCATGAAAGAAGCTAATGTCACCCCCCTATTTAAAAAAGGAGAAAATTCTGACCCAGGAAACCACAGACCAGTATCACTATCCAGCATCACATGTAAAATCCTAGAACACATAATATGTAGTAACATCCTAAACCACTTAGACAAACATAATGTCCTCACTCCATACCAACATGGCTTTAGGAAATATAGATCATGTGAAACACAACTAGTAGGACTAATTGATATTATCTAATATAGATATTTTACAAAGAGAATTAGATGAATTACAGAAATGGGAATCAAATTGGAACATGTCTTTCCACCCAGAAAAATGTCAGTTGTTAAGAGTAACAAAAAAACTAAAACAAATTAATTCCACATATCTTATTCATGGCAAACCAGTAACACAGAGTAAAAATGCAAAATACTAAGGTGTTATAAGAAATGAAAAACTGTCATGGAATCCACATATTGATGAAACTATAAAAAATCCAACAAAGCATTAGGGTTTATTAAAAGAAATTTCTATAAATCAAATAAGATGTTTAAAATGTTATTTAACCTTCGTTAGGCCAATAATAGAATATGCATCCTCCGTTTGGGACCCCTCAACTCAAAAAAACATTAAGAAACTGGAACAAACACAAACTAGAGCAGTGAGATTCATAACAAATGAATATTCACATTTGACTAGAGTAACACCATTAGTAAAATCACTTAATTTAGAAAGCCTTCAGGACAGAAGACTCAAAAGTAAAGTAGCAATTATACATAAAACGCTGAACCATAATCTTCAAATACAAAAACAAAACTTAATAAAATACTCTGAAAGACACAAAGATAAAAACACATTCCTTGTCCCATATGCTAGGACAAATTTAAACAAATACTCCTTCTTCCCTAGTGCTATTAGAGCATGGAATGGGTTGCCTGAGCTAGCCAGGAAAACCAGTGACTTGGCAGAATTTAAGTCATTGGTTAATATGCATGACTAATCATCTTCTTTTTTGAAGTAATGTCTGTATTATATGAGATAAGATATACAGTAGCCATGAAACTTAAATTTATTTAATAAAATAAAAACTTATACAGAATAATTTTTTTTTCTTCTCAATATGAAATTGTGGGACAGTCAAAAAGATGACATAATATGCATCTTATAAAGTGACAGCCCTACATTTCACTGATTTATACTTACCTGAAGCACTATCAGATCCACACTGACCCAGTGAAGTTTCATGTTGTACAAACTTTGTCCAGCTACTAAAATGTGTTGTTTGCAACCCACATGGTTCACTTTCACTCATAGGAAGTGTGCAATCCTGGAAACAATATCAAGACTAAATTTAACTCACTGCCATGAGGTGACATATTACATATATTAAGGCAGCCCTAGGGACCAAATATTTAATGAGAAAAATGTTGAATTAAATATAGTGAAATAATGAACAGTCCTGACCAATGAACATACCAAGAACCTTATTTGACAATCTACCTAGCAGGAATCCAGTACTAAGGAAACTAAACACTAGACCATAGAGATTTCTGAAAAAGAATCTTTCTGATCAGTAGTGTTTCACCAGCCCACACTTTTGTCACCCAAAGGTTAACAGTCACATGACCCACTCAGCACTTAGCCTCACATTTGTATTTTATGTTTCAGCTTATTTCCATGAGGCTAGACAACTTTAAAAAAAAACTATAACAAGAGTATGATCAACTTTAGTCATGTTAAAAAATCCTGAAGATTAAGCAAATTGCAGCATTGTATATAGCTGAGAAACAAGTAATTTAAAACCAAGAATTATGATGGTACATAGTGTGTCAGTTTAATCAGCTAAATCAGTGTTGTCTAAACTAAGGCCCTCTGGCCATATTGGACCTGTGATGCATTGCTATAGGGCCTCAACTTCTGTCCAGTGCATAATGAAGTCAGAAAGAATCTGTTCCACTGGACTTGACCTTTTACCCTGATTTGGTGACACATGTATAAGAATATATGGCCCCAAGTCAAAAACGGTTGGGCATCACTGTGATAAATCATTTAAGTTTTTCTTTTCTTCTTAAAGAATAATACAAACAAAGTGACTTGCCTGTTTGATGGAGCAAACTTGGTGATCAATGCTGTTGTCAAACTTTCCCATATCATGTCCTGCTACTGGCCTGTGTAGAGTAATTCTGTAAGTATTGAGAGTATAGAGCTCTCCCATTGATGTAGTTCCCATGACTAGAAGGTGGGCAGTGTTTTGTCCAATACCAACACTGAAGTTATTAAATCTGCAAAGAGAAATTTTATTATTGATGGTAATGAACAAGAAAAGTAAAAGCAAAGTGATGAGTCCTTGATTAGTGAGATAAAGGATTTAAGAGTTTTATCCTTGTGAAGAACAGTAGTTCTGAATTTGAGAAGATTTTAAGACCAGATCTAGACAGTACCTGACCTCAATGAACAAATGGTATCTTTCATTAACAAGGTAATAGAAATAGGTGTATCCTACTGACTTACAAAATGGGCAAAGAATTGATATTTGATATTGGATGATATTTTTTCTGAAGGTAATACACAACCTCATGACCAAACACAAGAGGTCGGTCTACTCCCTGACTTGCACCCCACACAATTGAAAGATGCTGTTGGTGGTAGAACAAGAGGAGCCAAAAGGATCAAATGGACGAGAGAAATGAATATAGAAATAATCAAATCGTTCTTCCGTGTAAACAATTGTGATGATTAACCTCTCTCAGGTTATAGGCAAAAACTCTTCCAGGAATTCAACAAAATAAATCCAAACGAAAATATGTGAACCTTGGCTTGGAGATTAAGTGTTTATGGAAATTATCTAAAATAACAATATACCCCATTGTCATATCAACCAAGGGAATAATAACAACTAACCTCACAGATACCTTTAAGACCCTTGGCATTCCTAGGAACATTCTTATTGCCTGTCAGAGGGCGGTAATTCTGCAGACCTGCCACATCACCAGAAAATTCCTTGGTGGAAACTGATAAAGGGACTACAATGAAATTTGTTTCCCTTTAACGAAACTCGACCCTGGCTTCGCCAGAGAATGAATACTCGCTCTTTTATAATAATAATAATAATCTTTATTATCCATATGGAAAATTTGTCTTACAATTTGTGCATTACACCAAACAAAAAACATAACTATAAGAAACCAAAGTGTACATTCACACCAGACTCACTCATAATTTACATGTGACAAAGTTTATACCAGATTGTTCTTATTTAATGATTTGATTGCCAGGGGGACAAAAGAGTGTTTGTGTCTTGTATCTCTTTTGTGATGGTAAAATCACAAAATCCTGACACAAAGGGTGATTCTTTATTTCGAGGATCTTGTTAGCTTTTTTATAGATGTTTGTCTCAAACAACTGCCCAAGTGGGGTTTGTTTTTTGCCATTCACACCTACACATTGCCTTCCTCTCTATCCTCAAGTCTGACTGTGCTCAAACAGTTCTTGGGAATGCCAACTATCTCAACCAATGTTATGGAGTAATCAACAAATGCCATGTAATCTGAGGTCAAGGGAGAGAACTCTGGATACAGCTGAATATGAGGATGAGTGTATATGGCATTGAGGTAGGGCTGACTTGCTTCATCTGTAAAAATGTAAACAAAATAAATTACATGCAATTCTTATTTATTTACCTGTGTATTTTTTTAAAGTAAATTTATTATTTAATCAACTTACCACTATCGCAAAAGATTTTATAAAATTGAAAACCTGAAATTAAGAAACAAAAATTCTCATTGCAAAAATTATAATTATTTATATCATTCCAACAACCTATTGTTCAAACTCATTCTATTAAAGATACAACAGAAAAGCTTACTTGATTCTACAGTTGCTAATTCATTAATGCTATCATTTCTGTACAAATAGAAAACAAAAATTGATCATTTTTTTAAATTCAAAGATGAACAAGTTTGGGCAAAATATAAAACATTTTAATAATATTAATATAAAAACATACCCTAAGATATTTATGATTGGATACTTTGTAGTCTTAAACTGTTCTGATGTATCTTTGTTTCCCACTAAATATTGTTCCATAAACAAAACCAATGCTTCAAATGAGATATTCACAGAATCAACATTTCCTGTTCTTTGTTCCTTGCTACTGTAAGATGATGGAGAGAGCTGTAATGAGTTTACAAAAATATTTTAAACTTTTTTTCCCCAAAATTATTTTGTAACTTTGTCTTAAAATTTTATTACATATTATTGGACTAATTACTTAATTACTTTAAAAATGATGATCATTCAAAAATTCTACTCAAATTAGCCAGAATGGTTAATAATTAATAAAAAATACAAGATTTTGTAGTAATCTATATCAATTGTGAAGATAATTACAACCTAGCCCAAACCTTCTGCAGGATAACAGAGGATCACGGCTTGCAGGGTTCAAAACTGGGATCATCAAAGAACAGTTAAGCATGCATACAAAACAACCAGACAGCCATATAGATTTCACACAATATCTACTAACCCTGATCCAGGATTTCACAGTTCTTTGTTCTTTTCTGGTATCTAAAAGAAATATTAGGTCTTCTCTTTGCAAACATAGAGACTCATCTTGATTACAAAGCTGTCCCTGAAAAAAATATGTATGGTAAACGTAAAACCTGACTGCTAGATTGTAACTGCGCTGTTGCTGTCATGAAAAGAAATGTACCGGTACCTATGGATGTATATATACATTATATATAAAATAAGTGATCTTAAGTTCTCAGTAGAAAATTTGGCTATTTCTTGTGTAGGGTAGGTAAAGTTAAAATCATTCAGAAGTCGAAGCTATTTCAACTAATTAAATATAAATGACAAAAGATCTTAAATGTTGTGCAAACTATATAGTTGTTAGAGGAAGATATTCAAGCAGAAGATTTTATTAACAGTGGATGATTCTTTCTTTTGAAGAGTCAATAATAAATTATAATAACAGAGAATGAAAAGACTTTGACAATACATAAACAAACAAAAAAACATAATGAAATGTTTTTATTATATCAACTATTCCAAGAAGAACTAAAATTGGTTTAAAAAAATGAGACAAATAACTATTTAATGCTTTTTTTTTTACAACTTTCATGTGTTGTACACTACAAGTTTGCCAGCAAAATATAAATAGGATGTTTTGTTACATATTGGCTTCTGGTAGATACGAGTTTCTACACAGAAGGGTAACTAAAGTAGGTAAGAAAATCCCTAGTATACAATTTAAGCACAACTCACCTGTCTTATGTAACGTATATTGAGAATGCTAAGAACAGTAGCTACCTGTCTAGCAGTTGGTTCTCTAGTGACCAACATGGCAGGTAAGTCTTCTAGAATGCTTTGTTGCATAAGGTAATCATTCAGTGTAATTAGATCACCAGTATAGCTGTAAGGCTTAATCTGAGATTAAACAAATATATTATAAATATATAGGCTGTTAACCATTGAAACAAACCACTACTATACAATAAAATTATTTTTTGTACTAGACATGCATAGTAGTAAACATTTAAAAAGCATGAGACTCTGAACTTTAACTTATAAATGCACAAGCACAAACTAGTGAAATATTGAGAATGATAAAGGCTAAGACAATATTTTTAAAACTTCTCCTCCTTCCTTGATGCCGTAGGGCGGTTACCTGCATTGGCTAGGGAAGTGGTGTGCATGAATTTTAACAGATGAATTGGCACAGAACATGATTTGTCATCTGTATTGAATGAATGTCTGTAATTCATAAAATGATACAATAAATAAATAAACAAAAACTAAAAAACATGAACCAACCTGTAAAATGAATGAGTCAAATGTGGAATTAAAAATGACAAAAACATTGAAAACTTGAAAACACCTCAAACAAGATCTGAAATAAAACATTTTTGTTAAGAATTAGTTTATCTGAAAGCATTAATTTAACTTGACAATAAATTAAAAATGTATAACAAAAAAATACTTTAGAAATTAAATTCTAAATTTTGAGTATATCTTAATAACACAGTAAGCTTTTTCTTATTTAATAGGTTAGTTATCATAATTTTTTTTAAAATGTCTAAAATATTTTTATTTAGAAATTAAAAAAAAAAAAGAAATTTTAAAGAAAGAAAAGTATTGGAGGTCTCTGTGCTTCCTTAGGCACTCTAGAGATCACAATGCAAATGGTAAATACAAAACAGAAAGCATTATGCCTCTCTAAGGGTTAGCTAAATTGTACAATTCAGTTACAGCCCCTGGTGTAGGTCTTATGGTAATTAGGGGGAAGAATTTTAGCTCATTTAAATTGTTGGAAGTGACAAAGTACATTGTTTTTACTTTAACAAAAAATCACAATTCATTTTTATAATTCATTTTTATAAGTTGTTTCCCTTTTGTTATTTCCCAAATAGTTATTATTGGTCACAGTGATTATGATACACTGTTATGTTTTGCAATGTTTTCAATTACCTTTCATGGCTTTTGTAATTTTCTATTTCTGATAATGAATTAAATGCATCCAAAATTGCAGAATCTAAGTTTTCCATGGCATAATTTGAAAAATTTTCATTGGTCAGTTCAGTAAAAAGTTGTCTCAAGTCAAAAACTGATAACGTTTTTTGATGCTGAAAATGAAATTTTCAATGGCATCATGTTTGATATCAATCTTCTAAAAATAGATTGTATATAAAAATATTATTTCATAAAAATTGAAACTATGAAAGATTTTTAAAGTGCTGATGCAGAAATCAAGCAAAAAGTTAATTTACCTTTCTATCAAAAATATTTTCTATATTTTCCCACAATATTCCATTAGGATGCATGTATATTCTTAGGGGAGACAAAGAGGTGACTAGCACTTCAACTTGCCAAATGAAAGAGAAGCCATTTATTTTCAATCTGTCATATGGTAGTTTGATCCAGACTGCCTCATCAGATCTAAAGTTATAATGAAAGCAAAAGGAAACATAGAAGCATGAAATTTTAATTAAACTAAAAATAAGTCAATCTTCTTAAGTTTGAAGTATATAAAGTCCTTGTCTCTTGTATTTTTGTAAGACAGGTACCTCTTTCAGACCTTGCAGTCTTTGTGATAGAAGATGTAAAGGTCATCTGTTTCTTTGGCCAACAACGATGTCATGTGGCCAGCACAATGACCAACTGGCTTTACTTTCCCCTATATATATAACAATTATTACGCAAGAACTTGAATCACAAATCTAATGTTTGAACATAACCAACCATACAAAACATGCATGGTTTTCCTGGCTGATTCAGATAACCCATTCCATGCTCTTACAGCACTAGGGAAGAAGGACTATTTGTACAAATTTGTCCTAGCTAATGGAACAGGAAATGTGTCTTTATCTTTATGTCTGAGTATTTTATTTTGTTTTGTTTTTGTATTTGAGGATAATGGTATACATTATGTTTTGTCTAGTTGCTACTAAACTTTTTAGTCTTCTATCCTCAATGATTTCTAAATTTAATGAGTTAACTAAAGTAATAAACCTACACATTGTGTCAATGTAGTAATACCTACACATTATATCCATTTTATACCCGCACATTACGTCAGCTGTCAGCACTGTTATATTTTCCCCTAATGTCAATGTTATGCTAATTACACATTACTTCAATATTTTATGATACCTACACATTATGTCAATGTTATGATACCTACACATTATGTCAATGTTATGATACCTACACATTATGTCAATGTTATGATACCTACACATTATGTCAATGTTATGATATCTACACATTATGTCAATGTTATAATTTCTACACATTATGTCAATGTTATATCTGCACATTATGTCATTGTGATGATATCTACACATTATGTCAATGTTATGATACCTACACATTATGCACTTGTGAGTCTCTTGAAGGACATGAGATAAATTGACCATGTAAATGTTGCCTGCCTACAAGCCACCAGTCAGAGGTAATGTTGCATGGCGTGAGACCCATTTCTTCTTCTAAGAAACATTCTAACTTACCCTTCAGCCACTGCCCTGGAATACCATAAATAATATTCAGGAAATAAATAAAGCATATTGAACTAGACTTGAAGAATGCAGTAGGATAAATGTATGAGACTGACATTTAGAAAATTTTCACAAATAGTCAATATTGTAATCTGTGTGCACAAAACAGTTCAAAGCAATGTATTCTTGATCTGTTATTAAATTCCCAAGGGACTAGAAATAGTCAATAATCGAGGACTCTTGTTGATCTCATCTAGTTAGGATTAGAATAGGGGTTAATTAACTATAAGTAAGCTTCAGAAACATTGAAATCTACAAATCTACAAAGCCAAAATTAACATATGAATCAATTTTGGCGCTCTTAGTTTTGTGTGTTCTGTCTGTCTATCCGTCCCGTTTAGATCTCGTAAACTTGAAAAGATAGTTAAAATCAAATATCTCGATATTTTAGAAAATTCAAAGTTCTGATTCAACGGTTACTTTTTTTTTTTCTGAAAGTGAAAAATTTAATTTTTAAAATCAGTTATGCAAGCAGTTTTTCCATAAAAATACACCACTTTTACAACTATTCACTATTAATAGTAACAAACATGGGAGGCTATTCAGTAAGGGAGATGACTATGTACCATATTTTTAACACATTTATACTAATGGTTTTAGATTTCTTTGTAAAAAAAATATTTTTTTTTACAATTGTACTGCTAAGTTAAGTAAGTAGTCATACTAACTACAATGTTTTTAAAAAAATATTTTAATTTTTTTTTTAAAGAGAAAAAATCTATCTAGTATGCATATAAGTGGAACATAATTTTATACATTAATTATTAAGTAGTTTTTTCATATTAACGCTTGAACAGCACTGCTACTCTACATGCTCTATGGAATACTTAACTAAAGGAGCTAAAGAATGAGCCTGATGTGAAAAACAATATATTCACTGGCGATTGCTATAGTCAAAGCCTATATCTAGACCTAAGGTATATTGAATTAAGTCAGAAAAGTTTATCCTTTATAAAAATGTCCACTATTAATAAAATTACGATGGAGAAAAGGTCCAACTTTTTTGTGTGTTATTCCTGGCTTTTCTCTTGTGCACATAGATCGGTATACCCATAAATCTAGCTTTATTAATCTAGCACTTTTTTTTCTAGATCTATGTCTGCTTAAGTTACGCTTAGATTTTAAAAAAAATAAGATTACGGAAACATTTTTATATTCTCTTGAAATCTTTCGACAATTACCTGTATTTCCTTCAAGATTCTTGCGTGCGCAGAGTTGAAATGGAGACCTCAGCAGGCGGAGCAACTCTGGCATAACATTCACCTGCAGAAGTAAACATTTTGAAAATGAGCCTATACCCGCCCATTAAGTAACGTAAACAAGAACATTAATATACCGCCACGAGATATAAAGATGCAAAACAGATTTCAATTTACAACAATTAAAGCATGTTATAATAAAACAGTCTGAACAGTCAGAACACATTGTTAGCAGTGGCGTAGCAAAGTATCCGTAGGCATGAGTTCAAGAATATCTTGGTGGGCCCTCCTCCCAGAAACAGAACATAAATGCATGTAACAGAACGATTGAGTAATCTAAATGTATGGGTACATTCACGATAAAACATTCCAATTCTTTCTGCTCATGTAGATCTTGCTGCTCACTTTCCAACATTTGCAACGCAACACTGACTGCGCAAACAGTTTTGTGCCCGACAAAAAGCTGAATAATGTTATCGAATAATTCTAATTATCCTCTAAGTGCTGCAGCTTTCAGGCGTTCTTTTTCCTATGCGGAACACAAAATAATTTGTGTTAACAGGTTTAGGACATCTAAATATATGAATCTTGTTGTTCGAGCATCATTCCTTGATTACCACCTTGTGGGAAAAAGTATTTGAGTGTACTATAAACTATGCTCTTACTATTGAATTCTAGACGCGCCCATCTTGAGATGCTATGAGCAAAAAACACATACCAAGTCAGAAATATGCAACGTCTTGAATACAGCTGACGGAATCATTTAATACCAAGTTATAAGTCGTAGTTAGCATAGTGAACATAATGCGCAAGCGGCTTTTGATAAAGCAATACCCGAAGACCATTGTAGGCCCTTCTACCCACTTATATTGGAAGCACCATCATAGCTTTAGCCTCGCAGTTTATTTAAGGATAAATGGGGATAATTCATTACTTGGAACATTTGTTCAGCCAAGCATGCAGACGTCTGCTCAGACAATGATTCCACGATTAATTTGGACATTTCTCTACCTTCTAAATCTTTGTTATAAACCTGGTTCCTAATTTGGTTTCGCAATTGATTGTAACAGAACAAACTTATTCACCTTTAACGATACATATGAAACATACAATGGTGTTTGGTTTCCTCGCTAAATATTTAATCTTATTTTTTTCCTTTGATTTCATCTCTTTTTTTATGTTCTAATGATTACATCAATATTGTGTACACAATACAAAGACAGAAAAACAATGTGATAAAGATTTCCGAGGATGCCACAGTCCTAAATAGAGTGTTTTGCACTATTTCAAAGTATCTACTTCATTAGCTTGGAAACAAAAGTTTTAGAATCACAACTATTTTGACAGTTAGTTACTCATATGATGCAGTAGAAAGTCTGTTATTTCAGACTTACTTTAAATAACACATTATGATATAGCAACCACATAAAAGGGTGGATTAACACATTTTAAATACAGAAAAAAAGGAAACAGATTGAGCTTTGAGAAAATTGAGTAATTAGCAGTTGTGTCGAAATTTTTATTCGTGAACATAAGGATTTAAGTAAGTTATCACGTGGGCTCCAAGTGCAATGAACCCCTTTGCGCCTTTTGCTACTCGACAGGCTATGGGCACCTAATGGACGTTTGCCAGGCTTCATTGAACCCCTTCGCACCATGGATGCTACGCCACTGATCGTTAGCCAGATTTAATGTTTTCAAGTACAGTACATAATTTTTTTTAGCAAAATAAACTTACCTACACAAGGGAATAAAATAAAATCTATACCGTTTTTGAGGAAAAGATATTTTTCTCTCCTTTTTTTATTGACATGTCTTGTATTTCAGCGTGTTTACCTTTTGATATATTTCAAGCGCAGGCGCGAAGCAGTCAGATGTGTTTTCGGGTGTGTTCATACACATAACAATTGACCAGATCTCCGGTTTCATTTCCTTACCTGTTGATAGCCAAAATAAGATCTACACTTGATTAACAGGCCTACAAATATATCTCGGCGAGACCAGGCATCATTTTAACAGTACTCGACGTCCCGTTCTGTTGAAATTAAGAACCAGCGGAATGTCAATTTGAATGTAGATCTAACACCTTGCACCTAATGAAATTTAATAGTAAGAGTAAAATTTAATACCGTAAGACTTATTGCAGTGCAGAGTCTAGATTTCTGAAAGTTGCCGGATGTTGTGGGAAATGATAAAGTGTGCGCGGAAACTGAACAGACAAAAGCTGAAACGATTAACAACAAAGTGCTCAAAACCTTTCCAAACAAAAGCAGATGTATGCCTGGACGTCTGCTGAGTCTGAACTATGGGCGAGGTTCAAACTTTAACGACGTTATCCCTCCCTGTCGTCTGTTTTTGACAATGACGTAATAATCATTTTTGAAGACGTACAAGTCAAACCCTCCCCCCCCCCCATTTTACCCATTGTTTTTGTTTAGCTTTTAGCTTTCTCAATGCACTATGTTCCTATCATTTATTTGTCTGGACCAGTTGTGAAAGGGGGAGGGAAGAAGGGGGTATCTTGGTGAATGTTGACATGGTCGTTTTTTAAATGCATCAGAAAAAATGTTCACTCAGGCACCTCAAGGGGACTAATTCAACTTATACCACCACATCTGTCAAGTACGATTTTTTCCCTTGTTCAAGATACCAAAGAAAAAAAAAGCAATAGCTGATTAACAAATTGGGGGAAAGTATTATCTAGCCAATATTTATCGTAAAGTCCTTGCTTCAGAAGAAACAACTCGTTGAATCTTCTTTCTCTCGACAAAATCAAATCTAATTCACTACTTTGATCCTGATCAAGCAAAATCAGCTCTAACTTTGCTATAGTCTATATAGTCTATATTTCCTTCCTTATTTTATGACTTCAATTTGAATCAAATACACTGATCGTATTCTGAGGCAAAAGCCAGATAATTAACATTAAATAGTTATTGATAAAGTTTTTATGAACGAAACTCCTAATTGAAAACATATAAAAATGTTAACACTGAGGCTCTCTTTCCCTTGAGTATTTGAATCCGAAGCAAACAACTATATTGAAGAATGAACTTATTAAAAAGTAAATTAAGAAATCGGCATTTCGATGACATCGTGCCTATAATTAACAACATAGAAACCTTGATTACCATTATCTTCTAAAGAAAGGCAACATCATTGTTCACATGAGTAGAATAATTACAGTATTTTTTAAGGTTACTTTTTATATTATATAACTTACTATAAATTTTTAAAATAAATATTGTCTTTATATAAGTATGGTAAATGTTTTTTTTTATATTTCATTTACCATTAGTTGAAGTAGAAACAACAAAGCAAGATAAAGAAAGGGTATCCCAGAAGTACCGGACAATACGTATTAGTCACACAACTGAAACGAGATGGAAAGGATGGCTTTGACACTGGTCTATGGAGCAAGTAAACTAAGGTATTGTTACGAATCTCCCTATCCAGGCTCGCTGCAAATTGCACCAAACGACACCACCAACGTAAAGAACTTGACAACTCTGGGCTTCAAAGTAACGTAATAGTTTAATGTCAATAAATAACAGCCAACACTGTACAATTGGCAGCACGTAACACAAGACTGTACAAAAATCTCTCCGCCGTATCAACTCTTGCACTGGTCTCTCTGTCTCGTCTCGGACTTGTACTGAGCCGTTGTAACGAACTGTAGATCGGGAAGTTGTGACTGACTTGTCTCTGATACCTTCGCTCTTTATAAAGGGTCCCTACAGGCCTTCTCGAACCGGACAGAAGGCCGCTCGACGTTTCTAGGTGGTCAGATGACTACAACTCTCGTGACGCTCCTGAGCTCTGTTCACGACGGCGAACTCGTCACCCAGAAGAACCAAATATAACAATTTACAAAATTAAAGTTGATTTAAACACTTTTTTTAGCATAATCTTTTGTTACTAGAGACATTTGTTACTAGAGACATTTGTTACTAGAGACATAACTAACTTCCTGTAATTTGCTCCCACTTTTGTCAATCTTAAAATTGAATCAATTATTTTGACAACTTTTCATTCTCCTATCGAGCTGAAATGTCTCACATAAACTAAAGCTACCAGACTACGCATTTTATCAATTTTGTTAGAAAAATCTTATTAATTATTGAGTCATTCGAAATTTTTAGATTTGTACAATCTCTAGCTTAGTTCCCCTATAGGGCAGATGTAAAGGTCATCTGTTTCTGTGGCTCAATTAATGAGGTTGTCATGTGGCCAGCACAATGACCAACCGCATTTACTTATCCCCAACTAATGTCAGGTACCCATTAGAGCTAGGTGGATTCAGATCACTTGGATCCCGAAATAAAAATCAAAGCCTTCACCAGGCTCGAGCTCGTGACCCCTATTTCGTTAGCCAAGCGCTTTACCCCTCAGCCACCGCGCCTCCTCGAGCTTACTTTTGCAAAAATACTGTTATAAACCTGGTGGTGGCACAGATGGGGGTAGTGGTGTGAGTGTAGTCAGCCGACGCAAATCGCCCCAGGCCAGCGCTAGACGAGCGGTCAACCGTGACGAGTTACGACGGTCAGCCGAGTCGAGTGACAACAGGACGGTTCGGGAAGGATCGCCGTCGTGAACAGAGCTCAGGAGCGTCACGAGGAATGCAGTCATGTGACGAAGCTAGAGCGATTTTCCGTCCGGTTCTAGAAGGCCATTAGGGACCCTATATAAGAGCGGAGGTGTCGCAGTCAAGACGGTGGAGAAAAGAGGCTCAATACAGCGAGGTACACGACAGGTTCACGACACGGCTCAGAACACGGTCGATTACAGCACAGTTCAACGGTGTGGTTCCGTACGGAGCATTACGACGGTTCAGTGCGGAGTACTGTCAAGTACAGTTGAGACGACTGGCGTCTTGGTCTTGGTCTGCGATCGAGTCCGACACAACGAGCCTAGTGTGTGAAGTCAGTCCTGAACTGTTGAACCCAGTGCAAGCCCGGAACGAGACGGAGAGGCCAGTGCAAAGGCGGTACGGTGTTATCGGAGAGATATTTGTACAGTGTACGTGTTGCCAATTGTACAGTATTGGCTGTTATTTATTCAACTATTAAAGTGTTACATTACTTTGGAGCCCTGAGTTGTCAAGTTCTTTAAGTTGGTGGTGTATGGTGTAGTTTGCAGAGAGCCTGGATAGTGAGATTCGTAACAATATATATGAGAATAAAAAAAGCAGCATTTCTCAACCTTCGACGAAAAACAAAACACCTGGGGCAGCGCTACAAGGGTCTCTTGTGGGGTTCGGGGCGAAGCCCCGACGACAAAAGCGTTTTCTTGCTTTTTTTCACTGCAGAAACGCAGTCTCCTGACAAGTACAGCTCTTTATTCATCAATGGAATTCGGGTCGAAGCCCGGACGCCAAAAGCGTTTTCTTACATTCTTCATTGCAGAAGGGCATTCTCTTGACTTCTATAGCTCATTCATCGATGGATTTCGGGGCGAAGCCCTGACGCCAAAAGCGTTTTTTTCTTTTTTCACTGCAGAAATGTATTCTCCTTACATCTACAGCTCATTATTCATTAATGGAGTTCGAAGCTCATTATTCATACTATTAAAAAAGGACCTTTTGAATAATGTTGTACTTGAAAATTATTGTAATATGAATTTATAGGCCATTAATACATTGCAAATAAAACCGATTTGTTCCTTGAAAAGATAAGCTACCCCACATATTTAGATTTTGGCTTTGAAGATCGCCGCCGAAAAAAAAAATTCAATAAATAGCATTCTATAACAGAGTATAAATTGTGAGTTATAGCCCCAAATTTATTTAAATAGAAAAATATCAATTGGAGTAAAGGTTGGTAAAAGGCGACTATGAAAACATTATTTGAGTTTATAACTCATCTCTATCATGGCTCTAATACTGAAAAATTTCGTTTGAATTCTAACTTTTTCAATGCAAAGTCTTTCTTAAAATAGTTATGATAAATTCATGTGAAATTAAATAAACTCTGTCTGGAAATGGGAGGGGCGGTAGAGTGAAAACGATTAGTCCTCGCACCTTTAATAATTTCTGCTAAAGATTGCATTTGGCATTAAAAAATAGTGGGGTGGGGCGACTCGATATAATAATTTAATTTATAGTATATATTAATTATATTAGTGACATTTTTTTATTTTGTCATTTTTAAACTATAATAACAAAAGAAAAAGTATTGATTTGTCAGATGAGGGAAATGCGATTGCATGCATCGCCCTACTAATGATACAATTTGAGATTAGATTGTGGTACGACATAATATACAATGGGTCACATATCAATACGTAGTTTATATTATATAGATATTCAACTAATTTTGTTCACAAACTATGATTTCTCTATAAAAACGGACCCACCCCCCACCCCACCAATCGGCAAACAGGGAACGACATAATATAAAGATCGGTTAAAAAATCAATAACAAGCTTTAATGCTATAGATATTAAATTTAAATTGATTCTATTAGCAAGCTGTGATTTCTACAAAAAAATTGGACCGCCCTCCCCACTCGAAAGTGTATGGGGGGGGGGGATTGAAACCATTTCCCCCTCCCGACCCCACCAATCGGCCAACATACTAGAGGGGGGTGGGCGAAATAATCTAAAAATAAGTTGAAAAATAAATAATTAGTATATAATTTTAACATAAGTAATAAATTCGTATACAAATTGTGCGAATTCTATAATAAAATTCGCCCATCCCCCCCGGGGGGTCGCCGAGTGGGGGGGGGGGCGATCGCCCCTACCGCCCCCCCCCCCCCTGGATCCGCTAGTGCACCAAGCATGCATCTATCTTGTGAGCTGCATGTATTAATGAGCTGTATGTATTCATTATTTGGACGTCGTCTGTACACATTTCACCACAGAAAAGGTAACAGCGGTGGATACTGATGTGTGAGAAACTTCGAAGCACACGTAGATAATGATTATACTGTAATAGGCATTATTCTCGTAAAATCATGTTTTTGCTAATCAAGGCGCCTTGTAGTGGACATGTTTTTGTCACACAAAAGACTTCAACAGAACTATAGCAGGAATAGAAGGAGAAATGTGTCAGTCATGGATGAGATAAGAAGGTTGGCAGTGGAATGTGTCAGTCATGGACAAGATAAGAAGGTTGGCAGAGAAATGTGTCAGTCAAGGACAAGATAAGAAGCTTGGCAGAGAAATGTGTCAGTCATGGACAAGATAAGAAGGTTGCCAGAGAAATGTGTCAGTCATGGACAAGATAAGAAGGTTGGCAGAGAAATGTGCCAGTCATGGACAAGATAAGAAGGTTGGCAGAGAAATGTGTCAGTCATAGACAAGATAAGAAGGTTGCAAGAGAAATGTGTCAGTCATGGACAAGATAAGAAGGTTGGCAGAGAAATGTGTCAGTCATGGACAAGATAAGAAGGTTGCCAGAGAAATGTGTCACTCATGGACAAGATAAGAAAGTAGCCAGAGAAATGTGTCAGTCATGGACAAGATAAGAAGGTTGGCAGAGAAATGTGTCAGTCATGGACAAGATAAGAAGGTTGGCAGAGAAATGTGTCAGTCATGGACAAGATAAGAAGGTTGGCAGAGAAATGTGTCAGTCATGGACAAGATAAGAAGGTTGGCAGAGAAATGTGTCAGTCATGGACAAGATAAGAAGGTTGCCAGAGAAATGTGTCACTCATGGACAAGATAAGAAAGTAGCCAGAGAATAGTGTCAGTCATGGACAAGATAAGAAGGTTGGCAGAGAAATGTGTCAGTCATGGACAAGATAAGAAGGTTGGCAGAGAAATGTGTCAGTCAAGGACAAGATAAGAAAGTAGCCAGAGAAATGTGTCAGTCATGGACAAGATAAGAAGGTTGGCAGAGAAATGTGTCAGTCATTGACAAGATAAGAAGGTTGCCAGAGAAATGTGTCAGTCATGGACAAGATAAGAAGGTTGGCAGAGAAATGTGTCAGTCAAGGACAAGATAAGAAGCTTGGCAGAGAAATGTGTCAGTCATGGACAAGATAAGAAGGTTGGCAGACAAAATGTGTCAGTCATGGACAAGATAAGAAAGTAGCCAGAGAAATGTGTCAGTCATTGACAAGATAAGAAGGTTGCCAGAGAAATGTGTCAGTCATGGACAAGATAAGAAGGTTGGCAGAGAAATGTGTCAGTCATTGACAAGATAAGAAGGTTGCCAGAGAAATGTGTCAGTCATGGACAAGATAAGAAGGTTGGCAGAGAAATGTGTCAGTCATGGACAAGATAAGAAGGTTGGCAGAGAAATGTGTCAGTCATGGACAAGATAAGAAGGTTGCCAGAGAAATGTGTCACTCATGGACAAGATAAGAAAGTAGCCAGAGAAATGTGTCAGTCATGGACAAGATAAGAAGGTTGGCAGAGAAATGTGTCAGTCATGGACAAGATAAGAAGGTTGGCAGAGAAATGTGTCAGTCAAGGACAAGATAAGAAAGTAGCCAGAGAAATGTGTCAGTCATGGACAAGATAAGAAGGTTGGCAGAGAAATGTGTCAGTCATTGACAAGATAAGAAGGTTGCCAGAGAAATGTGTCAGTCATGGACAAGATAAGAAGGTTGGCAGAGAAATGTGTCAGTCAAGGACAAGATAAGAAGCTTGGCAGAGAAATGTGTCAGTCATGGACAAGATAAGAAGGTTGGCAGACAAAATGTGTCAGTCATGGACAAGATAAGAAAGTAGCCAGAGAAATGTGTCAGTCATGGACAAGATAAGAAGGTTGGCAGAGAAATGTGTCAGTCATTGACAAGATAAGAAGGTTGCCAGAGAAATGTGTCAGTCATGGACAAGATAAGAAGGTTGGCAGAGAAATGTGTCAGTCATTGACAAGATAAGAAGGTTGCCAGAGAAATGTGTCAGTCATGGACAAGATAAGAAGGTTGGCAGAGAAATGTGTCAGTCATGGACAAGATAAGAAGGTTGGCAGAGAAATGTGTCAGTCAAGGACAAGATAAGAAGCTTGGCAGAGAAATGTGTCAGTCATGGACAAGATAAGAAGGTTGGCAGACAAAATGTGTCAGTCATGGACAAGATAAGAAGGTTGGCAGTGAAATGTGTCAGTCATGGACAAGATAAGAAGGTTGGCAGAGAAATGTCTATCAGTTTGGGAAGCGACATTGTATTTAGTGCTTCATATTGTAGATGTCATGGAGTGTCCATGAGTAATTTTAGACAATTGTAAAGAAGCTAGAAAAAAATCTTATGTTCAGGGAGAATATAGTTATCTTTAAATCGAACATTGTTTTTTTTAATTGCCTTTAGATTGAACAAGAAGTGTGACCACATTTACTGCCTTTGACGAAAATATCAAGAGGAAGATATTTGGGAGTCATCCACTCGAACTTTTCAGGACTGGATCGCTGGGCTTACTTAGTGGATCGTAGGGCCTACTTAGTGGATCGTAGGGCCGACTTAGTGGATCGTAGGGCCTACTTAGTGGATCGTAGGGCCGACTTAGTGGATCGTAGGGCCGACTTAGTGGATCGTAGGGCCGACTTAGTGGATCGTAGGGCCGACTTAGTGGATCGTAGGGCCGACTTAGTGGATCGTAGGGCCGACTTAGTGGATCGTAGGGCCGACTTAGTGGATCGTAGGGCCGACTTAGTGGATCGTAGGGCCGACTTAGTGGATCGTAGGGCCGACTTAGTGGATCGTAGGGCCGACTTAGTGGATCGTAGGGCCGACTTAGTGGATCGTAGGGCCGACTTAGTGGATCGTAGGGCCGACTTAGTGGATCGTAGGGCCGACTTAGTGGATCGTAGGGCCGACTTAGTGGATCGTAGGGCCGAATTAGTGGATCGTAGGGCCGACTTAGTGGATCGTAGGGCCGACTTAGTGGATCGTAGGGCCGACTTAGTGGATCGTAGGGCCGACTTAGTGGATCGTAGGGCCGACTTAGTGGATCGTAGGGCCGACTTAGTGGATCGTAGGGCCGACTTAGTGGATCGTAGCGCCGACTTAGTGGATCGTAGCGCCGACTTAGTGGATCGTAGCGCCGACTTAGTGGATCGTAGCGCCGACTTAGTGGATCGTAGCGCCGACTTAGTGGATCGTAGCGCCGACTTAGTGGATCGTAGCGCCGACTTAGTGGATCGTAGCGCCGACTTAGTGGATCGTAGCGCCGACTTAGTGGATCGTAGCGCCGACTTAGTGGATCGTAGCGCCGACTTAGTGGATCGTAGCGCCGACTTAGTGGATCGTAGCGCCGACTTAGTGGATCGTAGCGCCGACTTAGTGGATCGTAGCGCCGACTTAGTGGATCGTAGCGCCGACTTAGTGGATCGTAGCGCCGACTTAGTGGATCGTAGCGCCGACTTAGTGGATCGTAGCGCCGACTTAGTGGATCGTAGCGCCGACTTAGTGGATCGTAGGGCCGACTTAGTGGATCGTAGGGCCTACTTAGTGGATCGTAGGGCCGACTTAGTGGATCGTAGGGCCGACTTAGTGGATCGTAGGGCCGACTTAGTGGATCGTAGGGCCGACTTAGTGGATCGTAGGGCCGACTTAGTGGATCGTAGGGCCGACTTAGTGGATCGTAGGGCCGACTTAGTGGATCGTAGGGCCGACTTAGTGGATCGTAGGGCCGACTTAGTGGATCGTAGGGCCGACTTAGTGGATCGTAGGGCCGACTAAGTGGATCGTAGGGCCGACTTAGTGGATCGTAGGGCCGACTTAGTGGATCGTAGGGCCGACTTAGTGGATCGTAGGGCCGACTTAGTGGATCGTAGGGCCGACTTAGTGGATCGTAGGGCCGACTTAGTGGATCGTAGGGCCGACTTAGTGGATCGTAGGGCCGACTTAGTGGATCGTAGGGCCGACTTAGTGGATCGTAGGGCCGACTTAGTGGATCGTAGGGCCGACTTAGTGGATCGTAGGGCCGACTTAGTGGATCGTAGGGCCGACTTAGTGGATCGTAGCGCCGACTTAGTGGATCGTAGCGCCGACTTAGTGGATCGTAGCGCCGACTTAGTGGATCGTAGCGCCGACTTAGTGGATCGTAGCGCCGACTTAGTGGATCGTAGCGCCGACTTAGTGGATCGTAGCGCCGACTTAGTGGATCGTAGCGCCGACTTAGTGGATCGTAGCGCCGACTTAGTGGATCGTAGCGCCGACTTAGTGGATCGTAGCGCCGACTTAGTGGATCGTAGCGCCGACTTAGTGGATCGTAGCGCCGACTTAGTGGATCGTAGCGCCGACTTAGTGGATCGTAGCGCCGACTTAGTGGATCGTAGCGCCGACTTAGTGGATCGTAGCGCCGACTTAGTGGATCGTAGCGCCGACTTAGTGGATCGTAGCGCCGACTTAGTGGATCGTAGGGCCGACTTAGTGGATCGTAGGGCCTACTTAGTGGATCGTAGGGCCGACTTAGTGGATCGTAGGGCCGACTTAGTGGATCGTAGGGCCGACTTAGTGGATCGTAGGGCCGACTTAGTGGATCGTAGGGCCGACTTAGTGGATCGTAGGGCCGACTTAGTGGATCGTAGGGCCGACTTAGTGGATCGTAGGGCCGACTTAGTGGATCGTAGGGCCGACTTAGTGGATCGTAGGGCCGACTTAGTGGATCGTAGGGCCGACTTAGTGGATCGTAGGGCCGACTTAGTGGATCGTAGCGCCGACTTAGTGGATCGTAGCGCCGACTTAGTGGATCGTAGCGCCGACTTAGTGGATCGTAGCGCCGACTTAGTGGATCGTAGCGCCGACTTAGTGGATCGTAGCGCCGACTTAGTGGATCGTAGCGCCGACTTAGTGGATCGTAGCGCCGACTTAGTGGATCGTAGCGCCGACTTAGTGGATCGTAGCGCCGACTTAGTGGATCGTAGCGCCGACTTAGTGGATCGTAGCGCCGACTTAGTGGATCGTAGCGCCGACTTAGTGGATCGTAGCGCCGACTTAGTGGATCGTAGCGCCGACTTAGTGGATCGTAGCGCCGACTTAGTGGATCGTAGCGCCGACTTAGTGGATCGTAGCGCCGACTTAGTGGATCGTAGCGCCGACTTAGTGGATCGTAGCGCCGACTTAGTGGATCGTAGCGCCGACTTAGTGGATCGTAGCGCCGACTTAGTGGATCGTAGCGCCGACTTAGTGGATCGTAGCGCCGACTTAGTGGATCGTAGCGCCGACTTAGTGGATCGTAGGGCCTACTTAGATGATCGTAGGACCTACTTAGATGATCGTAGGACCTACTTAGAGAATCGAAGCGCCGACTTAGTGGATCTAAAATCCTACTTAGTGAATCGTAGCGCCGACTTAGTGGATTGTAGCGCCGACTTAGTGGATCTAAAATCCTACTTAGTGAATCGTAGCGCCGACTTAGTGGATTGTAGCGCCGACTTAGTGGATCTAAAATCCTACTTAGTGAATCGAAGCGCCGACTTAGTGGATTGTAGCGCCGACTTAGTGGATCTAAAATCCTACTTAGTGAATCGTAGCGCCGACTTAGTGGATTGTAGCGCCGACTTAGTGGATCTAAAATCCTACTTAGTGAATCGAAGCGCCGACTTAGTGGATTGTAGCGCCGACTTAGTGGATCTAAAATCCTACTTAGTGAATCGAAGCGCCGACTTAGTGGATTGTAGCGCCGACTTAGTGGATCTAAAATCCTACTTAGTGAATCGTAGCGCCGACTTAGTGGATCTAAAATCCTACTTAGTGAATCGTAGCGCCGACTTAGTGGATCTAAAATCCTACTTAGTGAATCGTAGCGCCGACTTAGTGGATCTAAAATCCTACTTAGTGAATCGTAGCGCCGACTTAGTGAATCGTAGCGCCGACTTAGTGGATCTAAAATCCTACTTAGTGAATCGTAGCGCCGACTTAGTGAATCGTAGCGCCGACTTAGTGAATCGTAGCGCCGACTTAGTGAATCGTAGCGCCGACTTAGTGAATCGTAGCGCCGACTTAGTGAATCGTAGCGCCGACTTAGTGGATCTAAAATCCTACTTAGTGAATCGTAGCGCCGACTTAGTGAATCGTAGCGCCGACTTAGTGGATCGTAGCGCCGACTTAGTGGATCGTAGCGCCGACTTAGTGGATCGTAGCGCCGACTTAGTGGATCGTAGGGCCTACTTAGATGATCGTAGGACCTACTTAGATGATCGTAGGACCTACTTAGAGAATCGAAGCGCCGACTTAGTGGATTGTAGCGCCGACTTAGTGGATCTAAAATCCTACTTAGTGAATCGTAGCGCCGACTTAGTGGATTGTAGCGCCGACTTAGTGGATCTAAAATCCTACTTAGTGAATCGTAGCGCCGACTTAGTGGATTGTAGCGCCGACTTAGTGGATCTAAAATCCTACTTAGTGAATCGAAGCGCCGACTTAGTGGATTGTAGCGCCGACTTAGTGGATCTAAAATCCTACTTAGTGAATCGTAGCGCCGACTTAGTGGATTGTAGCGCCGACTTAGTGGATCTAAAATCCTACTTAGTGAATCGAAGCGCCGACTTAGTGGATTGTAGCGCCGACTTAGTGGATCTAAAATCCTACTTAGTGAATCGAAGCGCCGACTTAGTGGATTGTAGCGCCGACTTAGTGGATCTAAAATCCTACTTAGTGAATCGTAGCGCCGACTTAGTGGATCTAAAATCCTACTTAGTGAATCGTAGCGCCGACTTAGTGGATCTAAAATCCTACTTAGTGAATCGTAGCGCCGACTTAGTGGATCTAAAATCCTACTTAGTGAATCGTAGCGCCGACTTAGTGAATCGTAGCGCCGACTTAGTGGATCTAAAATCCTACTTAGTGAATCGTAGCGCCGACTTAGTGAATCGTAGCGCCGACTTAGTGAATCGTAGCGCCGACTTAGTGAATCGTAGCGCCGACTTAGTGAATCGTAGCGCCGACTTAGTGGATCTAAAATCCTACTTAGTGAATCGTAGCGCCGACTTAGTGAATCGTAGCGCCGACTTAGTGAATCGTAGCGCCGACTTAGTGGATCTAAAATCCTACTTAGTGAATCGTAGCGCCGACTTAGTGAATCGTAGCGCCGACTTAGTGAATCGTAGCGCCGACTTAGTGAATCGTAGCGCCGACTTAGTGGATCTAAAATCCTACTTAGTGAATCGTAGCGCCGACTTAGTGAATCGTAGCGCCGACTTAGTGAATCGTAGCGCCGACTTAGTGGATCTAAAATCCTACTTAGTGAATCGTAGCGCCGACTTAGTGAATCGTAGCGCCGACTTAGTGAATCGTAGCGCCGACTTAGTGAATCGTAGCGCCGACTTAGTGAATCGTAGCGCCGACTTAGTGAATCGTAGCGCCGACTTAGTGGATCTAAAATCCTACTTAGTGAATCGTAGCGCCGACTTAGTGAATCGTAGCGCCGACTTAGTGAATCGTAGCGCCGACTTAGTGGATCTAAAATCCTACTTAGTGAATCGTAGCGCCGACTTAGTGAATCGTAGCGCCGACTTAGTGAATCGTAGCGCCGACTTAGTGGATCTAAAATCCTACTTAGTGAATCGTAGCGCCGACTTAGTGAATCGTAGCGCCGACTTAGTGAATCGTAGCGCCGACTTAGTGAATCGTAGCGCCGACTTAGTGAATCGTAGCGCCGACTTAGTGGATCGTAGCGCCGACTTAGTGGATCGTAGCGCCGACTTAGTGAATCGTAGCGCCGACTTAGTGAATCGTAGCGCCGACTTAGTGGATCTAAAATCCTACTTAGTGAATCGTAGCGCCGACTTAGTGAATCGTAGCGCCGACTTAGTGAATCGTAGCGCCGACTTAGTGGATCTAAAATCCTACTTAGTGGATCGTAGCGCCGACTTAGTGGATCGTAGCGCCGACTTAGTGGATCGTAGCGCCGACTTAGTGAATCGTAGCGCCGACTTAGTGAATCGTAGCGCCGACTTAGTGAATCGTAGCGCCGACTTAGTGGATCTAAAATCCTACTTAGTGGATCGTAGCGCCGACTTAGTGGATCGTAGCGCCGACTTAGTGGATCGTAGCGCCGACTTAGTGAATCGTAGCGCCGACTTAGTGAATCGTAGCGCCGACTTAGTGGATCTAAAATCCTACTTAGTGGATCGTAGCGCCGACTTAGTGGATCGTAGCGCCGACTTAGTGGATCGTAGCGCCGACTTAGTGAATCGTAGCGCCGACTTAGTGAATCGTAGCGCCGACTTAGTGAATCGTAGCGCCGACTTAGTGGATCTAAAATCCTACTTAGTGGATCGTAGCGCCGACTTAGTGGATCGTAGCGCCGACTTAGTGGATCGTAGCGCCGACTTAGTGAATCGTAGCGCCGACTTAGTGAATCGTAGCGCCGACTTAGTGGATCGTAGCGCCGACTTAGTGGATCGTAGCGCCGACTTAGTGAATCGTAGCGCCGACTTAGTGAATCGTAGCGCCGACTTAGTGGATCGTAGCGCCGACTTAGTGAATCGTAGCGCCGACTTAGTGAATCGTAGCGCCGACTTAGTGGATCTAAAATCCTACTTAGTGGATCGTAGCGCCGACTTAGTGGATCGTAGCGCCGACTTAGTGGATCGTAGCGCCGACTTAGTGAATCGTAGCGCCGACTTAGTGAATCGTAGCGCCGACTTAGTGGATCTAAAATCCTACTTAGTGGATCGTAGCGCCGACTTAGTGGATCGTAGCGCCGACTTAGTGGATCGTAGCGCCGACTTAGTGAATCGTAGCGCCGACTTAGTGAATCGTAGCGCCGACTTAGTGGATCTAAAATCCTACTTAGTGGATCGTAGCGCCGACTTAGTGGATCGTAGCGCCGACTTAGTGGATCGTAGCGCCGACTTAGTGAATCGTAGCGCCGACTTAGTGAATCGTAGCGCCGACTTAGTGGATCGTAGCGCCGACTTAGTGGATCGTAGCGCCGACTTAGTGAATCGTAGCGCCGACTTAGTGAATCGTAGCGCCGACTTAGTGGATCGTAGCGCCGACTTAGTGAATCGTAGCGCCGACTTAGTGAATCGTAGCGCCGACTTAGTGAATCGTAGCGCCGACTTAGTGGATCGTAGCGCCGACTTAGTGAATCGTAGCGCCGACTTAGTGAATCGTAGCGCCGACTTAGTGGATCGTAGCGCCGACTTAGTGAATCGTAGCGCCGACTTAGTGAATCGTAGCGCCGACTTAGTGGATCGTAGCGCCGACTTAGTGAATCGTAGCGCCGACTTAGTGAATCGTAGCGCCGACTTAGTGGATCGTAGCGCCGACTTAGTGAATCGTAGCGCCGACTTAGTGAATCGTAGCGCCGACTTAGTGGATCGTAGCGCCGACTTAGTGGATCGTAGCGCCGACTTAGTGAATCGTAGCGCCGACTTAGTGAATCGTAGCGCCGACTTAGTGGATCGTAGCGCCGACTTAGTGAATCGTAGCGCCGACTTAGTGAATCGTAGCGCCGACTTAGTGAATCGTAGCGCCGACTTAGTGGATCGTAGCGCCGACTTAGTGAATCGTAGCGCCGACTTAGTGAATCGTAGCGCCGACTTAGTGGATCGTAGCGCCGACTTAGTGAATCGTAGCGCCGACTTAGTGAATCGTAGCGCCGACTTAGTGGATCGTAGCGCCGACTTAGTGAATCGTAGCGCCGACTTAGTAACTTAAACAATTCTAAGAAATTTCCTCAATTTAACAATTCGACTCTTTTTTCGCCTCATTCATGTTCTCCACATTGGGACATTTTATTCTTTGTTCGATACATTACGAACGGTCTAGGGCTGACTGAGGCGTAGTAGTTGTACACACCAACCGATAAAACGAAATCTCGGTTTCAAAGGGTTAATGCGTACAGGAGGAGAGTTTGATGCCCCTTATCACCTGATGACCCATGCGGCTCGCACCAGCTGCACATTTCTGAGCAAGGCCTCTGGCAGCCAGCAAATATCAACAGGCATATAAAGTGATTGTAGCGTTAGCATCGTGCTAAGATCTTGACTTAATTAGCTTACCGTGACTGATGCCTTCATCCATAACCACATGCGCCCTGTACCTTTGGAAGGCGGCCTCCGTGAGATAGAGATGATGCTTCAGTGAAGACAGTGGGCATCTGACCAAAACTTCGCTGGTCGGTGGGGTGATGCTAGATTCAATCTGTGCAGAGAAAAGGATTTTGCTAATAGGCCTACTATCTGCTACGCCTGTTACATCAAGCAGCTACGTCTGTTAAATCAAGTTGCGAATTTCTTTCCCTTGTTCGATATACAAAACACAATAATTAATTACCAATAGTTAAGTAACTAAATAAGTTCATTTTCTAATTGGTTCTTGTGTTAGCATGTGAAAGAAATAATTATGCAAAATTTTAGCTTGATCCGAGATTGGGTGTGGTAGAAATAACGTGTAGACCTAACTTTTTACCAGAGTGAGTTGATATAAGCTTTGTAAAATACAAGTAGAAAAAGTAAGAAAGAGAAAGGAATAAAGAAAGAAAGAGAAAGGAATAAAGAAAGAAAGGAAGGGAGAAGAAATGAAAGAAAAAAGACAGGAAGAGAGCGTCCACTAGACATTAGAACATGAAGCTAACATGAGCTAACTATTTAATGGCAAAGGACGAGAATTAAGTTAAGGTAAACAACGCAATAAAATTAGAGTTAATTGCTCCTGCTTTAATGCTATAAAAACAAAATACGCCTAAGGCCTGAAGTTTTATTTATTTTTGTTTTAAAAGGAAAATCACACACCATTAGAGAAAATAGTTTTCTTTAAAAATGAGAAGGTTGTATAAACATTGCCATACGTAAGAAATCTCTCATATTGGCCAATATTTATACACGAGAGAGAGAGAGAGAGAGAGAGGTGGGGGGAGGGGATAGAGTGAGATGCTGGGGACAATACTTTCTTGTTATTTTAATTGCTACTATACTAATTACGAGATAAATCGCAAAAAAATTGTAATAATAAAAAAAAATATTTGTAATATTGTGCTAATATGGACAAAGTTCAGGCCTAAAAGAAAACATGCGCACACACACATACAAGCATTCATTTTGTCTCGTTAAATAAGGTCCTTTTTATCAGCTCACTCTGTCTGGGTGTCTGGAATCTAGAACACGTTATTTCTCCCTCTTCCCATCTTCGTATCAAGTTGAAATTTTACATAATTATTCATTGTCGATAACACATGAATGTATAAAAAAAATAAACCAAATACCAATTGGTCGTAAAAAAATTATTTCTTTTAAATATAGAAAATGTGCTAAAAGGAGATAAGCTTATTTTTTTAAGACCATAAGCATATTTCATATGTACTTGAATAGCTCAGTGGCTAAGACATCGGACTTACATTATCAAGGTACAAGACTTCGAGTTCAAATTCAGACTCGAGCAACTTTAAAAAAAAATCTCTTAAAAAGGCAGATACTTACCCCTCCCAACTGGCCCACAGTAGTGATTGGACTATAGCGCACTTGAGTATGCTATAAGCATGAAAGTTGCGCTAAACAGGGCCCGCCTAAGGGAATAGACAAACTAGGCAGCCACCTAGGGCCTTTGATTGGTGGGAGCCTCGCACAGAGAGAAAAAAAATGTGAAACGTTAATCAAATCTCTAATGACAGTGTATCTGATCATGAATGGTCTTTGAAGTACATTCGTGCTATTGGCGCCTTGGATTGAGCTAGAAAGTCGCAAAGTGAAAGACAAGAGACAAGGAAATAGACAAACTTGCACAAACTCATCAAAATGTATTACAAGAAACATTGCAACTCTGCACTTTGTTGCGGAATGACATTTAGCACTTCGTAGCACTGTGTATTGGTTTCCTCTAAACAATAGAAAGTTGTGGAAATTGTTAGGGCAGTATGAATCACGCCTAGAAGATTATAATAAGTGAAGTAATGTATGATCATTTCTCGGGCAAAACAATTCATAATGAAATGGTGCGCTTATGAATCATTATGATCTTGCTTTGAATTCTGCTTTCCAAAAGTCCCACAATGGCCCTTCGTATAGCATTGACTATTCCGTTCACTGTTAGATTGAGTGAAAGAAATTTTTGCAAATGGAAATTAAAATTAAAAAAAAAACTATTCAAAAACAACTCTGACGCAAAAACGCCTAAACATCTCTATAGAACGAGATCTCGTTTAGTCTCTGAATGGTTCACAAACTTATGCGAAACTTTGCTGTCGTCAGGAACTTTTGATTTTCGTTGAAGATTTATGAAATCTGCACGAGTATGTTTAACTCTTTCTCTCCGTAATTATTTACCACATTCTGGTGGAATCAACGCTGGTATCGTCAGGAGAGAAGGAGTTAAGAAGTTTACAAGACGCTAGCTGAACGCTACAGAAATTGCCCTCTTATTGGCTGTTTTTTTTAATAGTTATCTTTTTATTTAGATAGAGATCATTCAGGTAGGATTTGAATAAATCGCGTGATAATACTTGTATTCTGTGTTTCTGTTTACTTTTTCTATTTCTTTTGGGTTCAAAATAATTGATGTCATTTCACTTAATAGGTTTTCACATTTTTAAAAAAAAAATTGTTTTTACGCCGCAACTGAGAAATCCCCTGAGAAATCACCTGAGAAATTACCTGAGAAATCCCCTGAGAAATCACCTGAGAAATTACCTGAGAAATCCCCTGAGAAATCACCTGAGAAATTACCTGAGAAATCCCCTGAGAAATCCCCTGAGAAATCCCCTGAGAAATCCCCTGAGAAATCCCCTGAGAAATCCCCTGAGAAATCACCTGAGAAATCACCTGAGAAATCCCCTGAGAAATCCCCTGAGAAATCCCCTGAGAAATCCCCTGAGAAATCCCCTGAGAAATCCCCTGAGAAATCACCTGAGAAATCACCTGAGAAATCACCTGAGAAATCCCATGGTAAAGGATTACAACAAAAAGAAGCAACGAAACTAAATCAAGCCAATGATCAAGACGAAACTTTTTTGTTGCATTCAAAATAAATAGATTAGGTTAGGTTACGTATATATATATATAACTTTTCTTGACATTGATTGTTCATTTTTTTTTTTTTTACTTTTCTACTGTCGCTTGCAAATTTCTATGGTTCTATGAATTTAAAAGAACTGAATGATTGACCAAGCCCAACTCAAAAAGAACAACACAGAAATGGCTATTTTAATGTGATCTCTTTACTGTTTTCCCTGACTCTCTGAAGTGACTTGGTTTCTCGTCACTAGCCCGCCATTTCCACTTGCCCCTGTCCAAGCCAGGTAGACCTATCTTGTTTGTAGTAGTAGTAGTAGTAGTAGACCTAAGGAGCTTCACAGAGTGAGACACACACACATACGCACAGAGAGAGAGAGATTGTGCGTCTGTGTTTGTGGGTGACAGAACCGACTATAAATTGTTAACAGCCTCAGAGAAAGAGTCTAATTATATAAAATAGAAAAGACTTTAAAAACAAAAACACTTGTCCTACCACGTTGAAACTTTTGACAGAAAAAAAGGAAAAATGAATAGTAGATCTAACTATTAAACAAATAGATTTAGATGTATTTATTCCAAAAAGCACTTAAATAGAAATTAAAACAAAGGAAGGATAATTTTTTTAAAAAAGGTAAATATTTGCATTAGATAAAAAAAAATTCCTTGGCTCTAAAAGTTTACCTTCTTTCATTTAAATTGCTGTCTTTTGACCCCCACAACAAATCAACCCATTATGGATATTTTATCCTTTTACCACACTGGCGGCTGAAGATAAACAAAATCAAGGTGCCAGTTTGGCTGTCTAGCTTCTGGCTATAACAAAAATCCGAATGCAATGTGCATCTAGCCTGTTAGTGAGCTCATGTCGAGGTCACCGGCTGTCGCCGTGAGGAAGCGATTGGTTTCATTGGGTAAGACGCTAAGAGGTAATGAAAATGAAGACAGCGATGAGTCATATCACGACAGTGTTGGTGGTCTTTACTTTAGTGTGTGTGTGTGGGGGGGGGGGGGGAGAATGGAAGAGCCAAAGGTGCATTGACTTAACCAAATAATCGATAGGATTTTAAAAATTAATTTGAATAGATTTTTTTTTTATTTTTAATAATGATGTAGTGTCATAGACACACTTTTATAGCATAAATTATAGATTATTAAGAGGCGGCCTTATGGGGCGGCAGGTGGGGCAACCGCCCCAGGCCCCGCGCTGAAGGGGGCCCCCAAAAACATAAATTATTACATAGTTTGTTTACTTTTCCAAGCAAAATTTCTATGAATCAGTAGTTACGTTGATTAAAGGTCACTAAATATCGAAGGGATGGGGACACAATCATGCAAGCAAAATCCTACCTGCAGAACAAGTACATAGTTAAACGGTCAATAGTACAGTACCAACGGTCAATAGTACAGTAGCAAAAGTCAATAGTACAGTAGCAAAAGTCAATAGTACAGTAGCAAAGGTCAATAGTACAGTAGCAAAGGTCAATAGTACAGTAGCAAAGGTCAATAGTACAGTAGCAAAGGTCAATAGTACAGTAGCAAAGGTCAATAGTACAGTAGCAAAGGTCAATAGTACAGTAGCAACGGTCAATAGTACAGTAGCAACGGTCAATAGTACAGTAGCAACGGTCAACAGTACAGTACGAACGGTTAAAATTACACTACCAAAGGTCAAAAGTACAGTAGCAACGGTCAATAGTACAGTAGCAACGGTCAATAGTACAGTAGCAACGGTCAATAGTACAGTAGCAACGGTCAATAGTACAGTAGCAACGGTCAATAGTACAGTAGCAACGGTCAATAGTACAGTAGCAACGGTCAACAGTACAGTACGAACGGTTAAAATTACACTACCAAAGGTCAAAAGTACAGTACCAACGTAAGGTACTTGTTTTGAATCAATAAGACCGAGTCGGAGGAATCTGTTGACGTGATGTGGTATTGTCTAAATAATTTACACTTATAGCTCACGGGCCTGCGTATTTATACTTACCCGGGGGCCCCAAAAACGACACTCCTCCCAGGCCCGCGTACTGCTAATGCAGATTCTGATTATTAATTATTAAAAGCCGCGCGAATATACAAACTACAAAGGCTTATGTATGACGCCATCAGATCACTTTAACCCAGAGGAGGTAAACACGGTGGCTGCACTACTGCCGTCAACATGGCGAACACGTGTTCTCTTGAGTGCACATTTCGACAAATAATCTAAACATGTTCACAATATAAAATTGTACAAACAGTGTTGTGATGGAATCAAGTTGGGAAAAATGTGAAAGAAATGAAATTCGAATTTCAGCGTAGACAGTGATTCAACTAACAATATATGAGTTCTAGATTAAAATTATTATTTAAGATTATAAAAAAAACTTTGGATTTGATTTGATTTGATTTTGATTTTGGGCACATCGGCACAATTTAGGCCATGTCGTGCCTGCAGTCCCTCAAGGGCCACTCTCTCCCTCCACATAACAAGGGCCAAATTCCATACAGTCAAATCATTAAAATCAAGGTCTATTTACAGTTAAAATAGTAGTGGTAGATTTGATTTGATTTTGATTTTGGGCACATCGGCACAATTTAGGCCATGTCGTGCCTGCAGTCAATCAAGGGCCACAGGGCCACTCTCCCTCCACACAACAAGGGCCGAATTCCACACAGTCAATCATTAAAATCAAGGTCTATTCACAGTTAAAATAGTAGAGGTAGTAAAAATTTAATAATTTGGTAAAAATCTAATGTAAATAGTACGTGTTTACAAATTCATAAATCAGATCTTCGTAGACAACCCCACCTCCCGGATAAAGCCCAGTACCTTCCCAGGGTCGACATTATTGAATAGTGTTTTAAAATTAGGGGCTCTAAAATATTTCTCCCTGACATCCTGGTATCTGGGGCAGTCGATGAGGATATGTTCCACGGTGAGGCGAGAGTCACAATACTCACAAAGTGGGGGCTCTTCTTTCTTCAGCACAAAAGAGTGCGTGATGTAGGTGTGGCCAATCCTAAGTCTGGACATGGTCGTGCTACCACGCCTTGTCAGACCCTTAGATGTGGACCGCCACCTGACATCCGCCACAATCTGCCTGAGTTTATTGTGAGTCTCAGCCTCCCATCGGTCCTGCCACTTTGATAGGTGGCAGAGGCAATACTTTGTCTCAGGTCCGAGCAGGGAATTTGGGTTCCTGACACGCATGATTTAGGGCTCTCTTTGCTTCTCTGTCTGCGGCTTCGTTTCTCTCAATGCCCACATGGGAGGGGACCCAGATGAAGGTGACATCCCTATGGTCGGCTGTTATTTGGTACAACAGCTTCAGGCTCTTATGTACCAATGGAATGTCAGTCTTCATCGCCCAAAAGCTTGCAATGCAGCTTTGGAGTCGGAGCAGATTATAAATTTCCTCCTTTCTGATGCTTTGGCGGCCATAAATGCAATCGATATTGCATGCAATTCGGTCGTAAAGATGGAGCAGCCATCGGGGAGTCTACGGGAGATTCAGCTCCGAAAGGAGCAGGCACACGCGACCTTTCCATCCATTTTGGATCCGTCTGTGTAGATGGTGCCACAATCTCCGTAGCTCTCCTGCAGTTCCCTAAAGTGGACTTGTAGTATGCTTGGGTCTGTATTTTCTTTTTTGAAATTAAGGAGGGATAAATTTAATTTGGGTTTATTCATTAGCCAAGGAGGATTCTGAGGGGTTTCTATTTTAGAGATTTGGTCAATGGGTGGGGTTAAATTTTGGATGGGTTCTCTCATTCGAAGGCCCAACGGCTGTATGACGTTAGGCCTTCGATTGTATAATTCTACCACTGTGGGGTTAAATATGGAGTCAAAAGCAGGGTTTGTGGGGTTGGATTTTACTGCATTGCAAGCTTTTTTATTCTTATATCCATGGGGAGTTCTCCAGTCTCCACATGGAGACTTGGGATAGGTGATGTACGAAACGCGCCGAGAAAGAGACGCAGGGCAGCATTTTGTATTGGTTCCAGTATTTTTAGGTACCTCCTTGCTGCTCCATATATTATGGATCCGTAGTCTAGCTTGGATCGAATTAGACTCCGATATAGCAGCAGCAAAGTATCTCTGTCAGCTCCCCAGTCCGTATGGCTGAGTACTCTAAGTATGTTTAATGACTTTTGGCATTTCTTCTTTAGTTCCTTAATGTGGGGGAGAAAATTAAATTTGGAATCTAGGGTGAGGCCTAAAAATTTTGTAGTTTTCACGACAGGGATCTTCTTTTTGTGTATAAATAGTTCAGGGTCTGGGTGGAGTCCCCTTAAATTACAAAAATGCATACTAACTGTTTTGGAGTCCGAAAATTTAAAACCATTATCGTTTGCCCAACCCTGAATTTTGTTTAAACATAACTAATTTTCTTTCTAAGGTGTTCATGTTTTTCCCATAAGTAAAAACGGCAAAGTCATCACATACAAAGAGCACTCTATGCCAGGGGACAGAGCATTTATGATGTGATTTATTTTAATGTTGAACAGGGTGACTGACAGAATGCTGCCCTGGGGTACACCCATTTCCTGGTCATGAGTGTGAGAAGCGGAATTGCCCACTCGAACCTGAAATTTTCTGTCTTTCAGGAATTCCCCCACAAAACGGGGGAGGTGTCCCTAAAGCCCCATAAGCTCCAGGTCACGTAGAATGCCATGTTTCCAGGTTGTGTCATAGGCCTTTTCTATATCGAAGAATACAGCTACTAGATGTTCTCTTCTGAGTAATGCATTTCTAATATAAGCTTCCAGCCTTACCAGGTGGTCAGGTGTTGTCCGCCCCTGCCGGAATCCGCACTGGTAGCTGGAGATCACTTTATTCCTCTCCAGGTACCAGACCAGCCTACTGTTAATCATTCTTTCCATGGTTTTGCAGATGCAGCTTGTTAGTGCTATTGGTCGATAGTTAGCTGGGTCAGAGCCGTCTCTTCCCGGTTTAGGTATCGGTATAACTGTGGCTTTCCTCCAGCTGTTTGGGAAAGCGCCTGTTTGCCACACACAGCTATAGACCCCTAGCAGGACTGTCAATGAGGGTTCGGGAAGGCGCTTGAGGAACTGGTAATGGATTTCATCTTCTCCAGGCGCTGTGTCATGTGACTTGTCCAGCGATTTCCTCAGTTCCTCAAGCGAGAACGGTTTGTTGTAGTCTTCATTGTTCTCTGACCTGAAATCAATGGGGTGTCTTTCCTCCCTGGTTTTGACTTTTTGGCGTGTAGTGTGCAGTGGATGACTTTTCTGCTATTGAGGATGCAAGGCAGTCAGCTATTTCTCTGGGGGACGTGACAGTTCGTCCTTGGTTTTTCAGATGCCCTATTGCATTTTATTCTTTTCCTTTGATTCGCCTTACTGCCTTCCAAACCGCTCTAGCAGAAGTTTTGGCATCCAGACTGCCGACAAAACTTCTCCAGGAATTCCTTTTGGCTGACCGTATGGTTTGTCTCGCCTTTGCTCTAGCTATCCTGAATAGCTTTAGGTTTTCCTTGGAAGGATTCTTTATAAATGCAGCCAGTCGTTTTTTTCTATCGCCAATAGCACTTTTGCAAGCTGTATCAAACCATGGTTTGCTAGGCCGTTTTGGATTTGCGGAGGTTAGGGGGACAACTTTCCTGGCTATACTTAGTAGCTTGCTAGCAAAGGTATCAGCTGGGTTCTGTTCATCGAGGATGTTTTCTGTGATATCCTCGGAGCATCTTTTTTGGAATTGTTCCCAATAGGCCTTATTCAGTTTCCACCGCTGAGGTCGTCCCAATGAGGGGAGATTGTTAGTAATGATGATTGGGAAGTGATCACTTTCCCGTAGATCATTGCTAACTGACCATTTAAAGTCGTCCAGAAGTCCAGGGACGCATACGGTGAGGTCAATGCATGTGAGAGATCCAGTTCCTGGGTGCAAGTAGGTCGGTGATGCATCATAAAGTATGCATAAATCATGTTGGAGGAAGATATTCTCCAGCATAGGACCTCTTGTGTCGGTATTGTTGGATCCCCACAGGGTGTTATGGGCATTGAAACCCCAAGGATTATATAAGGCCGGGGGAGTTGTTTCAATAGGTCCTCCATGTCTGTTGGGTTTAATGGAGCACCTGGTGGTAGATACAGGCTGCAGCAAGTGATAACCTTGTTAAGGGTTATCCTAGCTGCTACGGCCTGTAGTGTGGTCTGTAGTTCTACCCTCTCATGGGGGATGCTGTCCTTCACAAGGATAGACACTCCACCTGATGCTCTCTCTGCATCCTCAACATTCTTGCTGTAAGCACTGTAGCTTCGGAAACTGATGCTATCTTTCAGAAATGTTTCCTGTAAGCAGACAGCTACAGGATTCTCACAGTCCATCAGTAGCTGCATTTCCTCATAATTGGCCTTGAGGCCTCTACAATTCCACTGTACAATTCTGGAATCCATGGCTTATTCTAAATGACCTACTTGGAGCTATTTTGCCTTGGGAGGCCCCCGGAGGGGTTTCCCTTTATTCCAGTGACCTTGGTATGTTTATTCTTGGGTTTGGATGGAGAGGAGGACAACCCCCTTTTGGAGGAAGTCTTTCTCTCTGGAGAGGGGAGATCCCTCTGGTTAGAGCGGAGGTTATTTCCTCCTCTCTCACCTCGGGCATCATCTCCGCTTTGATTTCTCACCTTAGGGAGTTGGTCAACCTCTAATTCGGTAGAGGTTGGGCTATCTGGCTGGGTTCTCTGAGGAGAACCTGTGTCAGACATGATGTCTCCGGGTTCTCCCGGAGTGTTGGTTTTGACATGCTGCTCAGTCTCCATGCTCTCATCAGCGAGCACAGAGAACCTGTTCTTTAGCATGACAACAGGGCTTTCTTGTTTCTTCGGAGGTGTGTTCTTTGGAGGTGTTTTCTTCTGGGTTGGAGGAGGAGGAGGGGGTGGTGGGGTCAATGTGTCCGTCTGTGTGGCTATGGATATTCCTATCTTAGCAACAGCCTGAGCGTAGGTCTTTGTCAAGCCAAATTGGCCCTTGGGTAGGGCCAATACAGCCGATTTCGCCTGGCTGAAGGTACATCCATTTCTTGCCTTGTACTCCTGCACGGCAACCTCCTGTTTCCACACAGGGCAGTCCTTGGAGTAGGCTGAGTGGCCAGCGTGACAGTTTGGGCATTTGAACTGGGCTGTGCAGCCCTTGTCCTCATGACCCTCTCCAGCACATCTGGCACACACAGTGTTCCTCTTGCAGACTGCCGCGCCGTGTCCATAAACCTGGCACTTGAAGCACCTCATGGGGTTATGTATGTAAGGCCTCACTGGAACTCGTAGGTATCTTGCCTTCACATACTCTGGCGGTGTCCTAGTTCCGAATGTGAGGATAATAGTGGCGGTTTTGACCTCTTCACCATCCCTGCGCCTGGTAATACGCCGGGCATGGGTGACTCCTTCAATGCCCTCCACTATTTCCTTCTCGGAACATTCCAGTAGGTCCCCAGAGCTGATTACACCAATGCTGGTGTTCAGACTCTTGTGTGGCATGACTTCCACTTGGAGATCACAGAGTCTTCTGCATCGTAAAAGCCCATCAGAGTGTGTCTTGCCATCTACTTCTACAAGAAGTTCCATTGATTTGTGTAGCTTAGACACACTCTTGGGCTCTCCCACTACTGACTTGATCTCTTATAGATAAAGAAAGGGCTCAGCTTTGTCAGGCTTTTCCTCTCCTCTGTGCACCTGACCACCAAAAATTTTTGTGGCCTCCTCCGTTTTTTGCCTCAATACGGCGTCTCCTGCCCAGACTTAAATCTGGGGCAAGTAGTTTATTGGGGTTTTTTTTGTCCATATATATTCTTGTTAGTTCGGCACCTCTGCTCCCCACCCGCCACCGAGTCCAACAAGGGGACGGGCCATTCGGAAGTCCAGAATGAGCCCGCCAGGGCTACACAGGTGCTATACTCAGTCAGCTGCTGCATCGGACATGTGTCCGATACAGCAGCTCCCTGATTGGCCCTCCAGCAACCGCCCTCCAGCTTAGGTCGAAGACATGACCAGCCGGTTGACCCAGAGCGGGCCATTCTGGGCCTCAGGTCTAGGGGAACTTGGAGCCAAAGTATTGTGCTGTGGTGGTTTATCCTCAGATAGCCACCACTCAAACACCAGGATCTCTTTATCCCCCCCTTACCCGTCGCAGTCCACGGCAAACGGACTGGTCTAGGACGTAGTGAGATTTTAGAGATAAGGAGACAGAGTGATGATCAATGAAGGCAGACTGAGGAAAAGAGAAGGCAGACACAATGATAGAAAAGAAGTAGGGAAAGAGGAGCGCAGTTTAACGTCATGTCTCGGGACGCCCTATTATATGTATGTGCGTGCGTTTGTGTGTTTCCAAGGTGATGAAGAAAGGAAGCATTAATATTGGATCTTGGAGAATGATGAAATCATGACAGTGTCTGTCGTATGTTACATTAAGAACGGCAGACGACCCAGAGATTTGAAATAGTAAAGACGTGATGTCTTTTTGGAAATGAGATTTTGTTTAGAATATCATTTCATATTGCTTTAACTAGATGTATATCATTTCAAATTGAGTCTGTTTATATTGTTCATAAAATTTACATTAGGTTGGTTAAAAAAAAAGGGTCTTCAAGTTTATGCTAAGTTACTTTAAGTTCTACAATTACAAATGTAGTAAGCCTACATCGGTTTAGTTGTTCTAGCTGTTAGAAGCTACAAACGAACGACCGCCTACATCGGTTTAGGTGTTGTCACGTATTACGAATTGAATTCTACTTTTAAATGGCTTGCCTAGGGGAACGTGACAATAGAAAAGGAGTTGTGTCACTTATCTTAAGTCTGAATTTAATCAAAGACTTACAATGAATAACAAAAAAAAAAATGACACAAGAAATCGGAAGGTAAAATATCAACTTAATGTTTAATCAAAATATAACTCAATACAAAATGGAAGGGTTGACCAAAACCCTTTTACAAAAATGGCATGTAAAAATATTACAATACAAGAGTTTGAAAATATAATTACAAATACAAGCAAGGCCTTGAAAAAAAGAAAAATCTTAACTTACACGATCAAGTGGTATACCACGCACGGGTCACGCAATGTCTCCGCTATTCTGTCCCACGGCTGTCTCCGTATGTCTGTCTGTCAACGTCACGCGGGCGGTCTTTATATAATCTACCGCGCGTCGATCTCAAGACAAATCTAGGAATTTCTCGAACCAAATACGTCATCAATTTCCCAGATCTAGAACGCTCTTCAAAGAGACAGAAGAAAAAAAAACAAAAAAACACCCTCCTTTCAACCAGAGGTACACACACAGGTCAAGGACCGGTCACTGTCTGTGTGGCTTGACGAATAAAAAAGAAAAAAAACTTATTACACAAGGGGCAGACAACCTACCCGTCTCTTGACCGCAACAGGTCAAAGAAAGAAAAAAACAACGCCTAGATACGTAACAGTGTATAATCCTGATGCAGTCCCAGCTGCGATGGGCAGGACACGTCTGCAGAATGGAAGACCACCGCATCCCTAAACGACTCTTGTATGGCCAACTAAGCGAAGGAAAGCGCTCACAACGTAATCAAAGAAAGTGCTTCAGGGACAGCCTCAAAGCTTTTGTAAAGGCGTTCAGCATAGACCCAGCCACCTGGGAGACAGAGGCACATGACAGAGCATCATGGCGTCGCGCTGTGAAAACTGGCGCACAGGTTGCTGAGGAAAAGAGAACAACGCTGGCAGAAGAAAAACGCCAGAGAAGAAGAGCAAGGCCTACGACACTAGCTCCAGCTGGAATAACCGCCCAGTGTGCAGCTGAACATTCCGGGCTCACATAGGTCTCACCAGCCATATGAGGCATAGAACCCCAGTGCAAAGCCCTCAGCCCCCTGGATGACAAAGTGGTCATCATCGAACCACGATGGACGAACTATATAGTTGTACTAGATGTTTGGAGCTCCAACGACCTACATACCCTTCCCCTCCCCCTAATTGTTGCAACTTGGATCCAGTCTACCTAAGATTGTTTTTTTTTTTTAATACATGTGCGAATTATGTGATGTGTAATGGCGCCCCAGTCAAAAGCACTAACGGATCCAGGGAGTGGGGGGAAGGCCATTTTTTACTGACATCTACAGCTCATTATTCATCGTATTAAAAAGGGGACCTTTTGAATAATGTTTTACTTGAAAAATATCCAAATAAAAATTTACAGGCCCACACTACAATACAAATAAAACCGATTAGTTCCTTGAAAAGATAAAATACCCCAAATATTTAGATTAAGACTTTAAAGATTGCCGCCGAAAAAAAAATTATTCGAAAAATATTTTTTTAAAAAGCTCATTTGTAAGTGATACATTTTGTTCAATCGGCATGTTTGTAACTTTGTTTTGTTACAGAACTATAATTCAAAGCTCTAAACAAAAAATTTCGGAAGTGAGAGGAGAAATTAAAGGAACCAATCAGATTTTTATTCTAATTATTTTGCATTTTTAGGATTCAAGTTTATATTGTCAGTTATAGTCCTAATTCTTTTTATACAATAGAAAAATATCAGTATGAGTAAAGGTTGGAAAAGGTGACTAGTAAAATATTTGAGGTCAGAACTCATCTCAACAGCTACTCTTATAATGAAAAATGTGGTATCAATTCTAGATTTTTCTAAAACAAAGTCTTTCTTACAATAACTAAGATAAATTCGTGTACAATTACATAAAATCTGTTGCCATATTTGACTATTCTGTTTTAAAACGTCATGTTTTCGTCTGGAAAGGGGAGAGGGCGGTAGAGTGAAAATGTTAATCCTCGCTCCTTTTTATAATTTCTGCTAATGATAGCACTTTGCATTCACGAATTCTTCGATATAAGAATTTAATTTATAGCATATATAAATTGTATCAGTGACTTTTTAAAAAAAAAATTTGTAATTTCTTAACTAAAATACAAAAAGAAAAAAGTATTGTTTTGTCCGAGGGACGGAAGGCGATTACATGTATCGCCCCTTCCTCCTGATATAAACCTGTTTCATTTTATATTTACTAATGATAAAATTTGAGATCAGAGTGTGTGTGCAACATAATATACAAATGGGTAAAAAAAAATAAGTAGCTTATATTATATAGATATTCAACTAATTTTGTTCACAAACTATGATTTCTCCATAAAAATAGGACCGCCAGGCCCCCACTCACAGGGCTAGAGTGGGAAGGGCAGGGACGCAATCGCCCCCCCCCCCCCCCCCCAACCTCACCGATTCGACTAAGATACCAGAAGTGTAGCGACATAATATCAAATTATATAGTAATAATGATTTCTAAATAAAAGTAGGACCCCCCCCCACACACACACTCTCTCATAGGGAGTAGGTGGAAAGGGCAGTAGAAGTATTCGCCCCACCCCACCCAATCGGCTAACAGTAGAACGACATAATATAAAGATCAGCTATAATATCAAAGTTTTAATTGTATAGATATTTAATTGATTCTGTTAGCAAGCTGTGATTTCTACAAATAAATTGGACCACCACCCTCACTCGAAAGTTTATGGTGGGGGGGGGGGGGGGGAGCGAGATTTTGCCATCGCCACCTTCCCATCCCACCAAATTTGCCAACATACTAGAGGGGGGAGGGCGAAATAATCTAGAAATTGGTTGAAATATAAATAATTAGTATATATTATTAACATAAATAAATTCGTATACAGATTGATTTCTTTACTAAAATTCGTCCGGAAGGGGGTTGTCGACCAAGGAGGGGGGGGGGGGGCGAGCGCCCCTAACGTTTCCCCCTGGATCCGCCAGTGGTCAAAAGAACGTTATCCTCTCCTATCCCCAAAGTGAAATAGATGACATTAATCTAAGCCTTTTCCTACATTTTTCTTCATATTTCTTTATTCTGAAATTTGAACACACATTCTGAAATGTAGAACTTTGATCAATTCACATCAAAATAATTTTATTAGAAATGAGCTAAAGTTTGATATAAATTTACGTAGGATACCCAAAACAAATATAAACACGGAAGTTTTTTTTATGCCAAAGGGGCCTAGCCAATAGAATTAAAGTTTGAAAAGCTCAAGAAAAAAATAACGTATTGACTACAATTTTGATTTCATGCCATATTTTAGAACCGCTGGAGAAACAACCAATGTTGTCGAAAAAAAAAATGTAATCATTTTCAAACAACTATGGAGCCTACATCAATTGTGGCCACCCAGTGTGTTGTGGATTTCAAATTTTGATCCCCAGCCTACTAGTCAAGACACCATGGATGCCAAGTCTGGAAGACTGCTTGAACAAAAATTTCTTATCTTTTCGTAAGGGCGTGGTGGCCAAGTGGTAAATTGCTTAGCTTCCAAACTGAAAAGTCTCGTATTCGAATCATCCTGATAAAGACAGGTATCTTGCACCACGGGATGTCTAGAACACTTCTGAATCCCCCCCCCCCCCCAACTGTAACGGCTAGTCGTTGTACTGGCAAAATAACAACTTCATTCATTAACTGTAGGCCACAGAAACAGATGAGCTCTACATCTTTCCCCATAGACCGCAAGGTCTGAAAATGGTACGTTGATTTACTTTATATAATTTTATTCGTAGACCATTAGGTAATCAATCATCTCATGTGGTATACTTTGAGAACCACTGGAGATGCGATGCTGGGAAGTACGTGTCGACGTTGAATTCATGCCTGATTGTAAGTGTATGTAAAGTTTTATCTTTTGGCCGAATTTAACGTATTTAGTTCCAGTTTTAGACGAGACACAAGCACGCGCATTATCTGAAGCAGAGCAAGAATAAAATAAGGCGTTAAAAAAAAAAAATGGACGTGTAACAAGGGAACTAACTCTGTATTCTAGATTCGGTCGCCGTTCTTTAAACAAAGAAAAAAAAAATGTGCAAGAGACTAGGTTGAACTACAATTATTCAGATTTATTGACTTGTACTCTTCCAGAGAGCATTATTATAAACGATGTTTTTTTTAACAATATTTTGTTCAGTGCATGTTTGTCAACTGTTTTATTGCAACCCAGTCTTTAGTTTCCTGCCTTGAACATGTTCTCTCTATATAAACGTCTCTCTTTCGTCTCTCTCTTTAGTCTCTTTCTCTCTAGCTCTCTTTCTCTTCGGTCTCTTTCTTCCGTTTCTCTCAATGAAACAGAGCTGATATTATCAATTAGATATTGTGATTGAGTCCACAGATCATTCGGGAAACAAGCCAAAAAAAATATTTTTAAAAGGGGAAAGGTTAATTATTGTGATTTGTCAGAGGGGAGTCATAACGTCCACTTATCAACAACTCCTACATATAAACATATAAACACGGATATTGTTTGCTCATAACGAGTGTTTTGTCTGGCTGACCACCAGTTGTTTGTGTATTCTTGTTGAAATCTTCAAGATAACTTGCCTCACAACCACAGCAAGTCTTAATCACACACACCCCAACTTTCCTCATTTCGCCAAGTGGCGGCCTTAGCGATATGGGATAGGGCGCGCTAAACCATAAACCAAAATATACTAAAATCTTTCAGGTTCATTGGTAAAGATGCCGGCTTCTTAAATACTGCGTAAAAAGCTGTTGCTTTATGTAAAAAATATCCACACCCTCTATGACGGATCGGAACTTTACATAAGAATGTGTCTTAAGAGGCTCCGCTGGATGGGGTGAAGGCGACAAAGAATCTCACTAGTGCGGGGCCTTGCACAATCGTTCTCTATAGTCTTGTCAGATGACGATGTTTTAAAAACAATCTTTTGTTTAAATTTCTTATACTACTCGACCCGCGGCGTAGCATGCACCGCTATTTTGCATTAGGTTACTGCAACCTATGCGACCGAAGTGGGCACCGCACTTTCATATTATCCGCGCTAATTCTAGGTGTAAATTATTAAATTAAACTTACTACAGATTTCCCTCGGCCTCCTGATTTACCAGGAGCTCCTGGAAATCTCCTGAAATTGCAAAATATGCGAAAAGTCCTGGAAATCTCTGGAAATTATTAAAATCTTTTGAAAACTCATAAAAATCACCTGAAATATATAGACGAAAAAATTGTCATTTTGGGGTGTCATTCAATATGAAAAACGCCAATCCAAAGCGCTATATAAAAAAAAACGGCATTATGCAATACCCGTAATTGTGGAATCTGGTGAAAGAAGCTTCTCGTGCCTTAAACTAATGAAGAATTACTTGAGGTTAACAATTCTCGAAGATAGATTGAAACATTTGGTAATTCTTGCTATTGAGAGTGATCTATGTAAGAAACTGAATTTTTATGACATACTGTATGAATTCGCTACACGCACGACTCTTAAAGAAATTCTGTAGGTAGTAAAGAATGAATAAAAGCAAAGACAAATTTATTTTCTAATACAAACTCTTAATTTTCACTTAATATCCGTATCCTTACCCAAACTTGGCCCCGTGAAATCCGTTTCGCATAGGACCTGCCCTACTATTTAGGGACGGGTGAATACAGAGTAAATTACTTGTTCTCTCCCCCCCCCCCCCCTTTTTTTATTTCGCCACTAAATTTACGTGGGATAATTCTAGTCCGACTTGGAGAAATAAAAAGTGATCTTTCCATTACTACCTCTTGTCCGCACTGTTGAGCCATGAAGAGAATTATAGATAGATAGATTGTTAACACACAAAGACTTTTCAGCATATGGAATGGAGCTTTGATTAAATATTCGTTTGTAAATATTTTTGTATAATTTTTCCTTCCATTTTAATACATGCAGATGTCTAGCTATTCTAGGCCCGTAGCTGTTGACTATACATCGGGAATATCCTTATTGTCGTGACGGACGTTACCATTAGTTGAAAAAACATGCGGAAATAGCTTAGTGACATAAATAACGACAGTTGTTCTAGATACTTCGAGCAGAGAAGACGCATTTTTTATTGTTATTCTCGGACAACGTAGATTACAGCGACACGAGTTTCCATTGCGTTTGACATTATTTGCTATGACACGCGTATTGGAAATACATTTGGATTTCAGACCTTAAAAGGTAGGTCTTCAGGTATACAGTCTAGTGTCTACACCCGAGTATACATTATCAGTTGGTAAGTCGGTGTACCTAAGACTAAGCAAGCCACCTTAATGCAATGTTAATGACAACACGGGAGACTGAACAAAACCAATAACGGTAGGACATTATGTAATAAGAGAATTCTAAAATGTTGGATGAGCGACGATCCAGGCCTTGGTTTTCACGCGTCACTAATGGACGTTTTTGTTCTCTGAGTCATTTCGAATTTTCATAGACTCAAAATAGAAATAGAAATTTTGATCTATGCCTGTGAAATGGCTAAATGTTTACCAGTGTACGTCATTGTAAGGGGTTAGGTAACCCCAACAGTTTGGGTCAAAGTTAAATACACAAGTAGATGTACATGAAAAGTACAAACTATGAAAATCTGGATACCATAGGATTTTTGAATAAACACACGGATATACTTTATTAATCTAAAAGCTAGTAGTACATTCAGGCGAGGCTTCATCTGAAAACAAGTATTGAATAAAAGTGAAGCCAATATGCTGATACTTAACCCCAGATTTTGATTATCTGAAAACATTGAACCCAAATTGTGTCTATCTTAAGCATCAGCATAGTTATTTCTTTCTACGAGTTTTTTTCCTTGTAATCTTAAAAGAGAAGGGTTGAATATTTTTATGACATGATATTAACACACACACACAAAAAGAAATAACCGCATAAAACTTGGCAAAAGACATTTGTCTATTTCAAACACGTCTGCATGATGTGCTAGACGCTTTAAAGAAAACTAAATGAAAAATTTACATGTACTAAAGCAACCCCCTCACACATATCTATACACTTACAAACCCATACACACACACACAGAGAGAGAGAGAGAGAGAGAGAGAGAGAGAGAGAGAGAGAGAGAGAGAGAGAAACAAAAAAAGATAAAGAAAGAAAGGCTAAAAGAGAGACTTGTTCTTGATGTTTTCAACCCCCCCCCCCCCCCAAAAAAAAAAAAAAGATAAGGACTTGTGTAAGGAACAATGGCGTAGATAATGTTTTGCTGAAACAAACGAACGAGCTTGTGGGTTCCTGATCTTGAGCACAATAACGACCTTCTAGACTCAAGGCTAAAGCCACACTGTAAGTATGAGACACAGACCAGAAAATATTCGTTTCTATCAAGGACAACATTAAACACTGCATAAAGTCAGTCAGAGAAAAACATCTAAAAGCTGCTTAAAGTCAATAGAGACAAGTTATGATAGCAAAAAAAAAATATACTTTTAAAAATTCGTCAGCAGATTTAAAACCTAAATACATTTCATGATTCATAGTCTCTTTCCCGCGCTTTTTGGTCGGCGTATGCTCATTTCCTTTCTGCTTCAATAACAAAGAACAATATCGTGCATTAAAAAAATGAACTAACGCTTTCTGTGTTCATTATTAGTCTTTGTTTCTAAGTGAAGAAGGTCTTGTGGCCCAAACATACTTTATTTCATTATTGTCTATGTTAATTCAATAAAGTCTTAGGCCTCATGAGAAAACTGTTGTCAAACCTAGCATGTGAAGTCTGGACTTGGCGGCCTGTGCGTAACGTCACAAAACTTGACTAATCGGACAGAAAGGCAAGTACCAGCACAGTGCTGTGGAGCACTCAAGAGCAGGACAAGACACACAGAAAGTCTCTGGTCATCCACTGCACCCAAACTTGTCCCAGGACCTCTTGACCAAATCTTGCTTCCGGAAAAGGACGGGCTTTAGGGCGAGAGAGAGGTCGACGTGTTGCGCGAATCCTCCTCACTTTAATCTAAATTCCAGCGTAAGTCACTTGTCATCCCCCCCCCCAACTGAACCAAACCAAAGTCCTGTGGCGACAGGCAAGCAGTGAAGCGGTAGGTGTGGGCAACCCTGCACACAGGCGGCTCAGGCCATATGGTCGTTCACCACTGACAGAGAGCAGCAGTGGAGTCCGGCAGCCCCCTGAGTGGCTGAGCAGCCCTATTTAGGAGCGCACTGCTCACCTCCATAGCATGAGGACAGGGCTAGAAAAGGTGCCCCAAAAATTGCCTGCTCAAAACTACCCTAGCCAGCCTACCGCAGTTGGCGGGAACCCTACTCAAGCGGTCGAAATTCAAAGAAATAGACGAGGATAGTTCCTCTTACCATAGGCGCATGGAATGTGCGCACACTACTTGACAACGACACATCTGCTAGACCACAAAGACGAACTGCACTAGTAGCCAGCGAGCTCCACAGATACAACATAGACATAGCAGCACTAAGCGAGACTCTGCCTGCAGATGAAGGTGAACTCCGCGAAAGAGGAGCTGGATATACTTTCTTCTGGAGCGGTAGAAGCACCGAAGTACGACGTGAATCTGGAGTCGGCTTTGCCATAAAAACATCAATAATATCTAAACTAGTCTGGCCTCCCAAAGGAGGCTCATGACCCTAAAGCTGCCTTTACAAAACGTAAAGAAACATATTTCCATTGTTAGCTGTTACGCACCCATCATGACCAACCCAGATGATGTCATAGCAAAGTTCTACGAAGAACTAAACTTCCCCTTACTTGACATTCCAAAAACAGAAAAGCTACTCATTCTCGGTGACTTCAACGCAAGAGTCGGCTCTGACCATCACATCTGGAAAGGAGTCTCAGGCAAATTCGGGATAGGTCAATGCAATATGCAACGGATTATTACTACTCCAGACCTGAGCTGAACACAAGCTGCTCATATCGAACACAATATTCAGTCTTCCAATGAGAAAGCGAACTTCCTGGATGCATCCCCGCTCAAGACACTGGCACCTCATAAATTACGTCATCACCAGACAATCTGACCGTCAGGACATTAGTGTCAACAAATCTTGCTGTGGTGCAGAATGTGGAACCGCCTCATCATCACAAAACTAAACATCCGTATTCAACCAAAGAGACGTCCGCAAAAATCTAAACCCCTAAAAAGGCTAAACACGGCCAGACTAGCAGATGATAAAACTGAAAAGTTGCTTGCAGATGCGATAGAGAACTGCCTCAAGTCAACCCTTCCAACTGAATCAAATGTAGATAAAAGCTGGGAATGCTTCAAAGAAGCTATCTATAGCACAGCATTAAACATACTCGGACCTATGGAGAGAAAGCATCAGGACTGGTTTGATGAAAACAATACTGAGATCAGAAAACTATTAGATGAAAAGCACAAGCTCCACAAATTGCATCTGAACAACCCAAACTCCCAGTCCACTAAAAATGCATTCACTAACATCCGCAAAAATGTGCAGTTACGCCAAATGCAAGATACCTGGCTTAGCAAGAAAGTGGAAACAATACAGGAATTTGCTGACAAGCACGATATGACGAACTACCATGCCATAAACGATATCTATGGACCCACAAAGTCAGGCTCATCACTTCTATTAAATGCTGATGGGACAATCCTATTGACAGATAAGGAAGAAATCCTAAAACGCTGGGCAGAGCACTTCGAAAAGGTTCTCAATACACCTTCCATCATAAATGAAGCGGCCATAGACAGGCTACAGCAAGTACCAATAAATGAAAAAATGGATGACCCCCCCCCCCCCTACGCTAAAGGAAACCGATCTTGCCATTCAACAGCTCGCAAGCGGAAAAGCCCCAGGAGCTGACTCCATTCCCGCAGAGGTCTACAAAAAAGGTGGATTAGCCCTGATTGAAAGAAATCATAAGCTCTTCTTAATTATGTGGAAAAAGAGTCAATACCACAAGACTTTAAAGATGCCACAATTGTTCATTTATACAAGCGAAAAGGAAACCGCCAGATCTGCGACAACCACAGAGGAATAGCTCTTCTCTCTATTGCTGGGAAAATCCTTGCACGCATCCTACTAAATCGGCTCATGCAACACATAGAATATGGTCTACTACCAGAAAGCCAGTGCGGCTTCAGAAAAGAGCGTGGAACCATTGACATGATCTTTGCAGCAAGGCAGCTCCAGGAAAAATGCCAAGAACAAAACGCTGACCTGTTCTCAATATATGTCGACTTAACAAAGGCATTCGACACTGTTAGCAGAGAAGGACTCTGGAAGATCATGTCAAAGTATGGCTGTCCACAAAAATTCATAGCCATGGTGAGACCATTTCATGATGGCATGAAGGCTCGTGTCCAAGAAAGTGGAGAACCATCAAGAGCCCTTCGAAGTATCAAACGGGGTAAAACAACTCAGACTTTGGCCTTACCATCAATACGAACAAGACTGAAGTCTTATATCTACCTGCTCCTGGGAAAGCCTACTCGGATCCAAGCATCACTATAACTGGACAGGATATAAACGCAGTGGACAAATTCACATATCTTGGCAGCACACTCTCCAGAAATGGAAAAATCGATAGTGAAATCGACCTGCGTATCGCCAAGGTCAGTGCATCCTATGGCAGACTGTCTAAAACTGTCTGGAACAGACGTGGCATCACCACAAACACAAAGCTAGGGGTCTATAGAGCCGTCATCCTCCCTACATTGCTCTATGCCTCAGAAACATGGACAGTGTACAGTAAACATGCAAAGAAACTGAACCACTTCCACATGACATGTCTGAGAAAAATACTAAATGTCAAATGGCAAGACAAAATATCAGATACAGAAGTTCTTCGAAGAGCGTGTCTGCAAAGCATCCACACAATTCTGATGCAGTCCCAGCTGCGATGGGCAGGTCACGTCTACAGAATGGAAGACCACCGCATCCCTAAACGACTCTTGTATGGCCAACTAAGCGAAGGAAAGCGCTCGCAAGCTGGTCAAAGAAAGCGCTTCAGGGACACCCTCAAAGCTTCTCTGAAGGCGTTCAGCATAGACCCAGGCACCTGGGAGACAGAGGCATATGACATAGCATCATGGCGTATCGCTGTGAAAACTGGCGCACAGGTTGCTGAGGAAAAAAGAACAACGCTGGCAGAAGAAAAACGTCAGAAAAGAAAAGCAAGGCAAACGACACTAGCTCCAGCTGGAATAACCTGCCCAGTGTGCGGCCGAACATTCCGGGCACACATAGTCTCACCAGCCACATGAGGAGGCATAAAACCCCAGTGCAAAGCCCTCAACCCCCTGGATGACAAAGTGGTCATCATCGAACCACGATGGACGAACTATACAGTCTTAAGCCCCATGAGAAAACGGTCACTTGACAACAAATTAGTATTTTGATATACTGATCTACATTCGTTTACCTGAGTGCATTTGGACTGAGTAAGGCTTTCAGGAGAATTGTAGTCACCTGTCCTGGAGACATGAGATACACGTACTTCGCGTGTTTCAAAGCCGCGGTGTCTCAAGTAACGAGTTAATTTGGTGAGGACTTCCCCAACACAGGGGGACAACCTCAGATGTATTTGTCGAGCCAAAGGGACAGAATAACGCACGCCATATGTACTGCGGAAACGGGTAGCACCTGAGCCAGCAATAGAGAATCAAATGTAGCTTATGAATCAAGAACATTCTTCAACCTAGGCGTGGTTCATGTGAACTGTAAATACACTCAACTGGGGCGAGATCTTTTGGCTTTAAATAGGATATGAAGTTTGAAACTATAAGGAACACTGCATGTCCATGAAAAACATAGGATGAGAACGCACCTAACACTAAAAGAGCATGGGAAATCACGTTCTATATCAGCTATAATAATAGTATTGATAATGAATGATATGAAAAAGAATCCATTCTAATTCTTCCATTTTTTACACGTCGGAGGATTCAGACGAACCGCGCAGTGGTTTCTAGATCAGGCAGTTCTCCGTAAAGTTCTTCTATTGGAGGGTTTTGGTGCCAGAGTCTTGTTCGGGCCTCTTGATATAGTAAATCCATTTTAATAAAACGAGGCTTTATAATAATTACAATCAGGACCGGATTTAGGTATGTGGAGGCCCCGGGGCAGATTGTTTGCGGGGGCAGATTGTTTGCGGAGGCCCCTACACTTTTTCGAAAGTTTTAATAAAAATCCACATATTAATAATATAAAAAATACTTATATCTAAAAGCATGCTATATTACAAAAGTCATTTTCCTTCGTTTATAAAAATAAAATTAATATGCATATTTTAGTCAAAAAATTTTTTTAAAAGGAAATTTAGAGTTGACGCAATGTATTTGGTTTATCCGAAGAAAAGTATGAGACTACGAGCACACTAAAGTGTGGGCACTTTTAAACCAAGACAGCGTTGTAAACTGTAAGATTTCTAGTGTTGATAAAAACAAACAAAAAATGTTTAAAAAAAAACGTAGTTTCCGACCCGTCTAAATATTTTTTTTTCTCTTGTGGAGGCCCCTTGATTGTAGCCCGCCTGCACTCCCTTTAATCCGGCCCTGATTACAACGGAATGCGAATAGCATAGATACTATTTTAGAAGAGTGCAAGGTGTGCGGCTGTAAAGGGCCTCGAGACTGAAAGGGCCTCGAGACTGAAAGGGCCTCGAGACTGAAAGGGCCTCGAGACTGAAAGGGCCTCTGTACTTCCTACCTGCAAAGGTGGGACACTAATGGGATCTTATCAATTTGTAAATGAGATGACTCCATTGCCTTTTTTGCCCAGGACCCCAACAGCTCGAGCATGACACTATGATGTGAAAGTTATTGTAGAAACTAAAGGTCATGACGGTGTAGACTGGGCCCTACCTGTCTCAGTTTATCCAGAAGTTCAGAAGTGTTCAGTACTTTAGCCGACAAGTTCAAAGGTTGAAGGTCAGCATTATCTACTCTATTTGCTTTCTTCTTGATCTGGTCCCCACTTATGCGGTCATTGATGACCACTTGTAGGTCCAATCGATGAACGCTGGGACCTCTTGGAGTTTCATCTTTAAAATGGGATACATTACTCCTGTCCAGTTGGTCAGTTGCGTCCGTTTTTCTGTAGGTCCAACGATGCACTATGACACGGTCGTGAATCTGCAGACAAATCAATGCAACAGGTGAATAGAGAAATCGTCTTCACGCAAAATTTTCGACAAATAATTCAATACTGGTATTTTAAAACATAGGCGACACCAATTTAAAAAAAATATCAAGTTTGAAAAGAGAGAGAGGGGGGGGCGAGAAAGTGGGGGAAATAAAAAGGAGAGCAAAAAAAAAAAAAAGGAGGAAAAAAAAAAGGAAAGGGACAGTGATGGACTGGGAGATATAGTTAGGGGGAGTAAAAGAAGGAAAAGCGAGATGGAAAGAGAGCAAAGGAGATGTATATTTAGTATCATTGAAATGATAACAACATTTATTTCACCTCCATCACTTTTTTCCTTTCCCTGTGCATGTCCTCCCTGCTTGTAAGTATTAGTTAGTTATTTTTCCATCAATAGATATGTTCATTGAAATCCTTGTAACTCACAAGGCTAATACATATGAGATAACAACAAACCATTTCAGATCATTTGACCTATGTATAGATTGTATAGATTAGGACGTAATCATCTTTTTTTTTGAAGTAACGTCTGTATTATATAAGATAATCACTAATTGGCTCATCTCAAAGTCTCATCTTCTGATAGTGATGGTAAAGCGAAGCCTGTCTACCAATAGTGACAGCAAAGTAACGAGCCAAGGTAAACTAATGATGAAAGTAGACTGTTCCTCCTCCAACAGGAGAGTCCCTTAAATGTTGAGAATACTGACAGTTACAACGCAGTCAGTGTCTCCCTTCATGACATTTGGACGGCCCAGGCATAATGAGTTAGACCTCTGTCATAACGGTGAATCACTGAAAATAACACGCTCGGCTCTCACCTGATCAGGTGGACGGACAGATTTTCAAAGCGCTGGTTGCATTCAATAGTATTTTTTGTTTGTTTATTTGTCTCGAAAGTCCGAAGATTGTGTTTTGGGGAAAGGCGGAGAGGGGGTGATCATGTTTGTTGTATGGGGAAAGGCGGAGAGGGGGGTGGTCATGTTTGTTGTATGGGGAAAGGCGGAGAGGGGTGTGGTCATGTTTCTTGTATGGGGAAAGGCGGAGAGGGGGGTGGTCATGTTTGTTGTATGGGGAAAGGCGGAGAGGGGTGTGGTCATGTTTCTTGTATGGGGAAAGGCGGAGAGGGGGGTGGTCATGTTTGTTGTATGGGGAAAGGGGGGTGGTCATGTTTGTTGTATGGGGAAAGGCGGAGAGGGGTGTGGTCATGTTTCTTGTATGGGGAAAGGCGGAGAGGGGGGTGATCATGTTTGTTGTATGGGGAAAGGCGGAGAGGGGTGTGGTCATGTTTCTTGTATGGGGAAAGGGGGGTGGTCATGTTTGTTGTATGGGGAAAGGGGGGTGGACATGTTTGTTGTATGGGGATGGCGGAGAGGGGTGTGGTCATGTTTCTTGTATGGGGAAAGGGGGGTGGTCATGTTTGTTGTATCTTTTCAGTAGCAAACAAAATTTTGGGTTATTTTTATTGTTCAGATTACTTTCCCGATAATTGACTTTTTTTTTTTAAATTTAACTTTCATTTAAGCAAAACATCACACGACTTTTTAACTTTCTTGATTATATTCTAGGTAATAAAATAGATGTGTATTTCCTTTGGACGCAACAACTTCATTTATGTAAAAATTAAATTGCCTTTTACAGTTCGAGTTAGATGTACATAATTCTAACCTTCCTTTTCTTTCATTTGCTAATTTAAAATGTTTTCTTTTTTCGAAATTATATTACCAGCTTGTGTTTGAGGAGGTCGCTAGTCAAGACTTAAGTTTAATTTCATCATAATGTTTGCTCTCCCTTGGGGAGGCCTACATTAAATAGTTTCCTGAAGTTGACCGAGGAGATTTCTAATTGTGAATGATTGCCACGAGTGTTAGTCATTAGACAACTTATATTCAATTCAATCCAGTGCTAACAAGGTATCGTGTTGCTCTCCTCAAGCTAATTGATGTATGGCCGCCCTTTTCATTTGCCATTAAATTGCTGTTACAAAGTTATTGAACAAGAAACCAATTAAAATTGAAGTTTGTTTTTTTAATGAAAAAAATATTTTTGAACTTTATAAAAGAAGAGGATTAGAGAAGGGTGGCTATGATCCTTTTTTTTTCTGTTATCAATCATGTCAAGACTTTCTTAATCAGTGGAGAGTTTTCTTTTTTTGTTATCAACCATGTCAAGACTTTCCCAATCAGTGGAGAGTTTTCTTTTTTGATATCAACCATGTCAAGACTTTCCCAATTAGTGGAGAGTTTTCTTTTTTGTTATCAACCATGTCAAGACTTTCCCAATCAGAGGAGAGTTTTCTTTTTTGTTAACTATGTCAAGACTTTCCCAATCAGTGGATAGTTTTCTTTTTTGTTATCAACCATGTCAAGACTTTCCCAATCAGTGGATAGTTTTCTTTTTTGTTATCAACCATGTCAAGACTTTCCCAATCAGTGGAGAGTTTTCTTTTTTGTTCTCAACCATGTTAATTAACATGTCATTTTGTACTATCAGGCTACGTAGGGAATGTATTCTTTTCTCTGATCTTTTCTAAAAGCATTCCAAAGTAAAATTTAAAACAAAATATTTGTTGACATTAAAGACCCACCTCTAGAAGTGTTTTAATGTGATGTTTCGTATCTAAAACTGAACTATCGCAACAGAAACAAGAGTCGACTAAAAATTAAATTACAAAAAGAATAGGTTGAGAATGCAGTCCAGCAGAAAATCCCTGAAGGAAGTGGTCCAGGAGTTTACAAGAATCTTCTCAATGAGCTTTGAGACTTTTCAGTGACTTAAGTAGTGATGGAAGGAAGGTGGGTGAAGGTCACTTCTATTTTAATTCCTGCTTTAAAACGAAAGATTAGGGAAGGCGAGGCGACATTCATATGGAATTTTAATCAAATGGAGGGCGAGGGGTAGAGGGCGGTAGCGGAGTAACATTTCTGAAGTGAAATATATTTATTTTAATGAGTGGCTGTGAAAATCACACTCACACCCCACCTATCATATTCGCCCATCATATTTGTTGACAAATTTTTAAAAAAAAAACAACCCCATCTTTATTCTTTTAAAGACCGTAACTTCATGGCTGTCAACCTTGTAGAAGGAAGAGCTATAAAGTTATGGACACCAGTCGAGTCATGGAATGTGTTCATGAGAAAGATGTCAGTATTCAAGAGATGAACGAAGCAGACCTTACCTATTTAAAAACTCATTTTGTCTCCGGAGATATTTTCATTAAAAAAAAAAAAAAAAGGCGGGAACGAAGGTAAGCACGGGGGATAAAAACATGAATGAGCGAAGCACGCAAACTTAGCAGCAGGGATTGTGTACACTGCAATAGAGGTCCTGTTTTATAGAAATAGAGAGAGAGAGCCCGTTCGGGACCCAGCCCTGAACTGTTTCTGCCCTTTCAAACTTGTATAGTAAATAAAGCAACTATTATTTAACTTATACATCTCAAACAGACCTATTGTTTTTTGTTTTTTAAAGCGTCTTAAACAAATCTTTAAATAAAACTTGAGCTACAGAACAACTTCCTCTTTATCTTAAGAAACCAAAGTGGCAGCATGACATCAAATCATTCAGAGACTTATCTTTGGCGCTTGCCAGGTTTCCTTCGCTTCACATAGTAACTGTTCATCCTTTTTTTTTTCTTTGCGTCATTATATTTTTAGCTTCATTTTTTTAATCAGAAAAACACTTGCTCCTTTATATTTCAAACTAAAAACAGATGCATTATATTTGGAAACAATTTTCTCTAACTTGCCAATTATTTATCACTTTATCACTTTATCACATATTTATTAAACAAGTTGTTTTTTTTTTTATTTCTCTTATTACTGGAAATGTCTTGTTATGTCATGTATTTACTTTTTTTTGTTAGTTACAATACTTACAATTTGTGTAAGCTTTTTTTAATAAAGCAAATGAGCAGTAAGTAAACGATTTTTGTTTCGTTACGAAATGCTTTGAGTTTTAGATGTAATTAGCTACTCTCATTTGTAAGCATAGAGAATAGAAATACCAGACCATAGCTGTTAGAGAACTTACACTAGGTATAATGTTGAAATGGTAATAGAGAGTAGTGGTGTGTTTAATATAGATCTAAGCAAGCAGTCGATCACTTACTAGATCTTTCATGTCTGTTTGCTAACGGTTAAATGTAAAGGTTAGAATCGCCTGGGCCACTCTCGTAAGATCAGTTTGTAATCATTGTTATGACGCGCAGGAGAGGTTGAAAGGAAAAAAATAATTCATGAGAAATTAAAAATGCTTTAGCCAATTATGAATCACGTATACATAAAAGGAATTTCGCGACATGGCCGCACAAGTGAAAAGACATGGCGGGGACGTCCTGGCAGAACTTTAAGTTTGATGAACAAGTCACAAGATCATCAAGACTTCCAAAGACCTTTATGCAAAGAACAGAACCAGCTAAATGGGAGAGAGAGAGGGAGAGAGAGAGAGAGAGGGAGAGAGAGAGAGAGAGGGAGAGAGAGAGCAGTCACATGAAAAGATGGGGAAACCCAACATCTTGAGATGAACTGGCCGAACGCTGAATGAAACCCAACATATTGAGATGAACTGGCCGAACGCTGAATGAAACCCAACATCTTATGAACTGGCCGAACGCTGAATGAAACCCAACATCTTGAGATGAACTGGCCGAATGCTGAATGAAACCAATGGATCCAACTAATCGGTAGATCTGTTTCATGCTCTAACGGTGCCAGCGACATAAAAAGGATATTTGAAGGAAGAATTTTAAAACAAAAGTCCTATGACAGTTAATGCCAACTGTAAATAATTTTCAATTTTTTTAGTTTTACCAAATCAACATCTTTCACCGAGCTGTCCAAAGCATTTTGTACCGTCGTATTATGTCCCCTGACAAAACAATATGTCACACATCTGCTGCAGGTTGTTTTTCCCCATGTCACGTGATACATCTGTTAGTGAATGGTTTGAGTTCAGCAGGTAAACAAAGTACTGGATGAGTGGCAACATACACTATGGTCAGTCGTTCCCTCTCCCCCCACCCTCTACATGGGAGTATATTTATCAAAGACAACTACTTTCAGCTCAGATAGCCTGGTAGGCAGGTATGTCGAGATTTGAGGTTGAAATTCGTATGGCATTCTAAAGATGTTTTAGATTCCAGAGGCGTGTCCAATCACGCAATTTATGGTGGAACTGAGGAGACTGACTTTAAATTATGATTAAGGATGCATTTAGTCCACACATGTTCGATGAGTGAAATCTGTTTGGTAGTGGACAAAAATCGGTTGGATCGTTATTCTGTTACTACAATATTCTCCTAAACTTTAACATAGGCCTACATAACATTTCCTTATTCAATAAAAATGAGAATACTGCAGTATACATATGAATGAAAAGAAATGGCTAATATAAATTGAACGTGCTATTACAGATTAGATTTGGATTAGTATTGTTTTGTTTCTTTTTTTAAAAAAGAAAGATAGCCATCCATTACAGACTTGAAAAAAAAATAAGACAAGATAATTCTTTACACAAGGGAAATAATTCTGTTTTAGAAGGGATTTCTAAAGTTCATGTCTCATTAATGAGGGTTGTAAAGTAAATGGAACAAAGAAAACATTCACCTCTGTTCTAAGACTGAAAAACACTTTATGGTTTGTAGGCAAGTAATTTTCTGAGATTCTCTCCCTTAATCTAAATTAATCTGAATGTGAACAAGACTGGTTTAAGTTATAAACATTGGGTGGTCTCGAGCCCCCCTCAAAGTTCATTAAGAATATCTTCTTTTTGTTGAAAAATAGCCTACATTGATTCATGTCCAAAATTACGTCAATAAAGGATTAGTCTGCTAAACGCGACGTAGGACGGGCTCGCAAGGTGTACTGGGAAGTATAATGGTTGCAATGTGGGAGGGAATACTGACAAAGTGTCATATTTCACAACGTTTTAAAAGTAGGCCTATATAGAAATGATCAAATATTTATAACTAAGTTTGGACCATAGACTTGTATATATCTGACTGGACATGGAGATCTTTTAAAACTACACAAAAATGTCGTGAAATTTTTTTTTTAAAGTTGAAACAAGGCGTTGTTTTGTAAAGTAGCTATAAGAAGTAAAAGTTTTTTTTTCAACCCTAACCTAGGTAACATAATTAAATTTTTAAATGTAGAACATAGACCTAGATCTAATAATTGAACATGAATATAAGAGTACTCTCGACTCAATTATTATTTTGCAATTTTTAGATACATAATCTAGAAAGATCTAGGTAATCAATCTATTTAAATGTACATAAGATGATTAAAATAAACAGACATTATTTCGACCTAGGATTTTCGAAACATTATCTCAATGGAAACTATCAGGAAATGGCTTTGTTTCATATATTTGCCTGAATATATAGTTCTGTGATTAATAGTCCATTCTAAAGCTTGAAAAAGAGTTACGTACATAAAAATCTATGTATATAGGTCTGTGCATCGATCAATCGCGGAAAAATATTTGTTTCCGATTTCCAGTCTAGATAGGCTATGATATATACAAGTCTATGGTTCGGACATTACAAACTCAAAATGAGGCTCGTGAAGAATACTTCTTCCACAAGATTTTCCGTGCAACAGATTTTAAACCCTCTGTAATTGGTCAAATTTAATTCTAACTGTATAGATTTTCACATACGTGAACAATTTTGCTTACAGCGCTTTCTAAACACGATTTCAGTCTCAATGACTTTTATTTTCATGTAATCAATAGGTCGTAATCTACCTGACGCTTGGGGTGATGGTTATCTATACTCGGTGGAGAAGTATGAAATTATAGATGTTTTACTGCAATTTAAAACAATTTTATTTCTTTGTAAGGCCAAGAGTCTTTCGAAATCTTTTGACTATTGTACGAGTCGCCCATGCTCGATCTTAAAATCATTGCCTTTTTTTTTTATAGGAGAACTTTCCCAAACCGTTGCTAAGCCGAGACCAACTTTTTAAAGAGTAAAAGTGCGAAGTTTTTGTAATATGGCTTTGTAGTATGTATTTTTGTTTCCTTCCATACATTTTTTCACACGTTTCAGAACATTAAGAAACTGGAACGGACACAAAATAGAGCTTGGAGATTAATAACAAACGAATATTCACATTTGACTGGAGTAACACCTTTAGTAAAATCACTAAATTTAGAAACCCTTCAGAAGAGAAAGTAAAGTAGCAATTATATAAAACAGTGAACAGTTATCTTCAAATACAAAACAAAAACATAACTTAATAAAAATACTCAGAAAGACACAAAGACACCAAGATAAAGACACATTCCTAGTTCCGTATGCTAGGACTAATTCTTACAAAAACTCCTTCTTCCCTAGTGCTATTAGAGCATGGAATGGGTTGCCTGAGCCAGCCAGAAAAACCAATGACATGGCAGAATTTGTCATTGATTAACATGCATCACTAGATTTAATTAAAGACACGCGTAAGATGTAATCACCTTCTTTGTATTTCTGTATTTAATAAAAAGATAATAATCTTTTAAATATCCCTTCTTTCCAAACTAGGACATGTTGCGCTCTAAGATTTGATCATTTGAAGATGACATTTCTTAAGAAAGAGATGTAAAGAAACAACTTCCGAGTGGGGAAAGTGGCGGACTTAGAGGAACTTAAGTTGTATAGCCACTAACAGACTGGAAGGACAGAATAGTATTGGATATACATCTTCCCTCACAAGATCTAACAAATATACAATAGACTGTTTCTAGACTTTATAGCATCTGGAAGATAACATTAAGTTTTGTTGTAACCTTTAGAAAAAAAACTGCTATTACGCCCAAACCTCTTGCACGACAATATGTGTGTGGGGGTAAGTGGGAGGGGTGTTTGTGGGGTGTGAGTGTTTGTGGGGTGTGTGTGACAGGGCGAGTGTTGTGCTCGATTCCATTGAGATGACAGTGTACATTGCAATACATTGCATAGCGGTTACAAAGTAAAACAATGTCATACTGACTGCTTCAATTTGATTTGTGTACATTTAATTATTATAAGTTTGGTACATGTCCCAAGTACGTAGGGGTCTTTAAATCTGTGTTGTTTTTACAAAATTTATATTAACTCACTTTATCTGTCTGTGTGGTAAAAAATTTGATTCTCAGATCAAGTTAAAACTTTGCATAATTATTCATCGAACCTGACATGACATGAATCAATAAAAAAAAATAGTTAATTAATTGTTGGTGATTAATTATTTGGTTTGATGTCGAAATAAGGGGAATAAAGGTTACTTGAGAGATGAGGATGTTTATAAGGATTTAATCCCGCTATTATCTTTGAACATGTTTTTTTTTGTTTTCTTTTTCTTATGGCTTGTTAAAGTATTAAATCCTGTTATGCTAACATAGCTTTGCTTTTACATATGGTAAAAAATAAATCGTATAATTAGCGAACACCTTTTGTTACAAATCTTTGAAAAGCACATCTGTCCCAATAAAAGAAATGCACGGGTGTTGCGGCTTTTCTTTTGTTACTGGGGTGTGCTGTCTGTATCATTTGTCAGTATATTATCTTTGTATAACACTTTTAAAATTGCTATATTCTAACGGTTATCAGTCTTCTGCATAAACAGTTACATTTGAATCGGATTTTATTTTAAAAGATGCTTACATTATTTTGTGCATATTATTTAGAAAAAACGTAAGAGCTGTATAACAAATTAGATGCCTCCGATCAGATTTGGAGAACCACTGCACACTAGTCAGAACAAGTAAATACAAGCCTCGATTGTTTCCTTATCGCTTACCTCCCTTGTCCCCTTACAAAACGTATCTGTTCAATGTGCACACAAGATGAAGACCCGCTGTTGACCCAAACACTTTGTACAAGATTAACCAAGCGGTGTCTGGTTACTGGTTTGACTTGGCCTTCGACCTTTCACCTTAACTTCTACCCCCCCCCCCCCCCCCCCCCGCGCCTGTTCTCTCCATCCTCTTCTCTTAGACTTAGAACAACAAGCAGCTAACAAACAATTTCACTACCCATAATGCACCTAGACAAATGTCAACATATGCCCAGGGCATATCAAAGGCAGTCAGCGTAAGGGAAATTTCAAACCACAGATTACAGTTACTATCCATCCCCGTGGCGCTCCACAAAATGCCTCGGGAGAAAATTAAAATTTTGTCTGCTAATACTATATACAATTTCATTTAAACTTTGTATTTATGTATTAGAAAAATTGTATAATAATAATAATAATACGAATAAGGGTTGTCTTCGAGTCCGAGGATTAGTATAAGTATAATAGTATAATATAGTTAGTTGTTTTCCTTCCATTTCCTCTCTTCTTCAATCAAGACAATTAATATATCTCCCTTAATAGAAGTATTACGGTCGTGGGGTCGAGGAGTAAATTGATTGGCTTCTGAACCGAGAGATCTCGAGTTCGAATCTTGAAATGCCTGGGATTTTGCATTTGAAAAAAAAATGTTCAGGACGCCCCTGAGTCCACCTAACTAATGAGTATGTTAGGAAATGAGGGTCGGTTGGTCATTGTGCTGGCCACATGACACGATCGTTATCCGTTGGCCATAGAAACAGACAAGCTTTATTTCATCTAACAGTAGATTGTAAGATCAGAAAGAGAAACTAATGCTTTTTACGTGTACTAAATAGAAGTATTTCGACGTTATGGGTAAGAAACAGTCAAGTGAAGGATTTAGAAACAAGCTTTCATTCACCCTCGGACAGAAATTCAGTCTAATTGTATTTAGAATAAACTACTAGCCATAACATCGTAAAAAAAAAAAAAAATCTTAGGGGAGGTAATTTTTATGGTTGAAGAAAAGTTTTGGATCTTGATAAAGATTTGGAACAGAGGCTCGGGTTTGTTCCCTTGTTGAACAAGAGAAGGCATTGTCTTCAATCTTTCAAGGATTTCAAAAGAAAAATCTGCAAAACTTTAACAGACAACGACCCAAGCATTTAGGACATACAAGACTTTATTAAATACATCTATATCTACAACTCAAAATGCAAATTTGTGTAATCTTAAATCTAAGACTATTGGGGATATTCACCATATATAGATTCAAAACTATTTGCAGGACACTAGATCCTGATATGTGGTTGTCCTCTCTAAACAAACGAAAGTACAACTAGGCAGAAATTGTCCTTATATTTAAAAAGGAAGGAATATCCAATGAAAAATTTATCACAAAAAAATGTAACATTGCTACGTAGAAGTAATGGTTCCTGCTTAGTGAATTCCTTGGAGGATTTTAATTTAGAAATAAAACCTGAAAACATTTGACTAGAGAATGTCAAACTAGCTTAGTTAAAGAAATCCAGATTTAGCAAAAGCTGTACATATATAATAAATGAGATCTAGGTATCCGTGAGTAAGCTACAACAGGTCTAAACGTAGTAAAAAAAAAAAGAGGTCCAGGTATTAGTAACGCGATACATTATCGTAGATCTAACCGCAAAAGAAAAACAAGGCTTGCATACATTGACCAGATGATTAAATCAACGTCTGCTAACAGCCTTTAACAAATTTGTGAAGAAAATATTTACAAATCTTTTTTGCCAACTGAATAATACAAATGACCAGAGAAATTTGGTAACTATATTATACTATTATACTTATACTAATCCTCGGACTCGAAGACAAGCCTTATTATTATTATACAATTTTTCTAATACAGAAATACAAATAGGTTTGTGTGACAAGAGAAAGAGCTTGAAAATGTGCTTTTACAGAGCTAAAAGTGGGCAAATATAGAAACAAATTATCGTGTTCTTTTTAAATCACATTTCCTTTTTTTTCTAATATTTCTTTACACCGGATACACTAAATTGTCAGCTAGTTGTTATCCACCATAGATAAAAATCTAAAAAACAAAAGTGAATTCTTCAACTAGCTTAGAGAGATGACTTACACAACATGGTATGGACTATATGATGGATGAGGACAGACTCTCAATAAAGTTACGAATCGACAGCTTTGGAGGCACGGTGGCTGAGTGGTAAAGCACTTGAATTCCGAACCGAAGGGTCCCGGGTTCGAATCCTGGTGAAGACTGGGATTGTTCATTTATGGATCTTTAGGGCGCCTCTGAGTCCACCCAGCTATAACGGGTTCATGACATTAGTTGGGAAAAAGTAAAGGCGGTAGGTCGTTGTGCTGGCCACATGACACCCTCGTTTAACAGTGGGCCACAGAAACAGATTACCTTTTATATCATCTGCCCCATAGATCGCAAGGTCTGAAAGGGGTACTATACATCGAGGTCTCACTATGTTGAATTCGCAAATATTAATGCACTTATAAAAAGTTATACCATAAATACAAGAGACTTTAACAAGACACATTACAATGTTTCTTCTAGGCCTGGACGTGTGCCCGATACATGTGATACACAGACACCCCTGAGTCAAACGTTAAGTAATAAATACGAAATGGCATGCTGACCTTGCTGTTTCCAACAGGTGACCCGAACCAAGAAAGCTGGACCCCTAGGTGAATGGAGACCAGCATGGATATGGTAGCCACTGCTACAAGTAGCCAGAAAACTTCTTTCAACCTTCGCCATCGTCCTAAGTAGCAGCTCATATTTCATTGCCTGTTCCCAAGAACAAAAATAGAACAAAATTAAAAAAAAAAAAAGCAAAATAAAAAAAACATACTTTAAAAAACAAAAACAAAACTTATCCAATGATCAATGCCGTAAAATGTATTACTCTTCTGTTAGGAAGTTTGATCTATTAATTACCATTTTTTTTTTAATTGTTTAATTTTTCATATATACTCATTCATGGTTTCTTAGAAACTAGGAGTACTTAATCGAGAATTGAAAATGGGAGAAAAAAACGTGTTCAAAAATTGTATTTGTCAATAGTGAGTTGATATAAAAGTTGTTGATTAAAAAGTTGTTAGTTGATATTAGCTTTATAATTAAACATTTTCTTTTTCAAATATCATTAACATTTATTTCAATCGCGAGCCATACATCAAAAAGTACATTACGAATTCAAAATGCGCCACGAATAAAAACTGTTTCTTGAAGGTCTTTTGTTGTTGTTTTTTTTTAACCTGTGAGAACATGTACGACAGCCTGGAACTCAACTCACCAATGATGGCTGCCTAGTCTTGCGATATGCGCGTCGAACTGTGGTCACGATTGTCTCGTATTCGAACCCTGCGGGAGGTTTGTGTCAGGACATAATCTTGAGTTCTGATGGAACGCCCGAAACGTTGAAATCAGAACAAGCCTGAACTTGAATTCACGTTTTATCAAAATGCCGAACTAGATGGGAAAAAAATATGTCACTTGGGAATGCCCTTTGGACTTGATGCCTGTGTGCTTCACACATTTGTCAAAGACAGTTAGCAGACGTCAAGCTGAACATCTGGTCAATGTATGCTTTATTTTTCTTTTGATATTAGATCTACGGTAATGTATCGCCCCAACAATATCTGGACCTCTTCTAAGTCAAACCTCTCTGATGCCTGCTCCCTGATGCGTGGAGGCTGGATCTCTTGTATTACATATACATCTAAACTCAATGTTTTCAGCTTTTGGTCGTCTTTCTAAATTAATATCCCCCCCCCCCCCAAGTAATTCCCAAAGTATGAACCATCACTAGTGGGTAACAATTTTACAAATTTGTTTTGTGATACCTATTTATGTAAGAAATACTTTTTGTTTTAAAAAGGGAAAAATTCTCAGATACCCCATCCTAGACCAATCGTTATAAGCCAACAGCTCATCGCCACGCCACAGATCTGGACGACGTGTCTATGAGCTATTGGTCTAAACTGCCCACAGGTTGAGACGTTGCAGGTCAATGTTCAGGCCTTCTATAACGATTGCCAGCCTCGTATAAAATACTTCTAAATTTTACATTCGTTTGTTTAGCGAGGTCCACCACAAATAGGGGCCTAGGGCAAAAGTGTGAACGGGGCACATTAAAAAAAATACGTAAAGACAGGAAAAGAGACAGTTATTTTTCCTAATTGCCATGGAAATGATTTTACGGTAAAACCTCTTTATGTCACCTTACATTATGACAACCATTACTTTATTTTTTCTCCCTCATTTTATCCAACACTAGTGACTAGTATGAGTCAATCTTATATTTTATCCCACACTAGTATGTGTCAATCTTATATTTTATCCCACACTAGTATGTGTCAATCTTATATTTTATCCCACACTAGTACGTGTCAATCTTATATTTTATCCCACACTAGTACGTGTCAATCTCATATTTTATCCCACACTAGTACGTGTCAATCTCTTATTTTATCCCACACTAGTACGTGTCAATCTTATATTTTATCCCACACTAGTACGTGTCAATCTTATATTTTATCCCACACTAGTACGTGTCAATCTTATATTTTATCCCACACTAGTACGTGTCAATCTTATATTTTATCCCACACTAGTACGTGTCAATCTTATATTTTATCCCACACTAGTAGGTGTCAATCTTTTATTATCTTAACTAATACAGACCTTACTTCAAAAGAAGATGATTACGTCCTACGCGTCATGCATCTACTAGTCATGCATATTTACCAATGACCTAAATTCTGTTAAGTCACTGGTTTTCATGGCTAGCTCACGCAACTCATTCCATGCTCTAATAGCACTAGGGAAGAAGGAGCATTTGTACAAATTTGTTCTAGCATATGGGACGAGGAATGTGTCTTTATCTTTGTGTCTTTCTGAGTATTTTATTTAATTTTGTTTTTGTATTTGAAGATTATGGTTTAGTGTTTTATGTATAATTACTTCTTTACTTTTGAGTCTTCTATCCTGGAGGCTTTCTAAATTTAGTGATTATATAACATATATAATGTAAGCATTTGAGTATTTTTAATAACATGAATATAAAAATAATTGAAAATTATAATTAATCTAGATCTTTCTGTTCCTTTTTTTTCATGAAAAAGAAAAGGTGTTACTTTATTCAAATGTGAATATTCGTTTGTTATGAATCTCACTGCTCTATTTTGTGTCTGTTCCAGTTTCTTAATGTTTTCTTGAGTTGAGGGGGTCTCAAACAGAGGATGCATAATCTATTATTGGCATAACCAAGGTATAGATTTTAATTTTATGTTTTTATTTGATTTATAGAAATTTCTTTTAATAAACCCTAATGCTTTGATTTTTTGATAGTTTCATTAATATGGGGATTCCATGACAGTTTTCGATATATTATAACACCTACGTATTTTTGCGTTTTTAGTCCGTGTTACTGGTTTACCATGATAAGTGGAATTCATTTGTTTTAGTTTTTTTTTTACTCTTAATAACTGACATTTTTCTGGGTGGAAAGACATGCTCCAATTTGATTCCCATTTCTGTAATTCATCTCTGTGTAAAATTTTTGTAACTTGTGTTTTTATTGTTCTATATATTATGCAATCATCTGCAAATAATCTGACTTTTGTTCCTAAACTAATGCAATTTTGTAAATCATTTATGTAAATTAAAAATAGTAGTAGACCTAAGACTGTTCCTTGTGGTACACCTGAGTTTACTGTTATTGGTGTTGATTTAAAGCCATTTATTATTACAGTTTGTTCTCTCCCTATCAGAAAATCCTAATCCACTGATGCAATGGACCATCAATGCCAAAATATTATATTTTTTTAAGCAAACTATGGTGGTGAACTTTGTCAAAAAGCCTTTGAAAAATCTAATAAGATAGCATCTATTTGCTCACAATTATCTAAACCTTTTGAAAAATCAATTAGTCCTATTAGTTGTGTTTCACATGATCTATATTTCCTAAAGCAATGTTGGTATGGAATAAGAACATTATATTTGTCTAAGTGGTTTATGATGTTGCTACATATTATGTGTTCTAGGATTCTATCATATACTAGTGTGTTTCAATCTTACATTTTATCCCCCACTACTAGGGGTCAATCTTTTATTTTGTGTTAATAAAAAACATTGCACTAAATCGATTTAATCAGTATAAAAGAAAAAGAAACGTCTAAGTTCTGCTTGAATGACTGTCACATCTGAGTTCACATGAAGATTGCGCTGAGTGTTTGGAGAGACTCAGGCATCAATGGCTAGCATCGTGGAGAAACTGTTGTCCCCAACTGATTGCCATTGTGATGCATCCTGACCAGACTTAATATGATAAACACAGCTTCATGTCTTCAAAGCGCTTTCCTTGTTAATTATGTATGGAATGGTTCTCGCCAGTATGAAAAGAGTATTTATAGAGACATTTAGGAACCTTTGGAGAACCTGGGTAAGACGTCAATGTTTAATGATAATCATAATAATGAATGTCTTTATTATCCTTAAAGAAATGTTTCTTACATTGTGCATAACAGATAATGTGACATTACAAACAGTGGTGTAGCTGTGGTGGGAGGATGGGGGGAGAATTTGAAAAGCCCCCAAGGCCTCCATTTAAGGAAGCCCCCAAATGATTGTTCAAAATTCTTTTTACATTAAATATTAAGTATTACGCCATTACCTCATGTCATGATGTCGCATATTAAAATGCAGGGGCCCCTAAAGAAGTCAAGGGCCCCTAAAGACGTCAAGCCCCCCTCCTGGCCCCCAAATGATGGCGAATTCCTAGCTACGCCACTGATTACAAATCAATATTATTATATCAAACGAAATGTACGTTGATGCCACAGTTCATTCAAACATTATGTGTGAAGTTCCAAAAAGTTAAATTTAATTCAATGATTTAAATGCCAGGGGAAAAAAAAGAGTTTATGTGTCTGTTTTTGTGATAATGTGTTTTGTATATTCTATGTGATGGACACTGATGGTCAAATGTAAAAACAATTAGAATAATGTTAGAGTGGGCTGAGAAAGGGGGGTAACTATTCTTTTCATATTCTAATAGTGAAAAGGGGAGGATTCGATGTTAACATGTAAATCGTTTTAGCTTATCAATGTAGATCTGCATTCTAGCCGGTCAACATCCTTTTAAACGTAACTCTGGCCATTTTGAAATAATGTTTCCACGCTACAGCTCGACATTCAGACTTCATGTTCAGAGATCGCCCATTTGTCCCTATCATCTACACAATGTCAGATTCTGTCTCCGTCATGCCACAATGATAACGTATTAACACAAACAAAAAATAGCATCTGAAACCGTGTCACACAAATGAAGTTCTAAATCTTTCAATAAATTATTCCCTAAGTAAAACCCATGAATAATTGAAGCCGTAATTAGCTAGAGAAATATAGAGAATGAGTTCAATTGTTGTGCTAAGGTTCTATAACTCTGCCATACATTTGTAATCAACACTGAACTGAACACCATGGTGCATATAGTTGAGCCAAAACAATGGTTGAATAAATAAAAGATGTCTAGCGAAGAATGACATAAATGTTTCAAATATAGAGCTACAAGACAGCCATGGTGTTGATAGTCGTTGGGTTGTTGCTGCAAACAGCTAGTACAACTATATATATAAATATATAGCTCCTCCTTCGTGATCGAAGATGAGCACATTTCTCATTTCCTATGGACTCGAAGATGACTAAAGTCCAATCCTCGCTTTAAAAAGCCGGCCGCCATGTGGAGCGATTGATAGCTAGTGCTTCCCAGTCGTGAATGTCGATATCGCATTCCTTGAAGGAGCTTGTATTAACCTCCCTAGGAGCGCTTTCCTGCACACAACTCCACGTACAGAAGTCGTTTGGGAAGGCGATTGTCTGGCATGCGGACTACATGTCCCACCCATCAAAGTTGGGATCTTTTTACTGTCGCATTGATACTGTTCATGCTGGACAGCTTTAAGATTTCTGTGTCTGGTATGTGGTCGGACCAACGCACCTTATGGATACTCAGACAGCGTAGGTGGAAGGAGTTAAACTTTTTGGTATGACGGTAATATAGTACAAATAAATAGTTGTGGGCGTATCACTGTCTAGATACCAAAGTTGAATAAAACTTCCACAAACTATTTTAACACAAACTCAAAATCGGCCCCCGAAGAGGTCCACCCAGGCAGACTTCAATATTTTCAGAAAGAACATCCAAATGAAATTATATCAAAGACAAATGAGAGATAAGAATGGAGAAAGAAGGTTGACAGATCTTGTGTAGTGCCCCAACGGTCCCGCAAATCAAAGGATAGGTGCAAGTGAATGCAAAGTTAGATGTGAACCTTGCCTAACTAGTTCCCCTTTCAGACCTTGTGGTCTATAGGGCAGATGATGTAAAGTTCATCTGTTTTTTTAGGCCTACGGTTAACGAGGGTGTCATGTAGCCAGCACAACCAACCGCCTTTACTTTTCCCCAACCAATGTCAGATACCCATTAGAGCTGGGTTGACTCAGAGGCGCCCAAAGATTCCAAAGTGGAAAATCCCAGTCTTCACCAGGATTCGAACCTGGGACTCCCGGTTCGGAAGCCAAGCGCGTTACCGCTCAGCTACCGCGCCTCTCCTGACCTAACTAAAGTCTTAAAATTGAGGTAATTTTTTTGAAAAGGCTCAATCTCTTATTCCAGCGGTTCTCAACCTTTTATTCTCGGCGACCCCGTTTTACAACCTCCCTCTCTGCCGCGACTCCCTCCCCCCGACACTCACATACAGCATTAGAAGAGTAAACAAATACAGTCCATATTTTCGATGGTCTTATGCGACCCCTGGCAAATCGTCAATCGACCCCAAGGGGGTCGCGACCCACAGGATGAGAAAGCTTATCTTTTGGCATTTAAAAATGCACACGGAAATGAAGTTTACAAGATTAATATTCGTTTATATTTAGGTCTAACTTATAATGCATACTAATTATGCTTTTTCTCTTTAAAAAACTGCTTGCATAACTGATTTTAAAAATTAGATTTTTCGCTTATTTATTTGATTTATGTACCTATGTATCAAGAGATCTCAGCAACTGCAGTATGCATTCGCATGAAGTTTCGTACACAGGTTCCTTTTACCTCTTAGGTGCTCTCTAAAAAAAAAAAGTGTTTTTTCACAATCGCAGACCGAAAAATCGCACGCTTTCTATTAAACCTTAGTCTAATTTTCGGTATTTCCCAAAAGGTCGCAGTCTAAGGTACAAATACAAATGTTTAATAACACACAAAAAAGACTTCCGTATTTTAAACATTTTTAAGCATATTTTTTGTTTTGTTTTTTACACTAAAATACAAAATTGTTGCGTGAATGTGTGTGTACAAAGTTTATAAAAACAAAATGAAATAAAAATTCATAGGTGAGTAACTCGCCATTGTGGACACTAAAAATTACTCAATAAAAGCATATGAATATTTTCATTTTTTTTTCACTCGAGAACATGCATGTGTGTGTGTGTAGAAAATGTATACTATTTAAATATAAATTCTGTAAAATTCAATAGTAAGAATTAAATCTAGTCCTACATGAATACTATATACATAGTATACAGAAAAAAATACACCGAAGAAACTAATTAAAAGGGTAGGGGCTTACTTCCCTATTTATAGCCTCATCTACGACATACTTCCTCATTGTTAGATCGGAATCTATTCAACCTATGCAACTAAATTAGTATACTAGTTGTGCTCATGATGACATCAGAAACACACACACACCAACACAGCACGAGGTACTTTAAGTAAAACCAAAAAATTGTCTTTGCTTATATCTTTTTAAGTTTAAGGGCCAAAAAAACAACAAAAACAACAACAAAAAGGCATGTTTTTTTAATGAACATAATGAACCTAGATGTCATAGATGCACAGAACATTGAAGAATCAAGAACTTCTGTGTGTTCTGATAATTTAATACTGAATTAAAAATTGAGCATAAAACTAGGGCTTCATGTCTTTTCCCGTAGTTATTTTACTTGTACATTTACTTTAGTATTTCTTTCATTGAGGTCTTTTTACAGACAGTATTTTTAAAAAAAAAAAAGCCAAATCTGAACTGAGGGAGGAAAAAAGTAATTTATCATGAAAATATTACCGCATTTTGCATAAAGAAGGGGGAGATAATCAGCGCCTTAAATTGTTTCTATCTACCCGCATATCATGGGAGATAACTGTGGCTGACATTTTTATGTGTACGCACTGTGAAGAGAAAAGGTGAAGTTTGAAAAGTTTGCGTACACTACCTTTGAGTACACACAGTAAGTACTATGTACACAGTGACTGAGTGCATCCACTTTAGTGTCACTCGTCAAGGTACCAATTACGACGACGCCCCCCCCCCCCCCTCCACATCCCACTAAACATAACGTGTGACAATGTGATGTATCTTGAAATGTAGACGACGGTCACATGTTAGAACGCTTGCGGCTAAACCTCACTGTTGTACTGCTGGACTTGGATCAGTTTATAAAGACATGGGATGGGGGAAAAAAAAAGCTTAAAATCATTTTTAAAAAAAGAAAGTTCGGAGAGTCTTTTAGCAAGGTTACATTCTAAGGACTTAATCACTAAGAGCTTTAACCAGGCTTCCACAGTGTTGGTAATAGCATGCACCATGGATGCACAAAACACTTGTAAAAAAAGATAATTTATTGTAATTTAATCAGATCCTAGCAATGGAATTGAGATGCTACAGATAGATCCTAGGTATCACATACAAAGACCACATCACAAGAGATTAGAGACAGGGCTACTGCAGCGATTGGACCCCACGATGACCTGCTAACTATCGTAAAAAAAAAATTAAAAAAAAAAAACGAAGCTATAAATCTATGGCCATATTACAAGATCTTCGGGGCTCGCAAAGACCTTCCTTCAGGGAACAGTACCAGGAAAAAGAAGAGGGAGGACAACATAAAAGAATGGACGGGCCTGCCACTGAAAGAGGTTCTAGGGCAAAAGTCGAGAGGAATGGAGAAAGACCGTCGACGAATCTTGCTTGGTGCCCCAACGGTCCAACCGACTAAGGGATAGGTAAAGGTAAAATAGGTTTTGCTTGTAACTTGTCTATCACGTTCATGATGTCGAACCCCAGAGTAATACATCTACGTTTAGAACTTTAATAGAACCATTAGTCTTTGCAAGCTAAATGTATGCACCTAAAATTACTAGGAATTCAGGGCAGTTCAAGGTTTAAATATGGGACTACTTGTATGGAACACTAAACACCAAGTATGAGTTACATGTTTTTAACACTTCAACTTTAGTTATAGGCATCATTGATGCATAGAGTTTCAAATACAATATTACCTGAAAAGATCTCTATCAAGCCGATGTGTCACAAATGAGAAGTAGACTTATTAGAGTACAAGTTACAGAGTGTGTTGTCAAAGCTGTGTAACACACGTTTGTAACACACGTCTGTCTCACTATATAGTAAAATGGCTAGTTCTAAAAAAAAAATCGAGCAATGAGTTTGACCAAAAATAAATGCCCTGTGTGTGTTTTTTTATAAGGTTATTATAAAAAATATTGTTTTCAACTCAATAATTCCATGCACGTGAACATCAGTTCAAGTTACTCCACCATCGGACACATAAAGTCAGGGCAAACACACACACACACTACTGAAAGACACTTCTGTGTTGACTTCTACTCTAGACGAGAACATGACGCTATCCACGTGAAGAAAGCACTGTTGCCTGCTGAATAGATCAGCCAGTGGTTATTTCCCTTTACTCTCTCGCGCTTCCCTTGTCCACCTCTCTCTCTCTCTCTCTCTTTTTATTTTCTTCTCACCAACGACTTGAAATGCCACCCTTCGTGTCGCCAGCTTCTATAATCTTCTCGTAACGAGGGTGAATGCAAGGTGATCCCGCCCACTGCAAACTAATACCTGAGCATGCATTATACTACGCCCGAATTTTTTGTCTACGTCCATAGATCTCCTCTCCCCCATCCCCGCCCTTTTTTTTAAAGTTCACACAATTTATGTGAAAACAAGTTCAGTGTTGAATTAAATGAAATGATGTAGGCACGAATAGTTACAAAGAAAGGTAACTCTATGATTTGGTCAGGGTTGTTTGCTACCCAGTGATGATGCCCTGTCAAGGATTATGTCCCCTTTTTACCAACCGTTACGTTATTCGCAATGGAAATAATGGACACGATGTATATAAAGTTACATATGAAAAGGGTCCTCTTCCCTTTCTTGTATTTATTAGTGCCATAGTGATTGATCCTCTTCGTTCATTCATTAACTTGGCTCCTTTGTGTATTGTTAAATTCTAAAGCTTGTTTAAGAGTTCAAAGGTTAAAGATGAATGCGGTAGTTCATTTGATTGACCCAGCAGTGAACTTCACATTTTGTCCCCCCCCCCCCTTTTTTTTTTCCAGCGCTAGATGACAATTAATACCACATTTGGAAAGTGTTCAAGTTTGTTTTGTTCCGTTCTCAAGAGTTAACATTTGTGTCTTCGTCATCACTAACGAAATTAGAATATTTTGACTTCAGACATAAAGAAGGGAGCTAATGGGGGAGCCCCATTCACGCCATGCCATTTGAGTTTGTGTACTTGCTATTTTGTTTTCATAATTTATCCATTCTTACAACAATTGTTCTCTAAAGATATCCAAATAATATTTAAAAAAAAGTAACTTATCTAAACGTTGTACTTTCTGGACAAATGAAACTCCAACATAGAAGCAAAGATCAATTAAATTAATTTTTGGTCTGACATGATAATTTTACTCTCTAATAGAACGAAGACTTTATGGTATTCTTTTAGATGTTTCTGACTTCTGATTGAAACAAAACTATAAGACGCATAAATCACTTCACTTTATTAAAATGACATACCAATGGTAAGTAGGTACTTGAAAAGATACTCATCATTCACTTATGTATTTATTCCACTTAAAAAGACAAATGTCAATAATCTCGTGTATGTGGTCCGGAAAATAAATATTAAGATATCTTCCTCATAAACATTCTTTCCACTTCAAAAGACAAAAGAATTTAATCATTTTTTTATGTGGTCCGGAAGTTGTATATTATGACGCAGGCAAAACTAAATAATATTTTCTAGTCTATTATCCTTGTTTGTTTTTTTGTTTTAATTACTTACAAACTTGTTAAAAAGAAATGATATGAAATGAATGTACAAGGTAGCGAAACTATTTTAGTTCAAAATAATACAATCGTATAGTTCAAAATGTTGGAGCTAGAAATGGAATGACATGGCCTGTGTAACAAAGTTTCATTGAAGCCAATAGATATCAACAGAAATGAAACTCACTCTGGACTTTCAGCACATTTGAGACATAGAGAGGGGATAAAATTATGATTTACAATACATGACACATAGGGGATAAAGTTAGGATTTACAACACATGACACATAGAGGATAGAGTTAGGATTTACAATATATGACATATAGAGGATAAAGTTAGGATTTACAATACATGACACATAGGGGATAAAGTTAGGATTTACAATACATGACACATAGGGGATAAAGTTAGGATTTACAACACATGACACATAGAGGATAGAGTTAGGATTTACAATATATGATATATAGAGGATAAAGTTAGGATTTACAATACATGACACATAGGGGATAAAGTTAAGATTTACAATACATAACACATAGATGACATATAGGGAATAAAGTTAGGATTTAAAATACATGACACATAGAGGATAAAGTTAGGTTTTACAATACATGACATATAGGGGATAAAGTTAGGATTTACAACACATGACACATAGAGGATAGAGTTAGGTTTTACAATACATGACATATAGGGGATAAAGTTAGGATTTACAAACGTACTTGTAGATAATCTTGGAAAATATTTTGGTTTAGTGGCATCCGATTCGTTTCCAATACTGAACATTTGTTGATAAAGCAATCCAATTGTTTTCTTAATCTGATCTCTCTATATATATCTCCCTCTCTCTCTCTCTCTCTCTCTCTCTCTCTCTCTCTCTCTCTCTCTCTCTCTCTCTCTCTCTCTCTATGATATTCTGACTCGCAATTTGTATTACTTTTTTTTCGCTATTAATTTCTCCTCCAATGCCAATATCTGCACCTTTCTTTCGTTTTTTTCCCACTCTCTGTCTCCTCCTCTCTTTTTTTCTCCTCTCCTTTTTACGCTCTCGTTTTTTTCCCTTCCTCTCTATCTCATTTTCTACTTTTTGTCTATTTCTCCCCCCAAATCGCCTTTCTCATTTTTTTCTACCCACTCTCTTGTTTTTCTTGCTTTTTCCTTCTCTCTTCCTTAAGCCCCATTCTCACCTATTTCTTTCTTTTACACTCATTGTTCTCTCCTTTTCTCCATTTCATTTTCTATATTTTTCCTTGTTTCTCTCTCTCTCTCTCTGTCTTTCATGTTCTAGATCTATTACACACACTAACACAGTGACGCTGACTCACTTGTTTTCATCTTACCATTTTAATGTCTTTTTTTGTTCCTCCTTCATTAATTACAGCCAAAGCTTCTAACGATATGGGAATGTAATTAAGAGAACAAAAATCTGATCCTTCTCAAAGATTAAGAGTTGACATTATTGCTTTCAAGTGACCTCACGTCCGTGATAAGAGCTGTGAGGCAATAGGAGGTGTAGGCCTACTCCTAGGTAATAGGAGGTGTAGGCCTACTCTGAGGCAATAGGAGGTGTAGGCCTACTCTGAGGCAATAGGTGTAGGCCTACTCTGAGGCAATAGGAGGTGTAGGCCTACTTTGAGGCAATATGAGGTGTAGGCCTACTCTGAGGCATAATGAGGTGTAGGCCTACTCTGAGGCATAATGAGGTGTACTCTAATGTCAGTTTTAAACATTCGTGCTCTTTAGAATAAATATGTTCTCTCTGTCCTCCCCCCTCTCCCCACTTTTTCTATTTCGGTCATTAGAAGTATTACACATCTGGGCCAACACATAAACTGTGCCCTTGATCTTCGTTTATAACGTCAATGAACATCACCAACGATCACATCTCCTAATATTTTAGTGAAAATGCAAACAAAAACAGACTTGGCTAATTGGAAGGCGATATCTTGAATAAGTTCAGATCTCATCAGCAGCTTTAGTTAGGCGTCCTCATTATTTACATTATAGCTGTAATGAGGAACATCTTTGCTTTAACTTTGTATGCCTACATTGGTTGATTTTGGCAAGTTTAAATATTAAGTAAGGAATTGTTCTATTTGAAGATGGATAACATAAATAACGTATTCGTATTTAAGTTATTTTTTAAAATTCCCTTCCACACCTGAAGGTTTATGGGACAGATAGAAGTTATGTGTTTCTGTGGTCAAAGATTGACCAGGGTTTTGAGGGACAAATGCTGTAAATGGACAGACGCTGGGATGTGATTCATTTGACATTACTATCCTTCAGGGTACCGTTAATTCTAGAAACACGCGGATATGATCTTCGGGAAAAAAAAGCTCAAACCTTTCCGCAAAATCTGAGATTCTGATTTAGTTTTAGTATGCAGATGCACTGTGTTTAGAGGGACTGAATAGCACCACGTATGGGGCGGATATGACCCGCGTGCCGTAGTTTGGACATCACTGATAACGTAGTCGAGTAGACTAACCTGAGAAAGGGGCTTCTGACCAAGAGGAGTGGTGAACTTTGGTTGCGTTTACCGTCACGGCACCCCTACAACAAAAAAATCACTGGCTCTATGATGCTGACGATAAATAGTGATGTGGGAGAAGCACTAAGACCAAGTATGGTTTATGTCTACAGATGTCAGGATCTATAGTAATTCGGTAAGCTCTTCAAATTTAATAGCCCCATACTCGGACTATGGAATTTGGGGGTCAGTTCGTCTTCACTTGCTAACTTCGTATCGTGTCTTGTGACTAAATAACCACAGCTCCTAATGGTACACGATTGAGATCAAAACTTTAACATCTTATTGGTTATGTCTTACACAAAATAATCCACTGATATAAGTGTTCTCTTCTTTCATTAAACATCCAATAAGATTTAAAAACCCTTGCACAAACTAGCGAGGCCTAATTGAATCATAACATATTTTCAGGCAACATGAAACGTGATTCAGCCTTCGATAGACCAAGTTCAATGTTTTCCTAAATTAATTCTGAATTATTTTTTTTTTAATAAAGAGCAGGTACTTTTACATATTTCTATGGGGACGGAATGTTCTTTTCTGTCTTCACCGTTTCCTAAGTAGTCCATTCCTTGCCTCTTCCCCCCCCCCCCGCCTCATCCCCCCCCCCCCCACACACACACACATCCACCATTGGTCGCCCCGTCCAATGGGAAGATTGTGGGATAAAAGCAAAGGTTTTCTCGACACTGAGATAACTCAGCTGGCCCATCACACGATGAAGACTTGTCTTCGCTGATGCCTGGGACACATACAGTACATTACCCGAAAATGTATACATACCTTTGAGTACAAAGCGGATCCCAAACTGTGCCATTCGCCCTCTCCCCAGGGGGTGCGAAGTCCTTACAAGGGAGGCGCGACTTCCTGAAAAGAGTAGGGGACGACGCGATGGAACGAAAAAAATGTTGAATTTTCAAGTCAATTGATGTTGAAACATTGACCAAGTCTTTTATCATTACATTGTTTTAAATAGTGAAAGTAAGAGACGTTGTTTCATCTTATAAGTAGGATCTTTCAAATAGTTAGCTCGTTAGCGACTTTAAATCTATTTAACGGCTCTTATAGATGTTATCTTTGAATCTCAATGTAAAGTTGAGCAATAAAAAAATGTCTATTAAAATATACACATCACAATTTGTTACCTATATTTTGAAGAAGGTGTATGAACATTGAACGTAAATCGCATTATTATTTGTAAGAAGTCGAACTTAAGAGTGTAAAGACATTAGTACTTAAAGAAGTCAAACTTTATTACTTTTAAAGGTAGTACTTACATTGGACTGCTTTATGTAAATATACTAATCCAGTGTTTCTCAAACTTTTTCTTTAACGAAGTACTTTGAGCATTCTGAGTATTTAACGGAACACTTTGCTTTTTTTTTAGAGACATTAATTCTCGTGGTGGCCTATAAGTTTGTGAAACACCTATTCAGGCCACTAGGGTTCCGCGGAACACAGATTGGGAAACACTGTACTAATCAACACAGCATGGCTCGATTAAATTTCTCTCACACTTACAAGACTGCCATTGTAGGAGATCTCTTATATCTAAGCAATAATAAAAGCAACATTTAGTTAAAAAATTATTGAACGTAGACTGGAGACTTATAGCATTTTATCCAACACTAGGAAATAGGAATACTCTACAGTTAGCTAAAAAATTAAAGGCAATCTCAATGTAGTCAAAATAAAAGCCAGTGACACCAAATGTACGGCACGCGGGCCAGATTCAGCCCGTGTTTTGGAGCAATCCGGCTCTTCCAAACTTCTGCAAGCAGTACATATTGAAGCCGCTGACGCTCTGTTCGATTAACCTTGACGCGGCCAGTGACTGGCAAGTCTGAAATATATCTGACCCTTGAGAAAAAGTTTGAATACCACTTATAAAAGGTATACATACACTTCTAGGTGTACCTCAAAGTAAAAAGTAAAGGTACAACTTTAAGACGATGATGTAAAGGTCATCTGTTTCTATAGCTTACGGTTAAAGAGGATGTCATGTGGCCAGCACAATGAAAAATCGCCTTTACTTTCCCCAACTAATGTCAGGTAACCATTACAGTTGGGTAGACTCAGGCCAGAGGAGCCCTAAAAATCCCTGTCTTCAATAGGATTCGAACCCTAGACCTTAGGGTTTGAAAGTCAAGCGATTTACCCCTCAGCCACCACTCCTACTTTATCTCTCTTTTCTTTTATGTCAAAGAATGTAGAATAAAAAGAATTCAGACACATAGACAGAAGTGTGAGTTATAGTTTCTAGATGTGAAGAAGTAAAAGACACTATGACTCAGCGATAACAGGCCTACATAGCAATGTGTGAGTTATAGTTTCTAGATGTTTAAAATGTAAAACTGGGCTCCAGCTTCGTGTCACAGCAAAATAGATTGTGTACTATCACCAACCACAACAAAAAAAAAAAAAAAAAGGAAAACAACTTATAGTAAACTTGTACACAGGGCGCTGTGCTGAGTGGTCTCTTCCGATCCTGGGGTCCTGGGTTCGAACGTCGGTGAAGATTTAAGATTTAAAATTTCGGGTTTTTAGGGCGCCCTTGAGTCCACCAAACTCAAATGGGTACCTGACTTAAGTTGGGGTAAGTAAAGGCGGTTGGTCGTTGTGCTGGCCACATGACACCCTGCTAGTTAACCGCTGGCCAAAGAAGCAGATGATCTTAACATCTGAAAGGTCTGAAAGTGGAACTTTAATTTTCTAAACTTGTGCACATTCTAAATGCCAACTTATGCTTAACAAGTTTCAGACACTCCCACAGAAATTGAGATTACTAGGTTCGATCGCAAACCTCTTGGTAGCAGGGGTTGACGGGGGGCAAGGTTCGAACTTGAAACAATAGAACTACAGTTTGAAACGCATACCACTCAACCAGACTGCCAGTTCATTGAGAATGTCTCTTATTCTTAAAGGTTTGCTGACCTCTAGGCTGACCTTTGTGTGACACTGCTAGAATTGTATTTCAACCAACTTTTCATCCTTTTTTTAAAATTTATGTTTCAGAAAGATGTATTTTCTCAATCCTAATCAGAATATCACCACTCAAAATGATAGAAGCTTTTCTTCTCTAAAGTAAACTCGTGCCCTCAAGATCTTCAATGTAGGAGAGGTTGGGCATATACTTCTTTGCTACATGTTGGTAAGTCATGGAAGGGGGGTTCCAACCTCTGTCTCATCTTATTACGTTTTCTACTTTAAAAATTAAAAACATTCGCAGATCCTTTTTATATCAATGTCTTTATGTATATTATCAACCTATTCTTAGTAGAATCATAAGACATACAGAGAAAATGAGAGAGTCAAAGACACACACACACGCACTTGTAATGTTTCATTCAGCCTAATATAAATATTTGTATTTTTGTTTGTTTAGTTTCTATTACTTTGTTCTGTTTCGTACTTTTGTCAATTATTTCGACGTGTTGTTCCAGATGTAATGGCGTGAAGACTAAAGGCGACCATCAGAGATCAATGTCTACTTGGATCAATAATTAGAACTGGATTGATTTTATCTCAATGTTTTCCTCACCTGTTTTGTCTTGACATTTAGATCAAGTGTTTGGAAGCTGTTTTGATCACTTCATGTTAGAACTAGCTCGAGGAGAGGGAGAAAAACAACAACAGAAAAACAAATGCAACTCGCACACTTGCACATGATTCATCCATTGACATTTCTTGTCAGCAATCATCGAGTCTCCGGAGATCGAGGTGGAAATATGGGTGTGAGGCGGGGGTGGTTGCGATGTCAGAAACAAAGAAATAAGTAAACGATTCGAGGCTAAATGTGTTCGATCACAAAATAGTCTCTGCTCTGTTCGATACGAACGCCACACTGGGCAACCATCTTTCTCCAAAGTTCTCTGACGCAGCTCTTCCAGGACCGACAATGAACTGTTGGTAATACTCACAAGACGTAGTCAATGTCATTAAAGGACGCCCTTTTTCTTTTGTTTTTTCTTGGGTTCCCAGTTTAGGGCCAAGCAGGATGTGTTCCTGCTCTATAAAACCACCCGATTCGCCTTTTTTCATGAGATTTTCATACATGGATGATACAGTTTTTGGTGTATCCGTTGTAAAATACTGAATTATTTGAATAAACCATAAGTTACCATATAGAAAGTTGGTGCACTTTTCATAAATAAAGATAAAACAATTTTCAAGTTCTTTCGATTGTAGCACATAGTCATTTGTATTACTATATGGCAACAGTGAGCGTTCAATAGGGTGTCCTTGACATTGCTTATATTTCTATTTATTTCAAAGTCTCTCCTTATCGTTTTTCTTTTTCTCTCTTTTTGCTTCAAAGGGAACTTACAGACAAAATTGTCAACAAAATCGAACTCTATAGTAATTAACTTTGTTTTTTTATGCTGCTCAGCCTTTGTGAATAGAAAACGTTTTTTTTTTTTTGTTTTTTTTTTGCAATACTGCTAAAAGTAATCCAGTTATTGAAACAAGTCTAACTCTTGGTAGTTTTGTGAAGTAAATATACAACTGCGAACACCAATAGGACGTAAACTTGCGAAATATTTAGAAGTGTTCTAGATAGCATTTAGTTTCAACGTCTTATCAGAAAGCTTATATCAACTCTGTCTGTCTGTCTGGTAAAAAAAAGTTTGCAAATGTTATTTCTCCTACACCTAATCTCGGTTTACGCTGAAATTTTTGCACAATTATTTCTTTCCCCTGACAACACAAGACAGATGTGGTAGTATACGTTGAATTAGTCCCCTTGAAGAATTCTCGAGCCCTGAGTGAACATTTTATTTTTATGCATTTAAAAAACGATCATGTAAACATTCACAAAGATATCCCCCCCTTCTCCCCCCCCCCCCTTTCCCAACTGGTCCAGACGTGATAGGATAATAACGCATTGAGAAAGCTAAAAGCTGAATTGAATCAATAGGTAAAAACATTTCTATCGCACAGATTTATGTGTCTAGAACAAGCAACTAATCCAAACTAATTGATACAATTACACTGTATATAAGCTTTGTTTTTTAAAAAAGTATCTTTCAAAATATTACCTTAATTATAGCATGCTCATAGCGCTATGGACTAATCTCTTTTGAAAGCCAGTTGAGGGTTGTGTGTCTGGGTGATGGTATGAGTGCAGCCATTAGCAAACACAACTCAGCTAGAGTCGGGATTCAAACTCGAGCCTCCTTGATAGGCAGCCAAGTCAATTTTGCCACGCGGCCACACATCTCAATCTGCGTGCAGAGAGGGAAACTGGTGACTGGCGTAGGTGACAATGATTGCTCCAAATTGGGCCCCAATAGCTCCAAATTGGGCAAATTACACTCAGCATATCAATATTAGTCATGGATCTTGTCTCAGACTTTTAAAGATGTAGCACTTAAAGGGTTAGCATATGTAGTGTATCGTACGATTGACAAACTTTAATTTAACCCACTGGCCTCTATTGCAATAGCTGCTTCCTAATATTCCAATGCATGTTGTATAATAAATGTTAATGTAATGATATAATTTATAGCAATAGTTGTTATTGCAAAATAGAAGAGGGGTCTCGCAAGTATCTATTAAATTGGGTCCCTGAAATTGTAAGGCCAGTCCTGGTGAGGAGTACAGTTGTCCACGCGGTAACTAATGTATACAAGGAGACAGAAAGGGACGGAGAACATAATGCGAAGGGGCGATGAACTTCCATAGGTCGAAATACGGTGTTTAGTAGAAAGCATCTAGTATTACTTTGTATGTCTAGTGCTTATTAAATGGTTAATACTATGTAGGGTGGCTAAAATCTGTATTACTTTTATCGGTGTGTCTATTTCAATTTCGCGAATATTAAAGAAATTACTTTACTAATATAGGGAAGAACCAAAGTAACTTTTCTTAAGTTTGTATTATTGTATATGTATAGTTTATTTACAGTCTTCTAGACTTTGGGGGATATTAATAGTAGGTCTTTTTCATTATACATTCCTAGTTACATCTGCAGTCACCCTACCCTCTTCTCCTTTGTTTTTCACACTATGCTATGGCTATAATGTAGACTTATGATATTTACTTGTACATCAAGGTCTCCTCATTGTTGGGTAGAATATAAACAGAGGGTGCCTTACTTGTATAGTATTTATACTGCTCTGTGTACAAACTTCTTGATCCTGCGAAAGGTCCATGGTGCATTATTTACACTGAGATTTCTATTATCTACCAAAGAAAAACACACACACATCGTCTGTGTAAGAGGTTGTCACAGCAAAGGTCAACTTGAAGAGCTTGACCTCGCTATGTTCTTCTGGGGAAAGCCAAAATAATCTAATTACTTTCATCCAGGGCGCATATGGTCCACATTCAATGTAATAAAGTTTTCTCCCCTTTTTAGTGAGATGACAAAGAAAAATAAAGAGTTACTTTCCTTAGCTTGTATAACCTGCACTTCAGTTAATTGTCACACAAGAAAACTTAGAAAGCTGTAAAAGGAAGCCCAACTTCAAGGCCCGTCTGAAATAACGGAATTGTTTGTTCTGACTTCATATTGTAATCATTTGTCAACTAACTGTTATTACAGTGTACTTCATTAGGGGACTTGTAAACAAGCATATGAGATCTTCTTATAATAAAAATACTAAGACAAGTCCCAAGTTCAAATGTTTCTCATATATATTGTTAACATAATAAGGATTTTGAGCCAAGTAAACTAGCTATAGTATATCTACTGTATAACATTTCACTGCAATAGTTTTGGTGTGTTGCATGTTTACGATTTTTTTCACTTGTATACCAGCTGTGATACTAAAAGGAAACCAGACTTAATTCAATTAAATTCGATCTGAACCGGCTGCCTAATCCTCTGATTTTCACTTTGGACTGTTATCACGGATGGTCAGGAGGGTCCCGAGTTTGAACCCCGCACTCTGCCTGCCGTCCAGCTGGAGGTTTGAATTAGGACGTAATCGTTTTAATCTTGAAAGAAACTTGTACAACAAAACCAGTCCTCCGATCTCCACGAAGCCGATTTGATGCCGAAGTCTCGGACTAACACAAAATATAAGCTTTGTGAGTTTGATGAGGGCTGGGGGGCTAAGTCGTCGGGTGGCTGCCGTATATGTGTACACCTGTAAATATAAGTACATTAGTTACATTAAAGCGGGTATAGGAATAAGGATGGAGACTTGATGTGGAAAAAAAAAGGGGGGGGGGGGCGATGGTTTATTTTGGTCACTTACCAGCTGCAGTGTGTGTACGTGGCCTAAAATGTCAGCCTCCCGGGGGGGGGGGGGCAGATGGCGTGTCTCTTTAAAAAAGTTTTTCCATAGCCAGCAACATATGACTCGACATTTAGCAGGTTGACCAAGAAACACTAATTGTTCCAAGCATGTGTGTGTATACGTGTCAGTGTTTGTGTGTGTTTGCTAGCATATGTGTGTCTACAGTGAGTGGCCGTACGTTCTGTACTTTGACGTAAGAAATTAATCTTATCAAAGACTGAAACAAAAAAATACATTGAAAGAATAAAAAAGAAATGATAAGACCGTGAAACTAAGCTGAAGAAATGTTAAGACTGTGAAACTAAGCTGAAGAAATGTTAAGACTGTGAAACTAAGCTGAAGAAATGTTAAGACTGTGAAACTAAGCTGAAGAAATGATAAGACTGTGAAACCAAGCTGAAGAAATGATAAGACTGAAACTAAGCTGAAGAAATGATAAGACTGTGAAACTAAGCTGAAGAAATGTTAAGACCGTGAAACTAAGCTGAAGAAATGATAAGACCGTGAAACTAAGCTGAAGAAATGATAAGACTGTGAAACCAAGCTGAAGAAATGATAAGACTGAAACTAAGCTGAAGAAATGATAAGACTGTGAAACTAAGCTGAAGAAATGTTAAGACCGTGAAACTAAGCTGAAGAAATGATAAGACCGTGAAACTAAGCTGAAGAAATGTTAAGACTGTGAAACTAAGCTGAAGAAATGTTAAGACTGTGAAACTAAGCTGAAGAAATGATAAGACTGTGAAACCAAGCTGAAGAAATGATAAGACTGAAACTAAGCTGAAGAAATGATAAGACTGTGAAACTAAGCTGAAGAAATGTTAAGACCGTGAAACTAAGCTGAAGAAATGATAAGACCGTGAAACTAAGCTGAAGAAATGAAAAGAAAGTGATGGTAAAAAAAAATACCCTCATAAACTGCAACATGTTACATTAGGGCACAGATGTGCGAATCGTTTGTTCTAACGGTAATGATGCATAAACTATCCAGTGCAGTTGTATACAGTTTCCGATGAAATTAAATTGAAGACTCTCATACATGGCGGAAAAACTATTGATTGCTAGCTTTTTGGTGTATCCGGTGTACAATAAAAATAATAGAAGTGGTGTTGATAAGTTATGTTTTTTCAAGGTATATGAAACTATTTTCTGCTTTTTGTTATCCTTGCACATAGAAATGTTCAAAGCTTCACCTTTTGTAGCTCTAAAAACAATTTAACTAAAGAGTATGAATGTACTTTCAGTCTAAACATTGACATTTACTTTCAAACACAAGAAACTAACTAGAGGTAACAAATTAAAGGAGGAAGAGCATAAAAGAGATGGTGGGGGGGGGGGGAAGAGAAAAAGCCGAAAGAAAAAGGGACACTACAAAGTAGCGAGATAATGTGTGTGAGAGTCCGATAAATACATCTTTCAAGAAAAAGAAAGCTGCATATTTTGCTCTTTAATGAGTTTTACAAATATAATCCATTCATACTATAGGCAAGCTTCACAAACACAAGCAGATTTCATGTCATTTTGCATATAAAAACATTAAAAGATTTAAGTTCCTATGAAGCTGTTGTAAAATGTTTGTAAAATGTTTTACATGTTTCGGATGTTCCTTCAGAGTTGAAGATGCATACACCTTAGTCCAAACCTCCCGCAGGACGACGGGGGATGGGAGCGGGCAGGGTTTGAACCCGGGACCATCGATAAATCTGAACGACAGTCCAGCGTAGAAGTCGTAACTATATTTTGTAACAGTGGCCTTTTTTTTATGAGTTATACTTTCTTGTCTAGCATGACCACGTAGCGCGGAGAAGTAGCAGACGATCTGTTGCTAGGTTTGAGGTCCGATGAAGCACAAGACCCTCTCTTTGAAGTGTTTCTTTCGCTCAATAATTCATCTTACGCGTGTCCTTCACCTTGCCTTGTAGCACGCGTATCCAAAAGTGTTTGCTCTTAGAGCTGTTTCATTTGGCTGAAATTCTTTATAACGTGCCTTACCAATATTATTTGTGGCTTTGGCTTTCAAACTTAGTATTTCTAATTAATGAAAAAAACTAAATTCTCCTTCAACAAATTAGTTCTTTGTAAATATTTTCTTCAGTAGTGACTTGTTTCGTTTCTTCCGAGATGAAGAGCCTACATTTTGTTTGTTAACAGCGCTTTATACATAAAATTATTATTAAATTATTATTATTAAGATTATTACTTCCTGGCCAAAAAACTTCTGAAGAATGACAGGGCTGGATTCGAACTCGAGATCCTTGTGACTACAGTCCAAAGCGCAAAACACAACCAGGGATTAAAACACAATTGTTGTAGGTTAATTATAGGTGATATAAATCAATATGACACGCACTTCCTATTTTCTTTTTTGGAAGTGTATTCCTCGCTTGTTTAGCTCAAGCGGGAAGTCCCAATGCAAATTGCCAGATTCTAGATTCTGCTATAACGCCTTCAACCCACAGACGATACCTTCTCACGAATATCAAGCATTGTCGTATTCGATATCGATTATTGTGTTTTAGCGATACGTTCTGGCAATGACATTTCTAATAAATAGCGTTGGGGAACAGATGGGTGATGGGAAGGAATTGGAGATAATTGAGTGTCAGAAGCATGTATTTTAATCATAACAGTTATTTTAATGTTGACATTTTCATATATGGCGGGAAAAATTATAAATAGCTTTTTGAAGTATCCGGTGTACAAAATAAAGGAATTTATGAGAGGCTATATTTTAAAAAGGTTTATGACACAGACCTATATATATATATATATATAGTGGTGACCCAACAATATAGCGCCAACAAAATAGTGCGAAATTTCCCGATAAAATAGCGCAAGACAAAATACCGCACACTTATATATAATGTGTACTAAAGTACCGGATTTTAGTAAGTGAAGGTCTTGGGCAGCATTTTTTTTTGTTCCTGTCTCAATTTTCTTTAATATTTATAGATCTCGAAGTATACCCTAGTTGCAGAGAAAGAGAGTATTTTTAAATTTTATTCTCCTTTTTCAACAATGTTTAAAATGCATAACCTGCTTAAAGAAATACGTTTTTGAAATGTGAAGACCCCGTTTAGATATAAGTTGATGTGTGTGTTACACACTTGTGTTATAGAATTATCAGAAATCTTGATTATCAGCGGAATCTCTCTTTAATCAAAATAGGGCGTCTCTTGCCGCAACATTGGCAAACTTAGTTAAAATGGCGATCACATTTCTTATACGGCCAAATTTGTGTTTCATCTCAGGCTGTGACTGACCAATTCAATCATTAATTTTGTTATTTCCTTTTGTCTTTGACTAACACCATCACATAGATATCAAAGTTCAGGAGTGTCAAAGTGGATTGTAGGCCTCAATCAACTTCCCTTCTCTCCCAAGCACACTCTCCATTAGAAAAGAATATAAACCCCGCCACGCCCTCCTCTGGTTATGGTACATTCTTTTCCATGACAAAAATCAGCAGTTGTAAATTCATGAAAGTGTGTACATCTGACACGTATGAAAGTATCTTTGCGTGTTTTTGAAGTGCTCTTTTGGAATCTAAATAAATTATTTGAAATAATTGCTTAAAAAAAATGGCTTTATTCATATTTTACGATATCTAAAGTCTTTCTTGCAAAATGACCGAAAACATTTTTTCCGCGCTATTTGACGGCGCTATTTTGTTCGCGCTATTTTGTCCGCGCTATTTTGTCGAGGTATATATATATATATATATTAGCTAGAGAGAGAGAGAGAGAGAGAAACTGAAAAACTGAAACTAATTTTAATCCGATAATGATCAGATAACAGACCCATTTATATAGATTATAATGCACGTAACTCATTCTCAAGCGTAAGGGAAGTCGCCCCGAATCTAGGAAACTTGTTTTCAAAGTTTAGAAATAATGCAATACCATTTATATATTTATATATATCTATATACATATATATAGAGAGAGAGAGAGAGATTAGATAGATATATAATGTAAGGTTTGTGTATGTATGTATGTTTATCGGGCATAGAAATCATATTGTTTGACCAATCTTAATAACATTTGGCATGAATATTCCTTAAATCACGACGGTAACCGAACTGTATGTAAAATGTCTCTCCTACAACAAGAAGGTTCTAAAAAGAAAAAAAAAAAACTACATTTATCTCTATTAATGAACGAAACTTTTTAACAAATCGGGTGAACCCTTTTTCACAGTATTTTATATTAGCTTTGAATATGTCGGCTAAATGGGTAGACCCATTTTCATAGTCCACTTTCATTTTCGTGTGAAAATTAAAATCTGATTAAGGGAACATCTTGCCAGATTTGACATAGATCTAAGTCTAATGTAAGGGCGGACTGGCTAAATGGGCATTCGGGCAAATGCCCTGTGGGTATCTTCCCAAATGGGCGGTAGAGCCACCGAAAGGGCCGCATGGATGCCACTATGGAACGTATGAAATTGTTCAAAGGTTTCATACTGTTCTCTTGTAAAACGAACCCTCTGAGCGCGTCGTGTTTTTTCAAAAATCTTTGACAGACTCTGCAGAGTCTAATACTGATGTAATGTAACACATTATCCGAAATAATTAATAGCCTACATCCGTATCCTTTTAGGGCTCACACATTTAGCTATGAAAAAGCAACATAAGCCTTATAGTTCACTGTATCATGTATGTGTACAGTTATCATTACATTATCAAAGTTGACTTAATGACTATAAGACAAGTAGACCCAGAATTGGAGGCCCATCATATGACAAGTTATAGGACGGATGGTATAGAATTGCCCGGGCCGATTTGGACACCCAGTCCGCCCCTGGTCGAATGCATTTGTGATATACAAACTAAGGTCATTAAACAATGGAAACTCCGCCCCTACCTCTTTCTTTTTTCTTCCTATAAAAAAGTGTCAGTTACTCAGCAGATCAGAATGCACCATTTAAAACATTTCACCATTCATGTACGTTGTGGGATACAACTCTCAGAATGATGTTATGTTAATGGAGCTCTGATACTTTGAATCCAGTAGCTCCCCTTTCTTAGAGCTGGGTATTCAAGAGAGCAGATAATAAAATAAGCACAAAACCCCGACTTCTCTTTTTTTTTTTTATGTCATAAAACATGGCGGCTATAATTTCCGCCCAAGAGATTTTCACAAGGGCTAGATTTGGCACTTAAATTTGTGGTTCTAACAATGTTGCTTACACGTGAAGTGTCAACTGTTATGTGGAACTTTGAAGGCAAGATTTAAAAAAAAAATAGAATTAAGATTAATGTGCTGGTATTTTCAAAACACTTTTCATGTTTTCTGGCACAAATAAAAAAAAATGACCTGATTAAATATCCAGATGTACACAAAGTTAAAAACTAATCTTTTGTTGCTTACGCTTTGATCCTAGAGTCACATACAATAGGATTTCAGCAATGGAACAGCATTTAACATAAGTTTGAGATCTGGTTCAAGGTTGCCCAATTTAGTAAGCATGCAGAGCCGGATTTACGGCAGTTCGAAGGTGCAGCTGCACAGGGCATCACTTTCTTATAACCTTTACAAATAAAAGATTTAACTTGCAAGTACTGGTACAACATTGTGCTTATGATGTTTTGGGATTTACAATAATATCTTAATAGTTAACAGGACCAATAAGAACAAATCAAATCTCGTTTTAAATGTAATATGTTTTTTTTTTAAATAAAAGGATTGATTGATTGTTTGATATTTGGCAAATCGGCACATTCTAGGCCATGTCGTGCCCAATTGTATAACTATATTTAGTTATAAGAATAAACTCGGCCTTAGAAACAGATGACTTTAGCATCATCTACCCTATAGAGAGCAAGGTCCGAAAGGGTACTTGACTTTTTAAAAATTATTTTAAAAATTATTATTGACACTAATGTAGAGAATCTTCAAAAAAAAAGTAATGAAATTACGAAAAAGGAACGTGACTCGAGAGAAATTTGACCATCCTGATTGTCTGTCGTAATAAGACGGTAAACTCTATAATCACATTGGCCAAAACCTATTTCATGATTTCTTCGAAAGAGCGTTTTGAATCTTAATAAAAAATATTTTAGTTTGCTAAACATCCGTAATAGTGTCCTTTTTCTTTGATTCCAATTGTTTGTCCTTATAAAAAATAAAGACCGCCTTCTCACTCACCTTGTCAGTACGCCTACAGTTTGAGAAACGCTGGATAAAGACTTACTCTTATTAATTACAAACTATCTTAACTTACCAAAACGCTCAGACAAGGTATCACAAGGACTGCATGACATTATTAGAAACGTGAAAAGATCAAATTAACAGCATTCAAACATTTCCGAACTAAACACCCCTGTAGGTAAAAACAGTCACAACAACAGGATCACATTGCTGCAGTAAGACAGTGTTGAAGGGGGAACACAATAGCCTACAGACTCGGGGGAAAAAATAACACTGGTTATGTATTTATTGGTGTGTGTGTTAAGTCTGTGAAAATATAAAAAAAAATATTCTTTATCATATTTATGTTGTTATTTCTTTTCTTTTCCTCTTGCACTATCAAACATAAACATCTCTAAGTCTCTATACAAAATAAATTTGCTAATAACTAATCATCAAAACATGTTGGTTACAACTACGAGTTGATCATGCAGTTCACCAGGGGTGACCAATTTTTTTCAGTCAGGGCCCATTTAAGTTTCCGACACTTTATTACGGGCCAAATAAAATCTTTAAGTTTATTGGAATTGAGCCTCTGGGGATTCATTCTAAACTGTGCGCATAAGTTTCAAGAGTCGAATAGAGCCGCACTCCAGCTGGATATGGGCCCGCAGGCCGTAGTTTTCACTGCAGTACACTTAATGATAAAAAGGCAGCGGCAAGTAACGCGGATGAGAAGTCTTTGTTGTTTAGCCAATGCAAAGAATTAATTTTCCCTTCAGGAACCAAGAAGAAATGATTTTGTTCTCATTTCCTTACAATATCAGTGAAGGAAAGGCATTGCTTTTTTTTAAATATTATCTTTGAGAAAAGAAATGATCATGTTGGCCTATTTAAAAAGATATACTAGTGATAAAAGTATAGTGATAACCAAGGCTAATCGAATAGCTAGTCAGAACTGTAGCATCGAAATGATGTGCGAGATGACAAGCAATGTAGGCCTATAATTATCCATTTTTTGTTTTTATTACAATCAATACATTTGTTCCCGGATCTAGCTTTCGATAAACCGTGCTGGAGCCGAACCAGGGAGTCTCCAGCTTTGCAGCCTCAATTTAGTTGCAAATGGACAATGATAAGGCTAAACTTATGGGATATGGACTCATGCCCACAGCAGAAGAGACCATAGCAGTAAGAGTTCCCAATTATCCAACCTTTTTAACAAACTCGGGAACCCTTCGGTACACACTAGGCCGAGTTGTCGAGATTATACTTAACTACATGTAGGCCTAATTATATCTTCAATTTGAATTTGTATGACTTAATGTGTGCCTGTATTTGATGGTATTCTCAAAAAGTTAAAGAATTAACTAAATACGAAAAGAAAACAAAAATCCTGAACTTAAGTTTGAGCAAACAAATAAATATCTAAAATCAATCTTATTGATTGTTATTTATTTTTGTTTATTCCACTTTAAACCATATGTTAGCATTGCAATGCTGTGAGATTCATATTAAACAGTCATGTTATTAATTGTGTTGTCTTTATTTTGTTTACAGTCATTATCAGGACTCATAAGCAAATGACATCTATACAACATAATCAGTCTTAGTTCGACTACTTCACTTCCCAACTTTTCAAGGCGAGTGTGATCGTTTTTCATTATAAATCATTGTTTCAGTCGCAGAGGATGTCTGTCGTCATTCAGGACAAAATATAGCAGCGTCAACTTAAAGCCAGATACTCGAGCATCTCCTGTCTTATACTTTAACTAAGATGTTGCTCTGAGAATTCCAACAAACATGACAACAAAAACAGCAACAAACTAATGCGATCGTAACAACTTAATTTTTTTGGTACCTATAACTTTTGTGTGTATCTGAGTGCAGAAAGTAAATACCGTAATCTACTGAATAAAACTCCAACCGTAATCTACTGAATAAAACCCCAACCGTAATCTACTGAATAAAACCCCAACCGTAATCTACTGAATAAAACCCCAACCGTAATCTACTGAATAAAACCCCAACCGTAATCTAAGAATAAAACCCCAACCGTAATCTACTGAATAAAACCCCTCCTTAAATCTAAACCGCAGACTATTTAGAAGGGGATGGGAGTTGGAGGGAAAAAATGAAGTCGAGATTCTTTACTTTCTTATTTAAGATTTTGTGAAGGTAAACACGTTTGTTATTCTTTTTTAATTATGGTACATCTGGTCATTTTAAACACAGAGTCATCAATGAAATGGTCCGTGAAAAAAAATTCAACATGGCATAACAGTTACCAAATGTAGTGCGTTAATCAATTCATATTATTTTTGTTACCGACCGCGAATCCATCAAGCTCTGTCCAAATTTCGGGCCCCTATAAAAAAGGAAAATATATAATATTACGGTAGATATGTTCTTTCTTGCGGTGTCAAAGGCACAGTTCACCTTTTGTAATACCCTCAGGTTATTCAAAAGTCCACACAAAAATGGAAGATTAACACAAGCAAATAATTTAAACAATTTTAAAGAGGAAATAGAATATCTTATGAGATATCACTGTCATCTTCATAAGTTGTATAATTAAATATAAAAAGCTTTGAATAGACTCCAAATAAAAATTGTGTTGATCGTAAAGCCGTGTTATCAAAATAGTCCGTTAATACATACACATTTTGTCTCTCTGAGTTTGTTTCATATCACAGTCTACACAGTCCATTGCGTCTCACAGTCTATCAAGTAGCACAGTTTGCTACAAATCCGTTTGTTTCCTAGCTGTCTATTGCGTATTACCGTTTGTGTAACAACTTATTGAATATCACAAGCTTATTTATTTTTTACTTTGTTTTTCTGTATGACATTTTCTTTCTAAAATCTACATCTCACTCAAGTCTTTCCCTTTTTGAGTTCGTCTATCCATCTCTCCTACTCACCCTCTATTTCTCGCATAATCTTTCTCTATCACCCTTTCCCTCTTAATCTTCCTCTGACTGCGTGTATCTACTCCCAGTTCATTAAAAGCAAAATAATCAAAACTATGTGACTTAAAACTACATAAAGAGACATTACACTACAGATCCCTATCTAAAACTACACAACGTAACATCACTACTACATCACTATCATTAGATAACATTAGACACTACATAACTCTATCATTAGATAACATTACACACTACATAACTCTATCATTAGATAACATTACACACTACATAACTCTATCATTAGATAACATTACACACTACATAACTCTATCATTAGATAACATTACACACTACATAACTCTATCATTAGATAACATTACACACTTCATAACTCTATCATTAGATAACATTACATGCTACATAATTCTATCATTAGATAACATTAGACACTACATAACACTGCACATGTCCATCATTGAGTTTTTCGTACATTTCTTTTTCTTGTTAGCACACCCAGAATCTCCATTCCGCTGGCCACGTTTGCAGCTTGCTGACCTTTCTTGCGCAGTCCTTCTTTTTTTCAACACATTGACCTTGTGGACTTGTGTCTCTTCTGTCAATGTCTCTTCATTTGTCCCATTCTGGACGTTATCCCCCTCACGTGCAGTATTATCCGGTGCCAAGTTGTTCTCATCCCTGGCTTTTGGTCTGAAACGTTTGAGATTTACTTTATTACAAAACATTTTAAAGTCAATGTACATGTATGTATACATAATGCAGCTACAATCTATGATACGTTACTGCAAAGACGCGAGAATAACATGCGATTCTAATTTGAAAAGAAATGGTTTGGAGAGATAAGCCTTTTTTAAAGGCTAATAACGTAAGTTCCTCAACTTGAATTACTTTGGAAATTCCCGTTCTATAAAGTATAGAAGACCTACGTGAGTGTATTTTCAGTAAGGAAATTAGAATAAATATTATATTTTTATTATGAACTCTGTAGGTGTCAATATTAAAAGTGTTGTTTTTTTTTAATGTAGACTTTCTTCTTAAATACTAAATAGGTACACTACCTAACGATAAACTTTGAAAAGGCAATTATAAACAATGTTTTGTAGCTTGCAAAATGATGTAATGCCAGTCAGAAGTCTAAAGAGATGTAGGGATATGTTAGGGGGTGGGGGTGGGATATGACCCCTTAAACATAAACATAGCCTTTCACATATTCAAAACAATTTGTAAAACATTTCAAACCCTGGCCTCAAACATTTTGTAAAATATTTCAAATCCTGGCCTCCAACATTTTGTAAAACATTTAAAATCCTGGCCTCAAACATTTTGTAAAACATTTCAAATCCTGGCCTCAAACATTTTGTAAAACATTTCAAATCCAGGCCTCAAACATTTTGTAAAACATTTCAAATCCTGACCTCAAACATTTGTAAGACATTTCAAATCCTGACCTCAAACATTTGTAAGACATTTCAAATCCTAGCCTCAAACATTTTGTAAGACATTTCAAACCTGGCCTTAAACTAGATCAAAACTCACATTACTTCCTCCGACATTGCTGTTACAACCACTGCTGCCTTTCTAACTCTGCGTCTGCGTTGTTTGGTACCCTTGTTGGCAGTAGACACATGCTGAGGAACAGAGCAATATCCAGTTGTTGGTTTTTGTTTCACTATATGCTATGCCTATGGTATAAGGATTATGGGGGTGTCGCTTTATTTATGCCATCTCTGAGTTGACGTCTGCTAATGGTTGGATCTAACACTAAGCCTTGAGAAGGATTTCTTCCAGCTGTCAAGATTAAATTCTTCGCTCCGACTTCTTGGAATGGCACGTAGTAAATTTTAAAAGTTTTATTAAATTCTCTTACGAAGGTGGCCCTTTGAGCGTCGTGTTAAAAAAAAAATCCTTTACAGACTGCATTGTTGGTCCTAAGTCCTAATACTAATTTAACACATTTTCCGAAATAATGTAATGGCCTACATCCGTAGACAGTGCTACTGTAGGCTTCTTCCTTTAGGGCCCTACGCACTTAGCAATGAAAAAGCAACATAGGCTTATATTTCTTTTAAAGATATAGAGCATGCGTTCAGTTTTCAATACATTATTTAACTGAACAGAATGATTTTCAGAACAGGTAGGCCTATATTTGGAGGCCCACCGTATGATATACAATTTAGGGGCTGGAGTGTATAAAAATGCCACGGCCAATTTTGACATCCAGTCCGCCCCTGGTAATAGACCTAATTAAGGTAATGTCATATTTAATATAAAATGTGTGCCATTAGGTTGAAAGTAACAGATCAAATTTTCAAAGGACGGATAGAACTAAAGAAACTATACCTCTGGGATTGTGCTTACTAAGATGTTCATGCCACTTGGTGATAATGTCACAGCTGTAGGTAACAGTACTTCTCCCTTGCAATCTGTTAGTTTAAAACCCATACAATTCGTCTTGTTTGTCTCTGCCATATTGAACGTATCCATTTGAAGTAGATCTGAAAATAAACAGCAACAGAATATCCGTTAGGCCTTACGTATTTAATTATACAACATAAATGACAAATGGAGATTAGAGATTCTCATTAATGGCGGAAAAACTATAAATAGCCAAGCTTTTTGATGTATCCGGTGTACAGAAAATAGGAAATGTTGATAAGCTAGGTTTTTTTTTTTTTAAGTTATATGATAAATTGTAGTCACTTTTTGGCAATGCAGAATTTAACTTTCTAAGCGCTTCCGTTTCTAACACATTTTTTTGAAAATTTAGTTGGCAACATTGAAGTTAATTAAGCTTCCTTGTTAGAGGAAGTTAGTTTATCGATGTAATAACCCTGCCTTGTAGTAGGTCTATCGCTGCGCACTATAAAGAACACGACATAAATGGTGAAGGGAGAACTGTGTTATGATTGATAGTTGTTTATATTAGCCTTGTTTTGTAATTTACTTTTTAAACTTGTGTATTGTTATTGTTCCCTTGGCGTTGAGTTTTCTGACAGATATCTCATTTATGTCTGGAAATGGGATTTTTTCGACTCAGCCGAAGGAAGTTGCGATCATCAATGGCTTCTACTCATACATCAATTATTATTTAAAGAACTAAAGGTAGACCTTCGGGACCTAAGTTCCAGACCCCACATCAGCAAGGAGAACATACGGCACGCCTCCATAAAATTCTTATTGACGAAGATCATGATATGGAAACTTTCAATGAGATCCTTGGCTATTTAGACCACATCCATGAACAAATGGACACAGTAAGAAGCGAGATTCAGGAACAAATGGACTCAGAAGTGATAGCCAAGAACAAATAGGTACACTGGGCTCGCAAGTGAATACCATGCAGGAGCAGGTAACCATAATAAATGAAAATATAAATCGGAAGGTCGACGGAGTAGAAAAAGATGAACTAAAGGTTCAGAATAGGACTCAGCAGGGCGCCGGTGGCTAATGCAGGATCAGTATTACCGAGGACTCCGGAAAGATGAAGCCTCCAATGTTTGATGGGTCTGTCTCCTGGTCAATCTTAAGAAGACAGTTTCAGAAAGACGCTAAGGTCATCAAGTGGAGCAGCGAGGAGGAGAAAGCGACTGCTCTATTTCTGGCCCTAAGAGGAGAGGCCTCCGAGCTGCTCCGATCCATTCCAAAACAGCAGTACTACGATGCTATCGTCCAGGCTATGAAACTCAGAAACGGGGACTAACATTTACAAGAAGTTTACAGAGTTTAGTTAATGACCCGAGAACATCGGACCGGTAAAACCCTACAAGAGCTGGAGACGGACCTTCAACGTCTCGCTCATCTGGCTTATCCGACAGGAATTTCTGGACGTGATCTTCCCTGATGTCATTCGAGACCTGGAGGTAAAGAAAGCAGTCAGAACTAGTACCAAGCGTAAGGCCAGCGAGCTCTGTTGTACACTCTGTCATGTGAAGTCGCATCAAACAATATTCACCAAGTTAAGAGTCTGGAAAATCAAGAAGCACTCACACAACTACTCAGAAGGATGAAGGAGGCACTGGGGGAACGTAGACAGATGTCATTGTAAGACCAGTGTAAATTGCTAGAACAGTGGTGAACCTGGCCAAAGGATACTCGTCCTGGTCGGAGAGGATCAATAAGTACCTGTCAGAATCACTAGCCTTGACGTGAGGGAGAAACTTTTACGAACAGATACCACCATCGCCGAATGCCATACTCTCGAACTAATTGGGCATTGCAACAAGGATAACACCAACATTAACTCCACTGAATCAGTCAACCCTTAGTTTGTCAAGCTCATGAAAGAAACCATGACAAATTTATTTGAAGAGCAGTATATCAAAGCAATCGCTGATCAGGGAGTTCGATGACATTTCGCCATCTGATGAATCAGACTCTGATGAGTCATATAGCTCTCAAATAGTCATTGATGCTCACCGATTATCCTGGTGAAAAAAAAAGAATGGAGACAAAAATAAAAGGGGACTTATAGAATTTGAGGGCTAGAAAATTTTGTTAGTAGTAGAGTAGCGTTGTAATGCGGGCTGTTTTGCTGTTGGATATAAAAGTGTTTAAGGCGATATATAACAACTATTTCAAAAGTAGCGTAGCACGGGTATTGGATATGGCTATGCGCTTTTAGAAATCAAGGACAGGCGTTTCATTAGAATATACGATGGCCAAACGGATGGGCCTATCAAGTGTTTGTGCATAATACGGGGTTGCGCATAATACGGGGTTGCGCATAATACGGGGTTGCGCATAATACGGGGTTGCGCATAATACGGGGTTGCGCATAATACGGGGTTGTGCGTAATACGGGGTTGCGCGTAAAACGGGGTTGTGCATAATACGGGGTTGTGCATAATACGGGGTTGTGCATAATACGGGGTTGCGCATAATACGGGGTTGCGCATAATACGGGGTTGCGCATAATACGGGGTTGCGCATAATACGGGGTTGTGCATAATACGGGGTTGCGCATACTACGGGGTTGCGCATAATACGGGGTTGCGCATACTACGGGGTTGCGCATAATACGGGGTTGTGCATAATACGGGGTTGTGGGCCATTCGTTTGCAAATTAAAGGAGACAAAAATAAAAGGGGACTTATAGAATTTGAGGGCTAGAAAACTGTGTTGGGGGTGGGGACGTTGTAATTGCGGGCCGTTTTTATTGAGGGGTTTAAGAATGTTCCGGCAAATAAACATAATTAGATCTTTATGATAATTAACAACTTTAACCGTAGCGTAGCACTAGCATCAGCTAGTCAAGATATAAAATCTAATCTACTATCTAGATCTATAGACATAGTGTAGAGTATAGTCCTATAATAGATCTATCTAGAATCTAGATCAAGATCTAGAATATATAAACTAGGCTTAGTATAAGTAGGCTATACTAGTCCTATTATTATTTACTAATTTACTAAACTAGTAGATCTATAGAGTATAGTACTATGTAACTATAGACTAGGCCTATGCTAAAAAATAAGAGTATTAATTATTTATTTATATTAACATGAGAGATCTTGGGAGTCTAGACTAGATTAAATTATAAACTTCTCTTTTAATATTTTAGACAGAGATCTACAGATCTGCATCTTATTTGTAAGTCTGTAAAACAAAAGCTGCAATTTCAAACCCAATTAGATCTAGTCTATATTAACCTTCAAGACAAAGACCACAAGTATTGAAGCTTGATAAGACTACTTGTTCAAGTCCGAAACTGAGTGACGTCATTTCAAAACAACGTTAGCGAACTTCCGTTTAGAAAACTAGTTTATTTCGCACAAAAAGAAAATGGTGCTCTCTTGAATGCACACATTTTATAGGCTCAAGAATCGATATAAAAGAAGATGTAAAAGTCGAGTGTTACAAAGTTGCAATCTTCTTGAATATATTATACATAGTGTTCAATTTCGAAGATTAAGGATGAGTGCAGTATTTCACGTGACCACGAATACCCAGTTGCGACCTGCATATTTCGCCACAACTAATGCAGACCAATCCGTTGTCCGCCGTTGTCTCTTTTCGTTGACTGCCCGTCTGGCTTTTCTATTGGGACTCAAAAGTGTGTCCCTCAACCTCCGTAGGATCTCTCCAGATCTCTTTTAGAGACCACCAAATGCCAGCTAACTTCCTCTATGCCAGTCACTAGCGAACGGATCCTGGATTTTTTAGTGGAGGGAGGGGTATTTAAAAAAAACAACTCTAAATCTATGTATAAACACACACAAATGCACACACACACACACATACCGTGGACGTAAATACATATATTCGATATGGCTTCCTTTGCCAGTGAGAGTAGTATGACGTGTGAGTTGATTACAAAGCTTGGCCTATATCAACTCACTCTGTCTGTCTGTGAACAAGTTTGTACACGTTATTTCTCCCACACCCATTCTAGGATCAAGTTGAAAGTTTGCACAGTTATTCATTGGCATAGACAAGACATGAATTTAAAAAAAAGTAACCAATTAGTCAATTAATTACTGGCAATTAATTATTGTGTTTAATACCAAAAGGGAAATTAATAAATCAGTATTTACAGATGCGGCTAAATATATAGGGTTTCGTCCCCTTGGATAATTTGAACATTCTCGGATCAAGTTGAAACTTTAAACAAGTATAAATAGTACCTAACAAGTATAAATAGTACCTAACAAGATATGAATCAATTAAAAGATATCCTATTAGTCAATTAATTATTAGTAATTAATTATTTTGTTTGATATCGAATAAGGGAAATAACTTCTACTTCATTGAGAGACATCGCTGTAAGTGCGGAGTTATTTCCTTTAGATAATCTTTGTTGTTTTTTTTTGTTTTGTTTTTATTAAATAAGGATTTTAAAAAAATATTATACTTATTTTTATGTCACTTTCGTTAAGAAGAAAGAGCGGGACATAAGAAATATGATGTATTAAGTATAAGCAGACGACGTGTCAAAACCTTATCTTCATCGACCGACCAACATTGCCTGATCAAAAAAACACAATGGCGTGACTGTCAAGTCCATCAGAACAGACGCGATCTATCATCTTTACAATATGGCGTGTCAGCTAAGGTCATAACATCTCATCAATCCAGCAGATTCCAAAAAAAAAAAAAATTCTTTGATCTTTTCCGGTAATGATGAGATGGTATTTCAGCAAGGCCCTCAATTCTACCATTTTCATAACCCCTCCCCCATCCTTCAGCTGGCTTTCATTTTAGACATGGGTGATAAATACCTATAGGCCTACTTCCATCGGAAGTGTTGAAACTAGAAATCAAAATGACAGCCAATCATTGTCTCTTGTTAAGTCATGGTTGATATGGGGATTTTCATAAATGGAAGATGTGTTTTAAAAAGCTTATCAAACAATTTCAGATCACCTTTTAGCACTGCGGAATCCAATTGTAATGCTCTTCCACTTGTAGCACAAAAGTTCTGTATCCGCTAGTACCAGTTGGGGGTGGGGGGGCTGGAGTAGGTGGTATATGGGAGGAGGTTTCCACACTGCCTTTGGCCGCTCTGCCAACACAACTCAGATCTATTCATACCCGAAACCTATGATAGGCAGCCAAGCTTTTTTTTTTCCACTCCCCACACATTAGTTAGTTCTGGTTTAGAATCTTGAAGACATGAAATAGGAGAGTAAACTCTAGTGACAACTGTGAAAGAAACTTTAAGAACAAAAATTTAAATGATTTAGATTTGGCAGTTTTTTTTTTAATAAATAGGCAAAGTAACAAAAAAAATTCAAGGAAGCCATAGAATCCGGGGCGGGGGGGGGGGGGGGGGCAGGCGTGCTTTCTTCTAAACTGGCAGGTCTCAGGTTCGAATCCTGGTGATTATGGATTTTGGGATTTTGAGAGTGTCCCTAGTCAACTCAACTTAAATGGGTACCAGACTTTAGTCTGGAAAAAAAGGGGGGGTTGGTAGATGTGCTAACCACATGACACCCTCGTAAAACGTGTTTTACAGAAACAGATGACCTTTGCATCATCTGCTTTATAGATTGCAAGGTCTGAAAAGGAATACTATTTTTTTGTTTACCGTTGCCAACGAATTAATAACATTAGTTTGTGTTATATGTAAAAGAGCTTCGAAATTTTATGTTTACACTGCTAAGTGCTTTTATTAGTAGGAGGTTTCTGGTAATCGGTTTTTCTATACATGGTTTCAGTCATTAACGCTAGGTCAACAAACTTTGTGCCTAACCCTCCGCACTGTCTTATTGTACCATTCACAGATCTTTATTCTTCAAAAAGCTAAAGAGATTTCAAAGTTAAAGAAACACCAATTAAGTCATGATTTTAACACATACAAAACACTAATTTAAAAAAAATGTGTTCCCTTGGCAATGAATTCATTGAATAACCAACAATAAAAATCTAACTTTCTGATATAAACATCACGTGAAATTCCTGAGTGATACTATGCTGTCTGTCTGTCTCTATCTATCTATCTAATCTATATTTCGTTTGCCATCGTTATAAGTATTTTGTTATGTGTTATGCACAATTGTAAGACAAATCTCAAGGATATAGTAGGCATATATGAATCGTGATTTACGACGAAACCACCGTGCGAGTAGGCCTAATGTCACCACCAACAAACTAAAATTCAATAAGTTGAGAAAGATGACTAGGAAATGCTGGAAATTCAAAGAACTTGACCTCCCCCCTCCCCCACGCACACACCCCTCCCACACATACACAAACGCACACAACCTCTCTCACAGCACGTGCAAGAGTTGACCAGCCAACACTAAACAGACTTTGCAAACACTTGCCAGGTTGCCTCGCGGCTGAGAAGAACAGGATATTAAGACGAGTCTCTTGGAACAGTTAACTGATACACAATAAAATATTAGCAAGTGGCGGCACGTCGGGTGGTGGAAGATTGGAGGATGAGGGTGATAAGCAGGAAGCACGCCCCACTGTGAGCCTCCACAACCTCCGCTTCAGGAACTATTCTGTGCTCTTTTCCCCTATGTGTGTTTGGAAGAACAAGTATATCTCCAGGTAACTACTAATTACTAATGTGATGAAATATACTCACTTCAAACAGGCCTAAATCTTTACAACATATAGCATAGTCTCTGAGATATGAATGATATGATTGCCAAGTCATGAGATATGCGCTTCAGAACTCCAGACAGTCACGATGGTCAAGCGTTAGAACCCTGTCCATTTCTGAATCAAACTGGGTTTGCTTTGAAATATGAAACTATGTAGCCTAATCGTTCGTAATGTTCAGAATCGAAGACATTAAATTGCCATTAAAGATTAATCTCAGTTTAACTTTGCTAATTTTTTTTCATGGAAAAAAAAAGAAGCAGAAGGACCTAGATTACTTATAGTTTTAAATTATTTTTATATTCATGTTATTGAAAATGTTCAAATGATCACATTATATAATATGTTATAGGCCTATAATCAATAAATTTATTAAGCCTCCAGGATAGAAGACTTAAAAGTAAAGTAGCAATTATACATAAAACACTGAACCATAATCTTCAAATACAAAATTAAATAAAATACTCAAAAAGACACAAAGATAAAGGCACATTCCTTGTTTCATATAAGCTAGGACTCCTAGGACAAATTTGTAGGCCTACAAATGCTCATTCTTCCCTAGCGCTATTAGATTCTTATTAGAAAAGTGGTTCTCAACCTTTCTAGCTCGGCGACCCCTAATAAGATTCTTCACTAGGCGGCGACCCCAACCATAATATTAGTTAAGACTTTCATTTATTTACTTTTCTACTGCATGTTTATTATATTCATGTTGTATAATTAAGTCACAATTTGAAATGTATGACTAAGCATGAAAAACGTTAGCCTACAGTCGTGGATACTATATTGCTACAAAAATATTGTTGCAACATTGCAACAGTATCTGCAAACAAGTCAACGTCATTACGAATGTTGAGAGTGTTTCTGATTCATCAGTTCAGATATTATAGGGACAGACTTTAAGTTGAGTTTTTGAGTTTAGGCACATCGGCACAATTTAGGCCGACAGACTTTGAAAGATCACAACGAATGTCATCTTCAGCATCTGTCTATCATTCAGTCTATTTCTGAATTTAGACTTGATAACTAGAAAACTGTTTCGCAATGAAATGTTGTTGGAAATGAAAGAAGAAGGCGCAAAACAAACTCAGATAGAACGGAAGATGTCAACAAGCACTTGATTCAGAATTGTAGAACTACCATTGAAAATAAATCGTTTTTAGCTGCATCGCTATTGATGTAATGCTAGTGGCAGTGTCTTCTTAGCTAATACATATCCATGAATCTTGCAGTGAGTTTCGATGACTTTTGGTGATTCATTCAGAACCAGACGTTAAAATCAAAACCGACATCCAAGCATACACGAATCACTATTTGTGCAGACACCACAAATGTTTTTCAAGGGATCTAATAGTTTCTCAAAAATGAACCAACTTTATTAAATCTATAACGTGCTGTAGAGGTTGTTTCAAGAGGTTTGTAAAATAGAAACTCGTCTTGAAAATCACGTAAACCAGTGATTGTGAACAGTTTGCAACGTCTGTGAATTCATCAAGGTGGATGCTAAATATTTGAAGCGGAGAAGAAATCATTGCCTGAATTACCTGATCGATAATATCTGCAGAACTATTCTCAATGGAAAAAGTGTCATTAGTTAAGAAAATTGCACTAAATTTAGTAACGAATTCGACTCCATTCATTACTCGAACAATGTCTTTGGCCGCTGACAATTTTAACTCCTTGGCAATGGTGTGAGATTTCATAGCTATGTCAATTAAGAAGCTATAACGGCTGCTGTTTTGATTATGAGTTAAAATTCCTTGACCCCCTTCAGCTTTAAACCTAAACTACCGGATGTCCTTATCGTTCTGATTTCATAAAACCTTGTCGCAAAAAATCGTCATTATATTTACTTTTCTAATATTCTTTTGTTCAAGATCCATGTTCATGGAATGTTCCATAATGTATATATTACCTTCAATAAGATGGACTAGAAAACAATTACGTATTAATTGTTTCAATTATTAATTTCAAGACGAGCTCAAATCTTCACCATTGAAATAATGTTTGATTCCGCAATGGAGTTAAGCAAAGCGTTGGAAAAAAGAAGTAACTATTAATGGAAAACTATGTCTACCTCTAAAAGAGCCCTCTGTATCGACTGGTAATAAGTTTGTGTTTTCAAATATGTCTCCCCACAATTTTTATTTCGTTTAATTAACACTTCACAGTCATTTAATAGTTTATTTTATACAATTCCAATTTGAGTAATATCCCTTTACTTTATACATTAGATTGTAATTGTATACCTTCTGTAATACACATTTACAAAAACGAAATAAAATAATTTGAATGTAAAATTAACGAAAGCCAAACTTTCCGATGGTCTTAGGCAACCCCTGGCAAATAGTTATTCGACCCCCCAAAGGGGTCGCGATCCATAGGGTGAGAACCCCTGTATTAGAGCATGGAATGGGTTGCATGAGCTAGCCAGGAAAACCAGTGACTTGGCAAAATTTAGTACATTGGTTAATATACATGACTAAATGTAGGACGTAATCATCTTCTTTTTTGAATTAACGTCTGTATTATATAACATTAGATAATGTTCTATTTATTATATTCTTCGCTTATTTCTTGAAGTGTTTACTCCAGGATTTTTATGTTTCCCACTTTTTTAGCTGATACCAAGGGGGAGAGAACTCACTGTAATTTATTTCCGGGTCATGAAACTTCTTATTTTTCACATGACTAAAACAGTCAAAAGTCATCAATGTCTCTTCATCAAATTGTAAACAAACCAAAATCTGATTATGTTATTATTTAAGGTGTTTGTTTTTCAGTTAAGTTGTTATAATCATCATTTATTATTAGATTACCTTATTTATTAATGAATTCTAGATAATATCGAATCTATTTGCTTAAATGTCTGTGACGAGTCTACAGACTCCAAGTGGGGTGACGCCCACAAATGACTGGGAGTTCGACAGATTTGACGATGGTTCTGTCAGTAAGTTTGTTTGTTTTGAATATTATGAATGAATGTTATTTTATTTTCAATGGCTAGGTAATAGATATAATAATATATCGGTATTTTGTTACATCTAGAGATCTAGACTCAAACTCAATGGCACTGTGACTGTTGTTATTAAAAATATTGACTGAGAATGAGTAACGGAACAGTATTTTACAGTAATCACATTCATAGACATTCACTGATTCAGTGCTGTAGTCTGTAGTGGGCTAGCTAAGCTATAGCCTATTCCTATCTAGAAAATATATAATAAAAATTATAAATTTAAAAATTAATAATCTTATAAATAACTAATGAATGTAATTTATAGTTACAGATCTCTACTTATAATTGTATCTTATTATGACATTTATGTTAATATATAATTATAAAATAAAAATTATAAACTTGATCTAGATCTGTGCTGAGATGTTCTAGATCTAGTAGATTCTAGGTCTATTTAATATCAATATTATTTGTTAGTGAAAACATTAGTAAACAATTTAGTTTTAAGAATAGAGTATTATAGACTACTAGGAATCTATATTCTGTATCTAGATTATTCTAGATCTAGGTCTATTAAAACAAAAAAAAATATTAATTTTATTACAGTGCACAATATTATCATTATTATCTTATTTGTTAGATCAATAGTATACATATATACATTTTATTTTAACAATTGTTAATGGATTTCAGTTTTAAGTCCTGAGTTTGATATTTAAATTTAAGGTCATTAATGGATGAAGGTATTTTAATTTTATTACAGATTACATTTTATTATAAAAATTACAAACTTAGTATTCTTAGTATTTACCTCATCCTCGAATTTCAGAAATCGTTGGTGAGCTGCAACTTAAAAAGTATGGGAATTTTTTAGAGGAATATGCCACTCAACTGAAAGAAATTGAGGATGCCCTTGATGACACCATTGGCGATGCCTGGGATATGTCCCTGGATCCTATCTCTATGCAGGTATGTGACTTAACATGAAAATTAAATGCTATTTCAATAATTAGGTATCATTATGTTTTCTAATGTACTTATGTGTGTGGCGCCATAATATATCATTTAATAAGAATTGAATAAGTGGTAATAAACATGAATCCCATGCTACTAGTACTTTGACTTAGAAGAATATACCTATTGTGAGTTGTTATAAGTTATCAATCAGTATTAAAGATATATATATATATATATATTTGTCATTTCATTACCCCCATTATAATAATGTCTACTCAAATGGTGGGATGATTTTATCTGGCCTTAATATTTTGAAAGTTTATTATGCTTCCTTTTACATTTAAGAGAGCAGGAAAGTTTCAAAAGTGAATGCCCAATTATCTGGTAGTTTCACTATCAAAACTTAGTTACTTTTCTTAAACTCAAATGCTTATCTTTGGCTAGACAATAAGGCTATTGACTAATTACTTAAAAATTGACATTGTTATTTACCTGAGAGCAAGAAATATACTTTGTCAATGATGAATTGTTATTTTTTTTAATTATACAGTGATTTCTTATGTTATTTTTTTATTTATTTATATGTATTTTCAGATTCTACCTTATGAACAGACAACACTGCTGCACTTGATTCGAACTGATAATAAAATTCTTAACAAAGTATTAACTGTGTTAGCTGCCCTTTGTTCAGAGATTGATGCCTTGAAACATGAAGCCAATACAAAGTTCTACCATGCTTTGTTACTTTATGGGGAAGGAGGTATTATATTTATTTTCTGTTCAGACTTTCAGTTAGACATTTTTAATCTTCATTGTGATGAGTCACATTACCACTAACACTTTGAATCAGTATTACATGATCTTTGAACTTGCCAGTAAAACATTTAATTCAATGATTAGTCTTTTACATTATGGCCTCCTTCAGTCGCAAAGCAGCTATGGGTCATGTCATGGAAATGAGATGACTACCAGGGCTATGGTCGGAATGATGTCCCCCCTCTCCACTTAGATGATTTATCCAAAGGAACAGCAAGTGTCGATGCAGTTTAAGGTCAGCAGTATCACAGGCTTGGCCAGGGTAAAGCACTGAATGCTCTAAACTGCCTTAGGGTCTCTGGCTCCTGATTTTTATTAGAGTTGATTCCCGCAGCCTTTTCCATGATTGGGTATTACAAGGCAGCAGAGGTTTGAATTTTAGAGTTTTCCTTCTCCTAGGTGGGTAGCCAGTTACGGTTAATGAGCCCCTCCTTCCCAAAGCTTACTGTTTTAGATGCCAGTTGCTTGCTTTCGTCCCTTCTCCTGTTAGTGAAAAAGTTCCGCCAGACTCAATATCTGTGAGTTGGACTGGTTGTCAGAGGCTATTTGAGACGCATGCCATCAGGATGTATTTTATAGGTAGTGAAGTGCTTATATCCATTATCACTTACAGCAATGACAGATGTCAGGGTTCAAATTTATATATATATATATATATATATATATATATATATATATATATATATATATATATATATATATATATATATGCTGCTTGTCTCTTGTTATTGTTTCTTGACTTGGCTCACTAGGGGTTTCTTGAATATTAAATAATACTTGCTTGATACTTTCATGGTTACTCAATTATAATTCATCAATACTTTTTTAACTCAAATACGAACACTTAACATACATCAACTCTCAACTCCTTATATTCATGAATATCTATAATACTTTAATACTTAATAGAGCACACAATTATATGACTCTTACGAAATAGTATTACACAAATCACCAGTCTATCAACTTATAAATATATAAATGCATAAATACCAGTCCAGGAAGTAAACGTCCAAACTTCCTGGACCGGGAGCAAGACCTTACTGACTAACACATTCTCTCGCACATTCAAGGAAGACTTAATCACTCAGTTCACAACACGTGCAACACTTCACATTCATAACAAGGGGATATAACAATCATATCAAAATATCAAACTAACATTCATTCTTGCCATACCTCTCCCTGACATCCCCCCTCTCACGATATGACTGTTATTAGATAACAGTCATTCAAATATATACATACATACACACACTGTGTCATACACATACTTATATACATATATATATAAACATATATATCTACACACAAATGTATATAATGTACATTAAAGTGAAATAGCCCTTATTAACCTAACAAAAGAAATATGTCCAGCTAAGGCTATCACTTATATGACATTATTTACAACAAAGGGAAAGAAAGAAAAGAATAAATGAGAAAAAAAATAGTGGCATGGAGAGTTAAATTACAATTTGAAGTCGGCAGGCCTAGTCCTTCCCACGTTAATATTTCATATGTAAAACAGCAAACATACAAGAAAAGATCAACTCCTATGTATAGCAATAATATATGACAAGATACCATCTATAATAGTTAAAACCGCGTTTGACATTGTATTGGGAAAAAAAAAAGATGAATTCTAACAATTACAACTAATATAACTATGCTAAGTTGCTAGGTTAGTCTTGATAGTGTATCAGCTAGTAGACAGTGATCTGTGGTCAAACTGGATTGTGCATCCTCCTGGGTATCAGAGGTTTCTGTCTAGGCGTTGGACACTCATGCTACTAATGAAATAATGCTACTATCTATGTATCAGCTCTCTGCACTTTACCGGAAGGAAGCCATTTACTTGGAGCAACACACAGCAAGCTATTTCGGATGTACTGTTTAGATAAATACAATAACTGTTAAGATTTGGTACAAAAAAATAATTAAAATACATGAAGACAGACAATGCTGATTTTTCTCTATTGCCAAGTCGCACTCTGGAATTCAGGCAACCCTCATGGACATCCCCTTCTCAGCGACAGCGACCCTAACCCGTCAAGATTTCTTTTTCTAGGAAGTTTTAGGTACAAAAACATTTGTAGCCTATTAGGGTCTGGTTTAACTTTACCCCCACCAACAACTTGATAAACTCCTTTTGTTAGGTTTAATCTCTTTAATGGTTTGTGTACTCTGTGAAATGGTCTCAGAACATGAATAATAATATTGTCAATAAACTGACAATCAATAAGTTCCTTAGTAGTTAAGACATTTTCTATTACTTCTCCAATTTCTATCTCATTAATATCATAAACAGTTTAATTACAATCATTTAGATCCTTACTTGTTAAGACATTCTCAATTTCTTCTTTATCTTCTATCCCACTTATATTATTATCAATATCCTGACAGTTATTTTGTTCCTCATTAGATAATATGTCATTTTCAATTTCTATTTTATAGTTCACATCTCCCTGTAATGACAGTTTTACTTCCAGTTCCATTTTCAACTTTACCACTTCTATTGCCTTTCTTTCTAATTCTAATTAACAATCTAACAGAACCAGTCTTTTATATACCTAAAGAATATATGACAGAGCAATTAAAAATGAAGAAAAGATTGCAAAACTATTTCTGTTTCTTTGTGTTACCAGTATATAAAACATTTCTTATTCTTAACACTAACTGTTGGTAAATATAAACATGTTGTATTCCTCTTTTCATCATAGCCTGTGACTGCCTGCTTGTTTAATGAGCAAGTTGGTTTTTTTTCCATCTGGCTCTCTGTTCTTTGTTGAAATCATAACTGCCTTTTTGTACTTACATGTATTATTATGTAAATAGTCTAAACTAGCTTATCATCATGAATCCAAATATTATGTACATTTTTTTTCTTTTTTCCTCTTTTTTTAGAGCCTGAGGAAGGTTTGGAGGAAGGGGAAGCACAGATTCAAATTGGTCGCATGTTTTCACTTCTGCAGGTATTTATTTTCTATCATAAGGAAACTTTGATTTTGATTCTTTATTTTGTAATTATTCTCAAAATTAATTTTTTTTTAATTTTTCATCTCAGGAACTCTCCTGTTTTATATCTCGATGCTCAGAGGTAGTTAAAGCAGTCATGAGACAGTTGTCATGTCTCTATACTAACAAGTAAGCCAGCATTATTAGTCTATTATTTACTATAACTATTGTAGATAATGTATTTTTTTCTGTACATTTACAAGTTAAAAGACCTTGAATATAGTGTTCTGTACATAATAATTTTTATAAAATATTTTTAAAATATGTTTTCTGACAGGTTTAATTAAACTAAAATGTTATAATTTAGATGTCAGTAAAAAAAAAAGTTGGCCAACAGTTTCAAGTGCAAACTAGTATTTAAAAGGGTTAAGATAATTTTCAACCAAAATTATACAATAAGCAAAGAAAAAAAAATCTTAATACTAGCTCTTATAGCTTACAAAAGTTAAGTAAAAGCCACTGTGCCAATTTTTTTTTTTTCATTTTACCATTGACATGAAATCTAAGCTGTTTCCAATTCATAAAAGAAATATAATTTTTTTAAAGTTTTTTATTTATAAATAAAAATAAATTATTGTTTTCTGTTATGCATTTTTAATAACTTAAATATAATATTGTGAGTTTTTTTTTAAATATTGTCAGACCAGGACCCAAAATGATTGATGTTACAGATGTTCACTTTCAGGTAATGATTGGTGTACTTATACCTATTACAGAAAACAATTTAGTAAAAAAAATATCTTTTTTTGTTTTAATTGTATTCAAATAGATTATTTTGGCTTTCAATAGATTAAAAAAATATGTTTTTTTTTGTTTTTTTTCCATCTTTCATGACTTAGGTTGTATTTGAACATTTGGCTGACCTACTGACCATACTCATCACTCTTGATCGCATCATTGAGCTTCATCCCTCATTGAAAGATCACTGGACCCTTTACAAGAGGTTGGAGCCCCAAACAATTCATTGTCTATGTTGAGGTTTTTGACACCTCAATCTTTAACACAAAAAAAAATTAATAAATAAACATTTGGCTTTTATTTAGTACAAACATTTTGCTTTGCAACATTTACTATTTACCTTCTCTCAAATGCACTGCTAAACTTCTTATTGTTTTGAAATGATATTGTTAAACTGCAGATGTTCTTTTGAAGAAAACAATGAGAGTGTGCAAACAATCATCTCAGTTTTATTATTTCTAGTACTGTTGCTTTTCTTGACTTCACCAGACACCCCATTTCATTGCATGAAAATGTTTATTGTGTAGGGTACTAATAAAATGTTTGCTGAAGTTCTGTCACAGTACCCTTCTGTACCGTATTTTCCTCATTGGTTTACAGCACTTATGTATTATTTTAAATATATCTGAGAATATAAAGAGAATAAAATAATTTTTAATTTCTCAGAAATAAGAATGAGAAAGCAAAATGTTTTTTGTGTCAATGAAATGTAATTATTACTTTACTCTCTTTATATCAATACAGAATGGTAAAATCTGTACATCATGATCCAAGCAAATTTGGTGTTCCCCAAGAAAAAGTCAGACCTTTTGAGAAGTTGATGATGACAATTGAAGGAAGATTGCTGGATGGAATGATATTTCAAGTTAGCAGTTTCTTTTTGTTGTTTTAGTACAGAACTAAATTACAGTGCTGAAAATAGTTGGAATGTCCCTTGGACAGTAGAGTTTGCCCTTGAGTTACAATGGTGTTGTAAATACCCCTTTCAAGCCTTGCAAGCTATTGGGTGGATGATGTTAAGTTCATTTATTTTTATGGCTGAGACTTAACGAGAGTGTCGTGTGGCCAGCATAATGACCCCCAACTGTTTCAAAGTCTCCTTCGGATCTCTTCTTGAAACTATTTCTTAATACTAAGTAAAGCCAATATTTAGGAAGTTAAGTTACAAGAGATATAAAACTAATTAAATTACAAGGACTTCTTTTCTGCACATGTACTAGTTTCATGTAATTTGCCCTTGGACAGATAAAGTTAATTTTAGTTGTTTCTGTGCCCAGCTTATCATTTAGTGTAATGTGTCTGGTTTTCAGGATTGGTACAAGTACTAACTTCCATTTCTGAATGAGAATCTTAAAAACAAGTCAAAACGAAATAAAAAAACCTAGCCTCTTCTGTGATTTAAACTCAACATTACTTATGACATATCCTTATGGAAAGTATCATTGTTAGGGAAACCAGAATATCAAACTCTAATTGAAGACTTACAATTAGGGACATGGTTACTGCTGATGTTTAGAGAAACATAATCCATTTAATTTATGAAATTATCATTAACTGCTTTTGCTAAGCAGCGTCTTTATCCAAGTTCCTTATTTCTCAGAACTGTGTGGAACAACCTTTTGATGATGAGAAAGTCATTGTCTCTAAAAATGGCATATTTGCAGAGGAGTTTGCAATCAATCTCAGGGACTGGATTGTTGAACTAGATGCCAGGATTGGTAAGGCTAATTGATAGTAAAACTTATGTTCCTGATCTTAAATCCCATATCACTTTACACAATTACATTGACAAATTTATGTTTGATCTAGCTTTTAGTATTAGAAAATGAACGTGTCAATGTCATCTTTTTCAAAACCATTTGTGTGTTTGTGCAATAGCAATCAATATAATAGCTCTAGTCTCAGGATTAATAGCAGCATTCAAATTTTTAAAAAATCAGTTCTGTTCTGAATATCTATACTGGTGCTGTCTGAACCAATGCATAAAAAAAGGTTTTGTTGACCATTATTATTATTATTCAAATAGTGAGAGTGCACTCTTGAATGTAATAAATTAGGCTTTCAAACTAAATCTTGTTCTGAAATATTTACTTCTGTTGTTAAAAATAAAAGACCAGCAGTCATCTGTTTCTATGTCCCAAGGTTAATGAGTGTGTCATGTGGCCAGCATAACGACCAACCAACTTTACCTTTTCTCAACTAATGTCAGGTACCCATTAGAGCTGGGTGAACCCAAAATATCTAATTAAAAATCCCAGTCTTCACAAAGATTTGTACCCGGGACTCTCCTGTTTGAAAGCCAAGCGCTCTACTCCATATAATTTAATGTGAGACCAAGTGGCAAAAACCTCCTTGTTATCTATCAAGGGGGATCAAATTAGAATCCTGACTCGAGTTGAGATGTGTTTGCCAATTGCTTAAAAGCTGCCCAGAAATCTTATCCCAGAACCCCACTCCCCGCAAAAAAGTCCACAAAAGAGATTGGACCATAGCACACTGAGCATGCTATATGCATAAAAGTTGCGCTTTAAAAAAAGCAAATGTTTTTTAATTTAATTGCTCCTAGTTCATAAAATATTATGGAGGAACAATAAATAAATAAAAAAATATCTACTTAATGTTCAATAATATAGTAAACTAAACATTCCTATTTTATTGTTCATAATGTTATAAAACAATTCTAATTAATATAGATATATGATCAATATTACAATAGAAAGTGATTCTTTTCCTTGCATTTTAAATTTTCCTTTTCATATGATGGAAAAATAGAGAGAGAAAAATTGGTCACTATGGGGATCAAACCTATATCATTTGTATTATTATCATAACACTCTAACCAACTGAGCTTACCTGCCATACAACAAGGGTCAAGGAAAAATACACAAATAGAACTAAATTAATTGTTTAAAATGGCAGCCGGTTCCTCTTTCAAAATAACTTTAAAATTTTTAATTAACTCAATAATTAATGAAATAATCTTATTGAAATTTTAATAAAATGTGTTATCACCCAGCAACTGTTGTGTGAATTTCAGCTCCTTGGAATAATGAAAAGTTGTCAAAATAAACAATTCAAATTTTTCATTTTTGACTTTTTTTTTACTATAATGAAAGTGTGAGTTTATATTAAGAATTGAAAAAGTATATTACTACATTTTTTAATTCTTAGTGCAACTAGTACTTCAATGTATATATCTAGCAACTGCTTAAGTAGATTTAGTAATGTTGGCAACATTAATACATTTTTTCTGTGCATGAAAGAGGCACTTTGCACAACATTTTATATAAGCATGTTTTCTATCATGTGTGGAGCTGAAACCAATGATACATAGATCTAGTTAAACTTTAAATTAAAATAAATTGTCAACACAAGACAAATATACATTTAAATAGCCCAAGTTGATCAGCAACCTTGAGTTGTAAGCAGTTTTAGTATAGATCTGTGGTGCCATTAATATCTCAGATGCACTTGTCATGGGCTACATCATCCTAAAAAATATTGAAATCTAATGAAACTGAGCCTCAACGATGTCCTTATGTTCTGTGGGCAGAAGTTTTTAAGGGGCCAGTTATCAGCATGTGTTCAGAACTAGAATGCTTCACTGTGGGTTTGTAAATTCACACCTACTTATTCACTTTTTTCTCACGCTCCTTTGCTTTTAAAGATCAAGCAGCGCAAGATTTATTAGTATTATTTTTTGTTTATATATAATATATTTATGTATCAAACAAAATTGTATTTTTAAGGGATTATCAAAATATATCACGATTAAAAATTGTTTTTCCATTATTATTTGATAAATGTTAACACACTGATCATGCTTTATTCTCTATCCTTAAAAAAGCAATTATTTACCAACATATACAGACAGCCAGAGGCGTAGTGAGCAAAATGTGCGCCCGGTGCAAGAAATTTTATTGGCTCCCTGTTTTCCTTGAACATCACATAGAAATTTAGGCTTATAAATAAAAGTATTTAATAATAACATAATGCAAATAACCTTAAAATGAATTACCTAACTAAAATATCTACAATAATTTTTATTTTTTGCCGCCTCTCTGAGGGTGGCGACTGAGGCCTTGTGTCCCCTTTGCCAGCCCCCTCAATACGCCTTTGCAGCTAGCCATGACAAAAAAATAAAATTTTATGAAAAGTACAGTGAAGATATTTAGCAGTTGTGAACTTTTGTCAATTTGAATAAAAACTGTTTCAATGTTGTTGTTTTTTAAATTGGAAAATATAACTTGTATTAATGTAATGCAAAAGTCAGATGCATATTTATGTTTGGAGCAATAAATGAACTAACACAACAGTTTTGTAAGTTTTTAATAAAAAAACCTGAGGGGTAAGTGTTGACACATGGGCAGCCCAGCACTTGCAAATTTACCACCCAGGCTTTCCCCCAGCAATGGATAGGTCACTCCATCTCTGACAGTAATATCTCTGAAAAAAACTTGGGAGAGTGGTAGTTGAGTTCCAAAGGGAAAAAGATCCTCTCTTGACTATTTTTAATTCATGTCTTGTCTATACCAATAAATATTTGTGCAAAGCTTCAACTTAATCCGAGATTGAGTATGAGTATGGGAGCGATACCATGTATAAACCTTTTACCAGACAGAGTGAGTGGGTATGAGCTTTGTATACCTAAAGACCTTAAATTTGAGCTAATTTTGTGTGATACGCAATGACTAAGTTTTAAGTTTTCTACCTATATATATACATATAATAATAAGTGAGAATATTTGATTTGAGCTCTAGCAAGTTCAAATGTGTTTTCAGATATTTTTTCAATTGTAGTTTTAGCTTGGATCCCTTCGGTATCAGAAGGCTAAGGGCATGGCGTAACAAGGTGGGCTGCCCTTTCATGCATGTGGCATGATGGTACCATTCATCATATGATTGAACCGAAAGGATCGTAGAAAAAGGGGTGAAGGTGGTGACCTGAACTTTTAAATTGCTTTTGTAAAAATGGTCTATAACTATATGCATACATTTTTGTTAAATATATTTTGTTTACATTCAGATTGTTTATTCTTTAATATCATCACAGTATTTAATCTATAAACTATGAATCTTTATATTTGTCTAAGGTATGATTTTTTAAAAATATAATGTAATTTGTATTTATAATTTTAAATAATGTATATTTTTATTTTTATTTATTTTTTTGATGATTTTCTCCCTAATGTATTATTTTAATTGTTATTGCCCTTTGTGTTTTTTTTTTTATTTAATTTTTTTTTTTCATCAGGAGAAAGCAATGAAACAGAACATCGCTATAAATATGTTGGAGCCATAGGACTTTTTATTTTACAATTTCAAATCTTCAGAAGCATAGATAAACGCATTTTTAAGCCAATCTGGGATGTCTATCGCAAGGTTAGTATATGTCCAATAAAACAATGAAATTTATGAGAATCTTATTTTACCATTTTGATTGTATTTTTATTATAAATAATAACATCATTGTTGTAACTGTAATTAACATTTATTATTGATTTAAAAAAAAAACAAAACTTTATTGCTCTTTAAATTATAATTATATTTCTGCAATCTCAAAGTGATTTTTAAAAAATCCTGTGACTTTAAAAATTTGAATATTTTGTGTGTGTAAACAGATTCCATGTGTGCATCTTATTGGCAATGTGGTCTTCTTTCCAAATGAGTTTCTGTTAATCAGACTTCCTAAAGCCAGTCAGTTTTTAGATAAAAAATCCCAGCAAGCAGTTACACAACAAATCCAGGGATGGCTAACTTCCCGCAACCAATTACTCACCAGGTGTGTTTAATAATATTTTTTGTCTTTCTAGCAATATGAACCTTTATCCATATCATTCTTTAAAATGCTCATACTACAAGTGTCTTCCATTTTATGGCAGGGTATAAATGTTTTATTTATTTGTTGTTGGTGTCACCAGATGAAAATGTGTGTCCTCTTCAGCTTTGTTTAAGTGTTGTAAAAATTCAAGTTTCTTTATTTTGCATTGAATTAGTTGTAAAATAATTATTAAACATTTTTTAAAACTTATAATCAATAAACAGACAAATCTCTATAGAAATCATATCAGCTGACGTCTTGCAAAACTGTGATAATAAATGCTGTACACATTTTTTTTCATTATTTGAAGTTATTTATATCTATTGTTGAAAAAATATAATGGATTTTAAAAACTAAACATTTTTCTAAAATAATAGCCAACTAACTGATTCCGAAGAGTTTGTTTAGTTTCATATGTAAAAAAGTTAATTATTTTCACAATTACTTCATTTTAAAAATATTTATTAATCATATCTGGTGTTCATTATCAAAGAAATTATTCCCTGGTGTTGTAGCGAAGTTCTCTAACATGCAGCTAAAATGCTGTTCTTATAATCTGTATATTACTCAAGTCTTTCAATGGTGTCAATAGAAAGTCTATAATATACGATACTCCTTTTTTCATTACATGAAATATATTTGGAAGTTTAAAACATTATTTTTTTTTCCTCTCTTTGAATCTGAACTGGTGGATATTTAGACACAGGTAATTTTCCAAATCTCAGATTTTTCTGTTTTTATTAGTTGTTTTTTTTCTCACATATTAGATTTTACTTTTTTTTAATGGTTTAGTTTCCTATATAATTATTACTTTGATTTATTTCTGTTTTCTAATGAACTATTTGTGTTATGTTTGGCACTGTCAAATTATTATTATGATGTCTTACTATGATAAAAAAAAATCTGTTAACTGTCACATAAATATTTATCTCTCTCTGTGGATCAATGATACATGTTTATCACTGACCATTATAATCTCTCATTTTGGATCAGTAATAAATATTTTTCACTGTAACTAATCATTTTAATCTCTCACTGTGGATCAGTGATACATAATTTGTCCTTGTTACTGAACATTATAATCTCTCATTTTGGATCAGTAATAAATATTTTTCACTGATACTGACCATTGTAATCTCTCACTGTGGATCAGTGATATATATTTTTCCTTGTTACTGACCATTGAAATCTGTAACTGTAGATCAGTGATACATATTTTTCACTGATACTGACTATTGTAATCTCTCACTGTGGATCAATGATACATATTTCTCACAGTTACTGACCATTGTAATCACTCTCTGATTATTTGTCACTGTTTCTAACCATTGTAACTTCTCACTGTAAGTATGATAACAATTCAGCAAATGCATTTAATTCACTCTGAAATAAATGAGCTTTAAAAACTACCACAAAAATACTTTCCTCTCAAATCATAATGTTAAGTTTCTATTAAACATTATCAGGAAAAGGGGGAGAAATTTTGTAATGCATGTTAACAAAATCATTAATAAAACACAAATTATAGTTTATATTGCACTATTTAAAATCTATTCTAATGTATGCCATAGTATATTATTCATTTTTAAACAGTGTATATAAAATTCTTGATTATATAGAGTTGTAGGAGGATATTATTTTAACAATTATTGAAAGCTATTTCTACTATTATTATAGGTATCATTGATATTATCCATGGGCTGGATGTTTATGTTTTTAAGATTAGCTGAAATCTCACAGTCATAATACAAAATTATCAGTGGCAATATTTTAGTGTTAAAATTGGGAGAGGACAGTATTTAAAATGGAAAATATGTAGCAGTTAGAACTAATTATCTCATGACTGAAAATTAGTGCTCAAAACTTCATTCTTAAAATGTTGCTTTTCATCATTTGTAACATGTACACTTATGTACATTGCATTCATGCTGCATAGTTTGATTAGTTAGATTTCACTATAAGCTTTTCTTAACATGAAAAATAACTAATATACACATTTGTTTTGATAAATTAACTTAGCATTTGGACCACTATTTTTGTAACCAATGGCTTATTTAATTAATTTAAATTTAAGTAAGAAATGTGTGAATTTTATATAATAGACAGATTCTTTGACCAAGACTCTTAATATAATATTATTCATTTTTTAGCATCATATTCCAACATTTTTGTTCTATTCTGTCTGGAACATATAAATGTCTGTTATAGTAAAAAAAAAAAAAAAAGAATTACCGTTTGTTTAAACTAGTCATTCTTAGATCTACTATATCAATACACATCTAAATAATAATAAATATTGCTTTACTTTAATATGTAATTAAATATTTGGAATCAATTAATACTTACATCTGTTGTTGTTTTTTTATTCAAGAAAATGTTTAAAGTGTAGATGTATGTATAATGTTTTTTCAATTTAATTATCTTTGTAATATGTTACTATTAATTTGTGCCTTGTTTTCTTAACAATGTCAATTAGCATATGATCATTACTGTCTTCCAGAGACCTGCAGACCTACAGTACTACAGTTGCTGCTTGGATGGTCAGGATGGAGTCTAGTCTAGATGGGGGCACATTGATGGAAGATTTAAACAACAGATGTGTCTTGTTCATACAGGTCTGTTATTTACAGTTATTTTGACTCCATTATTTGACTATCACAAATCTTTGGTCGATTACTTTCTAAAGTAACTTCTGGTTTTTGTTGAAACTTGGTTAGCTGATATATGTCATGTATTAAATAGCTTATGGTTCCTTGAATTTCTAATAACTGTTAAACTTGCACCACACAATATTTTAATTAAATGACAGTTGAAATGTCATGTAAAACTGTTTTTCATTACTTGAATCTTAGCCAGGCTTAAAAAGCTTTAGCTTTTGGAGCTTAGCTCAGTATGGTGTGTTGGCTGAGGGGTAAAATGCTTGGCTTCTGAACCAAAGGGTCTAGAGCAGTGTTTCTCAAACTTTTTTGTCTGGCGGCACAGTAAAAAAACTACAAAAATTTTGCGGCACACAATCAAGAGCAACAGTTATTTTATAATAAAAAGGAAAAAAAGTATTTTACCTGTTTTGAAGTATTACATTTAATTTGAAGGGTTTGCCTGTTTTTTTTTTAGAGCAAATGCGATCTAATCGAGGCTCCAGAGTCGACAAACAAACTCGTATTTCATCATCTATTGTAAGAAGTGTCTCTCTTTTCTTAGATTTGATTTCAGTCAATGCTGAAAATCCAAACTTACAAAACCATGAAGATGCAAATGGAAGAATTATTTTGATTGCTTTTAAACTGATTGCAGGATATAACTTGTTTATTGAAATCCAAAACTTATCCAGGCTTTTCTCTGCAAAACTTGACTTAAGAACTGCATCGTTTTTTAAATCAATGAGCTGCTCTGCTTCTTCAGTTGTCAGATTTGTAGCTTCATTGTTTCCAAATGGATAACTGACCCATCCATATTCATTACTTCCAACTGTTGGAAAGTAATGCTGCAATGCTAAAATGCAAATGTGTCAAAGTGTCCAGAATTTCGGGGGTGATTTCTTTATTTGAAGCACATTCATAGTAAGTAGGAAAGCAGTCGAAGACTCTTTTCGAGATCTTACTTTGCCACAAAGACAATTTTTCACCAAATGAGGATGCAGTGATGATGGTTTCCGATGGTCCTTGAAGACTTAAATTCAATGAATTTAATTTGTCAAATAAATCAGAGAGAAATGTCACCTTAACCCACCAAATCTCGTCATGAATAGAAAATCCAAAGTCTTTTTTGTTTTCAGCCTCCAAGAATGAAATCAGCTCAGCCTTGAGTTGGACGACACGCTCTTTAACACTTTCTCCATGGAGAGCTAACGAACGTTGGTGTGATACAGGAGACATTTGTAGTCTGAATCCATTGCTTCACAAAGCTCTGAGAAAAGTTGGGATGCAAGCGGTCGAGATTTGATGAAGTTTACAACTTCAATCACTTGATCCAGAGCAGACATCAAATCTTTCGGTAAAGATTTGAAGGCAAGAGCTTCTCTGTGGATCATGCAGTAAACAACTAATACATTTGGATTTTCTTGACTCACAAGGGTGACGAATCCCTTTCTATTTCCCTGCATGGAAGGACAGCCATCGGTGCAAACGCTGACACAGTTTTTTTCACTGTAGTTTGAAGAGCAAAATGTTTTCCTTCACCACTTTAAAAATATCTTCGCCTTTGGTCGTAGTTGGTAAGTCTTTTCAAAATAAGAATTCGTTGACACATTTTTCATTATTTATGAACCGAATTAAAGCTAGCAGCTGGGTTTGGCCGCTAACGTCAGTGGATTCATCAACTTGAAGAGACCACAGCAGAGACACTTCATCGTCAGTCACGTTGAAGTGTTTGCAGATTTGATCTTGTAAATCTGACGATAAGTCTTCAATTTTGCACGAGATATTATCATTTGACAAAGGAACTTTTTTAACTTTTTCGGCGGCATCAGGTCCAAGGATAGTTTAAACAACTATTGCTAAAGCTGGTGCAATGATTGATTCAGCCTCTGTGTGTACTTTCTTGCGTTTTTGTTAATAACTGAGCAACCTTATAACGTGCAATCAATCCCTTTTCTGGCAGCTTTAGGTACTTTGTAAGTTTCTTAGCTTGTTTATTTTGTTGAGCCCTGATGTTTTCAACATATTTTTTCAGTTGCGCTTTTATAGCTGGATATTTTGTTTCCAAGTGTCTCTTCAATTTGCTTGGAACAAGCGCCTCATTCGACAGAATTGCATTGCAGATCAGACAGAATGGCAATGGAGCATCTTCAGGTCCCAAAGATATGAAACCATATCTGATGTAATCTTCTTTGTACCTTCGTTTGGTTCCTTGCTTTTCATTTAACACTTTCGCAGTTTCATTCTGGCTACCGTATTTCTCCATGGATAACAATGAATAAGGCTTAGTGATAACTTGTTATTATTAGCATACACCTAAAAATTTACATGAAACGCATCGCTTATTATTATCATTACCAATTCAAGAACTGCTGTGTGTCTGCTAAGGCGGCCTACATTTGAGTCACTATAATAATATATGTATAGTTAAAAAATTCCATAACCTGAATAAATAACAGCCCTTTCCATCATAATGGAGCGATCCACTACTACTACTGGTCATTGCAAGTGGAGTTGTCATCGCAACGTAAAATAAAAATTTAATAGTAGGCAGACCTGTGTAACGCCTGCACGTGTGGCGTTCTGAAAACTCCAGCAGCACACCTGCAAATCTTCGGCACACAGTTTGAGAAACACTGGTCTAGAGTTTAAATCCTGGTGAAGACCAGGAATGTTACTACCACCCTCTCTCGAGTTCACCCAACTCTAAAGGTACGTGATATACATTAGTGAAGTAAAGGCAGTTGGTCATTGTGCTGGCCAAATGATAGCCATCAATCATAGAAACATATAAATCATCTGCTCTCATAGATCACTTGGTTTGAAAGCACCAGGCTACTTAAGTTTTTGTTTGTTTTTTTTACTTTATTTAGTTATTAGTAAAATCAAAATTCTTTTATGTTCCATTTGGCTTAACTAGATTACCACAGGGCATAGTTTGATATGTATTGCACCCTTTTTTTTATGGTTGTCCTTGAAAAAAAGAATGATCATCTGCTTTGCTTTTATTAGATAAAATTCTGTTTATTTTTTTAAGGGTGTGTGGGCTTAAAAAAAAATTACCAGTCAGACCCTCAGATTTGAACAATTTTAAAATGTATTTATAAACATATTAGCTTGATAATTAAGTCATACATCGTAGATATCAATATTAATCTTGTTCTGTGTTTAACGGTAGTTTAACCTATTGAAATGTCTCCTCACTAGGGTCTTCTTCATGCCTATAACATTAGCCACCTTGTAAGGACAGTCATGAACCTTCAAGTGGCCCTCAGCAAACCAATGTCTAAAACAGCAGTGCTGTCTTTGTGTAGGCTTGTTGAGCTACTCAAGGTAGGAAACTCTGAATGAATTAATTTATTTTTTTTACATAGTGGATAAATGCTATTAATAATAGAAATTTCTATTATCAACACATTAAACTTACAATAAACAAAGAAATATTAAAAGAAAACAGCACCTTACTTTAAACAGAATATGGAAGGAAAGAAAGAACAATATATTCAACAAACTTCAAGTTAAGATCATAGCTAGTTCATTTGTAACCCAAGTCTGACAGACACTGACTAGCATAAAGGAATCTCTGTAATTTATAAGAAAGAGTTACAAGTCATTATTGCTTCTAGAAAACTATATTTATTTACTATACAAAAATTTTACATGCAGTTATGAAATAAAATATGGTTGCTTTGAAAAAACAGTAGTACTCCTAATGCTAAAAAATTATCACAATCTCTTTTTATAACTAAAAGATTTAGTCTCTAAATCTATTTAATTAGCAACTTTTAAAAAGAAAAATATAATCAATATTTCTTTTATTTTTTTTAAATTATGGTTGAGATTTTTTTTTCATCTACAGTCCATTGAGAATACATTCCATCGCAGAACAATGCTGATTACAGAGTTTATTAATCACATAGTCCAGTTCCTGTGCCTTAGAGCTCTCAATGCTATCAGTACAGCTAAGGTAAAGTTTGATAATAGCTAAACACTTTTTCTTTTCAACCTTTAAAGTCTTATTAGGATGTACATGTTTATGCATATTATTGTTATGAATAGAACCATATAAAAAACTAATGATCCTATTTCGTTACAGAAGCGTATTATGTCAGACAAAAGATATAGTGAGAAAAGGCTAGATGTGTTATCTGCCTTAGTTTTGGCTGAGGCAGCTTTGCATGGACCAGGTAATCCCTCAGTAGAAGAAACATATCTTTATTTTCAGTTAACTTATTCCATTATACATTGTCTTTATTATGTAATCTTGTCCAAATCCTTATTATATCACATATAACATTAAGATGTGTAACGTTTTGTTTTGTTCTTTTAACCAGCAAGCAAAGAAAGACGGCTTGTTGTGAAACTAGCTATGTCTGTTGGAACTAAAATGGTGTGTGCTTTGAGTTTTTAATTTTAGTTAAAATTTCTATAGAATCAAGAAATCTTTTTTTTTTTTAAATTTAGTTTAGACAAGTAGTATTACTTACTTAATCTATTTATTACTGTGGGCCAGAAATCCTTCAAGGATGATGAACTGCAAAGTTTGGATGATACACTTAGACGTCTTGATTTGATCAGTGAGCTGCAGGTCAAGTAAGAAATGAGCATTTATTTTCAACTAGCCGGATAAGACTCACGGCCTGCGGGCCTTAGTTTGGGTATTACTGATGTACTGGATTGAATTTACATCTATGTCAAACTTTCAGAATGTTACCTTGACATTTTTTATTTTGCCATAAAAAGGAATGTAGAGTATGAAAATGTGTCTACCCATTCAGCTGACATAGTCATATCCAATATAAATTTCCATGAAAACAGATTTATCCAATTTGTTAAAAAGTTTCACTTTTTAATAGAGATACAATTAGGCACATTTTGTCTTTTTCTAGGGCCCTTCGGTTTTGGAAGGGATATTAAACATACACTACAGTCTCTGCCATGATCTAATGAACTTTTATGTCAAGTTTTATCAAGATTGGTCAAACGTTTTTTATTTATATTCGGAATTTAAATACATACATACCCCTTACTTTTTGCTTTCTATATTAAATAGCCTTTTCCCAAAGTTTTTTTTCATCCTTCCTGAATTCATCTTGATCTATGCTGCCCTTAAATTTTAATTAAATAATAACTTTTCTATAGCGCTACTTTCATGCTTCGGCCTATAGCATGCTCAGAGCACTATGGTCCATTCTCATTTATGGACCAGTGGGGAGAAAGGGGTATCTGGGAGAAGGTTTTCTGTGCTGCCTTTAGGCACTCAGCAAACACAGCTCTGCTTGAGCCAAGTTCAAGCGTACTTGGCCTCTGGACAATGCTTTGTTCAAAATGTCTTCTGTGTATTGTTGTCAATACAAATTTTTTTACAATCCTTCTATCAGAAAACACATCTTAGAGTGTGCAGTTTTAGAACCCATCCTCCTGTCATGCACTTTGATGTTTGATTAGAGCTTTAAATATTTTTTGTCTCATTGCTTCCCAAGAATTAAAGAAGCCTGTGACTGTAGTTTCATTTACTGGCATAGAGTTGTCTTACCCTTGTACTTGGATGACCTTTGTGACAATGTGACAGATACACACAGAGTACATGTAAGTACTTGGAATGGATTGGATCACTGACCTGGTTCTTGTATTCTTTTTTTAATTGATCTTATGCTCACACACTTAAAAATATTTTTTTATCAATAGTTTGTCTTAACTGATATCTAATTTTTAAACAAATTGTGATTAGATGAAAAAAAATGTGTCTCTTTTTATATGCTGTACCCAAGCTGTATTTGTTATCACCATTCCTTTGAACACAACAGCTTCGTGGAGATGGGATAAATACTATTTGTCGACAACTTTTGACTATGGCCAATACCCAGGCTCCCATTTTATCCTTCTTTAGATGAGTCACTGTCAACTATGATTGACTTTCTCCATTTCTCTGTCTTTTGCCTTGGATAGAATCTCTTCTAATGACATTATTTTATGTTGTCTTCCTGCCTCTTTTTTTCTGGTATTGTTTCCTGAAGGAAGATCTTTGCGAACCCTGAGGACTTGTAATATGGCCATAGAGGTTCATATAGATAATTCTAAATCTAAACTAGCAAAGCATATGAGGATCAAATGATCAGCATAATTTGATATTTATATTTATGATGTTAAACTTTGATTTGAACTCTACACTGTAAAAGTTATGCTCTTTTTGATTTTCTCTCTTTCTAGCCTATTAGAATGTATGGTTATTGCTTTTTGTTTGTATGTTATCACATTGACTTTTCCTAATGCCTGGGATGTTTTCAGTACATGTTCACTGCCCTTCGAGACTGTGTCCCACAAATGAATGCTACTAGACACTTGGCTTCTTCTCAGAAGCTAAAAGAGACTTTTGATAAAGAGATTACTAAAAACGTTCAGGAGGTAATATTATTATTTCATTGTCGATTTTGAGGCACCTCTTTGTAAGTAGTTTCAAAGAGTAGAATGTAGTCTATCTGTGTAGGTTCTCTCCAGCTTTTCTTTCATAGTGGCTTAATGAAGAGCCAAAAGTTCAATCAGTTCATGAGCAGTAATAAAATTGTATTAGTCTTTGTAGTCATCAAAATGTTTTATGTTTCGGATGATCCTTCAAAGTTGAAGATAGTTACTTCCCAGTCCAAACCTCCCGCAGGATGACGGGGGATGGGAGGTGGCAGGGTTTGAACCCGCGACCATTTATAAATCCAAACGACAGTCCAGCACGACCAGGCAGCCATGAATGTTTTATGATAATTCAGTATAGTTAATTAAAGGATAAATATTTTTAGATATATTTTGGATTCACTAAGTTTTAATCACTCACAAGGCTCATCATTATTACTGTCTTTTTTTTTTCCACCTCAAGACTCTTTCTCTATTCCTGCATGTTTTAGAAGCACTAAATAGTTGTTTTTCTTTATAAAAATGTAAAGTGTTGGTGAAATATTTCCAAACATTATACGTTAGCTTATTCTATGGGTTATAGACTACCAAGTTTATTAAGGCAATAATAAAATAGTTGTGTTGAGGACAGAAAGGACAGTTTAAAGATTTTGTTGGTAAACAAGTTAGAAATACAGAGTAGGCTATACTGGTATTTTTCTGTTTTGAGGAATATGTGATATTAATATATTAATAATAATGATTTTCTTGAGTTTTCTTTACATTTACTAATCAAGTTGCTTGAATTGATGCTGAATCATAATACTATTTATTCATTAACCTGTCTCAATGTTGGAAGTTTATATAGTTTAAACATTGACTTATTTTTTTTGAAATCTCACTAGAAATCATTTTATTTTAACCTCCATCTAGCATTTGTTGGATCCTTTGTGTCGATCCATAGAAACAGATCTCCGTCTTCACATTCACCTTCACCTTCAGCTTGATGATCGCAACCCTTTCAAAGTTGGCCTGCGTGACTTGTCCCATTTGCTCAAAGTAAAACCCATACGTTTCTTTGACAGAACCATTAATATAAAGTGTAAGTGTTACCATAGCAACATGGTCTCTAAAAGAGCCTACTAGTCTGTCATTATTGATAGAGATAGGGTGAGGTATGTTGTTAATGAATTAGTTTCCAGTCTTTTAAATGGTATTCTTTACTAAATGTCTAATAATATTTGTCACATGACATTTTTGCAACTGTCAGATATCAAATATATCTCCCTTTAGCCCATGTTGAGCATTATCTGAACAAGACATTCTACAACCTGACCACAGTAGCCTTACATGACTGGAAGACCTACGGTGAGATGAAGAATATGGCTGAACAGAAGTATGGATTGACTCTTATGGAATCACATCTACCCAGTCAAACTTTAGAACAAGTGAGGAAGCAGAAACTTGTTTATTTTCTCCTGTACTTTGTTTGATCTATTTTATCTTATTCAAATAATCTGATGCACTCTTACAAACTCAAAGCAAGCTAGAAGAGATTTATAGATAACAAGTAATATTTATTTATGACTAAACTGCACAACAAATAAAGATGTTTTGATGAAAAATAATGCGTATTGTCTTACATTGTGCACTGATCCTTAATAAGGATCTTTCTTTAGTCAGTTCAAAGGACCTCTATGCAAAAATATCTTAACTCACTTTTTAGACTAGATTAGACAGCACTTTACTCTTAAAGAAAAACACTTGGCAGAAACTGACTTCCAAAAGAGACAGAGAACTTGTACAATGTTGTGTGTTTTACATGTTTCAGATATTCCTTCAGAGTTGAAGATAGTTTACTTCCTAGTCCAAACCTCCCACGGGACGACGAGGGATGGGAGTGGGCAGGGTTTGTACAGATCTTGCTGCCAATACATATGAGCCCCAAGGAACTAATACTACTACTAGTAATAATGCTAGTAGAATTTAAAAGGATCCTCAGAAGACATTGGCATTTGCATCAATTGTGGCAACATATGCTAATTACAATTTTGTCTCTTTAGCTGCCCAAAATTCTGCAATCGTCCTCAATCTTAAAGGTCTAAGACAATATTTAATTAGTTATTTTGATGTAGACTTGGGCTGTTTCTTTCTGTTTCAGGGGTTGGATGTGTTGGAAATTATGAGAAACATTCATGTCTTTGTTTCTAAATATTTGTATAATTTAAACAATCAGGTAAGTTTTTTTGGGGTTTTTTTTTTTTGGCATTTCTTTGTTATAGAATTCATATCTCTAGCAATTTTCAAATCATTCTTAAAGAAAAGAAAAAAGATAATAATACCCACCAATAACTTTCAATGGCTGAAATTCTTTACTTAATGGAATTACAGTACACTATTTGTAATGCTTTCTACATTGTAATTTAATTTAATTAATTAACTATTATTTAAATATAAAGTAAATAAAAATATGTACATGTTTATATGTTCTCATTTATATTTATGCTCAATTTAATAAGCAGAGTCATATAAACAGATTTAAATAATATTACTAATATTAAGGATTATAAGAATGAAAAAGAGTGTCTAATTAACTTTTGCCCTTTTGAATTTTCTTCAGATTTTTGTGGAGAGAACTAGTAACAATAAACATTTGAACACCATCAACATTCGTCACATAGCCAACTCTATCAGAACACACGGCATTGGCATCATGAACACAACAGTAAGGACTGTCTCTTTGTTTTATTTTTTGTTTAGCCTCAAGAGTTTTATGTATTGTGACACTTCAGTGTTGACTTTCTTTTAGTATTTAATATTTTTTTCACAAGTAACAGATTTCTGGTAAATAAATTATTTAAATTATTTACTTATTTGTTTAAAAATGTATTTTCACAATTTTTTTTTTGTTTGAAAAATGGGAACTGAAAGAATAATTTATTATATTATTTGTTTCAGGTAAACTTCACATTCCAATTTTTAAGGAAAAAGTTCTACATCTTCTCTCAGTTCATGTATGATGAGCACATTAAGTCTCGTCTCATCAAAGATTGGAAATTTTTCAAAGAGAATCATTTAGAGACAGATCAAAAAGTAAGCTAATGGAGAATTTATTTTATACAACCATTATACTGATAAACGTCTATCCCATGACCTCGTTAAAAGGTCATAGAATACATGAGACCAAAGTCTGAAGACAGTGGGCATAAATGGCAAGAATATCCACCATTTAACAATTGTTTTTCTAAGTCAGATGTGGCAGAATATGTAGGCCATAGCTGCATAACCATGTGAAATACTGCCCTCATCCTTAGTATTCTCCTCTAATCTAACTTGAACGCAATCATCTCTAGTACCAAATAATAAAACCCGTAGTTAAGGGTCATCATGTTCAACTCTTATTCTCAAAGCTTATTATTCTTTCACTACTTAGTATCAGGAGCTGGTAATTTTATAAATCAGATAGTTTACAAATACTGTCGTATCAAACTAAGCATATTCCATGAAGCAGAATATTTTTAAATCTATCACAGAAGGATATGCTCTTCTAATTAGAAACATGTACTATATCAAAATAATAGAATTATTTTTATTATTGTAATAGAAAAGGTAAGTGTTAACTATTTTCTCTATTGATTGTGTTATGTATTAATTTGTGTTCACTAAATCTCTCAAGTAATGCTTAATACGTAAGCTGTTATTTTATCCTTGGTTACGTGGTAGGGACCACAATACCTATATGGGTGGAGCTATGATTTTCAAGAGCGTCTGGCTTTTCTTTGTTACTTGATTGTTCATAAATCCTTTAGTCCCATGCCAAAAAAAAAATTACTTTGTAGCTGGTACAAGTACTAAAGCACATATTTCTCTTCCATGACTCTTTCAAATTGTTCTTACATATCATATATTTTCATTGTTATCCTAAGTAGTATTTAGTTAGTGATTCTTTGCAGCACACTTTTAACCTGGGCATTTCAAATCACTTTTCTTACAGTTATATCAGCTAAGTATCACTCCTTCTGTTGAATATATATTTCATAGGGATTTATATTACATTCTTATGTAATCACCTTTATCTCAATATAAATAAGCTTTAGCATTCATTCCATTGTACAAAAATTGTGAACCTATATTTGTTGTTTTTTTTGTTCCTAGTATCCATTTGAAAGGGGAGATAAGTTCAACAAAGGCATTAGAAAGTTGGGTCTCACTCCAGATGGTGACAGCTATTTAGATCAATTCAGAATCCTGGTCACACAGATTGGTAAGCTTTTTCAAGATGATGTAATTGAGCTTGAAAATATGGCTGACAAAGCTTTGTTTGTAAAATTGTTTGACATGTTTTGGATGTTCCTTCAGATTTTGCAGATAATTACACCCTAGCTCAAACCTCCTTTAAGACAAAGGAGAATGGCAGGATTCAAACCCAGGACTATCAAGACCACAAAAAGACACTCCAGAGCGCATACCACATGACATAACTAGTTAACTGTTCTAAAGTAGAAACTCATCTGTTTGAGATATTAAATGTTTTTTCAACTAAAACAACAATTATAAATTTCTAATAAAATATGTAAATCTATTGTTCAGATGTCACCTTTTTTTTAACTTCTGGGATCACTTTGTTTTAATGTTAATTGTAGCCTTTATATATCAAACATTTTTTTTATTCATTCACTATCAATCTTGTAGGCAATGCCATGGGCTACATTCGTATGATTAGGTCTGGGGGCCTTCACTGCTGTAGTAATGCTATACGCTTCATTCCTGATCTTGAGGACATTGTCAACTTTGAAGAAGCTTGCAAGGAAGAAAATTTATCCAAGGAAACTCAGGCAGCAGCCCAGTGAGATTCTTTTTTTTTATTTTTAAATTTTCTATAAAAACCTTTTGATGGTGTGTTATCTAAGGCTAACCATGGCCATTTTTGTCTTGTATTCATTACATTGTCAAGAAATTTTTCTCATGTACACTTTCAGCTTTGACCCAAGTTGTTATTTATCTTTGATATTTGATAATAGACAAGGAAAAAAATGCTGAAATCCTTAGCATGGGTTGTAGTGTTGAACAGTTAAGAGCCCTTACCATTTCTGGTCTGAAATGAATGCCTACACTTGTGGTTTACAAGTCCTAGGTCTGTAGACATGAAGTTATGGTACTCATTTCACAACCTTTGATTAATCTGTTTATAATGATTTTCTTTCAAATAATTTTTATTACCATGTGCTCATGTGTTTTGGATTGTTCCCTATAAAATTAATAAACAAAACCTGGAGAATCTACATGTAATATTATTTTTATGTCTGTCTGCATTAACACATTACAGAGGGAACATAAGCTATCTCATTACTAACTTTACTTTTCAGAATACTAGACAATGTGATCAATAATTTAGCCAAAAATTTTGCTGAAGGTACAGAATATTTCAAGGTAAGATCTTTTGTGGGATTTTTTTTTCTATTACTTCATCAAGATTACACAATTACCTTTAAACCATTTTTTGTTTAGATAATTTAATCCAGATGCCAGTTTATATATTTTTTATTCTCAAATCTATATTCAGATCCTTGTGGATGTTTTTGCACCAGAATTTAGAAATTCTAAAAACATGCACCTGAGAAACTTTTTTGTCATACTTCCACCACTGGTGAGTCTTAGATCCTGTTGTTTAATTTGTAACATTGTAAGAATAGTTTTTGGTGCAGGAAAGATAGTTCATCACTTGTCATGATTTTATTTGTATGTAGTATTGTAAATTGTAAGTTAGTAGAATTTGGTTGTAAGTTGCGACGAATTCTATGTTTATTTGTTTTGATTTCATTGTTCTGTTAGTGAAAGTAGAGCTAAGAACCTTGAGATATTGTTACTGTTGTTAGAGGCCCGAGTTTTACATTAATGCTTGTACAAATAGCACTGTAGAGAGTAGTTGTTATTTAATAGTTCAACATTTGATGGGGTTGTTTACAGTTACAGTTTAATCTGATTTTTATTAAATAGATCTATATTAATCTGTTCTTATTAATCCCTGGCATTTCTTTGAATTGTTGAAAGACATACTTTTATCTGTCCATGCCAAAGCCATGTCAGGAATTCAGAACAGTATTGTAAAAAAAAATTTACAGCAGATGTGCATCAGACAAGACAACTTTAGGTTTGTGTCAAGAAATGCTTCTGAAGAGTCTTATACATACTGTCTGTAGTATAAAGATAATGGCTGAGGGACATAAATCACTTTGTTACCTGAGATGTCTCAGGAATAATCGAGATTTATTTTGAGCTGAGTTGAGCTCAGCACCTAAAGCAGCACAGAAACCTTCTCCCTAAGATTTCTTTGAGAAAGCTGTTACGTATCTAGGCATTGTTACCTAGATACTATTTTTTTTCTCTTGACCTGTAGGTTGTCTGCCCCTTGTGTAATAAGTTTTTTTTTTATTTTATTTTTCACGGTGAGTCAAGCCACACAGACAGTGACCGGTCCTTGACCTATGTGTGTACCTCTGGTTGAAAGGAGGGTGGTTTTTTTTTTTTTTTTCTTCTGTCTCTTTGAAGAGCGTTCTAGATCTGGGTGTTGATGACTTTCTGTTCTAGAAATTACTAGATATCGACGCGCGGTAGATTATATAAAGACCGCTCGCGTAACGTTGACGGACAGACATACGGAGACAGCCGTGAGACAGAATAGCGGAGACATTGCGTGACCCGTGCGTGGTATACCAATTGATCGTGTAAGTTAAGATTTTTTCTTTTTTCAAGGCCTTGCTTGTATTTGTAATTATATTTTCAAACTCTTGTATTGTAATATTTTTACATGCCATTTTTGTAAAAGGGTTTTGGTCAACCCTTCCATTTTGTATTGAGTTATATTATGATTAAACATTAAGTTGATATTTTACCTTCCGATTTCTTGTGTCATTTTTTTTTTGTTATTCATTGTAAGTCTCTGATTAAATTCAGACTTAAGATAAGTGACACAACTACCTTTTTCTATTGTCACGTTCCCCTAGGCAAGCCATTTAAAAGTAGAATTCAATTTGTAATACGTGACAAAAGAAGTTTGAGGGCTTTCGTCCGGGATATTTTTCTGAACCTATTTTCGTCTTACTTGAGTAATTTTGTAAAGGCGAAGTTGACTTTAACAAAAAATTATTTTTTTTTTGTGTCAAAGAGTCGGAAGTAAAGTATCAATAGTATTGACCAAACTCTCTTAAGGTTTTTTGTTGTACTGATTTTGTACTGTATATTTACATTGTATACATTTTTTTTTGCTTGTAATAGTTGTTAGTTAGCCATGGATATTCAGGTTTTTCTTGCAAATCCCTCTGTGGAAGAGCTTGATGCTTTTACTAGGAAGGAACTGGTCCTTATTTCTAAACATTTAGGGTTAAAAATAAAATCAAATGCCCTTAAACAAGAAATCAGAGATAACATTGTAATCCATTATGTAGACGAGGAAGTGTTTTCTGAGGACCTTTTAGAAACCCTTAGACCCGATGAGGGTAAATCAGATTTAGAACTTCAGATAAAATTAAAACAAATGGAAATAGAAGCCCAGTTAGCTTTAAAAGAGAAGGAAATTAAACAAAAAGAATTAGAGCTTGCAGCGGCTAGAGAGCAGAAAGAAATAGAAATAGAGTTAAAAAAATTAGAGTTAGCTGCTAATGTAAGACCAGATTCTTCCCCTGCCAGTCATACTGCTGAAGCAATAAAATTTTTGAAAATAATTCCACGCTTTAATGAAGCCACAATTGACAATTATTTTCCACAAAATTTTAATGTACCTGAAACTTTGTGGCCCACTTTGCTGTTAACAGTTTTGACTGGTAGAGCTGCAGAGGTATTTTGTTCTTTGACCATTGAACAACAAAAAGATTATAATGTTGTTAAGGCCTTAATTCTTAAGGCATATGAACTTGTTCCGGAAGCTTACCGAAAGCAGTTCAGGGATTGTCGCAAATCGGATGGCCAAACCCATGTAGAATTCCTGCGGGAAAAGGAGCGACGCTTTGAGAAATGGCTCACTTCCAGGGAAATCGGCACCGACTTTGCAAAATTCAAGAACCTAATGCTGATGGAAGAGTTCAAGAGTTGTGTGCGGCTGGACGTCCGTACGCATATAGCTGATCGTGGCGAGGAAGATGTGCACAAGGCTGCAGTGTTGGCAGACGATTATATAATATCACATCAATTTGCCAAGTATACGACGGATGTCAAGCCAAAACAAGTCAAACAGCCTGAGTCCACTGCTAGCAACTCCATCAAGAACAGCAGTACAAATGACAGAAAACCTACTACAAGTAAAGCTACTTGTTCCTACTGCAAACGAGAAGGCCATAAAATTGACGATTGCTGGAAATTGAGGAAGAGAAACGAAAAAGCTCCTTCAAAAGTCAGCGCTTGCACAGTACAGTGGTCGGCGAGGTTTACTCCCTCATCATCAAGTCATATCAAGAATACCTCGACACCACCTGTTTCAAATGTATTGACTGTACAAGACTCTCCGAAAATGTCTCCACGATGTTCCAATGACTCAAACAAGAGTTTTTCAAATACATCAAGCCGATGTTCCAATGACTCAAACAAGAGTTTTTCAAATTCATCTTTACGATGTTCCAATGACTCAATCAAGAGTTTTTCAAATACATCAAGCCGATGTTCCAATGACTCAACCAAGAGTTTTTCAAATACATCAAGCCGATGTTCCAATGACTCTATCCAGAGTTCCCATAATACATCACCCCGATGTTCCAATGACTCTATCCAGAGTTCCCATAATACATCATCCCGATGTTCCCATGACTCTATCAAGAGTTCCCATAAGACATCCCCCCGATGTTCTAATGACTCCATCAAGAGTTCTCCAAATACATCCAAAAGATGTTCTACTGACTCAAGAAAGAGTTTCTCCACTGCGTCTCCTAGAGATGTCAATGACTCCAGCGAGAGTTCGACCCAAGTCCAGTCTGCATCAACCAAAATTGATGTTTTATTAGAGGATTTTAAGCCTTTCATTTCGGAAGGATTCGTATCACTACCCGGTGATTCTACAAGTCTACGACCTATCACCATTTTGAGAGACACAGGTGCCTCACAATCGCTACTTTTAGAGGGTATCTTGCCCTTGTCAAAATCATCATCGACTGGGAAGAGCATCCTGTTACGAGGCGTAGAGCTTGGATGTATAGATGTGCCTCTACATCTAATCGACATAAAGTCAAATCTCATTACTGGACCGGTTGTTGTAGGTGTCCGACCAACATTACCATTGGAAGGCATCTCGTTGCTGTTAGGCAATGACTTAGCAGGTGGAAAGGTGATAGCCGAACCCATCGTCACTCAAACACCCGACTTATCTGCCACACCCGAGGAAGACCTAGAGTTATATCCAGCGTGTGCAGTAACAAGGGCAATGAGGTTGAAAGCATCTCAAGAAGAGAACGTTATCAAAGCCAACAGTAACCACGATGATGTGGACTTGAGCACCACATTCTTTGCTTCTCTTGAAGAAGAACCAACGCCAAATTCTGAAAAGCCGGCATCAACTCGAAAACAGTTGATTGAGGACCAAAAGAAGGATCCAGAGCTCGCCAAACTCCGAGAAACCGCAATGACATCACAAGAGGCAGAGCTAGCATCAACGTGCTACTACATCCAAGATGATATGCTCTTCAGGAAATGGAAACCTCCAGACGCATCCAACGAAGAAGAATGGAGAATATGCCATCAAATCGTGTTACCAGAGAGATACCGAGCGTACATCATGAATCTGGCTCATGACACACCAATGTCAGGTCATCTCGGCATCCACAAGACATACCACAAGATTATGTCACACTTCTTCTGGCCACGTTTGAAGAAAGATGTCATCCAGTACTGCCGATCTTGTCATGCCTGTCAGATGGTTGGCAAGCCAAATCAAAAGATCCCTGTTGCTCCTCTGAAGCCGATTCCAGCCTTTGAAGAACCTTTCAGCAGAGTACTTATTGACTGTGTTGGTCCTCTCCCAAGGACAAAAGCTGGCAACCAATACCTGTTGACCATTATGTGTGCTTCAACTCGTTTTCCTGAGGCTATTCCTCTAAGGAACATAAAAGCATCGAACATTGTAAAGGCCTTAATCAAGTTCTTTACTCTATTTGGTCTACCAAAGTCCATCCAATCGGACCAAGGAACGAATTTCACGGCCAATCTTTTCAAGCAAGTCATGACTCAGTTGGGCATCAAACACTGCATGTCGAGTGCATATCATGCCGAGTCGCAAGGCGCTCTTGAGTGATTCCATCAGACTCTCAAGAACATGATCCGAACCTATTGCTTTGAGCACGAAAAAGACTGGGACGAAGGAATCCACATGCTGCTGTTTGCAACCCGTGAATCCGTCCAGGAATCGTTGGGATTCAGCCCTTTTGACTTAGTCTTTGGCCATTCGGTGCGCGGTCCCTTGAAATGTATAAAAGAGACTTTGTTGTCACCAACAGCCACTGAAGGACTTTTAGACTATGTAAGTAAGTTTAAAACTAGACTTTATGATGCTTGTGTTCTGGCCAAAAATAACTTACAAAACACCCAATCCATCATGAAACGCTGGTATGATAGAAAGGCCCGTGTTAGAGAATTTTCTCCCGGGGATAAGGTGCTTGTATTTTTGCCCATACCAGGTCAACCCTTGCAAGCCAGATATTTTGGTCCCTATGAAATTGAGACCAAAATTAGTGACCTCAATTACACAATCAAAACCCCTGACCGTAGGAAAAAGACTCAGCTATGTCACATAAACATGCTGAAGCCTTATGTATCTCGGCCAGATCACTCAGAGAAGAGTAATTGTGTTTTAAATACAGTCAAAAGTTGTTCAAATAGCCATGTTTCTCCTATTGATGATGATATTGTAAAGGAGAAATTTGGACAATACAAAATACCTAATTCTTTTGTATTACAGAATTTGGATGTAAAACTGTCTCATCTGTCTTCGACAGAAAGGCCAGTTATCATGAAACTCATTAATGAATTTAATGACATTTTTTCTGATGTACCAAAACAGACTAATGTTATAATGCATGATGTAGATGTTGGCGAGGCTACTCCAGTCAAGCAGCATCCTTACAGGGTCAACCCTGAAAAACTTGCCATACTTAGGTCAGAAATCAAGTATATGCTTGAAAATGACCTCATTGAACCAAGTTCCAGTAGCTGGAGCTCCCCATGTGTCTTGATACCTAAACAGGACAAGACTTATCGTTTTTGTACAGACTACCGTAAGGTAAATGCTGTAACAAAGACCGATTCGTTTCCTATCCCTAGGATAGACGATCTCATAGATCGTATTGGTGACGCTAAGTACATCACCAAAATAGACCTACTTTCAGGTTATTGGCAGGTTCCCCTGACTGATAGGGCAAAGGAAATCTCCGCCTTTGTCACCCCTGATGGTCTGTACCAATACAAAGTGATGCCATTTGGCATGAAGAATGCTCCTGCCACTTTCCAGAGAATGATAAATGCCCTGCTTGCTGACATGGAGAATTGCCACGCATACATAGACGATGTAGTAATTTTTAGCCAAGATTTTTCTAGCCATTGTAAACAACTGCATTGTCTTTTTACTAAACTTTTACATGCAAAAATTACTGTAAACCTGAGTAAGAGTGATTTTTGCCAGGCTTCCATCCAATACTTAGGCCATATTGTAGGACAAGGCCAGGTGAAACCTGTAATGGCCAAAGTAGAAGCTATCCAAGCTTTCCCTATTCCTGCTAATCGGAAACAACTCCGAAGATTTTTGGGAATGTCTGGATATTATAGAAAATTTTGCGAAAATTTTTCTGTCATTGCCAGTCCTTTAACAAACCTCCTGAGAAAGAACGTCCGATTTACTTGGACGGATGAATGTCAGAAAGCCTTTAACCAAATTAAGCAGATATTATCTAGCTCCCCCATTTTGATGGCTCCTGACTTCGGAAAACCTTTTAGGTTAGCTATTGACGCCAGTGACACAGGTGTTGGGTCAGTCCTTTACCAAGAAGATAATTTCCAAGTAGAGCACCCTATTTGTTTCTTTTCCAAGAAATTTAATAGACATCAAAGAAATTATTCTACTGTGGAAAAAGAATGTCTTGGGTTGATTCTTTCTATACAACACTTTGATTTTTATATCAGTGGGTCCAGATGGCCACTGGTTGTATTTACTGACCACAATCCCCTTACATTTATCCACAAAATGTCTGGCAAGAATCAACGACTTCTCAGGTGGAGTTTATTTTTACAAGAGTACAACCTAGATCTTAAACACATAAAAGGCAGCGAAAATGTTATCGCCGATGCCTTATCTAGATTGTAAAAAGTATTTTGATGTATATTTTTTTTATATATATCATGATAAATACATTCTGTAATGTAAATATCATTTTTGTAATTGTTCTAAAAAGATTTCCATTTCGTGGAAATGTAAACTTTTTATTTTTAGGAGGGAGGTGTTACGTATCTAGGCATTGTTACCTAGATACTATTTTTTTTCTCTTGACCTGTAGGTTGTCTGCCCCTTGTGTAATAAGTTTTTTTTTTATTTTATTTTTCACGGTGAGTCAAGCCACACAGACAGTGACCGGTCCTTGACCTATGTGTGTACCTCTGGTTGAAAGGAGGGTGGTTTTTTTTTTTTTTTTTTTTTCTTCTGTCTCTTTGAAGAGCGTTCTAGATCTGGGTGTTGATGACTTTCTGTTCTAGAAATTACTAGATATCGACGCGCGGTAGATTATATAAAGACCGCTCGCGTAACGTTGACGGACAGACATACGGAGACAGCCGTGAGACAGAATAGCGGAGACATTGCGTGACCCGTGCGTGGTATACCAATTGATCGTGTAAGTTAAGATTTTTTCTTTTTTCAAGGCCTTGCTTGTATTTGTAATTATATTTTCAAACTCTTGTATTGTAATATTTTTACATGCCATTTTTGTAAAAGGGTTTTGGTCAACCCTTCCATTTTGTATTGAGTTATATTATGATTAAACATTAAGTTGATATTTTACCTTCCGATTTCTTGTGTCATTTTTTTTTTGTTATTCATTGTAAGTCTCTGATTAAATTCAGACTTAAGATAAGTGACACAACTACCTTTTTCTATTGTCACGTTCCCCTAGGCAAGCCATTTAAAAGTAGAATTCAATTTGTAATACGTGACAAAGCAAAAGTAGCATGGAGATGCACTTTACAACAATAATACTGATAATAAAAAAAACACTTGTTTGTATTAAATGCTCTTTATATCTGTATGTACAGTTAGTACCTCTCTCGCATATTAATTCCCTAAATAATACAGAAATTTGGTGACACCTGGCAACTTGTGAAGGCGAAATGTTTATCTCTTCTGTTATTTAGTCTTCTGCACTTTTTTTTTTTAGACCACTGTCATTAAAAGTTCTTCCAAAACCATTTAATGACTCAACATATTAACATGAATTTATTTTATTTCCTAGACCATTAACTATGTCGAACACTCTATCAGCTGCAAAGAAAAAATGAATAGAAAGAACAAAGTAGGAGCAGCTTTCACAGATGATGGATTTGCCATGGGTAAGAATTAAGACCTCAAATCTTCATTTTGAAATCATTGTTTCATTTTCTTTTCCCTAAAAGATGTCTAATACAATTTAAGCTGGGTCATCTCTGAAAAATCTCAACTCTAAAAAAAAAAGACTTAGGTTGTCCTTTATGGTACACTCATATCATGTAGATCTATATTACCCACTGTAAATTCAACATTAACATATCCTTTCTAAATATATACTTCAAAATCTCTTTGCACTTTAGCTCGAAAATATCGGTATATTTTTTAGCAATGTAATTGAAAGATGCTGGTGAAAGCATATTAACATACAATAAATGTAAGCATTTATAAATGCTAGTAACTTAATATTCTCATCAGGTGTGGCTTATATTTTGAAGCTGCTTGATCAGTATTATGAATTTGATTCACTTCATTGGTTCCAGTCTGTTAGAGATAAGTTCAAGAAAGATAAGGTAAGAATGACCTTCAGGAGAGTATTAATTTCAGATTCTCTCTAAGAAAATGAATGTGTCGAAATGATTTTCCAATACTTATTAATAGAAAATTAGACTTTCCCTTTGAGTCCTACATAGAATGATTCTATTTAAAGTTTCTGTTTTATGATTCATTTCATGCCATTTACAAAAAAAAAAGATTTATTAATTTCTAAAATGTTAATTTAACCTTTAAATTTTTTATTTTTTGTACAAGTGCATAAAATAGTGAACACAAGTTTGAGAGTATGTTCCTCATTTAATGAATTTATGAAGCAACTTTTTTTGTTTTCTAGTCTTTAGTATTTATTTTGCTTTTGATGTGCTCTTGCAAAATTTGTATGATGAACCCATGTTAGATCAGTTATCGAGTCCACTGTTTTTTTTTCTGACTTTGAAATCTTTAATAAACCAACTGCTGCTAGTCACTTCTGCATTATGATCATGTGTATAATTTATACAAAGTTGTAACATGTGCATTTGACATGTAATTCTAGGTATTTAAATTATATTTGCTGATATCACTTTGATTTTTACGAACTTTAACGAAAAAAACTTTGAAATGTATTTGTTGTATTATTTTTTTTATCTATTTAACTATTTTTAGGAGCAAGTATTAAAACAATCCAGCAACAGGTCTGATGAAAAACTCCAGCAAACAATGTCACTGACAGTCAAAAGACTGGAACAGTACTTGCAGGTTATTTTATCATTCAACTAATATTTATTTCTCCCAAACAAGCAGTGAATGTGTTTGACACATAACCATTAATCTGGTTTTTATTCTTTTTATTACAACTGTAAAATAGGTACTTTTTTTACTTAATATGTATAAAATTAAATGAAACAAAAAAATGATGTATACTCTAAATTTCTACTGATATTGTTTTTAGGGCAATATATTATGACATAGTAAGCAATTATATTTCATTTTCTTTCATTATAACCAGGAATATGAGCTGCTGTTCTATTCTTTGAGCAGTGCTAGAATCTTTTTCCGAGCTGACCTCACAGCTGAAGAAGAAAAACAGGATGCTGGGTCAAAAGATAAAGGTTAGTATTCAAGTGGAAACACCCCTGATTTTAATGTTTAGTTGTAAAAAAAATTAGCTTCCTTCTTTTAATGAAATCACCCATTTACTACCTCATAGAAGAAAATGCCATTTGCACTTCATAAACATCCCACTTTGACATAACTTAATATATGATCTGGTCGAGCGGTATTCACACTGGACTGTCTTTGGGCTTTGTGATGGTCCCGGGTTAATACCCTGCAAGCTACCATCCACCGTCATCCTGCAGGAAGTTTGGACTAGGAATAAATTGTCTTAACTCTGCAAGTACATCCGAAACATGTAAAACATGTAACAAAAACAAATAACAAACATTTTACACAATTTCCATTTAGTAAACAAAAAAAAAAAAAAATCCTTTTACTGACACAGGAAATAACTAATTTATATTCACTTAGCTAACTTTTAAGCTAGAAAACGCTACACTTAATAACCATAAACAACACCAACACTATAACGCCAGATTCTTCAGTCTATTTATTTACACACCCTCATAGTACGAGGTTACACACAACACTCTGAAATGAAGCTTCTTACCAAGGGGAATAACTCTACATTCATCGGTCTATTTATTTACACACCCTCTTAGTACGAGGTTACACACAACACTCTGATATGAACTTGTTTACCAAGGGGAATAACTCTAAATACTAATATCAAACACATACACCTAAAACACAATGTCAACACTAACAATCCATTTTCTATCATATAGCAGCTTCTTTTTACTACAGCTCAAGCAACTCATTTACTTCAAGTAATTGAAGAATTCATTTATTTCCATATAGCTAACAACTCTTTAACTTGTTACTTAGCAAAAAAAACCTCTACAAAAATGACTAGGAATACAAGGTTATATTTCTAATATGAATGTTTTTCTTTATATTTTTACTCATTGAAGCTCTATTATGTATAATACTTCTATTATTTTATTTTAATTAGATACAGACAACAATGATGGTCAGTCTACATCTGCTGGCCAACAATCAACAAGTAAGTAATGAATTTATTTAGATTTAATTTAAAAAAAATGAAAAATTCTCATCACTATAAACTTTTTCTTTCTTTATCAGTACACACTGATTGGACCCTCAATAAAGTTAATGCCCATTTGATAATAGCAATTTTGTGCTTTTAAATGCAAGAGTTTTAAGATGTATAAATGTAAACATTTAATGGATTATAAATTGCTATTCTTCTATCATCACCCATGCAGCCTCCTGAAGATATGTAAGTTTGATGTAGATATCATCATAACATTGTTTTTGTCACATTTTTTACTAGCTGGGAACTTAAAATCATAGTCTGAGAAAAGAACAAATCTTCCAGCAGAAAATGTCAAAATTTAATTACATCTTGTTTTTTTCTTCAAATCACAACATGACTCTCCAACTCAAAATGTTATGTATTGCACATCTGCTTAGTTTTGAGCTATTGAACAAAATATGTTTAATAATTATAATAATAATAATCTTTATTGTCTGTAAGGAAATTTGTCTTACAATTTGTGCATTACACCAAACAAACATTATAACTATAAAAAAAAAAAGTAGGCCAACATTCACACCAGACTCACACATAATTTACATGTGAAAAGTTTTTATCAAATTGTTTCTATTTAATGATTTGATTGCCAGGGGAACAAAAATAGTTTTTGTGTCTGTCTTTGCTATCAGTGTCTTGTATCTCTTTTGTGATGGTAAAATCACAAAATCATGACCCAAAGGGTGTTTTTTTTTTCTAGGACCTTTTTAGCTTTTTTTTATGGATGTTTGTCTCAAACAGCTGCCCAAATGGGGTAATTAAGTATTAAGGGAATTTAGGAATTCTGTTATATGGTGTTAGTTGTTATTGTTATTATCTATAGAAATATTCATAGTTGGTATTTTTTAACACGATTCTAAATTGTTTTGTCTTTTACAAGTATGATGACACCCAAATTTGTAATGAAAAAAAAAAAAATTCATCCACTGTTTTGGCATTTATAACAACAATACTAAGGAATTCAGTATTTCACTTACAGTCCCAGTTGCAACCTATATATTTTGCCACTTCCAGCGCAGATATAACCCTTGTCTGGCGGTAGTCAATTTAGGCTCTCTTTTTTGCAGTCTCTTGTTCTTATTCTCTCGTTAAAGACACAGTATTTTTAAAAATATATATTCTTCAACAAGTATTCTTATATATTCATGTTTGCTAAAAAAAAAAATTTATTCTATGCTAGATTTTAAATTTAAAATCTTAAATTATATACAGTAAATTATTATAGATTGGAGATTTATTAATCAATTATTAATTAGTCTGTGGCATTGAAAGTCATTCTGACTATAAATGGTTCTCTATGTCAGGGGTTCTCAACCTGAGGGTTGCTTGACGATTTGTCAGGGGTCGCCTAAGACCATCCAAAATATGGATTGTATTTTGTCTATTCTTCTATTGCTTGGGGGGGGGTTTGCGGCTGAGTAGGGTATTGTAAAAAGGGGTCGCCAAGCTTAAAAGGTTGATAATCGCTGCTCTATGTGCTTTCAACTCATTTTGTGATGGAGGTCACACACAAAAATTTGAATTACTTACATTTTAATATGGAATAAGCCTTGATTTTATTCCATAATATACATCTTACTGAGCAATGATTTTCTCTCTGATAAAGCATGTAATGTCATGTCTAAGCTTATTTGTGTATTATAGTGCTACAATCGCAATTTATCCAATTTTTGAAAGCACAGACCTTTTTTTTAAATGCATGTTCTAATTTTTAACATAACATTTATTTCTTTGTTTTTGTTTATTTCTAAAACTTAAAAACAGTTGTCTATATCTCTTGTAACACATTTACATCACCTTTTCTTAATAATAAGACTAATCTGATCAGCCTTGGATTGTGGAGTATTGGCTTGATAAGCTCCTTAGAGATGATTGTAAACTTTCCTTAGATAAATGCTTCATTTATAATAATATTGTGCTAACAAACTCAAATCAGCATAATTTAATTTAGCTAGATGGCTAATCATTAACAAAATGTATTGGTGTTGGGTTTTAAGCCTGTCTGCTTTTTTATTCTAAAACAAAATTACTTTGAAGATCAAAGTTCACCAAATGAACATGTCTATATTTCTATTGGTATGTTCTTAAATCAACTAATGTATAACTGCTTTTTAACAGTGAGTGTGTTAGCTCCCTTTTAATAATAGACAGATTACTGATTATTATTATTTTTAAATTGTGTACGCTAGAATCAAAGTATCAAAGCAATGACTGAAATAAGTCTCTGATGTTAATTTTAGTGGAAAGAAAAATTTGAAAGAAATAATATTTTCAAATAATTTCTGAAAAGATTTTAATTAAAGCATGTTATTAATATTTGCATTATCTAACAAATTGAAGAAAGATTTGTATTTGTGTGATTTGTGATGCAAAGTGAAAAATTCATGGAATTTTTTTAAACATACCATCATTTCTATTTCAGTAAATGGCTCAACACCAGCTTTTGTCACACCGGCTGCATCATCTTCTGGACCACCTCCTCCACCTGCAGGAAGCGCAGCACCACCACCACCTCCTCCACCTGCAGGAAGCGCAGCACCACCACCACCTCCTCCGCCTCCCCCTCCACCCCCACCACCACCACTGCCACCAATGTAAGAGGACAATTGAAAGAAAAAAAGCTATGTATAACTATTTACAGTTTAAAATCAACTAAGCAGTCATTTCGAGCACTGAACAAACAACACTATTGCTTGTTCTTTAAATTACTTGATATTAATTTCACCTTTTGTAGACCTAGACATGTTTTGATAAGTTGCTATTCTTTATTGTATCAATGCACTTTTAAGAGAAATAAATCAACACTTGTAAAACCTTTTTGTTGTGATCCGATCTGTTATTCCATTGGTTTTGTCTTTAATTGTAGGCCTTTTATGTTTGCATAATGTATTTGTTACTATGTTTTGTTATATTAGCAAGCAAGATTTGAGTTCATCTTTTCAAGACTTTATCTGTCATTAAATATTCAGTCTTAGAGATTTTGTTTTATCAACAAAACACAAGTAAACAGAAATAAGTTGACTTATGCCATTTTCTTCTGAGGGAAATTAAATAAACATTTATGAAAATCATAGAGCTCCAAGTGTGAAATTTTGTACAAAGTAATACAAGTAGGCTAAAATATAAAGAAAAAGAAAAATTTCCATCAGTTATGTTCATTGCTTGCTTTTACAAATTTTTTCTTTAAAAAGAGAATTACAACCTCCTCTATATTAACCTAGGCATAAACAATCATACATAATATGTGAGAGTCAACATGTTTTGTTTGTGCTTATTCTTGAAATGGAAAGTAAGAACTGTATGTTTATATTCACATTTTTTATTAGCTCATGTTGTGTATTTACAGTTTATAGTGTAATATTTTATAACTAAATATACAGAATTACATTATGATATTGTCTTGTATATGTCTGCAGTGTAGACTGTATTATGCCTTATAAAAAATGATTGAAGATGAGAAGGGGACCTACTTTATTGTGTAATGGCATTTAAATTAAGGCTGATTTTGTATATAATAAATTGTAAACTTAATTATTTCCCAATCCTTCTATCTCATGTGATGCTGGTCTAGTAAGTATGGGTAGGAATTGACAAATTATTGGTGGCTATTGAGTGTATGTAATTCTACAGTATTTTTTTTTCCTGAAAGTCTCATTTTTTCTTTCTTTAAGAATATAGAGCAGAATGATTCCTATTATAGATTTGTTTTCAACTACATACAAATAACTGAAATCATATTAAGAAAACAACTCTATATTAACACAACCTACTTTGAGGACTTAACATTCATTGAGCTATTATCACCCTCTAAAAACACTTTTCTTCCTATTGCTTTTTATTTGTACATGACTAGTGCTATACAAGGTTGTTTGACTTCAGTGTAATAAGAATTGGCTGATTTAAGTTGACAGGTGTACCAAGCAACAAAACATCTCTATTGAAATCTCACTATTAGTGCTGGAATAATGTTTGACTTAAGAGGAGAATACGAGTGGACTTCAATTGAAAGGCTTTACTAAAAAAAAACAACGTTTTATATCCAGTGTTGAGCTAGGAAAAACATGAGTTTATATATTATGCAAAGTTTATGAAGGGTTCTGCTAAAAATTTATTTTTGGGGGGGAAAGGGGGGGGGGGGAGCCTAAATGTGAGATCAAATCTTTTACTCCATAACTTTATTCATGTTTAACTCTTTTCTACAACAAGAAAACTATAAAACTACAACTGCCCATGGAGTACTACTAGAGTGAATAGACTTCATGGGCAGTTGTTTTTTGTGCTATTAGCTGAAATTTGAACTGTGATGCTAAGCCATGTAAGAAAAAATGATATTTAATCAAAAGTTTGTTTAGGGGCTCTGAAAATTGCTTGTTTTATGCTCTTTTACACAATGCAAAATACTTGAAGTTGTTATATGCTTTTTAAATTGTTCATATAAGTTAGTTGATTGATACAATTATGACCATTGGACTGTTGCTATTAATAAACTTATTTGAGAATAAATTGTGTTCCATAGTTATAACTTGTTCAGATATTAGTCTTTATTCCTTTTATTAGATATAAAGATAAAAACTAAAAGGTTATAAAGTGAAATGTGGCATATACCTGTCACTTTTCAAGCTAAAAGTAATATAGGGAGTGGCTACCATACTTGGAGCCAGAAACTGCCAACCTTTCGTTTACAGCATCAGGTGTAAAGAAAAAATATAGAAAAATAAGGATAATTTTAATATATAGATAGAATCATTATATACAGCTGTCATTAAACCAAATGCACATGGAAATGTAATATGATAAGTGTTAAAAAATAATCCAGATAAAGTATCTATGAAAAGTATGCACAACACCATACTGTAATAATTAGAATAGAACAAAGATTTTTTTTCAAAATATTTTATTTCGATATCTCAAAATTTCCCACAAAAATGGATAAATGACCGCCCCTTGCAATGTTTTAGTGTAGAATGTAAAAAACATTAAATCACAATGAAACAAAATAGTTTGATATGGCACATAAATATGTTCAACATTATAATTCCATCAAATACATATATTTTTAAGTAATTATTAGGATCATTTATTTACAGTTGGAAAATGCAAAGTAACAACATGTAGTATCATAGAGTTAATTTTCTTCTTTGAAGGAATGTAATTTATAAGATAAGACTATAATAGCAATACCAGATTTAAAGTCAACCAAAAAATGATTTAATTTTTAAAAATATTTTCAAATTTGTCTGCACTGTGGTTTGAACCAAACAAACGAAGATTAAAAATTTATTGCCATGGTGTGTTTTAGGAAACACTATCTTATATAATTCTACCCTTACTACTTTTATGTTCTACAATGATTTATATCTGTTACAAATTACCTACATGATCCCAAATCAATGATTTTAGTGTTTACCCTATAGTAAGAATGTTGAAGCCTGTACTTAATTTGATTTACTATATTTTCTATTTGTATAAGTATTATGCTTTGACAATTCACACCTTTGCATAAAAGATAACTGAGTCAGTTCCCTTTGTTCTTAACTATGAATCATAAATTACATAAAGGAATGTTGTTTTTTATCTACATGTCCCGATGTTCTGAACCTGCAGGTGGAGACAAAGGTAGATAATTAGCACAGTCTATAGATCTAATTGCCCAACCTGAACACAGCACACTGCTATTTATTGTTCCTGTAGATTATTATGAACGGCAGACAAAGTATTATGCAAATTAAAAGTAACATAAGGCAAAAAATATAATGTACATAGGCCTTTCTTTTGAAACAGTAACAAGTTTAAAACACAAAATATTTTACATCTTACAAGCAAGAGCAATGTAGAAAAATTCATTATAAAAATATCAATATGTACAATATGCTTGACATAGAGAATGTAAGAACAAAAAGAAAAAGGTGAAAAAATTATATTGAGAAATATTTAACGGTAGTTCACAAAAGTGAACCTAACAATTTTGCTAAACAAAAACTCACTTAGAAGAACATATTTTCAATTTGAATACAAACAATAGTGATATCAGATTTGATCAAAAATAAAAAGCTGAAAACATTTTTAAAGTAGACAATACAGTTTTGACCTAGAACTAAAGTAATGAAAGACTAAAGAATATAAAATACAAATGTGTACATAAGAAGAGTGATAGCAGAGATTACAACTATGTATTTCAATGCGCCTAGGCCAACAAATATCTTTTGATAATCTTAAGCTAAAATTAAAGCTACAACAGATGAATGTAAACTTGAATTTTCACTGGCTACTTTACAACTATGGAACCCTTTTGGCTACGATTTGAGAAACTGTTATTTCTAGTGCACATGTAAGAATAAATCCCTGGTTTCGTAAATTTGAGGACTGCTCCCTCATAGGAAGCAGGGGCATTGTCCAGAGTGTTACTAATCTTGCCTCTAGTACTGACTAGATAAGCTTTGTTCTCTGCCTCAGGACACGTAGTTGCATCAGCACATCTGGAAATAAAAAAGAAAACAAATAATTGTAATTTTGTAGTTCCATTTATTAAAGATTCATGCAAAAAATTTAAAAAAATATTGGGTAAGTAAGACTTGGACTTTTAAACCAGAAAATCCTAAACAAATCTAGAATCTTAAATAAGCAACACAATTTCAAAATCTCTGGCATAATAGTTCAAAAAAATTGTTGTAATTTCCTTTGTACAGTGCATGTTCAGTGCACCATGGTCCAATCTCTTTTGTGACTTCTGAGGAGAGAGGGTATCTGAGAGAAGTTTTTAGTGCTGCCTTCAGGCGCTTAGCAAACTCAACACAGTTCAAGTCTGGATTTAATCTTGATCACAAGCAAAAAAACACTAACTAGCTCTATAATTAACTACAAGCATAGAAAAAAATCAAACATTTACACAGCTAAAACCAACCTAGAAATCTCCCCACATCTAAAACAAGACTAAACTAAGAATCTTTAACTGTAATGTCAAGGCTGTCCTACAGTATGGTTCTGAAACATTGAGAACAACTGAAGCCACAACAAAAAAAGTACAGACCGTCATCAACAGATTGATGCCTGAGAAATATCTCAAAAATACACTGGTACGACAAAGTAGAAAACACCAAAATGTGGGAGATGAGTGGGCAGAAAAATACAGAGGTGCAGATCTTAGAGAGGAAGTGGAGATGGATTGGTCACACCCTTAGAAAAGATAACAACAACAGAGCTAGACAGGCCTTAGAGTGGAACCCCCAGGGAACAAGATGTAGAGGAAGACCAAAAAGAAAAGGAGTGTAATGCTCAAATAAACTTCAGATCATCAAAGTTTGAAATTAATTGTCTTCTTTTAGCAACAAAAACATAAAGAAAAAGCCCAAAAATGAAGCAAACTGATAATAAATTTCTGTTAACCAATTAATGACAAGGTCAACATAACTCTGAAGAGAAAGTCAGCAGCAAGTGATTGGATAATTATATAAATGTATTCCCAACTTTTTGGATTTTTATTTCCACTAAATCCAGATGAATCTTGGACAAACATTTTGTAAAAATGTGATCTCGGTTATTTAAAACTAAGTTCACCATCAGTCTTATTTTTATTGGAATCTCAAACCTCCCTTTATCATTATTGGTTTAGTCATTGATATATAAACATTCAAAAAGATTTTTAAAAACCTGTAGTATCCTGCCGAAGCCATATTGATAGCTAAATCTTGTGGAGTTATTTTCGTTTTATTAAAATAGATCCAAGCCACTTCAACACTCTTCCACAACTGGCTATATTCAAAAGGTGTTGGAAAATTTTGACTCCTGTCAGAAAGCTCAACAAAATTGCTGCGGTCTGTTCCTAAAATGGATATAGTGATAAATATTTTATCTATGTATTTTATAATATATTTTCATACAATTTTCCTTTTTTTTCTAGGTCTAAAACAAAGTCTAAATACATTGAGTGAAGGCAACATATTGGTTTATTACTTTTTTTTTTTTACCAAAAAAAGCAAAAAATGAAAGTAATAGTAAACAAAAAACTGTTCAGTAAACATGAAAGAACAAAAATACCTGGTGCACCGATATATAAATGGGTCATAGAAGTTTATTTTTTCCAACTTAAAAGAATTTAACAAAGCTTTTTTTTCCATCTGTTATGAAGATTTTAGATCCAGTGAATTCACTCTTAAAATAAGAAACTCAAGATCTCTATTTTCAACTAAACCTTCCCTTTTTTAAAATGTTGCCATTTTGTATTGAAATAAAAATAACTAGTGAATCTACAGAGTACATTTCACTGCTACAATTACAGTTATACAGTGTGACTTATACTTGGAGAAATTGAATCTATCTTAGAGAATGGTCTCCTGCAGTCTCTTTTAAGTTATATGAACTAGTCGGTCAACTCAATAATAAAATGTTTCCATAGACATTCTATTAAAACATGCCTCCTTTTCCCTCTCCAGCATCCCCAGCTTGACCATCCCCAGCAGGATTGTTGTTGTTATGAGTGTTTGAACCTGAGGAGTAGAAAAAACTTAGTGAAGGAGGCAGATGTTCACTTTTAAGAAGAGCTAGAGAATTGCAAGTTTTTAATTGAACATTTTTAAGTAGCTATAATTAAGAGAATTATACTTATAATAATTGAATAAGATTTGTTAACATGAGAAATTACATTTTTTTAGTTCAATCTATAATGATCATAAAGAAAATAAATGTCTAACAAGTGATATGTTCATGTCATTCGGTGGATTATTCAAACCATAAAAACAAATATTTGATTCAACAAATAATAATAGAATTTTGGAGTTTTAAATGTACATTTTTCAGAATGTGCAAGTTATAGATGATTGGCAGTTTTTCTTTATTCATTTTTTTAAGTTACTTTTTTAAATTACCAAACAAATTTGTTTTATGTATTCCTATACTACCTACAAAAATGGTATCTAATTAAGGGAAACTGCAGGTTTTCTGTTTGAATGGCCTAGGTCATTTTTTAAATAATTAAAAGCAGAAAAGAACTTTTCTATCTTAAAATCTATACCTTCAATAAAAAAATAGTTATTTTATAACCTGCAGTCTCCCTTAATTAGATACCATTTTTGTAGGTAGTATAGGAATACATAAAACAAATTTGTAAAAAAACAGAAATTATAATGATACAAGTTTAATATTTTTAGAAAGAAAAATTGAAATAATTAAATCAGGTTTTAAAATATTAATTCAAGTTTAGTTTATGTTAGTATTAAACCTGAGCCTTACCTGTCCACTGTATGTGAACCATGTCATTGACTTTAATGTTTAAATCATTGGGTGAAAAATCATATTCAACAGCTGGAAACGTCTGGACTATGTTGCCCCTCTTGCCTCGAACATTCAAATTATAGATGTTACTATTGTCCAAGTTTGCAGTTCTGGGGCGTAAAATAAACACATGACTTCTGTCCTGAAAAACTCTACCAAACTGGGCTGTGTTAACTGCCAAATGAAGAGGCGACTGCTTACTCATGACATAGACATAAGGGTTCTGCTTGATGGGTGACTCAGTTGGACTAAAAAAAAACAATCAGCCTCATTAATCATGATGTCGCATAAAATTGTGTCAGTCTTCATCTTTATCAAGAGTAATGGATACACACAAAAAATTGAAGAAAATCAATAATAATGAATGAATTCTAATAGTTTATAAGAATAAAACATTAAAATACCATTTCCTGATTAGTTAGGAATCTAATTTGAATGATTTTATTTTTAAATAAATAAATAATTACTAGAATTATTAAAAAACATCAAAAGGTCCTTTTATTAAATGATAAGAATGTTAAATTTTTAAGTTTTGATATCTTCATATTTAGAACATCTTCATTATAAAGGGGAGAAAAAGCAGGTCCTCAGACATGGGATACTAATAATTTCATTCACTTACAATGCATCATTCTGTGTAGAGTCTGTGGCTACAGGATCATAATCATCCGTGCTAACATTATATCTGAAAATATTTTGTTTAATTACTGATCAAGTATTTTAAGAATATGTAAAATGTAATTTTTAAAAAGTTCATAATTAAATAAACAAATGTTTCTATGATGAAAATACAAAAATCAATACAAAAACTACATATTTTCACCTGAATCGGAACACACAACGCTTCTCTTTGCCAGAAGGGAAATAGGGAAGAGTCCATGTGTAGTTTAAAGGTACACCATTTAGACCATTACCTAAATGATTGGATCTATTTAAGTAGAAAGAAAAATTTTTTTTTTAAATTTAAAAACTTAAGATTTTAATATTTATATGATTTAAATGGGAAACAGTTTATTGTCCAAATGTTATCGACCTGATAAACATTTTTCCTCTTATTCAAAAGAAATAGATTTTAGAGATTTAATGTTTTAATGGCATAAAAATTAAGACCCCCTTATTAGTTCCAGGTAGCATTAAATTCACAAAATATTGTCCTAGACACTGTTTGACTAAATTAAGCTACATGCCTTTTATATTATAGGTCACCTTTATATGACAGCCATTAATTGAGACGTATTGCACTCTACTACCATGATGCATACTAACAGAATCCCCAAAACTAAACTGATAAGTATCCAATAATGTCCCACTTTCACATTCCCACACCTCACTTTTTGTTACTCCAGAGAGTAATATTTCTAAAGAGCACCTTATACATGTGCTTTGTAATAATAGCTTGAAAAAACATGACACACAGGTTATAACTTTAGAACCACTGATAATTGAAAAAAAAATGTTAAAACCTGTGTAACTAAGAAAATATATATATAATGTAAAAAAAAATAAAACAACCATTTTCATACCTAGACCAAGGAGCTTCTGCACACTCAGGTTTATTTAGCATTACAAGACACTCAGGACTGTAGGTGTTACTGTCATATGGAATCAACCAACTGTAGATATATGGACTTTTATTGTTGTTGGCATTTCTACATGATGACTCTGAGGTTTTATCTTAGAAAATGAAAAACTTTATATAATACAATTCACACTTCAGACTATCATGTTAGTTAAAAATAGTAATAATAAGATTTTATCTACTACTTAAATATAGATTTTTATTTCCCCAGCTTGGAGAGAAACTAATTCAGTTCTTTCCTTAAGTTACAATTGAGTTGAGGAGTATAAAATAAGGTGCATTAATTAAACTGTTAATGTAATTTGTTTTTTTTTTACCTTTAGCTTTCTCTAAATAATTGTTCAGCAGAATCCATGTGCCATTATTTTCTTTACAAGATTTTTCATTGTTAGAAAAGACAGCTTTTGTTGATTTCACACACTCATAATAACCTTGAACATTAAAACTCTTACTCTGGTAATCACTGAAAAAAATAAATAGATAAATCACAGAAAAAAATAATGTAAGAGGTGTCACTGTCCAATTCATTATTAACAATAGTGATGCAAAAATATGAACTGCAACAATTTATGATTTTAAAAGAAAGAGAATGATAGTAACACTAAGATTGATTTAAGATAAGACAAAGTCATAAACACTGGAAAGTTAAAACTTTCATAACATTAGGCATTTGTTTACTTCTTCCTTGGAATTTATTGTCCATTTATTGTTTATGACAACATGCTCAAACTATATATTATCATCAAATAAATTGATAGCAGATGGTAGCAGTCATGGTTCATTGTCTTAGTCACTTAATTTAATCACACATGCAAACTGATCACAGGAGAACTAAGAAGTTAAAATAAAAAGAGAGACATTTCCTGACGGTCTTTGTAATAAAAATAGCTAAAGCTTTTTTGGCATCCCTCACTTAAAAAATGTCTAAATGAGATAAGGGAGTATGCAGGTCTTCTGCTTCATCAGAAGGTTTGAGAGAAAACATTTTGCTTCACTATTTAATGACATAAAAGCATTGCTTCAGGAGAAGAGTATTAACTATACAGTGTGTTCAGGCCTCCGCGCGGTGGTGATGCTTGTAGATATATCTAGTGTAGATCTACGTCTGGCTGGAGGTACTACCGAACTCAAAACTACTTCAGTAACACCGGCGAAAAGCCGAAACAATCAAAATAGGTAGTCGACGCTGATGCTGTTTACAAATACATTTAATAACTAAGAAGGGAATCGTCCGATGTCAGCTATGTCCGTACATTCGTATCTCTATTCTACTGCTCTACACAAAGCATCCTCTTTCTAGCGTCACTAAGAGCGTTCTTGTTTTTTAAAGATCTGTCACGTCATTTGTCGCTAAGTAAAACTTTCCCCTTATTCCCGAAACAAATAACTAATTCCTAATCATGTCATAACAACTCCTCCCCCTCCCGCTAAAAAAAATTGCCAGTCAATTTTTTATCTACTGTCTTAGTCTTACAATGTGCAAGGGCCAAAATGTAGGGAAACATAAAAGACAACACAACTTGAGTCTTGATTTCGGTTTCAACTTCCTCATCATTGTCCCAAACTCAAGTTGATCTGAACACCTATTTCCCTCAAATGTCACAAAGTGATACTGTCCAATGTGATGTGCCATAGGTGACCGCCGACATAGTCCGTATATCCATACTTTATCACATCACATTCTAGAGGTTCCACCACTTTCCCTCACACGTCAGGACAGACATTTTACCTAATATGACAAATTGACATTTATCAATAATCGTTCTCCCACTATACACCTAACGTTCGTTCATGCATTTACAAGTGTATTTTATTTCCTCTCTCCACTTACTTGTCCCAGCACGACCTAACTCTTTACTGATGTATGATCATGATCAACAACAAGGAATAACTTATAAAACTTACTTTCCCTTGGTATCAATACCTCGTCGCCTTATAAATGCCCTATCTATTCATACCTCCATACATACAATTCATACATATTAATATTCATACATAATAAATAACTAACATGAGTCAATCTAATACTAACAAATACTACAACAACATAATAACTGCCTAGCTATGACTACTAGGTAAGTCAATTAATTAAGAATAAACACTTCAAATATCAAACCAATCAACTTATTTACACACTACGGTTGTATAGTGTTATGTTTCACAAGCTATCTACACGACCCATACATTTGTTCTCTCCAACTGGAGTTAACATCTCTTCTTACACCACTATAGCCCGCGTGCGGCCTTCTACCTTGGTATGCCTTGCGATTACCGCTACCACAGTCATCGGATATAGACCTGTGCCTCCTATCCGAACTCGCAATCTTCTGTTCAGACTGTTCTGCCCTACTCCAACAGTCTTTAGCGATGTGCCCCTGTTTATGGCAGTTAAAACAAATTCTGTCCTTTCTAGGTTTGTTTCGCCTCCTGTTGCCATATCTGCTTTTCCAACTTCTAACCTGTTCGTCAGAAGCGTCTCTGACACCTGCTACATTTCCAAGTAAAACATCTCTAGATAACCTCGGCATGGCTACCCCTTCACAATACCCTGTGTACAATGGAGATCGAAGGAACACTTTGCACGCTTCGAACCTCTTAACTGCGCCGTCTGCCAATCTGACTGATTTGGTATAGCCTAAATAATCATTGGACTTAACTAATCCCCCTCTAACCGCGAGCGTACTGCTAGCTGTGTCCCGGATCACCTTTATCTGTTTATTATTTATCATGCCCGGATATAATTTAAACCTATCTTCCCCACAATCAACGTAGTTAATTTCTTCATCTGGTTCACTATCCCTACTATCACGATCCCTGTCTTGGATGCTCCTTACAAAATTAACCCTATCTGGTAGCCGATTATCCCTCTCTTGTCTACGATTTCCTTGATTACTTCTCCTATCACTAGTGCCCCTATTATCCTGTGTATTCCTATTGCCAGCTCCATTCCCCCTATGTTTCTTACACTGGTATGTCATGTGTCCCTTTTCCTGACAGTTAAAACATGTAACCTCCCTAAGGTTTCTATCACCCGCTTTAGGTCTATCTATTCTCCTATCATAACTTTCCCTGCCATTGTTTTCATTTTCCCAGGATCTATCCTTTATGCCATCATAACTATCCCGACTCTTGTTCCCACGTTCCCTGGACCTATCGTTTCTCCTACCATGGGTGTCCCTATCACTAACATCATTCCTTCTACCATAATCCCTCTCATTGCTATCATTTCCCTTGACATAATTTACCAGGTCAATAACTTTTTTGTGGTCTCTAACTGAAAGTGGGTTGTTTGGGTACGCATTCTTAAAGATCCTCATAATTTCTACCAAGTCTTCAATTACCTTAGGGTTTCTTTCTTTTATAAAAGACTGTAGCTGAGGGTCGCACTTATTGATGAAATTGTCAATCAGAATAAAGTTCCTCAACCCCTCGTAGGTGTTCTCCACATTCTCGAATCCGAGCCATTTAGTGAAGAAGTCCTTCTCCGAGTTGAGGGTTGTTTGTGGATCAACTTGGCTGGATGGAGTGTTTTCGTAATACTTCTTTCGGAATGTTGCCGCGTTGTGCCCGTATCCGTTTAGCAGTTCCTTCTTTAGCACCTGATAGCTGTTTTGCATCGAGTGGTCGTGGTTCTGGCAAATCATGAGGGCTTTCCCATGTACGAAGTCCAACAAGATTTCGGACCACTCCCTCTCTTGGACATTAAACTTTGCTAGTTTAATTTCAAAGCGTTTCAGATAGTCGCCGATGTCGTCCTTGTCTTCCGCAAAAGGTTGTATTTTCTTTTTCATCCATGCGGCGCTACCATGGCTTTCTATGTTGGCACTATTGTTGCTGTTCCCTTTGATGGGCACACTTACACCAGCCTCTATCCTCATCTGCTCAACTTGAATTCTCACTTTTCTGTCCGCCTCTTCTCTCTTCTCCCTCTCGATGCATTCCGCTTCTCTGACTTTTTCCCGTTCTACACGGTCTGCCTCTTCTTTTTCTCTGGCTCTTTCAGCTTCTCTGACTCGTTCCCGCTCTCTGCGATCTGCTTCTTCTTTTTTCTCTCTCTCCAAACGTTCTGCTTCTGCCGCCACCATCTGCTGCACATATGCAGTTAGTTCCTTGCCTCGCAGTTCCAATTCTGTCTTGGCTTCATGAATTAGCTTTTTTCTAAATTCTTCTAGGTCGTAACCTGAAGTAGTTGCCATATTCCTTATTTGTTACTTTATCCTACTTTATGGTACCTCTTATACCAACAAACAAAACCCTTGGCGTCTAACTACCAACTTAGACCAATAACCACTTCTACCCTTTCTCAAGATACACTTAGTATCCTTGATACAAGTGTGTAGGCTACACTCTGACCCGACTGAATACGCTGTGCGACACACGCACACTCAACCGGCAATGTGTTACTCAACACTAGTGGCCGGTAAATAGACCAACCTGTCTATTTACACATGCTAAAATTACAACTGGGCAATCAGGCTTCACCTCGATTGTTCCCCAGATCTAGTCTAGATTACGCTAGATCTTAGTTACTTCTTACCTGCTTTCACAGCCCGGAGTGTATATAACTTACAACTCATACAAATAAACTATGAAAATAAACTTAAATACGATAAACACCAAACTATAGATCTAGTTCTAATGAATGAGACTTTCGTCTGACAGTAAGACTTAAGACGGGAGTATTGCAAACAATTAATAGGTGACGTTACTAAAAAAATGCTTAACTAATAGATTCACACTCACATACAGGACGCATTAACAGCTAAACATATATATGGACCTCTTGCTAGATTACACCTAATTTTAAGGATATCCCCAATCCACCACGATTTAACCTGGTAGTGATATCTAGCGAGTGGTCACTTCCCTACAGACTCTAATTATTCTAAGGAGAAAGTAGTTAAATAACACTTGACTTATCTGTCTAAGAAGCGGCGATAACTCCACAGTCAGTCTCGGGTCCACTCTTCCTACGCTAATGTCTGTCCCGGCGGCAAGGCTCACGGCAATGTCTTCCCTAGCGGTGAGACAAGAACAATGAACGTTTCGGCTCTCCAAGGTCCTTCAGTACTGGTCTGCAATGGCTCCGGTTCTTCGGTGGTACGGCGTCTGGTTCTGGTGTTCACGGTGATCTGTCGTCTGGCTCCGGTTCGTCAGTGGCATAGAGTCTGGTTCCGGCTGCTGGTTCCGACGCAGGTACGGTGGTTCCAGGTGGTCGTCTGTCCAAAGTGAACCTGGAACGGTCCAACTATTGACACAGCGACAAAGTCAAAGTCCAGTGCTAAACTACCGGCTATCTGGCTATCTAACGTGTAGCACAGAATTCAGCCGAGCTGTAGATCAAATTAGCACTACTGTACTTAAGTGCCGTAGGCAGTAAGATGTCTCCTACGTCAAAGTTCTTTGGCGTGACCCCAACGGTCGATCTTGGCCTTGCAGAAGGTGACCTTCACGTTCGTTCTCACTATGCCGGGCAGGCGATATCTCTTCAGTACGGAATCGACAGGACGGTTTTCTTCCCTCCACAAACTGTAGCCTTCTCGATACAAGCTTCAATACGATGCCACAAGTATGGGCATTTACAAATCACAAATGTAGATCTAGATCTATATTTCGTTACTTCCTAGTTCTACGAGTCCAGGATCTCACTGGCTTTCCTTCGCCAACGTGGCTGTATAATCAGGGTCTAGCTGCAGACTAGGCCGATGACGTTAACTTCTGCCTCCTCCTAACAGAGGGCTTCTATTCTTCTTGATGTTGCTGCCAGTAAGCTCTGAGTCGGGGGTCGCCACGTTGTTCAGGCCTCCGCGCGGTGGTGATGCTTGTAGATATATCTAGTGTAGATCTACGTCTGGCTGGAGGTACTACCGAACTCAAAACTACTTCAGTAACACCGGCGAAAAGCCGAAACAATCAAAATAGGTAGTCGACGCTGATGCTGTTTACAAATACATTTAATAACTAAGAAGGGAATCGTCCGATGTCAGCTATGTCCGTACATTCGTATCTCTATTCTACTGCTCTACACAAAGCATCCTCTTTCTAGCGTCACTAAGAGCGTTCTTGTTTTTTAAAGATCTGTCACGTCATTTGTCGCTAAGTAAAACTTTCCCCTTATTCCCGAAACAAATAACTAATTCCTAATCATGTCATAACAAGTGTTAATGAACTGTCTGTGGATTCTAACATTGCATTTAATGTTGGATTTTAGTTCCAATTTACATGAGTTTAATGGTGAGTTACAAGGAAAAGTAAACAATTTGAAGGAAGGCTTCATCTGCAGCAAAATATTTATATAAAGAAGATAAATACTTGATTCTTCATAGCTATTGACAAAAGAACACTGAATCATCAGAGATGAAACTCTAAAGATAGTGAAATGATTTAAAATAAACTATACTTTAAAATTAAGAAGCTTAATATTTTTTCTCCTAAATGTACATTACTTCATGATGAAAAAGAGTTACAACAGATCAGAAAAATACTTAAATTAATAGAAAGTTTCTGAAATTTATTTCCTCAAAAGCAAACTAATCACCTGCACATTGATGCCTTGTCTGTCAAAACAGCAATATCTTTCCATGGGTTAGGGTGCCAGTAAGGGTAGTAGTCTCGTTCCTCTGCACACTCATAGCCATAACGATTACCTGTAGGGTTCTGACGAGTGTAGATAGCACTGCTGTAGCCTAATCCATTGTTTGCTGTCAGCTTTTGATCTGCTGTAAACAAACCTTTAAAAAAAAATAATTTAAAAATATTTTATTGTATCATAATTATTATTGATTTGAATGAAAAGAGTTACAAAAGTCTCTTAGCCCTACCAGCCCCCTATGCCCGTGTTCCTGAGGGCCCCACCATCCCCTTTTCTTATTATCTTTCATGCTAGAGATATAATAAAAATCACATTGTTCTTTTCAACTGGAATAACATTTTTCTTGATAGAATTCTTACTCCTAAGATTCTAAATCAACCGAAATATTGATCAAATTTAGGTTTACTACAATACAAGACCTTACTATATATGTTTATTGCAATTTTTCTTTTTTTTTCTTCATATAAAACTATATGCACCAATTCAATGTAAGCAATGTCTGTTATAAAAATTAGATTGAAACTACTACTGCTTCATCCCTGTAATAAGAATTAAATCTTTCACTATTTTAGCTCTATTTTAAGAATTAAATCTATCTTCACTCAACATTTTAGCCACCAGTGTTATCTATATTTTTTTTTATTTAGTTTTACGTTTTCTGCCAAATATCATTCATGTTTTTACAAAGCTTATAACAGGTCACTCTGTGTGTCTGGTAAAAAGTTTGTACATGTTATATTTCCAACACCCAAACTCGGATCAAGATGAAATTTTGCATAATTATTTCTTTTATCAGACAACACAAGAATCAAATTTTAAAAATTAACCAGTTAGTTAATTAACTAATGGAAATTAAGTATTTTGTTTGGTATCTCAAACAAGGGAAAGAAATTGTACTTGACTGAAGTGGTGATATAAACTGAATTGGCCCCCTTTATAGGTGGTCGTCTGAGACTTTGTGAACACAAACATGAAGTAGAAACAATAAATAACTATACTATCTTCCATGTTCATAAGCTCTTCACTAGCAGAGTGATTACCATGTTGGATAGAGAAGCCTGTGAAGGCTTAAGCCCACGAGTTGAAATTAAGGTTGTTTTCCTATTTTTTTATAAATACATTTAAAAAAGCGATCACCAAGATACCCCATTCTTTCAGAAAGCTAAAAGCATGAAATTGTGCTAAACAAAAACAATTGGTAAAAATATTTCTAATTGCACAGATTTATTTATTGTAGTCTACATCTATTACTAATTTAATTACATGATTGATCCAAACAAATTGATACACTTTTTTTTTTAAAGTTAAATTCACCTTTGTTTCTCTCTCGTAAATAGCATTTATCATACCAGTCCCATGGTTCATGAAGTCCTCGTCTAATTTCCACATCTTTGGATTTACGATTTTTTGTATCTGCAAAAGTATCTTTTGTTGGTTTTGTATATTGTGATGTTGTTGTCTCCACTCCATTTCTAATGTAATCATCTGTACAAAACATAAACATTTTGAACCAAATTGGCCTATTTGGAAAAATAGTATTATTTAGATTACAATAATTACATGTATCAATTGGCACATGCTAATTTAATAATCAAGACAAAAATATTCTACTTCATTTCTAATTTCACTGTGTTCCAAATCATGCAAATAGGGCATGATGAAAGGGAGGTAGTTAAAACTAATTTGCTATGTACTCGAGGTTTGAGCAACTTCACTTTCAAAAGAGTCTCAACATTTCTTATTAGTTGTGTTAGTCACATAATATCTTAGCTAGCCTTTAGTCACAAAAATTCTCATTTGATTTCAAAAGAAAATTCTAAAAGTATATGATATAATTTGTTTCTGTAGATTTGAGAATAATCACTAGAAGCATTAGGACATGCTATTAGAATCAAGGCGTTAATGCAAATATATAATGCCCAATTATTAAATACTTCCTTTTTAAAATTATTGTAATTAACTACTTAAAAAAAGGTATTTATATAATATTTAAAACAAGTAATCTATAAAACAGAGCAAGGGATAACGACATAAGGCACCACGATATATCAAAACATCTATTATTTCAGCAAACCTATCATTTGATCACATTTGGATCAATACATTTATTTCTTCCCCTTTCCCTTTTTTTTTTTATAGTTGGCATTAAATGCAGGAAAATTATTTTTTGTAAATAAATGAATATGTTACTGCATAAAATAAACAAAAAAGCACAGTAATACTGTTACCAGCAGAGGGGTCATTATCCTGACACATATACTGCAGAATCAACATACAGTTCTGTTTTTGTTGGCTGTTAGCACTATTACCACCACATCCATGTTGATTGGTCCATTCTAAGGTTAAAAAGGTCTTGCCTTTTCCAGTTTCCCAATTGGAGCTTTGAAAATATTTCTTTTGAAACAAAAACAAAACAAACAAATAATTTATGAATAGAAAAACATCATATCTTCTTATTAAATATCAATATTGGTATTTCAAATTGCACACTTATTTCTACTGCATTATTTTGTGTGCACTTTTACAAATCATATATCATTGGTGTTAAAAAAGGAAATATTTAAGGCAAGTAGGATGTCAAACACATAAATCTTTTAGCATTTCAAATTTAGATATTAAAAACCAAATGTGAAAGTTGACAAGTTATTACCATTTAAAAAAAAATCATTTTTGGCCATAATATATCTATGTTTTTATGAAAATAGTCCACATCTACAATAATTTTAATTTTTCAGAAAATTAATTTGTTCTTGAAAACTATATAAGTGATATTTGGTTTAGCACATCTGACAACTTGTGGAAGTAGACCTGACTTTCTCAAGACATCTTGTATTGTGATCTAACAGAAGGCAGGAAAGCTGCTGGTCATCCACTTTTACAGTATACTGATGTATGCAAATGTGACATGAAGCTCTTCAAAATCGACACTGTCAGCTGGGAAAAGGCACTGGATAGATCCACAAGTGGACCAAGCATAAAGGAAAGGTCCCGTTTTGCAGATGCAATACACAACAGTAGAAGAAGGGTGAAAGTGCAACGGAGATTACAGATGCCCAACCTGTGACCGCAGCTGTGCATTAAGGATTTGCCTCTTTAGTCACACAAGAAGTTGCAAAGATCATCTCTCAAGACGTAAAATGCCACAGAAAAATGTAACAACTGCGTCAACTTGATGTTACTATACTGAAAAAATATTAAACACTTACCATGTTATACTGATTTTCTTCTGTAGCACCTGACTGTACGTCTGTCTTGTCTCCCACATTGTAACCACCTCGATTGTTATTCTACAATCAAACAAAAGAAAAAACGTGCAGATAATTTTAATCACATACACAAAATATCAAAAAGAAAAACAATATTTATAATATATTAATTTATTTTTGGCTATACAATACTGTCAACAAAAATATAACTTTCTATAAATGCCTATATATAGAGTGAAGCAAGTGAAAATAATGAACCAAGTGGCTTTATTTCAGAAGGGAGCAATATCCATACTGCTTGGCTGTGTTTGCAATAAAAATTAAAACCTTGTTAGATGTGATGTAGAGTGACATAAGCTGCTTATCTAATAGAGAGAGTTACATTTGAATACTGATGGTGATCAGGAATGTTTAACAGAAGGTTAAACTCAAGCTGAGCTGGCTTTGCTGGGCACCTTCTACTTTGTGAAAAAAAAAAAATCGGACCAGAGTGCATAGAGCATAAAAACATGCTATACAAAAACAAGACTAAAAAAACTTAGAACATGAGTCTTATACAGACACTAACAGAATGGCATTATCCTTACCTGACTATCAAACAACCGGTTAGCATTTGTTCTAGTGGCTGTATTTTCATTTAATCTATTATTGCTGCCTCTTGGGATATGAAGATAGATATCAGCATATAGAGACTCACTAGTCAGCACAACAACTAATGCTAAAAGAGATATTCTCTCAAACATTCTATCTGTAAATGATATTGATAGACAAATAAACATACATGTATTTTCAAGCATGAATGATAAATGTTTGTCTTAGTAAACATTAAAACCAAGTTGGATCATCATTTGTTGCTTAAGATATTTTGTTACATGCATATATATTGTAGTGTGAACAAAGAGAGAGAGAAGAACAAAATGGAGGAATATAAACAAAATAGCATTTACTGTGTTAGCTATTAAATTAAGATTAAATTATTTTTATAAGCTATGATTTTGTCATTTGATATTGCTAAAGAGAGTCTCATCACATTACAAGATGTTTTGTAACAGTTAATATATAATTAAAAGGCTTATAAATAATAAAGTGTCATGGAATGATTTTTTTCACATATTTTTGATTGATGTGGTTTTTAATATTTTGACTGAATAAGAATAAAGTTAATCTACTGTTTATTATATAATCTATAGTTAAATTTAATTACTTCATGCATGGGTCCTGTGATCTTCTGCAAAGACAACTCAATTTGAATATATGACTACCTTTGCTTGTGTTTCCACCACCACCTCCTAATGAACTAATCAAACTTAAGTATCATTTCTGTATTTTGAAACCTTCCTTCACAGCAGCAGTGTTATACTAGTTTATAAACAAGTAGATAGTACTATAGTAGTACTAATAGTCTAGATTTTTATTCAGGTCTCATTGAATTGACTCTTCTAATATATATATATTTAGTTAGATCTATAAGTATAATATCTATTATATTGAAACTCTATTTTAATAGATTTATAAATTTATATCAATATCATATTCATATATATGTATAATAATAGACTTTAATAGACATTAAAAGAGCTAGAATATAGATCTAGAATTCTAGTAGAATATAGATTTAGAAAAAATAGTATCATCTACAATGCAATAGTCAATAAGATAAATATAGATCTAGACTCTTAGAGTCTAGACAAACAATAGTGACTAGATCTAGTACTAGTGACTAGATTAGATCTAGTCAATACTCAATAGTTATAATTATAGGAATACAGAATATTATTATAATCTAGATCTAAATCACAGTGTAATACTAATAGTAAAAGACTAAATTCTATATAACAAAATATAACATTAATAACTATAGACTAGAGTATAGTCTACAGGGTACTATTATTTACTAGATTATAGACTAAGAATCTATAATCTATTATCTAGATGACTAGAATTTGACTAGATCTACTCTAATCTCTCTCTAGTGACGTCTAGTGTCTTACTCAGTTACTGTCTATAACTACTACTAGTATAACTAGATTGACTAGAAATAGATCTATACCATAATTATTTATACTGTCTTACTACGTCTTAGTCTATAGTGACTATACTTGACTATACTCTATAGTCAATAATAGTTTATTAATACTATAACTATAATAGTCTAAGGCAAAGTCTATGGCAGTATATCCTAGTCTAAAGTGACAAAATCACAAAGTTAATACAATCTAAATCTAGATACTTATATCTAGATATCTATAAACTCAATAGATTACTCTAAATATGACAGTTTCTGTAACTGTAGTTCTGAGATCATTCAGAGTTACAGAGTAAGACTCAACTTCATTGTTTCATTGACAACAATGACAGTAATTCTTTAAAAAAAAAAAAAAAACACAGTTTCTAGGTACTTATTGAAACAAAATACCCAGCCAGATGATACGGCACGGCACCTATTACACTTTATAATATAATATTAGGTGACCGAGCCTCGCTCGGATGGATAATTTATTAAGGAAGGATATATACCCTAAGTCATTTTGAGAATATTATTGTAATTACGAAAATGAACGATCGGGTAAAGACTATCAATCCGAAGAGTTGCTTTTTCGTTCTGTCAGTTCTCAAGGTAATTGTACATGGCGATTAGAATAGAAATTCCCAACAGTAGGCCTATAGAAAACCACAGCTCACGTCTTAACGTTTTACATTGCTTCTTTCGCGTAAAACTATTGAGCTATTATAGGCTTGGAAAAAAGTCTTTTCAGTGTAACTTCTAAAATGGTTACTTTCTGACATTTAATATTCAATTAATATATTAATTATGGCTCTGAGACATAGATACTTTACAGAAAACAACTAAGACTTCTTGAATGCTTTCACCAAAGATGCTTGCGCTCCATCATGGACATACGGTGGCAGGACCGCACTACAAACAGCGATGTCATTTCCAACGCCGGTATGGACAGCATAGAGAAATTTCTTATGGTCCGACAGTTGCACTGGGTAGGGCACGTATCCCGTATGGGAGACAAACGTATGCCAAAGGCAGTCTTTTTTTTTTTTTTTTTTTTTGTGAGCTAATAGGTGATCGATGTAACAGAGGCGCCCCACGGAAATGCTTCAAAGACCAGCTTTGGGGTCAACTTTCCTTGGCTGAAATAGAAGAGAGCAGCTGGTTGTTTGCGGCCGCCGAACGAGACAGCTGGAGGTCACTCACGAAGGCCACGGGATACACATTTCAGACCAAAAGAAAATCTGCTGCCGAGGACAAACGTAGACGGCGAAAAGAAATCTAAATTGACTACCTGCGGACAATGGTTATGCTTGCCCTGGATGTGGCAAAATATGTATGTCACAGATGGGGCTGCGCATTCCTCACTAATCTTCGGAATCGAAGACAAGCCTTATTATTATGGCTTTAGTAAGAATCATCAAGTGATGCAAAATCTCTACGTTATAGTGTACATAGTAACAAAGTAAAATCGCGCATTTTTTTTTCTAAGAGACTTAAAAACATCGCGTTTGTGTTCTAAAGAAGCTTTATTGTGAGGCATCTCTGTTACTCCGACAACCTTGCAGCTTACTAAAAAAAAAGATTGTCAAAAATATGTTCGTCCCCCATACGGAATAGGTGCCCTGCAAAGCGTGACTGTCGGAGTATAAGAAGTTCATACCATTTTGCAAGAATATCGCTGTTTGTATTGCGGTCTTCGGTGAAGTCGTTCAAGAAGTCTTAGTTGCTTTCTATAAAGTACTCATGTCTCAGATCCACATAGAGGGGTTGAGAGAATCACTGGTTGACACTGATTTTTGTAGACATGTGGAGCGATTTATTTCGCCACACTCTCACTTGGAGGTGTCCAAAAGCACGACTATCCATGATCACATATTAGCCTCTCTTTAAAGCAATGCGTCGTTTGATACTATGCTTCCCAGATAATGTGAATTTATCTACCACTTTAAGGGATGTCTATGCGCGGTGATCTTTGGGCTAAGTAGGTTTTATTGGGTGACTTCTAGAACATGACTTCTGTTTTACCGAGGTTTATAGGTTAACCAAAAAAAGCAGCAGTGGACCCCGAAGGTTAAATTAAATCATTATAATTTATAATAAGGTTCCCGTGGTCTCCTTGTTTTCAAGGAGCTCCTGGAAATCTGAAACTCATAAAAATGTCCTTAAAAAGACAAAATTGTCACTTTGGGGTGTCAATCAATATGGTAAACGCCAGTCCTACGCGTGATATAAAAAAGCGGCATCGTCAGCTTTCATTCAATAAATATGTAATGAAAATACGAATTTATTTTCTAATACAAAATCTTTATTTTCACACACACACACACACACACGCGCGCACGCACGCATGCACGCACGTCGTTCGGCGCATTGGGCGGCAAGCTGCTTTCACAAAAATCTGTCGCTGGCAATGTCTGAAGCCTCTTCCCACCTGCTCTGAGGACCTCCATGAAAGTGTAGCGCCAATATGTATTAGGATGTTCCAGTTTGCGATTTCCTCGTAATGACCTCCATGTCACCGCAACTCTTATTATGCCTAATTAATTTTGTCGGAGAACATGTCCCCCAAACCTCATGCGACGCTCTGTCACAACCTTACTAAAGGGTCGACTCTTAGTTCGGCATAGGATTTCCTTGATTGAGACCCGATCTCTATAACTGACTCCTAAAATCCGTCTTAGCCATCTTTGTTGAGCCACATTTATTCATTTTCAATTTCGGCAGATGACTTTTCACTGCACTTTATTAATGGAGCCCAGCCACTGGAAGAAATTAGTAACCTCTCTTGGCTACGCTCTTAGAATTAGGTGACCGCCATGTAGTTTGCTTTAGATTTTATATCAAATAGGGAAGTTTAATCGTCAAAATCATTTTTTTGGGGTGTCTTAAACTAAAAAACTCTGGAGTTTTTTTATTTTTTTTAAAATTCAAAACCATAAAATTTGGTGACTGTATTTTGTTTTGGAATAAAAATGAAGAGAGAGGTTTTCAACTGCAAAACTCTCTGTATGCGGGTATTTAAACACAAAACCATCAGGAAGGGTTTTAAACTTTAAAAAAAAGCTCTCTGGAGTATGTGTTTTAAACTTAAAACGACCCTTGGCTTCGAAACGCTCATATAATTTTAAGTGTGTAATTTGCTTTTTTAAAAATATTGAATATGTATTTTTTAGCTTCAAACCCAGCTGGAAGGGGTTTAAACTCAAAACCCCATATGGCTTCCATCATAGCATTTTGAGTGTGTAATTTTCTTTTTTTTTATATTGAAGAGGTGATTTTTAGCTCTAAACCCCACTGGAAGGGGGGGGGGGCGTTAAACACAAAACCCCTCTTGGCTACGCTCCTAGATTCTGCTGAATGGTGTATGGATAGTTTTATATTGAAGTGGGGGTTTATCGTAAATTTCGGAACGGGTTTTAAAATCAAAATCTTCCTTAGCTATGCTCTTGGAATTTGAGAATTGTCATTTGCATTCTTTTTTTTTTTTTTTAGGATAGGGGGATTTGACTACAAAACCCCCTGGTAGGGGTTTTAAACTCAAATCCCCCTCGGCTCCGCAGGACCAAGAGTTGGTTTAGTATTAAAATCTCACCTAAAATAAACAGAATCAAAGCAAAAAATTGTCACTAAATTCCGACCCCCCCCCCCCGGCAGGGAGGGATTTTATTTCGGGGAGGGGTCAAGCTACGCCCATGATAGCCTACTCCTGTCGGTCTAGAAGTCTAGATTGTGTCGAGCTTGTAACATATTGGTATTATATATACATTTGCACACTAGCGCGTCAGTGCAACACGCTCGTGTTTACGTAATATTGTACAGAGCTCATCTGTTCAAGCCATAGCTCAAGCCTATAGGATGGTGCATTTTAGAAGCAGTCAACTCGCGTTGTATTCCCTAAGGAATTATATATAAGGATCAGTGAGGGAACCGCGACAATGGGCGCGCTTAAATTTCAACTCAAGTGGTCATCGAAGATCAATAGTAGCCTAGAATTTTGTTGAAGTTGCTGGGCAAATTCTGGCGTGCGTTATTATAATACATAATTACATTAATTTGAGTATTAAAATACACGCAGACGTTACTTAAAAAAAGATTATTAAGTCCTACGCGTGTTCCTGGGTCAATCTAGTCATGCATGTTAACCAATAACTTAAATTCTTTTCCTGGCTGGCTCAGGCAACCCATTCCATGTTCTAATAGCACAAGCGAAGATGAAGGACTACCATTTTCCCTGTAAATAAGCGTTTTAAAAGTTTAGTAAAGTTTTATCCAGGTATTTAACGAGCGCTCGATTAGCCGAGCAGCTGTGCGGACTCGCATGTGATGAAGTCTTAATTTTCGATTTGAGCACAACTGCTGACCGATTAGCCATAAAATTTGGCCTCGCTTTGCCAGCGTCTCATAATGGGATACACGAATCATATCGTTAATAGGAATTAATGTACTAATCTACATCTACTTGGATCTTTCTAAGACAGAAGTTGGTTCAGACAGGCATATGGCGGCCTAGAGTCTTAGATACAACTCTTAGGAGAGTTACACTAAAGAACCCCGAAACATTGATTTAGAAACTATCTAGGTCTAATGAGGATGCTGTTAATTTCACTTTGACGTAAAAATAAAATACCTAGATTATATCTAATGAAAATACCCCAAACCGAACGTCGATCTTGATTCACTTGAAACAGGATGCATCCATTATAGATCTATATAGGCTAGGCATTATCTGTTTACCAAAACAATCCGATCTATATATAAACTAATAGATCTACATCTACACTAGATCTATAATATAGAAACGATCTAGAGTAAAGTGTGAAGTTCGAGCGCATTAAGCCCGCTGGCAGCAATTTTCAAGTTTGGATTTTTATAGCACCGTAACGGTCTGACCTATGAAAAAACTGATAGTATCTCTGAATTCCTCGTCCTTTTTTCTATAAAAATAGATTGGATTTAATGTATCACTAGGCTTAGTTAAAATTAAATACGAAGTCAAAGAGGTGTAGGGTAAGTATTGCCAAGCGTACTTTTCCTCGAGCGGATTTTTCCCCAGCTAGTAAGCTCGATCGGGTTGATGGAAGGTTCGAGCAGGTCAAAGAAAATATATCTAAAAACGTTTTAATATTTAATTTTTACTATAAAGTCATTTTCTTTTTACTCCAGCGCAAGAACACCATCCATTGCACCATTTCCCACCCTCCACAACTTCAAATAGTCTCTTTAAGCTGATGAGCAATCAGACTTAAAAATAGCCTTAAGCCCATTACCCATTTCCTTCACTACCGGGTAGTAAAAAAGAATAACTCCACACCTCCTGAGTTTGACCTCACCATGAACTTAGCCTTTACAAGGAAAAGAAAATAGTATGTGTAGGAAGGGAAGAAAAAAGGTGCATGCGCAGTAGCAATATAGTAGTAATTTGGTAAACATTCAAATAAAAAAGTTTTAGCAATAAAAAGTGAACTGTTCGAACCTCTTGACAAATCGGGGCTGCTCGAACTTCGCACTTTCCTATATCTAGATTCTAGACTAGAGTAGCCTAGATCTAAAGGTAAACGCTTCATACTACAAAGTTCTGAGTACAATGTGTGTGACGTGTGAGTTGTCGACTAGTTCTAGATGATACTATAACTATTTAAATTTAATTATTTTAATTAAATTAGTTACTTAGACCTTAGTTTATATTTTTTAGTTATGACTTAGACTTATCGACTTATGAGTTTTATATAATTATTAGAGAAGAGATGTACTGAGACTGATGTATCATTGTGAAATCAATGTCATTTATGTAGTCAATGTAGAGTCTATATATATATAGATCTAGTATATATACAAATAATAAATATATACTGTCTATAATAACTATATTATTATATATATAGTCATATTATACTGTCTACATACTATAGTAGTATAGTAGGCCTATACTGCCTATTCTCTACTCTACTATCTATAGTCAGTATAGTCATAGTCTGTGTACAGTATAGCTATAGACTATAGCAATAGTCAGTCAATAGGGAATCAAATTGGAGCATGTCTTTCCACCCAGAAAAATGTCAGTTGTTAAGAGTAACAAAAAAACTAAAACAAATTAATTCCACTTATCTTATTCATGGCAAACCAGTAACACAGACTAAAAACTCAAAATACCTATGTCTTATAATAAATGGAAAACTGTCATGGAATCCACATATTGATGAAACTATAAAAAAATCAAACAAAGCATTAGGATTTATTAAAAGAAATTTCTATTAATCAAATAAGAACATAAAACTAAAATGTTATTTAACCTTGGTTAGGCCAATAATAGAATATGCATCCACCATGTGGGACCCCTCAACTCAAGAAAACATTAAGAAACTGGAACAAACACAAAATAGAGTAGTGAGATTCATAACAAACGAATATTCACATTTGACTAGGGCAACACCATTAGTAAAATCACTAAATTTAGAAAGCCTTCAGGACAGAAGACTCAAAAGTAAAGTAGCAATTATACATAAAACACTGAACCATAATCTTCAAATACAAAACAAAATTTAATAAAATACTCTGAAAGACACAAAATAAAGGCACATTCCTCGTCCCATATGCTAGGACAAATTTGTACAAATACTCCTTCTTCCCTAGTGCTATTAGAGCATGGAATGGGTTGCCTGAGCTAGCCAGAAAAACCAGTGACTTGGCAGAATTTAAGTCATTGGTTAATATGCATGACTAAATGCATGACGCGTAGGACGTAATCATCTTCTTTTTTGAAGTAACGTCTGTATTATATAAGATAAGATAATAATAGTAAACTATAGTAAATAGATCTAGATTCTAGTTAAACCTAGTACTAGATCTATAGTCACTTACCGTGACTAACGACTCACTATACTTATACTGTCTATTACTCTATAGTCACATAAAGACTAATGTAACGCTGTAAATAATACTGTTATTAGTGTAATAGTAATGAGAATCTAGATAAGATTAATTAGTATTATATTATCATTTAAGTTATGATTAGATTAGTGACCATTAGTCTGATTAGTATTGATAGTAACTAAGACTGAGATGTACACTACGTCACTAGACCACAGTAGATATCGAAATCTCGACTATGACTATTGATATATCTATAAAAATACTAGATCTTTAATGATAATCTGAATTAGAATAATTATATTTTATAAATAATATATTATTAGATCTAGAAAATCTAGCTAGAAAGTAGATCTAAATCTATTATCAATTATTTTTATATTTAAAAAAATCATGATATTAATTTTATCATTAAAATATAGACTTAGGCATAGGAAAGATCTTTTATTCTATAAATATAATCTACAATTCTAAATCTATATCATATCAATTATTCAATATCGATTATCATATTAGACACATTAAATGATAATAATCTAATACTCTACTACTAGTTTGTCTAGATCAGTTGTTCCCAAACTTTTTTGTCTCATAGACCCCTTGTCATGTTTTCTGGTTTTCGGTAGACCCCCTGCTTAACTTGTATTGCTTTTTAGCAAATATATGAGCTTCATATTTTTTAAAACTAATTCAGCAATTGCTAGCTCTAGTGAGTCGAAGAGTGAAAAAGTAATTTAAAACTACATTTTACGTTATAAGAGATCTATCTTTTATATTGATAAAATTCAAATTTAAACCAATTAAAATAACAATTAATATATATATATATATATATTACTGGAATCACCAAACACAATGAAAATTATTTTTTTTTGCAGGTTCATCTTCTGTTGCTACTGATATTATGTTTCGTATAAGAATTTGTTGTTCTATGACAGTGTTTCCCAAACTTTTGACCTTTGTGTATTCTTTTATAATTTTTGTAATGCTGAGTACCCCTCCCCCCACTACACTTTAATTTATTAACAGAACATAGTAAATGTGTATTTAAAAAAAATTAGCATAGTTAATGAGGTGCAATGCGTACCCCTTTCAAACTCTTCCCATACCATACCAGTAAGTTTCGAACAGGATTTTGGGGGTCTAATCTGAACATTATCTTTAAGTGTTTGAATTTTTTTTCAAATCTTTATTCTCATGGTGGCATTGTCTCAAATGATCCTCCAGCGTAATAAGTTTCATACTGTCATATAAAGACACTTAGACAACCACTTGTTTGACAAGGATGCAATGAATTCCAATTTTAAATAATCAACGCTGTACAGTCTACATTTCTTTTTGTTAAACATTAGTTACATGTATACAAGCTTAAGATATTTAAAGAAGTATTGAAACAAAACACTTTTCTTGTGAATAGCAGGATAAATATTTAAAGGATTAACTAAGGTACAAATCATGTATTAGTGTATGAAATAATTACATTAATGGGATGTGAAAAATAAAGTCACAACCTGTTTAAATGAATTCCATTATCATAGACTCCCGTGGACATCTGATAGGCCCCCCAATTTATTTTTTGTACATGCGTAGACCCCTTGGAAATCTTTGTAGACCCCTGGAGGTCAATATAGACCACTTTGGGACCCACTGGTCTAGATATATAGATTATATATATTTAACTCCTTCTCTCTAATTGACGATACTATCGTTGATATGAACTCATTAAATTAAATTAATTTTTGATTAAATAAACTTGACTTTGTGTTTTATAAAAAGAACATCCATTTCCATTTATTTCTAGACCAAATAAAACATTTTCTGATAACAAACGAAGAAGCTATTGAAGCTTAATCATAACAGGGGAGTGAAATATAATGAGCAAAATGAAGAACTCCCTCAAAATGTAGACAAATAATTATGGAGAGAAAGAGTTAATACCTTTGATAAAAAAGATAGATTTAGATCTATAATCTTTTTCTTATGATTAAGGGATTAAAAAACAAAGGTTAAAAATATTCATAGAATTATGCTATTTATAGATTCAAAAGCTGAAAAGTGTAATGTGAAAGTTCAATCAATCAGAAAAAAAAACTAAAAAAAAAGTTAAGGGTTGCCTTTGTAATATAAAAATGGCCGAAAAGTAAAAGCAGGTGTTTGTGTGTGTGGCAGGGGGTTAAAGTTGAAAAGCCCAAAAAAAAAAAAAAAAAAAAAAAAAAAACAACAACCAATTAGCTATATATTAAATATAGAGAAGCTAAAGAAATGTCAGAGATTGTATGTTAACTTTTTTTGTTGTGGGCAGAAGGTAGATTGGCAGAAGCAGATAAGTAAAAGTGATACTAGAATTCACAGGCCCAAACCATATATATATATGTATGAGTAAATGTGTCTGGAGAGGTGTAATACAGTGGGTCTTTCGAAATCAAGTCAAACATCTATATCCAAGAAATAGCATTGTGCAGGGGGAAAAAAAATTAACAAAATGTGAGTTCTAGAATGAGAAAGAAGGAAAGAGATTGGGCTGTTTCATTATAACAGAAATACAATAATTCTAGAATCTAGATGCTGTTATAGAGTATGAAGTATACTATTATTATTATCTATTTTTAAAGTTAGATATTCTATTTATTTAGAAGGTTACACTGAGTCAGAACACTATTTGATATGAAAATAATAAACAATGTTCAATTCCGTTATTTCAGGGTTAAAAAAATCAAGAGGAAAGAAACAATGATGTTTGAAAAGTGTCTGCTTTCATCAAGTAGTGTTGGGGTTTTAGTTTACATGATATTTACATCCAGTGTGAAATGTGATATATACCTTCATAACCCCAGGTAATTCATTTATAAATATTGATATAACTTTTTTTTTTGTATGCATGTATGTAATGATGATGTATACATTTAGATAGTTGTAGAGTGTAGTGTGCATAATATCAAAGTATTTTGTTTTTGTATTTCTTTCACATTTTTATATTTATGGCTTGTCCTCGAGTCCAAAGATTGAGGAGGAGTGCCGTATTTCATATGGCTACAGAGTCTTACAAAAAATTATTGCATTTCCTCCAGCCTGCGCTCAGTACTTTTAAATTGGTAATTGGCTTGCCCAGGTCAATGCCACTCATTAAGTAGAATGAGAAATTTCACTTTATTTTTCTTTGCTGCTCTGCAGGAGGTTTAACAAAAGGAATGAATAATCTTGTTATTTGTAAACCTTGTAATAGAAATGCTATTCATTATTTTTACATTATTTATGATTTCTTCACAATAAAAAAATCAATTGTTGTTATTTCAGAGGAAGTAATAATCGACTAGACGAACAGACAAGAGAAAGGACCAATGGGAACAAGTGAGGTTTTTTTTTGTTAACTCGTTTATTGCATTAAGCATGTTCTGTATTATGCATCTCACTCTAAGCCAGTGTTTCACATAACTTTTCTCCCCTCCCCGATCTCAAGTGTTGTCTTGCATTCTAATCTTCAAAAATTCATTCTCTTGGTGTGCACAAGAGCACAAAGCAAATAGTTAGATTAAGAAGGGCTGACATTAGCCATGTTTAGCCATGGTGTTAATTAATTTACTTGTTCTTTATTGAAAATTTCTTTGTGAAGAAAAATAAAAAACAAATAGGAACAAATTCCAACAATTGAAAACATTTTTTTTAATTTGATTGCTATTAGTGCACATGAACTGAATAAATTCTTCTTTGTATGAATTTTTTTTTTTGTATCAATGAAGTATGTTGATCCATTGCTACTCTTCATTGTAAACCAATTTTGGTGTAAGTCAAAATATACTTACTGTATGTAAATACTGTAAGCACTTTATATCCTAACACCTATCCTAACACATTACCTTGCATAATTAAAAAAAACACATCAAAGAAATATAAAATATGTTTATTAATGAAATGAAACAGTAAAATGGCTAACAATATGCCTAGGGTGATGTCGTCTTCCTTGGTTCACAGCCATGCCATGTCATGACATATTCTTCTACCATGCACACCAACTAGTTTCTGCACTCGAACTGATGTAACTTGAGACCTCCTGTACATATGTCACTATTGGGCATTACTGTGTAGCTGAAAATATATATCTGGTTTCCTAATGTCATTTTGTTACACAGTTTTACATACACTAAAGGACTGTATGTGTGTGAACTAACATGAGTATGTAGTGTGGTATGTTGTCTTGACCGTTTCAGCTGTGGGATCCTTTAGGCGTTATAAAAAATTATTAGATAGTCTTTTGATTTTTACTGTGTTCTCAGTTTCACCCAGCTCACTGTCTCCATATTGTTTGTTTTTTTTCCATTGTTTGTCTCTGGGTTCTATTAATGAACTGGTTTACCATGAAAAAAAAAAGTAACAGGTTGATTGAATGGGATGAAAATCCAATCCTGGTGATGATCATAATTTTTGATTTTAAATTGTTATGTCCTCCCAGTACTTGTTAATCTGATTTGCATGAACATAATTTGTTAAATGTTTCTGTCATCATCAAACTCCATTAGAGTGAGGGCTTGAGAGGCTCAAATCCTCTCTTGCAAAAGCCCTGGACAGAAACCCTGCTGTCGCCATACAGGTCGAGAATTTTGGGTTTCCCAGACCTGTCGAGACGATATCAGCAAGTCTGGGGCAGTCAAACAGAATATGAGGCACGGTTTCCTCTTCTTCCCCGCAGCGGGGGCACCGTGAATCAAAATTTGGCCATAGCCGCGAGAAATATGAGCCAACAGGACAGTGGCCTGTCCTGCACTGTGCTATAATAGCTTGCTCAGGCCTGGACAGCCTCCACCACGGGGAAGTGCGGTCAGGGCGCCTCATGTGCTCCCAGACTCCACGGGCTTTTTGGGACTTGTCCCAGCACTCAAACCACTTTTCCATTTCTGTTTTTTGTATTATAGCCAGGGCTTCATGAAAGCTTACAGCCTCATCAGTGGGTGGAATTTGCCCTCCCTGATGGGCCAAAGAGTCTGTAATTGTATTGCCAGTCACACCTATGTGACACGGTACCCACTGCATAATTACAGGGGTGCCATAGCGTTGTTTAATGTTATGTGAAGCCATGATGACAGTGTTGATATTGGGGGGCCATGGTCCGGGGCTTTGCAAAGCCTTTAGTACAGATTTTGAGTCAGTGACCACAACAATCTGTGTTGCCCTCAAATGTCCCTCGTCGAGTTGAGAGTCAATGAATTTTAAGGCTTCACAGACTGCCATGGTCTCCGCATCAAAACTGCAAAAACTACCACATGGTCCAAAGATTTTGATTGTGTAAGAGCCAAGAAAGTCGATGTAGGCTCCATAGCCTGCTCCTCCAGAATTTATTGATGCCGACCCATCAGTGTATGCAAAAATAGCACTTGGCTTGAAGGTATTAATGGTCTCCAGAGCTAGGATTTGAAGGTCGTTAGATGAACGGCTTTGCTTAGTGGCATTAGGGTCTACTAATTTCAAGCGTATGTCTGGGGTCGTTGGGCGACACCAAGGGGGAAGGGGATAAAAGCGTTGAATGTTTTGTCGGTTGGTGGAGAGGCCAGCTTCATCAGATAGTCTAGTGGCATGATGCATAAAAGACTGCATCTGGATACGTCTTCTGCATCTCCAACCATCCTCTAGTTTTCTAGCTGGGAGGTATTTATCCAGCCTTTTATACCGCTCATAGCAGGTCAGTACTGACCTTTCCCTCCTAAGGTTTAGTGGACCTATATTAGCCATTATTTCAGCCGCATTTACTGGACTTGTCCTAAAGGTTCCACAGACAAATCTTAGTGCTTGGGACTGAATTTTATCAAGTTGTTCAAGAGCAATCATAGAGCCATAAATTTGCACAGGTAGGCTGTAGTCTATCTGTGATCGGACTGCTCCTAAATACAGGGATCGGAGCATGTCTGCTCGGGCTCCCCACTTCGTGGATGCCAGCTTCCGCACAATGCAAAGTTTCCCTGAGGCCTTTCTTACAACATCCTGGATGTGCTCACACATTTTTAGTTTCCTATCTAAAGTTACACCAAGGTACTTGGGTAGCTTTTCCATGCTGAGAGCCACTCCGTTGAAGGAGAGCTGGAAAGGTTGCCTGAGAATGCCAGTCCCGAGCGTGAACAGAGAATAGACCGTCTTGGAGTTGTTTATTTCTAGCCTCCATTTTTTGTGTGTATGAGCAGAGCGTATGGAGATCTTCTTGTAACACTTTTTGTATAGAGGTTGCGCTCCTTCCAGATTTCCAAACGACAATATCATCAGCATATAGCAGCTTTTGGCATTTTAGCTGAGCCGGTAGGTCATTTATGAAGGCCGTGAAAAGGGCGCATGACAGAACGGAGCCCTGGGGGAGGCCGTGATCGAGGGTCATTTCCCCTGAGACTTCTCCGTACATCCTTGTTCTTATTGTACGCTCTTGTAGGAAGTCTCTAATCCAGTAATATATCCGTCCCCGCACCCCCACGGCTCTTATCTTATGAAGCAAACCAGGCCGCCATACTTTATCATATGCCTGTTTTAAGTCAATGAAGACTGCGTATGTGCTTTCGGTCCTTTGGAATCCATCTGCTACGCTCTGCACAAAGATGTTGACTTGGTCTATAGCGGACATTCCAGCCCTGAAACCAGCCTGTTCTGGAGCTATAAGACGGGCACTCTCAAGGTACCAAACCAGACGCTCATATACCATTTTTTCAGCCATCTTTCCCACACAAGATGTGAGTGAGATGGGCCTGTAGCCCTCAGCAGTGGAAGCATCTTTTCCCTTTTTTGGTATTGGAATAATGGTCGCACGTTTCCAGGCCCTGGGCAGATGACCATCTGCCCAGGTTCTATTTACAAATGCCAAGAGCACGGCCCTTCCTTTCCCCCCTACATGCTTAAGCATTTGGGGGTGATACCATCCGGCCCGGGAGCCTTTTTAAGCTGGCATTTCCTTATGGCAGCATTAAGCTCGTCTATCGAGAAGGGGGAGTTCATCGTTCCCTCAGCACTTTCGGTCTGTGGTTCCTTTCGGTCTTTTTTTTTCATCAGCTTTGCGAGCTTTATCAATGGCTTTGGACATTGGGGACTTCTTGGCAGCCTTGTTGATCTTAGCAAAATATTTGTTCAACAAGGTGGCAGTTTTCTTTTTTGATGAAATGGTTACCCCACTGGGTGAAGATAATGGGGTTGCTGTTTTCGTACGCCCAGCATTTTCGAGATTTCTCAGAAGACTCCAAGCCTTAGAGCTATCCCTTAGGTTTAACCTTGCACAGGTGCTGGTCCAACGTTCTCGTTTTTCCCTGTTCACAGACGCTTTGACTAGTAGGCTGAGTCTGTTGTATTTCTGCCTGAGTGTTGGATTGTTTGGGTTCTTTTGGACCTTTTTGTATGCCCTTCTCCGAGCCATAACAAGTTTGTTGATTTCAGCCGTCCAAAAGTTTTTGAATTTTTTACAAGGGTAAGTTCGAGGAATAAACTTTTTAGCCATGCCAGGATAGCTGTTGTTATTTGACGGTACACAAGGTCGACAGAGCTAGACTCTCCATGGATTTTTTCAAGGGGATTGTCGACAGCTGTCTCATATCCTTTCCAATTAGCCTTACTATAGCACCACTTTCGTGGTTTTTTCGTGGGTTCTTTTGGACCTTTTTGTATGCCCTTCTCCGAGCCATAACAAGTTTGTTGATTTCAGCCGTCCAAAAGTTTTTGAATTTTTTACAAGGGTAAGTTCGAGGAATAAACTTTTTAGCCATGCCAGGATAGCTGTTGTTATTTGACGGTACACAAGGTCGACAGAGCTAGACTCTCCATGGATTTTTTCAAGGGGATTGTCGACAGCTGTCTCATATCCTTTCCAATTAGCCTTACTATAGCACCACTTTCGTGGTTCTTTAGCGGTCTTGGTGTTCATTTTAGAAAGAGTGGCAGTCAGTAATATTGGAAGGTGGTCACTACCAATATCGCCTACTACTTGATAAGTTATGACAGATTCCAAGTTAGCAGAGACTAAAGAAAGATCTGATCGTGATAGTGAACCATTGCTAGCATGCAGAAGAGTAGGAGGAGAGTATTTATTTTGCAAAAGAAAAAGGTTAGTAGAATTGCATAGGTCAGGAACTTTTTTATCAGACTGATCAGTGTCATCATAGCCCCAGGAAGGTGAATGGGCATTTAGATCTCCAGCTATGATAGTGTCTACAGTTATTGTCTCTCTGACATCTAAAGCCAGTTCTTGTTTTGGTGGATTATAAAACATTGATGCACTTGAAGCGTCTATTATTTTTCCAAATTTCTAATACCAAAGTGTCTGTCCTCCCCTGACTCAAGTCTGTGGACACTTTCTTGGCGACCAGAGCATTAGCCACCAATGTAACCAGGCCTTGGCAATCCCCACAGGAGCAGCGGAAAACATAGTACCCGGGTATTGAGACACTTCTTTTTTCCCCTATCAGACATTCTTGTAGTAAGGCAACATCCACACACTCTTTGTGGAGCAGGTTAGTTATTTCAAGTGTCTTTGGAATGAGTCATCGGACGTTAGATTGAAGGACTTTGAAAGTTTTAGCATCATATTTGGAAATTTGGGGATCATGTTGCGTTTTCTGTCCACCTAAATTAGTGTGGGGGATACTTACTTTCCAGTATGAAGTGTTGGTGTTGGGTTAACTTGTTCTGAAACTTTTGGTTTTTTAATTGTAGTGTTTGTTTGGGGGAAAAAGGATGTTATCAGGGTTTGTGTGTTGGGAAGAACGGTAGCTCTTTTTTCACAACGTGGCCCGTTCTCCCTATGTACCAACGTTGCGGGGCGATAAGAAGCACATTTTTCGATGCCAGGCCTAATGCCTAATGTTTCTTTAGACTCAGATACTTCACAATGATATTTAATTTCTTTTTTGCTTTCTCTAATTCATAGTTGGTACATTCTCACTTTGAAATAATAGGGAAATACTGTTCTTAACATACCGGTAATAATTTATTTATAAAGGGCTGTTAAGCAATCAAAATGTAGCCGCTCAAGGCGCTGTAATAACATTACAAACACAAACACGACAGCTAAAATTACAATTAATCAAAAAATAAATTTAAACAGGTAGGTCTTAATGTTCTTAAAAGTGGTGTAGCATGTTGTCTGTCTGAGATCAATGGGGAGTGAGTTCCAAACCTTTGGAAATGCCCCACAGACTGTCACTTTTGAGGGAGAAACGTGGCACCACCAGAAGCGTTAAGTCCATTGAGCGCAGGGCTCTCTGAGGGACATATAAAGTAATCACTTCGCTAAGGTATAAAGGCATCTCATTGTTATATATACACTTATGACACAGTGTTGCGACCTTGTAGTCGATTCTCGCTTTCACAGGAAGCCAAAGAAGCGTGCGCAAGAGCGTAGCCGTAGTAGCAGAATCTCTTCTTGTTTTTCTAAGGACTATTCATGCGGCATTGTTCTGAATACGTTGCAGCTTGGCTATTTTGTCATCGGGTATACCTGCTAGCACGGCGTTACAGTAGTCAAGGCGGGAGAGTATGAATGCCACAGCTAGCGAATTTGTTGACTCCGTTGTTAAATATGGTCGAATCTGGCCTAATCTGCGCAGCTGCAGATAAAGACCCTTGCAGAGCTGACTTATGTGTGGGTCGAAAGAAAGTGTTGAGTCGAAGAAAACTCCAAGATTCCCCACTACATGGACATAAGGAACTTTGCAGTTTGTGACTTTTGAGACGTTGTTCCGAGTGCCAATCTTAATTATTTCTGTCTTGTCTTCGTTCATCTTGAGTTTATTCTCAACCATGCAATCACTCACCCTTGCAACGGTACCACTGATTTTCTCTGCCAGATGTGACACCTCTGAGGGTACTGAGGAATCGTATAACTGTGAGTCATCAGCAAAGAAATGGTATAAGATGCGGGTTGGCCGTATGACACGCTGAGTGGATATGTATACATAGTGAATAGTAGGCCTACTGGGCCTAGAACTGATCCTTGGGGTACTCCGTACTTCAAGAGTAAGCTTGTTGATTCTGTTCCGTTAACAACGACACTTTGTGTGCGTTCAATCGGGTAGGATCCAAGCCACTTTAGGACGATTCCTGCTAAACCAAAAGTGGCAGAGAATCTGGCCATCATAATTTCATGGTCTAGCGTATCAAAGGCTGCGGACAAGTCCATCATGGAAAGAATTGATATGTGGCCTATGTCGGAATTGTGAAGTAAGTTGTTTAGTACCCTGACCACTGCTGTCTCTGTGCTAGGGCACTTCCTATATGCAGATTGAAATTCTTCCAAGAGACAGTACTATTCATGATGAGAAAGAATTAGCGCTAACACGATGCGCTCCAGAAGCTTTGACAGGAAGGGATGATTTGATACCGGGCGATAGTTTTTTTTAGACATTCCGGATCAAGACTGGATTTCTTTAATAAGGGCCTGACAAGCTTAAATTGCTGTGGTACAATGCCCGAAGTCAGTGAAGAGTTCACAATGTTAGTAATTGTGGGTACAAGCTCATCATGATTTATTTGGCAGTTTAAAAATAGTACTTTTGACATAATCTTCAGATACACTCTAAAACTCGCAAAAAGAATTTTGTAAAGATTGGAGAGTGGCCAAGCTGTGATGAGAGGGATGTCATGTCATTTCTGATCTGCTCAATCTTGCCAATGAAGAACATGACATAAACTAGTGTTCTAAATCCATACGCAATTCTGATACTACTTGATTACCAGCCTATCAAAATACTCAATGTACTTATGAAAAAAGCTTGCTAGTTACTTGTTGGGTAATAGTGAATTGGGTATAGGCCTATATGATACACAGTTTGTGGATTCTCCTAAAATGTCTAAGATCTTAAAATCGTTGTTCACTAATTTATCCTATTCATGTTGTCACTATTGTATAGCCCTGCTCTCCAGCAACATAATTGTACTTTATGAATATGTCTACTAAAACAGACAACAACAAGAACTTAACAGTCCTATCCCCTAGCTACACCAAATGTCCATTTAGGAAACATTTTAAAAAGATACTTTTTCTCTAGTAGTTATTGACTGGATTCCTTTCTCCCTGCCTCGCTAAAATATCAAATGGTTTGTATTAACTTACTGTCTCTACTGTCTTGAAGTCATGACTAAACCACCGCCGACTTTCATCTACACACTTATTATTCCTGTTATAAGATAAGTTCCTCAGAGACGCTATTCTAGCTGCTAAATAATTTCTTCTTAATATATTACGGAGAAAAAAAAAAGACCCATCTTCCTCTCCTTAATAAGCTGGTCAAGCGAATTTGTTACTGATCTACTTGGTTCACATGGCACTATTGCCGGGGTCGGCAACCTTCGGCTCGCGAGCCACATGCGGATCTTTGGGTGTGAAGCTGCGGCTCTTTAGTTCCATACGCAAATATTATTTATTTTATAGAAACATTTCTTAAATAGTTCTGAATCGTTTAACGAGGATAAGGCACCGATTCTATCTCTCAGCCACTTGTACTCGCTTTTCGCCACACCCCTCCACCATTACACGCGTCGTCAATATTGTCAGTCAGTCAGAAGTTCTCGAATGACGCCATTGTCGGAGGTTTCAATTCGCTGAATTGGCGTCTTTACCACGTGCTTTGGCTGTGATGTAAAGTTAGTTGTTTCAAGTAAATGAGTTAGAAGCGATTATCTTCTCAAACTTAGAAGCAATCTTCTTAATGCTAATTTGGCAAGCTTTGCGGCACCACTAGAAATTGGACAAAAAGGCAAACCATTTACAGATGGTGAGTATGTCAAAGGCTGCTTTCTACATGCATCCGAAGAAAATACTTTTTCGTGATTTTAAAAACAAACCAGAAATCTTGAAAAAAAAAACAACAACGATTTGCCGTTATCTGCTAAAACAGTACAAGATAGAATATTTAAAATGTCTTCAAATGTAACATATTTACTGGTGGAAGATATTCAACTTTCTTTTGTCCTATCACTTGCTAGTCTTGCAACATAAAGACACGGCACAAGTTGCCCATTTTGTTAGGTATATGTCTTCTTAATGTCCTAAAGAAGAACTTCAAGGATTGCTAACGCTCTCGTGAAAACTAGAGAATAGTGCATGCCGTACAAAAATAAATTGAAAACAATAAGATCGATTTAAATAAGACAGAGCCAGAAGTATGACATGAACAAATAAAAGGGCAACAACGATTCGTCGGAGCAAAATAAACCACGAAATTCTTACGTTTCATCGAATAATACACGAAGAAGCGCTTTGTATCCAAAACGATTCAAACCAAAAAAGCACTCTACCATCGTCAGTTTAAAGAATTCTTTAACGAAATGGGAGACTCAGTATTCCGACCTCCTTCTTTAAAATAAAGTGCGATGGCTTTCCAAAGGTAAGCTGTTGAAACGTTTTGTTTTGTGCTTAAAGGAAATACATTCATTCCTAAATGATAAAGACATTAATCTCCCTGTATTAGAAAACGACAAATATTTACAAACTTTTTATTTCATGGTTGATATAGCAGAGAAATTAAATGAGCTAAATCTAAAACTGCATGTTTTGGTCGAAGAATTGGTTTGGTTGAAGAAAAATTAATTCTTTTTGCAGAAGATATTCAGAGCGGTAAGTTACTTCATTTTCAATGTCTAAAGCAGTATCACAATAAAATCAGAGCTACTTTTGACACGAATTACTTGAGCACAGTTTTAAAAAAAAATCAAAGATAAATTTCTTGATAGATTTGAGCAGTTCAAAACCAACAAAACCATTCTAGCATTTTTAGTAAATCCTATCAACACAAATTCACATTGATCCATTTGAAATTGATACTGGATCTCTAAAAATGCTATTGGTCGATTTATAAAGTAAAGCTTTATGAGGCGGAAAATTTACAGAGTTGAAAAGCAAGTTGCAAAAGTTGGAGGTCTAGAAATGTTTGCACGTAACGCAACAATAGTAGACATCTTTCTAAAGAATGCCGCGAGTTGATTCGGCGCATGGAATAATCTTCCAGATTGCTACATTTGGAGTGCTAACTATCTTCGGATCGACATATTCGTGCGAGAGTTTTTTTTTCTTTTTTCATGAATATAATTAAAAGCAAAGTAAAAAGCCAACTAACAATTGAAAATCTAGAATCGTGTTTGAAACTAAAAACAACAAGTTATGAGCCAAATGTATCCAAACTTTCTAAAACCATACGAAGCCAACGCTCCCATTGAATTTATTTGCTCAATTGTTTGTTATTGAAGTTCAAGTTAATGTTTAAGGTAATTTGTAGCCTAGCTGCTTTAGTTGTTACCGAAATAAAAATATAATAATGCCATATATATATATATATATATATATATATATAATTTAATTTGTTGTGAAAAACACTACTTATATATACAAAGATTCTTTTTTTTTTCATAAAAAAAAATGTGCGAGTACTATTTATTGTTGCAAGAAAAAATTTTGTGACTCTTTAAAACTTTAAAATAGTAAATTTTACTTTTTGGCTCTTTCGACTCAAAAGGTTGCCGACCCCTGCACTAGTGTGCCATAGTAAAAAGAGCACCCGTCAAATGAACTTAATTAAAGAAGGGTGCAGAACGGTTGATACTGACTTGAGACAGACATGCGATGTCGTGTTTTAAGATCTTCTTCGTATTGCACGAGCCGTCTTATTTACCAAAAAATAGATCAACAAAACGATAGCTCAACGCTCACAAGAAATTCTGAAAAGAAATTCATTGGCTGTGACGTATTGAAAGACTTTCTGCGAAAGAGTCATTTGGGTTGATATTGATGCAGATGCTTCTTTCGAAATGATATAAAAGGTCCTACTTAGAATGGTGAAAAAGATTTCTCATAATTTAATCATTTAGGTTCTTCTATCTGCGGCTTTTGAAAACCCAGAATAGATAGTTTTGGGTAACGTATCAGGATACATTGTACATAGCCTACTTCACAAGAAACTAAGTATCCCACCGCTGTACAATGAGTCAGTCATTGTTGCTCACGTTTCACGTGCGACATGATGCACTTATGTCCACTTGTACTTTACCATCTATTGGCTCTTGTTACTCAAAAAAAAAATAATTCTATAGATCTATAAATTTACGGATGTTGGCGCACCATCTGAACCTGATTGTTTCAGCCAAACTTTGCGGGAGTGCATCATGAATAAGCGCTAGTAAAATAGAATAAGACTAAAATATTTTTCCAAGAACATACTTTGAAGATTAAGTCACTGACGATGTTATTACAATTACATTATAACATGCTCAGCGGCATGAAGGAATCTAATAATTATGCTATAGGCATGAAGGTAGCGCTATATATGATTTGATTTTGATTTTAGGCACATCGGCACAATTTAGGTCATGTCGTGCCTTAGCGCTATATACAAGCTACTACTACTACTACTATTATTATTATTATTATTATTATTATTATTATTATTTTTAATTAATTCGTTTTTGTTTTGGTTCGGCCAGTGGCCGGTGGTATTCAAATTTACATGAGTGTGTATGAGGGTAGGGCGCTGTTGTATTGAGACCTACTGTGGTATAGTTCTGTATGGGAAAGGCCACTGTCTTATTGAAGCCTACTGTTATAGTTTTGTTCTCGGCTCGCCGGGTAGAGTGTTACGGAAGACTTGCATTATGAGGATCAAATTCTGAGAACCACTTTGTTATAGTAGATGTTTACAGAACTGGAGTGCCATTGGGTCTAAAAAGAGACCTTGACTTTTCGGAAAAACAGAATCGCCATTTTCTCAAGCACCACGAAACACGCTAAAGAGTCTTAAGAAACATCCTCTGGAATCAACACGCTCGAAAAAGCGCCTTTGATTGGTTGTGCAGATTGTTAATTGTTAACCGTTGAAAGTACTATGCTTGCCTTACGTCAGTCATCCTACGACACTTCTTGTCAGTGACCTTTGATCTTTCTTCAAGCTATGGGGCCCGTGCACAAAACTTTAAAAGACAGCAGACTTGATGCTGCTGTCGAACCATTGTTTATACTCCAAGAGCAACAAAATCCTAATCATCTGTTCGCTATTAAAGTTTGTACACCTACACTTCTGGCATCGATGTGGGTCCACCATTGAATAACCAACCATCGCTAATAGAACAACTTTTGAACCACATAGTTGAGCAACACCCTGTATCTATTTAAACTTTGCTCTTGTGACTCTACGACAGATATTATACAAGCTAACCTTGGCTAAAAGGACAACTTTTAAAGCACTTAGTTGATCTACGCCCTGTATATTTTAAGTAGCTCTCGTGATTCTACAACAGATATAAAAACTGCATCATTAGCTTTTAGGTTTTACATCATTCGTCTGAGAACATCCCCCCCTCTCTCTCCGTGTAGCTTCACAATGACTACTTGTCGCAGCGCGACACTTAACTGCTACATCATGTTCTCTGATAACCTTGCAGTCTATGTTTATGTACCCGATTCTTTTCATTGTTAGTAGGTCTTGGAATTCCTTATTTACTTTATAGTATTTCTAAAGCATGTTTAAATATCTTCATCTCGTCGTGTTTCTTTCTTTCCCTTTCGCTTGTACTTTGTTGCTTTACCAAACACATTAAACACCCGGACTTACCCATGAAAAAACAAACAAACGCTGAACAGTTGTATCAGCGTCTCAATGGGAAGTTTAATGACCATGTGTTAAGAGCCAGAAGTTAGGGCCTTACACTTGTATTCCCATGTGAGATAAAAAAAAAACAACATGCTCCGTGGGCCCGTTCACTTCATGGTTTACCTTGTCTGATTCATACAGGAATATCGTACTCTATTTTCGGCTGTATCTCACCCCCCCCTCCCACCTTTTTCACCCTATATGCCTAGGATATCCGCCATGTGATTGTGACACAGCCAACTTGGACAGTAGCCAGAAAGGGAATTTCTTTTTTTAAAGTCACGCTTTTATGTTCAGCTGTTGACTTATTTACCAGCTCTCGATTTGAATATTGAAATTGAATTATCTGGCCCACATAAAGTTTATGTGTTACACAAGAGCCTTACTGAGTTTGACAGTAACACTCGTGATAGAGAATAACAAGAAGACTCAAAAGGAAAATTGCTGTAAGCAAAAGCTAGAGGCTTAAAATTATCTACATTGAACTAGACTCAATTCATTTCCACACACGCACATAGTGTTGATTAATCATAATTTTGTTTAGGGCTAAGGTGGGGAAGAGTATTAATGCGGTGTCTAGTATCTCCCTCTTCAGAATTTTGGATGGCGAATAAAAAAAAATCTCAGAACATGCATTTAAATGGCGTCGAAAGTGTTGCGTTTACTTTTGATTGAATTCGACACAGACACGTTTAAAGAAACCTAATACCAGGTCGATCTATGAGTTGTTTTTGTAAGGAAGCGCCACCAATCTGTTGAACCATGAATTGATTTGATGGTCAAGCAAATTAGATGGAGATCTAAGCCATGTGACGTGTTTCCGCCCTTTCTTCAAATACATTTGACTTTTATTGTAACGTCATCTTTGGTGCTATGTACATTAAACAGGATTATTGTCTTGGCTTGTGCGGTTTACGTTTTAAGTCTGTTTAAATACCACGGTGGTACCGACTCAGTACCAAGGTGAACATTTGACCGCAGCCATCCTCCGCCGTCGATAGTTTTTTGGGCTAGTATGTAATAATCTACTATTAGAAGGAGCGTCCAAAGCTATGAAAAACAAAACATTCAAATTGAATAGCATGACTTGGACAAGGCTCTAGCAATTCACACAAGTGACTACATTAACACACGGCAGTAAAAAAAAAAAAAGCTTTTTAACCAACACGTGATTCAGAAATTAAGGGTATAGAAAAAAACAACGGCGAATTATTTTTGAGCCCATGGGTGTGTGTGTCTTCTGGTGCTCCGGAAAGTATAGAGGCTATTTTTTTTCTTCTATGTCAACATTTGTACTGACAAGTGATGGATGGATGCACTTTTTGATTCAAAATTTTTGCTAATTACCTTACCTGCCCCTGTCGTTTTCTTTCACACTAATTACAAAAAAAAAAAAATGAAATTCATTTTAAATATCTTTCTATCATTCAGTCTCCTTGCTTGTCTGTGTTTTGATTTGTCTGTTCTATATGTCCATTTTCAATTCATCTTGGTCTGTCTATCTATTCAATACCAAAATAGATACCAACCTAACATATACTGCATTGTCTTACAAATATGCTTTTTATAGATCTTAATATAATACATATAATTATTTTTTTGGGGGGAGGGGGGTTACACTTTATGGAGCAATTTAAGAAAAATGAGAAAGAAAATGTCTACATAACTGTTATGTTAATTATGGGCGTCATAAATCTTATGACACTTGTTTCAATGCATATTATTAGCTAACAAGGGAGGTAAAAAGGGGGAAGTTTGTCAAAAGTAAATTAAAAAAAAAATGGTACAATTTATTTTAAGTTGAAATTGTGCACATAGTAGTATAACTGTTTAACTAAGCAGATAGAGTGTTGTGCTATTTATGTGAATGTCATGGGTTCAATTCCCAATATGGTCAATTTTTTTTCTCCACTTTCAACAACAAATAAAATGTGAATGTTTATTTTACTTTATTATTTTAATCAGCTGTCTTCCCAGGTTCTTCTTAGTTTTCATAGTTACAAAAATTTCACTAACTCTTTGATTTACTAGAACTGTAAATATTGTTCAGTATGTGTGTTTTTTTAAACTTAGTAGTTACTAGTTATACAATTTTAGGTTAAAAATGTTTAACTGAACCAATTAAAGACATAATTGTTAGCTATTAGTAACTAATTTATTTATTTTCTATCAGCAATTTTGATTCCCAGAACAATGACAGGGGAGGATACAATGTTGGATCGTTGTTGTATTACCAAGGCTCTGTGTTGTCCATAGAATGGTATGAGAATTATTTAGTTTCCTTGAGTCACCAATCTAAATAGTTTTGCCTTATTACGTTGTTTTAGACTGACATTGCTTCACTAAGTTTGATGAGAATATTAAAAACTTTTTCAAAACTTACTTAGACTAGTTTGACTTTTAAGTTCTGTTATTTGTCTGTGTTCTCAAAGCACCTTAAGTCTTTATCATGATTGTTAAGTTTTATTTTACTCTGTTTATTTTATTACTGTCATATATAGCATAGGTTAAAATAGTTGAGATCTTAGCTGAAAAGATGAAAGTACTGGGGCTGAGTACTGAGTCTAAGATTTATATTAAAAGTTTTACAAATGTTTGTGAGTATACTCAACAGCATGGTAAAGAGCTTGGCCTCTGAACCAGGGGTCCCAGGCTAGAATCCTGGTGAAGCTGGGATTTTTAATTTTGGACCTATATGACCTTTACATCATTAGCTATATAGATTGCAAGGTCTGAAAGGGAACTTAAACAACACTAAAAAAGGTAGATTTACCAAAAATCTGATACCAAAAGTAAAGATGATTACAACTATAAATTGTCCAGTGGTCAATATCCTGAACACCATGTCAGGATTGAACCCAGGATCTTTACTCAGCTAAAAATTTGATTTAACAGCTAATGTAAAGTTTTACGGCTTTATAATTAGAATGTTGTAAAATTCTTTTTTGATCATCTATTTTGTTTATTTTGAATGGAAACTTCTGCTTTATGAAAAAAAATTATGCTACATGATGTTATTTGCATAATAATGAACAATTTGAAGGGAAATGTTTGATTTCTATCAGGACCAACCAGCACTCCTGTCATGGCCCAAATAACAACTGTGAACTGATCCTTCAGTACATGTGTGACAGTGATGTGAGAGATGGTGTAACTACCACGTAAGTCACTTGGTTTATGGGATGTATTTATTGTTAACTGAAGCATAATGGATTTGTGAAGCCACTTCGCTCTAATGAGGCACCTGAGATCTGCAAAGGTGGTTGGTTCTTGTGCCTGTTTTATCTAATTAATATTTTATGTTGTTCTCTTATGTTGTGCTCTTTCCAGAACAATCCCAGCTAATCGTGCTCAGTGTGAGAATTACAACTGTGACATGGACAGACGGTACCGAATGCATGAAAATTATGCTTACTATCAAGAGTGTAGTTTAAGGGAGAGAAACAAAGGACTATTTACTGCAGATCAGGTAAATATGTTGTAAAAAATCTGGGAATAAAAATCAAGTAAAAATGTTCCCTGTTACTTTGTTACATGGTTAAAATTATAATGGAAATAATTAACCTGTTTCAAGACTCTTGGGAAAGCTCAAATACTTATACTTACAAATATTTTATGGGGATCCAGTTTTTCATATACAATGGTTTGCTATTGTTTCATTGTTTACTATGACGTTATCTTGGCTTAATGTAATGATCACACAGTTAACTTTGATTAGAATATTACAAGAAGCAGAATGTCTTTGAAGTTTTGTACAACAGTACATTGATATAGTAACATTTTAGTGGATTAATTAAAGTTTTTTTAAGGCTTTAATGCGATCAATACTATCAATTAGCTTTTGCTATACAAAAACCAAATGTGTAAAACATCCTTTTTTATTTATTGCGTGTCTAAAGTGCTTATAACCTATAAAGACAACTCAATGAAATAATAAAAAAGATTCCCTCTCAAATACGTTTTAACTTTGGGACATGACCAAGTTATTTAAGCTCTAGTAAATTATTTTTCTGTCAGTTGGAGTCATTAAATCTCTTCTCTAGACCTATGTCATAAGTCATAACTAGTGTAGTTAGAAATTAGAAATAATTACACTATTAGTACAATGTTTTTTGTGACTTTTTAACAAAAATAATTCTTGACGTTTAAAATTTAGTTTTCCACTATGGACTCTTTTTTTTTAAAGAGAGGTTTCTAAATTTTTATGTACTTTTTTTATATGTAAAAGGACAACAAAATCCATTAATTATCCTGACTTTATAATGTATTCTCTTCCACAGAATCTAAAAAATCAAAATTCAGCACGCAGCACACGTCAGAATCCTCAAGCAACTAGACGGGGCTATGAGTGTCCAGAAGAGAGAGATTTCTATCCATACTGGCATCCTTCCCCTTGGGTGGTCAGTTTTTTAGCTTCTTATCTTGTTGTTCTATCTCACTCATAGATTAATGATTAATTTTTGGCTCTCTTCATGTTTATGATGATTAGATTTTAAAGATGAATTTTTGTTTTACATGTTGCATTGAATTATATTGTGTTTCACTTTATTGCAGGATATAGCAGTGCTGACAAATGATGTGTCACGTTGTTATTATTACAGAAATGAAAGCCAAAATGTCAAATCAAGATGGGCGTGTGTCTTTCCTCCTGCTGTGATGGAACTTATAAATAACAAACTTGTTCTTCCTAACAACAAGAATGCTTGTGAGGTAACTGGCAAAAAAAAATACACTTCTTGAGCTAGTAGATAATATAATATTAAAAAATATTTTGGGATAATGCAAAATTAATATGAATTTTTAGCAAACTGGATATAATTTCTGCTTAAAAATTCTTTCTTTACATCTAGTTATGCATGGAAGTATATTAAGGTATTTTTTGTATAGATGGAAAATAATGTTTCCCAATTAAATATATTGTAGTTTTTTTTATAGAAATATTTACATTTCCTTTAATAACATTCAGTTTCATCTTAGGTAATGCACAACTGTTGTATTCTGTACATTTTCTTGCTTATTTTTTTCTTAGGTCAGCTATAACTCCTTAAAGCATGATTATTTTTTTTAAACTAGACATTTGAATTACCTAAAAACATTGAAAGTGAGATACGTAAGCCAGTCTGGAAAGAGTTTCCAGCTCATGGAGTGCCTGCTCCTGAGTGTCGAGAGACAGAATATAGTAGGGACAACCATCTGGGCAATGGTTATGGTGGCCACCCACTCATGTACAACTGGACCATCCCTAACTACCTGGAGCATGAGAGCTGTGTCCTCAGAATCAGGTTTGTGGAAATCCAAGTTGTCATCACAGAATATCATTCATTCTAAGCAGACAAAAAGAATTGTAGATATTCCACTTTCTCTACAATCTTTATTACATTTAGGCTAAGCATCAAGTAAGCTTCTCATCTCTTCTCATGCCCTTATCTAGTTTATAATAATTTGTTGAGAAGTTGATGACTATGCTACATTGCAGCATATTAAAACCATTTCATCATATCATGTGTATTGATAGATTTTTAGTTACAACAGTATTAAATTTTTTTTTGCCAAAATATTTTCTACTCCAATTGAATTATAAGGCTGATATCTGGTTTTTAAATGCAGATACAATATATCAACCAATGATTATTCACCTTGGAATACTTATGCTGCAGATAATGGGAAGATTCAATTAGCCCCTAATTTAGGTTTCAGTAATGAAACCCAAGCTTCTTCAAGAGGTTACATCTTTCAAACAAACCCTGAAGTGAACATTTTTCCTGGTACCGCTATCAATTTAAGCCTTCGCCTGGCTATTAATACAGCCCAGTATGGCAGAGTTTTCCAGGATAGGTAAGAGACATTTTATTTCCTGATATGCTTATTGTTGAAGCAAACACAAGGCTTTAAAATTGTTACTAAACTAACCTACAGGACAGCTTAAACCATTTACTTCTATTTTTCTATCTCAAAGTCATTTTCTTTCCTAGTCAAAGGGAGATTAGTCTTTTAAAAGCAATCCCATAAAAATATTTAGAAATAAAAACAATGAATATAAACCTTTCTCTTCTTTTAGCTAGCCAAAATATGAAGAGCTTTAATAAAATAAAATGTATTTCATGTTGGATAACATAGCAGCGCTAAAGTAGTTTCTAAATCTAAAGATGAGTATTTTTTGTTGTTGTTTTGACATTTGGAGGGAAAGTGAAGATAGAAAAAATGTATTGTCTTGTAATACTTGCAACATAGTAATAGACTGAGTGCTATTATCCTTTTTCATGAACCAATTTTCTAGATTTTGTCCTTATAATCTTTTTTTTTTTTTTTTCCAATTCTCTTATAAAAATGAAATTATTTGGAAGTTATCAGTAAAGGCTAATTAAAATGTATTCATATATTTTTTTGATTATCCTATTGAATTTCACTTTATGCTCAGCGTTTTTCTAAAATGAAATTTTAAAAGAAAAATGAAAGGCTCTTATATAGGTTTTCATTTTTTTGAAACAAAAATCTTTACAATTTTACTTTTAGGTCACACACATTTGCAGTGCGCAAACGCCCAGATGACCTCACTGACTGTAATATATACAACTTGAATGTTCGAGGCAAAAGGGGCAACATAGTTCAGGTGTATCCTGGTGTTGAGTATGACTTTGTGCCCAATGATATGAACATGGGTGTTGGAGAATGTGTTCATATCCAGTAAGTTTGTTTTTTCTTTATATTAAAATTTTATTATTTTTTTTAGGATTTGTGGCCATATTTAGTTGTGCAGATTTATCATATTACTTTGGTTGAGGGATACATGCTGAATTTCTGAGTTTACTTCTCCATTTCAAAAATTTTTTTTCAAATAAACTTTAAACTAGAGTAAATTCTCACAAGATGCATCAATCATCTATTATATCTTTCTGATATATATTTATATATAGTTGGTCCATCATAATATGATGATGACCACTTTGTCATCCAGGGGGCTGATGGCTTTGCACTGCATTTTAGTGCGTACACATGTGTGGCGGTATGAAACCTAACTGGGCTCGTAATGATCGGCTGCACACTGTGCAAGCTGTTCCAAAGAAATTATTTATCTAAATAAGATCTTTCTCCTAGAATCTTGCTTTCCATAAGAGAAAACAACTGAGACACTAAGCAAAAATGAAGTGACAGGAAAGAATGAGCCTTATTGCGTATTATATTTAAACTTTATAGGAACTTTCATTTTCAATAGTTTTTTGATAAAATTGTTATTAATAAATAGAATTTGGTTTTTTTTTCTTGTTGGAAGTTGGCAAAAAGTAAGAATTTCTGTTATGATTAAAAACAAAAACTATTAAAAAATGCTTGCTCATAAAATTTTTAAGAAAGTTTTAACTGTTAAAATTAAGAGAACTAAAAGGATTCAAATGTGCTTATGTTAATATTATGTTCTATTAAATTTATCTCTTCACTGAATTTTAAAATGTATACAAATAGTAATTTGACTGTACAGGTGGACAGGTTCCAACACTAATCCTGGCAATAATGATGGTCAAGGTCTTGCTGGCACTGACAGAAATAATGTAGTTCTCCTGGGGCATCAAGTTGGTTAACTTTTTCATTTGAAAAATTAATTTAATAAATTAGATTCATAATACCTTTTATATGATTTATGTTTTGTTTTTAGAAATACTTCATTCCTCATTAATCTTTGGACTCGAAGACAAGCCTTATTGTTATTTGTTTTTAAAGACTTTGATATTAGATTTACTTTATTAGATTTTACCTGGACTTTGTATGTTATATGATTTATGCTTTAATATTTGATTTATGTTGTTTTTTTAAAGATTTTAGAAGCTGCAAAAAGTATACATATAATAATTATAAAAAAAAGTAATTTAAATAAACATGAAAAATGTACTATTTATTAGAATAGAAGACATATCATGGAAACTTTTTAATTGTAAACAGTGATAAGAAGAGTAATTTTTTAAAATAATAATTATGCATTTACGCTAATGTGTATTATAAGTTTATGTTTTCTGAATTAAAATCAAATTTAATTTATTTATTATGCAATCTCACATAATAATCAAGTATTAAGTGACTTTTTATACTATATAGCAATAAAATATGACTCACTAAGGAATCATGACCAATAAACCTCCTCATTATGTAATGGAACTCTGTAAGTTATGTTTACCATGTAAACTAATTAATGATGTTATTTCAAACAATGTATTTTTTTTTCTGCAGCCATTTTCTGATGGTGTTCAGAGGAGTGGAATTTATGGACATTATAGTTTGAATTTACCAATGAGGGCTGAAAATATGACTTTCCTTGGTTGGTCTAAAGAGGATGCCATGACTCTAGCTTTTTCTGATCCAGGTAATGTGAAATTAAATGTCTTAATTATATAAGATATATTATCCCTAAACTAAACAAGGTCAAGGACGCTAAATTGAACTTGGCTGTTGTAAAATAAATAACAATGAATTGAGCCATAGTTTTAATTCTATCTTATATGCATAAAGGTTGATCTTTTTATCAACTCTCCTTTATTACTGCTGGTTAGTTTCCCATTTTAAAATTAGTTTGAAGTTTTAGAGTGCAAGAAAATTTGATTCTGCTATGTTAAAAAAATGAAAACAAAATTTTCATCAACACATTCTTGATTTTGAACTCTGGATACACCAAAAAGCTAGCTATTTATAATTTTTTTTTATGAAACTCCAATTTTTATACCTGACAAACATTTGACATACAATCACTGGACTTAAAAATTCAGATTTTTACTTATTGGATTGGTAGTTACATACCACAATTGGGCAGAAGATTAAGATTGAAGCAAGTAATTTTGTTTATTCAGAATGTTTATTTGTTTCTCAGTGAGATGGTTCTACAATAAGAAGCACAATTTTTTCTATGTTCATGTTTTTAGGACAGTTTCGAGGTGAAGTTTCTGAGTTAGATGACGCTGGCACATACTTCAACCTCCAGCCTAGGAAAGTTACAGCCAAGGGAACTTACCATTACATGAGCACAAGAAACAACAACTTCTCCAACAGAGATCAGAAGGGCAAGATAACTGTGTCATCAGATAGTTTTGCAGCTCGAGCCATTGGTAAAATGGGAGGAACTTTAACACTGGAACCAGGGTAATCATTATTATATCCAAATGCAAATAAATTTGATTGTTTATTTTATTAAAAAAATATAAGGTCTATAGAGTAGTGGTAGATCAATATTTCATTTTTTTTAATTAGCTTTTATTTCATTTGATTCATGTTACCACTTCATACATACAAAATATTAATAGTTTCTGATTGGCTTATTCCACTTTTAATATCTTGTTTAAATACAGCATCTGATTCATTATAGAGGTGCTTACAGATTCCAACTCTACATGTGTCATCTCTATGAAATAATTATGCATATTACTATTTTAAAACTCTAGATTATCTACCAAAAATTTTGATTGGTTCTTTGACTAAGTACAAACATGAATCCTCAACATTTTAAATAAGAAAGTAAGTAAATGTAAAGTGGCCCATGGTTACTGAGGGTGTCATGTGGCCACGACAATGATCAATCTGCCTTTACTATTCCCCACTAATGCCAATAACACATTAGAGTTGGATATACTAAGGGGTACCTTAAAAATCCTGAAATTCAAAATCCCAGTCTTCATTGGATTTGAACCCGAGACCCCCTTGATTCAGAAGCCAAGCACTTTACCTCTCAGCCACTACACCCCTTATTTAGTTAAGGTTCAGTGAAATGTTATATATAGATGTGATGAAACAGGCCTTTCTGGTTTAACCTAAATGCATCTGAATTAACTTGAAAATAATTTATGTTACAGATTTCCATTTGCCATGCATCATGAAATTCATTTTTTCATCAGGTTAGCCAAACTGGTAGTGCAAGAGGACACATTTGGTACACTGCAAAATGTTAGAATAGTCAAGATGAGTGTTGAAGATGGAAAAGCTGCCCTTGGTGCTGCCAACAGAGAACTTACAGTGAGCAATTGTTTATTTCCGTTTTTAAATAGGTTTAAAATGCAAATATCAATTTGCATTTGAATAATTTTTTAAATACATTTTTGGAAAATATAATATTCATATGTTTCCTTTTGAAATAAATGCAATGGGTTACTTGTAGAATTGTGCTTAACAATGAAAATATTATCATGTGATTACATCTTTTTGGATATCATCTTTTAAATTTTTGCCTTTCATTTTCAATTTATACGGCAGCATATTAAAATGATGGTATACTAAAAGAGGTTAAAGATTTAAGTTAGTCCATAACTCACTCCAAGCTAGGGTTCAATAATTGTTATATCTATTGACATTATTAATGACATTCTTTGATTAGTTTTTTTATTTTTCATAAAACTAATCCTTGCCTTTTTTTTACTAAGTGAAAGTAATAACATCCATTGTTGCATTGTTTGTTGCGCTTAATTTTTCTAAATGTTTCATTACAGCAGGGGGATAGTTATGCAAGTGACTTCTTTGTCATTCATCCTGAAGAACTAATCTCTGAGGAAGGAAAGTCCTTCACCTTGGAACTGAAACTAAATGATGACTCCAGCGATGTAGAAGTGTACCATGCTGTCCAGTTTTCTGGTTGGTCCAAAGTTAATGCTGACATTGGCAGTGGTGTGGCCAAATTGCTGGCCACCAGGGGAGGGGTCTATGTGGCCCGTAAGGAAACAAATGTTGGAATGATCGTCGGAATAGTTATTGCTTGCATCGTTGTGGTGGCTATCATTGTGGCATCTGTGATTTATTTTAGGAGAAACCCTAAGAAGTGGCAGGCAATAGGGAAGACTTGCAGGGCAGCCAAAAGATCAACACAAAGCAAAGTTTAAGTGTTAGAAAACATGATGTGAACCACAAGGTCAATGTCAATAAAATACAAAACCATTTATGTATATTTTTTGAGAAAAAACAATTACATGGATTTTACGCTATTTTTTAAAAAATTGTAATTTATGTCTCTTTGCCGAGTGATAGATGCTGGTCATCTAATTATATATGTCATGTCAACTATTCATGAGGCATAATGCCCAATGTTAAGGATTCTATTTCCTGGTAGTTTAAATCCTAGTGAAGACTAGGATTTTAAATTTAGGATTCCAGTATGTCTTATCTTATCTTATATGATACAGACGTTACTTCAAAAAAAAAGATTACGTCCTACGCGTCATGCAGAATATGTCCTCAAGTTCAGTCACCTTCAGTCAGTGCCTTACATTTGTCATGGAAATGTGGATGGCAATTGTAGATGCTATATGATATACTTGTTATCTGTTACGTAAACACCATATAGACATTCATGAGTCTTGAAACGAGCCTAAACTTTTAACTTTATAAATATAGTACATAATTTATTCCTATGTTCATCAATGCTTTCATTAAAAAAAAAAAAACAATCCTCTTATAATAAATAATTTAAATATTCATGTTTCATGTTTTAGAAAAAAAAAGAAAATGTTTTACCATTAAATCTCATTTTGATTCACATTTTTGCCCATGAAACAGTCTGTCTTGTATAATTTATTTCATCTACTGTAGACTACCCATACTGGTTCCATTTTTAGGAATAGAAACCTTTTATGTCATTTATTCTGAGGCTTATTAATTATATAGATACCTGTTTTTTTTGCCTACTTTTTGTAAATTCATTCACAAGGAAGGATGCTGGCAATGTTGTTCAGAAATGTGCAGACAATATTACATTTTTCCCCCTTAAGTTATATGTTCAGAAATAATATTATTTTTGAATCCGATAATAACTTCAGGGGTGTTAAAAAGTAACATGGAAAAATTGGTTCCATAACTCGTTATCCTTGAGTATATATATCTAATTTATCAATATTTTGGTAATTTATAAATGGTTTATTGTGAACTTTTTGATTTTAAAAGTGCCAGACTTTTAACTTCCCTTTTTTTGTAAACTTTTGAATATTATTCATCAATGCTTTCATTAAAAAGAATTCCTGTTGTAAGAAATAATTTTAATATTTGTTTTAGAAAGAAAAAAAAAGAGAAAATGTTTTATTTACCATTTATGCTCATTTTGATTCAGATTCTACCCATGAAACATTCTGTCTTGTACAATTTATCAATGTTTTGTTCATTGAAACTTGGTTTTTATCAATGGTTTACTGTGAACTTTTGATTTTTTAAAGTGACATACACTTTTTTTTTTGTAAATATTTGCAGAAAATCAAGAACATTTTTTAAAATATGTATAAAATATTAACAATGTTAAGGACATTAATGCTTTGTATTTCATGTACGTAATTTTGTTTTAAGTCTACTGTATTATTATTATATACATTGTCAAAACATTCCACTAAATTTGTAATAAAATTACTGCAGGCAGTCATCAAAATTCTTATCTTGTTTATATTTACTTTTCTAAGTAGCTACATAAGTGTGGCTCATAAGAGCATCTACACCAGGCATGTCAAATTCATTAAGGTGTATGGGCCACATAAAAATTTACTATGACCTGAGGAGCTGCAGCCAATAATCAGTTGCAAAACAGCCTACTAGTTTTATGTAAATTAGAAACAATACAATAATTAATGCTATCTGTCCCTTACTTAGCTCAATTTGTAGTACAATTTACTATGATTACGCACTATTAATAATAATAATTATGGCTTTATATAGCGCTACTTTCATGCTTATAGCATGCTCAGAGCACTTTGGTCCTATCTCATTTGTGGACCAAAGGGAGGGGGTATCTAGGAGAAGGTTTTTCCATGCTGCCTTTAGTAAACACAACTCTGCTAGAGTCGGGTGTCAAACCTCGAGCCCCCTTCATAGGTAGTCAAGTTCAAGCGCACTTAGCCTCTTGACCATGCTTCCCACTATTTTGTTTGTCCTGATGCTTGACAGCGTTTCTGGGATACAAGTTTATTAATGTTTGTTAGCCACTGACACTTTTATCACTGATGACAAATTTCGATCAGATTTTGAATGATTTTCTCTGGCTCTCGATAAGTCAACTGATGTAATGGGTGTAGCACAATTGGCTATATTCATATTCATGCATTATCTACAATAAAGATTTTAATGCATGTAGTTTTAAGCACTATGATCAGTTATCCATAAATTTAATATCCTTATCACTCTACAGCTCTTCAATAGTTTTACAAATATTTCTTTGTTTAGATTCAATGCAATTTTAAATTAGTTTTATTTCACATGCAGCTTGCAAGATAACAGCACTCACTGAATTTACAAACTCTTACTATATTAATGCACTAAAATAAATATTAAATCTAATATATATCTAATTTAACCTCAGTAATTACATTGACTCTTTACTTGACTCAATGACAATAACTTTAAAAAAAAATATAAAAGTGGAATGAAGATTGCTTTTTTTTCCCTCTTCTTGCAATTATTATTACAGATACTAAAAAGTTAGTCAAAGTATAGTATTTTATTACCAACATGTAACTCTTCCTGTGACATGAATCCATAAGTTACACTTTGAAGGAAAAGATGTTCAACTGTTTCTGTGGCTAACATTTAATTGTGTGCCTTGTGGTCTAATCAACACTCAACACACGGCTAATTGAAGCAGATGAGGAGGGTGTTACCAGTATTTTTAAGAGCCACAAACTGTACAAGAGCCTCAGAGGGCTAGAAGAAATGTCATTTAACTTTTTGAGCTGTGTCACTTAGAGCCTAAACTTAAAAAAAAAAAAAAGCTGAGCATTACTAGTAGACCACCAAGAGCCATATTGTCTAAATGTCTATCTAAACAGAAACTGCATAATTCTGATCAGAAAACACAAACTCTACTATCATTGAAAAAAAAATTGTTAAATCTTTTATTGCATACATCATAAATGGATTATATTAAGATAAATACATACTAAAGCATACACAAACCGACTTTCATCTCTAACAATGAATAGATTTTACAATAAAATATGACTCAACATTTCAGAACTAATTACATTTTTACATCAATCAATATCACTAAAATCATAATAATTCCTCGATTCATTTAAAGCCCTTTTTGCTCGGCCCAAGTTTTTAAAACACCTCCTGCCAAATGGCTCTGTGTCATTGTAGCATTTGTCAAAGACGTCATCTATCACCATCATGGCTTCAAGTTCAGTTACATTTCTAACAAGTCTCATAGATTGGAGGGCTTTATTTTTGACACATAGCTGCAAATGTAGAAAAAAATATGAAAATTTAAAATTACATATTCATTTTTTTGGGGGGTGGGGAGAAAAGTGCCAGCAGAACTTCACTTGTTAACAGGATTCTTAAGCCAACCCAATGAGATGTGCAAAAAGAGTTTCACATAGAGGGATGCTTCAACTTCTACTATTCTTAATATTCTGATTATTTTTTTAGTTGTAAACTTAACATTTTCAAACGGGTGGATAAAGGTCTAGCTATAAATCAACTTTTCATGATACATAAATATGTACCCTGACTTGTCAGTACATATATAGTGTAGACTGGTAAACAAAATTAATAAAGGAGATGAAAGTAGGCCCTACCTGATGTCTTTCCTTCACATGAAATAAAGATGCCTCTCCTGAGCTCATGGCTGCCCCAAGAGAACAATGAAACATATTGGCAGCTCTAATCTGACAAGAGAATAGATAAGTAAAAAAAAATAATTCTCTCAAATACTTCTCTTTTTTTAAGATATATATTTGATATTTTCATTTAGATTCACAAGGCTAGGCTTTATTTTTGTAATGCAAAGTTACTTTGTCTGGAGAAAAAAAAGCAACAAACAAACTTTGACATATATTTGCCCAAACATCCTGGTTAAGTGTAGGCAGTGGTATTCTAACTAGGACATTTATTACACAACTAACCACTCACTCTATGTCCATTAAATTTGTGTGTAATATAAATTTAAATAATAATAATAATCTTTATTGTCCGTAAGGAAATTTGTCTTACAATTTGTGCATTACTTTGAAAGCACAAATTGCATGTCGCCACAGTGCAGCGCCATTTTGAAAATAAAAATACATACATACATGCATATACACATATGTCCTTTATATATAGATATAGATACATATGGTTTTTAGTTCAAGCATAAATGCACTTTTGTCTTAACATACTAACCTCTGAGCATGCTAAATGTCTCAAATTTTCAAAGTTGACTTTAGCTCGACAATAATCAAATGCATGTAACAATTCATGTGCTAAGACATTGCAACATACATCTTGAGTGTGTACATTGTTTTGACAAATTACAACCTGAAATAAATGTACAAAACAAATAGAAACATTTTTTAAGAAATAGCATTTTGTTTCTATGTAGGCTACATTTCTATACTATTTTTCTAAAAATTATTTTATATAAATTATATAGCCATAACTAACTTCTGCATAATCCATTTTTAAATGTATGACAGATATCTTTAAAATGAATGCACATTTATGTATCTGTGCATATTTAACATGTTGCTTGCTTAACTGTTGTCTGAACAGCGAAATTGTAAAACAAAGTTTCCTTCAAAATATAAAGTTTTTTTTTGTTGTTAATTACAAGACTGCAAAGTTTCAATACAGTAGAGAACTACTTATTTTATTTTTATTATATTTACCTGCATTGATTTAGGATCAAACCCACCATTCACTCTGTCTCTACACATCTCACATGATATATGGCGATCCAACTCTACAGGACTTAAATAGAAAGTAAAATTAAAATACAAGTTTTGATTATTGCCACACATTTGTCTAGCTATTGATGAATAATATTCTTTCGAATTAAAATACATAAATTTAATGTTGAACAGAGAAGCAAGATGAATGTTTTCCATTAAAAACTTCTAAGCAGTGAAGAAAATAGGCATACTTTCAAATGCAGGTAGGTGCTATTGATTTCCTATATCTTTTTTGTGTCAGTACTTTAAATGCAGTTTATGTGACTGATTCAAACCTCTTTTGTGGATGTTCATGGTCAAAAGAAGTAAAACAATCCTTCTCTCCTCTGATTAATGGAGTGGGCCCAAATAAATGTATTTATTTTACAGCAAGCAATGATGCAACCACATAGAAGTAATTTATTTATGATTCATCTAACAAAATCACTCTCAACAAATGAAAGAAAAAAAAAATTAGGGATAGCTAGATACAGCATGGCAAAATCCTGTCCAAGTAAAAGCTACCCACAACACAGGAAAAACCTAGATATACTTATTGATGTTAGTTTTATTAAATACATGTATAAATATACTTATTTATACTTTATGCTACATACTTTTATACTCACATACTTAGACTTAAATGTTAGTTTTAATAAATACATTTATTTATATATTTATAAATTTATATTTATATATGTTTGTTTTATTAAATACATTTAAGTGAAAATCTAAGATAATTTTTTATTCTTAATAACTTATAAATATATTATACATTTATGAAATTTATAATACTCACCATCCATGACTTTCCAGAGCAGTCACCATCAATTTTACTTTATCATCTTAGAAAAAAAATATTTGAAAATTAAATTCTATACATTTAAAACAAAATTATAACCGAATTTCTTTAAAATTCACAAAGTACCCAATCTAGGGAGCACCTGTGGATGTATAATAAAATGAATTGTAAAATTTTACTTAATTTAATACTTTTAAATAATGAAATTGTTCCTGATTCTAAAATCTTAAGAATATCTATCAACCAGGATATGAGTGTGTGTGTGTGTGTGCTAGGAGTGGATTGCGTATGGATTTGCATATATATATATTTTAAAAAAACTGGCATCACCATTGAATAATGGAGAAAGATGCTAAATAATATAAAAGTAAATAATATGCATAGAATAGAATCCAAACCCAGATTCCTATTAAGACTTTTTTTTTTCAAGAGGGAACAAAAGTAAGGTGAAATTTAATGGAGCTCACTCAGCCCATTTTGAACTCACCCAGTGGTGTTGAACAGGCATGTGTGCTGTTTGCATTTCTTCTATTTTATATTATTTTCCTGCCTATTGCATCATGTTTTTACCTTTTACCTTTACCTATCCATTAGTCTGTTGGATCGTTGGGGCACCATGTGAGATTTGTCAACAAGTTTACAAACTCACGAAGGAAGATTTATTTTAATGTGTATCACTGTATACAATATCCTTAGGAAAACTCTTCAATATAATATATATCCAAAGCTGAAATTAAAAAGAGTGTTAATTGGGGAACTACTCTAGATGCCAAACTATGCTGATGACACAGCTGAATCTGCAACTCCACTTCAAACTCACTATGTGCATGCCAGAAGTTTGGCTTTTAAAATATATTTAGTCATTTTGAAGCAAAACCAAAGTACTAGCCCAAAACACAAGCAATGCACCTTACATAACCTTTAATGGCCAACTCCTGGAGATGGTTGATTATTAAAATTTATTTCTGTTACCTTGTGGCTTGGTTCTATTATTATCACTAATCGCTAATGTGTACTTGATTTTTGAATTCTTGATAAGGACATTAATAACAGTAGATACTTTGACATCCTTACTCTACTGACCTATAAACTGCTAGACTAGCTGCTTGGTTCCATTATTATCACTAATTCACTAATCATAAATGTGTACTTGATTCTTAATAAGTCAGATAAGGACATTAAATGATTAATTATAACTAACACTACCAGCAGGGTAACTTCAATGAGCACAATGTCAAAGCTGCAGAAAAGAGTCTGGAACAATGCTTTGCTGAGTTGTTAATACTAAATCCACAGTCTTAATTAGTTATTTAGTGTCATTAGAATAATAAATAATAATTTAATAAACTTACTGCTTTTCATACAAGACAAAACATTCGCTTTGCATTTGAAATTTGTAATGTCCTCGCGATTCCAAAGTTTACTAAGAAAAGACTTTTCTTGCTTCTTAAGTCTATCTCTTTCAGGAAAGAAAAAGTATCCAAAATCTTCGCCATCTTTTGGATTAGTAATACCACTATCACTACTAGATGTGTTATTTTCCTTTACACTCAGATTTATAGTATTTGCTTGACTTTCTTTTATTTCAGGCGACTTTGAGGAAGCTGCCATCTTAAGCTATTATTTTTAACTTCGTTAAGAAAAGAGCCACTGACAATCCACAGACCTATATATAATATATATTTATAAATGTCTATGGCTGACACTCTGCCACGGACCTATATCCGTTGAAAGATAAGATCACAGAATTAGACTCTAGTTATAAAATTCTAGGGTAAAACTTTACTGGCTGACTGGCTCTCAAGAGTCAAGTCTCAACCCATAGACATAGACTTACACTTACGTGACTTTGGATCTAGATACCAGACGGGTTTAGTCTTTAGACACTATAGTCATAGTTATTATATAAGATAAGGTAAACTGATAGACCCCATAGACTTAGTATACTATAGTCAAGTCGACGAGACGCAAGTACTCACTCAACTCACTGACTTAGTCACAGTGTCAGTAGTCTAGTATAATAATATATACTATACTGAGTCACACTGAGAGTCTGAGTGATAATGCAGTATTGTTAACTAGATTTAATTAGACTAATACAGTAACACTATTACTACTAGACTAGATTTAGTGAATTACTAGTATTCTAAGTATACTAACTATAGCCTTTTACTTATATTTTATTTTTTATCTATATCTATATATAGGCTATTGTCAGTATTGTACATATTACATATTTATATATCTTACATTTTTCTCAGCTAGTCAAGATTTAGATTTATTAAAAAATAATTATAATAGTATAGATCTATAAACTATATGTAGCCTATATATATAATCAAACAAAGTATTAGGATTTATTAAAAGAAATTTCTATAAATCAAATAAGAACATAAAACTAAAATATTATTTAACCTTGGCTAGGCCAATAATAGAATATGCATCCACCGTGTGGGACCCCTCAACTCAAGAAAACATTAAGAAACTGGAACAAACACAAAATAGAGTAGTGAGATTCATAACAAACGAATATTCACATTTGACTAGGGTAACACCATTAGTAAAATCACTAAATTTAGAAAGCCTTCAGGACAGAAGACTCAAAAGTAAAGTATTATTATACATAAAACACTGAACCATAATCTTCAAATACAAAAACAAAATTTAATAAAATACTCTGAAAGACACAAAAATAAAGGCACATTCCTCGTCCCATATGCTAGGACAAATTTGTACAAATACTCCTTCTTCCCTAGTGCTATTAGAGCATGGAATGGGTTGCCTGAGCTAGCCAGAAAAACCAGTGACTTGGCAGAATTTAAGTCATTGGTTAATATGCATGACGCGTAGGACGTAATCATCTTCTTTTTTTGAAGTAACGTCTGTATTATATAAGAAGAAGATAAGATATATATTTATATATAAATATATATATATAGGGCCTATATGTATTATATATATATATATAGGGCCTATATGTATTATATATATATTTAGGGCCTATATGTATTTTATATATATATATGCGGCAATATGCCTATATATATATATATCTCACCTCATCGGCCTCCTTCAGTCATAGAACGACTATGGTTCATCTCATAGCACACTTCCTCATGTGGCTGTGGAGCCCTATTTCGGAGAGACACTCCCGTCCACAGATAGCGCAGGTTAAGGTGGCTTTTGCTTCGGTGGTAGAGGAGCTGGCAGTTTTTCGGATTGTACGTTTTTCTTCCTGAGCTGAGACCCATGTACTTTCACTGTCCATAGCTTTTTTGGTCACTGTCTCTCTCCATCTGCTGCGGTCTAGAGCTATGTCTTCCCAATTGTCAGTATTGATGTTCACTGATTTGAGGTCAGGTTTTATTACATCTATGTAACGGAGGTGGGGGCGACCAGTTTTTCTTGTGGCAGTTGCGAGTTGACCATAGAGGATGACTTTCGGGATGCGCTCGTCCTCCATCCGGCAAACATGTCCAAGCCAGCGCAAACGGCATTGTCTGAGGGATGTAAATTGCTGGGAATACCTGATCGCGCAAGGATCTCAGTATTGCACACTTTTTCTTTCCATGTGACATTCAAGATCCTACGGAGACATCTCAAATGGAATGAGTTCAGTTTTCTCTCTTGCTTTGCATAGGTGGTCCATGATTCACTGCCATAAAGCAGTGTACTCATAATGCATGCCTTGTAGACTTCCATTTTGGTCACCGTAGTTAGCTTATGGTTTTCCCAAACTCTTGGCCTGAGTCTAGCGAAGGTAAAGGCAGCCTTCCCTATGCGTTTTTTTATCTCCTGTTCTAGAGACAGGTCATCCGTAATTGTGGATCCCAGATAGCAGAATTCGTTTACGGCGTCCAGCTTGTTACCGTCAATGAGGATGGAGGGTGGTGCTGTAGCAGGTGGTCCCATAACATTTGTTTTCTTTGTGCTAATAGTCAAGCCATATTCTTTGCAGGCCTGAGAGAAGCGGGACATTAGTGACTGAAGTTCCTCTTGCGTGTGTGCCACTACTGCTGCGTCATCCGCGAATATCATATCTCTTAGGAGGGTGGCTCTGATTTTAGTTTTGGCCCTCAGTCTTGCAATATTTAGAAGTTTGCCATCAAATCTGGAATGGAGATAGATGCGGCAATATGCCATTAATATGTAGGCTCTAGTATGTAAAGTATATTGTCTATAATATAGAAATATAGATCTATTATTAGAATGTATGTAGTGTGTGTTTAGTGACATTATGTCCCACAAGACCTTATATATAATTAATAGAGTCTAGAAGGCAGGGGAGAAGCTGGTTGCCAACTTTAAAGGTATACTGATGTATGCAAAAATGCGACATGAAGCTCTTTCAAACCAACACTAACAGTTGGGGAAAAAGAGGCACTGGATTGATCCACATGGAGAGCATGCAAGCATAAAGGAATGGTCCTGAATTGCAGATTCTATGGCATAGGGGTACACACCAGGTAGAAGGGTGAAAGTGCAATAGCGCCTTGTGATTACAGATCTATTCCCTACCTGTGATTGCATCTGCATATCAAGCTAGGATTGGCTTCTTTAGTCAAAATGAGAAGATCATCTCTCAAGACATAAAAGTGCTACAGACAGATGTTTGATGAAAAATGATCTTTTTATCATTCAGTGATTTCTTATGACATCTATTTGAATATTTTAAGTCTATTTAGAAGCAGATTTATGATTCTATAATAGTGTTATTACAGAATCATAAATCTGCTTCTAGATAGACATATATGCGAGTCCACGCAGCTGCTCACATTTTCAAATGCTCATTAAAGAATTGGATAACGCTTACCGTATTTTTCGCCGTATAAGACGCACTTTTTCTTCTCCAAAACTGGGGGGGGGGGGGAGTTGGTGCGTCTTATATGGCAAATACACATTTTACATGCATTAAAACTGCCCCCAACTTTGTGTGGCGCTTACTCGCAGTCCTTTCCTTATGCAGTGTGTGCTGCGGGCTGGATTTGGGTCACGTACTGCGGGCTGTGGTGACTTCTGTGACCCTCCCTGCACGGCCAGGCTGTGTGTGTTCGGGCTTCCCTCTACCTCCTATAGCGCGCCATGCCCCCCTCCCGACAGTCTAACCATGTGCTGCACGGGCATCATGCTGAGCTTACTGCCGGTACCTCCATCCATCAGCGCAGGCTGCGTCTCCTCATGTCTCCCGGAGCAGTCTCACTCCTTGCTGGGCACATAAAATTGTTCTTAAACTGCTGTTTACTTTATACAGTTGATATAAAATATTTTAGTACAGTATTTGGTTCAGAATCTTTTTTTTCTAGATTTTCCTCCTTTAAAATTGGGTGCGTCTTATATGCCGGAGCGTCTTATACGGCGAAAAATACGGTAGTAAACTTTTAAAACATTTATTTGCAGAGGAAAATGGTTGTCTAGTCTTCTACTCTAATCGTCTCTATTGTGACTCATTCTAGAGTCTATATATATTGTCTACTATAAAGTATAATATATGAGACATATTGTATAGACAAAAATCAAGATCTATATTTATGAAAGAGACATCATGAGTCAAATAATATATGACATATAGATCTATATTTGTTGTTGGCCTCCTTTAGTTGTAGAATGACTATGGTTCATCTCGCACACTTTTTCATGTGACTGTGGAGCCCTATTTTGGAGAGACACTCCTGTCCACATATATCGCAGGTTAAGGTGGCTTTCATTTTGGTGGTATAGGAGTCGGCTATTTTTCTTATGCCATGCTTTTCTTCAGAGCTGAGGCCCATGTTTTTTGTCCATAGCTTTTTGGTTATCGTCTCTCTCCATCTGGTGCGGTCTATGGCTGTCTTCCCAATTATCAATATCAATGTTCACTGTTTTTATATAATAGGTCCTGTTTTATTACATCCATGTAACAGAGGTGGGGGGGGGACCAGTTTTTCTTGAGCCAGACGCGAGTTGTCCTAAAGAATTCCTGACTGTCCTCCATCCAGGGAACATGTCCAAGCCAGTGCAGGCAACGTTGTTTGGGAAGGCCTGTTGTGGGTGTCACCTGATGTGGACTGCATCCCCCTGCACCCTGCTAGTGATGCCACTGAAAACAATAGTAGCTTTAGTCTGAATGGGATCACTATACAAAAGCATTTGTAGTTCATAAGTTAAATTAAAGTTTTTCAAGCTTCTGTTGATTTAAAACTCAATTGAAGTCTTAATTAAGTCTTGTTTTCATATCTATTTTTTTCTTTTACAGATTTTTTTGTCTACAACTGGAAATTGTTAGCTCAGTATATCAAGTCAATGGATCAAATATTTTCAAATAAAATATTACATTTATTGAACAACCTCAATAAAGTGACAATTAAAGGTAGACATTATATTATGAATTACCACAAGTTATAATCAATTTAAAACACTTATAACTAATAACTTAAATATTTCTAGCATAATTTGTGTGTTTTATTAACTAATAACTAAAATTATTACTAGCATATGTGTTTTATATATAATATGTGAATTAGCTCCAGTCTTGTAAATTCATATATGAGAAATTTCCAAGAATGGTTTTGGACTAGGACCTAGTTATCTTTTTCTAATGAACATCTGAAACTTGAAGTGCTACAAACTTTTATATATGTAGAGTTATGTTGCTCCTGAAAGGAATATAGACTAGCTAGATAGAATTTAAAATTACAACATGTATGTTACTTTTTAAGAACCACATATATGTAATTTGTTTGAAAATCCTATTTCATAGAGGGCATAGAATTATGGGTGATAAGATCTGTTTAATACCTGGAATTCCATGGGGCAGGTAATGTTGGTTTCACATGTGTCTATGGCCTACAGTACTGTATGGTGTCAAAGCTTTGATGTGGCCAGCAACCTTTACTTCTCCATATTTGTCAATTACCACAGAATCTCATTGGATAGGGGATGTCTTCTTGTGTGTTCTTCATACATATTTTTCTCAACATATTGTTAGGAATCTCCCTATCCAGGCTCGCTGCAAATTGCACCAAACGACACCACCAACTTAAAGAACTTGACAACTCAGGGCTTCAAAATAACGTAATAGTTTAATGTCAATAAATAACAGCCAACACTGTACAATTGGCAGCACGTAACACAAGACTGTACAAATATCTCTCCGCCGTATCAACTCTTGCACTGGTCTCTCTGTCTCGTCTCGGACTTGTACTGAGCCATTGTAACAAACTGTAGATCGGGAAGTTGTGACTGACTTGTCTCTGATACCTTCGCTCTTTATATAGGGTCCCTGCCGGCCTTCTAGAACCGGGCCGAACGTCGCTTGACCATTCTGGGTGGTCATATGACTACATGCCTCGTGACGCTCCTGAGCTCTGTTCAGGATGTCGATCCTACTCGAACCTTCATGTTGACACTTGTCTCGGCTGACCGTCGTAACTCGTCACGGTTGACCGCTCGTCTATCGCTGGCCTGGGGCGATTTGCGTCGCGTGACTACACACACACCAATACCCCCATCTGTGCCACCACCAGGTTTATAACAATATTTATGATCACTCTTGCAGGCAATACAGTGTTTTACAGTTCGTCCTATTATAGTAGAATGTCCATTATCTGGATTAATTGGGAATGAGGTCTGTTGTGATTTTTGATCATCCGGATGATTTTTGATCATCCGGATTCAACCAAATTAAAAAATGGCCTATTTCACCAACAATATAAAGAAAATTCTTATGCCATATGTAAATATAAAATTCAAATAAAATATATAGGGGAACAAAGTGTTATAAGTAATAGCCTACCTTTATTTAAATAATTGCTGATCTTTTGCAGCACCAGCGTCGATCATTTTGCAAGAACACTTAAATACCGTACTGTAAAAAAAAAAACCTAAAAAATGGCAGTTCAGATATTTGATGTTTTGGATAAACAACATTGTACTGTATTTGAGTCCCAACTAGAGCTTCTCTTACTTTGAACTTTTGATGGTCCCATTCTGTTTAAAATCTTCTTTATTTAAGGAATTTTTTTTGTTTAGGTTATACACTGCATTTTGGAGGTAAGATCCACTGTTTATTAAAGGGAGGGAGCAACTTAAGCTTGTCTCTTTGCCTCTTCATTTCCATAGATGAACAGAGATGAAATGCTCAGCATACTTAGTATCTCTCTTAGCCAATGCTTTAGAAGCAATTCAGAGTGCTACAAAATCCCAAAAAAAAATCCAATCCACTTGACTTTATATTCAAAATCCTTGATTGGGCAACAAAACAGTTTTAATGTTGACTTTAGTCTAGTGGTGACCATATCTTATGCAAAATGCAAGTACAATAAATAATTACTTTTATTTTTTTTAAATAAATGTTATTATTAAATTTTCTAAAATAAATATTATTAACTAAAACATTTCTAAAAACATTTTTTTTATTACTTTAGATGCTTTGCAAAGAGGATGCAAATCCTTTTATGTTGAAAATAAGATGATTGGTTTGATAAGGCCTGATTTTTGGGAACATCTTAAAAACTACACAGATGTATTTCAACTAGTAGAGGTGAATGCTTCAGGACATACAAGTACACTTCTTAAACCTGGTGCTCATCTTTCATCATCCTTCAAGACCCACCAAGAGAGAACCATTGCCATACATGGCATGCTAGAAAATTTAAGACAAAAGAATATTATTTTACCACTCAGAGGCTGGAGAAACGAGGTAAAATGATACATACAAAATATTTTGCACTTATTAGCTAATATATGTATGTACTGTTAATCATAGCTAAGCTCTTATAGACATACAAAATGTTAAATGACTGAATTCTTTCCAGATGATAGCCAGCTATTTTTTTCTGCTTACTTTCTCTCCATATAACATATACCTATTTTTCACAGAGTGTCGATGACATCTTAGTCTTTAGGATTCACAAAATTTAGAACATCAATATTGTTTAATTTTTTTTTAATCCTAAATAGGGTAATATAAATCCTGTCAGTGTGGTATCAATATCATGGCACTGGGCATTTTTCAAGCTATCATTTCAAGACATAATACTAATATGTCACTATATGAGTTTCCGTGAATTATTTTACATCTTTCTTAAATGTATAAATTCTTATAAAGGGTAAAAAAGTACATTGTTATTGAATCTAAACTGTAATTATTACAATTGCTGTAAACTCTGTTATTTCAGTTTCAGTTAGTAATATTGTAATAAATGGCTAGTGAGCTAGATTAGTCCCCAATTATCTTTGTTACTAACAGCATATCATGGTAAATTCACTTTCACATTTTCTTTAAATATAGGTTATGGTTACCTTTAAGGAAATAGTATGATTAAGTTTTGTGCTACATCATTTGAATATTTATTTTTATTCAGCTGATTCAAAAAAAATATGAGACACCAGTGAGGAAAGAAAAAGTGTTGTTTTTATTATTATTTTTTTTTTCTTAGAACTATTCTGTTTCTCAAAAGTTTACAGATGAACCCCTTTTGGAAATCGAAAGATCAGCTTGTGGTTAGTATGTCATTTTAAAACCATACACAAATTCTATAAAATGAAACAAATTTTCAATCCAATACAAATATAAAACCATCTGACTTATCATGTGCACTAAATAGCTTATTGTTCAAGATTTTGTTTTCGACAAAAAGTTGCATAACTCTTTAAGTTACTCACTATTTCTAGTTCTATACATTTCTTAAAATCATATATTTAGGATTATTTGGAACTATTCAGTATGGTGTTCATGTGAATGGTTTTGTAAAGAGCTTAAATGGAGAAATTAAAATATGGCTTGGAAAAAGATCCAAAACAAAACAAACGTTTCCAAGTATGTATGACAATTTGGTATGTGTAAATTAAGTTTTTAAAGTTTAATGATTAAAAATTTATAAACTGGCTCACTATTTGTTTAGTATTGTTTAAAAAGCCTAAAAATAGCATATATTTAGACTTTCTGTTGCTCAAGAGGTCTAAAAATAAGATAATTAAAGCTTCTACCTACATGTCATGTAGACCATTGGAGATATGTAAAACCCAAGATATTTTTCCTTCTTTGTGGGAAAAAAAAATAAGTGTAAAATTATTCATTGTGGCATAAGAAAAAAAACAACAAAACATTTGACTAAGATCAAAATGTAAGTTACATCTTCCTGGTTTGAATAGTCTAGATAATAATTTCTAGTCAAATAATTTTAAAAATTTATCACAAAATATCACTAATGTTACTCTTAAGGTCTTTTAGTACAGCAACAGTACTTTTGAGTTGGAGCTATGGGACAAAAAAAAAATAACATATGGCGTCTGGTTATTTATAGTAATTAAAGACACTGCAATTACAAAATTAAGGCAAATTATTGTGTTGATGAAAATATCTGAGAGAAGAAATGTATTTAGTACTATCCTTTCGTTACAAAAAAAAATTAATTCAGTCCGTTATTGCTAAGTTCTACTCTATAATTGTATCTAATGTTTGTTGGTTTGCCAACACTCAGTTTCTCTGTTTAAGAAATGGATTTCATAGTAACATGTATTGTCAATTACTTTTGATAACAGTGTGCAGGGGGTCTAACTGCTAGACTTGGGATTCTAGAGTGTGTTAAGAAAGAGTGTAAAGAAGAGGCCAGCATCTCTGATGAACTATTGGAGGACTTGACATTTGTTGGTACTATAAGGTGCATCTTTAAAGTTAAATTCATGTAATGAGTATTTTATAGCTCAAACATTTGTGTTTATTTCACCCACAGATTTATGTAAATTGAGGCTATAATATTTTATGCTCTACAATAATAAAACATGATCTTTAACTATATTGTTAAATGGATGATTAATATGAACTAAAATACAATTTTAAAATTGTCTTTGAAATGTACTTTAGCTTAATACTAGATTTTCAGGTTCCATTAAAGAAACATAGAAAGCATATACTTTGATGTCCCTGGTATCATTGTCTTTTTCCACTCACTCTATCTATTAATCTAGATCGATAACAAAAACAGATTTATTGATTAAATATATTGAAGCTTTTTTCCTTTTTTTTTTTTAAATGGATTATGTATTTGAGAATTCATAAACAAAGAACTACTGTGTTATACTGTAGAATAAAATGCTAATTGTAAACATCCTTTAGTAAATCTTCAATTATTAAGGAACATCTAATACATGTAAAACGAAACAAATTTGTTTTATTCACATTCCACAGTTATTTTTATGAAGATGAGAGGGGATTGTTTCCCGAGTGCCAATTTGTTTATGACCTTGAACTCCCTGGAGATTTCACCCCTGTTAATGCTGATGGAGAGGTTGCAGAATTTCTTCTTGTTTCACTGGAAGAGGTGAGATCATTTTTATTGGTCCAATCAAATGGAAATTCAGTTTGACTACAATTGACCACTACTTTAACAATAACATTATAAATGCAAATACGAACAACATTCACACACTAAACACATACAAACTCACAACCAGGGCTTAATGAATTAGACTTCTATGTAGGCTACTTCTCAAAGACGACAGATGACCTTGTAACACTCTGACCGAAAGTGGGATAAAGGAGTTTTTAAATCTTTCTGTTTGAGACCTAATGATTACTTTTGTTTTGTTAGTAAATGATTTCTGAAATATGAATTATTATTATTCTGGTAGCCAACCTGTTATCATTTGTAATATATGTTACCAGCAATCTTTTTTCCATTTCCTACTTTGCCTAAGCTTTGTATAGAATGCCTAGGCCTCCTACAGAATGACTGCAACTTTGTTAGGCAAAGTGTTAAATGATGATTTAAAGTATTTTATTAATGATATAAATTTCTTGAAATAATATTTCTATTCACCAGTAATCTATAGAATTTAGTCTTGTTTTCTAAAGTGTGGAGTATGTTTAATTACGACTGCCTAAGTGTGCAAGCTTTGTACTACGTAATTGTATATGTTGTTGTGATGATCATGGAAAACACTAGTTCATTTATAGTGTTAAACAAAGCTTAGGTGCATGTAATTTTTGTCTGAAATGACACATATTTTGCCATTATATAAGTACATAATAATTAATTTTACAGCCTAGGACTAACATTTCTCATTAAATACTGTATAAGTCTAGTTTTTAATATTCATTTTGTCTTGTTTTGATCTTCTGTCTTCTGTGAGGTTTTATATCTTTTAATATCCTCCTATGGGTTTGAACATGTCTACTAAGCATCAGTGGGTCTCAAAGGCGTTTTTTCTCAACATAATTTATAAGAACAAAGGAAAAGTTGGAAATACAATATAAACCCATACAATTAGAACATGTAGACTTTTCATTCCTTTATCGAAAGATTTTTACAAATTATCCTTTCATTGTATAAGTTAAGACAACTGATTAGAACATTGTTATATTTATTTTGTATTTCTATTTAAGAAGAAACTAACAAAAATATTTTAAAATAAGAGCAGCATTAAAGAGTTTAGGAATGACTTTGATTCTGTTTAGATGTAGACAGTTTTACCTGCTTAATGTTTTGCCATTTTTAATTTATCATTTTAGTCTACTTAGAAGAAACTAAGGAATTTTATATTTACCAATGTATATTACTGTTTTAAAATATAATTTGAAGATCAAAAAAAAAAAATTTGATTTATTAAAGATTGAAATTGCACTTAGCATAGGTGTATTAAGACATGAGCCTAATAGGTAATTTTAGTCAAAAGAAATCCCGTTGTTTTTCTATAGAATGCCTGCGTTTCGCACTTTGCCGGTAACATATATATTACAATATTAGGAGGCCAACACAAATACATTTACTTTTGAAACATTTTTCAAGTACTTTTAATCAATATTGTCATTGTTTCTTCTTTATTGTAGTTAAAAGACTTACTTGTTGGAGGCAATTTTAAGCCTAATTGTGCAGCTATTTGTCTTGAATTCCTTATCCGTCATGGGTATTTGAATCCAGATTCTGGTAAATAATTTACACTTTTAATTTGGGCAATAATACATTTTTTAATTTATTTTTTTTTGTATTTAACTGCAGATAGATGTTATAGAAATCTTTAATACTTGTTTTGTCTATTTTCAGATCCCAATGTAAGCTATTACATAGAGCAGTTGCATTCTCCTCTTCAGACCTATTATGATGGACGATAATAAGAAATTCAGTATTTGCTATTCTGTGTTTTGTTAAAAATTTGAATCCCATTTGTACAGATCATAGAGTTAACACGAGTTACAAGTCCTTAAGTTTTTGTTTCATATTTATCTGTATAAATATTGTTAAATTATGCTGTATTTAAAATAAATTGACATCAGTTTTTATTTTAATAAAGTTTATTCTTAAGTGGATTAAATCTGTGATTCAAGTTCTTTCAACTTCTAGAAACATTGATAATTTAAAAATACTGAATTGATAGTTGCCTGTACTAAGACATGACTCCATCTGTATCATTAGTAGTTATGACTTTTTGCTCTTGGAAAAAAAGGTTCTAACATTTTTTAATATTAACATATAATTTGAGTAATATCAGCCAAAAGCACACCTAAAAACTGTCATATTTGGCGACATTAATAGTGAATAGATTTCAAACCTTTTAAATTAATATGAAAACAATTAAAAGATACCAGGCAATAAAGATATGGGACCACATTTGGTGTTTTGATAATAGATGATGTTGAAAGTCAGAAGAAAATATATCTAGCATTTACTTAGTTCCTTATTACATTTGTTGCTTTTGCAATGCAATATATAAATGATGTTATGAATATTACCTAAGCTTTTCTTCCACTATTTAATGTTTGTCCATTTAATAAAGTTTTTGCTATTCCACAAACATTTTTCTTTTGACCAAACATATTACAAAGAAAATATGCTTTAACCACTTCATGAATCACTAAAACAGCTACAATCAGTATTAGTAAGAAGTATTTTAGACCATCGGGAAGACAAACAAAGGAAGAGGGTCTGATGCTGAAACATTTCACTACACAAAACAAGAAATCTAAGAACTGTAGACTAGAATGTTCAATGAAAACCAGTCACCCCAGTCAAAAGAAAAGCTTAAAAGATTAGACACAGCATTGATAATATTATTGGCATTATTAAGGCCCTCTGAAAGAGGAGGGTAAAGAAGATTACTTGGAATAATATAAGGGGAAGAAGAAAAATGAGACAAACACCAATATTTAGGCATCAAAAAGGAGAAATTCGTGAAAGTGATGTATAGAAAGTAGAATGGTTTGAATTTGTTAAGACTCCAAGATTATCTCTCTGGGTAAATTGGAGGGAACATTTAGGCAAAGCTCACAAAAAGAAAAACCCAGTTAAGTAATGTAAACAGAGTTGGAAGAAAAGATTTTACTTAATTTGATTCACAAATCTTTTTCCCAATTATGCCATTCTGTAGACTTGTATAGTGGAATAACACTATATAAAGGTGAAGGTAGTTTGTGATTCTCTATAAAGTGGTAGTTGGCAACTCTTTCCCAACTTACATAATGAATATTTTAGTAACTAATTGGCTTTATTGTACAGAAAATGTTTAAACAACATATTTAGCGATTACTATAATATACTCCATTTCTGCTCATAACAAAAGGTGTGTCATTTATATGATGCTAAAGGAGTTGCATTTTTCCAATCATACTGTTTTCATCTTTGTCAATAAGTTGCCAGGAAAAACAAATAATGACATATTTGAAAATTGAAAGGGATTTCATTGATCAAAAAAATATTAAAAGTATCAAATTATTTTTGATCTTACTTAACTAATTTCCGAACTTAAAGTATCTAGATCATTTCTGATCAAATGATAACAAAAGACAAACTGATTTTGTAATATAAATATTTCAATCATGCTTTTAAATGAGTTTATTATTTATAAGTAATAATTATAATTTGCTTGTGAAGCAATAATATATTTCATAAATTTCTAAGTTTCCAGTCACATTGGCTGCTGAAAAAATAAATTCTTATTGTCAGGCTAAACATTAAAAAAAAAGTTGAAATGTATTAGAAACAATAATTAGTCAAGACAAACATGTCTGTTTTCAAAATAAAAAAAAAAAAAAGCTTCTTAAGTGTGCTCAGCAGTTACAAGACATTGTAAAGCATGTACTGTGCTTAGATTTATGTGTGGGTGTGGCAAACTTCATACATTTTATCTACAATACTGATAACTAAGTGTTGAAATATTAGCTGCGAATGAAGCAAATTTGCATCTATTACTGTGTACATGGCAAAGAAACAATAGGGAATGAATGTATAAGACAAGACACAATGGGTTACTTCAGTCTAACATCTTGTACAACATAACAACCTAATTCGCAATTCTATCTTTGTTACCATTCCACACATGGGCTTCAAGCATACACTTCTACAGGTGGTTGGTTCTCTTGTGAATAAAAGTTTCCTATGTAATGATCCATGTGTTGAAAGACAGCATGACCACAGAAAGTGTGTAGCAATTCAAGTAACTTCCACACTCAGACAAAAAACAACATAGGTAAGATATACAAACTGTTCAAGGTAAATCTTTAATACAATAAGTTCAAACATATTCACATATGCAATAAGAAAAAGAAATATTTGCCTTTGTGACTTCCTAACCAACTGAAAAGAATGATACTCTCCAGCCTGAAGTATTCTAAACTAGCAATTAAGTAATCATTTCAAGTGTCAATAGAATTAATAAATGTATGGGTGCATTTATTCACTGTAAATTAATACATACACAAAATTCATTTGAAAACATGATTTGATGATATTAGGAATAACTGTCAAAATTTTTTAAAGAAAGATTGATTACAGATAAAAAAAATATTGAGAAAAGAACAATTTTCTTTTTGCTATTTTTTTTTTTAGCAAGCTTTTGGTAGGTTATTTTTAGCAAGTAGAAATCTTTTTTTATATTTTTAAGGAAACAATTTTAAATGAAACACAATTTAGACTAAAGATAATTTTCATAAAAAATTTAAATGAACACAAGACAGGATAAAATAAACAAACTGAGCTTTTACAAGGAATTTTATTTTTTATTATTTTTATTTTGGCATTATTATCAATGAAAAGCTGTAGGATTTGAATATTTTACATAAAGTTCTTTTTTCGTTTCCAGTTTGAAGAGACTTGGTGTCAAGGGCAGACAGGAGAAGAGAAATAAATGACCATTATCATTTGCTCAAAATACAAACATACACACAAACATTTTGTACATGGGCTGATCTTACAATGAACCATAAAATGCCACCTTAACAAAAAAAAAATGTTGATGGAACAGGAGAACAGAAAAGGGAAAAAAAACAAATCATCATACTCTTCATATGTACATAGTCTAACAACTGTGCCAATAAAGTGTATCTTCCATCTATCAACTGTTATGAAAGATTAGAGCAGGGCCAAATGTATACACACATACAAGTGTGTAGCTATTAGTCTACAAGTTACTATGTACCCCAAAGTACTACAATAGCAGAGGACTTAATATAATAACTCTGTACATTGTCTTACTAACAAGGACCAAAACAAACACTGTAAAATATGGTAACTACCTTGCAAGAATTTAACCCACATTAAAACAATGTTTTCTCTTAAAATAATAGAAATTATAAATGCCAATGTACAGTATTAATTTTATCATGAATTGAGAAAAAAACAAATAATAGCAGTAAACAAAAATAAATTATAAATTACAAAAAATAAAATAAAAAAATCAAACTAATCATACTGATCTCCCTTACTACTTTTCAAGTCGCCACCAATTTTGTAGCCCAAGATTTTGTTCCAATCTATTCTTGATCTTGTGACAGGTAATTGACGACGCAATGCTTTGAATGTTGTGTCAGACATGGTTTGGTAATTTTCTGAGAGTGCTCGCTGATATTCTCCTTCTGATTCCGAAATCAAGTGGACAAAGTTTTTGGCTGTTTCTGCCTCATTCTAAAAATTGTTAAAAGAAAACAAATGACATTACAATTGGTATCACTTAGATACATAGTTACTTTTATAAAATGTGCTAATCCAGAGATAAAATGCTTATCATGTGATTCTTACCTAACCCCAGGTACCCATTAAAGTTGGATGGACTCAGGGACACCCAAAAAAAATCAAGAAATTCAAAAACCTATTATTCACTGGGATTTGAACCAGAGACCACTTAGTTCATAAGCAAAGTGCTTTACCACTAAGCCACCACACCCCATGTTAAGTCCTAAAAATATCTTAAAATACTATGTGTTATATTTGCAGAGTATAAATTAACAATGCCAATCTCTTACCCCAAATTTACTAAATACAAGTATCCAATATAGGCTGAGCAGGCACAATGCCATTTGCAATAATTAAAATAAACAAAAAATAAAAACTTGATTTTAACGTAATTATTATTGTACATAACTAAAGGGTTACATTTCTAAATGGGGACAAAATAGTGAATATGTACCATAACCTATAAAAAAATACTTTACAATTCAAGTGTCTGATATCACTAAAACCAAGCTTAAAATCATCAGGAAATATTACCTGTACTTTTATGTTCTGCTTGAATTCTTTTGAACTTACTAATTGCACATTGCCATCTTCATAATAATGGACCTTAAATATAAACAGAGAAAAGTAATTAGTTAAAAAAAAAAAAAAAAAGGATTTTGTTCAAAAAAATAATAATTATTAAAATAAAAAATAATAATAAATTTGATATAATGTTTCTTAATAAAAAATGCACCTGAACTCTCAACAAACCGCTCACTTCAGCTGAACCACCAGATTCTGGAAATGTTACAGACCATTGACCTCTCCATCTACCATTCCTGTTAAATCAAATAAAAATACAATTATTTTAAAACTTTGCAAACCTATTGTAAACTACAGTACTGATAAGTACAAAATTTACTAATAATAAAAAAATTATTTTTTTTTATGAACTTAAAATAACTTTTTTGGTCACAAAAATATGATCTAAATTTTTTTTCTTTAGAGGTGAATTTCTAAACAAAAAAAAAATAAATTCATAAAGACCTATAATTTAAACAGGTCAGGTTTAGTAATGGTCATCTTCAGTCATAAGAAGACTATTGCTCATCTTGTGGAGCATATTATGTTTCCCTATTTTAGAGAGTCACTTTTGCCAGCTTACAGCACATGTAAAACTAGAATCTGACAAAGTGTCGAAGGAGCAGGTCTTTTTCCCTTCAGCTTGCTTTTCTTTGTCTACTGAAAGCTGCTACTTTTCCATCCATTGTCTTGCTACCACTTCTCTCCATATATTGTGATCTAGAGTTATGTCTTCTCAAGCATTTTCATCTGTGTTTCCTGCTTTAATATCCCTTTTGAGTATATCCACCTCACAATGGAGAGGGGGCGGGGGGAGCGGCGCGACCAGCTTTCTTTGTAACTGGTACAAGTTGCATAAAGAAGATGACTTTAGGGATTAGTTCATCCTCCATACAGTGACATGCATTGTCTGAAGTTGGTGAATATACCAGAGAGACAGACAAGTACAAGCAGGCCAGACACAAAAAAAAGGTATGTAAATCTTAAGTAATAGAAACAACAAGCTTACCACCAGTTTTTAGGTTCAAAGGCATGGCTTTCTATGCAGGCAATGATAGTTATATTTCCATCCCTTCTGCTGCCATAGATAGTGGTAACACCATATTTGTAATGTGAGGAAATGTATGCTGTGAGAGCGACTTCCACTGCATGACGCCAGCTTTCAGCTTTTTGATCAATGTCTGCTGGTTGTACATCCTGTAGCAAAAAAAGTAAGTATTTCACAACAAAAATGTTCATTAACAGCTTTTTTTTTTTTATTTCTATTTTCTTTTTAAAATTTTAATCTCAATGTTATATTTAGTAAGAATGCTATGCCTTGGTGTCACAATAAAGGAAATGATGTGGATTTATATATGACACAGGAACACAAATAAGGTAATATGAATTCTTTAGACACAATGTATTAGTTGAGAATTATTTTTTTTTACATAATTTATCTGGGCTTACACCCATCAACAGATTTTTAAATCTACAACAATGCCCCCACCCCGCAGAGTCAAAGTTGGTTTTTACATATTCATAGGTAACAATGCTATTAATTAGGCATTACATCACATGAAGACAATATTAAATAATTTCAAATTACCTGAGCTTCTTTCCTTAGATGGTCATAACGGAACGTTTGTTTAGATCTTGGATCAAGGAATCTATTATTGCCTAAATCTCCATGTTCTGTTATAAGCACCTGGTGATTAATAAATACATTCCTTATAATAATAATGTATAATTTATATAATCGCTAATTAATAAAGGTTCACATTTTTACACAACCAATACCTAAACACTTTGAAATTATTGAAACATAAAATTATATCATGTTTTTATATTCCTCAGCAGAAGAGACCCATTGGTCCTATTAATGATTTCCCCAAAATAAATATAACAAATAATTATTAGTTTGATCTGAGTAAACAAAATTCCCAAATCAGTGCTCCATACTACTGTTTATTTTATACAATAAAGATTTTACCCATTTCATTACATTAAAATATTTTTTAAAATAGTTTTTAAGTTTTTAATTATTTTTTAATGTTTCAATATATTTCAAATCAATTTGAATAGCATACATTGGTTTCACTTGTACTTCTACATTTGACATCACATCATACACATTACAATAGCAACCTTCACATACAACACATAATCACCATACATGGTCTATTTTTGTGTTGAGACAATAATGAGACTACTCTTTTATTATTATTTTTTTTTTTATTTCTAATTAAAAATAATGGAAACTGTGAATAAATGGATATTTTGATTTATTTATTTCATTTCACAAACAAAATAGGCACTGACAGGAATTTTCTGAATAACACTATTCCATAGTTCAATGTAATGGAAATGTGTCAACGTGATCTATGGTGTGTTTGTGTACTTTAGATTCTTTCTTGGTGTGGGTCCAAACTCTACTGATGACTAAATTTTTTTCAAATTTTAAAAATATCAAAAAATACTGGACAGAAGGAAGAAATGGTAGCATGACAGAGAAAAGAAGTCTAAAAAATATGTTAAAAATTAAAAAAAAAAATGCAAATAATTCCTTATTGTACTATAGGCTAACACTAGCATGAAATACTGACCTGATAATCAGAGCCTTCTATTTTACAAGGAGTGAACTGGTCCTTATTGTACTGGGCAAATGCTCTAAAAACACAAACAAGCTTTTTTAAAACAAAAGATTGCATAACAGGATAACCTTAATTACCATCATCTGCCCTATTGACCTCATCGTCTGAAAGGGGAACTTTACTTTTTTTTGTATAACAAGATATAAGATATTTAATTTTTAACAATTAGTTATCTAGTTTATTACTTATGGAACATAAAGGTAATGTATACAGTTTACAGCCTTATTATAAGATAACTTTGTCTTGACTATTTCTTTTAGCGAAACTGAATTTACTAACATGTGAAAATGTTCTTAATATATATTTAAGGTGAGCATTCATTTTTTTCACCTTGCTAAAATGTTAGAACATCTGTTTATAAATAAATGTTTAAGATAAAAAAAGATTTTAACAATAAAACTGGTTAACTCACCCAGATGCACCTTCTTTCAGAAGACTATCTTCATTCACTAGAATTCTAACATCTAAAAAAAAATTTTTATATTTGTAAATATTTGACATTTTAACAAACATAAAAATGTGACTAAAATGAAAGAGCCAATCAAGGTACTTACCATTAAATACTTCATTAAATTCACCAGGGGGAGCATGGAGGATGAAATTTGAAGCTATCCTAACCTTAAAAGAAAACAAGAAACACATTACTTAAACAACTGAATAGCTTAGATTAAAGAGAAATGATTAAGTTCACCCAAGGGTTGGTTGAATAGTTAATTCAAAGGCCAAATCTTCAATTCCTAGAATGCTGCTACTTATAATTAGCAATAAATCTGTACCACTTAATAATCATGAAAAATATTTACAGCATTCTAAATTTACCATGAATTAATAAACAAGCAAAAAATTATAACCCTTACATTACAAAAAACTACCAGGACACTAAAAAAAAAAAAAAACAGATAGATGCCACTGAAATATATAAAAAAAAAATAGATATATGTCTAGTCCACACTATGCCTTATCTTAACCAAATGAACCATTTTAATGTGTCAGAAGATCTTTAATAGGCTTTGTGATCATATGATGTGTTTGTTTTAAATATAGGTAATAACTCCCTAGTGCGCTTTTGTATTTGTTTTGGTACATTGTTTAAATTTTAACGTACGATATTTTTTTCTTTATGAGTTAAAACAACTCTTATCCTATGTAATAAAAAGTTGCTATAAACCATCACATTCTTTGGTTATTTAATCAATAATACTAGAATAAAATGTATTTTAAAGTCTTGAAATATTAAGGAGATCATTCATTAAAATTAAAGGTCAGCTGCAAATGATTGATTATTAGAAAACTTATATTATAACCTTTATTATTTTTTGGTGGTTGACTGATATGAATGCATAGATGAAACTAGTGCTCAGAGGTCATTACCTATTTCTAGATGGATGATAATCGCTAACATAAATATGATGCTGCCAGAAAGACAAAAACATTGCCTAGTAAATCCTCTGAACATGAGTAACACTGACTTACATGTATAGGTAGATAACAGAAAGGTAAACTCTTTCTTTACAGTACGTGTAGGCATTTAAAAAAGAAATAAAAGTAAAGTTCTCCTTTAAGACCTTGCTATCTATGGGGCAGATGAAGTAAAGATCATCTGTTTCTGTGGCACTCGGTTAACAAGGTGTCATATGGCCAGCACAACCAACCACCTTTACTTTTTCCCCAACTAATATTGGGTGGATTCAGATGTACCTTAACGTCCCAAAAATTAAAATCACAGCCTTCACCAGAATTCAAACCTGTATCTAACTGGTTTAGAAGCTAAGCTCTTTACAACTCAGCCACTGTGGCTCCTTAAAAAGAAATATACTGGTAACCCAGTAACCTACGACTAAAATGTCAATAAAAAGAGTAAACTTGTAATACACTTAGACCTAGATAGCCATTTTATAGTACTTAATTATCTCTACTTAAACTGTTTTAAGTTTAAACTAGTAGTCTTATTTATACTTAACATATACACAAAACTAGTTAGTAGTAGCTGGCAGTTAAAACTACTAGACAGATCAAAATTTAAAATTAATAATGTACAAAACTTGTAACACCTTAATCTACTTTGTTAAAAAAAAACTCAATAAAAGATTACCAAAGGCACCATAATTATTCTTGTACAATAGTTGAAGAGGTTTAAAGTGCAAAGTTTAACATTGAAAAAAATCTAATACCTGGATTCTGTGACAGTATGATCTTATTTTGCTAAAAGAAGGGTCGTCTAATGACTACAAAATAAATTCATTACACTGAGCTTAGTCCTTAATAAATTTAAATCCTTAGCCTGGTTCTAGATTAGTCTAGATTCTATATTTAATACTAATACTACTCTAGCCTTTAACTAGTTTAGATTTAGTTTAAATCTAGAAACTAACTTTAGAGACATGGAGAGTCACTAACACAAATATGGAAAAGCTCCCGATCTTTGTTAATAGATGCCTATGCCAGATATTAGGAATTAGGTGGCTTTTTTTTTTTTTTTTTTTTTTTTACATTTACCTATCCCTTAGTCTGTTGGACTGTTGGAGAACCAAGCAAGACTTGTCGACCGTCTTTCTCTATTCCTCCCTGTCTTTTGCCCTGTTTAGAACCTCTTTCAATGGCAGAGGCATGTCCATTCTTTAATGTTGTCCTCCCATCGCTTTCTCTGTCTGCCTCTTCTTCTTTTTCCTGGCACTGTTCCCTGAAGAAAGTTCTTTGTCAGCCCCGAAGATCTTGTAATATGGCCATAGATTTTGAGCTTGCATTTTTTCCCTAAAATAGCAGGTCATCACGGGGTCCAATTGCTGCAGTAACCCTGTCTCTAATCTCTTGGTTTGTGATGCGGTCTTTGAACGTGATACCTAGGATCCTTCTGTAGCATCTCAATTCCATTGCTAGGATCCTCCTCTTTAGCTCTGCAGTCAGCGATTAAGTCAAGTCTGAGTGACTCTGTGAGTTGTGAGTCTGTATCAAGTCAAGTGGTGTATCAGTGTCATAGATAAAATAGATCTTGATTTAATATGAGTAGGACATGGTCATGACAATGATGAATAACGATAATCTTAATCAAATGTCATTTGATGATAATTACCCTATCACTAGTATCATGTCATATATATACCGGTATATATCATAATCTAGGTTAGTCTAGAGTAGATTCTAGGTCGACCTAGATCTAAATTCTAGAGTAGACTCTAGATCTATCTATTCTACTGAAGTTCTAGCCGCTAGTCTAATCATATGATATGTCACTTCTGTGACATTATATAGATATGTGAAAATCTGTAAGACCGGAAGTAAAAAAAATGGCATAAAAATTTTGAATTTTGTTTTCCAATTTTCTTACTTTCTGTTCATAGGCCCTTGATTAAAATCAATTATGATTTTAAATCCATTGAAATCATTGCTAAAATGGGTGAATATGGATACATTTTATATTGAGGGACATTTTTTTCATGTGGACTTTAAATATTTCTGCCAAGTTTTATCACAATACCTTACTCACTTTAATTGTTATCGATTATAATGTTGATGCATAAATTTGCACTGCTCCCTATGGGATTTTTAATTTTTTTGAAAACTAAACTATTTTAAGAACAAAATCATGCATAGGTTGGTAGATATAGCAATTATGTATAGGTCTAAATAGATTTTAAAGAGTTTTTTAAATTGCTTGTATTTTTAAAAAATTTTAAAGCGCATTTGAAAAAAAATTTTTCAGGCGATTTTGATCCCACTATTTAAATATTTTGTTAATTTCTCCCATCACAACACTGTCATTTTGTCCATACCCCTCAGACACTTCTTGTAGCTCTAGACCTGATAATTTGTTTATTTTATCAATTTTTATATTCTAAACAAGTGAAGTTCATGATTATAACTGAAATCAGATTTGTGAGCTAGAAATTTATAATACTAGATCTACTATTAAATTTCTTATTTAATAAATAGATCTATCGTCTATGAAACTCTATTCCAACTTTTTAAACTTTTTGAGCGGAGGGGGTGTCTTGCCGGCTGAGCCAGCTAGATGCTCTCATCTTCATTGTTCCATGTCCATGTCAACCAATGTTACGTCAAAACGCCACAAAAAAAATCATAACATTCTAACTGTTTAACTTACATTCATAATTTATACACCATTGGATAGTTCTTTCAAAGTCAAAGTATTTTAATGATGAACTAACGAAAAATTGTTTTGTCAAAGATAATTTTTTTATTTCCCATCCCTACAACACATTATTATAATTATTAAATCATAAAAATGTAAAGACAAAGTCAAAGACTAAAGAAAAGAAAGATTTGTAAATCATTTCTTCACTGTGACCAAGAGATACATCAATACTAAATAATTAGCTTAATTTGACTATTAAATAAGATGAAATAGAGATCTAGATTATATATTGCAGAGTTGTACATTAAAGAAATGCGGAAGTTATGTTACCTGCAAAATCATAACAAAAATTATTAAAAAATAGCCACTCCCCTTCCTGGTTTAGTGGTTATAATCTTATCCACATTAAATGCTTTTAAGTTACATTAGTAAGCGCTTCGGTAATAAAAATAGCGCATTTCTTAGTTGCAGCTTAATTGAAGATCCTTAGAACTAAATAAATTCTTTAAGATAATGAAGAAAAACAATAAATTTACCTTTTCCTGATCGGAAATAGGTTCATCATCGTAGTTGTCGGCCATTTTAATTTCGGTCCGGTGCGTGATGCAGATCTCGCGAAAATACCGATACTAATAGTAAAACTTATACGAAGTAATGAAACAATTATAAATATGGATTCTTCTCATTGATCTGTTCATTTCTTTTCTGTACTAAAAGATTCTTCAAAATCGTTTGTCTATTTTAAAGAACAAAATAATGTATTGAAATATTTTTATTGTCGTCAATATTTGGATTACACATGTCTAGATCTAATATAGATCTACATTTAGACTAGAGTTTAGATCTATATAAATACTGTTGAATTATTTTTACAATATTTTTGTTGCGATGGACGCTTGGCTCTTATTAAAACTCAAAAACTCTAATTAGGAACATTTTGAAATTTCTTTAGTCATGTTAAATGTATTGTTCTTCGAATCTTACTTAGATCTAAGTCTTAACTTCAGTTGACTTAACTGACTTTATAGATCTAGAAATTTCTAGATTCTACCACTTGCTGTAGAAATCATTAACAAAATTTATCAAGATTTCAATTCAATTATATTAGATTCTATAATGAACGAAAAGTGGGAAAGGCCGATAAATTGCACTATAAAACATACAGTAACTTTAAGTCCAAGTAGTAGCAGAGCAACTGCAAGTCAAGGAATTCCTTTTCACAGTGGATGCAAAGCTATTGATGTATATTTTCCTAGTGTTATCAACCCTGAGGTAGCCATCTAAATCTTATTTCTCTACTCATATATATTTTTGTTAAAAATAGATTATTAAATAGCTAGTCCTATGTTACGTAGTATGTTATCTGACTCTAATTAGAAAGTGAAGCAAAGCTAGAAAGAAAGATCAACCATTAAATTATTTCTAGTCGAGTTTGAAGAGTATAGTATCACAATATTTCAAAAACTTGCAATTATTTTATTATAATTATGTAATTCAGTTTGTTCCAAAAAAAATATTTTTGTGAAGCTTGTAGCATTTTATATCTTGAGAGAATATATTTTCGCTTTGCAACTTCTCATGTGACAAGATGTCAATCCTAGATACACAGCTGCGGTCACAAGTTGTACATCTGTAATCACCATGACTAGAAGCAAGACGCGTAGGATGTAATCATCTTCTTTTTTGAAGTAACGTCTGTATTTTATTGGATAAAATAAGGTGCTATTGCACTTTAACCCTTCTTTCTACTTCTGGTGTGTATGTCATCTGCAATCTAGGGCCCACCATGTGGATCTATCCAGTGACTCTTTTTTTCCCAACTGTTAGTGTTGATTTTGAAGAGCTTTATGTCATGTTTGCAATCATCAGTGGGCCTTCTGTGGCTCTTCTGCCTTCTATTAGATCACCATACAGAATGTCTTACAGTGGCATATTCTGTGAACATGACCAAGCCAGCTAAGGCATCTGCTGCTGATAACAGTGCAGATGTCCTCTGATCTTCACAGCACTTCCTCTTTGGTTATTTTATCTTATTTGAAAAATCTGCCTTAACCATCAGAGGTGGGAGATATTTTTTTCCTGCAAAGAGTAGGTTGACCATGTTTCACTGTTTCACTATCATGTAGCAGAGTGCTCATCACACACAGGTCCAGTACTAGAACTAGTATATTGGTCATGCTTTGACTAATATTTACACCAAACTTCTGGCATGCAACAGGGTCAACTAGGGTCTGAAACTGAGTACGTAGCAGATTCTGCAACAATATAGATGCATCAACAGCATCTAGAGGAGTTTCCTGATTACTACATACCTATATTTGGTTTTTGTCCTCAATCTGGTTACATTGAAGAGTTTTCCAGAGGATCTTGTATGTAGAAATACACCTTCAATGATGTTAATGTATTAAGCATAATGCAGTTGGCAAGAAAAGAATATGCCAAACAGAGTATGTATGATCACACATCCCTGCTTGACACTGTTGCTGACCTCAATTGGTGCTTATTGGGCTTTATTAAATTTCACTGTGCATTTTGTTTCCTCATAATACTGATCCAGAGCTCCTAGACTGAGAAGTCAGCAGACTAAACATTGATGTCTTTGAGATACCAGAATAGCAGACAGTGGATCTCTTACAGAAAGCAAATTTATACATTCTACTGGCAAGGAAAACTTGAACAAAGTCCCAAATACATGGTGCTGGCTTCACAATAAGAAACAACATAATTCACTGCATTTCTATGTTCCCCATAGGCAATGAAAGGGTAGTAAACATGAAACTTGCATCCCTGCAAGGTAAAGTAAATATCATTTGTGTCTACTCACCAACCCTTGCTGCTCCAAAGTTCCAAAAGAAGTCTAGGACAGATTCTTCCAAGCTTTGGAGGAGGTAATTTAAAAAATCAAGCACCTTCATATTAAGGGAGATTTTAATTCCTAAGTTGATGCTGAAAATGATGCATAGCCAAATGTTTGGGACCTCATGTTGTTGGCAAGATTTGTGTGATGCAGGATTTACTTATTGTGTTGTAAAAAAAAGTCAAAGAATAGAAACAAATTTTGACCCCACACAAGACATTAGAAGTCAGCTTACCATATAAAGCCTGATATAAAGAAGTTATACTCTTCAAGGAAAGATATATATTCAAATTTATTACACCTTTTTTTTTTGAGATATTTATGCCTGTATTTTATTATAATTTTTTTTAAATACTTGAAATGAGAAAGAATGCTAAATTAAGAATATGGTTTAATCAATATTTTAAAATATTTAATAAATCCAACCTAAAATAATAAGCGAAGTGCTTCACTAGATTCTTAAAAAGTATGAAAAAATTGGGAAACACTGATCTAGCTATATATACTAGTTGATACACTGTGTAGCATACCCCGCTATTTTGCAGGGCCAGCCTTAGGGCACTGCAACCTATGTGACTGCAGTGGACCCACATTTTCATAGGCCCCACACTAATCGTAGGTGTAAATTATTAAATGAAACCATTTTATAACTTATAACAGATTTTCCGCGGCCTCCTGATTTACCAGGAGCTCCTGAAAATCTCCTGAAATAGCAAAATATAAAAAAAAAGTCCTGGAAATCTCTCGAAATTATTAAAATCTTTTGAAAACATAAAAAATCTCCTGAAAGATAGACAAAATTGTCATTTAGGGTCTCATTCAATATGGAAAACGACAATCCTGGAAAACGCCAATCCTATGCGCGTTAAAAAAAAAGCATTATACCTTACCCATAATTGTGGAATCTGGTGAAAGAAGCTTCTCAGGCCTCAAACTAATGAAGAATTACTTGAGGTCAACAATTCTCAAAGATAGATGGAACCTACTGTAATTCTGTGTACTGAGCTTGATCTATGTAGGAAACGGAATTTTTATGGCAAGGCTTGTAAAGTAATTCTGTACGTACTAAGGAAGGAATAAAATGCAAAGACGAATTTATTTTCTAATACTCTTAATTTTCACTTATTATCCTTATTCATACCCAAACTGGGCCCTGCGCAATCCGTTTCGCATAAATCCCCGCAATGGTTAAGTCTGGCCCTGCTATTTAGTGATGGGTGAATACAAAGAAGAGTGCTCTACTCCCCCTTTTTTTTGATGCAAAAGTTATGTCGGGTAACTCTAGTCTGACTTGCAGAAATAAAAGAGTTATCTTTCCATGACTTCTTGGTGGTGTCAGAATTTGCTAGGCCATGAAGAGAATTATACATATAGATAGATATATATATAAGCATTCCTACATATGTATATCCATAGGGAATAGACTAAACACCTCAATATATAAACAGTATTTTATTGATTTTTTTGAAGGTGTTAGAAATATTAATAATAGATCGTAATTTTATGAGCTTATAATTAAAAATCTAAAAATATAGACATTAAAAAAATTATAATCATATGCTTATTAGGCTGCAGAGAGTGGTGAAATAGTAAGTATAATTTAAGTAGATAGTTCCTTCTTTTTTTATGTTTAGTTTTAATGGTTTGTTTATTTTTAATGTTGTTTTTATTGTTTAACTATTCCAATTAAATTAATAATTAATTTAAATTTTTTAAGTTGCTTGTTTTTTCTTTGTTATTTTGCTTTTTCCTTTATTACAAAGTATTTGTTTAAACTGTAGACAATTATATATATATATATATATATATATATACTCCCCGGTCATATATATATATATATGCGCCTACTTTAAAACAATTTTTTGGTGTTAATTTTATAATTGTTTCATCTCTGTAAAATGCATAACAATTCTAAAACTTTATCTTCTTGTAGTATATACTTTTTTTTTCACTTTTAAACTTTTTGTTTTGTTTTGTTTTAATTGTTAAAATTTTTAAAGAAAAATATGTACCTTAATCTGTGTTAGATGTAAAATTTTCTAATAAGAATATAAAAAAAGATAAAACAAAAAAAAAGAGCACAAATTTATATTGCATACAGTAAATATGAAAATTCTATAAGTAGGATTATCTATTACTAGAAATAAATTAAATATTATTTAGATTTTTAATCTGTTTAAATTGTAGAATATATATTTTTTTTAACCTTTAACTTTCAAGCTCTTATAAGTTTTCCATCCCAATTAATGAAAGCAAAAATATTTTGTTTGTTTGTAGATTGGTGCAGTAGAGTTTAAGAATGACTATGCAGCATTTATTACAATGAGAGTGAAAACAAAAGCAACAGATCAGGCAACTAAACCAGCTTGTGAGTAGACCAGTGTAATAGTATTTGTGTAAAAAACAACTATATTCTTGTTCTTTTTGACTCGTATCATTACTGTTAAATATTTAGTGTCTCTTTCTGTTAATTTTATATCTCAAAAATTGCAAGTGCTATTGAAAATATTGTAAATAGAAAATTACAACATAAATAAAAACAAAGTTATCAAGAACCTCTACAAGGATCCCACCAGTCCGGTGTATATCAACAATAATATTTTAGAATGGTTCAAAACCACAGTTGGAGTAAGACAAGGCTGCCTACTTCACCAACATTTTCAATTTCTTCCTTGAAAGAATAATGGAAGATGCTCTCGAGGGCTATGAAGATACTGTAAGCATTGGAGGAAGAAGAATTACTAAATTGCGCTTAGCAGATGACATTGATGGCCTAGCAGGGACAGAAGAAGAACTAGCTGACTTGGTGATATGCATTGACAAACTTCCACAGCATATGTTATGCCATTATATGCCGATAAAAACCAAATTATGACCAATAGTCAACATGGCTTTAAAAGGGGCATCAGTATTGAGGGTGAAAAGCTGAATAGTGTTAGCAGCTTCAAATACATCAGAGCTATTGTCTCGGATGAGGAAATGAAACCTGAACTACTGTCCCAAATAGCACAGTTTACAGCAGCCCTTTCAAAACTTAAAATAATATGGAAAGACAAAGGCTTAGCCCTCGGCACCAAAATCAGACTGATGCGCTCCCTGGTCATGTCCACATTTTTATATGCTTGTGAGTCATGGATGCTGATTGCAGAGCTAGAGAGGAGGATCCTAGCAATGGAATTGAGATGCTACAGAAGGATCCTAGGTATCACGTTCAAAGACCGCATCACAAACCAAGAGATTAGAAACATGGTTACTGCAGCGATTGGACCCCATGATGATCTGCTAACTATCGTAAAAAAAAACGCAAGTTTAAAATCCATGGCCGTATTTCAAGATCTTTGGGGCTCACAAAGACTTTCAGGGAACAGTACCAGGAAAAAGAAGAACAGACAGACAGAGAAAGCGATGGGAGGACAACATAAATGAATGGATGGGCCTTCCATTGAAAGAGGTTCTAAGGCAAAATATTGAGAGTAATGGAGAAAGACAATCAACAAATCTTGCATGGTGCCCCAACGGTCCACTAGACTAAGGGATAGGTAAAGGTATAAATTGAAAATCTGATTTCACAATGAATATCACAAAGTAGAACTGCTATGACGGAAGGCGTGGTCTGTACTTGACTTAATCCTTTTGACACTGGAGCATAGGGGCTGCAACAGCACTAACCTACAGAGTTTGTTCTGGGCAATCCCCTCAACTGTGTCCATGTTCATCCTGCTGTCTTTGCCTCTTGGTCTACCAATCTTCTCATGTTTGCTGGGTTATGTCCCACAGACTATGGTTTGAAATTTTGTTTGACCATCACCAGAGAATGCTGACCATGTCCTCCAAAACTGCTCTCTTTACAAAGAGGCCCGTACAAGACACTGGCTCCAAAACACCCCAATAGAAAGAAAACTATATGAGAACGAAGAAGAAGTAGTTTGACCATCTAACATCAATTATGTGATGCAAACATTTGCTAGTGAATGATTAGAGTAAGATACCATTATTTATTATGTAAATTATTTTTATAATTTATTCACTCATATATAGCTAATTATAACAAGCGAATTGAGTCCATAGACTTTATCAAAGCTAACAAACTTAAATATGCTGAATGATGATTGCGACCCAATGAAAAGAATTAGAAAAAAGTGGAATTGATGATTATTACATAACTGATAAGCATATGAGATATACAGTTGATGCTCAGTGTGTTTGGTTCAACTGCTCTTCAAGTATTAAAATATTTGTTTATGAACATGATCTTTGAATATCTCACTACCCTATTATTATTTGTTGTAAAAAAATATACCTGGATAGTACTGGGTAGTACAACATAGTGTTATACATTTCATGCTATTCTTTTACTATATTGTTATAATTTTATAGTAAATAAAACGTTAAAACCTATGTTATCTAAGGTTAATATACTTAATTTAGTGTTTTTCAATGTTATAACTAATCTGTTGTAACTTATAGATTGTAATGAAAAAAATTATAATTTTTATATAGTTTTCCTCACTGGGCCAAAACCTGCTAGGCGTACACTGCCAATGTACATCTCACAGAATCTCTACTATATATGGAATTTTTCAAAAATTATTTTTGCAATGTATTAGTTTGACTAATAGAAATTGATATTTAATAGAAAAAATATATTTAATGCTGTATTAAAGTTTGGGTGATTAATGGGATATTCAGAGAAGATACTGTGCCTATTCTCTTTAAAGTTCAAAATGTGATTCTGTTGGCCATTGGATTTTTTTTATTCTGAACAAGCATCACTTTTAAGTGGAAATAAATGCTCACATTTTAATAATTTTCATAGAAGTCTGCTTATAGTTTTATGTAAGAGTTTGCTTTTTTTTTTTTTTAACAATAAAAGAATACATTTTAAAACAAATTGAAAAAGGCATGATCAGTCTTGTTTTGAAAAAGGTAATAGGCTAATGAAAATCTTCCACTATCATCATTATCATGCTCTAAATAAGTGCAAAAGCTCCATAGAGTCTAAAAAAAGATTAGCTCTTTTGTTTTTAATTTTATTTTGAATAGGAAAAGGTCAGTTTTTCTGTAACCCACAATTTCATATATTTACACTTATAAACTTCTTATTACCATCATGCAGTTATCATGGAATCCCCACATTGACAAAGTTATTGAAAAAATCAAACAATTCATTGAGATTTATTTTAAATTTTTTTACAAATTTAATAAAAACATAAAACTATAATGCTTTTTAACCTTGGTCAGACAATATTAGAGTATGCATCCTCTGTTTGGGACTCCTCAACTTAAGAAAACATAAATAAACTAGAACAGCCATGAGGTTTATAACAAATGAATGTACACATTTGAGAGTTGACTAGAATAACACCATTAGTAAAATCACTAAACTTTGGACAGAAGACTAGGAGCAATAATACATAAAACACTAAACTGTAACTTACAAATACAAAAGTATAACCTAATAAAATGCTAAGAAAGACACAACTTTAAAAGGTGCATTTTTTATTCTGTAATCATACAAGTGCTGCTTTTCTCTCAGTGTAATTAGAGCATAAAATGGGTCACCTGAATCAGCCAGAAATACCAATTACTTAGCAAAGCTTAAGTCTCTATTTAACATGCATGACTAGATTAACATATGGAAACTTGTAGAAGTATTTATTTTCTGTTTTGAAGGAAAGTGTGTTATTTATAAGATAATTTCACTAGTGTCTTCATCAAACAGAGAATAGGTTCAATGCATAATATGGTCTGCCAAAAACTAACTTGCTTTTTTTTTGTTTAAATTAATATGTGTATTGCAAAGAAGCTCCCAACCAGATGACAAGAAATGTCAACAAAGATCCTCAGTTTTCGTCCTACAAAATTAGTCATATACAAGGTTGTGTGAAATGCAAACTCTCTTGGTCATCTTGTTGTTGTTTGGGATGCTTTAATAACAGACATTTTTATTATTGATTGCACTGACATCCATGTTTAAATTATTAAATTATTATATTAGTATACAAAATACTTTTTTGGGGGGGTTTACCAAAGTCAAAACAATTTAGGGACTGAATTTAAACAAAATTAATAATTATTTTAAATTTATGAAACCAATATTAAATTTTGAAAATTTATAATTTACATAAGTTTTTAGCAACAACTGTTTGTGAAATTATAAATGTAATATATTAGTATAGTATTACTATTGCAAATAAAATGAAACATAAGAATAAGTAATTTTTTTTTCAGCAAGTGATCAAGACTGGAAAACAGTTGTTAATGCTTTTAAGCTAATGCCTGATTGTCATGCAGAGATGGGCTCTCAGGATACATTCTGCCTAACAAGAAAACAGGTGTGTTGAATAGAAATCCAAAGAAGTTAATTAAATACAATAAGGAAGCAGTGTTTGTACTTAAACTGAGACTTGTGCTGGTGGCACTGATTGACCCTGACCTTAACTAAGTGTTCTGTTTACAGGGATAGTGACAAAAATAGGAAGCTGGAAAAAAAAAAGTTCAATAGTAGCATAAAATATGCTATAGAGAATTCTTCATATGAGGGAATATCATATTATTGTTGGATATCTTCTAGGGAGAAACAGTCATGTGTTGCTCTGGAATTCAAGCAACAATCACAGCATATTAATCTTCATTTTCACAGTGGCATTGAAGATTGATTAAGGGGGTGTTGAAGTTCCACATCTCTAACTAGTGGCTTCTTCTTCCTCACTTTTCTGTTCTTTAGTCTGATTTAACAGAATTTGTGTTCATATTAGTGAATAACATTACACATATAATAGGATTTGTTTCAATACATTAGGGTTCTGTCTGAATAAGTGATTGGCCCAATTATTTAGTGGTCCAGTTAACCAGATTTGACTGTAGTTACATGTTTTGGTGAATGAATAGTAAAAAAAAAATGTCCATTCTGATGATGAACTTGAAAATCTAAGAAAAAAATTTAAGACTAAATTGCTTCTTAGCCATAGTTAGTCCAATATAAGTGCTTTTCAAGCATGGTATTGGTTGCCTGAACCAGCTGGGAAAATCAACAACTTTAAGTTATCTAATTAACATGAAAGACAAGCAGTGGCTTAGGAGGAGGGGAAGAATTTTAAGATCCCCCGGGCCACCAAATGAGTGTCTGAAATTTGCTTTTAAATAAATTAAATATTACATCACTGTCACGTAATCTTGCTTTTCACATTGTTATATATGTTAGCGACCATGTTGTATGTATTCCACACAGAGTATTAACACTTTCCGTGCGGGGTTAGTCTCAATTTCAAGGAAGAACTTCCATAGCGCTGACTAGGGTTGTTACTCTCAGGAAGTAACTTGGTATATTAGGTAGTTTATTTCATCATCTCTATCATTTAAGAAGAAACTTGATAAGAGCACTGAAAACAAAAGATACCATGAACATGTCGAAGAAAAGTATCACTATTCAGATGATTCATACAAAGATACAGAATTCGAAGAAGTGAAAATGCCTATTGATGAGAGAAGTACTGCGGAAGAGACTCCAGGGGAATGTTTTTTACCACGATCTGAAGTAATTGATGATGAGTCAAGTGATGGTCTTCCAAAATTACTTTCTCCAGAAGTGGAAGAAGCTGTCATTGGATATATCAAGCTTAAAATTTTATCTGAGGAACTGGGAGCAAAGATTGTGTTAAAGGGTAGCTTATTTTTCCAAAACAAAGATGAACGGTATTTTTTACAGTAGAGTTTACCCAAAATAAATCACGAAGTTTGAAATTTCCTGCGGAGTTTGATGAAGTTACAAAACACCACTTACATAGAATCAAATATGGGAAGACACATTATTTGTCACCAGAAATTTAAATGAGTTCATAAACGTAATGGGCAATAAAGTTAGGGAATTAATTGTTGGGAAAGTCAAGCAAGTTTGTTACTTTTCTCTTATACTTGATTCCACCCCAGATGTTTCTAATGGAGAACAGGTATCTTTAATAGTTCGTTACTTGAATGTTGATAATATTGAAATAAAAGAGTCATTTATTGGTTACTTTGAAATTTTAAAACCTTATGAAGAACTTGTTCTGTAAACTCTCAAAGACATTGGACTGGATTTTGATCTGTGAAGAGGTCAAACCTATGATAACACAGCCACAATGAGTGGCCATCTGTCTCTTAGACATAAATCCAAAGGCAACATTTCTGAACTGTGATAATCACTCTCTGAACCTGGTAGCTTTTCATTTTTGCTAAGATAGATTCAGCAATTGTCACCTTCTTTTTTGGAACTGCACATAAATAGTTCAAATTTTGTTCCAATGCACCCCAGAGATAAGCCAAACTGAAAGAAGCTGGAGCCAGGAGTTTAAAAAAGGAGAGTACTACAAGGTGGTCCGCAAGAGAAGAAGCTACATCGGCAGTTTCCTTGCATCTCGACAAAATCTTCAAGCTGTTGGAGAAACTTTCTGAATCAACAACTGAAAGAATGGACACTAGAAGCAGAGCACAGAATCTTCATTATGCAGTGGAAAATTATGATTTTTTTACTTATCTGGAATTCTGGTCAAATCTCCTGCACCAAATCAATATCATCATCATCATCACTCCCTTGAGTTCCTCATGGAACATAGGGCCTCGACAAAAACACGCCACTCTCCACGGTCTCTTGCTAGTTTTTTTATGGTTTCCCAGCTCTTCCCGGTCTTCTCTGCTTCTTCAAGTACACTGCGTCACCATGTTCTTTTTGGTCTTCCTCTGAGTCTTGTTCCCTGGGGGTTCCACTCTAAAGCCTGCCTAGCTCTGTTGCTGGTATCTTTTCTAAGGGTGTGACCAATCCATCTCCACTTCCTCTCTAAGATCTGCACATCTATATTTTTCTGTCCACTCATCTCCCACAGTTTGGTGTTTTCTACTTTGTCATACCAGTGTATTTTTAGGATATTTCTCAGGCGTCTGTTGTTGAAGGTCTGTATTTTTTTTGTTGTGGCATGTTTCAGAACCATACAGTAGGACAGCCTTGACATTAGAGTTAAAGATTCTTAGTTTAGTCTTGTTTGAGATGTGGGGAGATTTCCAGGTTGGTTTTAGCTGTGTAAATGTCTGACGCGCTAGATTTATATGGCGTTTAATGTCTTCATCTGTTCCACCTGATATACTGACTACACTCCCAAGGTATATAAAATTTTCTACTTGGTCTATTGTCTGAGAATCCAGTACTATGTCTCCAATTTGTTTATTGTTTACTTTAAGTACTTTAGTTTTTTTTTGGTGGTTTATTTTGAGGCCTACTCTTTTTCCTACTTCGCTTAAAGCTGCGACCTTTTCTTGCATATCCTGTAGTCTGTGTGATAATAGGGCTATGTCATCAGCGAGTTCCAGATCTTTCAGCTTTTGTGTGAGAGTCCATTGGATTCCTTTCCCTGCGTTAGAGTTGGCTTCTTTTGTGACCCAATCCAATACTAGAAGGAACAGGAGTGGTGAAAGAAGACATCCCTGTTTGACTCCTGTTGTGACTGGAAATTCCTCTGACAGCTTGCCATAGAGGGTTACTTGGCAGGTGAAACCATCATAAAGGTTCTTGATTATGGATATTATTTTATATTATGTAATGTCTCATTACAGTCCAAATAGATTCTCTGTCGACACTACCAAATCAATATAGTTGAGAAGAAATCACAAAAGTTTGGACTGCACATACGGGAATCTGCTGAAGAAATTAAAACCCTTTCATACTTTCTGCAAAATGATGAGAAACTGACAGAACTAATCACCCAATCCAATGAAAGAGCAAAAGAAGGTACTGAATGCTATGGATTTCCTGTAAACAAAACAACCAGAAGAAAAGACTTGATGGGGAGTTCTGATGCAGTACTGTCAATAGAACTGCAATTCAAACATTTTGTGACAGAAGTGCTGAACAGATTTCAAATGGAGATGAAGGACAGATTCCAAAGATTGTTAAACCATTGGACACCTTTGGGTTTCTACTTGAACCAAGACATGCTGATGAAAAACAGTTTTTTCCTGTTTGATGAAATACAGGCAAATTGCTTGTTTAATGGTGTCATTGATGCACAAGCACATTTCATCAACAAACTGTGCCACAATCACCAATTGACATATTGAGGAAGCTGGCTACTTATGGTAATAATGTGTGCTCAAACCTTGCAACTAGTCGCAACATCCGTTCGAATACTGCTAACTCAGGCCACTTCCTTTGCATCATATGAGAGATCATTCTCAAAGCTCAAGTTAATCAAAAACTATCTCAGGAGCACAATGACGCAAGAAAGGCTTAGCATGGTTTTAATGTCAGTGGAGTCACAAATACTAGACACTATTGATGTAGTTGATGTTATAGATGCCTTTGCTGCACAGAAAGCACAACGCGAAGTGATATGAATTGAGATTTGTCACTTATGTATTATTTCACCAATAAACGGTATTATTCATTAAAGGAGTCTTAATGATTATTTCTTAATTTTACTGATATTCTGTACCAATTTGAATGTAGGGTTATAAATTTATTAAGTGCATTATCTCATATCATTATCATCATCTCATATAATGATGTCAAATTTTGCAATGCAAAGGCCCCCCAAAGAGGTCGATCCCCCGGGCCCCCAAATCCCTAGCTACGCCCCCTGAAGACAAGGCAACATCAAAAAATGTAGGACATAATAATCTCCATTTTGGCAGGAATGTCTGATTCTTCAAAATCGTTTCTCTGTTTTAATATATAAAGAACAAATTAATGTATTGAAATATTTTTATTGTCGTCAAAATTAGGATTCCAATGGCATAGGCCTAGGTCTAGATATACATTTTTAGACTAGATCTTTTTTAACAATTTTAACAATATTTTTGTTGCAATGGAAAACTCTAATTAGGAACATTTTGAAATTTCGTTAGTCTTGTCATGTTCCTCAATTCTTACATAACATTCAGTCTACCACTTGCTGTGAAATCATTATGTCTTTTTTATTATTCTTTTCAGTTTGCTTGTGATCTTAACAATGTTATTTCTATACGCTTCATCCTACAACAACCATCACCCATGTGGAAGGATTTTAATATACATAAAATAAAGTTATTTAAGTCTTCAGGAGTAAGAATAATTTATTTTATTTTCAACTTATAACTGTATACAATTTTTCTTAATGAATATACAATATACAATTAAAATTAAATATCAAAAGCAGCTTAAAGGATGCATTTTTATATGCTTGCAGAGCAGGAAACATATTGCTTTACCTAACTGGCTTACAGAAAGTGTCACTTCCAAGCCTAGAAGGAAAGAATTAGAGGTACAGTTTTTCTTTTCTATAAGTTTTTTGTTGTTGTTTTTTTTATTTTACACATAAATTATCTTAATTTCAAGTGTACAGTGCAAATGCTTGTACAAAAGAACAGTTTTGCAGTATTCTTATTTTTATATCTTTTTGCAGATGGGTAAGTTCATTGTATCAAGCATAAGCATAAGATACTTTTACAAGATGCAGTCATTAAAAGAAGAATAAAGTTCCTCTTTAAGACCTTGTGATCTATAGGGCAGATGATGTTAAGGTCATCTGTTTTTGTGGCGAACGGTTAACGAGCAGGGTGTCATGTGCCCAGCAAAATAAACAACCGCCTTTACTTTCCCCAACTAATGTCAGGTACCCATTATAGTTGGGTGGACCTAGAGGTGCCCTAAAAATCCCAAAAATCAAAATCCCTATCTTCCCCAAGATTTGAACCCAGGACCCAGAGTTTGGAAGCCAAGCACTTAACCAGTCAGCCACCATGCCCCAGTCGTTAATTGTTGTCTTTAATTATTAGTCAACTTCTTCCCCTTCCAACTTTTCCTACTAAAAAACTTTTATTAAATCTGAAAATTTTAGAAACTAACTTCCAAAAATTGATGAATTTCAATTTTTTAAAACATTGCTAAAAAAAATTGTATTATTTTATCACTACTGAACAAGTTTACTTTACTTGAGTTAGAAGTCAGGTGTTGGGGAAGCATAGTCTAATGTAGAATAGGATAAGTAAAATATTTTGATCATTTCTTAAATTTTTTAATTTTTTCAAAGTATAAAGAAATCCAACTCAATCAGGTTTGCAACATTTAATAATGATGCCTACAGTTCTTTTCCTTACACATTCTTTTTTACCCTTTTGCTATGCTTTTTTTTTATTTGTAGTAAGTAAGTTAATTTTTTTAAAATTGAAGGTTTTGTAACATTCTAAAAATTATTAGGATTTAATACACATTGAACAAAATTATCATTAACATGGATACATTCATAACTTAGCCAGGAAATGACTTAATGACAAAAACAGAAACGCCCAAGGTGGTGGTAAGCTGGAGAAACTTTTTATTGGTAGTTCTAATGTTTACATGTCTAAAAAAAATTATAATAATTGCAGCATGTGCTGTATACAGTAACTAATAATCATAACAAATTACTTTAGTTGCTTTTCAGTTTTTAAATAAGCAGATAGTTTATTAAAATTAATCATCTTCCTTAGTGAAGAGTAGGACTACAAAATTTTAGGAACTGTTTATATCCACATCGATTTATTCAATGAGCTGAAGCGATGAATAATGCATACACAAGTAAAATACATACATATATTATATAAAAAAAGGTAGCACTAGGGACCTAATTTTTTATGAGAGAATGGAGAATTAGATATAGTGACAAAAGGGACCGCACTGCCCAGGGCACAAATGGGTGCTTGCGTATGCCTCTGATCAGAAAGATCTTTTTTGGAGGGTCACTGGCTTATGCCCTGGTCAGTACAGTTGCATATTTTGCAATATATATGGCAATTAGTTATATGCACTATCTTATGTTAAATCCTAATTCACTATCCTCTTCATTATATTAAATATGTTTATATGTTCATAGATGCCATAGCTATTTATGGTTGAACGAAAGTATGCCCTTTTGTTTGAAAAAATAAGTATGCAAATGTACGCACATATATAAACTATTTTAAACAAGACTAAAAAGATTATTCAAATTATTCAATATCTGTTTGGTGTCTAAACTATCTACAATAAGACTGCAAAAGTTTTCAACAAAGATCTTCATTTTCCTCCTACACTAACTTTTAATGAAAATAATTTTCTCTAATGGGTCAATAGAGATCACTGGTTGAAATGTGATTTAGGTGTGAGTTTGTAACTTAAAATGTGGGTGGGTACCACTGAACTGCCAGGGTTGTGAACCACTTTGTGTTCTATACAATCTCATGTTCTCGTTTTTTTTTTTTTTATTTTAAATATTTTTATTTAATTCATTTTTTTTGTATTGGAATATAATTTATTTACTTAACTATTTTTATACTTTTTAAATTCTTTTTTGTTATGTTTCAATTCCATTAAAAACCTTTTTAGATGGTTTAATTTACTATTTGACTAATACTAACTATTGAAGCTCTTATCTTACAGGCACTATGAAAAAGATTATTCTAAAGAATAATGTAAAAAAAAAAAAGTTAAATGTAAAACAATTCCTACCTTGCAAAACTAGAAACATTTATGTATTTCTATTTCATTTAAATTTTCATGTCATATAATATCATCAGTTTACTTAACATCTCTATATCTAGTATGCTATCTAAGACTATCTTTTGTAATAAAAGGTTATGTATTTTTAAAGAAACACTGGCTTGATAATCTACTATTTTATTAATTTATTGTATCCAAATCTTAACAGTACACACATACTGGTAATGTAGTATAATACTGGGTGGCTGAGCTCAGGCTCTTAATCTCAATAGACAATGAAGGCTGGTATTTTTATTTATATAGAAATGAGGTGGTTTGTTTTGCTGGATGCTCATATAATTTAAATTTTGTGTTTCATGGACCCTAGACCTCAAAGAAAATTTTTACTTGGTACATATTCCTATTGACATGGATTGGCTAAGTTGTTAACTACAATAAGTCCCTGGTTTGTGGATTAATTATTTTTTTTTTAATATTTCAAATATTTTCTCAACATTAGTACATTTACCACAGAATTTAAACATGCAAAATATTAGAAAAATACTTCTTTAAAAAACAAAGCTTACATTTAGTGTATCAATTAATTTGAATCAGTCATGAAATTAAATTTGTTATAAGCCTCAGATGGCAATCTATAAATGGGACTAATTCATCTTATACCACCACTTCGGTCAAATACTATTTCTTCCCCTTAGAAAGGGGACTAATTCAGCTTATACCACCACTTTAGTCTAGTACTATTTCTTTCCATTGTTCGAGATACCAAACAAAATAATTTATTACCAAGCTTATTGGTTAATTTTTATAATTGATTCTTGTGTTGTCAGGTAAAAGAAATAATTGTGCAAAATTCAGCTTGATCTGAAATTGGATGTTGGAGAAATAACATGTACAAACGTTTGGACAGACAGACAGAGTGATTTGGTATAAGCTTTGTAAAAATAACTTACACCTGACCCAGTTTATCATTTATTCTGAATTTTTTTTTGTCCCTCAATTTACAAATAAATTAATTAAGCAGGTAGTCTTAATTTTATAAACATTGTTTTTTAGAGTGGAGAATGTCTTTAAGGTGACTCCGTAGCTCCTTATTTTAATTTGTGGCACCTTTCTATATTTTCATTTATTAAATATTTTATCAATTAAACCTAAAACTCTTTTCTCAAGAAAAGCTAGGAAATAAAGAAAAAAATAAAATATTTTGTTCTTTTCTGCTGTAATTCCATCTTTAGTTTTCCCTCCCAGTTCTCATGGCTTGACTCAATTTGAAATTATTCCCAATTCTTTCATTATTGTACTACTGTTACATTAAAATGCTGCTTTTCAATTACTTAAGTAGATTTTTACAATTATTCATTAGATTTAGATTACTTGTACTAAGAATGGTAATCTTGTTGTAAAATTTTTTAGAACTTTATTTTTATTTTTTAATCAGGGAGTGCCAGATATTGACATTTTGTCATCAAATTTGCAACAGATGTGGGCCTTGGCAGAAGAAGCAGCTGCCAATCAGCCAGAACAAACTATAGGAAGATATGAGGTAATACAACTTTATTTAGTATAAATATTATGACACAAAGTTAAAATTAAAAAAATTCCAGTTGACATGCTCACTTTTTTTCTGCCAATTGTTCAAAAAACTTTTTATTATTAAATCAAAGTGGGGATTAATTTATAACTAATATAGACTTTTTGAAAAATTAACTTAATCAATGTTACTGATTTTTTTTTAAATTACTGATCAATGGTGTAATATTTTCTTTATTACAGAAAACAAATAGTTTTAATCTTTACAGGTAGTATGTCTGATTCTGTATTGTCTGTGGCATTTTACGTCTTGAAAGACAGCCATTTCCTTTTGTGACTTCTCATGTAACTAAATAGGCCAATCCTTGATACACAGCTGCTGTTTCAGGTTGGGCATCTGTAATCACCAGGTGCTGTTGCACTTTCACCCTTCTTTCTACTTCTGGTGTGTATGTCATCTGCAATCCAGGACCCTTCCATTATGCTTGCTCTGCATGGGAATCTAACCAGAGCCTCTTTTTTCCCATCTGTTAGTTTTAATTTTGAAGAGTGTCATGTAGCATTTGTATTCATCAGTATACCTTAAAAGTGGGTAACCTGTGGCTCTCCTGCCTTTCATTAAATCACCATACAGAATGTCTTGTGGGAGTTGACCAGGTGGCATTCTGTGAACAAGTTGTCTGCTGCAAATAACAGCATAGATGTCTTGGCACCTTGCTCTTCGCAGCACTTCCTCATTTGTTATTTATCTTGCCATCTTATTTTTAAAATCCACAATAAGCTTCTGAGGATGAAGATATTCAGCTTTTTTTTCCTACCTTGGCTATCCACTAACTGCATCAACTGTGTAGAGGAGTTCCCTGATAGTACCTTCCTAACTTTGTTTTTTTTGCCTTCAATCTGGATACATTGAAGAGTTTTCCTGCCAAGAGTAGGTTGACCATGTTTCACTACCGTAGAGCAGTGTTCATCCTGCAGCTCCCATATACCAGGGCTTTGGTAGTCAGCAAGGTATTGTCCCACACTCTTTTCTGCAACCATGAAATGGTGCCCATTGCCTTGGCTATCCACTAACTACATCATCTGTGTAGAGGAGTTCCCTGATTAGTACCTTGCTAACTTTGGTTTTTGCCTTCGATCTGGACACATCGAAGAGTTTTCCAAAAGATCTTGTATGAAGAAAAACACCTGTATTTAATTTAAGTATTTGTTTTGTGTGTGAATGTAGTTCGTATTTGCATCTATATTGTTATAGTAGTTACGCTGAGACGGAAACTGAATTTCTATTTGATTGGACCAATAAAATTTCTCATCTCTTATCTTATTTACAAAGTTTTATAATTTTATAAAAACAATAAACATTATTAACTGTATATTATAGGTATACAATTTAACTTTCCATTCTTCCACCTGGGAAGGATTATCAAATGTCCATGAAGAGTTGAGGCCAATAGTTTGACTGATTTTACCCACCTCCACAGGCCTGGATGAAAATTGAGTAGCACAAGTGACTTTGCCTCAACTAAAACAATTATTAATATTTTCTATTGCACAGTTATTATTGTTAGTCATAGATCTATTAAAAATTAAGTACATGCTTGATCTCAAAATAATTGATGCAATTTCAATCAATATAAGCGAGGTTTTTAAAAAAGTATTTTTTATATTTAACTTGCTACGCTATTCTAGAAAAGAAAAGGTTTTTAAAGGGAGTTTTTTGTTACTTAATATTTGCAGGTTGATGGTTGCTATGATATCAACTTATTGGCTTACACATGAAAGATGAAAGTAAAAGTTCAGTCAGTCATTACAATGACCATCTGGCACACATTTCATGGAATCTTGGAATCTGAATTGTATTTTTGTTTTTACATTTCCATTAAAAAAAAAAATGAAATGTTCTTGTAGTGTTTTCTTATTTAATATTTTCTCTGAATGTTAATGTATTTTTACAAAGCTTATATCAACTCACTCTTCTGTCTGTCTGGTAAAAAAGTTTGTACATTATTTCTCCCACACCCATTCTCAAATCAAGTTGAAACTTTGCACAAATATTCATTGGCATAGACAAGAAATGAATCAATTAAAAAAAAAAAACATTAGTCAACTAACTACTAGTAATTAATTATTTTGTTTGATACTGACAAGGGAAATCAAATTTTTCAGTATTCACAGATTTGGCTAAATTGGTAGGGTTTGGTTCTCATATATAATTGTTCACATTGTTTCTCAGATCAAGTTGAAATTTTCATCAATTATTCTTTATTCCTATCAAAAAATGGATCAATTAAAAAAAAACCAATTAGTCCATTGGTTAGTGATAATTTATTATTTTGTGTAATCTATATATATAATTCTCTTCTTCCCTAAACAGGTCAAACAAGAAGTAAAGGAAAGATCACTCTCTTATTTCTGCGGATAGTCACCCTGCGAACAAAAAACAAAAGGGGGGAGAACACGTTTTCACAGCTCTCTACGGATGGCTGCGCGCTGGACTGTCAAACCCTGCCCGCTACATCCCATGCGGGAGGTTTGGACTAGAAAGTAAACTAGAGTCAACTCTGAAGGAACATCCGAAACATGTAAAACATTTTACAAACACTAAATAGCTGGGCCGGACTTAAGCATTGTGGGGCCCTATTCGAAACGGATTTCGCGGTGCCAAGTTTGGGTAGGGAAGCGGACAATAAGTCAAATTTAAGAGTTTGTATTAGAAAATAAATTCGTCTATGCATTTTATTCATTCTTTACTACTACTACTACTTTCAATCTATCTTTGAGAATTGTTGACATCAAGTAGTTCTTCATTGGAGGAAGAATTACTAACTTGCGCTTCGCAGATGACATTGACGCCTAGCAGGGACAGAAGAAGAACTAGCTGACCTGGTGATGCGCATTGACAAGACTTCCGCAGCATATGGCATGCACATAAATGCCGAAAAACCCAAATTATGACCAATAGCCATCAGGGCTTTAAAAGAGGCATCAGTATTGGAGGTCTAAAGCTAACTAGTGTTAACAGCTTCAAATACATCAGAGCTATTGTCTCAGATGAGGGAACAAAACCCGAACTATTGGCCCGAATAGCACACAGTCCACAGCAGCCCTTTCAAATCTTAAAATAATATGGAAAGACAAGGGCTTAGCCCTCGACACCAAAATCAGACTGATGCGCTTCCTGGTCATGGCCACATTTTTAAATGCTTGCGAGTCGTGGACGTTGAAGGAGGAGCTAGAGAGGAGGATCCTAGCAATGGAATTGAGAAGGACCCTAGGCATCACATTCAAAGACCGCATCACAAACCAAGAAATCAGAGACAGGGTTTCTGCAGACCTTCCTTCAGGGAACAGTGCCAAGAAAAGAAGAAGAGACAGACAGAAAAAGCGATGGTAGGACAACATTAAAGAATGGACGGGCCTGCCATTGAGAGAGGTTCTAAACAAGGCAAAAAAAAGGAAAAGGGAGGAATGGAGAAAAACGGTCGTCAAGTCTTGCCTGGTGCCTCAACGGTCCAACAGACTAAGGATAGGTAAAGGTAAAAGTAATTCTTCATTAGTTTTAGGCGTGAGAAGCTTCTTTCACCAGATTACACAATTACGGCTAATGCATAATGCCGTTTTTATTAATAGCGCGTAAGATTGACTTTTTCCATATTGACACCTCAAAATGACAATTTTTTTCTATGTATTTCCATGTATTTTAAGGACTTTTTCGTATATTTTGCAATTTCGGGAGATTTCCAGGAGCTCCTGGTAAATCGACTGGAGTGCGCGGGAAATCTGTTTTAAGTTATAAAATGGTTTAATTTAATAATTTATTTCTATAGAAATTTATACACCTTGAATTAGCTCGGGTTCCATGAAAGTGCGGATCCTTCGGTCCCTGCAAAATAGCGGCGCATGCCAAGCCGCCGGTCGACTATCTATATATAATTCTCTTCTTCGCTCAAGAGTTTGAACGAGAAGAAGAAGTAAAGGAAAGATCACTCTTTTATTTCTGCGGATAGAGTTATCCCACGAACTTTACGAGCCTTGCGTGTAGCGAAGTCATACAATATAACATTAAAATTCTATTTCCTAAATAGATCACGCTCAATAGCAAGAATTACCAAATGTTTCAATCTATCTACTAGAATTGTTGAAAGTAATTCTTCATTTGTTTGAGGTGCAAGAAGCTTCTTTCACCAGATTCCAAAATTACGGGATAATGATCATGGATACTTCCTTCCTACCCCTACCCTTTTTTTCCCAACTGGTCCAGACAAGGGATAGGGTCATAGCGCATTGAGAAAGGTAAAAGCGTGAAATTGCGCTAAACAAAAACAATAGGTAAAAATATTTCCAAACTAATTGTTACAATTACACTTCAAATAGGCCTTTTTTAAAGCATTTTTATGCTTTTCTTGTTATATTCTTGCATTTGGTCTATGGTTTGCTTGTTGATCTGAATTTCTGCATGATGGCCTTTATGCTTCCTAAAATCTAATTTCATTTTGAAAGTTGTAAAAAATTATTAACATGTTATATATAAAATATTATTATTATAGCTTTTATATAGCGCTACTTTCAAGCTTATAGCATGCTCAGAGCGCTTTGGTCCAATCTCATTTGTGGACCGTGGGGGGGGGGGGGGGGGAGGGGTATTTAGGAGTTGGTTCTCCTTGTTGCCTTTAGACGCTCTGTAAACGCAACTCTGCCCGAGTCGGGTGTCGAACCTCGAGCCCCCTTTTAGGTAGCCGAGACAAGCCAAGTTCAAGCGCACTTAGCCTCTCGACCACGCTTCCCATAGCCAAATTCGCCATATCGACACATATTAGGAAAAAAGGAATTAGGCTAATAGAGGAAAGTATGTCTTTTACCGACTGACAAAGATTGTTTCTGGAATAACACAACTTTTTTTTTATATCTATGCCTTTCCTTAGATAGTTCCCGTAAAAAGGGAATTGAGAAAGATGTAGATTTAAGTGGCAATTTATTTTGTTATATTAGATAAGTATCTTTTAAAACTACTTTTGTATAGTGCCACTTTCTAATGCTTTATTCAGTGCGCTCTAGTCCAATTATTTTGACCCATAATATAAGTGGCGCTCGATTTATGTGTTGCCTTTAGTCGGCGCTCAGCAACCACACCTTTGCTTGATAGTCAGCCAAGCAGTTTAGGTGACAATATTTATAACCTTGTATTCAAGTTTTATTTTTGATGCACTATTGAAAAGTAGTGTTTATTTGAGCGGGTAACTTTTGAAGATTTATTCTGCCGCAGTGATGTAACCATGACATAGACATAGGTAAAAAAAACTTTTTGCTTTCGAATTTGTAAGAATGTAAAGTACGTAGGCCTATATTGGTCTATTTATGAGTGGTGGGCGAAGTATACCGATATGTTGTCGATCATAGATTCAAACATTAATAGGCTATTTATAAAACTTATACATAGTTTTGTTTTATTGCATAATTTAGAGAGAGAGAGAGAGAAAGATCTCAAGATCCTTTTCTAAGACACTTACTGCTGAAAAGGGAGTTGTTTTATCTTGAAGACACCACATTGGATTACAAATATCCTTGTTCTTATCTGTCCACCACGATCAAAGCGATAGTTACACAAAGGGGAGACGGTGAGACTATGCGACGCCTCTCGTTTTGGATTATCTTACTTGTCAACACAGCAATGGACAATAGAGATTTCGGGGGTGGAGCCTGAGGGTGAGGAAAGGCTCTAACTAAACAATCACACCCTCAATCATAAAAGATGGGCAGACTTGATAAACCTGATAAGTGGGCTATAAGAAAACTATTATGTAACAGACTAATCGAATGAATGTTTTATTTTCTTGTGGTTCATTGGTTGATTTTAAATCTCGGGTCTCCTACTGGCGACCAAAACGAGGAGGAGATTTGTTCGTTTTAATCAAAGAGTAGAACAACTCGCAATGATTGGGCAATATGTTTGCATCTGGATAGATTTCTAGAACTAAAACATCAACGTAGCATTCAGCATTTGAGGTAAAAAGCAAGTAAATCAAGACGTGAAGTCTAGAGCATTCGTTGGATTATTTTCATTTTGTTATCGTGCAATGTAGATGTATTTTAATTGTTACAATAGATCTAGATGTAGAGCTACATGGTGTCAGCCTAGTGTAAGTAAAGATGGATAAGAAATCGAATTTTTGTTGCTCTAAAGGTAAGGAAAACTTCGACATTTATTTCTGTAAACTAGACACTTTCTTTTTTAAGCTCAGATACTTATCTTAATAAAAATAAATTGATTTACTAAAAAAAAGTAAATCAAACCCTTTTACTAAAAGACTATACTAGAACTAGATCTTGATTACTAGAGTAGATTTAAAGTTCTATAGAAAGTTTTTAAAATTTTGTTTACTCCATTGTCATTTCACAACTTACAATATGCTCAAACTACAACGCAATACATACTTTCAAAATCTTGTTGGCTACCAGAAACATATATCTTTTTTTGGTATATAAAAGTGTAACAAGTGACAGTGCGTTTCTGGCACACGAGAAATACTTAACGACGAGAGTTTTTGTCAGGACTTTTTCTCCTGACAAACATTCAAACCTTAATTTTATTTGATGTAAATATAGATTAAGCTGTAATGTAATCATTGTAAAGACGTATTCACATTTGTCTTATAGTTTTACTTATTGTAAATATCTTAATTATTAATATAGGCCTATAGCTTTGAAGATGTGAACTACTAAATACGCGAATGCTTTGAATCTCTTCGTTTACGCTGCACGTAATGCATTATACTTTAAAGTCATTATACAGTCAATTTTTTTAATTTGATAAAACATTAGGTGAAGGTATTATGAGTGCAGCTAAAAACAACCAAAAGTAATAATTATAATAAATAATAAATTACAATATTGAACATCTACTAAACAAAATAGGGGGCCATTATGAATATACGGCTATATGTGGATGGAAACACTATTTAATAAGTAAACCGAAGCTTTTTTTTTTTCGACTTTTCACAGTAAAACTTTCGAACTTTTAAAAAAAATAAGGTATGAAAATAACTAGCCTACCTTTAGCTATTGATATTTTAAAGCATCGTGATTAGCTGGGTTATTTACTTTTAAGCACTGGTATTTTTCAAAACAACATTATTAAAAAGAAAAAGACTTTTTAATTGTGGACAACTAGATCTCTAGCTAAATTAATTATTGTTTTAAATGTGAGCAGCAAGGAATGTCAGAGAGGGACTTAAATCTTTAACCGTCTAATCCAAAAAGTAGGCACAGCAGAGGTGGAGCGATGTCAATATAGATCCGGGCATTACCATAAGATCTGGCCCACAAATTCGTAGGCTACCTTTCCTCATAACATGTAAACAAAAAAGTTTTAAAATGCGTCGAAAACATGCGAGGGTTTAGGGACGTAACTTTAATATTTGAAGATGGTATGTAATTTCAATGCGTACAGGCGCAGCGTTATTTATTATGATTGACTTCACTTTCATCTAACTATGTTTACACTAATGAATTTGAGAAATTAGAGGCGTTGAGTTGTTAGTCAATGGCTTAGTGGATTGTATTAAAAGGGGTATTTAAAGCCCCAAAACAAGCACGGTATGTATTGCTGTGTAGGCCTATTGCTTCTCCATCATGGGTGGGAAGCGTGGTCGAGAGGCTAAATACGCTTGAGCTTGGCTTGGCTACCTATGAAGGGGGCTCGAGGTTCGACACCCGACTCAAGCAGAGTTGTGTGTTGTGTTTACTGAGCGCCCAAAGGCAGCACGGAAAACCTTCTCTCAGACACCCCTCCCCCCATTGGACTATATTATAGCGCTTTGCTATTAGCATGAAAGTAGCTACAATTATGATAGAATATAAGCACAATCTCATTTCCTAGGAAAGCCAATGTTCGCTTTGAAAAGAGTACCGCACTAAAAGACATGGTTGTTGTCTGTTTTGGCTCTTAATCTTTGTTTATTTTTCTTGATATTAGGCGCAGTGGCTGAGTGGTAAAGCGCTTGGCTTCCTAATCGGAGGGTCCAGGGTTCAAATTCTAGTGAAGTATGTGATTTTTAATTTTGGGATCTTTAGGTTGCCTGAGTCCACCCAGCTCTAATGGATACCATCTGAAATTGTCTAGTAGTGTGTGTCGCACTTGGAACACTAAGGCCAGCAAAAGCGAACAAAAGCTCCCTTTCACCAGAGTTTGATTTTGCGTTTACTTCCAGTGGACACGGACACTCAGGGCTCGCGGACTAGAGACGTGCCGAAGGCCGCACCACTTGATCCCTCGTCGTTTTCCTATACTATACCAGGCTAACCGTGCGGGACACGCCATTTATGTAACGCCCCCTTGAGGGACGACGCCTGGACGTTGACAGATCGCTGTGGGAGCTTTTTTTACATCCCCGCACAGTGCAATTAGGGTGCTCTCAAAACCCTTAGGCACTCCCGCGGGAGCCTTGTTTCACTGCCCATTAGGCCTAGTCGTCCCCTCCTACGACCGATTCCACCCGGGCGCCACGATGAGGCAGGGCAGCAAACCCGGGCTAATGGGTACCAGACATTAGTAAGGGAAAAGTAAAGGCGGTTGGTCGTTATGCTGGTCATATGACACCCTCATTAAGCGTGGGCCACAGAAACTGGTGACCTTTACATCATCTGCGCTATACTGTAGACAGCCTGGTCTGATGTCTTTCAGTTCTTTTCTGATGGCGTCCTGTTTGCATTGTAGGTTGAAGGCTGCACTCCACGAGGAACGAGCAATGCCAAGGGCTAGCATTTCCCAGTTTGGGTTGTCGACTCCTTTATTCCATGAGGGAGTACAGTAAAAATGGGTATTGGAAATTGTGGCATAAATAGGCTTTATAAATCTTTATTGATAAATATATTTACAATAGAGTAGGCCTATATAACTAGCCAATTTTCCTGGTTTAAGTAGGTGATTGTTAATTATCTCTGTCAATGAATGCCATAAAATCAATATTATCTCATGAACCCACGAGGAAAACCACCTCCCATTTGGTTTATGGAAATCATTGAACGAAATGAAGAAATAAACACCAAAACTATTCGCTTTGTCAAACAACTTCAATACGGCCTCCTTAACCAAGACTAAGAAGAAAAAAACAAGATATATAAATACTCATCTCTCAATACTGTAATATTTATTTTCCCTTTTCAATATCAAACAAATAATAATTACCACTAATTAATTAATTATAATGTGTTAATTTTTTCTGAATGATTCATGGTTTGTTACGAATATTGAATAATTGTGCAAAGTTTTAATCTTAGACCTTTATATCGGCCTATACGTTTGTGGTGTGAACTTGATCAGAGAAAGGACAGTGGGAGAGATATGTTCAAATGTGTACCAGACAGTTAATATAAGCTTTGGAAAGTGAATCGTTGCAGGGCTTACAACTAGCCTAAAGACATAGATCTATTGGGAATTAGACACAAAGTTGCAATTTTTTTTTTTTAGTGCGCCTAAAGAAAAAAAGACATTACATTTACTTGAGCTCGTAACAAGCAAAATGTAAAAACAGATAGTTGCATGCACATAGATATGTAGGCCTATGTCAGCGTCTATTTAAATTATACGCCATCATGCAAAGTAGTTTATTAGTATAAGAAATCGTTTTCCAAGAATACATTTTGGAGATATTTATCTTACACATTATTGACGAAAGAAAAAAAACGATGTTTCTTTTCCTTCTTTTTTGTTATCGTTTTCATAAGATATTTGTATCTACTAACTAGTATTTTTTAATGTGAACGCCTAAGTCTTTTATGCCTACTCGTAGCATACACAGGTTAAAAAGATATTAGGCCTATAATATGGGGCCCACTCTATACGTGAACTTAAACTCCATGTCTATAATCCGTATTCTTGTATATAAAAAAGGCGTTAGACTTGGAAAATTTAAAAAAGTACCTAGGAACACTAGGATGGCTGCGGGACGAACAAATAGGCCTACAATCCCCTTAAACCAGATACCCAAACATTTATATCGTTGCTCGAAATGTGTTAACAAAAGCAATAAGTAGACTCCACACATTACAGTTTCCGGTAAAATAAATTTTCAAATTTAAAAGTTTCTTTCTTTCTTTTCTTTTTAATTTTTTTAATGTAAAGAAATGAGTTTCAAATTCTATTAATTTTTTTTTTAGTATTCATCTTTTTGAACCGCTAGAGAGAGCCTCACAAAATATGCTCTGCTTGTATAAAAAGAGATGCAACTGTTCTTGTTTTCTCCAGGGCTATTGTGGTTATCGGCACAAGTTTTTACTGGCAACATCTTGCGGGTTAAAGTTCACCAAGCCTTGGGCTTGAGATCTTCAGATAACAACGATAATGTCCAAGAAGCCAAAGTCACTGTACACCTTTTATCCGGTCAGCACAGGAGCAGTCTGTTCACCGTCAGGTCCAAGAGTATCCAACATCGATATCGTAACAACACCTGCATACTCAAATTTAACGGTGTCTTCTTTCTTGACACTTGTGATGAAGGAATGACTAATAAAAGTTTATGCTTTATAGTCTATGTGACCACGGGAACCAATGTATCAGAGGCTGTAGCTGGTTGCTTCTCGATAAGTGTAGCTTCGTTGTCACACAACATGCTTAACAAAGACTCCAAAATCATCAACGGCTGGTATGCACTACTGCCCATTGAACAGGGTCAAACAGAGCACATTTTGGTGTTCGTGAAATCTCCACGCGATTTGCTTCATGATGTGAAAATCGGACAATGCTCGGACCATACTCTCAGCCGTTACGATGATGTGATTGAAGCTGAATTTGAATTACCAGTTTCGGACGGCAGCGTGTGCGGTGGTCATATCAAGGAAGGGCAGCTAGAGACAGATGTGGACGCTGCTTTTTGCTGTCTCTTGGGTGAAGACTGCAGTGCCTCTAGCTTGTCAGTAATATCAGACAAAGCTTACTGTAAACCTCAATGCTGCTCAAACACATCAGCCGACTTTCACGAACTAACTACACAACGATGTTTAACTCCCAACGCAAAATGCTTGCTTGAAAACAGCCTGAACAAAACTAAACATCCTTTAGAAAACAGTGCTCAATTACTCTGCAGTGTAAATGGAAGGCGCCAAGATAACAGATGTTTAAGAGAAGCCCAAAGTAATGATATAAAAGAAGGAAACAACTCCGGGAAAAATTTTGTCAACTACCATAGCGCCAACATGAAAGAAAAACAGAATAGCTCGTTAAAAAAGTTGTGTCACGCAGACACAACATGTTGTAATACAATGATAGTCCTAGAAACTATAAAAAATCAAGTTCGCAAAATAAAACATTTAAACAAAGGCTGTTATGCAGCAGTTAACGTACGAGATAGGCCTTCTACAAACGGTACAATCATTGATAACGTGGCCATGATTTCTAGAAAGACAGAATCCATAGGTTCGAATAGTTCAGGGGGTGAAACAGAGAATGTGCTCTACAAAACTTGGTGCTCGGAAAGGATGCCATCGCGATTGGAAAGCTTCTCGTTTCCTGGTGAAAAATTCGACCAACACAATTCTTTTAATCCCCTCTGTCGATCCACTGACACACGCAGTCTCTCTGCATCTAGCACGCCTATTTGTTCGTTGAATAAAACAAACCTGAGTGCTATACAAAGGAAAGTAGTTTGCTTTTATAAAAACAACTTTTGCTCGGAAATTGGCATTTGCCTTACAGAAAGAGACACAGTGCCAAGTAACTCAGTCCAGAACAGTTTAGAAACCAGCGCTGATACTTTTCCTGGCGTTGTTACAATAAAACCAAAGCGACTTTTTGTGCAGACGTCTACTCCCCTTACAGTGGGGAGGAGATTTAATTCACATTCTTTGTCTGTAAGCTGCACTTTACAAAACTCAACCCGAGTGCTTGAAAACTCTTCTCTTTGTGATTTCTCTTATGAACACAGTAGGCTGGGGCATGGTGAAGCGTCAAACATCCACCAAAACATGCATGAAAATACCGTTTGCTTAAGCTCAGAAAAATATGATGAAGTAAGCAATAATAATTGCCACTACTTAAAAAATAGGAATACCAGTGACATTTCTAAATCAGCTCTTATCAAAGCCACACAATCCTTTGACAAGTCTCTCAGTTACACAAACTTGAATTCAAGACAATCTGTAATCAGCATAGATAGTCTTTCTTCTAGTGCTAGCTCTGATAGCCTCAGCACCGATCACTCCAGCAGTTCTAGTAACTGTAGTAGCAACTACCAGAGGACCGTACACGAGACATGCAGAATCGTCATCGCAAAAGTGGCCAAAGATAGTGCTGCAGAGAGTAAAGGTTTGAAGCCTGGAGACAGCGTGCTGTTCATAAATAACAATGACGTAAGATTGCTATCAAAAAAGCAAGTTTTGAAATTATTGACTCGTATCAAAGGAGAAGTAAAACTTGAAGTGGAGCGCAAATTAAATTTGGATTGGATTAAATGAATTTAATAAGTTTATTTTGTATTGTAAAAAGAAAATTGATCTAGATTGTATCATCGATATCAATAAATATGGTAAGACAATCCAACCTAAAAAAGTTGTTAGTCATGCATTGTATGTAGGCCTTGCTGAATGTATATCTATAGTTTAGAACTATGTACTTACACTAGAAGCTTTTCAATTCAATGCACTTTTAGAATTTGGTTAAGAACTAGAAGGATGCGGATCGCACCGAGTGATGCCCAACATGAAGTGACCTCAATGTGGGAAGTGGGAAAAAAAAAAGACTATATTTTAACGTTTAATAAAAATAATTGCTTTTATTGGGGAAGGTGTTATTGTGGATGGTGGTGACGCCATTAAAGTGATACCCCCCCCCCACCCTTGGCGAAGCCTCTGGTTAAGATTTAGTAAATTTTACATATTATTATTTTGGCGTGTGTGTGGAGAGGTGAATTAGAATTAGGTATTTGACTAAAATACATCTCTACTGTTTTTGTTGTTGCCTTCCTTCAGTTGTGTCACAACTGGTGGTTTATCTCATAGCGACATACATATGAGATGAAAGCTTTCCTTCAGTGTGTCACAACTGGTGGTTTATCTCATAGCGACATACACATGAGATGAAAGCTTTCTTTCAGTGTGTCACAACTGGTGGTTTATCTCATAGCGACATACACATGAGATGAAAGCTTTCTTTCAGTGTGTCACAACTGGTGGTTTATCTCAAAGAGACATACACATGAGATGAAAGCTTGGGAATTTATGGGCAGAACGTTGGAAAACTCAAGAGTATTTACCCCCCTCTAAGTGCACAACTAGATTAGCACGTAATTATCTTCTCTTGTGGAAGAACGTCTGTAATTGACAAGATAAGAACATAGATACGCCCAAAGGAGCTTTGCCTAGTGTCACGGATGAATGTGTGTATGTATGTATAATCTATTTTTACAATCTGCGCGAATGACCGGAAGTGTGTTTGGTTGATCAGAGAGAGACCAGCGTGTGTGATATGCAGTAAAGCTGATTAAAGTGTATGTGTTTGATCTAGTGGTTTCATTGTTTTATTTCGCTAACTAGAACTGAACCAGGGACACCTAGACGTATCGAGACTTAAGGTAGTTTCCATCGAATTATAAGTAGATAGAGTTATATAATAGGAAAGCTGTGACATATTTGGAGGCTCGTTTATCTAGTTATTTGACTTAGTCTTGGAAGACATTAGGCAGAACTGCGGTTCGCCATTGTGAAAAGGTCAAGGACCAAGAAGGCCGTGAAGTGTGTGCGCTCACGTGCAACGGTGGGAAAAAAACTAAGTCAATCAGCCGAGACGAAACCAGGCCAAACACAGTGATAAAACTATTAGTGTTGTTAATATTATATGCTAGAGATATAAACAAAATGTCAGAGAGATTAACACAGTTTATAGCTGCTGGAAAAGAGATGGGTTTGTCGGGGACAGCTCTACAGGAGTGGGTGAAAGAAAGAGAAGTCAAGCTGGAAAAGAAAGAAAAAGAAGACAGAGAGCGTGAGGAACGTGTTAAAGAGAGAGAGAAGAAAGAGCTAAAGAAAGAGAGGCGGTTGAAAGAGCTAAAGAGAGAGAAGTGAGAGCTAAAGAGAAAGAAGCTGATGTAGAAATACACAAATTGAGAGTCAGAGAGTTGGAGCTTAGGGAGACGAAAGGAGAAATCAAAGAGCATTTAAAACCTGTATGGAAACCAAAGTTGCCACCTTTCAATGAGAACGTGGATCAAATGGATGCATATTTGGCGAGATTTGAAGTGCATGTTCAAGCTACAGATATACCTAAAACTCAGTGGGGAAGTCATCTTTACACATTATTACAGGGAAAGGCACTGCAAGCTTGTATCAACTTTTCTAAGAAAGATATAGAGGAATATGACAAGGTGAAGGAAGTATTGATGAAAAGATACAACTTAACAGATGATGGGTATAGAGAGAAGTTCCATAAAGCTAAACCAGAGAGAAACCAGCCATTCCATGAATTTGTTAAGGAAATTACTAGATACCTAATGCGTTGGGTTGAATTGTCTAACACCGAAAAGACATTCGAAGGTCTCATTGATTTGTTCATCAGAGACAAGATCCTCACATCTTGCAACCCTCAGTTAGTGGCTTTTCTACATGAAAGGAAACCAAAAGATGTTCCAACAACTGTAAAGGTGTGTCAGAAATAAATTACTGCACATCCAGAGCAGACGATTCAGAGAGAGGAAGACTTGATAACTAGCAAGTTTGCCTTTGCTGCAAAGACTAATGATAACAGAAGTCGATTTAAACAAGAAGGTAGACAGGACCGTCTGCAGAAAAGAAGTGTTGGTGAAAAAAGAAAATGTTTTAAGTGTTTCAAAACGGGACATTTAGCAGCCCAATGTAGAAACAAAAGCCCATTAAGACGAAATGAGACTACGGGTTCAAGCAGAAGTCAGGAGTTAAAAATCAGCAACAGGGGAAGACCGACTGGACATCCATACAATGCGTCAGTTTGCATAGACTATCAACATGGTGAACAACTCCCTCGTGAATCTGATCAGATCCAGATGGCTGGAGCTGTAACTTGTGACGCTGGGAAATTAAAAATGTATCCTGGATTTGTTGGGAAAAAATCTATTTGGGTCTTGAGAGACACTGGAGCGACCACAATCGGAGTGAAGAGACTACATGTGCACCCACACCAGTTGACCGGTAAGAAAGTCCAGTGTATGACATTTGGAGGAACAATTGAAGAATATCCCACAGCTGTCTTTACATTGATACGCCACAAGAAAGTACAGGATTTTCACCGTTTGAATTATTGTATGGAGCAAACCCGAAAGGTCCACTTAGTTTGCTGAAAGATTTGTTGACAAAAGAAAATATTGATAATGAATCTAGAACAAGCTATCAACATGTCATCGAGCTCAGAGAGAAAGTGGTAACAACATGTCAACTTGCAAAGCAAGCATTAGAATCACAGTTAGCACGACACAGAACAATTGTTAACAGAAATAAAACTCTGAGAAAATTTCAAGGAGGAAGCCTTGTGTATGTACTACTACCAAGGAAAGACATTAAACTGATTGTTCAGTGGCAAGGACCATTTGAAGTAGTCAAGAAAATAACTGCAGTAGATTACCAAATCAATGTGAGAGGAAAACTGAAAACTTTTCACATCAATGTGTTAAGAGAGTTTGGTGTAAAGTCACAGGAAAGTAATATTGTTCTCCATTGTTCTCGGCCGGCGGTCGTATGTAAACAAACCGTCATGGTCGCTGACCACCGAGCAAACAAAGCAAGTGAAAGAAGTACTGGCTAGATATGATGATAAATTGACGGATGTACCTGGGAGAACTGCAGCAATTAAACACGACATCATTCTCAAAGACTCTGAACCTTTAGGGTATATGAGTGACAAGTCAAAAGCTTGCTGTCAGAGTCACTCAAATTTATCAAAGCATTAATCATTATTTACTATCATGTCTTTATTTTATTTTAATTATTTCCCTGTCCTATCCCCAATTTCTTTTCACCCGCCCCACCGTTTGCTCTCCAGACTAGACTGAGCCCACCACCTTGGCGGCTTTTCACTTGTCTTCCCTTGACCGGGGTAAAGATGAACACAGTCTCTTTGATCTTACCGGCCGGATGTCTGACGGGCGCAGTTGACACCACCTTGGGTGGAATGCAAGTCACTCTTTCTCCCCCCCCCCCCTCTCCCACGTCTCTCTTTGATCTAGGAGATCACTCGGACCAACACGCCTCGTGACGCTCCAAGGTGCGGCTCTTGTCGGACTTCACCCACGTGTAAGATAATTCTTAGCCTAGGACATTTCCTGTTTCCGCCCACATTTTCCAGGCCTGTCTTTAAGGTAAATTAAATCAAGCCAGACCCTCTCATTTCTCATTCTATCTGAGCAATCGAGTCTGGACTATATCATTTATTCTCACTCCTAGAGGAAAACCTGGTGGTAAGCCGAACTTAATCACAAGTTCCATCTTAAATTTACTTTTGTGTATATTTCTCACTGGATATTATAATGTGCATTTTATTATTTTATTTACATTTAATTAGTGCATTGTGTATTTCTCTTTGTCGTAAGTAGAAAACATAAACATGTCCTATGTATGTATTTAAGTATTGCATTAATCTATTAATGCTACGTTGCTCAATTGATCGTTGATGCAACCATGTATATATTTGTACATCTTATTTTATTTCCTTTTTCTCGGCTGACCACCTTGATGATTTTACTAGCGCACTAGTACTGCGCTTAGAGAAGATATATGAATTATCTCCCCTTTACTCATTTTACTCTAACGAGAGTTGCGCCCCTTGAACGGACACCCTCTCCATTCAAGCGCGCTCCATTGTTCTCGGCCGGCGGTCGTGTGTAAACAAACCGTCATGGTCGCTGACCATCGTCCATTTCTCCCCCCCCCCTTTCTCTTTCCTCTTGTGTTGTTTATTTATTATTTCCCCTATATGTACATTTTTATATTATTATTTTCCCTTTTATGTACATTTTTATATTGCTACTATCAGCCATCTATTTTTCCCTATCCCATTTGTCATCATCTCCATATTGTGCTCTAAAGCAATTTCACCAATCTGACGAATGCACCTCAGTTGAGGGCATCGATAAGATGCATGAGAGACATGTCCTAACTTGTCTTTATTTAACCGCAGCCTCCCTCAGGGGTCTGCCTATTTGCTGTTCAGTGCCCACTTGCTATTGAGTATCATCTACTGCCTACGTGGATCTACTCAACTCTACTACTTGGCGCTATCGGGTCTATTTGCCCGCCTATACGACAGTCTACCTGTCAACTTATTATGTGCGACGTCCCTATAGACTCAGATCTGTGCGAGACGTCATAGCTACGCCAAACCCTCCGCAACTCACTGGACTTATCCTGTCAACTACGCTGCCCACGGCAGATCAGCTCTGCCCGCAGTAACCTTGTGCCCACGGTAGCCGGCCACCCGCCCTAGTGTGCCCACTACAGATTTCAGAACTTTGGATTGAGACTCCACGAGAACTGTATCACCGGCGTCTCTCTACCCGCTAGAGCGCCACCTCCAGCTGCAGAACCTCAAGCCAGGATCACAGCCAGCTGCGACAACAACAGGAAAACCATCTAAGTTCAGAAGACAACGTGACATACTCTCTTATTAAGTGCAAGAGTGATGATTAAATGTAGTATCAATTAGAGATAGATGCAAACTCTCCCTCCTTTTATTCTTTTATGTAATTTATGTAAATAAATATTCTTCATTTTTAACTATGCATCTATCTTTCATTGCTTGTCTCATTGCTTGTCTGCTTCCGATTTATTAGCTGACGGGTTGGTGTGTGATAGTTTCAAAAATAATCATCCCCTAGACATTAAACGCGCCAAATACACGTCACTTTCCCCAACCTGTCACAATATGAAGTAAGTGGAAGAAGAGATTCAATTGATGCTGAAGTTAGATATTATATCACCAACAGAGTCACCATACACGGCACCTATGGTGGTGGTTAAAAAAAAATCAGGCGCAGTAAGAATATGGGTTGACTATAGGAAGCTTAACAAAGTTACTGCGCTTGATTCGGAACCATTACCCAATCCTGAAGACTTGTTACCTCAAATGGCAGACGCAACATTTTTTACAAAGCTAGACCTGACCCGTGGGTATTGGCAGATACCTTTGGTAGATAAAGCTAAACCACTTACAGCGTTTAGTAGTCCTTTTGGTTTATTTCAATTTAATGTCTTGAGTTTCGGGCTTGTCAACGCACCAGCAACGTTCAGCAGAATGATGAGAAAGGTATTGTCTAATCTACCCCATGTACTGTGCTACCTAGACGACATCTGCATTCATGACATTACTTTGTCAGATCACCTACAACATCTAGAAATGGTTCTAGATACATTGAGGAGAAATGGTTTAACCGTGAGACCATCTAAAGTGGAGATTGGTTGCAAGAACATTTCCTTTCTAGGATATGTAATTGGAGGACACTCACTGAAACTGCAACCTGAACTGCGACAACGGATTATGAATCTTCGTCAGCCAACAACCAAGAGACAGGTCCGTAGTTTATTGGGACTCTCCAACTTCTATCGAAGGTTTATTGCAGATTTTGCAGAGATGACTGAACCACTCACAAACCTGACCAGAAAGAGACCACCTAACGTGATCAGATGGTCACATGACTGTGAAGTATCGCTGCAAAAGATAAAGAAGGCATTTGCAGAGGCATTCTACATCCCGTTATGTACATCAGTAGAAAGTTGTCTTCAGCAGAACAACGATACAGCACCGTAGAAAGAGAGTGCTTGGCAGTTGTTTGGGCAGTAACCAAGTTGGCCAGATACCTGTTGGGCAGAACATTCGTACTCCGCACAGATCACGCACCCTTACGCTGTTTAAACACACGTAAGTCGGTGAATTCCAGGGTAACTTGCTGGGCCCTGATGCTTCAGGTCTTAATATTTCTACATGCAGATAGGCTAAGAGGTTATATGAAATCTCAATGTGCACATGCAGATAGACTAAGAGCTTATAATAGGCAGCATTTACAGACCACCAAATTCTAGTTTAGAATACATGCAGGAACTATGTAATCAGATTACTACACTTAAAGAGACAAATAAAAATGCAGTTTTTTGGATTATGGGTGACTTCAACCTACCTGATATAAATTGGAAAACACTAACCATAGATAAACACCAAAACCTTAAGGACATAAATGAGCTTTTCATAGAAACTTTACACAACCTAAGTTTAGATCAAATCATTAAAAAGCCAACTAGATTAAACAACACATTAGATCTCTTCTTAACCAACAGACCTGGATTAGTAGTTGATTATGATATTATCCCTGGTCTATCAGACCATGAGATCATAAAAATACACAGTCAGATAAAAGCAGTAGCCAATACAAAAACCAAAAGAAAAATCTTACTCTGGAATAAATGTAACCTAACACAACTACACCAAGCTGCATTAAACTTTCAACAAACATTCTTATTAGAAAAAGACATTAACCAACCACTCGATGACCTCTGGAATTTCATTAAAAACCATCTTAAAAGCATTATAGAAAATCATATACCAACTAAATACACATCAAACAAAATAAATAAATGCTGGTTTAATAATAGACTAAAGAAGCTTTGTAAACAGAAGGAAAACCTATATAGAAAATTTAAAGCAACCAAGGCAGAAAGAGTTTACAAAAAGTATATAAAAATTAAACACCTAACCCAAAAAGTAAGCTGACAGCTGCAGAGTGAATACATCAACAATGTAATATCTAAAGATAACAACAAAAACCTATGGTCATACATTAAGTCTAAGAAAATGGAAACAACAGGCATAGCGCCATTAAAAGATGAACATAACATAATACATAATGATAATGAAACTAAAGCAAACATCCTAAACAAATACTTTGCATCAGCATTCTCAGCCCCAGGAGACAAAGACATATTTCTTAATTTGAACCAAGTAGACAACATAGAAGATTTAGTAGTTCAAGAAAATGGAATTAAAAAACTATTAGCCAACACCAAACCAAATAAAGCGTCTGGACCTGATGGTATTCCAGCTAGATTACTCAAAGAACTAAGCAATGAGCTAGCCCCAGTGTTCAAAATACTCTTTCAAGCATCGCTTAACCAGGGCAGAGTACCAAAGGACTGGAAAGAAGCTAATGTCACCCCCCTATTTAAAAAAGGAGAAAAATCTGATCCAGGAAACTACAGACCAGTATCACTTACCAGCATCACATGTAAAATACTAGAACACATAATATGTAGCAATATCATAAACCACTTAGACAAACATAATGTCCTCACCCCATACCAACATGGCTTTAGGAAATATAGATCATGTGAAACACAACTAATAGGACTAATTGATGATTTTTCAAAAGGTTTAGATAATAGTGAACAAATAGATGCTATCTTACTAGATTTTTCCAAGGCTTTTGACAAAGTTCACCACCATAGTTTGCTTAAAAAATTAAAATATTTCGGCATTAACGGTCCACTGCATCAGTGGATTAAAGATTTTCTGATAGGGAGAGAACAAACTGTAATAATAAATGGCTCTAAATCAACACCAATAACAGTAAACTCAGGTGTACCTCAAGGAACAGTTTTGGGTCCACTACTATTTTTAATTTACATAAATGATTTACCAAATTGCATTAGTTCAGGAACAAAAGTCAGATTATTTGCAGACGATTGCATAATATATAGAACAATAAAAACAAAACAAGACACAGATATTTTACAAAGAGAATTAGATGAATTACAGAAATGGGAATCAAATTGGAGCATGTCTTTCCACCCAGAAAAATGTCAGTTGTTAAGAGTAACAAAAAAACTAAAACAAATTAATTCCACTTATCTTATTCATGGCAAACCAGTAACACAGACTAAAAACTCAAAATACCTAGGTGTTATAATAAATGAAAAACTGTCATGGAATCCACATATTGATGAAACTATAAAAAAATCCAACAAAGCATTAGGGTTTATTAAAAGAAATTTCTATAAATCAAATAAGAACATAAAACTAAAATGTTATTTAACCTTGGTTAGGCCAATAATAGAATATGCATCCACCGTGTGGGACCCCTCAACTCAAGAAAACATTAAGAAACTGGAACAAACACAAAATAGAGCAGTGAGATTCATAACAAACGAATATTCACATTTGACTAGGGTAACACCATTAGTAAAATCACTAAATTTAGAAAGCCTTCAGGACAGAAGACTCAAAAGTAAAGTAGCAATTATACATAAAACACTGAACCATAATCTTCAAATACAAAAACAAAATTTAATAAAATACTCTGAAAGACACAAAAATAAAGGCACATTCCTCGTCCCATATGCTAGGACAAATTTGTACAAATACTCCTTCTTCCCTAGTGCTATTAGAGCATGGAATGGGTTGCCTGAGCTAGCCAGAAAAACCAGTGACTTGGCAGAATTTGGGTCATTGGTTAATATGCATGACTAAATGCATGACGCGTAGGACGTAATCATCTTCTTTTTTGAAGTAACGTCTGTATTATATAAGATAAGATAAGATAAGGTTATATGAAATATCAATGTGTACCAAAAAATCTTCAGTACAATTGCAACCTTAATTAGTTGGAATTGAATATTTTCTTATCTATGCTTTTGGAGCTTTTCGATATTACTAAAATAGCAAAGCATAACATTTGAAACAACCAAAAGTTCTTTCTTCTATAGCGATTGTTATAATTGTGTTCAAATTAATTTCCTGAGTAACGCCTTATTTGTGTAAATTATTTAAAATTTAGTAAAAACAATTTGCACAGTTATAACAAACACTGTTGGCTCTCACCTCTATGCAACTATCGCCACAAAAGTCATCGACATGTTCGACTTCTTTGTTTTCCACACTTGTATTCATAGTGTCCTAGTGCTCTGCTGCATTCATCAATTCCTTACCCATTATTATTTCGTGAACTTCAAGCAACTGAATCGTTCAAAGAAGGTATCGTAAGTTAAAGGTGCACATGTATATTCAGGAACCTGAGGAATTCAGTCTCCATGCGTGTGACTATGCATTTGTGTTCCTTTATCACTTAATGTGAATGTGTCTGTCGGTGTAAATAGCGTTGTAAATGTTCCTACTCGAAAGTTATGATAATGTTCAACAAGGTTCTTCAATAGTTTGTCCCAAACTGGAGAGGAACAGATGAGTTATTTTAATGTATATTTTGGATTCCAGCAATTTTCGCTTTTATCTCTTTATTGTTCTTCTCTTCTTTACGCTTCTTTATCGTTCCGTTTGGCACATATTCAATTGTTTTAGACTTTAAATGTAATGTGCGAATTACCAAAGGTAGACCACGAGTACGGTGGCTTGATCACGTAGAGGCAGATCTACCACAGCTAAAAGTCTGGGCATGGAGACGTAAAGCACAGGATAGATCGGAATGGAGAGATGTGCTAAATCAGGCCAGTGTCCTCCTTGGGCTGTAGAGGCCACTGGGATGAATAGGTGTGAATTACTTCTTGGCGGGAAAATACTGTGATCTTGATATGAACATATCAACCTAATATCATAATACGAGTCGATTTCGTTACCAATGGAACTATAGACTACAACAAACAATACTAACTCATAACATCGGGAAATTAGTAGTATGACAACTAATTTATAAGTCCAGGGCCCCGCTGGAGCTGGTTCCCCCAAAACTTGTTGAGTCGGCGAACAACTAGGCTCCCTGACAGAACCTGATCGTGCTAAAAGACATCAACGCTAAATTAAAATGTTATGACCCAAAATAATAAGACATTGTCAGAAGGTGACATGACAAATTCATTTGCAAAACAGGTCTCTGTCCCGTCGGTTCCAATTTCTGCACTACCCAAATGTTGCGACTTAAGACGTCAGTGTTGAGATCTTCTATTAAGATTGGATTTGAATAGCCCCGCCAATGCAGAGAGAAAGAGCCATTGTTTCATGCCTGTCCTTTGGTTTTGAACAGCCCCGCCGATGCAGAGAGAAAGAGCCACTGTTTCATGCCTGTCCTTTGGTTTTGAACAGCCCCGCCGATGCAGACAGAAAGAGCCACTGTTTCATGCCTGTATTAGGTTTTGAATAGCCCCGCCGATGCAGAGAGAAAGAGCCATTGTTTCATGCCTGTCCTAGGTTTCGCTTCAGTAGGGTGGGCAAGTCTCTAGCTATTGACCGAATGAAAGATTACCACCACCCTGACCATTGATTCGTTCAACCTGGTTAAATAAAGTGTAGTTCTATTAGCCTTACATGATATGAACAAGACAAAAACCAAACTGTATTTTAATAACAATCGCATGATACAGACAAAGACAACAACCGGTCTAGTTTTCATAGAACCGATAAGAACAGCTGATGGCCTTAATAGAAAGAGAAAAGCTTAGATAGATCTTTACATGTTATGATGTCGGTAGAAATGGATGCCCATCATATGATGCAAATCTTGTAGGCCGGATATTGTGGTAATGATAGGGTTGATTTTGACAACCAGTTCGCCCCTGGGCCTAAAATTAATTGCTACATTTATATGTGTATTTATGTTTGTGTATGTTGTGTGTGTGTGTTTGTTTGTTTAGGCCTACTTGTAGTCTCCCTTATTCTACTGTTCAGTATATTCTTGTGTTCACATGTTTTTCTCAAGTGTGTTATTAGTGTATATTAAGGTCTCCTGTTAGTTTTCCACTTTCTTGTCATGTCAATAAAACGGGGTTGTAACTTTAACAGCTGTGTTATTACATCATAATTGATACTATAACATTAATACCAATATTACAATTCATGGAGTTGTTGAACTGTTTCAGCTGCCAGTGTTCACATTCATTATTGTTTTAAATTACAATGGCTTTTTCAGTGCACGGATCAAAGGTTTAGAACTCACTCCCCATTGATCCCAGACAGACAACACTTTTAAGAAGAACATAAAGACCTATCTGTTCAAAACTTTAAAAAATTAGTTTGTCATTCTAGCTGTCATGTTTGTGTTTGTAATGTTATTACAGCGCCTTGAGCCTATACATTTTGTTTGTTAACAGCGCTTTATAAATAAAATTTATTATTATTATTAATTTATTATTATTATTATTATTTCCAAACAAGAGCTTACATTATATATATATTAAATTAAAATTAACTTACACAGTGGAGGCGCAAGAACTAAATTTGGTGTAGGCGAGTTGTATTTTGCGAGGCCCTCGAATCATGTGTAACAAACAGATGTATATTTTAAATAATAAAAATTTGAAGCCGTCATATTTTATTTATAAAAATGCTAATAAAGAGAAACAAAATAATAGAGAATTAAAGAAACAAATTTTCTGCTCTAGCCTAACGTATACTAACTTCTGTACAAAAGTATCGTAATTTATCTTTGAAGATTTTACCCGAAACTACCAATCCAATCATGATATATACTCAAGAACTTTGCCATAAATGTACTTATACAGAATGGCATGAATTGACATGCGATAACATCTCCTACTATACATAAATTCTAAACTGGCTTTTTTTTGTAAAAGCGAATCGCAGTCACCGAGAGTGTCTGGTTGATGCGTATGATTTTAAAAAAAATAACTTTTAATGCATTTACTTACTTGAATTAGTCTTTTAGACATATATAGTGTTCGTTTCAATTTAGAGCGGCGACTTATATAGGGGATTAATTCAGCATATACCACCACTTCAGTCAAGTACGATTTATTTCCCTTGTTTGAGGTACCAACCAATAGTTAAGTTACAATGTACTAATTGGTTAATTTTGTTTAGGCCTATTGATTCTTGTGTTGTCAGGTAAAAGAAATAGCTGTGCAAAATTTCAGATTGATTTGAGTAGGGGTGTCGAGAAAGTAATGTGTGCAAATGTTTTTATCAGACAGACAGAGTCATAAATTGCAACTTGAGTTGTCTACCGTATCAGTTGGAAACGGCATCCCCAGGTACGCTGTTCTGCCTCATCGTGGCACCTGGGTGGAAACGGCTACTTGAGGGGGTAGCTAGGCTAAAGAATGGCGAAACATAACTCCCGTGGGGATGCCCACGGGTAGACGAGAGTCCACCCATTGCACGGGCGGGGTTGTAAAAAAGTCCCCACGAGCACGTCCCACATCCATGCGCCGTTCCTCAAAAGACCGTTACATAAATGGCGAGTCACCCATGGTTAGCTTGGTACAACGAAGGAAAATGACGGGGGCTCCCGGTGTCCTCGGCCTTCGGCCATGAGCGGCTAATCATGCGTCGGGGCCAAAGGCATTGGAAACAGCAATGTTTTACATAGACATTGACTTGGGTCGCTCTCAAACAGAACTGTGCGTTCACACAGGTTGTTTTTTTTTTTACTGTTTCGGCTGGACGACCAAACAGGTTTTTTTCAAACTTAGAGCTCGAAGAGCCTGCGGCTCAGCTCTTTTGGACATCAACAAGGAAACGGCATCGTACTTTTCTTTTAAACTGCTATCGACTGCGTAATCCTACGAAACGCGTATTGCTTAGAACTTAAACTAGACGACTTTCTATACTAAATTATTAATTAAACTAGATCTAGATAGAACTACATTAATTTAGTATACCTTAGACTCTACTTTATAAATCTATAGTAGGCCTATAGAGTCCAGAAGTCTAGAGTAGATCTGTCTATACTAGATCTACGTAGATCGAGATCTAGTGCATAAATTCTAAAACCAAAAGATTTACCAGATAATCACAAATCAGCTATGCTTGGCCTTGGCTTTGTAATAGTAGGCGTAATTGTCATAGTAATAGGTACTGTTTTTCAAGTATGGACAATCTTCTTGTGTGGGCCAACAGTTATGTCAAATACTCTTATTGATTGGCAGAATAAAGGAAATGAAAAATGGATTGATGATCACAAAATATTTTACATTTGTAAGTTCAGATCTAATTTATTTTAATAAGCTAGACTATAATCTTGCATTTTATATTTAACAAATTTGTACTGGCACTCTCATAGTCATATTTGTCATATTCATGATATTGTCCACCAGGGATTATCATTAGGAAAATTCATTATAAAAAAAAATAATAAAAAAATTACTACTGATAGACCATTATAAAATCATTAGAATTAGATCTAGATTTAGAACTTAATAATCTTCTATATTATTGTAAAAAAAATTACCACTGATATACTAAGATAGAATCATTAGAATTAGATCTAGATTTAGAACTTAATAATCTTCTATATTGTTGTGTATTTTATTAAAATTAATATGTTATTATTTTTATTTCTTGCTGTGTATCTTCTATAATAAATGACATGATTTTTTTTTGTTTTGGCATTTAGTGACAACACCCAGAGTGGGCTTATGCATTAATTCAGTGTTTTTTACAATTTATTACCTAAATATTTTTCATGGTAATAAGGAAAAATGGTGTCATTGTTTAATCCCAATAATACTTTAAGATGAATTCCCACAAGCTATTATTACTTTTAAGACACAAACTTTAATCATTCAGTAATTCTAAAGTGTAATGAAATAAATCTAATAAATTTGTTTTATGATACAATTGTTTTGTTATTTTTTTAAAAGTTGAACAAGGTGAAGGGAGTGCAGGAACAGTTATATGTCTTCATGGATTTCCTACAAGTAGTTACGATTGGAAAAAGGTTAAAATAAATTTAACATAACCATTTGTATGAGTTACTAGAATTAAGCTTTAATGTAACAATAATTTTCATGTTTTATAATGATTCTCTGTATTGCAAGGTTCTTTGTTCTATTTTCTTGCTTCTTTTTGCAGATGTTGCCAGATTTAAAAAAAGAGTTTAATCAAATACTTCTTTTGGATTTCTTAGGATTTGGTTTCAGTGACAAACCTGTAAGAATTTGCTTTTAGACTAACCTATTAATCAGGCTTATTGTTTGGTTTTATTAGGAGCTAAATTGTACAAAAGTTTTGCGGACTGTTTTATAAAGTTTATAAATAACAGGTTTAAAATCTAAACAAATAGATACAGTATTACAAGTTTTTCTTTTCAATTTCTGCTATAAGCTCTTACTTCTGTCATGGTTAGAAACTTGAATAATTTCTTTTGACAACTTTTTCATTGTACTATCTTGATGAAATTTTGAATAAAACTCTTGCTGCATGATAACACATTTTATTACATTCTTTGAAAGATCACTTTATTAATTATTACATTGTTTTAAAAATGTTATTTAATGATCAAGCCTAGTGATTCATCCAAGGGAGTCAGGTCATATCACAATTATCTCTATAGGCATAGCAGGAATGGTTATCTTTGGGCATTATGAAATAAGAACTGTTTGTGTTATTGTCACTTAGTGTTTGCAGCAAATTAATTAGAGTTTTAATATTTCATCAATTTAATGTGCCAGCATTTAACTCATTTTAGGATTTTTCATTTAGAGATTTAACCCAATGACTTTTATTGTGATAGAATGCTGTGTTTACAGAACCCTGTACCTTGCACTAGAAGGTCATATAAGTTGTTTTTTTTACTTTCGTATAAGAAGAGCTCATCATATCCCATTCTGAATGATGATAAATTTAGCAACTATTTTTATTAAATGATAAATTGTTGAGTATATTTTTTTTTTAAAGATAAGGCTTACCTGGGAAAATTTAGTATTTTTGAAGCTTGATTTTGTTCTAAAGGTATTAAAAGTGTATATTTTTTTAAACTAGACATATTGCTATATTTTTAAGTGTTTTATTTTTATTATATATAAAACTAATTTATTTTTTGTTTAGGAGTTAAACTCCACTGTTCAACAAGTAAAATAAAAAAAAAGTTTAAAAAAAATAGTTTCTACATTATAAAGCTGATTGTAGAGTTGTAAAAATGGAAATGCTAGAGAATGAGTTAAGGTGATAATTCTTTTCTTTTTTATTCTTAGGTACATTACACTTACACCATTTTTAAACAAGCTGACATTGTTGAAAATCTATCCTTTAGTCTCCAAATTACTTCTGCTCACCTTCTTGCTCATGACTATGGTGACACTGTTGCTCTTGAACTCTTGGCCAGGTATATTTATTTACATATGCTATTTAACAAAAACCAATTTTATCTTAATTAAATAATCAGTAGACATTTTTTGGCTTCCATTCATAGGCATAATTTTCATGAATTGAAGTTTGAAATCAACTCCCTGACTATGCTCAATGGAGGTACTAAATATTAATTACAAAATCATTTGAATAATTTTTATTACTATAGGAACTTATGTTACAATAATTGAACATGTGTTTTGTAAGATGAAAACTTTTTGTATCATTGTAATAGGAATATTTCAGGAAACCCATAAACCAAGATTATCACAGAAAGTGAGAGCTCCTTTTTTTCCCTCTCTTATTGCTTATGTAATTTCAAAATGCAATAATTAATCATATCCCATTGCTTTCTTAAGTTTCATTAACATAATATCTTCACTCCTTTTTTTTTATTACCATGTTTCTTTTATAAGAAATAATAGCCTTTTATTTTTGTTTCAGCTTCTGCTTATTCCTGTCATTGGATACATAACCAGTCAAGTTTTTAATTATCCATTATTTGTTTATGGGTAAGTTTAAGTATTTTTGGGTATTTACTAAATTTGACTTAATAAAATTAGTCAACAATATCTGAGGAGGTCTCATGTTTGAACCCCTGTGTAGAATTTTAAGAAATTTAAATAAGAGTTTTCACTAGAGTTGAGTTTCATTTCTTGAGACACCAAATTTTCTCACAGCTAACATTCACAAAAGAATTGGACAAGAGAACACTGGGTATTCTAAGAGCATGGTTGATGTGCTATAATAATAAGGCTTGTCTTTAAGTTAGAAGTAGCAATAATACTACATGTACATGAACAACATTCATACAACTTTCTCAGAAGGCTCTTGCACGAAACCTTTAGAACAGTCCTTCAGGAGTCAGAAAGCATCACTTGAAGCATCATTTATGCAGTATTTTAGGAACAATTTCTGTCCAAACATTCTCTGTTCAGGGCAGTAAACTTTGATATGTTATTAAACTTGGAATCTTTTCCCATTTTGAAAGATTCAATGTACTTGGAATGTTTCTACTGGTGCACAAATTAAGGTCATAACAGTATATTTATTCTGCAAAAAAACAAAGATAATTTTCAAAACACAAATGGACAAGATTAATTCATTTGTAAAAATGCATTGCAGATTTGGTGAAATTTTTGGGGAAATAAAACCAACCCAGGAAGATTACCAAGACTTCTGGTCTTTGTTGTGTTACAATAATGGCCATGCTGCATCATACAAGTGTGTATTATTATTTTATCTTAGCATTTTTTTTAGAGTCAAGCTAATACATTTTTTTTAGAAACTATCTGTATTTGTATAAAATTTTAAATTTCAACATTACTCTCACTCATTTTTACAGAGTGATAAATTTTTTACGTGAGCGAAAAAAATTTAAGGAGAGATGGGTTGGAGCCCTGAAACAAACACAAGTAAAAGGTAAGTATTTTAAAAAAGATGCTTTATTGATCCATTAGATAAATGAGGGTTTGTCATTACTAGCTTCTAGGAAGCTTCAGTTTCAGTTGTTCTTTAAATTCTGGGCCATTGGGGCACAACAACTAATTAGCTGACAAGGATGTACCCACTCTTAGATTTCTCCACTGTTTGTATAAAAGAGGGTTTTAGTAAGAATGGCCTTCATAGTAGGTGGTACTAAACCTTTTTTACAAAGCTCACTCTGTCTGGTAAAAAGTTTGTACACATTATTTCTCTGACAGCTCTAATCAAGCTGAAATTTTGCACAATTATTTCTTTAACTGACAACACAAGAATAAAAAAATAACCAATTAGTCAATGGACCTCATTCACCAATTGTAAGCAAAGAACATTTAGCCACATGTTTCTCTATTTCTTCTATACAAATTATGATCTAATTTTTAATACACAATGGCTATCACGTGACAGTTTTTTCATTGTTTTATCAATATTATCACGTGACTAAATGTTGTTTGTTTACGATTGGTGAATGAGGTCCATTAACTATTTTACTATGTATTTCACATGATCTGAATAGATCACATGAATTAACTTTTTCTAAACAATGAATAAATGATTTGTCTTGAGTTTGAGGAGCAGATTTTATAAATAATGCTTAATAGTTCATAAATATATTCTCATTTGGCATGGAATTTTCTTGTGCATTGATGTTTCTTTTTTTTTCTTTTAAATTTCAGCTTTATTCATATATGGCCCTGCAGATCCAGTTAATCCTCCAGAATTCATTTCACAATTTAGGCAAGTATATTTGACTGTGAGAAATTTAAAAATAAAATAAAATATGTTTTTATCATTTGTATTTCAGTCAAATCTTTTAAAAGTGTATGTTATGAAATTGAATTTAATATTTATGAGATTGCCTTTTTATGTAATATATGATGGTTTGACCACATTGTATTTAACTTGTCATTGTTGATGCTATATCAGCATTTAAGAAATAATTAACAATTTCAACCATCCTGGTACAATATATTTTAGATATGTCTTTAAATAGAAACAACTACACTTTTCATCAAACAATACTAGCAGTTGTCATATGACAAGTTTTATATCACCAGAGTTAGATTGGAATTTAGGATTTAACACTGCTTCTGAGTTTACTATCCCATGACGATTTAAAAATGAAGGTTTATAAAGTTTGATGATGTGTCATCAATGTACTTGATTATCATTAACACCTACCTTTTTTTTTAAATTTACTTTCACATTGACTAAAAAAATGTTTTTTTATAATAAGCTAATTTTTATTGCTTTCATTTTGTAAAGATTGAGACTAAGTATGTATAACAGTGACTTTCAGTCATTTTTCTTACACTTACATAAAATAACAAAACCTATAAAGTTGATTTCAACTAAACTTTCATTTCAATTTTCCTTCCATGAAAATGTATAGATACTTTGCAGAAAAGTAATGTTATATTATATTTATTTTTTTATTTTTAAAGTGATTTAAGAAACTATGATATACCTGTATGAACTTTTTTTTTCAGTTGACACATTTCATTTTAATTCAAAATATCGATTATTAAAATGATTTTAACGTTACATCTGTATGTCTGGCATTTGTATCATAAATTAATCTTAAATTCCATATGATTCTCAAACTTTAATGCTAAATCCAACAATGCAAAGGGAAAAGTAGTAGAATAATATCTTGTGTCAAAAAAAAAAAAGAATGGATGATACAACTTCCTACAAGGCACATACAGTTAAAAGTTAATTGAGTAAAAACAGCAAATAAATAAACTACCAAACTATAAATTTTAAAAATGTTTTCTATTTCAGGAAAACGGTGCCAGGTCAAACTATTGTCTCACTTTCACCTGATGTTGGTCACTACCCTCAGTGGGAGTCACCCAGAGAAGTCACTAGAGCTTTCATAACATTTTTAAAACCTCTTTTAATGTTTGTAACTGAGACTTAATTTAATTTGGTTATAATAATTGTTTGCATTTCATTACATATGTTTTTTTGTGTTACTTAAAATTGAAAGCATTTGTTAATGAATATATCAGAAGTTTATTAAATGTGGAAAAAAACAACCAAAAGAAAAATATTGAGACATTTTATTTCTTATATACAATATAAAAAGGCATTTACTTTAACACTATAATTAATAATTTAAATCATGCTGCCATTTTAATTATAGCAGCTTAAAAAAATATGTTGCTTAATGATTGCTCGAATGTATAAAAACAAAATTAATTATTTAAAATGTATCATACTATAATTATATAATAGTTTGTTTTATTTATACTTATATATATATATATATATTAAATTGTCTGTCTCTTATATATATATATAAAATCAAACAATTTAATTTTTTAAAACTAAAAGGCATTCTTTGTACTATGTACACATTATTGTTGAAAAAAAAATAAAAAAATTACATTACTAAATAGCATATGAAA